>CM039678.1:0-1390489 GCA_022496015.1 Hordeum marinum
AACATAGGCACTGTCAAGCTGATTTTCTATGAGTCCAACACCTACGTACAACCAATGGTCATGCAGCATAATAGTGATGTGACAAGATTAGTCTAGGCCAGACGGCATCTGATGTGACCTGTGACGGCATGCATTCATAACATGAAAACCATCGAGACTCGACGACGGCGACAACGAGTGCTAGCCCATATAATATGCATGCACCACCATAGTACGTTACTATAATTAACAATGCTGAAGTAAAAAACCACAATAATACACATAGTACGATCGTCACCTTGCGATAATACCACATGTGTAGTTGCAACTTCTAATATCTCCTATAAATAGAGAACCTGCAAGTCTAGGTTCATCACAAAATTTTCTGATACAAACATTGCTAAAAGGAGATATGGAAACCAAAAGTCTTAAGAGTGTGATTTTGGGAATACTCATATTGGGTGTTTCTTGCAGCAAACCAAGATAGAGGCCAAGAGTTGTTGTTGTTCCACCACAAACAAGAAACTGCTATAATGCATGTCGTCTTACAGGTGCCTCTCGAGCCAGATGTGCAAGCTTATGTGGTTGCAAAATTCTAGAAAAATTCGTCTCTCCATGTGATCGCTCCAATCTTTCCACGGAAACAGGTAAACTGTGAACCACTTCTTTTTCTTTTTTACCTACTAACTGAATAAAAACTTCATTTCTAGAAAAAAATGTTTTCAGACGAAGAAAATATCCATTGAGTACTGGCAAGCTCGGATGCCATCCTCATTGTGGCGGCAGACATAGAGAGTTGTAAGGTTAAAAGTCATTACTAACCATTGGTCTTGCTTATCGATTACTCATAGCAATTTAGTAATTCGTTTCTGATTGCAAAACTTTTTCCCTCAGTTGTGGAAGTGAAGAGATGAACGCCTGCCATGGAGAATTGCAAAAATGGATGTTACCGTCTCTGCGATAAGGACGCTTACTTCTCCATAGTTCTTGCTTATCAAAGTATAAGAGCCGACATTTCAGGTTGAATCCACGGGAGCGTCAATGTTATATTGAATAATCGGATATCATGTCCAATCCAGTGTGTCAGCTTATTTGTGTGACTTTCTATCTATTTCTGCATGTAAGGGTCTCGTTGCTGCCATTTTATTGGTAATGTCTCATCATTATGTAATTTTTTTAATATAATATCAAATATAGTTTTCCATTAGGTTGTATGATTGTCATGTAAATGATAATCTAATTGTTTTCTTTCTTTCCACTTGTTATTACTAGCAGTCAACTGGTGGAAGAGCACGGGCTCGTTATTCATATTTAAGTTAGTACAATCATTTTTGAAGACACCTTTTACTTTTAAATGTGAACTAAATATGAATTCAAATGTTTCATGCTAAGCTTGTAATAGTTTCTTTCAAAACACAATGATTGTTCATGTAACAATACACCTAGATATATTGGAATGTATTCAAAAGTATGAAATGTTGTTTTATTACCACATGTGCCAAAGCTCATGCAAAAACTAAATTTTTATGCAGCAAAAGAAAAACATATGTCAGTAATGTTTAGGAACCAAAAATACAAATGCAGGAGCATATAATATTTAGATGTTAACAAAAACCACTACTAGTAGAAAACTGGCCTTTAGTCCCGGTTCCAGAGGGCCTTTAGTCCTGATTCCGGAATAGGGACTAAAGCCCCCCCCTCACCTTTAGTCCCGGTTGTGTTACGAACCGGGACTAAGGGCCCTCCACGTGGCCGCTCTCTATGCGTGGGCTGGAGAACCTTTAGTCCTGGTTCCTAACACCAACTGGGACTAAAGGAAAACAAATCATTTTTTCAATTTTTTCCTAATTTTCAAATCTTTGAATTATTTGACATTTTTATCTCTAATAACCCTCCTCAATGCTTCAGAATTTAATCTCTAATCAGGACTCATTCCAAATAATCTAACTTCCCAGCCGGTCACCCATCCTCTCACTACTCCAGCCCCAGCACGCTTAACTTTTAGGTTCTATCATCCCTAGTTTCCAAGTCTGCACTTGTTCTTTTTGTAACAATATTAAGCTATCAATCCTATTAACACTTAGGTCTTTATGTCACATGATTTAATTTTTTGAACTCCAAACAATTATTAAAATAAACAACAATAAATTATTATTATTAATATTTAATTTCAATGAAAATAATATAAGTAATGATATTATTTTATTCATTTTGTTGCCATTTATTCATTTAATATGGCACAATTAATATCTTATAATCCGTAAATCGAAATTTGACAAATAATATATCCATTATTATTAGAAAAATATAAGGAATACAAATGTGACATCATTAATTTTTACTACATAAAATTAATTTTTTATAAAACTTTTTTCAATATCTTATGCAAAAGTTATAGCCATTTTACTTTTTCGTAACACTTTTTTAAAACTTGTTTCAACTCCAGACTTTTTGTGTGTTCAACATGCACCATCCAAAACCACATCATCAATATTCAATCCTTTCCCACTTCATTCACTATTTTTCATGCATTTAGTAATTTTTGGGCAAAATGACCCTGAAATTGAAAAGGACTACAAATCAACTCTAAAAAGGTTGAATCTTTGCATGGAATCATCATTTCACCCACATAGCATGTGCTAAAAAGTTGAGAAGGTTACGTTAAAAACTAGATGCACTTCATCTACAAACTGGACAATCCCTTTCAAAGTATCAGGGTTTCGGACCAAAACACTTCTGTTACAAAGCCATTCCATTTTTTCAAACTTATTTAAACTCCAGACTTTTGGTGCATTCAACATGCACTATTTAAAGCCACATCATCAATTTTCAACCCTTTCCCACTTTATTCCCTATTTTCATGCATTTATTGCTTTTTTCAGCTAAATGACCATGAAATTAAAAAACACTACAAATGAACACTAAAAATGTTGATACTTGGCATGGTATCATCATTTCACCCACATAGCATGTGCTAAAAGGTGAGATGGTTACGACAAAAGCTGGATGCACTTGGTGTACAAACTGGACAATCTCTTTCGAAGTATCCGGATTTGGGACGAAAACTCATCTGTTACAAAGGCATTTAATTTTTTAACTTATTTAGACTCCAGGCTTTTTGTGTGTTCAACATGCACCATTGAAAGCCACATCATGAATTTTCAACCCTTTCCCACTTCATTCGCTATTTTTCATGCATTTATTTATTTATTTTGAGCTAAATTACCCCGAAATTGAAAAACACTACAAATGAACACTGAAAAGGTTAAAACTTTGCATGGTATCATCATTTAACCCACATAGCATGTGCTAAAAAGTTGAGATGGTTACGACAAAAGCTGGGTGCACTTTTTGTACAAACTGGATAATCTCTTTCGAAATATCTATCGAACGAAAACTCATCTGTTACAAAGGCATTTCATTTTTTAAACTTATATCAACTCTATACTTTTTGTGCATTCAACAGGCACTACCTAACATGGGCCAACAAGCAAAAAAAAGTAAATTTAAAACAATGTTTAAACTCAAGTTATTCACAATCTAGGGTTTGAAGGAAATTTGCAAATTTAAACCATTCAAAATTTAAAACTACTTGCACAAACACAATCTAGATAGAATTTTGAATCTAATGCAAGCAGAATCACTCAAAAGCATACATAATAATCAAATTTCAGCCTAGTGCAATCAAATTTCATCCTAAGGATAACTCCAAGATTTTATATAGATTACGCAAAATTTTGTTTATGAATCTCACGATCGAGGAAATAAGAAAAGCTCTGTTGAGTGTGATTTTTCTACTAATTGTTCAACACAAACGTACAACTAGTGTTCATTCATACTAATAAGTGATGTGACATGATTACTCTAGCCTCTAGGCCAAACGGGCATCTGAGTGTGACAGCATGCATCCATACCATGAAAACCCTTCAAGATATTGACGACAATGACAGCGATTGCACAACTGTATGACATGCATGTACCACCATCGTAGGTCTCCCCCGTGGCCCGATCTGGACCGTACCACTGTTTTCGATAATTCTCCTGGTGCGGCGATGGAGGCGGGCTGTTAGCCTCCATGGCCGGCGGGATCGAGGCGTCCGGGCCGACTGTGTGCAGCTAGCTCTGGCACCTTGGCGGCGGCCTCTCGATGCCCCACTATGGCACGCTCCCATTCGTCCCGAAGCTTCACGGCGCACTCCATATCTATTCGTGTCGTCGCGGCGTGCTCCGCGGCTAGCTCCCTCAGAGACCAATCACTGGGCGTGGATGTCGACATTGTCTTGGAGAATTTGATGGAAGGGCTGGTTGGTGAAAAATCAAAATAATATTGAGAAGGAAGAATATAAGCAAGCAAAACCTACCAAGGAAGAGACTCCATGACCAATACAGCAAAGAAGACTCCAAAAAAATGTGTGTCCTTGAAGTATCTAGCACGCACGTGCAAAACGACATGGGACCATTGCGAGTCCTCCAGATCTTTTTTGCAAAACGAGCTTGGTTGAAAGAGTCAAAATGTCAAAATTCTAAACCCCCGTCTATTCTACACATGAACGCTTTGTCCTAGCAAAAGGGACATACTTTTTGTGAACAATGTTGGGCCCAACTATAAGTTTGAAGAGATAGAATTTCATTTCCATATAATTGATTTGTTAACTTGAAGCAATTCATTGTGTACATCTTAGCGGCTTGAAGAATGGACTTCACAACGACCTCTTTCGTGCCTTAGATATGACCTACCCCTATCAAGCATTCACTTTTGCCAATGATCGTTAACATATATGTTTAAGGCACCCATTTTTTGATCTGGCTACAATAGTCGGAGGAACAATAGTCCACTCATTTAAGTCTTAATCTCAAGAACCGAGGAAAGAACATAGGCAGTGTCAAACTGATTTTTCAACGAAGTGTCCAACACCTAGGTACAACCAATTGTCATGCACAGTAATAAGTGATGTGACAAGATTAGTCTAGGCCAGACGGGCGTCTGAGTGTGACCTGTGACGGCATGCATTCATAACATGAAAAACCATCGAGATGTCGACGACGGCGACGCCGAGTGCTAGCCTATATAATATGCATGCACCACCATAGTACGTTACTAGATAATTAACAATGCTGGAAGTAAAACCAACGACAATAATATACAGTAGTACGATCGTCACCTTGCGATAATACTACATGTGTAGTTGCAACTTCCAATATCTCCTATAAATAGAGAACATGCCAGTCTAGGTTCATCACCAAGTTTTCTGATACAAACATAGCTAAAAGGAGAATATGGAAACCGAAAGCCTTAGGAGTGTGATTGTGGGAATACTCATATTGGGTGTAGTCTTGCAGCAAACCAAGATAGAGGCCAAGAGTTGTTGTTGTTCCACCACAACAAGAAACTACTATAATGCATGTCATCTTACAGGTGCCTCTCGAGCCAGATGTGCAAGCTTATGTGGTTGCAAAATTCTAGAAAAAATGTGCAAGCTTATGTGCAAGCTTATGTGTCTCCAAGCATCGAGGCCTCCAAGCTGCTCCATCTGTAGTCAGGCTGTCACGGTGTGCTCCGCAACTAGCTCACCCACAACCGCATCAACGCGCGAGGCCGTGAACACTTTATTGGAGAATTTGATGGTGGGGATGGGTGGCAAAAAATCAAAATAAGATCGAGAAGGAAGAATGCAAGCAACCAAAACGAACCAAAGAAGAGACTCCATCACCAATCTAAGAAGGTGCCATGAAGTAGCCGACGCACAAGCATAATGACATGGGACCATTGGGAAGTCTCCGGATCTTTTTCGCCAAGGGAGCTTCATTGAAATAGTGAAAATGTCAAAATTCTAAACCTCTGTCTCTTCTCCACATGCACACTTTGTCCAACACAAAGCAAGGGACTTTTTGTGAAAAATGTTGCACCCAACTATAAGTTTGAAGAGATAGAATTTTATTTGTACATAATTGATTTAGTAACTTATGCTAATTGTGTACATCTGAGCGTCTTGAATAACAAACTTAACAAGGACATCTCTCGTGCCTTAGATATCGCCTACCCCTATTAACCAGTCACATTTGCCAAAGTTCATTCACATATATGTTGAAAGAACCCATTTCTAGGTCTGGCTACAATAGTCAGAGGAACAATATTCCACTCATTTAAGGCTTAATCTCGCACTCAACCTGTTGGGGAACGTTGCATGGGAAACAAAAAATTTCCTACGCGCACGCAAACCTATCCATGGTGATGAGCATCTACGAGAGGGGGAGTCTGATCTACATACCCTTGTAGATCGCTAAGCGGGAAGCGTTAAGAAACGCGGTTGGTGTTGTCGAACTTCTTCGCGATCCAAATCGTCGAGCGTCCCGCGATCTAATCATGAACCGTCCCGCAATCCAATCATGAACCGTCCCGCGATACAATCATGAACCGTCCCGCGATCTTGTCATGATCCGTTCCGCGATCCAATCACGATCGTCTCGTGGCCTTGATCACGATCCTTCCGATCTAGTACCGAACGGACGACACCTCTGCGTTCAGCACACGTGCTGCTTGATGACGATCTCCGCCGTCTTATTCTAGCAAGAGGAGGTGGAGAGGAGAGAGAGTTCACCGTCAGCGTGACGGTGCTCCGGTGATCGTGGTGGTGAAATTCCGGCAGGGCTTCGCCTAAGCACTGTAGGAAACTGATCTAGAGGAGCACCGGTGAAACGGGTAGCACGTGGCCGTAAATTCTGTGCAAATCCCTTCTATTCCACTAGTATATATAGGAGGAGAGGGGAGGCAGCCCTTGGCGCAGGTACAAGGGCCTCTTGGAGTCGGCCGGCCAAGGGGGAGGAGTCCTACTCCTCCTCTAATCCTAGTAGGACTAGGACTCTCCTTTTTTTTGCCTTTTTCCACTCTTTTTCCTTTGGGTTTTTTCTCCCAAACCGCATGGTCCTGTTGTGGCTATTCCACCAGCCCACTAAGGGCTGGTTAATACTTTCCCACAGACCATGAATCCTCTTGGGTCGAAATACCCCTCCCGGATGTCTCCCGGTACACTACCGGCACTCCCGGTACACTACCGATGAGCCCGAAACTTTTCCGACGACCAAACTGGGATTTCCTATATATGAATATTTACCTACCGACCATTCCGGAGCTCCTCTTGATTTCCAGGATCTTATCCAGGACTCCGGACAACCTTCGGTCACCACCATAGATAACTCTATACTACCGAAACATCATCAAACCTTAAGTGTGCAGACCCTGCGGGTTCGAGAACTATGTAGACATGACCGAGACACCTCTGCGGTCAATAACCAATGGCGGGACCTGGACGTCCAGATTGGTTCCTACATATTCTACGAAGATCTTTATCAGTCAACCCTCTGTGTCAAGGATTCAGTTAATCCCGTATAACGTTCCCTTTGTTCTTCGGTATGTTACTTGCCCGAGATTCGATCGTCGGTATCTCCATACCTAGTTCAACCTCGTTACCGACAAGTCTCTTAACTCGTTCCGTAATACAAGATCACGTGGCTAACACTTAGTCACATTGGTTGCAAGGCTTGTTGTGATGTTGTATTACCGAGTGGGCCCTGAGATACCTCTCCGTCACACGGAGTAACAAATCCTGGTCTTGATCCATGCCAACCCAACAGACACCCTCGAAGATACCTATAGAGCACCTTTATAGTCACCCAGTTACGTTGCGACGTTTGATACACATAAGGCATTCCTCCCGTGTTAGTGAGTAGCATGATCTCACGGTCAAAGGAACATATACTTGACATACGGAAAACAGTAGCAATAAACTGACACAATCATATGCTATGTTTGTAGTTTGGGTCTTGTCCATATCATCATTCTCCTAATGATGTGAGCCCATTATCAAATGACATCTCATGTCCATGGCTAGGAAACCTTAACCATCCTTTGATCAACGAGCTAGTCCACTAGAGGCATACTAGGGACATAGTGTTTTGTCTATGTATCCACACATGTATCAATGTTTCCAATTAATACAATTCTAGCATGGATAATAAACAATTATGATGAAAAAGGAAAAATAATAATAAATACTTTATTTATTTATTGCCTCTAGGGCATATTTCCAATAGTCTCCCACTTGCACTAGAGTCAATAATCTAGCTCACATCACTATGTGATTTACATTGTAATGAATTGAACACCCATACAGTTCTGGTGTTGATCATGTTTAGCCCTTGGAAGAGGTTTAGTCAACGGGTCTGCAACATTCAGATCCGTGTGCACTTTGCAAATATTTATGTCCTTCTCCTCTATGTAATATCATATGGAGTTGAAGCGTCGCTTTATGTGTCTGGTCCACTTGTGAAACCTTGGTTCCTTGGCTAGAGCAATGGCACCAGTGTTTTCACAAAACAGCTTCATTGGATCCAATGCACTGGGCACTACTCCAAGATCTATCATGAACTGCTTCATCCAGACAACTTCCTTTGTCGCCTCCGAGGCTGCAATGTACTCCGCTTCGCACGTAGAATCAGCTACCACGCTTTGCTTGGAATTGCACCAGCTTACAGCTCCCCCGTTGAGAATAAATATGTATCCGGTTTGCGACTTAGATTCGTCCGGATCAGTGTCAAAGCTTGCATCGACGTAACCCTTTACGACGAGCTCTTCGACACCTCCATAAACGAGAAACATTTCCCTAGTCCTTTTCAGGTACTTAAGGATATTCTTGACCGCTTGCCAGTGCTCCATTCCAAGATCACTTTGAAACCTTCCAGCCATACTTATGGCAAGGCTGACATCGTGTCTTGTGCACATCATTGCATACATGATAGAGCCTATGGTTGAAGCATAGGGGATGACACTCATCTTTTCTTTATCTTCTGCAGTCACTGGGCATTGAGTCTTACTCAACTTCACTCCTTGTAACACAGGCAAGAACCCCTTCTTGGACTGTTCCATTTTGAACTTCTTAAAAACTTTCTCAAGGTATGTGCTTTGTGAAAGTGCTATTAAGCGTCTCGATCTATCTCTATAGATCTTAATGCCTAATATGAAAGCAGCTTCTCCTAGGTTCAACAGAAACTTGATCCAAAGCTTCATGATCATCATCATTAACTTCCTCTTCAACCGTCGTAGGCTCCACAGAAACAACTTTCTGCGCTGCGCTACTCTCTGGTTGAAGTAAAGGTTCAACAACCTCATCAAGCTCTATTTTCCTCCCACTCAATTCTTTCGAGAGAAACTCTTTCTCAAGAAATGTTCCGTTCTTTGTGAAAAACACTTTTCCCTCGGTTCTAAGATAGAAGGTATACCCGACCTTCTCTTTCGGGTATCCTATGAAGAAGCATTTCTCCGCTTTGGGTTCCAGCTTTTCAGGCTGAAGCTTTTTGACATAAGCATCACATCCCCAAACTTGAAGAAACGACAACATTGGCCTCTTGCCAAACCACGGTTCATATGGCTTCATCTCAACGGATTTCGATGGTGCCCTATTTAAAGTGAATGCAGCTGTCTCTAATGCATAACCCCAAAACGATAGTGTCAAATCAACAAGAGACATCATAGAACGCACCATATCTAATAATGTACGATTATGACGTTCGGACACACCATTACTGTGGTGTTCTGGGCGGTGTCAACTGTGAAACAATTCCACACTGTCTTAAGTGACTGCCAGACTCATAACTCAGATATTCACCTCCTCGATCAGATCGCAGGAATTTAGTCTTCTTGTTACAATGATTCACAACTTCACTCTCAAATTTCTTGAACTTTTCAAATGTTTCAGACTTGTGTTTCATTAAGTAAATATACCCATATCTACTTAAGTCATTAGTGAAGGTGACAAAATAATGATATCCACCACGCGCTGTAATATTCATTGGACCGCACACATCAGTATGTATGATTTCTAACAAGTCACTCGCCCGTTCCATTGTTCCATAGAACGGCGTTTTAGTCATCTTGCCCATGAGGCATGGTTCACATGTGTCAAGTGATTCGAAATCAAGTGACTCTGAAAGTCCATCAGCATGGAGCTTCCTCATGCGTTTTACACCAATATGACCTAAACAGCAGTGCGACAAGAAAGTGGTACTATTATTATCAACTCTACATCTTTTGGCATCAATGTTATGAACTTGTGTGTCATCACTATCAAGATTCAATATGAATAAACCCCTCACATTGGGTGCATGACCATAAAAGATATTACTCATGTAAATAGAACAACTTTTATTCTGTGATTTAAAGGAGTAACCGTCTCGCAATAAACAAGATCCAGATATAATGGTCATGCTTAACACAGGCACTAAATAACAATTATTCAGGTTTATCACTAATCCCGATGGTAATCAGAGAGAGAGCGTGCCAACGGCGATCACATCAACCTTGGAACCATTTCCCACACGCATCGTCACTTCGTCCTTTGCTAGCCTCCGCTTATTCCGTAGTCCTGCTTTGAGTTGCAAATGTGAGCAACCGAACCGGTATCAAATACCAAGGCACTACTACAAGAGCTAGTAAGGTACACATCAATAACATGTATATCATATATACCTTGTTTGTCGTTGGCCGCCTTCTTGTCAGCCATGTACTTGGGGCAGTTCCGCTTCGAGTGACCAGTTCCCTTGCAATGAAAGCACTCAGTTTCTGACTTAGGTCCATGCTTAGGCTTCTTTCTAGTAGTAGCAATTGCTTTGCAATCCTTCTTGGTTTCACCCTTCTTGCCCTTGCCTTTGCCCTTGCCATTCTTCTTGAAACTAGTGGTTTCATTGACCATCTACACTTGATGTTCTTTCTGGATTTCAGACTCAGCGACTTTAAGCATTGCAAAGAGCTCAGCGACTGACTTCTTCATCCCGTGCATGTTATAGTTCATCACAAAGCTTTTATAGCTAGGTGGCAGCGATTGAACAACTCTATCAGTGATTGCCTCTGGCGGAAGTTCAATTCCCAACTCCGCCAAACAAATTGAGTACCCAGACATTCTGAGTATATGTTCACTGATAGACCCATTCTCCTCCATTTTGCAAGCATAGAACTTATCGAAGGTCTCATACCTCTCGATCCGGGCATTCTCCTCAAAGATAAACATCAACTCCTGGAACATCTGATATGGTCCATGACGTTCAAAACGTCTTTGAAGTCCCGGTTCTAAGCCATACAAAATTGCACATTGAACTATTGAGTAATCTCTCCAGTATGTGTCTCCCAAGCGTTCTTAACGTCTTCGGATGACATGTGTGTGGGTTTATCACTAAGCGGTGCATCAAGGACGTATAGTTTCTGGGAAGTCGTGAGGATAATCCTCAGATTACGGGCCCAGTCAACAAAGTTACTTCTATCATTTTTCAGCTTAGCTTTCTCTAGGAACGCATTAAAATTCAGGGGTGCTACTGCGATCCAATCACGAACCGTCCCGCAATCTCGCGATCCAATCATGAACCGTCCCGCGATCCAATCACGAACCGTCCCGCAATCTCGTCACGATCCGTTCTGCGATCCAATCACGATCGTCTCATGGCCTTGATCACGATCCTTCCGATCTAGTACCGAACGGACGACACCTGCGCATTCAGCACATGTGTAGCTTGATGACGATCTCCGCCATCTTGATCCAGCAAGAGGAGGTGGAGAGGAGAGAGAGTTCACCGGCAGCGTGACGGCGCTCTGGTGATGGTGGTGGTGCAATTCCGGCAAGGCTTTGCCTAAGCACTGCAGAAAACTGATCTAGAAGAGCACCGGTGAAACGGGTAGCACGTGGCCGTAAATTGTGTGCAAATCCCTTCTATACCACTAGTATATATAGGAGGAGAGGGGAGGCAGCCCTTGGTGCAGGGCCAAGGGCCTCTTGGAGTCGGCCGGCCAAGGGGGAGGAGTCCTACTACTTCTCGAATCCTAGTAGGAGTAGGACTCTCCCTTTTTTGCCTTTTCCCACTCTTTTTCCTTTGGGTTTTTTCTCCCAAACCGCATGGGCCTGTTGTGGCTATTCCACCAGCCCACTAAGGGCTGGTTAATAATTTCCCATAGCCCATGAAGCCTCTTGGGTCGAAATACCCATCCCGGAGGTCTCCCGGTATATATGAATCTTTACCTGCGGACCATTCCGGAGCTCCTCGTGACGTCCAGGATATCATCCGGGACTCCGAACAACCTTCGGTCACCACCATACATAACTCTATACTACCGAAACGTCACCAAACCTTAAGTGTGCAGACCCTACGGGTTCGAGAACTATGTAGACATGACCGAGACACCTCTACGGTCAATAACCAATGGCGGGCCCTGGACGTCCACATTGGTTCCTACATATGCTATGAAGATCTTTATCGGTCGAACCTCTGTGTCAAGGATTCAGTTAATCCCGTATAACGTTCCCTTTGTTCTTCGGTATGTTACTTGCCCGAGATTCGATCGTCAGTATATCCATACCTAGTTCAACCTCATTACCGACAAGTCTCTTTAGTCGTTCCGTAATACAAGATCCCGTGGCTAACACTTAGTCACATTGCTTGCAAGGCTTGTTGTGATGTTGTATTACCGAGTGGGCCCTGAGATACCTCTCCGTCACACGGAGTATCAAATCCCGGTCTTAATCCATGCCAACCCAACAGACACCCTCGGAGATACCTGTAGAGCACCTTTATAGTCAACCAGTTACGTTGCGACGTTTGATACACACAAGGCATTCCTCCGGTGTTAGTGAGTTGCATGATCTCACGGTCATAGGAACATATACTTGACATATGGAAAACAGTAGCAATAAACTGACACGATCATATGCTACGTTTGTAGTTTGGGTCTTGTCCATATCATCATTCTCCTAATGATGTGATCCCGTTATCAAATGACATCTCATGTCCATGGCTAGGAAACCTTAACCATCCTTTGATCAACGAGCTAGTTCACTAGAGGCATACTAGGGACATAGTATTTTGTCTATGTATACACACATGTATCCATGTTTCCAATTAATACAATTCTAGCATGGATAATAAAAAATTATCATGAACAAGGTAATATAATAATAAACACTTTATTTCTTTATTGCCTCTAGGGCATATTTCCAACACAACCTCCCTAATGTGTGTGGTGCCCTTCCAATGGAATCACAATCGCAACATGCACATGTTTTCAACTTTAAACGATGGACGACCACGCCCCCCATTTGATATGTTCCCTATCTCCTAATCATGTGTGGTGGAGTACTCTATTGCACAGGCTTCTTACTGGTCAACTGTGTATAAAGGACCCATCATCACACATAGCTGCTGCTGAGTATTCCACCAACAAACTTGTGTGTAGTGACATTTTGTTAAACATCCTATGATAGGGTTTTAAAATGTGTGTGATGACCCATACATTATTAAGCATATTTTAGTGAACAAAGTTACACCATGATTACTTGTTAAGAAATAGATACCTGAAATTTTAGCCTTTGATGTGTCATTGTTAATATTTGAGGACCTGGATCATTTTTGTGATCATGATAGACAACGTTAGGCATCTTGTGTCTATTATGCGTACACTTCTTCTTTATATTTCAGATGATGATGATTATGTAAGCGATAATAATCTGTCTGTTTATATACGACAGACTAATTTATATATCTCAAATTACTTTTTTGGATCCCGTCTTTCTTCACTAATATATTTAATTATCTAAGAACTTCATTGATTGGTCCGATCAACTAATCATGCAGGTGTGGTCACTGGCCGGTGCAGTCATACGTGTATGTGCTACAAGAAACAAGTGGCAATTAACACATAAAATATCATCTTACGATTGCTAGGAGCTAATTGTTCCGGTCATGTTACCATCTTGTATAATTGTTTGTCCTAAAATAAATCAAATAATCAAATAAACTATTCGATTAATTGGTAGGATGATGGAGAGGTCACACCAACCTTACTCAGCATTTTGGTACGTCCATGTTCGATCATGCAGTTTTGAATATGTGTATACAAGTCAGCTGATAAAAAACGCTCATAATAATCTAATTTCAGCCTACTGCAATCAAATTTCATCCCACGGCAAAATCCAGAATTTTATCTAGATTACGCCAAGTATTGTTGATGAATCTCACGAATCGAGTAAAGAAGATAAGCACTGTTAAGCGTGATTTTTCTACTAATTGTTCAGCACATACGTATAACTAGTGGTCAGGCATACTAATAAGTGACGTGACATGATTACTCTAGCTTCTATGCTAGATGGGCCTCTGAGTTTGACGAGATGCATCCATACCATGGAAACCAATCAAGATGTCCACGGCGGTGATATGGCTTGTGCGCCCATATGACATGCATGCACCACCATCGTATGTCTCCCCCATGGCACGGGCTGGCTCGTGCCACTGTTTCCGACAGTTCTCTCGGGGCGGCAATGGCGGCAGGCTGTTGGCCTTCTCGGTCGGCGGCATTAAGGTGTCCGGCCTGTCGTGTGTCGCAGCTTGGAGGTGGCCTCTCCATGCGCCAACGCAGTTTTCTCCCATTCGTCCTGTAACTCCACGGTGCGCTCCCTCTCTAGTCGGGCCCTCGTGGCCAGATACCTCACAACCGCATAACCAGCGTGGTTGCCGACACCGTCTTGGAGATTTTGACTGCGGGGCTGGGTGGCAAAAAAACAAAATAAGATCGAGAAGGAAGAATGCAAGAAACCAAAACCTACAAAGTAAGAGACTCGATCAACAATCCAACAAACACGGCTCGAAGAAAATATGTGGCCTTGAAGTAGCTGGCACACACGCGTAACTACATGGGACCATTGAGAAGCCTCCGGATTTTTTTTCCAAGGGAGCTAGGTTGAAAGAGTGAAACTGTCAAAACTCTAAGCCTTTGTATGTTCTACACATGCACACTTTGTCCTAGCCAAAGGAACTCGCTTTTTTTGAATAATGTTGCACCCAACTATAACCTTGAAGAGATAGAATTTCATTTCTGTGTAATTGATTTGGTAACTTGAAGTAATTTATTGTGTACATCTCAGCGTCTTGAAGAACTGACTTAACAAGGACCTCTTTCGTGTCTTAGGTATCCCCTACCCCTATCAACGATTTACTTTTCCCAAATATATTTCACATATATGTTTAAAGCGCCCATTTCCAGCTCAGGCTAGAATAGTCACAGGAACAATATTCAACTCATTTAAGGCTTAATCTCAGACTCAAGCCCCCTAATGTGTGTGGTGCCGTTCCAATGGAATCGTAATCGCACCATGTACATGTTCTCAACTATAAACTACAGACAAGCCTTCCCCCATTTCATATGTTTCATGTCTCCTAATCATGTGTGGTGGACAACCCTTATGCACATGCTTCTTACCAATCAATCGTGTATAACGGACCCACCGTCAGCCACAACTATTGTTGAGTATTCCTCCAACAACCGTTTGTTTAGGGACATTTTGTTAAACCTTCTACTGTATGGTTTCGAAATGTGTGTGATGACCAATACAATATTAAGGTTATTTTAGTGAACAAAGTTACAACATGATTACATGTTCAAAAATAGATACCTGAAATTTCAGCCTTTGATCGGTCGGTGTTAATATTTGACGATATGAAACATTTTAGTGATCATCATAGAAAAGGTTAGGCATCTTGTGTCTCTTATACATACACTTTGTCTTTCTATTTCAGATGACGATGATAATGTACGTGATAAAATCTTTGTGTTTATATACAACAGACTAATATCTATCTATCGCACCTTACCTGTTTGGATGTCGTTTTTCAGCACTAATCTTTTCAATTATCTCAGAACTTAATTGATTGGTAGCATCACCTAATCATGCATGTGTGGTTGTCGTCCGGCCCAATCAGATGTGTATGTGCTACAAGAAACAAGTGGCAATTAACAAATAAAATCTCGTCTTAAGATTTCTAGGTGCTAATTGTTCCAGTCATGTTACCATGTTATATAATAGTTTGTCCTAAAGTAAATCAACTAATGAAATCAACAAATCGAATAATAGGTAGAATGATGGAGAGTTCACACCAACCTTACTCAGCATCGCGGTACATTCAAGGATCGGGATGCTAAAAGATGTAGTTAACGATTGAAATATTGTTATGTTCGATCATGCAGATTTTAATAAGTAAGCTGATAGAAAACATACATAATAATGAAATTTCAGTTTAGTGCAATCAAATTTCATCCTAAGGCAAACTCCAAAATTTTATCTAGATTAGTATTGTTGATGAATCTCACGAACCGAGGAAAGAACATAAGCACTGTCAAGCTGATTTTTCTACGAAGTGTACACCTCCTACGTACTACCAATGGACATGCACAGTAATAAGTGATGTGACAAGATTAGTCTAGGCGAGACGGGTGTCTGAGTGTGACCTGTGGCGGCATGCATTCATAACATGAAAAACCATCGAGATGTCGATGACGGCGACAACGAGTGCTAGGCCATATAATATGCATGCACCACCACAGTACGTTACTAGATAATTAAAAATGCTGGAAGTAAAACCAACCACAATAATACACAGTAGTACGATCGTCACCTTGCGAGAATACTGCATTTGTAGTTGCAACTGGCAATATCTCCTATAAATAGAGAACATGCAAGTCTAGGTTCATCACCAAGTTTTCTGATACAAACATAGCTAAAAAGAGAATATGGAAACCAAAAGTCTTAAGAGTGTGATTTTGGGAATACTCATATTGGGTGTAGTCTTGCAGCAAACCAAGATAGAGGCCAAGAGTTGTTGCTGTTCCACCACAACAAGAAACTGCTATAATGCATGTCGTCTTACATGTGCCTCACGAGCCAGATGTGCAAGCTTATGTGGTTGTAAAATTCTAGAAAAATGTGTCTCTCCATGTGATCGCTCCAATCTTTCCACGGAAACAGGTAAACTGTGAACCACTTCTTTTTCTTTTTTACCTGTAATGACTAAAAACTTCCCTTTACATAAAAAATGTTTTTCAGACGAAGAAATATCCATTGAGTACTGCAAGCTCGGATGCACATCCTCATTGTGCGACAACATAGAGAGTTGTAAGTTAAAGTCATTACTAACCATTGGCTTGCTTATCATTACTCATAGCGATTTAGTAATTCGTTCTGATGCAAACTATTTTCCACACAGTTGTTGGAAGTGAAGAGGTGAACGATGCCATGCAGAATTGCAAAAATGGATGTTACCGTCTCTGCGATAAGGACCCTTACTTCGCCAAAGTTCTTGCTTAACAAAGTATAAGAGCCGACATTTCATGTTGAATTCACGGGAGCGTCAATGTTCTATTGAATAATCGGATATCATGTCCAATCCAGTGTGTCAGCTTATTTGTGTGACTTTCTATCTATTTCTGCATGTAAGGGTCTCGTTGTTGTCATTTTATTGCTAATGTCTCATCATTATGTAGTTTTTTGATATAATATCAAATATAGTGTGCCATTAGGTTGTATGATTGTCATGTAAATGATAATCTAATTGTTTTCTTCCTTTCCACTTGTTATTACTAGCAGTCAACTAGTGCAAGAGCACGGGCTCGTTATTCATATTTAAGTTAGTACAATTATTTTTGAAGACACCTTTCACTTTTAAAATGTGAACTAAATATGAATTCAAATATTTCATGCTAAGCTTCTGATAGTTTCTTTCAAAACACAATGATTGTTCATGTAACATGTTGGAAATATGCCCTAGAGGCAATAATAAATTAGTTATTATTATATTTCCTTGTTCATGATAATCGTTTATTATCCGTGCTATAATTGTATTGAATGGAAACATAGATACATGTGTGGATACATAGACAAACACTATGTCCCTAGTATGCCTCTAGTGAATTAGCTCGTTGATCAAAGGATGGTTAAGGTTTCCTAGCCATGGACATCAGATGTCATTTGATAACGGGATCACATCATTAGGAGAATGATGTGATGGACAAGACCCAAACTACAAACGTAGCATATGATCGTGTCAGTTTATTGCTACTGTTTTCTGCATGTCAAGTATGTGTTGCTATGACCATGAGATCATACAACTCACAGACATCGGAGGAGTGCCTTGTGTGTATCAAATGTGACAACGTAACTGGGTGACTATAAAGGTGCTCTACAGGTATCTCCGAGGTGTCTGTTGAGTTGGTATGGATCAAGACTGGGATTTGTTACTCCGTGTGACAGAGAGGTATCTCAGGGCCCACTCGGTAATACAACATCATAACAAGCCTTGCAAGCAATGTGCTAAAGTGTTAGTTGCGGGATCTTGTATTACGGAACGAGTAAAGAGACTTGCCGGTAATGAGGTTGAACTAGGTATGGAGATACCGACGATCTAAATCTCGGGCAAGTAACATACCAAAGAACAAAGGGAATATTATACGGGATTATCTGAATCCTTGACATAGAGGTTCAACCGATAAAGATCTTCATAGAATATGTAGGAACCAATGTGGACATCCAGGTCCCTCCATTGGTTATTGGCCGTAGAGGTGTCTCGGTCATGTCTACATAGTTCTCGAACCCGCAGAGTTATGTATCGTGGTGACCGAAGTTTTTTCGGAGTCCCGGATGAGATCCTGGACGTCACGAGGAGCTCCGGAATGGTCCGGAGGTAAATATTTATATATAGGAAGTCCCAGTTTGGTCGCCGGAAAAGTTTCGGGCTCATCGGTAGTGTACCGGGAGTGCCGGTAGTGTACCAGGAGACCACCGGGAGGGGTATTTTGAACCAAGAGGCTTCATGGGCTGTAGGAGGGTGAATACCAGCCCTTAGTGGGCTGGTATAAGTCCTACACAAAGCCCATGTGGCTGGGAAGAAAATACCAAAAGGGAAAAGGTGGAAAAAGGGCAAAAAGGCCTAAATAAGGAAGGAGTCCTAATCCCACTAGGAGTGGGAGGAGGACTCCTCCCCTTGCTTCGGCCGAAGCCAAGATGGGCTGGCCCTTGCACCAGCCCTCTCCCCCTCCTCTCCTCCTATATATACTAGAGGGTTTTCTAGGGTTTGGCACAAGTTCTTTCTTCCACGTGCAACCCTAGACACCCCAGTGCATAGTTTCTCCTCTAGATCGGATTTCTGTAGTGTTTAGGCGAAGCCCTGCAGGAATAGCTCCACCACCATTGCCGGAGCGCCGTCACACTGCCGAAGAGCTCTTCCTCCATTCCGCTCTCTCTTGCTGGATCAAGAAGGCGGAGAACGTCATCAAGCTGCACGTGTGCTGAACGCGGAGGTGCCGTCCGTTCGGCACTTGATCGGGACGGATCGTGTTCGTGATTGGATCGCGGGACGCTCGGCGATTTGAATCGCGAAGACGTTCGACTACACCAACCTCGTTTATTAACGCTTCCGCTTAGCGATCTACAAGGGTGCGTAGATGCACTCTCCCTCTCGTAGATGCTCATCACCATGGATACGTTTGTGTGTGCATAGGAAAATTTTTGTTTCCCATGCAATGTTCCCCAACAGTGGCATCATGAGCTAGGTTGATGGTTCGATGAGATGTCGAGTAGAACACAAAAGGTTTGTGGGCGTTGATGCTTAGAGTGCTTCCTCCCTTGGTCATGTTTTGGTTCAGCGGTATTGTGGGATGAAGCGGCCCGGAGCAACATTACTCGTACACTTATGAGAGACCGGTTCCCTCAACTGCACTTGTTGCAAAAGATAGCTAGCGGGTGTCAGTTTCTCCTACTTTAGTTCAATCGGATTCGACAAAGGCGGTCCTTGAGAAGGTTGAAAAGCAACTTATGTATCACCGTTGTGGTTTATGCGTAGGTGAGAATCGTTCTTGCTAGATACCCGTAGCAGCCACGTAAAACATGCAACAACAATTAGAGGACGTCTAACTTGTTTTTGCAGGGTATGTTGTGATGTGATATGGCCAGTTACATGATGTGATATATGTGATGTATGAGATGATCATGTGATGTATAGATTATCACGACTTGCATGTCGATGAGTACGGCAACCGGCAGGAGCCATAGGGTTGTCTTTAATTATTGTATGACCTGCGTGTCAATCATTAAGCGTTATGTAGTGCTTTACTTTATCGCTAAACGGTAGCAATAGTAGTAGAAGCATGTTGGGCGCGACAACCCAGATGGCGACACGTTGATGGAGATCAAGATGATGGAGATCATGGTGTTATGCCGGTGACGATGAAGATCATGCCGGTGCTTTCTAGATGGAGATCAAGAGCACAAGATCATGGCCATATCATGTCACTTATGATTTGCATGTGATGTTAATCCTTTTATGCACCTTGTTTTGCTTAGGACGACGGTAGCATTATAAGGTGATCCCTCAATTAATTTCAAGATAAATTGTGTTCTCCCCGAGTGTGCACTGTTGCGAAAGTTCGTCGTGTTGAGACACCACGTGATGATCGGGTGTGATAGACTCTACGTTCACATACAACGGGTGCAAGCCAGTGTTGCACATGTAGAACAGTTGGGTTAAACTTGACGAGCCTAGCATGTACAGACATGGCCTCAGAACACAAGAGACCGAAAGGTTGAACATGAGTCATATAGTAGATATGATCAACATGATGATGTTCACCATTGCAGCCACCTCAACTCACGGGATGATCGGACTTGAGTTGGTGAATTTGGATCATGTATCACTCGAATGTCGGAGGGATGTCAATTTGAGTGGGAGTTCTTAAGTAATATGATTAATTGAACTCATTATCATGAACATAGTCAAAGTGTCTTTGCAAATTATGTTGTAGATTACTAGCTCATGCTGTAGCTCCCTTGTATTTTTATATGTTCCTAGAGAAATCGAATTGAAAGATGATGGTAGTAATATTGCGGACTGGGTCCGTGATCTGAGGATTGTCCTCATTGCTGCACAGAAGGCTTGTGTCCTTAATGCACCGCTCGGTGCGCCAACCCCTCTAGCGTCGTCTGTAGATGTTGTGAACATCTGACAGGCACGTTCTGATGACTAATTATAGTTTAGTGCGTCATGCGTTACGGCTTAGAATTGAGGCTTCAAAACGTTTTGAACGTCACGGAACATATGAGATGTTTCTAAGAGCTGAAATTAGGATCTCAGGCTCGTGCCCGTGTTGCGAGATATGAGATCTCCAACAAGATTCTTTGCCTGCAAGATGAGAGAGAATAGCTCAATCGTTGAGCATGTACTCACATTGTCTGGGTGCTACAATCGCTTGAATCAAGTGGGAGTTGATCTTCCGTATAAGATAGTGATTGACATAGTTCTCCAAGTCACTGTCACTAAAGCTACTAGAACTTGGTGATGAATTATAAATTGCCAGGGATAGAAATAATTATTCCTGAGCTGCTCGCGATGTTTGACACCGCGAAGGTAGAAATCAAGAAGGAGCGTCAAGTGTTGATGGTTAGTAAAACCATTAGTTTCGAGAAGGGCAAGGGCAGGTAGGGAAACTTCATGGATGGCAAGTCAGTTGCTGCTCCAGTGAAGCAACCAAATTTGAACCTAAACCCGAGACTAAGTGCTTCTATTATGAGGAGAGCGGTCACTGAAGCAGAACAACCCTAGATAGCTGGTAGATAAGAAGGCTGGCAACGTCGACAAAATTATATTTCATATACGTGTTATTGATGTGTACCTTGATAGGACTTCTAGTAGCACCTGGGTATTGGATACCGGTTCGGTTGCTCAATGTTAGTAACTCGAAATAAAAGCTACGGTATAAACGGAGAACTATCTAAAGGTGAGGTGACGATGTGTGTTGGAAATGTTTCCAAAAGTTGATGTGATCAACATCGCACGCTCTCTCTACCTTCGGGATTAGTAGCGAACCTAAATAAATGTTATTTGGTGTTTGCGTTGAGCATGAACGTGATTAGATCGTGTTTATTGCAATGCGATTATTCATTTAAGTCAGAGAATAATGGTTATTCTGTTTACATGAATAATACCTTCAACGGTCATCCACCTAATGAGAATGGTTTGTTGAATCTTGATCGTAGTATTACACATGTTCGTAACATAGATGCCAAAGGATACAAAGTTAATAATGATAGCACCACATACTTGTGGCACTGCCGCTAAAATGTCATATTGGTATAAATCGCATGAAGAAACTCCATGTTGATGGATCTTTGGACTCATTCGATTTCGAATCGGTTGAGACATGCGAACCATGCCTCTTGGTCAAGATGACTAAGGACCCCGTTTTCGGATTGATGGAGCGGGCAAGTGATTTATTGGAAATGATACATGTTGATGTATGCAATCCAATGAGTCTTGTAGCGTGCGGTGGATATCGTTATTTTCTTATCTTCACTGATGATTTGAGTAGATATAGTGTATATTTACTTAATGAAACACAAGTCTGAATCGTTTGAAAGGTTCAAGCAAATTCAGAGTGATGTTTAAGATCATCATGACAAGAAGATAAAAATGTCGGTGATATGATCGTAGAGGTGAATATATGAGTTACGAGTTTGGCATGCAACTTTAGACAATGTGAAAGTTGTTTCACAACTCACGCCACCTGGAACACCATAGTATGATGGTGTGTCCGAACGTCATAGTCATGCTCTATTGGATATGGTGTGTGCTATGACGTCTCTTATCGTTTTGTTAGTATAATTTTGGGGTTATGCATTAGAGACAACTTCATTCACTTTCAAATAGGGCACCATCTAAATCCGTTGAGATGACACCGTGTGAATTGTGGTTTGATAGAAACCTAAGTTGTCATTTCTTAATGTTTGGGGCTGCGACGCTCGTGTGGAAAGTGTTTTCACCTAATAAGCTCGAACCCAGAGCGGACAAATGCATCTTCATAGAATAATCTAAGAAACGGTTAGGTGAATCTTCTATCTCAAATCCAGGCATAAAATGTTTGTTGCTAAAACTAGGTTCTTTCTCGAGAATGAGTTTCTCTTGAAAGAATTGAGTGGGAGGAAGATGGAACTTGATGAGGTTGTTGAACCTTTGTTTCAACCAGAGAGTAGCGCAACACAGAAAGATGTTTCTGTGAAGCCTATGTTAGTTGAAGAGGAAGTTAATGATGATGATCATGAAGCTTCGGATCAAGTTACTATCGAACCTCGTAGGTCGACAAGGACGTGTACTGCTCCTGAGTGGTACGACAACCCTGTCTTGGAGGTCATGTTGTTGGACAACGATGAACCTACGAACTATGGAGAAGCGATGACGGGCCTAGATTCCGACAAATGGTTAGAAGCCATGAAATCCGAGATAGGATCCATGTATGGAAACCAAAGTATAGACTTTGGTAGACTTGCTCGTTGGACGGCAGGTCGTTGAGTACAAATGGATCTTTAAAATTAAGACAGACGCAGATGGTAAATGTCACCATTTGTAAAGCTCGACTTGTTACCAAGATGTTTGTGACAAGTTCAAGGAGTTGACTATGATGAGACTTCCTCACTCGTAGCGATGCTAAAGTCTGTTGGAATTATGTTAGCAGTTGCTGCATTTTTTAATTATGAAATCTGGCAGATGGATGTCAAAACATCGTTTCCTTAATAGTTTACTTGAGGAAAAGGTTGTATGTGATACAACCAGAAGGTTTTGTCAGTCCTAAGGATGCTAAAAGGTGTGCAAGCTTCAGTAATCCCTCTACAGACTGAAGCAAGCATCTCGGAGTTGGAATATATGATTTGATGAGGTGATCAAAGTTTTGTAGTTTATACAAAGTTTACGAGAAACTTGTATTTACAATAAAGTGAGTGGGAGCACTATAGAATTTCTGATAGGTTTATGTGGATGACATATTGTTGATCGAAAATGATGTAGAATTTCTGGAAAGCATAAACGGTTGTTTGAAAGGTGATTTTCAAAGGAAAACCTTGATAAAGCTACCTAATTGTTAAGCATCAAGATCTATAGAGATAGATCAAGATGTTTGATGAGACTTTCAATGAGTACATACCTTGACAAGATTTTGAAAGAGTTCAAAATAGATCATTTAGAGAAAGTGTTCTCGGCTGATTTGTAAGGTGTGGAGTTGAGTGAGACTCAAAGCTTGACAACGGTAGAAGAAAGAGAAAGGACGAACGTCGTCCCCTATGCCTTAGCCGTAGGCTCTATCTTGTGCCATGCTGTGTACCGCACTTGGTGTGTGCCTTGCCATGAGTATGTCAAGGGGTACAAGGGTGATCCAGGAGTGGATCACTGGACAGCGGTCAAGATTATCCTTAGTAACCAGAGGACTAAGGAGAAGTTTCTCGATTATGGAGGTGATAAAGAGTTCGTCGTAAAGAGTTACGTCAATGCAAGCTTTAACACCGATCCGGATGACTCGTAGTAGCAATCTGGATGCGTATACTGGAGCAGCCATTTGGAATAGTGCCAAGTGGAGTGTGGTAGCAGTGTTTACAGTTTGACATAGAGATTTGCAAAGTACACACGGATCTAAATTTGCAGACCCATTGACTATAAGACCTCTCTCACATGCAAAGCATGATCGAGCCCCATAACTCATTGGGGGTTAGATTCATAACAATGCGAATCACATGGTGATGTGAACTAGATTATTGACTCTAGTGCAAGTGGGAGACTGTTGGAAATATGCCCTAGAGGCAATAATAAATTAGTTATTATTATATTTCCTTGTTCATGATAATCGTTTATTATCCGTGCTATAATTGTATTGAATGGAAACATAGATACATGTGTGGATACATAGACAAACACTATGTCCCTAGTATGCCTCTAGTGAACTAGCTCGTTGATCAAAGGATGGTTAAGGTTTCCTAGCCATGGACATGAGATGTCATTTGATAACGGGATCACATCATTAGGAGAATGATGTAATGGACAAGACCCAAACTACAAATGTAGCATATGATCGTGTCAGTTTATTGCTACTGTTTTCCGCATGTCAAGTATGTGTTCCTATGACCATGAGATCATACAACTCACAGACATCGGAGGAGTGCCTTGTGTGTATCAAACGTCACAACGTAACTGGGTGACTATAAAGGTTCTCTACAGGTATCTCCGAGGGTGTCTGTTGAGTTGGTACGGATCAATACTGGGATTTGTTACTCCGTGTGACGGAGAGGTATCTCAGGGCCCACTCGGTAATACAACATCATAACAAGCCTTGAAAGCAATGTGACTAAAGTGTTAGTTGCGGGATCTTGTATTACGGAACGAGTAAAGAGACTTGCCAGTAACGAGGTTGAACTAGGTATGGAGATACCGATGATCTAAATCTTGGGCAAGTAACATACCGAAGAACAAAGGGAACATTATACGGGATTATCTGAATCCTTAACATAGAGGTTCAACCGATAAAGATCTTCGTGGAATATGTAGGAACCAATGTGGACATCCAGGTCCCGCCATTGGTTATTGGCCGTAGAGGTGTCTCGGTCATGTCTACGTAGTTCTCGAACCCGCAGGGTCTGCACACTTAAGGTTTGGTGACGTTTCGGTAGTGTAGAGTTATGTATGGTGGTGACCGAAGTTTGTTTGGAGTCCCGGATGAGATCCTGGACGTCACGAGGAGCTCCGGAATGGTCCGGAGGTAAAGATTTATATATAGGAAGTCCCAGTTTGGTCGCCGGAAAAGTTTCGGGCTCATCGGTAGTGTACCGGGAGTGCCGGTAGTGTACCGGGAGATCACCGGGAGGGTTATTTCGACCCTAGAGGCTTCATGGGCTGTAGGAGGGTGAATACGAGCCCTTAGTGGGCTGGTGTAAGTCCTACACAAAGCCCATGTGGCTGGGAAGAAAATACCAAAAGGGAAAAGGTGGAGAAAGGGCAAAAAGGCCTAAATAAGGAAGGAGTCCTAATCCCACTAGGAGTGGGAGGAGGACTCCTCCCCTTGCTTCGGCCGGAGCCAAGATGGGCTGGCCCTTGCGCCAGCCCTCTCCCCCTCCTCTCCTCCTATATATACTAGAGGGTTTTCTAGGGTTTGGCACAAGTTCTTTCTTCCATCGTGCAACCCTAGACACCCAGTGCATAGTTTCTCCTCTATATCAGATTTCTGCAGTGCTTAGGCGAAGCCCTGCAGGAATAGCTCCACCACCATTGTCGGAGCGCCGTCACGCTGCTGGAGAACTCTTCCTCCTCTCCGCTCTCTCTTGCTAGATCAAGAAGACGGAGATCGTCATCAAGCTGCACGTGTGCTGAACGCGGAGGTGCTGAACGCGGCGGCCTCTCCATGCCCCACTGCGGCATGCTCCCATTCGTCCCGAAGCTTCACGGCGCACTCCATTTCTCGTCATGTCGTCGTGGCATGCTCCGCGGATAGCTCCCTCAGAGACCCATCACTGGACGTGGCTGTCGACATTGTCTTGGAGAATTTGATGGCAGGGCTGGTTAGTGAAAAATCAAAATAATATTGAGAAGGAAGAATGCAAGCAAGAAAAACCTACCAAGGAAGAGACTCCATGACCAATACAGCAAAGAAGGCTCCAAAAAAATGTGTGTCCTTGAAGTATCTAGTACGCACGTGCAAAACGACATGGGACCATTGCGAGTCCTTCGGATCTTTTTTGCAAAGCAAGCTTGGTTGAAAGAGTCAAAATGTCAAAATTCTAAACCCCCGTCTATTCTACACAGGAACGCTTTGTCCTAGCAAAAGGGACATACTTTTTGTGAACAATGTTGGGCCCAACTATAAGTTTGAAGAGATAGAATTTCATTTCCATATAATTGATTTGGTAACTTGAAGAAATTCATTGTGTACATCTTAGCGGCTTGAAGAATGGACTTCACAAGGACCTCTTTCGTGCCTTAGATATGACCTACCCCTATACTTTTGCCAATGATCGTTAACATATATGTTTAAGGCATCCATTTTTCGATCTGGATACAATAGTCGGAGGAACAATAGTCCACTCATTTAAGTCTTAATCTCACATGCAAGCTCCTTAACATGTGTGGTGTCCTTCCTATGGAATAGGAATTGCACAATGCACATGTTCTCCAGTTTAAATGATTGACAACCTCGCCCCATATTTAATATGTTCTCTTTCTCCTGATCATGTGTGGTGGACTGCCCTATTGCACAGGCTTATTACCGGTCAATCGTGTATAACGGACCCACCGTCACACATAGATGTTGCTGAGTATTCCTCCTACAAGCGTGTGTGTAGTGACATTTTGTTAAACCTTCTACGATAGGGTTTTAAAATTTGTTTGATGACCCTTACATTATTGATCTTGTTTTAGTGAACAAAGTTACACCACAATTACTTGTTAAAAAAGCGATACCTGAACTTTTAGCCTTTGATGGATAGATATTAATATTTGAGGATGTGAAACATTTTGGTGACCATGATAGACAAGGTAAGTCATCTTGTGTCTCTTATGCGTACATTTTTTCTTTATATTTTAGATGATGATGATTATGTATGCGATAATAATCTGTGTATTTATATATGACAACATACTCTATGCTATATGTATGTCAGCTTACTTGTTTGGATGCCGTGCATCTCCACTAATCTTTTTAATATCCCAGAACTTCATTGATTGGTCCCATCGCCTAATTAATCATGCATGTGTGGTCATGGACCAGCCAGTCATACGTGCATGTGATACAAGAAACAAGTGGCAATTAAATAACAAAATCTTATCTTCCGATTGCTAGGTGCTAACTGTTGCGGTCATGTTACCATGTTATATGATAGCCGGTCCTAAAATAAATAAACTAATCAAATGAACTAATCGATTAATTGATAGAATGATGGAGTGGTCACAACAACCTGACTCAGCATTTCAGTACGTTAATGGATCGGGATGCTAAAAGATGTAGTTAATGATTGAAATATTTTGATGTTCGATCATGTAGTTTTGAATATGTGTATACAAGTTAGCAGATAAAAACATACCTAATAGTCAAATTTTAGCCTAGTGCAATCAAATTTTATCATAAGGCTAACTCCAAAATTTTATCTAGATTACGCCATGTTTTTTTGATGAATCTCACGAATCGAGGAGAGAAGACAAGCACTGATAAGCGGGATTTTTCTACTAATTGCAGAAAACATACATCCAACTAGTGTTCATGCATACTAATAAGTGATGTGACGTGATTAGCCTATCCTATAGGCTAGACATGCGTATGAGTGTGATGGTATGTATCCATACCATGAAAAACCATCGAGATGTCGACGATGCAAACAACAATTGCACAACCATATGACATCAATGCGCCAGCATCGTATGTCTTCCTCGCGGCCCGAGCCGGCTCGTGCCACTGCTTCCGACGGTTCTCCCGGGTGATGATACCGCGACTGTCTGCCTCCCCAGCTGGCGGCATCGAGGCCTCCAAGCTGCTCCATGTGTAGTCAGGCTGTCACGGCATGCTCCGCAGCTAGCTCACTCACAACCGCATCACCGCGCGAGGCCACGAACACTTTATTTGGAGAATTTGATGGTGGGGATGGGTGGCGAAAAATCAAAATCAGATCGAGAAGGAAGAATGCAAGTAACCAAAACGAACCAAAGAAAAGACTCCATCACTGATCTAGAAAAGAAGGTGCCATGAAGTAGCCGACGCACACGCATAACGACATGGGACTATTGAGAAGTCTCCGTATCTTTTTCGCCAAGGGAGCTTCATTGAAATAGTGAAAATGTCAAAATTCTAAACCTCCGTCAGTTCTCCACATGCACACTTTGTCCTACACAAAGTAAGGGACTTTTTGTGAAAAATGTTGCACCCAACTATAAGTTTGAAGAGATAGAATTTTATTTGTACATAATTGATTTGGTAACTTAAATTAATTGTGTACATCTGAGTGTCTTGAATAACAAACTTAACAAGGACATCTCTGGGGCCTTAGATCTCGCCTACCCCTATTAACCAGTCACATTTGCCAAAATTCATTCACATATATGTTGAAAGAACCCATTTCTAGGTCTGGCTACAATAGTCAGAGGAACGATATTCCACTCATTTAAGGCTTAATCTCACACTCAACCTCCCTAACGTGTGTGGTGCCCTTCCAATGGAATCACAATCGCAACATGCACATGTTTTCAACTTTAATCGATGGACAACCACGCCCCCCATTTCATATGTTCCCTATCTCCTAATCATGTGTGGTGGAGTACCCTATTGCACAGGCTTCTTACCGGTCAACTATGTATAAAGGACCCATCATCACACATAGCTGCTGCTGAGTATTCCTCCAACAAACTTGTGTGTAGTGACATTTTGTTAAACATCCTATGATAGGGTTTTAAAATGTGTGTGATGACCCATACATTAGTAAGCATATTTTAGTGAACAAAGTTACACCATGATTACTTGTTAAGAAATAGATACCTGAAATTTTAGCCTTTGATGTGTCATTGTTAATATTTGAGGACCTGGATCATTTTTGTGATCATGATAGACAAGGTTAGGCATCTTGTCTGTATTATGCGTACACTTCTTCTTTATATTTCAGATGATGATGATTATGTACATGATAATAATCTGTCTGTTTATATATGACAGACTAATTTATATATCTCAGCTTACTTGTTTGGATCCCGTCTTTCTTCACTAATATCTTTAATTATCTAAGAACTTCATTGATTGCTCCGATCACCTAATCATGCAGGTGTGGTCATTGGCCGATGCAGTCATACGTGTATGTGCTACAAGAAACAAGTGGCAATTAACACATAACATATCATCTTACGATTGCTATGAGCTAATTGTTTCGGTCATGTTACCATCTTGTATAATTGTTTGTCCTAAAATAAATCAACTAATAGAGTAAACTATTCGATTAATTGGTAGGATGATGGAGAGGTCACACCAACCTTACTCAGCATTTTGGTACGTCCATGTTCGATCTTGCAGTTTTGAATATGTGTATACAAGTCAGCTGATAAAAAACGTTCATAATAATCTAATTTCAGCCTAGTGCAATCAAATTTCATGCCAGGGCAAAATCCAAAATTTTATCTAGATTACGCCAAGTATTGTTGATGAATCTCACGAATCGAGTAAAGAAGATAAGCACTGTTAAGCGTGATTTTTCTACTAATTGTTCAGCACATACGTATAACTAGTGGTCAGGCATACTAATAAGTGATGTGACATGATTACTCTAGCTTCTATGCTAGACGGGCGTCTGAGCGTGACGACATGCATCCATACCATGGAAAAAAATCAAGATGTCCACGACGGTGATATGGCTTGTGCACCCATATGACATGCATGCACCACCATCGTATGTCTCCCCCATGGCACGGGCTGGCTCGTGCCACTGTTTGCGACAGTTCACCCGGGGCGGCAATGGCGGCAGGCTGTTGGCCTCTCCGGTCGGCGACATTCAGTTGTCCGGCCCGTCGTGTGTCGCGGCTTGGAGGTGGCCTCCCCATGCGCCAACACAATTTGCTCCCGTTCGTCCTGTAACTCCGCGGTGCCCTCCCTCTCTAGTCGGGCCCTCGTGGCCAGCTCCCTCACAACCGCATAACCAACGTGGTTGCCGACACTGTCTTGGAGATTTTGACTACGGGGCTGGGTGGCCAAAAAATAAAATAAGATCGATAAGGAAGAATGCAAGAAACCAAAACCTACAAAGTAAGAGACTCGATCAACAATCCAACAAACACGGCTCTAAAAAATTATGTGGCCTTGAAGTAGCTGGCACACACACGCGTAACTACATGGGACCATTGAGAAGCCTCTGGATATTTTTTTTACCAAGGGAGCTAGGTTGAAATAGTGAAACTGTCAAAACTCTAAACCTTTGTATGTTCTACACATGCACACTTTGTCCTAGCCAAAGGAACTCGCTTTCTTTGAATAATGTTGCACCCAACTATAAGTTTGAAGAGATAGTATTTCATTTCTGTGTAATTGATTTGGTAACTTGAAGTAATTTATTGTGTATATCTGAGCGTCTTGAAGAACTGACTTAATAAGGACCTCTTTCGTGTCTTAGGTATCGCCTACCCCTATCAACGATTTACTTTTCCTAAAGATATTTCACATATATGTTTAAAGCTCCCATTTCTAGGTCAGGCTAGAATAGTCACAATAACAATATTCAAATCATTTAAGGCTTAATCTCAGACTCAAGCCCCCTAATGTGTGTGGTGTCGTTCCAATGGAATCGTAATCGCACCATGTACATGTTCTCAACTATAAACGACCGACAAGCCCTCCCCCATTTCATATGTTTCTTGTCTCCTAATCATGTGTGGTGGACAACCCTTATGCACATGCTTCTTACCAGTCAACCATGTATAACGGACCCACCGTCACCCACAGCTGTTGTTGAGTATTCCTCCAACAAGCGACTATTTAGGGACATTTTGTTAAACCTTCTACTGTATGGTTTTAAAATGTGTGTGATGACCAATACAATATTAAGGTTATTTCAGTAAACAAAGTTACACCATGATTACATGTTAAAAAATAGATACCTGAAATTTCAGCCTTTGATCGGTCGGTGTTAATATTTGAGGATATGAAACATTTTAGTGATCATCATAGAAAAGGTTAGGCATCTTGTGTCTCGCATACATACACTTTGTCTTTCTATTTAAAATGACGATGATTATGTACGCGATAAAATCTTTGTGTTTATATACAACAGACTAATATCTATCTATCTCACCTTGCTTGTTTGGATGTCATTTTTCAGCACTAATCTTTTCAATTATCTAAGAACTTAATTGATTGGTACCATCACCTAATCATGCATGTGTGGTTTTCGTCCGGCCAAATCATATGTTTATGTGCTGCAAGAAACAAGTGGCAATTAACAAATAAAATCTCGTCTTAAGATTTCTAGGTGCTAATTGTTCCAGTCATGTTACCATGTTATATAATAGTTTGTCCTAAAGTAAATCAACTAATGAAATGAACAAATCGAATAATAGGTAGAATGATGGAGAGTTCACACAACCTTACTCAGCATTTCGATACGCTCATGGATCGGGATGCTAAAAGATGTAGTTAACGATTGAAATATTGTTATGTTCGATCATGCAGATTTAAATAAGTAAGCTGATAGAAAACATACATAATAATGAAATTTCAGTCTAGTGCGATCAAATTTCATCCTAAGGCCAACTCTAAAATTGTATCTAGATTAGTATTGTTAATGAATCTCACGAACAGAGGAAAGAACATAGGCATTGTCAAGCTGATTTTTCTATGAAGTGTCCAACACCTACGTACAACCAATGGTCATGCACAGTAATAAGTGATGTGACAAGATTAGTCTAGGCCAGACGGGCATCTGAGTGTGACCTGTGACGGCATGCATTCATAACATGCAAAACCATCGAGACGTCGACGACGGCGACAACGAGTGCTAGCCCATATAATATGCATGCACCACCATAGTACGTTACTAGATAATTAACAATGCTGGAAGTAAAACCAACCACAATAATACACAGTAGTACGATCGTCACCTTGCGATAATACTACATGTGTAGTTGCAACTTCTAATATCTCCTATAAATAGAAAACATGCAAGTCTAGGTTCATCACAAAGTTTTCTGATACAAACATTGCTAAAAGGAGAATATGGAAACCAAAAGCCTTATGAGTGTGATTTTGGGAATACTCATATTGGGTGTAGTCTTGCAGCAAACCAAGATAGAGGCCAAGAGTTGTTGTTGTTCCACCACAACAAGAAACTGCTATAATGCATGTCGTCTTACAGGTGCCTCTCGAGCCAGATGTGCAAGCTTATGTGGTTGCAAAATTCTAGAAAAATGCGTCCCTCCATGTGATCACTCCAATCTTTCCACGAAAACAGGTAAACTGTGAACCATCTTTTTCTTTTTTACCTGTAATGACTAAAAACTTCCATTTACATAAAAAATGTTTTTCAGACGAAGAAATATCAATTGAGTACTGCAAGCTCGGATGCACATCCTCATTGTGCGGCAACATAGAAAGTTGTAAGTTAAAGTCATTACTAACCATTGGCTTGCTTATCATTACTCATAGCGATTTAGTAATTCGTTCTGATGCAAACTATTTTCCCCTCAGTTGTTGGAAGTGAAGAGATGAACGATGCCATGGAGAATTGCAAAAATGGATGTTACCGTCTCCACGATAAGGACGCTTAATTCTCCAAAGTTCTTGCTTAACAAAGTATAAGAGCCGACATTTCATGTTGAATCCACGGGAGCATCAATGTTATATTGAATAATCGGATATCATGTCCAATCCAGTGTGTCATCTTATTTGTGTGACTTTCTATCTATTTCTACATGTAAGGGTCTCGTTGCTGCCATTTTATTGGTAATGTCTCATCATTATGTAATTTTTTAATATAATATCAAATATAGTGTGCCATTAGGTTGTATGATTGTCATGTAAATGATAATATAATTGTTTTCTTCCGTTCCACTTGTTATTACTAGAAGTCAAATGGTGGAAGAGCACGGGCTCGTTATTCATATTTGAGTTAGTACAATCATTTTTGAAGACACCTTTTACTTTGAAATTGTGAACTAAATATGAATTCAAATGTTTCATGCTAAGCTTCTGATAGTTTCTTTCAAAACACAATGATTGTTCATGTAACAATACACCTAGATATATTGGAATGTATTCAAAAGTATGAAATGTTGTTTTTATTACCACATGTGCCAAAAGCTCATGCAAAAACTAAATGTTTACGCAGCAAAAGAAAAACATATGTCAGTAATGTTTAGGAACCAAAAATACAAATGCAGGAGCATATAATATTTAGATGTTAACAAAAACCACTACTAGTAGAAAACTCGCCTTTAGTCCCGGTTCCAGAGGGCCTTTAGTCCTGATTCCGGAATCGGGACTAAAGCCCCCCCCCTTGGCCGCTCTCTAAGCGTGGACTAAAGGAAAAAAATTAATTTTTTTCAATTTTTTCCTGATTTTCAAATCTTTGAATTATTTGACATATTAATCTGTAATCATCCCTCCTTAATGCTTCAGAATTTAATTTGTAATCTGCACTCATTCCAAATCATCTAACTTCCCAGCCGGTCACCCATCCTCTCACTACTCCAGCCACAGCATGCTTAATTTTCAGGTTCTATCATCCCTAGTTTCCAAGTCTCCACTTGTTGTTTTCGTAAAAATATTAAGCTATAAATCCTATTAACCCTTAGGTATTTATGTCATATGATTTTAATTTTTGAACTCCAAAAAATTATTAAAATAAACAACAATAAATTATTATTAATAATATTTAATTGCAATGAAAATAAATAAGTAATGATATTATTTTATTCATTTTTCCATTTATTCATTTAATATGCCATAATTAATATGTTTAAATCCGTAAATCGAAATTTGACAAATAATATATCCATTATTATCAGAAAAATATGAGGAATACAAATCGAAATTTGACAATTAATTTTTTATAACACTTTTTTCAATATCTTATGCAAAAGTTATAGCCATTTACTTTTTCATAACACTTCTTTAAAACTTGTTTCAACTCCACACTTTTTGTGTGTTCAGCATGCACCATGCAAACCCATATCATCAATCTTCAATCATTTCCCACTTCATTCGCTATTTTTCATGCATTTATTATTTTTTTTGAGCTAAATGACCCTGAAATTGAAAAGCACTACAAATGAAATCTGAAAAGGTTGAAACTTGGCATGGTATCATCATTTCACCCACATAGCATGTGCCATAAAGTTGCGAGGGTTGTGTTAAAAACTGGATGCACTTCGTCTACAAACGGGACAATCCATTTCGAAGTATGAGGGTTTTAGACGAAAACACTTCTGTTACAAAGGCAGTTCTTTTTTTTAACTTATTTAAACTCCAGACTTTTGGTGCATTTGACATGCACTATTCAAAACGACATCATCAATTTTCAACCCTGTCCCACTTTATTCCCTATTTTTCCTGCATTTATATATTTTTTTAGCTAAATGACCCCGAAATTGAAAAACACTACAAATGAACACTAAAATGGTTGAAACTTGGCATGGTATCATCATTCCACCCACATAGCATGTGCTAAAAACGTGAGATGGTTACGGCAAAAGCTGGATGCACTTGGTGTACAAACTGGACAATCTCTTTCGAAGTATCCGGGGGTTTCGGACGAAAACTCTTCTGTTACAACGGCATTTCATTTTTTTTACTTATTTAAACTCGAGGCTTTTTCTGTGTTCAACATGCACCATTCAAAGTGACATCATCAATTTTCAGCCCTTTCCCACTTTATTCATCGAGGCGTCCGGGCTGACTATGTCGCCGCTAGCTCTGGCGCCTTGGCGACGGCCTCTCAATGCGCCACTACGGCGTGCTCCCATTCGTCCCGTAGCTCCACGGCGCACTCCATCTCTAGTCGTCCCGTCGTGGCGGTCTCCGCGGCTAGCTCCCTCAGAGAACAATCACTGGGCGTGGCTGTCGACATTGTCTTGGAGAATTTGATGGCAGGGCTGGGTGGTCAAAAATCAAAATAATATTGGGAAGGAAGAATACAAGCAACCAAAACCTACCAAGGAAGATACTCCATGACCAATACAGCAAGGCTCCAAGAAAATATGTGGACTTGAAGTATCTAGCACGCACGCGCAAATGACATCGGACCATTGAGAGTCCTCTGGATCTTATTTTGCAAAACCAGCTGGGTTGAAAGAGTCAAAATGTCAAAATTCTAAACCCCTATCTGTTCTACACATGAGCGCTTTGTCCCAGCAAAATGAACGTACTTTTTCTCAACAATGTTGGACCCAACTATAAGTTTGAAGAGAAAGAATTTCATTTCCACATAATTAATTTGGTAACTTGAAGCAATTCATTGTGTACATCTTAGCGGCTTGAAGAATGGACTTCACAAGGACCTCTTTCGTGCCTTAGATATCACCTACCCCTATCAACCATTCTCTTTTGCCAAAGATCGTTAACATATATGTTTAAGGCACCTATTTTTAGATCTGGCTACAATAGTCAGAGGAACAATAGTCCACTCATTTAATTCTTAATCTCACACACAAGCTTCCTAACGTGTGTCTCACACACAAGCTCCCTAACGTGTGTGGTGCCCTTCCTGTGGAATAGGAATTGCACAATGCACATGTTCTCCACTTTAAATGATTTACAACGTTGCCCCATATTTAATATGTTCCCTTTCCCCTGATCATGTGTGGTGAACTGCCCTACTACACTGGCTTATTACCGGTCAATCGTGCATAACGGACCCACCGTCACACATAGGTGTTGCTGAATATTCCTCCGACAAACGTGTGTGTAGTAACATTTTGTTTAACCTTCTACGATAGGGTTTTAAATTGCGTTTGATGACCCTTACATTATGGATCTTATTTTAGTGAACAAAGTTACACCACTATTACTTGTTAAAAAAGTGATACCTTAAATTTTAGCCTTTGATGGATCATTGTTAATATTTGAGGATGTGAAACATTTTGGTGACCATGGTAGACAAGGTAAGTCATCTTGTGTCTCTTATGCGTACACTTTTTCTTTCTATTTTAGATGATGATGATTATGTATGCGATAATAATTGGTGTGTTTCTATACGACCACATACTCTATGTATCTCAGGTTACTTGTTTGGATACCGTGCATCTCCACTAATCTTTTTAATATCTAAGAACTTCATTGATTGGTCAGATCACCTAATTAATCATGCATGTGTGGTCATTGGCCGGCCAGTCATACGTGTATCTGGTGCAAGAAAAAAGTGGCAACTAAAATATAAAATCTCATCTTATGATTGCTAGGTGCTAATTGATGTTGTCATGTTACCATGTTATATAATAGTTGGTCCTAAAATAAATCAACTAATCAATTGAACTAATCGATTAATTGATAGAATGATGTAGAAGTCACACCAACCTTGCATTTTCATACGTCCATTGATTGGGATGCTAAACATGTAGTTAATGATTGAAACCTTGTTATGTTTGATCATGTAGTTTTGAATATGTGTATACAAGTTAGCAGATAAAAACATACCTCATAGTCAACTTTTAGCCTAGTGCAATAAAATTTTATCATAAGGCTAACTCAAAAATTTTATCTAGATTATGCCAAGTTTTTTTTATAAGATAAGCATTGATAAGATAAGCGTGATTTTTCTAATAATTGCAGAAAACATACATACAACTAGTGTTCATGCATACTAATAAGTGATGTGACATGATTACCCTATCTTATAGGCTAGACATGCGTATGAGTGTGATGGTATGTATCCATACCATGAAAAACCATCGAGATGTGGACGATGCAAACAACAATTGCACACCCATATGACATGCATGCGCCAGCATCGTATGTCTTCCCCGCGGCCCAAGCCGGCTCGTGTCACTGCTTCCGACGGTTCTCCCGGGTGGTGATGCCGCAGACTGTCTGCCTCCCAGCTAGCAGCATCGAGGCCTCCAGGCTGCTCCATCTGTAGTCAGGCTGTCACGGCGTGCTCCGCAACTAGCTCACCCACAACCGCATCAACGCGCGAGGCCGTGAACACTTTATTGGAGAATTTGATGGTGGGGATGGGTGGCAAAAAATCAAAATAAGATCAAGAAGGAAGAATGCAAGCAACCAAAACGAACCAAAGAAGTGACTCCATCACCGATCTAGAAAAGAAGGTGCCATGAAGTAGCCGACGCACAAGCATAATGACATGGGACCATTGAGAAGTCTCCGGATCTTTTTCGCCAAGGGAGCTTCATTGAAATAGTGAAAATGTCAAAATTCTAAACCTCTGTCTCTTCTCCACATGCACACTTTGTCCAACACAAAGCAAGGGACTTTTTGTGAAAAATGTTGCACCCAACTATAAGTTTGAAGAGATAGAATTTTATTTGTACATAATTGATTTAGTAACTTAAGCTAATTGTGTACATCTGAGCGTCTTGAATAACAAACTTAACAAGGACATCTCTCGTGCCTTAGATATCGCCTACCCCTATTAACCAGTCACATTTGCCAAAGTTCATTCACATATATGTTGAAAGAACCCATTTCTAGGTCTAGCTACAATAGTCAAAGGAACAATATTCCACTCATTTAAGGCTTAATCTCGCACTCAACCTGTTGGGGAACGTTGCATGGGAAACAAAAAATTTCCTACGCGCACGCAAACCTATCCATGGTGATGAGCATCTACGAGAGGGGGAGTCTGATCTACATACCCTTGTAGATCGCTAAGCGGGAAGCGTTAAGAAACGCGGTTGTAGTTGTCGAACTTCTTCGCGATCCAAATCGTCGAGCGTCCCGCGATCTAATCATGAACCGTCCCGCAATCCAATCATGAACCGTCCCGCGATACAATCATGAACCGTCCCGCGATCTCGTCACGATCCGTTCCGCGATCCAATCACGATCCTCTCGTGGCCTTGATCACGATACTTCCGATCTAGTACCGAACGGACGACACCTCCGCGTTCAGCACACGTGCTGCTTGATGACGATCTCCGCCGTCTTGATCCAGCAAGAGGAGGTGGAGAGGAGAGAGAGTTCACCGTCAGCGTGACGGCGCTCCGGTGATCGTGGTGGTGCAATTCCGGCAGGGCTTTGCCTGAGCACTGCAGAAAACTGATCTAGAGGAGCAACGGTGAAACGGGTAGCACGTGGCCGTAAATTCTGTGCAAATCCCTTCTATTCCACTAGTATATATAGGAGGAGAGGGGAGGCAGCCCTTGGCGCAGGTCCAAGGGCCTCTTGGAGTTGGCCGGCCAAGGGGGAGGAGTCCTACTCCTCCTGTAATCCTAGTAGGACTAGGACTCTCCCTTTTTTGCCTTTTTCCACTCTTTTTCCTTTGGGTTTTTTCTCCCAAACCGCATGGGCCTGTTGTGGCTATTCCACCAGCCCACTAAGGGCTGGTTAATACTTTCCCACAGACCATGAATCCTCTTGGGTAGAAATACCCCTCCCGGATGTCTCCCGCTACACTACCGGCACTCCCGGTACACTACCGATGAGCCCGAAACTTTTCCGACGACCAAACTGGGACTTCCTATATATGAATATTTACCTACGGACCATTCCGGAGCTCCTCTTGATGTCCAGGATCTTATCCAGGACTCCGAACAACCTTCGGTCACCACCATAGATAACTCTATACTACTGAAACATCATCAAACCTTAAGTGTGCAGACCCTGCGGGTTCGAGAACTATGTAGACATGACCGAGACACCTCTGCGGTCAATAACCAATGGCGGGACCTGGACGTCCAGATTGGTTCCTGCATATTCTACGAAGATCTTTATCAGTCAACCCTCTGTGTCAAGGATTTAGTTAATCCCGTATAAAGTTCCCTTTGTTCTTCGGTATGTTACTTGCCCGAGATTCGATCATCGGTATCTCCATACCTAGTTCAACCTCGTTACCGGCAAGTCTCTTTACTTGTTCCGTAATACAAGATCACGTGGCTAACACTTAGTCACATTGGTTGCAAGGCTTGTTGTGATGTTGTATTACCGAGTGGGCCCTGAGATACCTCTCCGTCACACGGAGTAACAAATCCTGGTCTTGATCCATGCCAACCCAACAGACACCCTCGAAGATACCTGTAGAGCACCTTTATAGTCACCCAGTTACGTTGCGACATTTGATACACACATGGCATTCCTCCCGTGTCAGTGAGTAGCATGATCTCACGGTCAAAGGAACATATACTTGACATACGGAAAACAGTAGCAATAAACTGACACGATCATATGCTACATTTGTAGTTTGGGTCTTGTCCATATCATCATTCTCCTAATGATGTGAGCCCATTATCAAATGACATCTCATGTCCATGGCTAGGAAACCTTAACCATCCTTTGATCAACGAGCTAGTTCACTAGAGGCATACTAGGGACATAGTGTTTTGTCTATGTATCCACACATGTATCCATGTTTCCAATTAATACAATTCTAGCTTGGATAATAAAAAATTATCACGAAAAAGGAAAAATAATAATAAATAGTTTATTTATTTATTGCCTCTAGGGCATATTTCCAATAGTCTCCCACTTGCACTAGAGTCAATAATCTAGCTCACATCACTATGCGATTTACATTGTAATGAATTGAACACCCATACAGTTCTGGTGTTGATCATGTTTAGCCCTTGGAAGAGGTTTAGTCAACGGGTCTGCAACATTCAGATCCGTGTGGACTTTGCAAATATTTATGTCCTTCTCCTCTATGTAATATCATATGGAGTTGAAGCGTCGCTTTATGTGTCTGGTCCTCTTGTGAAACCTTGGTTCCTTGGCTAGAGCAATGGCACCAGTGTTTTCACAAAACAGCTTCATTGGATCCAGTGCACTGGGCACTACTCCAAGATCTATCATGAACTGCTTCATCCAGACAACTTCCTTTGTCGCCTCCGAGGCTGCAATGTACTCCGCTTCGCACGTAGAATCAGCTACCACGCTTTGCTTGGAACTGCACCAGCTTACAGCTCCCCTGTTGAGAATAAATATGTATCCGGTTTGCGACTTAGATTCATCCGGATCAGTGTCAAAGCTTGCATCGACGTAACCCTTTACGACGAGCTCTTCGTCACCTCCATAAACGAGAAACATTTCCCTAGTCCTTTTCAGGTACTTAAGGATATTCTTGACCGCTTGCCAGTGCTCCATTCCAAGATCACTTTGAAACCTTCCAGCCATACTTATGGCAAGGCTGACATCGTGTCTTGTGCACATCATTGCATACATGATAGAGCCTATGGTTGAAGCATAGGGGATGACACTCATCTTTTCTTTATCTTCTGCAGTCACTAGGCATTGAGTCTTACTCAACTTCACTCCTTGTAATACAGGCAAGAACCCCTTCTTGGACTGTTCCATTTTGAACTTCTTCAAAACTTTATCAAGGTATGTGCTTTGTGAAAGTGCTATTAAGCGTCTCGATCTATCTCTATAGATCTTAATGCTTAATATGAAAGCAGCTTCTCCTAGGTTCTTCATTGAAAAACTCTTGTTCAAATATTCCTTCACGCTTTCTAGAAATTCAATATTGTTTCCAATCAGCAATATGTCATCCACATATAATATTAGAAACACTATAGAGCTCCCACTCACTTTCTTTTAAATACAAGCTTCTCCATAAACTTGTATAAACCCAAACGCTTTGATCACCTCATCAAAGCGCTTATTCCAACTCCAAGATGCTTGCACCAGCCCATAAATGGATCGCTAGAGTTTGCAAACTTTGTCAGCATTCTCTGAATCAACAAAACCTTCTGGTTGCATCATATACAACTCTTCCTCAAGGAAACCGTTGAGGAACGCTGTTTTGACATCCATCTAAGCAGCTATTGCTAACATGATTCTGACAGACTTAAGAATCGCTACGGGTGAGAAGGTCTCATCGTAGTCAACTCCTTGAACTTGTGAAAAACCCATTGCCACAAGTCGTGCTTTATAGACGGTGACATTACCGTCCGCGTATGTCTTCTTCTTAAAGAACCATTTATTCTGAATTGCCTTTCGCCCTTCAGGTAATACTTCCAAAGTCCACACTTTTTTTCATACATGGATGCCATATCGGATTTCACGGCCTCTAACCATTTCTCGGAATCGGGGCCCATCACTGCTCCTTCATAGCTCGTAGGTTCATTGTTGTCCAACAACATGACCTCCAAGACAGGTTTACCGTACCACTCAGGAGTAGTACGCGTCCGTGTCGACCTACGAGGTTCAACAGAAACTTGATCCAAAGCTTCATGATCATCATCATTAACTTCCTCTTCAACCGTCGTAGGCTCCACAGAAACAACTTTCTACGCTGCGCTACTCTCTGGTTGAAGTAAAGGTTCAACAAATTCATCAAGCTCTATTTTCCTCCCACTCAATTCTTTCAAGAGAAACTCTTTCTCAAGAAATGTTCCGTTCTTAGCGACAAACACTTTTCCCTCGGATCTGAGATAAAAGGTATACCCGACCGTCTCTTTCGGGTATCCTATGAAGAAGCATTTCACCGCTTTGGGTTCTAGCTTTTCAGGCTGAAGCTTTTTGACATAAGCACCACATCCCCAAACTTTAAGAAACGACAACATTGGCCTTTTGCCAAACCACAGTTCATATGGCTTCGTCTCAACGGATTTTGATGGTGCCCTATTTAAAGTGAATGCAGCTGTCTCTAATGCATAACCACAAAACGATAGTGGCAAATCAACAAGAGACATCATAGAACACACCATATCTAATAATGTACGAATATGACGTTCGAACACACCATTACTGTGGTGTTCCGGGTGGTGTCAACTGTGAAACAATTCCACACTGTCTTAAGTGACTGCCAAACTCATAACTCAGATATTCACCTCCTCGATCAGATCGCAGGAATTTAGTCTTCTTGTTACAATGATTCACAACTTCACTCTCAAATTGCTTGAACTTTTCAAATGTTTCAGACTTGTGTTTCATTAAGTAAATATACCCATATCTACTTAAGTCATTAGTGAAGGTGAGAAACTAATGATATCCACCACGCGCTGTAATATTCATTGGACCGCACACATCAGTATGTATGATTTCCAACAAGTCACTCGCCCATTCCATTGTTCCATAGAACGGCGTTTTAGTCATCTTGCCCATGAGGCATGGTTCACATGTGTCAAGTGATTCGAAATCAAGTGACTCTAAAAGTCCATCAGCATGGAGCTTCCTCATGCGTTTTACACCAATATGACCTAAACGGCAGTGCGACAAGAAAGTGGTACTATCATTATCAACTCTACATCTTTTGGCATCAATGTTATGAACATGTGTGTCATCACTATCAAGATTCAATATGAATAAACCCCTCACATTGGGTGCATGACCATAAAAGATATTACTCATGTAAATAGAACAACCTTTATTCTGTGATTTAAAGGAGTAACCGTCTCGCAATAAACAAGATCCAGATATAATGGTCATGCTTAACACATGCACTAAGTAACAATTATTCAGGTTTATCACTAATCCCGATGGTAATCAAAGAGAGAGCGTGCCAACGGTGATCACATCAACCTTGGAACCATTTCCCACACGCATCGTCACTTCGTCCTTTGCTAGCCTCCGCTTATTCCGTAGTCCTGCTTTGAGTTGCAAATGTGAGCAACTGAACCGGTATCAAATACCCAGGCACTACTACAAGAGCTAGTAAGGTACACATCAATAACATGTATATCATATATACCTTGTTTGTCGTTGGCCGCCTTCTTGTCAGCCATGTACTTGGGGCAGTTCCGCTTCCAGTGACCAGTTCCCTTGCAATGAAAGCACTCAGTTTCTGACTTAGGTCCATGCTTAGGCTTCTTTATAGGAGTAGCAATTGCTTTGCAATCCTTCTTGGTTTCACCCTTCTTGCCCTTGCCTTTTCCCTTGCCATTCTTCTAGAAACTAGTGGTTTTATTGACCATCTACACTTGATGTTCTTTCTGGATTTCAGACTCAGCGCCTTTAAGCATTGCAAACAGCTCAGCGACTGACTTGTTCATCCCGTGCATGTTATAGTTCATCATAAAGCTTTTATAGCTAGGTGGCAGCGATTGAACAACTCTATCAGTGATTGCCTCTGGCGGAAGTTCAATTCCCAACTCCGCCAAACAAATTGAGTACCCAGACATTCTGAGTATATGTTCACTGATAGACCCATTCTCCTCCATTTTGCAAGCATAGAACTTATCGAAGGTCTCATACCTCTCGATCCGGGCATTCTCCACAAAGATAAACTTCAACTCTTGGAACATCTGATATGGTCCATGACGTTCAAAACGTCTTTGAAGTCCCGGTTCTAAGCCATACAAAATTGCACATTGAACTATTGAGTAATCTCTCCAGTATGTGTCTCCCAAGCGTTCTTAACGTCTTCGGATGACATGTGTGCGGGTTTATCACCAAGCGGTGCATCAAGGACGTATAGTTTCTGGGAAGCCGTGAGGATAACCCTCAGATTACGGGCCCAGTCAACAAAGTTACTTCTATCATTTTTCAGCTTAGCTTTCTCTAGGAACGCATTAAAATTCAGGGGTGCTACTGCGATCCAATCACGAACCGTCCCGCAATCTCGCGATCCAATCATGAACCGTCCCGCGATCCAATCACGAACCGTCCCGCAATCTCTTCATGATCCGTTCCGCGATCCAATCACGGTCGTCTCATGGCCTTGATCACGATGCTTCCGATCTAGTACCGAACGGAGGGCACCTGCGCATTCAGCACATGTGTAGCTTGATGACGATCTCCGCCATCTTGATCCAGCAAGAGGAGGTGGAGAGGAGAGAGAGTTCACCGGCAGCGTGACGGCGCTCTGGTGATGGTGGTGGTGCAATTCCGGCAAGGCTTTGCCTCAGCACTGCAGAAAACCGATCTAGAAGAGCACCGGTGAAACGGGTAGCACGTGGTCGTAAATTCTGTGCAAATCCCTTCTATACCACTAGTATATATAGGAGGAGAGGGGAGGCATCCGTTGGCGCAGGGCCAAGGGCCTCTTGGAGTCGGCCGGCCAAGGGGGAGGAGTCCTACTCCTTCTCCAATCCTAGTAGGAGTAGGACTCTCCCTTTTTTGCCTTTTTCCACTCTTTTTCCTTTGGTTTTTTTCTCCCAAACCGCATGGGCCAGTTGTGGCTATTCCACCAGCCCAATAAGGGCTGGTTAATAATTTCCCATAGCCCATGAAGCCTCTTGGGTCGAAATACCCATCCCGGAGGTGTCCCGGTATATATGAATCTTTACCTGCGGACCATTCCGGAGCTCCTCGTGACGTCCAGGATCTCATCCGGTACTCCGAACAACCTTCGGTCACCACAATACATAACTCTATACTACCGAAACGTCACCAAACCTTAAGTGTGCAGACCCTACGGGTTCGAGAACTATGTAGACATGACCGAGACCCCTCTACCGTCAATAACCAATGGTGGGCCCTGGACGTCCACATTGGTTCCTACATATTCTATGAAGATCTTCATCGGTCAAACCTCTGTGTCAAGGATTCAGTTAATCCCGTATAACGTTCCTATGTTCTTCGGCATGTTACTTGGCCGAGATTCGATCGTCAGTATATCCATACCTAGTTCAACCTCGTTACCGGCAAATCTCTTTAGTCGTTCCGTAATACAAGATCCCGTGGCTAAAAATTAGTCACATTGCTTGGAAGGCTTGTTGTGATGTTGTATTACCGAGTGGGCCCTGAGATACCTCTCCGTCACACGGAGTATCAAATCCCGGTCATAATCCATGCCAACCCAACAGACACCCTCGGAGATACCTGTAGAGCACCTTTATAGTCACCCAGTTACGTTGCAACGTTTGATCTCACGGTCATAGGAACATATACTTGACATATGGAAAACAATAGCAATAAACTGACACGATCAAATGCTACGTTTGTAGTTTGGGTCTTGTCAATATCATCATTCTCCTAATGATGTGATCCCGTTATCAAATGACATCTCATGTCCATGGCTAGGAAACCTTAACCATCCTTTGATCAACGAGCTAGTTCACTAGAGGCATACTAGGGACATAGTATTTTGTCTATGTATACACACATGTATCCATGTTTCCAATTAATACAATTCTAGCATGGATAATAAAAAATTCTCATGAACAAGGTAATATAATAATAAACACTTTATATATTTATTGCCTCTAGGGCATATTTCCAACACAACCTCCCTAATGTGTGCGGTGCCCTTCCAATGGAATCACAATTTCAACATGCACATGTTTTCAACTTTAAACAATGGATGACCACGCCCCCCATTTGATATGTTCCCTATCTCCTAATCATGTGTGGTGGAGTACTCTATTGCACAGGCTTCTTACCGGTCAACTGTGTATAAAGGACCCATCATCACACATAGCTGCTGCTGAGTATTCCACCAACAAACTTGTGTGTAGTGACATTTTGTTAAACATCCTATGATAGGGTTTTAAAATGTGTGTGATGAACCATACATTATTAAGCATATTTTAGTGAACAAAGTTACACCATGATTACTTGTTAAGAAATAGATACCTGAAATTTTAGCCTTTGATGTGTCATTGTTAATATTTGAGGACCTGGATCATTTTTGTGATCATGATAGACAACGTTAGGCATCTTGTGTCTATTATGCGTACACTTCTTTATATTTCAGATGATGATGATTATGTAAGCGATAATAATCTGTCTGTTTATATACGACAGACTAATTTATATATCTCAAATTACTTTTTTGGATCCCGTCTTTCTTCACTAATATATTTAATTATCTAAGAACTTCATTGATTGGTCCGATCAACTAATCATGCAGGTGTGGTCACTGGCCGGTGCAGTCATACGTGTATGTGCTAGAAGAAACAAGTGGCAATTAACACATAAAATATCATCTTACGATTGCTAGGAGCTAATTGTTCCGGTCATGTTACCATCTTGTATAATTGTTTGTCCTAAAATAAATCAAATAATCAAATAAACTATTCAATTAATTGGTAGGATGATGGAGAGGTCACACCAACCTTACTCAGCATTTTGGTACGTCCATGTTTGATCATGCAGTTTTGAATATGTGTATACAAGTCAGCTGATAAAAAACGCTCATAATAATCTAATTTCAGCCTAGTGCAATCAAATTTCATCCCAGGGAAAAATCCAAAATTTTATCTAGATTATGCCAAGTATTGTTGATGAATCTCACGAATCGAGTAAAGAAGATAAGCACTGTTAAGCTTGATTTTTCTACTAATTGTTCAGCACATACGTATAACTAGTGGTCAGGCATACTAATAAGTGACGTGACATGATTACTCTAGCTTCTATGCTAGACGGGCCTCTCAGTTTGACGATATGCATCCATACCATGGAAAACAATCAAGATGTCCACGGCGGTGATATGGCTTGTGCGCCCATATGACATGCATGCACCACCATCCTATGTCTCCCCCATGGCACGGGCTGGCTCGTGCCACTGTTTCCGACAGTTCTCTCGGGGCGGCAATGGCGGCAGGCTGTTGGCCTTCCCGGTCGGCGGCATTGAGGTGTCCGGCCTGTCATGTGTTGCGGCTTGGAGGTGGCCTCTCCATGCGCCAACGCAGTTTTCTCCCGTTCGTCCTGTAACTCCGCGGTGCGCTCCCTCTCTAGTCGGGCCCTCGTGGCCAGATACCTCACAACCGCATAACCAGCGTGGTTGCCGACACCTTCTTGGAGATTTTGACTGCGGGGCTGGGTGGCAAAAAAACAAAATAAGATCGAGAAGGAAGAATGCAAGAAACCAAAACCTACAAAGTAAGAGACTCGATCAACAATCCAACAAACACGGCTCGAAGAAAATATGTGGCCTTGAAGTAGCTGGCACACACGCGTAACTACATGGGACCATTGAGAAGCCTCCGGATATTTTTTTCCAAGGGAGGTAGGTTGAAAGAGTGAAACAGTCAAAACTCTAAGCCTTTGTATGTTCTACACATGCACACTTTGTCCTAGCCAAAGGAACTCGCTTTCTTTGAATAATGTTGCACCCAACTATAAGTTTGAAGAGATAGTATTTCATTTCTATGTAATTGATTTGGTAACTTGAAGTAATTTATTGTGTATATCTGAGCGTCTTGAAGAACTGACTTAATAAGGACCTCTTTCGTGTCTTAGGTATCGCCTACCCCTATCAACGATTTACTTTTCCTAAAGATATTTCACATATATGTTTAAAGCTCCCATTTCTAGGTCAGGCTAGAACAGTCACATGAACAATATTCAACTCATTTAAGGCTTAATCTCAGACTCAAGCCCCCTAATGTGTGTGGTGTCATTCCAATGGAATCGTAATCGCACCATGTACATGTTCTCAACTCTAAACGACGGAAAAGCCCTCCCCCATTTCATATGTTTCTTGTCTCCTAATCATGTGTGGTGGACAACCCTTATGCACATGCTTCTTACCAGTCAACCATGTATAACGGACCCACCGTCACCCACAGCTGTTGTTGAGTATTCCTCCAACAAGCGTCTATTTAGGGACATTTTGTTAAACCTTCTACTGTATGGTTTTAAAATGTGTGTCATGACCAATACAATATTAAGGTTATTTCAGTAAACAAAGTTACACCATGATTACATGTTCAAAAATAGATACCTGAAATTTCAGCCTTTGATCGGTCGGTGTTAATATTTGAGGATATGAAACATTTTAGTGATCATCATAGAAAAGGTTAGGCATCTTGTGTCTCGCATACATACACTTTGTCTTTCTATTTAAAATGACGATGATTATGTACGCGATAAAATCTTTGTGTTTATATACAACAGACTAATATCTATCTATCTCACCTTGCTTGTTTGGATGTCATTTTTCAGCACTAATCTTTTCAATTATCTAAGAACTTAATTGATTGGTACCATCACCTAATCATGCATGTGTGGTTATCGTCCGGCCAAATCATATGTTTATGTGCTGCAAGAAACAAGTGGCAATTAACAAATAAAATCTCGTCTTAAGATTTCTAGGTGCTAATTGTTCCAGTCATGTTACCATGTTATATAATAGTTTGTCCTAAAGTAAATCAACTAATGAAATGAACAAATCGAATAATAGGTAGAATGATGGAGAGTTCACACAACCTTACTCAGCATTTCGATACGTTCATGGATCGGGATGCTAAAAGATGTAGTTAACGATTGAAATATTGTTATGTTCGATCATGCAGATTTAAATAAGTAAGCTGATAGAAAACATACATAATAATGAAATTTCAGTCTAGTGCGATCAAATTTCATCCTAAGGCCAACTCGAAAATTTTATCTAGATTAGTATTGTTGATGAATCTCACGAACCGAGGAAAGAACATAGGCATTGTCAAGCTGATTTTTCTATGAAGTGTCCAACACCTACGTACAACCAATGATCATGCACAGTAATAAGTGATGTGACAAGATTAGTCTAGGCCAGACGGGCATCTGAGTGTGACCTGTGACGGCATGCATTCATAACATGAAAAACCATCGAGATGTCGACGACGGCGACACCGAGTGCTAGCCCATATAATATGCATGCACCACCATAGTACGTTCCTAGATAATTAACAATGCGGGAAGTAAAACCAACCACAATAATACACAGTAGTACGATCGTCACCTTGCGATAATACTACATGTGTAGTTGCAACTTCCAATATCTCCAATAAATAGAGAACATGCCAGTCTAGGTTCATCACAAAGTTTTCTGATACAAACATTGCTAAAAGGAGAATATGGAAACCAAAAGCCTTAAGAGTGTGATTCTGGGAATACTCATATTGGGTGTAGTCTTGCAGCAAACCAACATAGAGGCCAAGAGTTGTTGTTGTTCCACCACAACAAGAAACTACTATAATGCATGTCGTCTTACATGTGCCTCTCGAGCCAGATATGCAAGCTTATGTGGTTGTAAAATTCTAGAAAAATGTGTCTCTCCATGTGATCGTTCCAATCTTTCCACGGAAACAGGTAAACTGTGAACCACTTCTTTTTCTTTTTTACCTGTAATGACTAAAAACTTCCATTTACATAAAAAATGTTTTTCAGACGAAGAAATATCCATTGAGTACTGCAAGCTCGGATGCACATCCTCATTGTGCGGCAACATAGACAGTTGTAAGTTAAAGTCATTACTAACCATTGGCTTGCTTATCATTACTCATAGCGATTTAGTAATTCGTTCTGATGCAAACTATTTTCCCCTCAGTTGTTGGAAGTGAAGAGATGAACGATGCCATGGAGAATTGCAAAAATGGATGTTACCGTCTCTACGATAAGGACGCTTACTTCTCCAAAGTTCTTGCTTAACAAAGTATAAGAGCCGACATTTCATGTTGAATCCACGGGAGCGTCAATGTTATATTGAATAATCGGATATCATGTCCAATCCAGTGTGTCAGCTTATTTGTGTGACTTTCTATCTATTTCTGCATGTAAGGGTCTCGTTGCTGCCATTTTATTGCTAATGTCTCATCATTATGTAATTTTTTTAATATAATATCAAATATAGTGTGCCATTAGGTTGTATGATTGTCATGTAAATGATAATCTAATTGTTTTCTTTCGTTCCACTTGTTATTACTAGCAGTCAACTGGTGGAAGAGCACGGGCTCGTTATTCATATTTGAGTTAGTACAATCATTTTTGAAGAGACCTTGTACTTTCAAAATGTGAACTAAATATGAATTCAAATGTTTCATGCTAAGCTTCTGATAGTTTCTTTCAAAACACAATGATTGTTCATGTTACAATACACCTAGATATATTGGAATGTATTCAAAAGTATGAAATGTTGTTTTTATTACCACATGTGCCAAAAGCTCATGCAAAAACTAAATGTTTACGCAGCAAAAGAAAAACATATGTCAGTAATGTTTAGGAACCAAAAATACAAATGCAGGAGCATATAATATTTACATGTTAACAAAAACCACTACTGGTAGAAAACTCGCCTTTAGTCCCGGTTCCAGAGGGCCTTTAGTCCTGATTCCGGAATCGGGACTAACCCCCCCCCCCCTTGGCCTCTCTCTATGCGTGGACTAAAGGAAAAAAATCATTTTTTTTTCAATTTTTTCCTGATTTTCAAATCTTTGAATTATTTGACATATTAATCTATAATCATCCCTCCTCAATGCTTTAGAATTTAATTTCTAATCTGCACTCATTCCAAATCATCTAACTTCCCAGCCGGTCACCCATCCTCTCACTACTCCAGCCACAACATGCTTAACTTTCAGGTTCTATCATCCCTAGTTTCCAAGTCTCCACTTGTTGTTTTCGTAACAATATTAAGCTATAAATCCTATTAACCCTTAGGTCTTTATGTCATATGATTTTAATTTTTGAACTCCAAAAAATTATTAAAATAAACAACAATAAATTATTATTAATAATATTTAATTGCAATGAAAATAAAATAAGTAATGATATTATTTTATTCATTTTTCCATTTATTCATTTAGTATGCCATAATTAATATGTTTAAATCCGTAAATCGAAATTTGACAAATAATATATCCATTATTATCAGAAAAATATGAGGAATACAAATCGAAATTTGACAATTAATTTTTTATAACACTTTTTTCAATATCTTATGCAAAAGTTATAGCCATTTACTTTTTCATAACACTTCTTTAAAACTTGTTTCAACTCCACACTTTTTGTGTGTTCAACATGCACCATCCAAACCCATATCATCAATCTTCAATCAGTTCTCACTTCATTCGCTATTTTTCATGCATTTATTATTTTTTTGAGCTAAATGACCCTGAAATTGAAAACCACTACAAATGAAATCTGAAAAGGTTGAAACTTCGCATGGTATCATCATTTCACCCAAATAGCATGTGTTATAAAGTTGCGAGGGTTATGTTAAAAACTGGATGCACTTCGTCTAGAAACTGGACAATCCCTTTCGAAGTATGAGGGTTTTAGACGAAAACACTTCTGTTACAAAGGCAGTTCTTTTTTTTAACTTATTTAAACTCCAGACTTTTGGTGCATTTGACATGCACTATTCAAAACGACATCATCAATTTTCAACCCTGTCCCACTTTATTCCCTATTTTTCCTGCATTTATATATTTTTTCAGCTAAATGACCCCGAAATTGAAAAACACTACAAATGAACACTAAAATGGTTGAAACTTGGCATGGTATCATCATTCCACCCACATAGCATGTGCTAAAAACGTGAGATGGTTACGGCAAAAGCTGGATGCACTTGGTGTACAAACTGGACAATCTCTTTCGAAGTATCCGGGGGTTTCGGACGAAAACTCTTCTGTTACAACGACATTTCATTTTTTTACTTTTTTAAACTCGAGGCTTTTTCTGTGTTCAACATGCACCATTCAAAGTGACATCATCAATTTTCAGCCCTTTCCCTCTTTATTCATCGAGGCGTCCGGGCTGACTGTGTCGCCGCTAGCTCTGGCGCCTTGGCGGCGGCCTCTCAATGCGCCACTTCGGCGTGCTCCCATTCGTCCCGTAGCTCCACGGCGCACTCCATCTCTAGTCGTCCCGTCGTGGCGGTCTCCGCGGCTAGCTCCCTCAGAGAACAATCACTGGGCGTGGCTGCCGACATTGTCTTGGAGAATTTGATGGCAGGGCTGGGTGGTGAAAAATCAAAATAATATTGGGAAGGAAGAATACAAGCAACCAAAACCTACCAAGGAAGATACTCCATGACCAATACATCAAGGCTCCAAGAAAATATGTGGACTTGAAGTATCTAGCACGCACGCGCAAATGACATCGGACCATTGAGAGTCCTCTGGATCTTATTTTGCAAAACCAGCTTGGTTGAAAGAGTCAAAATGTCAAAATTCTAAACCCCCATCTGTTCTACACATGAGCGCTTTGTCCCAGCAAAATGAACGTACTTTTTCTGAACAATGTTGGACCCAACTATAAGTTTGAAGAGCAAGAATTTCATTTCCATATAATTAATTTGGTAACTTGAAGCAATTCATTGTGTACATCTTAGCGGCTTGAAGAATGGACTTCACAAGGACCTCTTTCGTGCCTTAGATATCACCTACCCCTATCAACCATTCTCTTTTGCCAAAGATCGTTAACATATATGTTTAAGGCACCTATTTTTAGATCTGGCTACAATAGTCAGAGGAACAATAGTCCACTCATTTAAGTCTTAATCTCACACACAAGCTCCCTAACGTGTGTCTCACACACAAGCTCCCTAACGTGTGTGGTGCCCTTCCTGTGGAATAGGAATTGCACAATGCACATGTTCTCCACTTTAAATGATTGATCACGTCGCCCCATATTTAAAATGTTCCCTTTCCCCTGATCATGTGTGGTGAACTGCCCTATTACATATGCTTATTACCGGTCAATCGTCCATAACGGACCCACCGTCACACATAGGTGTTGCTGAGTATTCCTCCTACAAGCGTGTGTGTAGTAACATTTTGTTTAACCTTCTACGATAGGGTTTTAAATTGTGTTTGATGACCCTTACATTATGGATCTTGTTTTAGTGAACAAAGTTACACCACTATTACTTGTTAAGAAAGTGATACCTTAAATTTTAGCCTTTGATGGATCAATGTTAATATTTGAGGATGTGAAACATTTTGGTGACCATGATAGACAAGGTAAGTCATCTTGTGTCTCTTATGCGTACACTTTTTCTTTCTATTTTAGATGATGATGATTATGTATGCGATAATAATCTGTGTGTTTCTATACGACCACATACTCTATGTATCTCAGGTTACTTGTTTGGATACCGTGCATCTCCACTAATCTTTTTAATATCTAAGAACTTCATTGATTGGTCCCATCACCTAATTAATCATGCATGTGTGGTCATTGGCCGGCCAGTCATACGTGTATCTGGTGCAAGAAAAAAGTGGCAACTAAAATATAAAATCTCATCTTATGATTGCTAGGTGCTAATTGATGTTGTCATGTTACCATGTGATATAATAGTTGGTCCTAAAATAAATCAACTAATCAAATGAACTAATCGATTAATTGATAGAATGATGTAGAAGTCACACCAACCTTGCATTTTCATACGTCCATTGATTGGGATGCTAAAAATGTAGTTAATGATTGAAACCTTGTTATGTTTGATCATGTAGTTTTGAATATGTGTATACAAGTTAGCAGATAAAAACATACCTAATAGTCAACTTTTAGCCTAGTGCAATAAAATTTTATCATAAGGCTAACTCAAAATTTTTATCTAGATTACGCCAAGTTTTTTTGATGAATCTCACGAATCGAGGAAAGAAGACAAGCATTGATAAGATAAGCGTGATTTTTCTACTAATTGCAGAAAACATACATACAACTAGTGTTCATGCATACTAATAAGTGATGTGACATGATTACCCTATCTTATAGGCTAGACATGCGTATGAGTGTGATGGTATGTATCCATACCATGAAAAACCATCGAGATGTCGACGATGCAAACAACAATTGCACACCCATATGACATGCATGCGCCAGCATCGTATGTCTTCCCCGCGGCCCAAGCCGGCTCGTGTCACTGCTTCCGACGGTTCTCCCGGGTGGTGATGCCGCAGACTGTCTGCCTCCCAGCTAGCAGCATCGATGCCTCCAAGATGCTCCATCTGTAGTCAGGCTATCACGGCGTGCTCCGCAACTAGCTCACCCACAACCGCATCAACGCGCGAGGCCGTGAACACTTTATTGCAGAATTTGATGGTGGGGATGGGTGGCAAAAAATCAAAATAAGATCAAGAAGTAAGAATGCAAGCAACCAAAACGAACCAAAGAAGAGACTCCATCACCGATCTAGAAAAGAAGGTGCCATGAAGTAGCCGACGCACAAGCATAATGACATGGGACCATTGAGAAGTCTCCGGATCTTTTTCGCCAAGGGAGCTTCATTGAAATAGTGAAAATGTCAAAATTCTAAACCTCTGCCTCTTCTCCACATGCACACTTTGTCCAACACAAAGCAAGGGACTTTTTGTGAAAAATGTTGCACCCAACTATAAGTTTGAAGAGATAGAATTTTATTTGTACATAATTGATTTAGTAACTTAATCTAATTGTGTACATCTGAGCGTCTTGAATAACAAACTTAACAAGGACATCTCTCCTGCCTTAGATATCTCCTGTCACATTTGCCAAAGTTCATTCACATATATGTTGAAAGAACCCATTTCTAGGTCTGGCTACAATAGTCAGAGGAACAATATTCCACTCATTTAAGGCTTAATCTTGCACTCAACCTGTTGGGGAACGTTGCATGGGAAACAAAAAATTCCTACGCACACGCAAACCTATCCATGGTGATGAGCATCTACGAGAGGGGGATTTTGATCTACATACCCTTGTAGATCGCTAAGCGGGAAGCGTTAAGAAATGCGGTTGGTGTTGTCGAACTTCTTCGCGATCCAAATCGTCGAGCGTCCCGCGATCTAATCATGAACCGTCCCGCAATCCAATCATGAACCGTCCCACGATACAATCATGAACCGTCCCGCGATCTCGTCATGATCCGTTCCGCGATCCAATCACGATCCTCTCGTGGCCTTGATCACGATCCTTCCGATCTAGTACCGAATGGACAACACCTCCGCGTTCAGCACACGTGCTGCTTGATGAGGATCTCCGCCGTCTTGATCCAGCAAGAGGAGGTGGAGAGGAGAGAGAGTTCACCGTCAGCGTGACGGCGCTCCGGTGATCGTGGTGGTGCAATTCCGGCAGGGCTTCGCCTGAGCACTGTAGAAAACTGATCTAGAGGAGCACCGGTGAAACGGGTAGCACGTGGCCGTAAATTCTGTGCAAATCCCTTCTATTCCACTAGTATATATAGGAGGAGAGGGGAGGCAGCCCTTGGCGCAGGTCCAAGGGCCTCTTGGAGTTGGCCGGCCAAGGGGAAGGAGTCCTACTCCTCCTGTAATCCTAGTAGGACTAGGACTCTCCCTTTTTTGCCTTTTTCCACTCTTTTTCCTTTGGGTTTTTTCTCCCAAACCACATGGGCCTGTTGTGGCTATTCCACCAGCCCACTAAGGGCTGGTTAATACTTTCCCACAGACCATGAATCCTCTTGAGTCGAAATACCCCTCCCGGATGTCTCCCGCTACACTACCGGCACTCCCGGTACACTACCGATGAGCCCGAAACTTTTCCGACGACCAAACTAGGACTTCCTATATATTAATATTTACCTACGGACCATTCCGGAGCTCCTCTTGATGTCCAGGATCTTATCCAGGACTCCGAACAACCTTCGGTCACCACCATAGATAACTCTATACTACCGAAACATCATCAAACCTTAAGTGTGCAGACCCTGCGGGTTCGAGAACTATGTAGACATGACCGAGACACCTCTGCGGTCAATAACCAATGGCGGGACCTGGACGTCCAGATTGGTTCCTACATATTCTACGAAGATCTTTATCAGTCAACCCTCTATGTCAAGGATTCAGTTAATCCCGTATAAAGTTCCCTTTGTTCTTCGGTATGTTACTTGCCCGAGATTCGATCGTCGGTATCTCCATACCTAGTTCAACCTCGTTACCGGCAAGTCTCTTTACTCGTTCCATAATACAAGATCACGTGGCTAACTCTTAGTCACATTGGTTGCAAGGCTTGTTGTGATGTTGTATTACCGAGTGGGCCCTGAGATACCTCTCCATCACACGGAGTAACAAATCCTGGTCTTGATCCATGCCAACCCAACAGACACCCTCGAAGATACCTGTAGAGCACCTTTATAGTCACCCAGTTACGTTGCGACGTTTGATACACACATGGCATTCCTCCCGTGTCAGTGAGTAGCATGATCTCACGGTCAAAGGAACATATACTTGACATACGGAAAACAGTAGCAATAAACTGACACGATCATATGCTACGTTTGTAGTTTGGGTCTTGTCCATATCATCATTCTCCTAATGATGTGAGCCCATTATCAAATGACATCTCATGTCCATGGCTAAGAAACCTTAACCATCCTTTGATCAACGAGCTAGTTCACTAGAGGCATACTAGGGACATAGTGTTTTGTCTATGTATCCACACATGTATCCATGTTTCCAATTAATACAATTCTAGCTTGGATAATAAACAATGATCACGAAAAAGGAAAAATAATAATAAATAGTTTATTTATTTATTGCCTCTAGGGCATATTTCCAATAGTCTCCCACTTGCACTAGAGTCAATAATCTAGCTCACATCACTATGCGATTTACATTGTAATGAATTGAACACCCATACAGTTCTGGTGTTGATCATGTTTAGCCCTTGAAAGAGGTTTAGTCAACGGGTCTGCAACATTTAGATCCGTGTGGACTTTGCAAATATTTATGTCCTTCTCCTCTATGTAATATCATATGGAGTTGAAGCGTCGCTTTATGTGTCTGGTCCTCTTGTGAAACCTTGGTTCCTTGGCTAGAGCAATGGCACCAGTATTTTCACAAAACAGCTTCATTGGATCCAGTGCACTGGGCACTACTCCAAGATCTATCATGAACTGCTTCATCCAGACAACTTCCTTTGTCGCCTCCGAGGCTGCAATGTACTCCGCTTCGCATGTAGAATCAGCTACCACGCTTTGCTTGGAACTGCACCAGCTTACAGCTCCCCCGTTGAGAATAAATATGTATCCGGTTTGTGACTTAGATTCGTCCGGATCAGTGTCAAAGCTAGCATCGACGTAACCCTTTACGACGAGCTCTTCGTCACCTCCATAAACGAGAAACATTTCCCTAGTCCTTTTCAGGTACTTAAGGATATTCTTGACCGCTTGCCAGTGCTCCATTCCAAGATCACTTTGAAACCTTCCAGCCATACTTATGGCAAGGCTGACATCGTGTCTTGTGCACATCATTGCATACATGATAGAGCCTATGGTTGAAGCATAGGGGATGACACTCATCTTTTGTTTATCTCCTGCAGTCACTGGGCATTGAGTCTTACTCAACTTCACTCCTTGTAACACAGGCAAGAACCCCTTCTTGGACTGTTCCATTTTGAACTTCTTCAAAACTTTATCAAGGTATGTGCTTTGTGAAAGTGCTATTAAGCGGCTCGATCTATCTCTATAGAACTTAATGCTTAATATCAAAGCAGCTTCTCCTAGGTTCTTCATTGAAAAACTCTTGTTCAAATATTCCTTCACGCTTTCTAGAAATTCAATATTGTTTCCAATCAGCAATATGTCATCCACATATAATATTAGAAACGCTATAGAGCTCCCACTCACTTTCTTTTAAATACAAGCTTCTCCATAAACTTGTATAAACCCAAACGCTTTGATCACCTCATCAAAGCGCTTATTCCAACTCCAAGATGCTTGCACCAGACCATAGATGGATTGCTGGAGTTTGCAAACTTTGTCAGCATTCTCTGAATCAACAAAACCTTCTGGTTGCATCATATACAACTCTTCCTCAAGGAAACCGTTGAGGAACGCTGTTTTGACATCCATCTAAGCAGCTATTGCTAACATGATTCTGACAGACTTAAGAATCTCTACGGGTGAGAAGGTCTCATCATAGTCAAATCCTTGAACTTGTGAAAAACCCATTGCCACAAGTCGTGCTTTATAGACGGTGACATTACCGTCCGCGTATGTCTTCTTCTTAAAGAACCATTTATTCTGAATTGCCTTTCGCCCTTCAGGTAATACTTCCAAAGTCCACACTTTTTTTCATACATGGATGCCATATCGGATTTCACGGCCTCTAACCATTTCTCGGAATCGGGGCCCATCACTGCTCCTTCATAGCTCGTAGGTTCATTGTTGTGCAACAACATGACCTCCAAGACAGGTTTACCGTACCACTCAGGAGTAGTACGCGTCCGTGTCGACCTACGAGGTTCAACAGAAACTTGATCCAAAGCTTCATGATCATCATCATTAACTTCCTCTTCAACCGTCGTAGGCTCCACAGAAACAACTTTCTACGCTGTGCTACTCTCTGGTTGAAGTAAAGGTTCAACAAATTCATCAAGCTCTATTTTCCTCCCACTCAATTCTTTCAAGAGAAACTCTTTCTCAAGAAATGTTCCGTTCTTAGCGACAAACACTATTCCCTCGGATCTGAGATAAAAGGTATACCCAACCGTCTCTTTCGGGTATCCTATGAAGAAGCATTTCACCGCTTTGGGTTCCAGCTTTTCAGGCTGAAGCTTTTTGACATAAGCACCACATCCCCAAACTTTAAGAAACGACAACATTGGCCTTTTTCCAAACCACAGTTCATATGGCTTCGTCTCAACGGATTTCGATGGTGCCCTATTTAAAGTGAATGTAGCTGTCTCTAATGCATAACCGCAAAACGATAGTGGCAAATCAACAAGAGACATCATAGAACGCTCCATATCTAATAATGTACGATTATGACGTTCGGACACACCATTACTGTGGTGTTCTGGGTGGTGTCAACTGTGAAACAATTCCACACTGTCTTAAGTGACTGCCAAACTCATAACTCAGATATTCACCTCCTCGATCAGATTGCAGGAATTTAGTCTTCTTGTTACAATGATTCACAACTTCACTCTCAAATTGCTTGAACTTTTCAAATGTTTCAGACTTGTGTTTCATTAAGTAAATATACCCATATCTACTTAAGTCATTAGTGAAGGTGAGAAAATAATGATATCCACCACGCGCTGTAATATTCATTGGACCGCTCACATCAGTATGTATGATTTCCAACAAGTCACTCGCCCATTCCATTGTTCCATAGAACGGCGTTTTAGTCATCTTGCCCATGAGGCATGGTTCACATGTGTCAAGTGATTCGAAATCAAGTGACTCTAAAAGTCCATCGGCATGGAGCTTCCTCATGCGTTTTACACCAATATGACCTAAACGGCAGTGCGACAAGAAAGTGGTACTATCATTATCAACTCTACATCTTTTGGCATCAATGTTATGAACATGTGTGTCATCACTATCAAGATTCAATATGAATAAACCCCTCACATTGGGTGCATGACCATAAAAGATATTACTCATGTAAATAGAACAACCTTTATTCTGTGATTTATAGGAGTAACCGTCTCGCAATAAACAAGATCCAGATATAATGGTCATGCTTAACACAGGCACTAAGTAACAGTTATTCAGGTTTATCACTAATCCCGATGGTAATCAAAGAGAGAGCGTGCCAACGGTGATCACATCAACCTTGGAACCATTTCCCACACGCATCATCACTTCGTCCTTTGCTAGCCTCCGCTTATTCCGTAGTCCTGCTTTGAGTTGCAAATGTGAGCAACCGAACCGGTATCAAATACCCAGGCACTACTACAAGAGCTAGTAAGGTACACATCAATAACATGTATATCATATATACCTTGTTTGTCGTTGGCCGCCTTCTTGTCAGCCATGTACTTGGGGCAGTTCCGCTTCCAGTGACCAGTTCCCTTGCAATGAAAGCACTCAGTTTCTGACTTAGGTCCATGCTTAGGCTTCTTTATAGGAGTAGCAATTGCTTTGCAATCCTTCTTGGTTTCACCCTTCTTGCCGTTGCCTTTGCCCTTGCCATTCTTCTTGAAACTAGTGGTTTTATTGACCATCTACACTTGATGTTCTTTACGGATTTCAGACTCAGCGACTTTAAGCATTGCAAATAGCTCAGCGACTGACTTGTTCATCCCGTGCATGTTATAGTTCATCATAAAGCTTTTATAGCTAGGTGGCAGTGATTGAACAACTCTATCAGTGATTGCCTCTGGCGGAAGTTCAATTCCCAACTCCGCCAAACAAATTGAGTACCCAGACATTCTGAGTATATGTTCACTGATAGACCCATTCTCCTCCATTTTGCAAGCATAGAAGTTATCGAAGGTCTCATACCTCTCGATCCGGGCATTCTCCTCAAAGATAAACTTCAACTCCTGGAACATCTGATATGGTCCATGACGTTCAAAACGTCTTTGAAGTCCCGGTTCTAAGCCATACAAAATTGCACATTGAACTATTGAGTAATCTCTCCAGTATGTGTCTCCCAAGCGTTCTTAACGTCTTCGGATGACATGTGTGCGGGTTTATCGCCAAGCGGTGCATCAAGGACGTATAGTTTCTGGGAAGCCGTGAGGATAATCCTCAGATTACGGGCCCAGTCAACAAAGTTACTTCTATCATTTTTCAGCTTAGCTTTCTCTAGGAACGCATTAAAATTCAGGGGTGCTACTGCGATCGAATCACGAACCGTCCCGCAATCTCGCGATCCAATCATGAACCGTCCCGCGATCCAATCACGAACCGTCCCGCAATCTCGTCATGATCCGTTCCGCGATCCAATCACGGTCGTCTCATGGCCTTGATCACGATGCTTCCGATCTAGTACCGAACGGAGGGCACCTGCGCATTCAGCACATGTGTAGCTTGATGACGATCTCCGCCATCTTGATCCAGCAAGAGGAGGTGGAGAGGAGAGAGAGTTCACCGGCAGCGTGACGGCGCTCTGGTGATGGTGGTGGTGCAATTCTGGCAAGGCTTTGCCTCAGCACTGCAGAAAACCGATCTAGAAGAGCACCGGTGAAACGGGTAGCACGTGGTCGTAAATTCTGTGCAAATCCCTTCTATAACACTAGTATATATAGGAGGAGAGGGGAGGCAGCCCTTGGCGCAGGGCCAAGGGCCTCTTGGAGTCGGCCGGCCAAGGGGGAGGAGTCCTACTCCTTCTCCAATCCTAGTAGGAGTAGGACTCTCCCTTTTTTGCCTTTTTCCACTCTTTTTCCTTTGGTTTTTTTCTCCCAAACCGCATGGGCCAGTTGTGGCTATTCCACCAGCCCAATAAGGGCTGGTTAATAATTTCCCATAGCCCATGAAGCCTCTTGGGTCGAAATACCCATCCCGGAGGTCTCCCGGTATATATGAATCTTTACCTGCGGACCATTCCGGAGCTCCTCGTGACGTCCAGGATCTCATCCGGTACTCCGAACAACCTTCGGTCACCACAATACATAACTCTATACTACCGAAACGTCACCAAACCTTAAGTGTGCAGACCCTACGGGTTCGAGAACTATGTAGACATGACCGAGACACCTCTACCGTCAATAACCAATGGTGGGCCCTGGACGTCCACATTGGTTCCTACATATTCTATGAAGATCTTCATCGGTCAAACCTCTGTGTCAAGGATTCAGTTAATCCCGTATAACATTCCCTATGTTCTTCCGTATGTTACTTGCCCAAGATTCGATCATCAGTATATCCATACCTAGTTCAACCTCGTTACCAGCAATCTCTTTAGTCGTTCCGTAATACAAGATCCCGTGGCTAAAAATTAGTCACATTGCTTGGAAGGCTTGTTGTGATGTTGTATTACCGAGTGGGCCCTGAGATACCTCTCCGTCACACGGAGTATCAAATCCCGGTCTTAATCCATGCCAACCCAACAGACACCCTCGGAGATACCTGTAGAGCACCTTTATAGTCACCCAGTTACGTTGCGACGTTTGATACACACAAGGCATTCCTCCGGTGTTAGTGAGTTGCATGATCTCACGGTCATAGGAACATATACTTGACATATGGAAAACAGTAGCAATAAACTGACACGATCAAATGCTACGTTTGCAGTTTGGGTCTAGTCCATATCATCATTCTCCTAATGATGTGATCCCGTTATCAAATGACATGTCATGTCCATGGCTAGGAAACCTTAACCATCCTTTGATCAACGAGCCAGTTCACTAGAGGCATACTAGGGACATAGTATTTTGTCTATGTATACACACATGTATCCATGTTTCCAATTAATACAATTCTAGCATGGATAATAAAAAATTCTCAGGAACAAGGTAATATAATAATAAACACTTTATATATTTATTGCCTCTAGGGCATATTTCCAACACAACCTCCCTAATGTGTGTGGTGCCCTTCCAATGGAATCACAATCGCAACATGCACATGTTTTCAACTTTAAACGATGGACGACCACGCCCCCCATTTGATATGTTCCCTATCTCCTAATCATGTGTGGTGGAGTACTCTATTGCACAGGCTTCTTACCGGTCAACTGTGTATAAAGGACCCATCATCACACATAGCTGCTGCTGAGTATTCCACCAACAAACTTGTGTGTAGTGACAATTTGTTAAACATCCTATGATAGGGTTTTAAAATGTGTGTGATGACCCATACATTATTAAGCATATTTTAGTGAACAAAGTTACACCATGATTACTTGTTAAGAAATATGTAGCGACCCGACCTGAAAGGTCAAGTCTCCGGTGTTTCCGTACCATCCCAAGATCATGCTGGTACACACACGGTACATCAATGGATATATCAAAGGGAAATCACACAGCATTATATTAATCGAAATCTCATATCGAGTCCTTTATTACAATAAATATTACAATAAAGTGGCCAAAGGCCAACTCATGAGAATATCTAAATCTTGCGGAAGCGTCGACGGTAGATGAGTCCATCCGACTCCAAGGGCATCTCACTGAGCATAGAACGCGTCCTCACTCCTGGTCGGAAAAATACTCTGCAACATGATACGTTGCAGCCGTGTAGGTCAGCATATGGAATATGCCGGCAAAGTCACAAGAGAGGGGTGACAATAATCAGCTAGTCTATATGCTTATATGGCAGGTGGTGGTGTAAGTTTTTGTGTAAAGCCAAGTTTTTTCCTACATCAGGAGAGGGGCTAAGCAAAATATTACTAAGTTGGTTGATTAATGAGATGGTTCCACCAACCAATTCTCATACCCAAAATTCTTAATACCCACATCATCATATTAATTGTGTTGAGAGTTCTGGAAGTTTCAATTCCTTTGGCTCAAGTCGTCCATGACCGTGGACACGGCTAATCGATTACGTTTGGAATACTCTGCAGAGTTTTGCACACGTTCCCCACAAGATTTGGTCGCCTCCGTTTGATTTCTCGCACTTCAGTGTGTTTGAGAAACGGATGACCAAAACATGGTCTTCCAAAGGGTTTCCCTGTGACTCTGTCGGTGCCCATCCTTTCCTACCGTTCTTCTACCTCTCGTAGCACCGCCTGTCCAGGGTCACCACGATATCCAACCAAGCCAGAGCCCATAATGACTTGTGGCTGTGCAGGTAAGCCTTGGGTTTTGAAGCACCCATCCTTCTCTTTGTGCCTAGGTGGATCTTTCCACGTGAATACTGGCCATCTCCAGCATCACCTAGGCAAATCCACTGGTTTCTCCAGGGTGCCGTTCAACCATCATCCACCCAGAGGTATATTGAAAACTCGGAGTCTTGAATCTTGATCATTATGTAGGTCTTGGAATTGTTAACTCTCTCAACTCTCATGAATCACACATCCACCCCCGTCTACTATTGGCATAGCAAAAGTAAAACAATGTTTCCCGGGGCCAATGTTGTAAAAGAGGGTTGAGAGGGGTACCTACCACATGATACTACTACAATGTAACCAAGTTTCCAACTAACGTATCTTGCATGCAACTGGGGAGATGGTAGAACTAATGCATATAAAACATGGGTAAGAAAAAATATGATCAAGGTGACTTGCCTGATTGATGATCTTCGTACGTGAGTGACTCTAAGTAACAAGCTTCGCACTCCGGATAATCTAACGAAACAAACAAGCACTCAATAAGCATACAACAAAATAACAACTCATAACATTCAGCATAGAAGTATTAAACAATCAAGGCAAACAATGCACAAAATCACTAGCAAGAAAAACACACAAGATTTTGTTTTCAAAAAGGTGAGAGGTGAAAACACTACTGACATAATGAAACCATTAGTATTATCTAAACATTAGTTGACAGAAAGAAAAACAATAAAATATTTTATTTATGAACAGAATAAAATCAATTTAAGTTTTGTTGGGAAAACTTTAGTAAAGTTTATACAAGTTTGTGATAAACACTATATGAATCAACTATAGTTATATTAACAAAAGAATGAAAAACTAAACTTGTTATTTATTAGCAAAACATGTTCTTAACAGAAAATAATTTAAAATTAAACCTGTCTTAGAAAGCAGAATTAAATTATATAAAACTTTGTTTGAAAGCAAAACTATTACTAGTTAGTTGTTTTAATCAAATTATGCCTATTTGAAAAAAAGTTGTGATTCCTATGTTAAATAAAATTAAACTAAGCAAATTTATATTTTTATTAACAGTGAGTAAAACACTAAATGTTTATTAACAGAACCTAATAAACAAATAAGACCAAATCTAATTTAAACTAATTAAAATTAAGTATATAAAATTATATTATAATACTAGACAGATTCTGTTTTTAACTGAAACACAAATCAAATATATCCTAAAAATCATCAAACTAAACATGAAGGTAGTCCTAACTAATACCAAAAAGTAGCAAAAATATTCATATCAAAATCTATTTTCAAACTCTAGTTATTCAGATTTGAAGATTTTGAGCAAATTTGATTAAATTCAAATTTTATAGGTCAAATTTGAAATTTATAAGTACAGGTTGAAACTAGATGAAAATTGTGAGCTATTGCAAAAAGAATCAACTCAAAACACTAAATAGATTAAAAGTTATAAGCAAAACAAAATTTGAAAACATTCTGTTAATTAAAACAAAACTGAAAAAGAAACCTGACTTTGCGACGGCCAGGGAGGCTACGTGGCAGCACGTGAGTGGCTAAGGGGGTGTACGCGCGAGTGCCTTCGGGCGGGCGACCGATCGGTAGTGGGTACCGGTTCGGACTTAAGTCCGTTCTAATCTGGGTCGCTGGTTTTGGATCGGAGGGAGGGAAATGCTCACGAGGTAAAGTCGCCGGCGTCGGGGTTCTCCGGCGAGTCCGGTAGCGGCGAATGCGACGGCCAGGTGCTCCGATGGTCGGGGAAGACGGGGAAGTGGTCCGGGCGACGGCGTCGGGCCTCCGGAGTCGACTGGTGGCAACGGTGGGGCGAACGGTGGTCGGATTCGGTGGCTACGGTCGATGGGAGGTCCGGTGAGGGTGGGAGCTCCGGCGAGGAATTGCTTAGCCTTCCGGCGAGAGGGAAGAGGGGTTTGGGAGGGAAATGAAAGGCGGGGCTGTGGGGCTCTTATATAGGTGCTCGGGGGTGCGGGGAGTTAAGAGAGGAGAGAGATCCGGCGAGGGGAGAAGCGACCGGCGTCGGGTCCGGCGCGCGCGGGGGGAAAGAAGATGACCGTTCGGTCATTACGAGCGAACGAGGTGGGGTCCAGTGTCAGCGAACGGAGGCGTGTCCGTTACGCGCGGTCGGTCGGCTTCTAATCAATTCGCGAGTAACTGTGGTGGGCCGGCCCGTTTAATACCGGAAACGGTTACCGTTTCCTTTTAATAATATTCCAGAGACGTTCAAAAGCTTTTAAAGCATTCAAATCCTCTCTAAATATATGGGTATTATATATCAAAATTAACAGAATAATAAATGCTATTTAATGAACATTTCTATTCTGTCATTTGAACATTTGAAAAAAATAATATTTTCAGAAATTGCCTAATTGTTTTTAAACCCTTTTTGCAAATATTTTCAAAATAACCCCTGGTTATTTTTTTTCAAATAAACCACCAATTAGTCCCTGGTGTGGAGTGTCATGTTTCTCCTCTCTTATTTGAACTTTTAACCAAAATTTTAAATAGGTGAAAGCAACTTAGGGAAAAGTAGAAAGAGCTTTCTGAAATCCAGAAGAGACATTTCAACTAACACATAAAATCAAGCAATGATGGTGCTAGATGCATAGCTATAATCATAACATTCCAAAATGAAATTTTAGGATGTTACAAAATAGATACCTGAAATTTTAGCCTTTGATGTGTCATTGTTAATATTTGAGGACCTGGATCATTTTTGTGATCATGATAGACAACGTTAGGCATCTTGTCTCTATTATGCGTACACTTCTTTATATTTCAGATGATGATGATTATGTAAGCGATAATAATCTGTCTGTTTATATACAACAGACTAATTTATATATCTCAAATTACTTTTTTGGATCCCGTCTTTCTTCACTAATATATGTAATTATCTAAGAACTTCATTGACTGGTCCGATCAACTAATCATGCAGGTGTGGTCACTGGCCGGTGCAGTCATACGTGTATGTGCTACAAGAAACAAGTGGCAATTAACACATAAAATATCATCTTACGATTGCTAGGAGCTAATTGTTCCGGTCATGTTACCATCTTGTATAATTGTTTGTCCTAAAATAAATCAAATAATCAAATAAACTATTCGATTAATTGGTAGGATGATGGAGAGGTCACACCAACCTTACTCAGCATTTTGGTACGTCCATGTTTGATCATGCAGTTTTGAATATGTGTATACAAGTCAGCTGATAAAAAACGCTCATAATAATCTAATTTCAGCCTAGTGCAACCAAATTTCATCCCAGGGCAAAATCCAAAATTTTATCTAGATTATGCCAAGTATTGTTGATGAATCTCACGAATCGAGTAAAGAAGATAAGCACTGTTAAGCGTGATTTTTCTACTAATTGTTCAGCACATACGTATAACTAGTGGTCAGGCATACTAATAGGTGACGTGACATGATTACTCTAGCTTCTATGCTAGACGGGCCTCTGAGTTTGACGATATGCATCCATACCATGGAAAACAATCAAGATGTCCACGGCGGTGATATGGCTTGTGCGCCCATATGACATGCATGCACCACCATCGTATGTCTCCCCCATGGCACGGGCTGGCTCGTGCCACTGTTTCCGACAGTTCTCTCGGGGCGGCAATGGCGGCAGGCTGTTGGCCTCTCCGGTCGGCGGCATTGAGGTGTCCGGCCCATCGTGTGTCACGGCTTGGAGGTGGCCTCCCCATGCGCCAACGCAGTTTGCTCCCGTTCGTCCTGTAACTCCCCGATGCGCTCCCTCTCTAGTCAGGCCCTCGTGGCCAGCTCCCTCACAACCGCATAACCAACGTGGTTGCCGACACTGTCTTGGAGATTTTTACTGCGGGGCTGGGTGGAAAAAAACAAAATAAGATCGAGAAGGAAGAATGCAAGAAACCAAAACCTACAAAGTATGAGACTCGATCAACAATCCAACAAACACGGCTCGAAGAAAATATGTGGCCTTGAAGTAGCTGGCACACACACGCGTAACTACATGGGACCATTGACAAGCCTCCGGATATTTTTTTGCCAAGGAAGCTAGGTTGAAAGAGTGAAACTGTCAAAACTCTAAGCCTTTGTATGTTCTACACATCCACACTTTGTCCTAGCCAAAGGAACTCGCTTTTTTTGAATAATGTTGCACCCAACTATAAGTTTGAAGAGATAGAATTTCATTTCTGTGTAATTGATTTGGTAACTTGAAGTAATTTATTGTGTATATCTGAGCGTCTTGAAGAACTGACTTAATAAGGACCTCTTTCGTGTCTTAGGTATCGCCTACCCCTATCAACGATTTACTTTTCCTAAAGATATTTCACATATATGTTTAAAGCGCCCATTTCTAGGTCAGGCTAGAATAGTCACAGGAACAATATTCAACTCATTTAAGGCTTAATCTTAGACTCAAGCCCCCTAATGTGTGTGGTGCCGTTCCAATGGAATCGTAATCGCACCATGTACATGTTCTCAACTATAAACGACGGACAAGCCCTCCCCCATTTCATATGTTTCATGTCTCCTAATCATGTGTGGTGGACAACCCTTATGCACATGTGTCTTACCAGTCAACCGTGTATAACGGACCCACCGTCACCCATGAGTATTCCTCCAACAAGCGTCTATTTAGGGACATTTTGTTAAACCTTCTACTGTATGGTTTTAAAATGTGTGTGATGACCAATACAATATTAAGGTTATTTAAGAAAACAAAGTTACACCATGATTATATGTTCAAAAATAAATACCTGAAATTTCAGCCTTTGATCGGTCGGTGTTAATATTTGAGGATATGAAACATTTTAGTGATCATCATAGAAAATGTTAGGCATCTTGTGTCTCTCATACATACACTTTGTCTTTCTATTTAAAATGACGATGATTATGTACGCGACAAAATCTTTGTGTTTATATACAACAGACTAATATCTATCTATCTCACCTTGCTTGATTGGATGTCGTTTTTCAGCACTAATCTTTTCAATTATCTAAGAACTTAATTGATTGGTACCATCACCTAATCATGCATGTGTGGTTATCGTCCGGCCAAATCATATGTTTATGTGCTACAAGAAACAAGTGGCAATTAACAAATAAAATCTCGTCTTAAGATTTCTAGGTGCTAATTGTTCCAGTCATGTTACCATGTTATTTCATAGTTTGTCCTAAAGTAAATCAACTAATGAAATGAACAAATCGAATAATAGGTAGAATGATGGAGAGTTCACACAACCTTACTCAGCATTTCGGTACGTTCATGGATCGGGATGCTAAAAGATGTAGTAAACGATTGAAATATTGTTATGTTTGATCATGCAGATTTTAATAAGTAAGCTGATAGAAAACATACATAATAATGAAATTTCAGTCTAGTGCGATCAAATTTCATCCTAAGGCAAACTCCAAAATTTTATCTAGATTAGTATTGTTCATGAATCCCACGAACCGAGGAAAGAACATAAGCACTGTCAAGCTGATTTTTCTACGAAGTGTCCAACACCTACATACAACCAATGGTCATGCACAGTAATAAGTGATGTGACAAGATTAGTCTAGGCCAGACGGGCATCTGAGTGTGACCTGTGACGGCATGCATTCATAACATGAAAAACCATCGAGATGTCGACGACGGCGACAACGAGTGCTAGCCCATATAATATGCATGCATCACCATAGTACGTTACTAGATAATTAACAATGCTGGAAGTAAAACCAACCACAATAATACATAGTAGTAGGGTCGTCACCTTGCGATAATACTACATGTGTAGTTGCAACTTCCAATATCTCCTATAAATAGAGAACATTCAAGTCTAGGTTCATGACCAAGTTTTCTGATACAAACATAGCTAAAAGGAGAATATGAAAACCAAAAGTTTTAAGAGTGTGATTCTCGGAATACTCATATTGGGTGTAGTCTTGCAGCAAACCAAGATAGAGGCCAAGAGTTGTTGTTGTTCCACCACAACAAGAAACTGCTATAATGCATGTCGTCTTACAGGTGCCTCTCGAGCCAGATGTGCAAGCTTATGTGGTTGCAAAATTCTAGAAAAATGCGTCTCTCCATGTGATCGCTCCAATCTTTCCACGGAAACAGGTAAACTGTGAACCACTTCTTTTTCTTTTTTACTTGTAATGACTAAAAACTTCCATTTACATAAAAAATGTTTTTCAGACGAAGAAATATCCATTGAGTACTGCAAGCTCGGATGCACATCCTCATTGTGTGGCAACATAGACAGTTGTAAGTTAAAGTCATTACTAACCATTGGCTTGCTTATCATTACTCATAGCAATTTAGTAATTCGTTCTAATGCAAACTTCTTTCCACTCAGTTGTTGGAAGTGAAGAGGTGAACGATGCCATGGAGAATTGCAAAAATGGATGTTATCGTCTCTGCGATAAGGACGCTTACTTCACCAAAGTTCTTGCTTAATAAAGTATAAGAGCCGACATTTCATGTTGAATCCACGGGAGCGTCAATGTTATATTGGATAATCGGATATCATGTCCAATCCAGTGTCAGCTTATTTGTGTGACTCTCTATCTAATTCTGCATGTAAGGGTCTCGTTGCTGCCATTTTATTGGTAATGTCTCATCATTATGTAATATTTTTGATATAATATCAAATATAGTGTGCGATTAGGTTGTATGATTGTTATGTAAATGATAATCTAATTGTTTTCTTCATTTGCACTTGTTATTACTAGCAGTCAACTAGTGCAAGAGAACGGGCTCGTTATTCATATTTAAGTTAGTACAATCATTTGTTAAGACACCTTTTACTTCTAAAATGTGAACTAAATATGAATTCAAATATTTCATGCTAAGCTTCTGATAGTTTCTTTCAAAACACAATGATTATTCATGTAACCATACACCTAGACATATTGGAATGTATTCAAAAGTATGACCATGTTGTTTTTATTACCACATGTGCCAAAAGCTCATGCAAAAACTAGATGCACTTCGTCTACAAACTGGACAATCTCGTTCGAAGTATCAGGGTTTCAGACCAAAACACTTCTGTTACAAATGCATTTCATTTTTTCAAACTTATTTAAACTCCAGACTTTTGGTGCATTCAACATGCACTATTTAAAGCCACATCATCAATTTTCAACCCTTTCCCACTTTATTCCCTATTTTCATGCATTTATTGCTTTTTGAGCTAAATGACCATGAAATTAAAAAGCACTACAAATGAACACTAAAAATGTTGATACTTGGCATGGTATCATCATTTCACCCACATAGCATGTGCTAAAACATTGATATGGTTACGACAAAAGCTGGGTGCACTTTTTATACAAACTGGATAATCTCTTTCGAAGTATCTAGGTTTCAGATGAAAACTCATCTGTTACAAAGGAATTTTATTTTTTAAACTTATTTCAACTCCAGACTTTTTGTGCATTCAACAGGCGCTACCTAACATGTGCCTACAAGACAAAAAAAAGTAAATAAAAACAATGTTTAAACTCAAGTTATTCACAATCTAGTGTTTGAAGGTAATTTGAACAAATTCAAATTGAAACCATTCAAATTTGAAAACTGATTGCACAAACACAATCTAGATAATATTTTCAATCTAAAGCAAACAGAATCACTCAAAAGCATACATAATAATCAAATTTCAGCCTAGTGCAATCAAATTTCATCCTAAGGATAACTCCAAAATTTTATATAGATTACGCCAAATTTTCTTTATAACTCTCACGATTTAGGAAATAAGAAAAGCTCTGTTGAGTGTGATTTTTCTACTAATTGTTCAACACAAACGTACAACTACTGTTCATGCACATTAATAAGTGATGTGATATGATTACTCTAGCCTCTAGGCCAGACGGGCATCTGAGTGTGACAGCATGCATCCATACCATGAAAACCCTTCAAGATATTGACGACGACAGCGATTGCATGCCTGTATGACATGCATGTACCACCATCGTACGTCTCCCCCATGCCCGGATCTAGACTGTCCCACTGTTTTCGATAATTCTCCTGGTGCGGCGATGGAGGCGGGCTGTTAGCCTCCATGGCCGGCTGCATCGAGGCATCCGGCCCGACTGTGTCGCAGCTAGCTCTGGCACCTTGGCAGCGGCCTCTCCATGCCCCACTACGGCATGCTCCCATTCGTCCCAAAGCTTCACGGCGCACTCCATCTCTAGTCGTGTCGTCGCGGCGTGCTCCGCGGCTAGCTCCCTTAGAGACCCATCACTGGGCGTGGCTGTCGACATTGTCTTGGAGAATTTGATGGAAGGGCTGGTTGGTGAAAAATCAAAATAATATTGAGAAGGAAGAATGCAAGCAAGCAAAAGCTACCAAGGAAGAGACTCCATGACTAATACAGCAAAGAAGGCTCCAAAAAAATGTGTGTCCTTAAAGTACCTAGCACGCACATGCAAAACGACCTGGGACCATTGCGAGTCCTTCGGATCTTTTTTGCAAAGCGAGCTTGGTTGAAAGAGTCAAAATATCAAAATTCTAAACCCCCGTCTATTCTACACATGAACGCTTTGTCCTAGCAAAAGGGACATACGTTTTGTGAACAATGTTGGGCCCAACTATAAGTTTGAAGAGATAGAATTTCATTTCCATATAATTGATTTGGTAACTTGAAACAATTCATTGTGTACATCTTAGCGGCTTGAAGAATGGACTTCACAAGGACCTCTTTCGTGCCTTAGATATGACCTACCCCTATCAACCATTCACTTTTGCCAATGATCGTTAACATATATGTTTAAGGCACCCATTTTTCGATCTGGATACAATAGTCGGAGGAACAATAGTCCACTCATTTAAGTCTTAATGTCACGGACCGAGGAAAGAACATAGTCACTGTCAAGCTTATTTTTCTACGAAGTGTGCAACACCTACGTAGAACCAATGGTCATGCACAGTAATAAGTGATGTGACAAGATTAGTCTAGGCCAGACGGGCGTCTGAGTGTGACCTGTGACGGCATTCTTTCATAACATGAAAAACCATCGAGATGTCGACGACGGCGACACCGAGTGCTAGCCCATATAATATGCATGCACCACCATAGTACGTTACTAGATAATTAACAATGTTGGAAGTAAAACCAACCACAATAATACACAGTAGTACGATCGTCACCTTGCGATAATACTACATGTGTAGTTGCAACTTCCAATATCTCCTATAAATAGAGAACATGCCAGTCTAGGTTCATCACCAAGTTTTCTTGTACAAACATAGCTAAAAGGAGAATATGGAAACCAAAAGCCTTAAGAGTGTGATTTTGGGAATACTCATATTGGGTGTAGTCTTGCAGCAAACCAAGATAGAGGCCAAGAGTTGTGGTGGGAATACTCATATTGGGTGTAGTCTTGCAGCAAACCAAGATAGAGGCCAAGAGTTGTGGTTGTTCCACCACAACAAGAAACTGCTATAATGCATGTCGTCTTACAGGTGCCTCTCGAGCCATATGTGCAAGCTTATGTGGTTGCAAAATTCTAGAAAAATGTGCCTCTCCATGTGATCGCTCCAATCTTTCGACGGAAACAGGTAAACTGTGAACCACTTCTTTTTCTTTTTTACCTGTAATGACTAAAAACTTCCATTTACATAAAAAATGTTTTTCAGACGACGAAATATCCATTGAGTACTGCAAGCTCGGATGCACATCCTCATTGTGCGGCAACATAGACAGTTGTAAGTTAAAGTCATTACTAACCATTGGCTTGCTTATCATCACTCATAGTGATTTAGTAATTCGTTTTGATGCAAACTATTTTCCCCTCAGTTGTTGGAAGTGAAGAGATGAACGATGCCATGGAGAATTGCAAAAATGGATGTTACCGTCTCTGCGATAAGGATGCTTACTTCTCCAAAGTTCTTGCTTAACAAAGTATAAGAGCCGACATTTCATGTTGAATCCACGGGAGCGTCAATGTTATATTGAATAATCGGATATCATGTCCAATCCAGTGTGTCAGCTTATTTGTGTGACTTTCTATCTATTTCTGCATGTAAGGGTCTCGTTGCTTCCATTTTATTTCGCAATGTCTCATCATTATGTAATTTTTTAAATATAATATCAAATATAGTGTGCCATTAGGTTGTATGATTGTCATGTAAATGATAATCTAATTGTTTTCTTCCTTTCCACTTGTTATTACTAGCAGTCAACTGGTGGAAGAGCACGGGCTCGTTATTCATATCTAAGTTAGTACAATCATTTTTGAAGACACCTTTTACTTTTAAAATGTGAACTAAATATGAATTCAAATGTTTCATGCTAAGCTTTTGATAGTTTCTTTCAAAACACAATGATTGTTCATGTAACAATACACCTAGATATATTGGAATGTATTCAAAAGTATGAAATGTTGTTTTTGTTACCACATGTGCCAAAATCTCATGCAAAAACTAAATGTTTACGGAGCAAAAGAAAAACATATGTCAATAATGTTTAGGAACCAAAAATACAAATGCAGGGGCATATAATATTTAGATGTTAACAAAAACCACTACTAGTAGAAAACTGGCCTTTAGTCCCGGTTCGAGAGGGCCTTTAGTCCTGATTCCGGAATCGGGACTAAAGGCCCCCCCCCCCTCACCTTTAGTCCTAGTTGTGTTACGAACCGGGACTAAGGGCCCTCCACGTGGCCGCTCTCTATGCGTGGACTAAAGGAAAAAAATTCAATTTTTTTCAATTTCTTCCTGATTTTCAAATATTTGAATTATTTGACATATTAATCTCTAATCACCCCTCCTCAATGCTTCAGAATTTAATTTCTAATCTGCACTCATTCCAAATCATCTAACTTCCCAGCCGGTCACCCATCCTCTCACCTACCCCTATCAACCATTCACTTTTGCCAATGATCGTTAACATATATGTTTAAGGCACCCATTTTTAGATCTAGCTACAATAGTCAGAGGAACAATAGTCCACTCATTTATGTCTTAATCTCACACGCAAGCTCCCTAATGTGTGTGGTGTCCTTCCTGTGGAATAGGAATTGCACAATGCACATGTTCTCCACTTTAAATGATTGACAACCTCGCCCCATATTTAATATGTTCCCTTTCTCCTGATCATGTGTGGTGTACTGCCTTATTGCACAGGCTTATTACCGGTCAATCGTGTATAACGGACCCACCGTCACACATAGATGTTGCTGAGTATTCCTCCTACAAGCGTGTGTGTAGTGACATTTTGTTAAACCTTCTACGATAGGGTTTTAAAATTTGTTTGATGACCCTTACATTATTGATCTTGTTTTAGTGAACAAAGTTACACCACAATTACGTACCTGAACTTTTAGCCTTTGATGGATCGGTCTTAATATTTGACGATGTGAAACAGTTTGGTGACCATGATAGACAAGGTTAGTCATCTTGTGTCTCTTATGCATACACTTTGTCTTTATATTTTAGATGATGATGATTATGTATGCGATAATAATCTGTGAGTTTATATACGACAACATACTCTATGTATGTTAGCTTACTTGTTTGGATGTCGTGCATCTCCACTAATCTTTTTAATATCTTAGAACCTCATTGATTGGTCCCATCGCCTAATTAATCATGCATGTGTGGTCATTGGCCGGCCAGTCACACGTGTATGTGTTACAAGAACCAAGTGCCAATTAAAAAATAAAATCTTATCTTATGATTGCTAGGTGCTAATTGTTGCGGTCATGTTACCATGTTATATAATAGTTGGTCCTAAAATAAATCAACTACTGAAATGAACTAATCGATTAATTGATAGAATGATGGAGAGGTAACACCAACCTTAATCGGCATTTCGGTACGTCCAGTGATTGGGATGCTAAAAACGTAGTTAATGATTGAAATCTTGTTATGTTCAATCATGTAGTTTTGAATATGTGTATACAAGTCAGCAGATAAAAACATACCTAATAGTCTAATTTCAACCTAGTGCAATCAAATTTCATCATAAGGCTAACTCCAAAATTTTATCTAGATTACGCCAAGTTTTTTTGATGAATCTCACGAATCGAGGAAAGAAGATAAGCACTGATGAGCGTTTTTTATACTAATTGTAGAATACATACATACAACTAGTGTTCATGCATACTAATAAGTGATGTGACATAATTACCCTAGCCTATAGGCTATACAGGCGTCTGAGTGTGATGGTATGTATCCATACCATGAAAAACCATCGAGATGTCGACAATGCAAACAACGATTGCACACCCATATGACATGCATGCGCCACTACCATATGTCTTCCCCGTGGCCCAAGCCGGCTCGTGCCGCTATTTCCGATGGTTCTCCCGGGTGGTGATGCCGCAGAGTGTCTACCTCACCAGCTAGCGGCACCGAGGCGTCCAACCTGCTCCGCAGCTAGCTCCCTCACAGCCGCATCACCGCGTGTGGCCGCCAACACTGTATTGGAGAATTTGATTGTGGGGATGGGTGGCGAAAAATCAAATTAAGATCGAGAAGGAAGAATGCAAGCAACCAAAACCAACCAAAGAAGACACTCCATCACCGATCTAGAAAAGAAGGTGCCAAGAAAATATGTGGCCATGAAGTAGCCGACACGCACACGCATAACGACATGGGACCATTGAGTAGTCTCCAGATCTTTTTCGCCAAGGGACCTTCACTGAAATAGTGAAAATGTCGAAATTCTGTTTGTTCTACACATGCACACTTTGTCCTACACAAAGTAAGGGACTTTTTGTGAAAAATGTTGCACCCAACAATAAGTTTACAGAGATAGAATTTTCTTTGTACATAAATGATTTGGTAACTTGAACTAATTGTGTACATTTGAGCGTCTTGAATAACAAACTTAACAAAGACATCTCTCGTGCCCTAGATATCGCCTAACCCTATTAACCAGTCACATTTGCCAAAGTTCATTCACATATATGTTGAAAGAATCCATTTTTAGGTCTGGCTACAATAGTCAGAGGAACAATATTCCACTCATTTAAGGCTTAATCTCACACTCAAGCTCCCTAACGTGTGTGGTGCCCTTCCAATGGAATCACAATCGCAACATGCACATATTTTCAACTTTAAACGATGGACAACCACGCCCCCCATTTCATATGTTCCCTATCTCGTAATCATGTGTGGTGGACTACCCTATTGCACAGGCTTCTTACCGGTCAACCGTGTATAAAGGACCCATCATCACACATAGTTGCTGCTGAGTATTCCTCCAACAAACTTGTTTGTAGTGACATTTTGTTAAACGTCCTACGATAGGGTGTTAAAATGTGTGCGACGACCCATACATTATTAAGCATATTTTAGTGAACAAAGTTACACCATGATTACTTGTTAAGAAATAGATACCTGAAACTTTAGCCTTTGATGTGTCATTGTTAGTATTTGAGGACCTAGATCATTTTTGTGATCATGATAGACAACGTTAGGAATCTTCTGTCTGTTATCCGTACACTTCTTCTTTATATTTCAGATGATGATGATTATGTACGCGATAATAATATGTCCGTCTAAATACGACAGACTAATTTATATATCTCAGCTTACTTTTTTGGATGTCGTCTTTCTTCACTAATATCTTCAATTATCTAAGAACTTCATTGATTGGTCCGATCACCTACTCATGCATGTGTTGTCATTGGCCGGCGCAGTCATACGTGTATGTGCTACAAGAAACAAGTGGCAGTTAACACATAAAATATCATCTTACGATTGCTAGGAGCTAATTGTTCCAGTCATGTTACCATCTTGTATAATAGTTTGTGCTAATGATGTAGTTAATGATTGAAATATTGTTATGTTCGATCATGCAGATTTTAATAAGTAAGCTGATAGAAAACATATATAATAATGAAATTTCAGTCTAGTGCAATCAAATTTCATCCTAAGGCCATCTCCAAAATTTTATCTGGATTAGTATTGTTGATAAATCTCACGAACCGAGGAAAGAACATAAGCACTGTCGAGCTGAGTTTTTTCGAAGTGTCCAACACCTACATGCAACCAATGGTCATGCACAATAATAAGTGATGTGACAAGATTAGTCTAGGCCAGACGGGCGTCTGGGTGTGACCTGTGACGGCATGCATCCATAACATGACAAACCATCGAGATGTCGACGGCGGCGACAACGAGTGCTAGCCCATATAATATGCATGCACCACCATAGTACGTTAGTAGATAATTAACAATGCTGGAAGTAAAACCAACCACAATAATACACAGTAGTACGATCGTCACCTTGCGATAATGCTGCATGTGTAGTTGCAACTTGCAATATCTCCTATAAATTTAGAAAAACATGCAAGTCTAGGTTCATCACCAAGTTTTCTGATACAAACATAGCTAAAAGCAGAATATGAAAACCAAAAGTCTTAAGAGTGTGATTCTCGGAATACTCATACTGGATGTAGTCTTGCAGCAAACCAAGATAGACTCCAAGAGTTGTTGTTGTTCCACCACAACAAGAAACTGCTATAATGCATGTCGTCTTATAGGTGCCTCTCGAGCCAGATGTGCAAGCTTATGTGGTTGCAAAATTCTAGAAAAATGTGTCTCTCCATGTGATCGCTCCAATCTTTCCACAGAAACAGGTAAACTGTGAAACACTTCTTTTTCTTTTTTACCTGTAATGACTAAAAACTTCCATTTACATAAAAAATGTTTTTCAAACGAAGAAAAATACACTGAGTACTGCAAGCTCGGATGCACATCCTCATTGTGTGGCAACATAAACAGTTGTAAGTTAAAGTCATTACTAACCAATTGCTTTGTTATCATTACTCATAGCGATTCAGTAATTCGTTCTCATGCAAACTATTTTCGACTCAGTTGTTGGAAGTGAAGAGGTGAACGATGTCATGTTGAATCCACGGGAGCGTCAGTGTTATATTGAATAATTGGACATCATGTCCAATCCAGTGTGTCAACTTATTTGTGTGACTTTCTATCTATTTCTGCATGTAAGGGTCTTGTTGCTTCCATTTTATTGCTAATGTCTCATCATTATGTAATTTTTTTGATATAATATCGAATATAGTGTGCCATTACGTTGTATGATTGTCATGTAAATGATAAGCTAATAGTTTTCTTCCTTTCCACTTGTTATGACTAGCAGTCAACTAGTGCAAGAGCACGGGCTCGTTATTCATATTTAAGTTAGTACAATCATTTTTGAAGACACCTTATACTTTCAAAAAGTGAACTAATTATGAATTCAAATATTTCATGCTAAGCTTTTGATAGTTTCTTTCAAAACACAATGATTGTTCATGTAACCATACACCTAGATATATTGGAATGTATTCAAAAGTATGACAATGTTGTTTTTATTACCACATGTGCCAAAAGCTGATGCAAAAACTAAATGTTTATGCAGCAAAAGCAAAACATATGTCAGTAATGTTTCGGAAACAAAAATACAAATGCAAGAGCATATAATATTTAGATGTTAACAAAAACCACCTCTGGTAGAAAACTGGCCTTTTGTCTCGGTTCCAGAGGAGCTTTAGTCATGATTCCGGAACCGGGACTAAAGCCCCCCCCACCTTTAGTCCCAGTTGTGTTACGAACCGGGACTAAAGGCCCTCCACGTGGCCGCTCTCTGTCCGTGGGCTGGAGAACCTTTAGTCCCGGTTCGTAACACCAACCGGGACTAAAGGAAAACAAATCATTTTTTCAATTTTTTCCTGATTTTCAAATCTTTGAATTATTTGACATTTTTATCTCTAATCACCCCTCCTCAATGCTTCAGAATTTAATCTCAATTTAATCTCTAATCAGCACTCATTCCAACTAATCTAACTCCCAGCCGGTCACCCATCCTCTCACTACGACCATCCTCTCACTACTCTGGCCCCAGCATGCTTAACTTTCAGGTTCTATCATCCCTAGTTGCCAAGTCTGCACTTGTTGTTTTTTTAACAATATTAAGCTATCAATCCTATTAACCCTTAGGTCTTGATGTCACATGATTTAATTTTTTAAACTCTATACAATTATTAAAATAAACAACAATAAATTATTATTAATAATATTTAATTTCAAAGAAAATAAAATAAGTAATGATATTATTTTATTCATTTTTTTGCCATTTATTCATTTAACATAGCATAATTAATATCTTTAAATCCGTAAATCGAAATTTGACAAATAATATATCCATTATTATCAGAAAAATATGCGGAATACAAATATGACATCATTTATTTTTACTACATAAAACTAATTTTTTGTAACACTTTTTTCGACATCTTATGCAAAAGTTATAGCCATTTTTCTTTTTCATAACACTTTTTTAAAACTTGTTTTAACTCCAGATATTTTGTGTGTTCAACATGTACCATCCAAAGCCACATCATCAATCTTCAACCCTTTCCCACTTCATTCGCTATTTTTCATGCATATTTTTTTGAGCTGAATGGCCCTGAAATTGAAAAGAACTACAAATGAACTCTGAAAAGGTTGAAACTTGGCATGGTATCATCATTTCACCCACATAGCATGTGCTATAAAGTTGTGAGTGTTACGTTAAAAACTGAATGCACTTCGTCTACAAACTGGACAACCCCTTTCGAAGTATAAGGGTTTTAGACGAAAACACTTCTGTTCCAAAGGCAGTTCTTTTTTTTAAACTTATTTAAACTTCAGACTTTTGGTGTATTCGACATGCACTATTCAAAACCACATCATCAATTTTCAACCCTTTCCCACTTTATTCCCTATTTTTCCTGCATTTATTGATTTTGCTAGCTAAATGACCCCGAAATTGAAAAACACTACAAATGAACACTAAAAAGGTTGAAACTTGGCATGGTATCATCATTCCACCCACATAGCATGTGCTAAAAACGTGAGATGGTTACGGCAAAAGCTGGATGCACTTGGTGTACAAACTGGACAATCTCTTTCAAAGTATCCGGGGGTTTCGGACGAAAACTCATCTGTTACAACGGCATTTCATTTTTTTAACTTATTTAAGCTCGAGGCTTTTTCTGTGTTCAACATGCACCATTCAAAGTGACCTCATCAATTTTCAGCCCTTTCCCACTTTATTCATCGAGGCGTCCGGGCTGACTGTGTCGCCGCTAGCTCTGGCGCCTTGGCGGCGGCCTCTCAATGCGCCACTGCGGCGTGCTCCCATTCGTCCCGTAGCTCCACGGCGCACTCCATCTTTTGTCGTCCCGTCGTGGCGGTCTCCGCGGCTAGCTCCCTCAGAGAACAATCACTGGGCGTGGCTACCGACATTGTCTTGGAGAATTTGATGGCAGGGCTGGGTGGTGAAAAATCAAAATAATATTGGGAAGGAAGAATACAAGCAACCAAAACCTACCAAGGAAGATACTCCATGACCAATATAGCAAGGCTCCAAGAAAATATGTGGACTTGAAGTATCTAGCACGCACGTGCAAATGACATGGGACCATTGAGATTCCTCTGGATCTTATTTTGCAAAACTAGCTTGGTTGAAAGAGTCAAAATGTCAAAATTCTAAACCCCCATCTGTTCTACACATGAGCGCTTTGTCCCAGCAAAATGAAACGTACTTTTTGTGAACAATGTTGGACCCAACTATAAGTTTGAAGAGAAAGAAATTCATTTCCATATAATTAATTTGGTAACTTGAAGCAATTCATTGTGTACATCTTAGCGGCTTGAAGAATGGACTTCACAAGGACCTCTTTCGTGCCTTTGATATCACCTACCCCTATCAACCTTTCTCTTTTGCCAAAGATCGTTAACATATATGTTTAAGGCACCCATTTTTAGATCCGGCTACAATAGTCAGAGGAACAATAGTCCACTCATTTAAGTCTTAATCTCACACACAAGCTTCCTAACGTGTGTCTCACACACAAGCTCCCTAACGTGTGTGGTGCCCTTCTTGTGGAATAGGAATTGCACAATGCACATGTTCTCCACTTTAAATGATTGATCACGTCGCCCCATATTTAAAATGTTCCCTTTCCCCTGATCATGTGTGGTGAACTGCCCTATTACATATGCTTATTACCGGTCAATCGTGCATAACGGACCCACCGTCACACATAGGTGTTGTTGAGTATTCCTCCTACAAGCGTGTGTGTAGTAACATTTTGTTTAACCTTCTACGATAGGGTTTTAAATTGTGTTTGATGACCCTTACATTATGGATCTTGTTTTAGTGAACAAATTTACACCACGATTACTTGTTAAAAAGGTGATACCTTAAATTTTAGCTTTTGATGGATCAATGTTAATATTTGAGGATGTGAAACATTTTGGTGACCATGATAGACAAGGTAAGTCATCTTATGTCTCTTATGCGTACACTTTTTCTTTCTATTTTAGATGATGATGATTATGTATGCGATAATAATCTGTGTGTTTCTATACGACCACATACTCTATGTATCTCAGGTTACTTGTTTGGATACCGTGCATCTCCACTGATCTTTTTAATATCTAAGAACTTCATTAATTGGTCCCATCACCTAATTAATCATGCATGTGTGGTCATTGTCCGGCCAGTCATACGTGTATCTGGTACAAGAAAAAAGTGGCAACTAAAATATAAAATCTCATCTTATGATTGCTAGGTGCTAATTGATGTGGTCATGTTACCATGTTATATAATAGTTGGTCCTAAAATAAATCAACTAATCAAATGAACTAATCGATTAATTGATAGAATGATGGAGAGGTCACACCAACCTTGCATTTCGATACGTCCATTGATTGGGATGCTAAAAATGTAGTTAATGATTGAAACCTTGTTATGTTTGATCATGTAGTTTTGAATATGTGTATACAAGTTCGCAGATAAAAACACACCTAATAGTCAAATTTTAGCCTAGTGCAATCAAATTTTATCATAAGGCTAACTCCAAAATTTTATCTAGATTACGCCAAGTTTTTTTGATGAATCTCACGAATCGAGGAAAGAAGACAAGCACTCATAAGCGTGATTTTTCTACTAATTGCAGAAAACATACATACAACTAGTGTTCATGCATACTAATAAGTGATGTGACATGATTACCCTATCCTATAGGCTAGACATGCGTATGAGTGTGATGGTATGTATCCATACCATGAAAAACCATGGAGATGTCGACCATGCAAACAACAATTGCACACCCATATGACATGCATGCGCCAGCATCGTATGTCTTCCCCGCGGTCCAAGCCGGCTCGTGCCACTGCTTCCGACAGTTCTCCCGGGTGGTGATGCCGCACACTATCTGCTTCCTAGCTAGCGGCATCGAGGCCTCCAAGCTGCTCCATCCATAGTCAGGCTGTCACGGCGTGCTCCGCAACTAGCTCACCCACAACCGCATCACCGTGCGAGGCCATGAACACTTTATTGGAGAATTTAATGGTGGGGATGGGTGGCGAAAAATCAAAATAAGATCGAGAAGGAAGAATGCAAGCAACCAAAACGAACCAAAGAAGAGACTCCATCACCGATCTAGAAAAGAAGGTGCCATGAATTAGCCGACGCACACGCATAATAAATTGGGACCATTGAGAAGTCTCCAGATCTTTTTCGCCAAGGGAGCTTCATTGAAATAGTGAAAATGTCAAAATTCTAAACCTCTGTCTGTTCTCCACATGCACACTTTGTCCAACACAAAGTAAGGGACTTTTTGTGAAAAATGTTGCACGCAACTATAAGTTTGAAGAGATAGAATTTTATTTGTACATAATTGATTTAGTAACTGAAGCTAATTGTGTACATCTAAGCGTCTTGAATAACAAACTAAACTAGGACATCTCTCGTGCCTTAGATATCACCTACCCCTATTAACCAGTCACATTTGCCAACGTTCATTCACATATATGTTCAAAGAAACCATTTCTAGGTCTAGCTACAATAGTCAGAGGAACAATATTCCACTCATTTAAGGCTTAATCTCACACTCAACTTGTTGGGGAACGTTGCATGGGAAACAAAAAAATTCCTACGCACACGCAAACCTATCCATGGTGATGAGCATCTACGAGAGTGGGAGTTTGATCTACGTACCCTTGTAGATCGCTAAGCGGGAAGCGTTAAGAAACGCGGTTGGTGTTGTCGAACTTCTTCGCGATCCAAATCGCCGAGCGTCCCGCGATCTAATCATGAACCGTCCCGCAATCCAATCATGAACCGTCCCGCGATCCAATCACGAACCGTCCCGCGATCTCGTCACGATCCGTTCCGCGATCCAATCACGATCGTCTCGTGGCCTTGATCACGATCCTTCCGATCTAGTACCGAACGGACAACACCTCCGCGTTTAGCACACGTGCTGCTTGATGATGATCTCCGCCGTCTTGATCTAGCAAGAGGAGGTGAAGAGGAGAGAGAGTTCGCCGGCAGCGTGACGACGCTCCGGTGATGGTGGTGGTGCAATTCCGGCAGGGCTTCACCTAAGCACTTTAGAAAACCGATCTACAGGAGCACCAGTGAAACGGGTAGCACGTGGCCGTAAATTCTGTGCCAATCCATTCTATTCCACTAGTATATATAGGAGGAGAGGGGAGGCAGCCCTTTGCGTAGGCCCAAGGGCCTCTTGGAGTCGGCCGGCCAAGGGGGAGGAGTCCTACTCCTCCTCCAATCCTAGTAGGACTAGGACTCTCCCTTTTTTGCCTTTTTCCACTCTTTTTCCTTTGGGTTTTTTCTCCCAAACCGCATGGGCCTGTTGTGGCTATTCCACCAGACCACTAAGGGCTGGTAATACTTTCCCACAGCCCATGAATCCTCTTGGGTCGAAATACCCCTCCCGGAGGTCTCCCGGTATACTACCGGCACTCGCGGTACACTACCGATGAGCCCGAAACTTCCTATATATGAATATTTACCTCTGGACCATTCCGGAGCTCACCTTGACGTCCAGGATCTTATCCAGGACGCCGAACAACCTTTGGTCACCACCATAGATAACTCTATACTACCGAAACATCACCAAACCTTAAGTGTGCAGACCCGGCGGGTTCGAGAACTATGTAGACATGACCGAGACACCTCTACGGTCAATAACCAATGGCGGGACCTGGACGTCCAGATTGGTTCCTACATATTCTACGAAGATCTTTATCGGTCGAACCTCTATGTCAAGGATTCAGTTAATCCCGTATAACGTTCCCTTTGTTCTTCGGTATGTTACTTGCCCGAGATTCGATCGTCGGTATCTCCATACCTAGTTCAACCTCGTTACCGGCAAGTCTCTTTACTCGTTCCTTAATACAAGATCCCGTGGCTAACACTTAGTCACAATAGTTGCAAGGCTTGTTGTGATGTTATATTACCAAGTGGGCCCTGAGATACCTCTCCGTCACACGGAGTAACAAATCCCGGTCTTGAACGATGCCAACCCAATAGACACCCTCGAAGATACCTGTAGAGCACCTTTATTGTCACCCAGTTACGTTGCGACGTTTGATACACACAAGGCATTCCTCCTGTGTCAGTTTGATCCATGTTTTCAATTAGTACAATTCTAGCATGCATAATAAACAATTATTATGAAAAAGGAAAAATAATAATAAATACTTTATTTATTTATTGCCTCTAGGGCATATTTCCAATAGTCTCCCACTTGCACTAGAGTCAATAATCTAGCTCACATCACTATGTGATTTACATTGTAATGAATCGAACACCCATACAGTTCTGGTGTTGATCATGTTTAGCCCTTGGAAGAGGTTTAGTCAACGGGTCTGCAACATTCAGATCCATGTGCACTTTGCAAATATTTATGTCCTTCTCCTCAATGTAATATCAGATGGAGTCGAAGCATCGCTTTGTGTGTCGGGTCCTCTTGTGAAACCTTGGTTCCTTGGCTAGAGCAATGGCACCAGTGTTTTCACAAAACAGCTTCATTGGATCCAGTGCACTGGGCACTACTCCAAGATCTATCATGAACTGCTTCATCCAGACACCTTCCTTTGCCGCCTCCGAGGCTGCGATGTACTCTGCTTCGCACGTAGAATCAGCTACCATGCTTTGCTTGGAACTGCACCAGCTTACAGCTCCCCCGTTGAGAATAAATATGTATCCGGTTTGCGACTTAGAGTCGTCCGGATCAGTGTCAAAGCTTGCATCGAGGTGACCCCTTACGACGAGCTCTTCGTCACCTCCATAAATGAGAAACATTTCCCTAGTCCTTTTCAGGTACTTAAGTATATTCTTGACCGCTTGCCAGTGCTCCATTCCAAGATCACTTTGAAACCTTCCAGCCATACTTATGGCAAGGCTGACATCGGGTCTTGTGCACATCATTGCATACATGATAGAGCCTATGGTTGAAGCATAGGGGATGACACTCATCTTTTCTTTATCTTCTGCAGTCACTGGGCATTGAGTCTTACTCAACTTCACTCCTTGTAACACAGGCAATAACCCCTTTTCGGACTGTTCCATTTTGAACTTCTTCAAAACTTTATCAAGGTATGTGCTCTGTGAAAGTGCTATTAAGCGTCTCGATCTATCTCTATAGATCTTAATGCCTATTATGAAAGTAGCTTCGCCTAGGTCCTTCATTGAAAAACTCTTGTTCAAATATTCCTTCACGCTTTCCAGCAATTCTATATTGTTTCCAATCAGCAATATGTCATCCACATATAATATTAGAAACGCTATAGAGCTCCCACTCACTTTCTTGTAAATACAAGCTTCTCCATAAACTTGTATAAACCCAAACGCTTTGATCACCTCATCAAAGCGCTTATTCCAACTCCAAGATGCTTGCACCAGCCCATAAATGGATCGCTGGAGTTTGCAAACTTTGTCAGCATTCTCTGAATGAACAAAACCTTCTAGTTGCATCATATACAACCCTTCCTCAAGGAAACCGTTGAGGAACACTGTTTTGACATCCATCTAAGCAGCTATTGCTAACATGATTCTGACAGACTTAAGAATCGCTACGGGTGAGAAGGTCCCATCGTAGTCAACTCCTTGAACTTGTGAAAAACCCATTGCCACAAGTTGTGCTTTATAGACGATGACATTACCGTCCGCGTCTGTCTTCTTCTTAAAGATCCATTTATTCTGAATTGCCTTTCGCCCTACAGGTAATACTTCCAAAGTCCACACTTTGTTTTCATACATGGATCCCATATCGGATTTCATGGCCTCTAACCATTTCTCGGAATCGGGGCCCATCACTGCTCCTTCATAGCTCGTAGGTTCATTGTTGTCCAACAACATGACCTCCAAGACAGGGTTACCGTACCACTCAGGAGTAGTATGCGTCCTTGTCGACCTACGAGGTTCAACAGAAACTTGATCCAAAGCTTCATGATCATCATCATTAACTTCCTCTTCAACCGTCGTAGGCTCCACAGAAACAACTTTCTGCGCTGCGCTACTCTCTGGTTGAAGTAAAGGTTCAACAACCTCATCAAGCTCTATTTTCCTCCCACTCAATTCTTTCGAGAGAAACTCTTTCTCAAGAAATGTTCCGTTCTTTGCGAAAAACACTTTTCCCTCGGTTCTGAGATAGAAGGTATACCCGACCGTCTCTTTTGGGTATCCTATGAAGAAGCATTTCTCCGCTTTGGGTTCCATCTTTTCAGGGTGAAGCTTTTTGACATAAGCATCACATCCCCAAACTTGAAGATGGTGCCCTATTTAAAGTGAATGCAGCTGTCTCTAATGCATAACCCCAAAACGATAGTGTCAAATCAACAAGAGACATCATAGAACGCACCATATCTAATAATGTACGATTATGACGTTCGGACACACCATTACTGTGGTGTTCCGGGTGGTGTCAACTGTGAAACAATTCCATACTGTCTTAAGTGACTGCCAAACTCATAACTCAGATATTCACCTCCTCGATCACATCGCAGGAATTTAATCTTCTTGTTACAATGATTCACAACTTCACTCTGAAATTGCTTGAACTTTTGAAATGTCTCAGACTTGTGTTTCATTAAGTAAATATACCCATATCTACTTAAGTCATTAGTGAAGGTGAGAAAATAACGATATCCACCACTCGCTGTAACATTCATTGGACCGCACACATCAGTATGTATGATTTCCAACAAGTCACTCGCCCGTTCCATTGTTCCAGAGAACGGCGTTTTAGTGATCTTGCCCATGAGGCATGGTTCACATGTGTCAAGTGATTCGAAATCAAGTGACTCTAAAAGTCCATCAGCATGGAGCTTCCTCATGCGTTTTACACCAATATGACCTAAACGGCAGTGCGACAAGAAAGTGGTACTATCATTGTCAACTCTATATGTTTTGGCATCAATGTTATGAACATGTGTGTCATCACTATCAAGATTCAATATGAATAAACCCCTCACATTGGGTGCATGACCATAAAATATATTACTCATGTAAATAGAACAACCTTTATTCTGTGATTTAAAGGAGTAACCGTCTCGCAATAAACAAGATCCAGATATAATGTTCATGCTTAACGCAGGCACTAAATAACAATTATTCAGGTTTATCAGTAATCCCGATGGTAATCAAAAAGAGAGCGTGCCAACGGCGATCACATCAACCTTGGAACCATTTCCCACGCGCATCGTCACTTCGTCCTTTGCTAGGCTCCGCTTATTCCGTAGTTCCTGCTTTGAGTTGCAAATGTGAGCAACCGAACCGGTATCAAATACCCAGGCACTACTACAAGAGCTAGTAAGGTACACATCAATAACATGTAAATCATATATACCTTGTTTGTCGTTGGCCGCCTTCTTGTCAGCCATGTACTTGGGGCAGTTCCGCTTCAAGTGACCAGTTCCCTTGCAATGAAAGCAGTCAGTTTCTGGCTGAGGTCCATGCTTAGGCTTCTTTACAGGAGTAGCAATTTCTTTGCCATCCTTCCTGGTTTTACCCTTCTTGCCCTTGCCTTTGCCCTTTCCATTCTTCTTGAAACTAGTGGTTTTATTGACCATCTATACTTGATGTTCTTTCTGGATTTCAGACTCAGCGACTTTAAGCATTGCAAACAGCTCGGCGACTGACTTGTTCATCCCATGCATGTTATAGTTCGTCACAAAGCTTTTATAGCTAGGTGGCAGCGATTGAACAACTCTATCAGTGATTGCCTCTGGCGGAAGTTCAATTCCCAACTCCGCCAAACGAATCGAGTACCTAGACATTCTGAGTATATGTTCACTGATAGACCCGTTCTCCTCCATTTTGCAAGCATAGAACTTATCGAAGGTCTCATACCTCTCGATCCGGGCATTCTTCTCAAAGATAAACTTCAACTCCTGGAACATCTCATATGGTCCATGACATCCAAAACGTCTTTGAAGTCCCGGTTCTAAGCCATACAAAATTGCACATTGAACTATTGAGTAATCTCCAGTATGTGTCTCCCAAGCGTTCTTAACGTCTTCGGATGACATGTGTGCGGGTTTATCACCAAGCGGTGCATCAAGGACGTATAGTTTCTGGGAAGCCGTGAGGATAATCCTCAGATTACGGGCCCAGTCAACAAAGTTGCTTCCATCATTTTTCAGCTTAGCTTTCTCTAGGAACGCATTAAAATTCAGGGGTGCTACTGCGCGAGCCATTGATCTACAACATAAATATGCAAAGGTTACTAAGACTATTGTTCAGGATAATGAGTTTACTTAATCAAATTACTAAAGCTCCCACTCAAATTGACATCCCTCAGGTCATCTGAGTGTCACACGATCCAAATTCACCAACTCAAGTCCAATCATCACGTGAGTTGAGGTGGCTTCAATGGTGAACATCATTATTTTGATCATTTCTACTATATGACTCATGCTCGACCTTTCGGTCTCTTGTGTTCTGAGGCCATGTCTGTACATGCTAGGCTCGTCAAGTTTAACCCGAGTGTTCTGCGTGTGCAACACTGGCTTGCACTCGTTGTATGTGAACGTAGAGTCTATCACACCCGATCATCACGTGGTATCTCGACACGACGAACTTTCACAACGGTGCACACTCGGGGAGAACATAGTTCATCTTGAAATTTAAGTGAGGGATCACCTTATAATGCTACCGCCTTACTAAGCAAAACCAGGTGCATAAAAGGATTAACATCACATGCAATTCATAAGTGACATGATATGGTCATGATCTTGTGCTTAAGATCTCCATCTTCAAAGCACCGGCATGATCTCCATTGTCACCAGCATGACACCATGATCTCCATCAGCTTGATCTCCATCAATGTGCTGCCATAGGGGTTGTGGAGCCAGCCCTGCTTCTACTTCTATTGCTACCGCTTAGCGATAAAGTAAAGCACTATATAGCGCTTAATGATTGACACGCGGGTCATACAATAATTAAAGACAACCCTATGGCTCGTGCCGGTTGCCGTACTCAACGACGTGGAAGTCGTGAAATTCTATACATCACATGATCATCTCATACATCAAATATATCACATCATGTAATTGGCCATATCACATCACAACATACCCTACAAAAACAAGTTAGACGTCCTCTAATTGTTGTTGCAAGTTTTACGTGGCTGCTACGGGTATCTAGCAAGAACAATTCTCACCTACGCATAAACCATAACGGTGATACACATGTTTGCTTTTCAACCTTCACAAGGACCGCCTTTTGTCGGATCCGATCCAACTAAAGTGAGAAAAACTGCCACCCGCAAGCCATTTAAACAACAAGTTGCGTCGAGGGAACCGGTCTCTCGTAAGCCTACGAGTAATGTTGGTCCGGGCCGCTTCATCTCACAATACCGCTGAACCAAAATCCGACCAAGGGAGGATGCAATCTAACCATCAACGCGCACAAACCTTTTGTGTTCTACTCGAGATCTCATCGAACCATCAACCTAGGTCATGATGCAACTGTTGGGAAACGTTGCATGGGAAACAAAAAATTTCCTACGCACACGCAAACCTATCTATGGTGATGAGCATCTACGAGAGGGGGAGTTTGATCAACATACCCTTGTAGATCGCTAAGTGGGAAGCGTTAAGAAACGCGGTTGTTGTAGTGGAACTTCTTCGCGATCCAAATCGCCGAGCGCCCCGCGATCCAATCATGAACCGTCCCGCGATCCAATCATGAACTGTCCCGCAATCTCGCCATGATCCGTTCCGCGATCCAATCACGATCGTCTCATGGCCTTGATCACGATCCTTCCGATCTAGTACCAAACGGATGGCACCTCCATGTTCAGCACACGTGCAGCTTGATGACGATCTACGCCGTCTTGATCCAGCAAGAGGAGGTGGAGAGGAGAGAGAGTTCACCGGCAGCGTGACGGCGCTCCGGTGATGGTGGTGGTGCAATTCCGGCAACGCTTTGCCTAAGCACTGCAGAAAACCAATCTAGAAGAGCACCGGTGAAATGGGTAGCACGTGGTCGTAAATTTTGTGCAAATCCCTTCTATACCACTAGTATATATAGAAGGAGAGGGGAGGCAGCCCATGGCGCAGGGCCAAGGGCCACTTGGAGTCGGGCGGCCAAGGGGGAGGAATCCTACTCCTCCTCCAATCCTAGTAGGAGTAGGACTCTCCCTTTTTTGCCTTTTTCCACTCTTTTTCCTTGGGTTTTTTCTCCCAAACCGCATGGGCCTGTTGTGGCTATTCCACCAGCCCACTAAGGGCTGGTTAATACTTTCCCACAGCCCATGAAGCCTCTTGGGTCGAAATACCCCTCCCGGAGGTCTCCTGGTATATGTGAATCTTGACCTGCGGACCATTCCTGAGCTCCTTGTGACGTCCAGGATCTCATCCGGGACTCCGAACAACCTTTGGTCACCACCATACATAACTCTATACTACCGAAACGTCACCAAACCTTAAGTGTGCAGACCCTGCGGGTTCGAGAACTATGTACACATGACCGAGACACCTCTACGGTCAATAACCAATGGCGGGACCTGGACGTCCACATTGGTTCCTACATATTCTATGAAAATCTTTATTGGTCGAACCTTTGTGTCAAGGATTCAGTTAATCCCGTATAACGTTCCCTTTGTTCTTCGGTATGTTACTTGCCCGAGATTCGATCGTCAGTATATCTATACCTAGTTCAACCTCGTTACCGGAAAGTCTCTTTAGTCGTTCCGTAATACAAGATCCCGTGGCTAACACTTAGTCACATTGCTTGCAAGGCTTGTTGTGATGTTGTATTATTGAGTGGGCCCTGAGATACCTCTCTGTCACACGGAGTATCAAATCCCGATCTTAATCCATGCCAACCCAACAGACACCCTCGGAGATACCTGTAGAGCACCTTTATAGTCACCCAGTTACGTTTTGACGTTTGATACACAGAAGGCATTCCTCCGGTGTCAGTGAGTTGCATGATCTCACGGTCATAGGAACATATACTTGACATACGGAAAATAGTAGCAATAAACTGACACGATAATATGCTACGTTTGTAGTTTGGGTCTTGTCCATCTCATCATTTTCCTAATGATGTGATCCCGTTATCAAATGACATCTCATGTCCATGGCTAGGAAACCTTAACCATCCTTTGATCAACGAGCTAGTTCACTAGAGGCATACTAGGGACATAGTATTTTGTCTATGTATACACACATGTATCCATCTTTCCAATTAATACAATTCTAGCATGGATAATAAACAATTATCATGAACAAGGTAATATAATAATAAACACTTTATTTATTTATTGCCTCTAGGGCATATTTCCAACACAACCTCCCTAACGTGTGTGGTGCCCTTCCAATGGAATCACAATCGCAATATGCACATGTTTTCAACTTTAAACGATGGACAACCACGCCCCCCATTTGATATGTTTCCTATCTCCTAATCATGTGTGGTGGAGTACGCTATTGCACAGGCTTCTTACCGGTCAACTGTGTATAAAGGACCCATCATCACACATAGCTGCTGCTGAGTATTCCTCCAACAAACTTGTGTGTAGTGACATTTTGTTAAACATCCTATGATAGGGTTTTAAAATGTGTGTGATGACCCATACATTAAGAAATAGATACCTATGATAGTTTAGTGAACAAAGTTACACCATGATTACTTTTTAAGAAATAGATACCTGAAATTTTAGCCTTTGATGTGTCCTTGTTAATATTTGAGGACCTGGATCATTTTTGTGATCATGATAGACAACGTTAGGCATCTTGTGTCTATTATGCGTACACTTCTTCTTTATATTTCAGATGACGATGATTATGTACGCGATAATAATCTGTCTGTTTATATACGACAGACTAATTTACATATCTCAAATTACTTGTTTGGATCCCGTCTTTCTTCACTAATATATTTAATTATCTAAGAACTAAATTGATTGGTCCGATCACCTAATCAACAGGTGTTGTCATTGGCCGGTGCAGTCATACGTGTATGTGCTACAAGAAACAAGTGGCAATTAACACATAAAATATCATCTTATGATTACTAGGAGCTAATTGTTCCGGTCATGTTACCATCTTGTATAATTTTTTGTCCTAAAATATATCAACTAATAAAATAAACTATTCGATTAATTGGTAGGATGATGGAGAGGTCACACCAACCTTACTCAGCATTTTGGTACGTCCATGTTCGATCATGCAGTTTTGAATATGTGTATACAAGTCAGCTGATAAAAAACGTTCATAATAATCTAATTTCAGCCTAGTGCAATGAAATTTCATCCCAAGGCAAACTCCAAAATTTTATCTAGATTACGCCAAGTATTGTTAATGAATCTGACGAATCGAATAAAGAAGATAAGCGCTGTTAAGCGTGATTTTTCTACTAATTGTTCAGCACATACGTATAACTAGTGGTCAGGCATACTAATAAGTGATGTGACATGATTACTCTAGCTTCTATGCTAGACGGGCGTGTGAGTGTGACGACATGCATCCATACCATGGAAAAAAATCAAGATGTCCACGGCGGTGATATGGCTTGTGCGCCCATATGATATGCATGCACCAACATCGTATGTCTCCCCCATGGCACGGGCTGGCTCGTGCCACTGTTTGCGACAGTTCTCCGGTCGGCGGCATTCAGGTGTCCGGCCCGTCGTGTGTCACGGCTTGGAGGTGGCCTCCCCATGCGCCAACGCAGTTTGCTCCCGTTCGTCCTGTAACTTCGCCGTGCGCTCCCTCTCTAGTCGGGCCCTCGTGGCGAGCTCCCTCACAACCGCATAGCCAACGTGGTTGCCGACACTGTCTTGGAGATTTTGACTACGGGGCTGGGTGGCAAAAAAACAAAATAAGATCCAGAAGGAAGAATCCAAGAAACCAAACCTACAAAGTAAAAGACTCGATCAACAATCCAACAAACACGGCTCGAAGAAAATATGTGGCCTTGAAGTAGCTGGCACACACACGCGTAACTACATGGGACCATTGAGAAGCCTCCGGATATTTTTTTGCCAACGGAGCTAGGTTGAAAGAGTGAAACTGTCAAAACTCTAAGCCTTTGAATGTTCTACACATGCACACTTTGTCCTAGCCAAAGGAACTCGCCTTTTTTGAATAATGTTGCACCCAACTATAAGTTTGAAGAGATAGAATTTCATTTCTGTGTAATTGATTTGGTAACTTGAAGTAATTTATTGTGTATATCTGAGCGTCTTGAAGAACTGACTTAATAAGGACCTCTTTCATGTCTTAGGTATCGCCTACCCCTATCAACGATTTACTTTTCCCAAAGATATTTCACATATATGTTCAAAGCGCCCATTTCTAGGTCAGGCTAGAATAGTTATAGGAACAATATTCAACTCATTTAAGGCTTAATCTCAGACTCAAGCCCCCTAATGTGTGTGGTGCCGTTCCAATGGAATCGTAATCGCACCATGTACATGTTCTCAACTATAAACGACGGACAAGCCCTCCCCCATTTCATATGTTTCATGTATCCTAATCATGTGTGGTGGACAACCCTTATGCACATGCTTCTTACTAGTCAACCGTGTATAACGGACCCACCGTCACCCATAGCTGTTGTTGAGTATTCTTCCAACAAGCGTCTATTTAGGGACATTTTGTTAAACCTTCTACTATATGGTTTTAAAATGTGTGTTATGACCAATACAATATTAAGGTTATTTCAGTAAACAAAGTTACACCATGATTACATGTTCAAAAATAGATACCTGAAATTTCAGCCTTTGATCGGTCGGTGTTAATATTTGACGATATGAAACATTTTAGTGATCATCATAGAGAAGGTTAGGCATCTTGTGTCTCTTATACATACACTTTGTCTTTCTATTTCAGATGACGATGATTATGTACGTGATAAAATCTTTGTGTTCATATACAACAAACTAATATCTATCTATCTCACCTTACTTGTTTGGATGTCGGTTTTCAGCACTAATCTTTTCAATTATCTCAGAACTTAATTGATTGGTACCATCACCTAATCATGCATGTGTGGTTATCGTACGGCCAAATCATATGTTTATGTGCTACAAGAAACAAGTGGCAATTAACAAATAAAATCTCGTCTTAAGATTTGTAGGTGCTGATTGTTCCAGTCATGTTACCATGTTATATAATAGTTTGTGCTAAAGTAAATCAACTAATGAAATGAAGAAATCGAATAATAGGTAGAATGATGGAGAGTTCACACAACCTTACTCAGCATTTCGGTACGTTCATGGATCGGGATGCTAAAAGATGTAGTTAACGATTGAAATATTGTTATGTTCGATCATGCAGATTCTAATAAGTAAGCTGATATAAAACATACATAATAATGAAATTTCAGTCTAGTGCGATCAAATGTCATCCTAAGGCAAACTCCAAAAATTTATCTAGATTAGTATTGTTGATGAATCTCACGAACCGACGAAAGAACATAAGCACTGTCATGTAAACGATAATCTAATTGTTTTCTTCATTTCCACTTGTTATTACTAGCAGTAAAGTAGTGCAAGAGAACGGGCTCGTTATTCATATTTAATTTAGTACAATCATTTTTGAAGACACCTTTTACTTTTAAAATGTGAACTAAATATGAATTCAAATATTTCATGCTAAGCTTCTGATAGTTTCTTTCAAAACACAATGATTATTCATGTAACCATACACCTAGATATATTGGAATGTATTCAAAAGTATGACCATGTTGTTTTTATTACCACATGTGCCAAAAGCTCATGCAAAAACTAAATGTTTATGCACCAAAAGCAAAACATATGTCAGTAATGTTTTGTAAGCAAAAATACAAATGCAGGAGCATATAATATTTAGATGTTAACAAAAACAACCTCTAGTAGAAAACTGGCCTTTTGTCTCGGTTCCAGAGAAGCTTTATTCCTGATTCCGGAACCGGGACTAAAGCCCCCCCCCCCATACCTTTAGTCCCGGTTGTGTTACGAACTGGGACTAAAGGCCCTCCACGTGGCCGCTGTCTGTGCGTGGGCTGGAGAACCTTTAGTCCCGGTTCGTAACACCAACAGGGAATAAAGGAAAACAATTTTTTCCTGATTTTCAAATCTTTGAATTATTTGACATTTGTATCTCTAATCACCCCTCCTCAATGCTTCAGAATTTAATCTCTAATCAGCACTCATTCCAAATAATCTAACTTCCCAGTCGATCACCCATCCTCTCACTACTCCAGCCCCAGCAATCTTAACTTTCAGGTTCTATCATCCCTAGTTTTCAAGTCTGCACTTGTTGTTTTTGTAACAATATTAAGCTATCAATCCTATTAACCCTTAGGTTTTGATGTCACATGATTTAATTTTTTGAAATCCAGACAATTATTAAAATAAACAACAATAAATTATTATTAATAAAATTTAGTTCCAATGAAAATAATATAAGTAATGATATTATTTTATTCATTTTTTTTGCCATTTATTCATTTAATATGGCACAATTAATATCTTATAATCCGTAAATCGAAATGTGACAAATAATATATTCATAATTATCAGAAAATATAAGGAATACAAATATGACATCATTAATTTTTACTTCATAAAATTAATTTTTTATAACATTTTTTTCAATATCTTATGCAAAAGTTATAGCCATTTAACTTTTTCATAACACTTTTTTAAAACTTGTTTCAACTCCAGACTTTTTGTGTGTTCAACATGCACCATCCAAAGGCACATCATCAATCTTCAATCCTTTCCCACTTTATTCGCTATTTTTCGTGTATTTATTAATTTTTTGGGCAAAATGACCCTGAAATTGAAAAGCACTACAAATGAACTCTAAAAAGGTTGAAACTTTGCATTGTATCATCATTTCACCCACATAGCATTTCCTAAAAAGTTGAGAAGGTTACGTTAAAAACTAGATGCACTTCATCTACAAACTGGACAATCCCTTTCGAAGTATCAGGGTTTCGGACCAAACCACTTCTGTTACAAAGGCATTTCATTTTTTCAAACTTATTTAAACTCCAGACTTTTGGTGCATTGAACATGCACTATTTAAAGCCACATCATCCATTTTCAACCGTTTCCCACTTTATTCCCTATTTACATGCATTTATTGCTTGTTTGAGCTAAATGACCATGAAATTAAAAAACACTACAAATGAACACTAAAAATGTTGATACTTGGCATGGTATCATTATTTCACCCACATAGCATGTGCTAAAAAGGTGGGATGGTTACGACAAAAGCTCGATGCACTTGGTGTACAAACTCGACAATCTCTTTCGAAGTATCCGGGTTTCGAACGAAAACTCATCTGTTACAAAGGCATTTCATTTTTTAACTTATTTAGACTCGAGGCTTTTTGTGTGTTCAACATGCACCATTCAAAGCCACATCATGAATTTTCAACCCTTTCCCACTTCATTCGCTATTTTTCGTGCATTTATTAATTTTGTGGGCAAAATGACCCTGAAATTGAAAAGCACTACAAATGAACTATAAAAAGGTTGAAACTTTGCATTGTATCATCATTTCACCCACATAGCATTTGCTAAAAAGTTGAGAAGGTTACGTTAAAAACTAGATGCACTTCATCTACAAACTGGACAATCCCTTTCGAAGTATCAGGGTTTCGGACCAAACCACTTCTGTTACAAAGGCATTTCATTTTTTCAAACTTATTTAAACTCCAGACTTTTGGTGCATTCAACATACACTATTTAAAGCCACATCATCAATTTTCAACCCTTTCCCACTTTATTCGCTATTTACATGCATTTATTGCTTGTTTGAGCTAAATGACCATGAAATTAAAAAACACTACAAATGAACTCTAAAAATGTTGATACTTGGCATGGTATCATCATTTCACCCACATAGCATGTGCTAAAAAGGTGGGATGGTTACGACAAAAGCTCGATGCACTTGGTGTACAAAATTGGACAATCTCTTTCGAAGTATCCGGGTTTCGGACGAAAACTCATCTGTTACAAAGGCATTTCATTTTTTAACTTATTTAGACTCCAGGCTTTTTGTGTGTTCAACATGCACCATTCAAAGCCACATCATGAATTTTCAACCCTTTCCCACTTCATTCGCTATTTTTCATGCATTTCTTTATTTATTTTGAGCTAAATTACCCCGAAATTGAAAAACACTACAAATGAACACTGAAAAGGTTAAAACTTTGCATGGTATCATCATTTAACCCACATAGCATGTGCTATAAAGTTGAGATGGTTACGACAAAAGCTGGGTGCACTTTTTGTACAAACTGGATAATCTCTTTCGAAGTATCTAGGTTTCGGACGAAAACTCATCTGTTACAAAGACATTTCATTTTTGAAACTTATATCAACTCCAGACTTTTTGTGCATTCAACAGGCACTACCTAACATGGGCCAACAAGCAAAAAAGTAAATTAAAAACAATGTTTAAACTCAAGTTATTCACAATTTCGGGTTTGAAGGAAATTTGAATGAATTCAAATTTAAACCATTCAAATTATAAAAGTAATTGCACAAACAAAATCTAGATAAAATTTTGAATCTAATGCAAACAGAATCATTCAAAAGCATACATAATAATCAAATTTCAGCCTAGTGCAATCAAATTTCATCCTAACGATAACTCCAAAATTTTATATAGATTACGCCAAATTTTTCTTATGAATCTCACGATCGAGGAAATAAGAAAAGCTCTATTGAGTGTGATTTTTCTACTAATTGTTCAACACAAACGTACAACTAGTGTTCATGCATACTAATAAGTGACGTGACATGATTACTCTAGCCTCTTGGCCAGACGGGCATCTGAGTGTGATAGCATGCATCCATACCATGAAAACCCTTCAAGATATTGACGACGATGACAGCGATTGCACGCCTGTATGACATGCATGTACCACCATTGTATGTCTCCCCCGTGGCCCGATCCGGACCGTCCCACTGTTTTCGATAATTCTCCTGGTGCGGCGATTGAGGCGGGCTCACTACTAGGAAAAGGGCTATAGATGATATGGCCATTAATGGCGCACCAAACAAGTGGTGCGCCACTACTATATAGTAATGGCGCACCATGAGTCGGTGCGCCATTAGTGTGGTAGACACTAATGGCGCACCAGACCCACGGTGCGCCATTAGTAACAATTTTTTTTTTGCAAAAATTCTAATGGCGCACCTCCATCTGGTGCGCCATTAGTAACCCTGGTTACTAATGGCGCATTCGTAGCTAGTGCGCCATTAGTAACAATTTTTTTTGCAAAAATTCTAATGGCGCACCTCCAGCTGGTGCGCCATTAGTAACGAGGGTTACTAATGGCACATTTGTAGGTGGTGCGTCATTAGTAACCTAGGGCCAGCTAGATATTTTGGACAGCCACACCTACACACTCACTTTCCCCACTTCATTCTCTCCACCTCCTCCTCCAAGCTTGTGTCGGCTGCCTCCTCCTCCTCACCTCATTTGCACCATAGATTCATCAAAATTAAGTGGTTAAATTACCTTTTTTTTGATAGGTAAGTAAGGGGAAAGCTATCTTTATGTTGTAGATCTACTTTTTTTCTCCCTAGCTCGCTCCAACAATGTGCACATGCACTTTTTATGGCCTTGCTAGATCTATGTATGTTTGTGGTGTTGCATATGTTTGTGGTGTTGCATATATGTTTGTGTTTGTAGGTACCGGTATTTGAAATGCGATAGTTGCCAATATTTTGCCGGAATGTTGATTCATTTCCGTTTCGGCGAGAATTTGGCACTATGCATTATTTTTGGTCCTATTTTTAGGAAAGTCATGCCAAATATTTTCTTGGTTCTAAAATATCGTTTTGCTCTACCCCACAGGCAACCATGGTCCGCACGATGACCGAAGGCATCGTGAATAGGTTTTTGAGCTCCGCGAAGGCCGAGATGCTTCAAAAGAATGAGACGGAGATAAGATGTCCGTGTCGAAGATGCAAGCTCAAGAGCCTTATTGCAGACCCGGATTCCGGGGAGGTGCGGGACCACCTGCTCTTGCGTGGTTTCATGGATGGCTATCGGTGGCGAGGTGATGAAGATGACTATGAAGTCGTCCATGGGGGTCGGGCAAGAAATGAGGAAGGGCAGAAATGAGGCGAGGGTGGGCGAGAAGACGAAGAATCTCCAGGACATGATCACGACGGTGATGCTGTACGCAGTCATCATGTAGAAGATGCCAGACATGATGATGAGGAAGATCAAGACGAAGGGCATGATCATGAAGATGAAGATGCCGGAGCAGACGACGATGGAGGCTGCATGCAGGACCCTCATATTCAAGAGCTGCTTCTCAAGCAGATGGATAACGCAAGAGCTGCCGCCCGAGAGAAAGCCAAGCTGGATAAACTGGAGATAGACGCGGTTACTCCATTGTATGAAGGATGCAGGCCCCAGGATACCCGCCTGAAAGTAACGCTCATGGCTCTAGAGATGAAGGTAAAACACAAAATGACCGACGCATGCTTCGACGAGATCATGTCATTCTGGCACGAACGTCTTCCCAAGGGGTACAAGTGCCCGACCAGTTTCGAGGAGGCGAAGAAAACCGTGTGTCCTCTGGATTTACCGCACGTGAAATACCATGTGTGCATGAACAATTGCATCATTTATCGGGACGAGCACGCGGAGTCTACCATATGTCCGGTGTGCGGCGTCACTCGATACAAGAAGAGGAAGAAAGCACCTCGAAAAGTTGTGTGGTACTTTCCGATCACTCCGCGTCTGCAGCGGTATTTCGCGGACCCTGAGGTAGCAAAGCTTCTGAGTTGGCACGCGGATAGGGAGGAGAAGAAGCGGGAAGATGACGAAAATGATCTGGAGATAAATAAAAAAGACAAGATGCTGAGTCACCCTAAGGATGCGAGCAAGTGGCAAGCGTTGAACTTCGAAGACCCAGAATTTGGGAACGATCCAAGGAACATCATGCTGGGCGTGAGCACCGATGGTGTCAATACGTTTGGCAGCCAGAGAAGCACACATAACACCTGGCCTGTGTTTGTGTGGATGTACAACCTTCCCCCCTGGTTGTGCATGAAGAGGAAGTACATTCACATGAGTATGCTAATTGAAGGGCCAAAACAACCAGGGAACGACATCAATCTGTATCTGGGGCTGCTGAAAGAGGAGCTAGACACGCTGTGGAAAACGCCAACCAATACGTGGGACGCCGCAGAGAAAGAATATTTCCCTATGAGAGCCGCACTGCTCACGACGGTGCACGACTATCTCGGTTACGGATATCTCGCGGGGCAGGTGGTCCACGGATTTTCTGGATGCGTCAGGTGCATGGATGACACAACGTATCGCCAGCTAGATAGAGATCCCGGGTCTTCGAAAACCGTGTTCATGGGACATCGAAGGTGGCTTCGCGACGATGACCCATGGAGAAAACGCAAGGATCTGTTCGATGGCGGAACCGAACCCCAAAGACGCCCGCGTACGAGCAGCGGTGAGGAAATAGACACGCTGTTGAAAAATTGGAAAGATTGCCCACTGCCGGGAAAGAAGCAAAAGGCGCCAGAGCCGGGAAAGAAGCGAAAGGCGCCAGAGCCGCTGCTAAAGGTATGGAAAATGAGGTCTGTTTTCTGGGACTTGCCGTACTGGAAGATCCACCGTGTGCCTCATAGCCTTGATGTCATGCATATCACGAAGAACGTGTGCGACAGTCTGCTTGGTACCTTGCTCAACATGCTAGAGAGGACCAAAGATGGGCCGAAAGCAAGGGCAGACTTGAAATCAATGGGCATCAGGGAGGAGCTTCACGCTAATGATGATGATGATGAGGCGAAGCAGGACACAGAAAGTCGTCGCAAAGGCAAAAAGGCCAAAAAGACCGGAAATGACTACCCTCCCGCGTGCTTCACTCTAAGTCAGGAGGAGATCGAGCAGTTATTCACTTGCCTCGTAGGAGTAAAACTTCCTTATGGTTACGCGGGGAAGATAAGCAGATACCTAGACCCAGCGAAGCAGAAGTTCAGCGGGATGAAGTCTCACGACTGTCACGTGCTGATGGCGCAGATACTTCCAGTTGCAATCCGTGGGATCATGGACGCGCACGTCCGTGAAATGCTATTTAGCCTATGCAACTTTTTCGACGTCATCTCTTGGAAGTCGGTTGGCATGAGGCAACTCAGAAGGCTACAGGAAGAGATCGTGGTGCTACTATGCGAGCTTGAGATGTACTTCCCGCCCGCATTCTTCGACGTTATGGTGCATCTGCTGGTCCATATCGTGGAGGATATCATCCAACTCGGGGCAACATTCCTGCACAACATGATGCCGTTCGAAAGGATGAATGGTGTCATCAAAGGATACGTTCACAACATGTCACGTCTAGAGGGAAGCATAGCCAGGGGCTTTCTGACCGAAGAGTGCATCTCCTACTGCACGAATTATCTAGGCATCGAGAACCCCGTTGGTCTTCCCATCAATAGGCACCTCAGCAGGCTAGCTGGATGGGGTCACCGTGAGGGGCGCCGCGAAATGCATGTCGACTTCGAGGGTCGACTCGCCGACTTTGAAAGAGCAAACCTAGTCGCGCTACAACACATAGACGTGGTCGATCCTTGGGTGGTAGGGCACAAAACCTTTATTGAGAAGACGTACAATGACCGAGGCCAACAGAGGATGGACCGAGATATAATCAAAGAGCACAACTCATGTTTCACGCGTTGGTTCAAGTGGAAGCTTATGTCATACCCTTTACATGAGGATTCTTCCGCAGAAGAACAACTCATATTCGCCTTGTCACAGGGCGCCGAGCACAACCTGATGACCTATGAGGCGTACGATATCAACGGCTACACATTCTACACCGAGGACAAGGACATGAAGAGCGATGGTTATCAGAACTCCAGGGTAATGATGGAATCCTACACCGGTAACGAGAAGGACAGATACTACGGAAGGATCGAGGAGATCTAGGAGCTGAGCTACGCTGGAGAGATGGTCCTGATGTTCCGTGTCAGATGGGCCAAGAGCATCCTAAAAGAAGACCGGTATTTCACCACCATGGTTATACCCGAAGCCAAATCAAAGACCGCGGGCACAAACGTCACCGCGAAAAATGAGCCATGGGTACTGGCTTCCCAAGTGGACCAATGCTTCTTCATTACTGACCCGTCAAAGCCTAGTCGTGTTGTCGTGAGGAGAGGCAAAAGGAAGATCATCGGAATGGATGGAGTCGCCAATGAGCAAGACTTCGACAAGTACGGCGACCCGAAGATGGAACGTCACGACGACGATGAAGTAGCAACATACACCACAAGAAGAAGCAGGACCACCCTACCTAAAGGACGTCCGTTCCACAGAAGAACTCCGTTTGCGAAAAAGAGGGCAAGAAGATTGTGAACAGATAGCTAGCTAAGATCGATTGTATTTAAATCGTGGTCTTCATTTCTCGATTGTATTACATGGGCACTTTTTGAACTCGATCGTGAATATTTTTAAATTTCATGGGCACTTTTTGAATTCATGAATATTTTTTCAAATTTGATCTCTATCCCCCTCCATCTCGATCGCTATCCCCCTCCATCTCGATCTCGATCCCCCCCGCACCCTCCCCCGCTAGCTCCACCGCCGCCGATGACCCACCGCACCCTCCCCGGCCCGCTCCACCGCCGCCGAGCACCCCCGCACCCTCCCCCGCTAGCTCTCCACCGCCGCCGACGACCCACCGTCGCCGACGACCCACCGCACCCTCCCCGGCCCGCTCCACCGCCGCCGAGCACCCCCCGCACCCTCCCCCGCTCCACCGCTGCCGAGCACCCCCATTTTCAAATAACAAATTTGATGATATTTTTTCATATTCATAAAAAAATATTACTGTTTTTATAAAACAATTATTACTGTTCTTATAAAATATTTATTACTGTTATTATAAAAAAATATATTAAAAAATAGCATTCTAATGGCGCACCGCTCGGGGGTGCGCCATTAGAATGTGAAAAAAAACATTCTAATGGCGCACCGCTCGGGGGTGCGCCATTAGTAATCTTCCGCCCCGACCCCTTCGTCCCTCTCCCTCTCGCCAGATCCACTTCCCCGATCGACCCCTTCGTCCCTCCCTCCCTCTCGCCCCGACCCACGACGCCGCCGCCCCCGCGCCCCCACCACTGCAGCTCCGCCATCGCGGACGCCTCCGCGACCTCGCCGTCGCCGACAGCCTCCCCGCGTCGGCTCCTGCCCTGCACTGCCTCTGCTTGCTCTCCTCTACTTGCGACAAAGGTAGAGGTTCCCTCCCTCTCCTCCTCTGTCAGCCTCCCTCCCTCTCCTAGTGGACAACGGTGGTCTCCTGGAACCCTTGTCGATTGAGGCGATGGCCAGGGCATGGGACGCCTGCGTGCGGAAGGCCGTGACGCAGTTTGCGCACCGGCTTGGCGGGGGGGCGGTCAACTCGATATTTGGTGGGTGGGAAAGATGCGCTGCAGCATGAGAAATGGATCAGGTTATAGGAAAGAAATTAGTGGGGATCATAACCATCTTGGGTACAGGGCAGTAGCAGAAATGTAGAGACTTCCCTTATTGACATCTGGGGCATATTTGTAGATGTAAAGTGTTGTACTGGAAGGGATAAATGTAGAGTGGTGAACGCCAATGGATGACTGCAGATATGTGAAGTTTGTTGTGCAATTGTAGACTCTGAAATGAGGAACAAGAAAACCGAAACTGTAGATATGTGTTTCAAAATTGAAATTTGTTCCGAGTTCAAAGAGCGCAAAAATTGTTTTTGTTTCCAATCTTATGTTGATGGGGCAAGAAAGTTGGTATTTGGTGATACCGTAACCCCAAAGATTGAGGTTTTGCGCTATCCCGTCTCTATTTTTCCACCGAGGGAACTAGCATCTTAATGCATCAAAACACAAGAACGAGTTATATGGCTTATTTGAGACGTGTCGAAAAAGCATGGCGCTTGTAAGAGAGCCCGTTTGATTCATTGGAGTAGATGGAGTGATAGTTTTGTTTGACCAATAGTTTCTTTTATCTCCTTGTGTAGTCTTTTTCGGTTGGATGCAAGCCTTTGTATATCCTTTTTTTATATATAAGATATAAATATCTCAAACCAGCCAAGAAATACTGTCCAATTCCACCACTAATTAACTAGTTTAGGTATTGTACGTCAGACAAGTAGTAATTCTCTCCATTTCTACCACTAACTAGTTTCCAAATTCACAGCAATGTTACCTTACAGGTATTACGACTAACATCATGTGACGTGAGCAAAGAATAGTATGAAAGTGCATTCCAGATATATGCTAATCTCATTCATGAAGGAACAATTATGCTCACAAAGTGCACAAAATTACTTCATCGTCTTACTACGGCGACGATGAAATGAGTTTACCTAGTACACTATCAAGTGAAGGGCTTCAAAATAGATATTTTCCCTGTATACTTTTGTAGAACCAAACTGTAGCAAGAGAATGTCTTTGGGAACATTTGGGAACATTTGGCTATTTTTTTTGAAAGCTCACGGGCATGTGCTCGGGAAGGATATTGCTAGATCAGTAATACATATCCATGCGAGGCATAGATATATGATGATCATTCTTACCTTTTTTTCTGTCCACACACTTCCCTTTGCTAAAATCAGTTAGGCCATGTAAGACTAAATTATCCTTGGGAATCTGCTTTAGTAGGATAGTACAAGTTATTATGGCAGCTGTGTGCTACACACTTCTTAATTTATCCAGCGTATTTTTCCCAGTACGAGCACTTCGCTTTTGCACAAGGAACGAGGGACCCAAGTCCCCTGGGGATTTTATAACCCTAGTCCAAAGTTCTTACACAAGTACAGGAAGAGTATAGGTTAACTATTTGTTAGATAAAAACTGTAGTTGGCTCACCTGTCAATGAATTTTCAGTTAACTATTAACAGAGTATAGGTTAACTATTAACAGTAATCCATGATCAGCAACAGTTTCTTTCACTAATTTTCAGTTAACAGCAATCCATGAATTTTTTTCAGCTAAAACTATTGATTATTTTTTGTTGGGTGACCTATTAGATCTGGAATGGAAGCTCACATAAGTTGAGCTGATTTTTGTCCATATGAAAGCAGAGCACCATATGGTGTGTGGCCTTTTCATCCATATGAAAGTAGAGTCACATTGTGGTGCTAGTTTGCTGGGTTTTGTCTCCGACCATCGTGTCGTGATGATTTTGCAGGGACCCCGAGGGGCCCTTGAGTTTGCCGAAATGTCGATTAACTTCCGTTCCGGCAAATTCGGATACTCCATATGTCCTATTTTCAGCAAAGGTCATGCTAAAAAATTTCGTGAATTTTAGCATGACTTTGCTAAAAATCGGACATATGGGGTACTTTCTACTAATGCATGGGTCGGGGTATCTTAATACTTAATTAAGTAGGATCAACTCCCTCTTGTGTTATGCATGGGCCTCGGCGTCGACAAACCCTATATGATAAAACCTTGGCTTTTAGGGTGCCTCGGTGTCGATAAGAACCTAAATGATGAAAGCTTAGGCTTTTAGGGTGCCTCGGCGTCGACAAACCCCAAATGATAAAACCTTGGCTTTTACGGTGCCTCGGTGTGGATAAGAACCTAAATGATGAAAGCTTAGGCTTTTAGGGTGGCTCGGCGTCGACAAACCCTAAATGATAAAAGCTTAGCTTTTAGGATGCCTCGGTGTCGACAAACCCTAAATGATGAGACCATGAGCTTGTTCCTTGAAAATAACCAACTTTTTGACCAATTTTTTTCCCTATTTAGAGCGAAACATGGCCCACAACGATGAGGCCGGCGGTTCGGGCGGCAAGCAATTCTGGGAGCTGTCCCAGGAGATGGAGGAACAACCTCACCCTTATGAGGACGCCGCGGAAGACACCGATCTTGACTACACAACCCATTGTGGCGTCGGGGATGACACCACTAATGGTGCCGCCGAGGATGCCACCACTGATGGTGCCGCCGAGGATGCCACCACTGATGGTGCCGCCGAGGATGCCACCACTGATGATGGCAGCGCACGCACAGATGGCAGCCAACCGAAGAGGCAACGGAAGGACCGGCGCCCGAACGCGCTCCCCACCGTCAAGGAGGAATTTACTCAAGTGGACTCCGATGGGCATCCAACGGAGCCCAAACATATAGTCAAGGGGTACTCGGTTCAGCTCGGGTGCATTCTCTTGAGCACCGTCTCGATCTACACCAAGAAGCTAAGGCATAAGGACCGAGGGAATTTGCGCAACCTCCTCTTCACGAAGCTGCACGAACGATACAAGTTCCCCGCTGAATTTGAAAACACACGGCTCTCAGGGAATAAAGTGAACAGTGCCGCCCTCACGAGGATGAGCAAGGCCCTGTCTACTTGGAGAAGCGCGGTGAAGAGAATGATTGACAAAGGTGATAGTTATGAGAAGATCAAGGCGGAAAATCCTTCGATCAGCGAAGATGACTACAAGGAGTTCAAGATCAAGTGCGAGAGCAGCGCAACCTCCGAATCAAGTCAGTGGGGGAAAGAAATGCGGGAGTTGAACTTAGGGGAACACAAACTCGGTCCTGGCGGTTACAGAGTGGCGGAGCCTATATGGGACAAGGAGGACGCGGTGTTGGAAATATGCCCTAGAGGCAATAATAAATTAGTTATTATCATATTTCCTTGTTCATGATAATCATTTATTATCCATGCTATAATTGTATTGATCGGAGACTTAAATGCATGTGTGGATACATAGACAAAACCATGTCCCTAGTATGCCTCTAATGGACTAGCTCGTTGATCAAAGGATGGTTAAGGTTTCCTAGCCATGGACATGAGATGTCATTTGATAACGGGATCACATCATTAGGAGAATGATGTGATGGATAAGACCCAAACTACAAACATAGCATATGATCGTGTCAGTTCATTGCTACTGTTTTCTGCATGTCAAGTATATGTTCCTATGACCATGAGATCATGCAACTCACGGATATCGGAGGAGTGCCTTGTGTGTATCAAACGTCGCAATGTAACTGGGTGACTATAAAGGTGCTCTACAGGTATCTCCGATGGTGTCTGTTGAGTTGGCATGGATCCACTCTCCCTCTCGTAGATGCTCATCACCATGGATAGGTTTGCGTGTGCGTAGGAAAATTTTTGTTTCCCATGCGACGTTCACCAACACGCAGAGCGTGCCGACCAAGGCCTACCGCCTCGCTTCGAGAAATACCTTGACAAGCAGACCGGGAACTATGTTAGGGCCCGGTACAAGGAGGAACCGTTAACAAAGGAACTTACCACGGATCCGAAGACCAGGGCGCTTGAGCTTGTTCTGGCGAAGGAGACTGAAAGCAGTAGCGCGGGTCGTCTCAGAGCACCCCTTGGGACAACACTCTAAATAGGGCGTTGAACGTAATGAAAAACAAGGATAAGCTCACTAAGCCGTCGTCAGCTGGTCGTGTGGCCGGCAAAGGCTTGTCCACAAAATGGTCGTCATACTATAACGCTGGTGGGCGAAAGGAGAGAAAGACCAGCTCGGAAAGCCAGTCGCGCGAGGTTCAAGAACTCAAGGCACAAGTGGCGCGGATTCCGGAGAATGTCCAAGAGCAAGTGCAACAACAACTGGGATCGACGCCCACCGGCATTATGCCTACCTTGATTCATGGGCTGACGACGTGGATTGCGGGCGGCCAACAGGGGCCGCCCCCGATTCCCAGCTTCACGGCCAGCAACTCGCACAACGCGCAGGCGGTGCCATTGGTGTCTCCGGCGGCAGCGGTATTGGTGTCTCCGACGCCGGCACGGGCATTGGAGCTTAATGCACCCGGGTGTACGCCGGCTAGCACCTCGGCAGCAAGCGGCCCCTCCGTCAATTGCACACCCGCCGTTGGCGGTGCCTCGACATTAGCCGAGCTCGACGCCATCATCACGGTAACTAATTAAGACTCTCGGCCGAGGACTTCATCTCCTTGCCTTTGACTGGGCATCCCTGACGGCCTACATGTTTTCGCAGGGCGCCGCCGACGTTCCGTGCACTCTCGTGCACTTCGTGAACGACGAGTTTGTCGATGTCGCCAAGGGAAAAATCGTTCAACCGGGCAACCCTGTGTTCCACGGTAATCCGATGCCACCCACCGTGTATAGGGTTCAACTGGTTCGGGTGCTGCCAGGCTGCGACGAGTTGTTACCTCCGATTCGACCCGCCGGGGCCGACGAAGATGATGTGATGACCCTCAGCGCCTGCCTAAGCTGGCCCCTGCTTTGGCCGAAGAGCCAGATTCGTTTGGGGGCGGGGGACACCACCCCAAAGACAACATCGCCAGTCGTGCCGGCGCCAAGCCATGGCAAGACCGCCGCAACGCTACCGGACATGCCGGACATCCCTATGGCACAGGATCCGAACATGCATATGGCACAGGATCCGGACGACGAGGACAACGACGATGGTACATTTACCAACGTTGATAAGTACTTTGCCGAACATGGGTACGATGAAGAATTCTTGGGGCCTCCTTCTCAAGAACCCAACCCTACAAAAGACGATCGCGATGTAGATGGTACCGCGGAGAAACCCAATTGCAACAGGCGTCGTCTGGCGTTCAGTTCTCAGGAGACGCCTCCAGCTGCCGACATCACCGAGCCTCAGATAGCCGAGGTGCGAAATATTATCAGCCCCAACACACTCAAGAAGGCGGTCTGTGAGCAGCACTCGGTCCCATTACAGCAGAAGAAGAAGGGACTGAAAAGAAAGAGCAACAAGGGTGCGAGCCAGCCGGCACCGAGTACGATCCGTGCTCAGGACGGGCCACCTTCACCTAAGGATATCTTGAGGAGGGTGCCTGTGGCGGGCAGGCCGATGCTACCACCTAATATGCTCAATGCTGCAACCGGTGCTATGCGGAGTCTCCATGACAGTGTTCTTTCTTTGGAGAAGCGGCGTCTCAGAGCGAATGACGTGGCATACCCGGTTTTCGTGGCCAAGGTGCTAGAGGGCAAGGGCTTTGTGGATAACTCCGTCGGGCGTACGATCGTCCTGCGGTTTGATGACATCTTCGCTATGTTTAATCTCCATCCGCTGCACTACACCTTCGTTCGACTATTTTCGCTGAGTATGGAGATGCAGATCATTAGAGACAAGACCCCGGACATCGTGATAGTCGACCCCTTCTACATGCATGCCAAGATCTTGGGCAGCGCTGGGGACCGGCAAGTCGCGAGTTCTTACCTCGAAGGCGCCATTCTGGCAAACCCAGATAAGGATAACTTCCTCGTGCCTTACTTTCTCGAGTAAGTCGTCCCCTCAACCGCCCCGTAACATATTATTTCTTAGATTTTGATCGTTTTTTTAACATTCCGTGTTTTGTGCAGTGATACACATTGCACACTCATCCTCTTAAGCCTGAAATATTCCAAGGCCACGTATTTCGACTCGGATCGTCAGTCGAAGAAAGACTACACAAATGTCAAGAAAGTTCTTGATGATGTTCTCCCAGGCTACGCTAAATCTAGAGGCACCTTCACCAGGGCAGTTCGTAAGTACGGCAAGCACGTGTTCGCCCACAATACGACGTTATGCTGCGTCAAGCAGCCGCTGAGCGGTCAGAAGGATGCCTACTACGCCCTCCATCACATGCGGGCAATCGTACGGGACCATAATCACCTCTGCTACCAAATAATCTCAAAGATTGGGCCAAGAACTTGTCGGCAATCCAGGACGCGGACATCAGACAAGAATTCTTTCGCATCCAGTCAGAGTTTGCGGAAATCATCCATCAAGATGTCCTTCGTACCTCGAGGCAGTTCAACCTCAGAAATCAATTGTCCAACAGTGAGATAGACACAACGCTACAAATGCAGGCTGACAACGCCCGCGATTTCATGACCATCACGAGAGACGGTGGATTCATCCACGCTCCGGTCCCTTGAGTGGAGTCCAAAGTAGTGATGCTATGTGTAGTTCTGAAACATCGATTGGCTCATGTTGTAATTAAACTTTAATGATCTTGTATGTCTCTTTGGTTTGGACAGTCGTTCAACTTAGATGTAATCGATGCTATTGATGTCTTGCTTTTCTCTTCCGATCCTTTTGTTGCATACTTATATATTGCTTATGTATTGTCCGTAAATTGCTACTAACGTTTTGTTTCGCTAGTGCATAGAGATGCCGTCTTATGTGGTGTACAAGGGTGAGGTTCCCGGAGTCTACGACGACTGGGAGGAGTGTCGGAGACAGGTTCACCGTTTCAACAATAACAGTTACAAAGGGTACACCACTAGGACGGAGGCGGAATCTAGATACGCGCGCTATCTAGCGGGAGAGACGAGGGAGCGTTGGAGGAACCGGATGAAGACCCGTTTCATCGGGATTATGCTCATCGTGATGACCGCAGCTCTCTTCTATGTGATGGTAGTTTAGATGATCGATATCGACTTGTAATGTGAAGACAAACTCGCTACTCGCGGTCTCGAGACTTGTAATGTTCTATCTTTGTTCGGTCTTTTGAATTCGGAGACTAATATGATGATTTGTATTCGGAGACTAATCTTCTATTGTATTGGATGAATTTGTTGTTGCTGTATGGTGTTGTCTAAATTATGTCCAATAATATATTTTGTAACCTGTGAAAATATCAGAAAAGAAAAAAAAATTCCTAATATTCATACTAGTGGCGCACCACTCAAGACTCTAACGGAGAACTGTAAAAAAGACTCTAATGGCGTATCAGCCACTAGTGCGCCATTAGTATGCCAAAGCACACGGGTACATATGGCCCCCTGGGAGGCATACTAATGGCGCACTGTTGGCTATACTAATGGCGCACGGCCTGGTGCGCCATTAGTACACCAGATTCTAATGGCGCACCAATGGCGCACGGCCTGGTGCGCCATTAGTACACCAGATTCTAATGGCGCACCAGGGGTGCGCCATTAGTATTTAATTCTAATGGCGTGGTGCTAGTGGCGCACCACCAGTGCGCCATTAGTAGGCAAAACTAGTGCGCCACTAGCATGCCTTTTCCTAGTAGTGGCTGTTAGCCTCCATGGACGGCGGCATCGAGGCGTCCGGGCTGACTGTGTCGTAGCTAGCTCTGGCGCCTTGGCGGCGGCCTCTCCACGCCCCACTGCGGCGTGCTCCCATTCGTCCCGTAGCTCCATGGCGCACTCCATCTCTAGTCGTGTCGTCGCGGTGTGCTCTGCGGCTAGCTCCCTCAGAGACCCATCACTGGGCGTGGCTGTCGACATTGTCTTGGAGAATTTTATGGCAGGGCTGGGTGGTGAAAAATCAAAATAATATTGACAAGGAAGAATGCAAGCAACCAAAACTTACGAAGGAAGAGACTCCATGACCAATACAACAAAGAAGGCTTCAAAAAAATATGTGTCCTTGAAGTATCTAGCACGCACGTGCAAAACGACATCGGACCATTGCGAGTCATCCGGATCTTTTTTGCAAAGCGAGCTTGGATGAAAGAGTCAAAATGTCAAAATTCTAAACCCCCTTTGTTCTACACACGAACGCTTTGTCCCAGCAAAAGGGACTTACGTTTTGTGAACAATGTTGGACCCAACTATAAGTTTGAAGAGATAGAATTTCATTTCCATATAATTGATTTGGTAACTTGAAGCAATTCATCATGTACATCTTAGCGGCTTGAAGAATGGACTTCACAAGGACCTCTTTAGTGCCTTAGATATGACCTACCCCTATCCATTCACTTTTACCAATGATCGTTAACATATATGTTTAAGGCACCCAGTTTTAGATCTGGCTACAATAGTCGAAGAACAATAGTCCACTCATTTAAGTCTTTATCTCACACGCAAGCTCCCTAACGTGTGTGGTGTCCTTCGTGTGGAATAGGAATTTCACAATGCACATGTTCTCCACTTTAAATGATTGACAACCTCACCCCATATTTAATATGTTCCCTTTCTCCTGATCATGTGTGGTGGATTGCCCTATTGCACAGGCTTATTACCGGTCAATCGTGTATAACAGACCCACCGTCACACATAGATGTTGCGGAGTATTCCTCGTATAAGCGTGTGTGTAGTGACATTTTGTTAAACCTTCTACGATATGGTTTTAAAATTTGTTTGATGACCCTTACATTATTGATCTTGTTTTAGTGAACAAAGTTACATCACAATTACTTGTTAAAAATGTGATACCTGAACTTTTAGCCTTTGATGGATCGATCTTAATATTTGACGATGTGAAACAGTTTGGTGACCATGATAGACGAGGTTAGTCATCTTGTGTCTCTTATGCGTACACTTTGTCCTTATATTTTAGATGATGATGATTATGTATGCGATAATAATCTGTGTGTTTATATACGACAGCATACTCTATGTATGTCAGCTTACTTGTTTGGATGCCGTGCATCTCCACTAATCTTTTTAATATCTTAGAACTTCATTGATTTGTCCATCACCTAATTAATCATGCATGTGTGGTCATCGGCCGGCCAGTCATACGTGCATGTTGTACAAGAAACAAGGGGCAATTAAAAAATAAAATCTTATCTTACGATTGCTAGGTGCTAATTGTTGCGGTCATAATACCATGTTATATAATAGTTGGTCCTAAAATAAATCAACTAATCAAATGATCTAATCGATTAATTGATAGGATGATGGAGAGGTCACACCAACCTTTCTCGGAATTTCGCTACGTCTAGTGATTGGCATGCTAAAAATGTAGTTAATGATTGAAATCTTGTTATGTTGGATCATGTAGTTTTGAATATGTGTATACAAGTCAGCAGATAAAAACATACCTAATAGTCAAATTTCAGCCTAGTGCAATCAAATTTCATCATAAGGCTAACTCCAAAATTTTATCTAGATTACGCCAAGTTTTTTTGATGAATCTCACGAATCGAGGAAAGAAGGTAAGCACTGATGAGTGTTTTTTTATACTAATTGTAGAAAACATACATACAACTAGTGTTCATGCATACTAATAAGTGATGTGACATGATTACCCTAGCCTCTAGGCTATACAGGCGTCTGAGTGTGATGGTATGTATCCATACCATGAAAAACCATCGAGATGTCGACGATGCAAACAATGATTACACACGCATATGACATGCATGCGCCACCATCATATGTCTTTGCCGCGGCCCAAGACGGCTCGTGCCGCTGTTTCCGACGATTCTCCCGGGTGGTGATGCCGCAGACTGTCTGCCTCCCCAGCTGGCGGCACCGAGGCGTCCAACCTGCTCCATCTGTTGTCAGGCTATCATGGCGTGCTCCGCAGCTAGCTCCCTCACAGCCGCATCACCGCGTGTGGCCGCCAACACTGTATTGGAGAATTTGATTGTGGGGATGGGTGGCGAAAAATCAAAATGAGATCGAGAAGGAAGAATGCAAGCAATCAAAACAAACCAAAGAAGACACACCATCACCGATCTAGAAAAGAAGGTGGCAAGAAAATATGTGGCCATGAAGTAGCCGACACGCACACGCATAACAACATGGGACATTGGGAAGCCTCCAGATCTTTTTCGCCAAGGGAGCTTCGTTGAAATAGCGAAAATGTCGAAATTCTAAACCTTTGTCTGTTCTACACATGCACACTTTGTCCTACACAAAGTAAAGGACTTTTTGTGAAAAATGTTGCACCCAACTATAAGTTTGAAGAGATAGAATTTTATTTGTACATAATTAATTTGGTAACTTGAACTAATTGTGTACATCTGAGCGTCTTGAATAACAAACTTAACAAAGACATCTCTCGTGCCTTAGATATCGCCTAACCCTATTAACCAGTCACATTTGCCAAAGTTCATTCACATATATGTTGAAAGAACCCATTTTTAGGTCTGGCTACAATAGTCAGAGGAACAATATTCCACTCATTTAAGGATTAATCTCACACTCAAGCTCCTTAACGTGTGTGGTGCCCTTCCAATGGAATCACGATCGCAACATGCACATGTTATCAACTTTAAACGATGGACAACCACGCCCCCCATTTCATATGTTCCCTGTCTCCTAATCATGTGTGGTGGACTACCCTATTGCACAGGCTTCTTACCGGTCAACCGTGTATAAAGGACCCATCATCACACATAGCTGCTGCTGAGTATTCCTCCAACAAACACGTGTGTAGTGACATTTTGTTAAACATCCTACGATAGGGTTTTAAAATGTGTGTGATGACCCATACATTATTAAGCATATTTTAGTGAACAAATTTACACCATGATTACTTGTTAAGAAATAGATACCTGATATTTTTGCCTTTGATGTGTCATTGTTAGTATTTGAGGACGTACATCATTTTTGTGATCATGATAGGCAATGTTAGGCATGTTGTGTCTGTTATGCATACACTTCCTCTTTATATTTGATTTGATGATGATTATGTACGCGATAATAATATGTCTGTTTAAATACGACAGACTAATTTATATATCTCAGCTTACTTTTTTGGATGCCGTCTTAATATTTAGATGTTAACAAAAACCACCTCCACATGGCCGCTCTCTGTGCGTGGGCTGGAGAACCTTTAGTCCCGGTTCGTAACATCAACCGGGACTAAAGGAAAACAAATATATTTTTTTCAATTTTTCCTGATTTTCAAATTTTTGAATTATTTGACATTTTTATCTCTAATCACCCCTTCTCAATGCTTCAGAATTTAATCTCTAATCAGCGCTCATTCCAAATAATCTCACTTCCCAGCCGGTGACCCATCCTCTCACTACTCCAGCCCCAACACGCTTAACTTTCAGGTTCTATCATCCGTAGTTTCCAAGTCTGCACTTGTTGTTTTTGTAACAATATTAAGCTATCAATCCTATTAACCCTTAGGTCTTGATGTCACATGATTTATTTTTTTGAACTCTAAACAATTATTAAAATATACAACAATAAATTATTATTAATAATATTTAATTTCAATGAAAATAATATAAGTAATGATATTATTTTATTCTTTTTTTGCCATTTATTCATTTATTATGGCATAATTAATATCTTATAATCCGTAAATCGAAATTTGACAAATAATATATCCATTATTATCAGAAAAATATGAGGAATACAAATATGACATCATTTATTTTTACTACATAAAGTTAAAAATATGGTGATGCCGCAGACTGTCTGCCTGCCCAGTTGGCCGCATCGAGGCTTCCAAGCTGCTCCATCTGTAGTCAGGCTGTCACGGCGTGCTCCGTAGCTAGCTCACTCACAACCGCATCACCGCGCGAGGCCACCAACACTGTATTGGACAATTTCATGGTGGGGATGGGTGGCGAAAAATCAAAATAAGATCGAGAAGGAAGAATGCAAGCAACCAAAACGAACCAAAGAAGAGACTCCATCACCGATCTAGAAAAAAAGGTGCCATGAAGTAGCAAACGCACACGCATAATGACTTGGGACCATTGAGAAGTCTCTGGATCTTTTTCGCCAAGGGAGCTTCATTGAAATAGTGAAAATGTCAAAATTCTAAACCTCTTTCTGTTCTACACATGCACACTTTGTCCTAGACAAAGTAAGGGACTGTTTGTAAAAAATGTTGCACCCAACTATAAGTTTGAAGAGATAGAATTTTATTTGTACATAATTGATTTGGTAACTTAACAAGGACATCTCTCGTGCCTTAGATATCGCCTACCCCTATTAACCAGTCATATTTGCCAAAGTTCATTCACAAATATGTTGAAAGAACCCATTTCTAGGTCTGGCTACAACAGTCAGAGGAAGAATATTCCACTCGTTTAAGGCTTAATCTCAGACTCAACGTCGCTAACGTGTGTGGTGCCCTTTCAATGGAATCACAATCGCAACATGCACATGTTTTCAACTTTAAACGATGGACAACCACGCCCCCCGTTTCATATGTTCCCTATGTCCAAATCATGTGTGGTGGAGTACCCTATTGCACAGGCTTCTTACCGGTCAACTGTGCATAAAGGACCCATCATCACAAATAGTTGTTGCTGAGTATTCCTCCAACAAACTTGTGTGTAGTGACATTTTGTTAAACATCCTATGATAGGGTTTTAAAATGTGTGTGATGAGCCATACATTATTAAGCATATTTTAGTGAACAAAGTAACACCATGATTACTTGTTAAGAAATAGATACCTGAAATTGTACCCTTTGATGTGTCATTGTTAATATTTGAGGACCCGGATCATTTTTGTGATCATGATAGACAACGTTAGGCATCTTGTGTCTATTATGCATACACTTCTTCTTTATATTTCAGATGATGATGATTATGTAGGCGATAATAATATGTCTGTTTATATACGACAGACTAATTTATATATCACAGCTTACTTGTTTGGATCCCGTCTTTCTTCACTAATATCTTTAATTATCTACGAACTTCATGGATTGGTCCGATCACCTAATCATGCAGGTGTGGTCATTGGCCGGTGCAGTCATACGTGTATGTGCTACAAGAAACAAATGGCAATTAACACATAAAATATCATCTTACGATTGTTAGGAGCTAATTGTTCCAGTCATGGTACCATCTTGTATAATTGTTTGTCCTAAAATAAATCAACTAATCAAATAAATTATTCGATCAATTGGTAGGATGATGGAGAGGTCACACCAACCTTACTCAGCATTTTGGTACGTCCATGTTCGATCATGCAGTTTTGAATATGAGTATACAAGTCAGCTGATAAAAAACGTTCATAATAATCTAATTTCAGCCTAGTTCAATCAAATTTCATCCCCGGGCAAACTCCAAAATTTTATCTAGATTACGCCAAGTATTGTTGATGAATCTCACGAATCGAGTAAAGAAGATAAGCACTGTGAAGTGTGATTTTTCTACTAATTGTTGAGCACATACGTATAACTTGTGGTTAGGCATACTAATAAGTGATGTGACATAATTACTCTAGCTTCTATGCTAGACGCGCGTCTGAGTGTGACGACATGCATCCATACCATGGAAAACAATAAAGATGTCGACGGCGGTGATATGGCTTGTGTGCCCATATGACATGCATGCCCCATCATCATATGTCTCCCCCATTGCACGGGCTAGCTCGTGCCACTGTTTCCAACAGTTCTCCCGGGGCGGCAATGGCAGCAGGCTGTTGGCCTCCCCGGTCGGCGGCATTGAGGTTTCCGGCCCGTCGTGTCTCACGGCTTGGAGGTGGCCTCTCCATGCACCAACGCAGTTTGCTCCCGTTCGTCATGTAACTCCGCGGTGCGCTCCCTCTCTAGTCGGGCCCTCGTGGCCAGCTCCCTCACAACCGTATAACCAGCATGGTTGCCGACACTGTCTTGGAGATTTTGACTACGGGGCTAGGTGGCAAAAAAACAAAATAAGATCGAGAAGGAAGAATGCAAGAAACCAAAACCTACAAAGTAAGAGCCTCGATCAACAATCCAACAAACACCGCTCGAAGAAAATATGTGGCCTTGAAGTAGCTGGCACACACAGGCGTAACTACATTGGACCATTGAGAAGCCTCCGGATCTTTTTTTGCCGAGGGAGCTAGGTTGAAAGAGTGAAACTGTCAAAACTCTAAGCTTGTGTATGTTCTACACATGCACACTTTGTCCTAGCCAAAGGAACTCGCTTTTTTTTGAATAATATTGCGCCCAACTATAAGTTTGAAGAGATAGAATTTCATTTCTCTGTAATTGATTTGGTAACTTGAAGTAATTTATTGTGTACATCTGAGGGTCTTGAAGAACTGACTTAATAAGGACCTCTTTCGTGTCTTACGTATCGCCTACCCCTATCAACGATTTACTTTTCCCAAAGATTTTTCGCATATATTTTTAAAGCACCCATTTCTAGGTCAGGCTAGAGTAGTCACATGAAAAATATTCAACTCATTTAAGGCTTAATCTCACACTCAAGCCCCCTAATGTGTGTGGTGCCATTCCAATGGAATCATAATCGCACCATGTACATGTTCTCAACTATAACGATGGACAAGCCCTCCCCCATTTCATATGTTTCATGTCTCCTACTCATCTGTGGTGGACAACCCTTATGCACATGCTTCTTACCAATCAACCGTGTATAACGGACCCACCGTCACCCACAGCTGTTGTTGAGTATTCCTCCAACATGCGTCTGTTTAGGTACATTTTGTTAAACCTTATACTTTATCATTATAAATGTGTGTGATGACCCATACAATATTAAGGTTATTTTAGTGAACAAAGTTACACCATGATTACTTCTTCAAAAATAGATACCTGAAATTTCAGCCTTTGATCGGTCGGTGTTAATATTTGAGGATATGAAACATTTTAGTGATCATCATAGAAAAGGATAGGTATCTTGTGTCTCTTATACATACACTTTGTCTTTCTATTTCATATGACGATGGTTATGTACGCGATACAATCTTTGTGTTTATATACAACAGACTAATATCTATCTATCTCACCTTACTTGTTTGGATGTCGTTTTTCAGCACTAATCTTTTCAATTATCTAAGAACTTAAATTATTGGTACCATCACCTAATCATGCATGTGTGGTTATGGTCGGGCCCAATCATATTTATATGTGCTACAAGAAAGAAGTGGTAATTAACGAATAAAATATCATCTTAAGATTTCTAGGTGCTAATTGTTCCAGTCATGTTACCATGTTATATAATAGTTTGTCCTAAAGTAAATCAACTAATGAAATGAACAAATTGAATAATAGCTAGAATGATGGAGAGTTCACACCAACCTTACTCAGCATTTCGGTATGTCCATGGATCGGGATGCTAAAAGATGTAGTTAATGATTGAAATATTGTTATGTTCGATCATGCAGATTTTAATAAGTAAGCTGATAGAAAACATACATAATAATCAAATTTCAGTCTAGTGCAATAAAATTTCATCCTAAGGCAAACTCCAAAATTTTATCTAGATTAGTATTGTTGATGAATCTCACGAACCGAGGAGAGAACATAAGCACTGTCAAGCTTATTTTTCTATGAAGTGTCCAACACCTACGTACAACCAATGGTCATGCACAGTAATAAGTGATGTGACAAGATTAGTCTAGGCCAGACGGGCGTCTGAGTGTGAACCGTGACGGCATGTATTCATAACATGAAAAACCATCGAGATATCGACGACGGCCACAACGAGTGCTAGCCCATATAATATGCATGCACCACCATAGTACGTTACTAGATAATTAACAATGCTGGAAGTAAAACCAACCACAATAATACATAGTAGTACGATCGTCACCCTGTGATAATACTGCATGTGTAGTTGCAACTTGCAATATCTCCTATAAATAGAGAACATGCAAGTCTAGGTTCATCACCAAGTTTTCTAATACAAACATAGCTAAAAGGAGAATATGGAAACCAAAAGTCTTAAGACTGTGATTCTGGGAATACTCATATTGGGTGTAGTCTTGCAGCAAACCAAGATAGAGGCCAAGAGTAGTTGTTGTTCCACCACAACAAGAAACTGCTATAATGCATGTCGTCTTACAGGTGCCTCTCGAGCCAGATGTGCCAGCTTATGTGGTTGCAAAATTCTTGAAAAATGCGTCTCTCCATGTGATCGCTCCAATCTTTCCATGGAAACAGGTAAACTGTGAACCACTTCTTTTTCTTTTTACCTGTAATGACTAAAAACTTCCATTTACATAAAAAATGTTTTTGAGACGAAGAAATATCCATTGAGTACTGCAAGCTCGGATGCACATCCTCATTGTGCGGCAACATAAACAGTTGTAAGTTAAAGTCATTACTAACCATTGGCTTGCTGATCATTACTCATAGTGATTCAGTAATTGGTTCTGATGCAAACTATTTTCCACTCAGTTGTTGGAAGTGAAGAGGTGAACGATGTCATAGAGAATTGCAAAAGTGGATGTTACCGTCTCTGCGATAAGGATGCTTACTTCTCCAAAGTTCTTGCTTAACAAAGTGTAAGAGCCAACATTTCATGTTGAATCCACGGGAGCGTCAATGTTATATTGAATAATCGGATATCATGTCCAATCCAGTGTGTCAGCTTATTTGTGTGACTTTCTGTCTATTTCTGCATGTAAGGGACTCGTTGTTGCCATTGTATTGGTAATGTCTCATCATTATGTAAATTTTTTTATATAATATCAAATATATTGTGCCATTAGGTTGTATGATTGTCATGTAAATGATAATCTAATTGTTTTCTTCCTTTCCACTTGTTATTACTAGCAGTCAACTAGTCCAAGAGCACGGGCTCGTTATTCATATTTAAGTTAGTACAATCATTTTTGAAGACACCTTTTACTTTTAAAATGTGAACTAAATATGAATTCAAATGTTTCAGGCTAAGCTTCTGATAGTTTCTTTCAAAACACAATGATTGTTCATGTAACAATACACCTAGATATATTGGAATGTATTCAAAAGTATGAAATGTTGTTTTTATTACCACATGTGCCATTAGCTCATGCAAAAACTAAATGTTTACGCAGCAAAAGCAAAACATATGTCAGTAATGTTTAGGAACCAAAAATACAAATGCAGGAGCATATAATATTTAGATCTTAACAAAAACCACTACTAGTAGAAAATTGGCCTTTAGTCCCGGTTCCAGAGGGCCTTTAGTCCTGATTCCGGAATCGGGACTAAAGCCCCCCCCTCACCTTTAGTCCCGGTTGTGTTACGAACCGGGACTAAGGGCCCTCGACACGGCCGCTCTCTATGCGTGGACTAAAGAAAAAAAATCATTTTTTTTAAATTTTCCTGATTTTCAAATCTTTGAATTATTTGACATATTAATCTCTAATCACCCCTCTTCAATGCTTCAAAATTTAATTTCTAATCTGCACTCATTCCAAATCATCTAACTTCTCAGCCGGTGACCCATCCTCTCACTACTCCAGCCACAGCATGCTTAACTTTCAGGTTCTATCATCCCTAGTTTCCAAGTCTCCACTTGTTGTTTTCATATTAAGCTATCAATCCTATTAACCCTTAGGTCTTGCTGTCATATGATTTTAATTTTTGAACTCCAAAAAATTATTATAATAAACAACAATAAATTATTATTAATAATATTTAATTGCAATGAAAATAAAATAAGTAATGATATTATTTTATTCATTTTTTCATTTATTCATTTATTCATTTAATATGCCATAATTAATATGTTTAAATCCGTAAATCCAAATTTGACAAATAATATATCCATTATTATCAGAAAAATATGAGGAATACAAATTGAAATTTGACAAGTAATTTTTTATAACACTTTTTTCAATATCTTATGAAAAAGTTATAGCCATTTTACTTTTTCATAACAGTTTTTTAAAACTTGTTTCAACTCCAGACTTTTTGTGTGTTCAACATGCACCATCCAAAGCCACATCATCAATCTTCAATCATTTCCCACTTCATTTGCTATTTTTCATGCATTTATTAATTTTTTGAGCAAAATGACCCTGAAATTGAAAAGCACTAAAAAGGTTGAAACTTGGCATGGTATCATCATTTCACCCACATAGCATGTGCTAAAAAGTTGAGAAGGTTACGTTAAAAACTAGATGCACTTCGTCTACAAATTGGACAATCCCTTTCGAAATATCAGGGTTTCGGACCAAAGCACTTCTGTTACAAAGGCATTTCATTTTTTCAAACTTATTTAAATTCTAGACTTTTGGTGCATTCAATATGCACTATTTAAAGCCACATCATCAATTTTCAACCATTTCTTACTTTATTCCCTATTTTCATGCATTTATTGCTTTTTTGAGCTAAATGACCACGAAATTAAAAAACACTACAAATGAACACTAAAAAAGTTGATACTTGGCATGGTATCAGCATTTCACCCACATAGCATGTGCTAAAAAGGTGAGATGGTTACGGCAAAAGCTGGATGCACTTGGTGTACGGACTTGATAATCTCTTTCGAAGTATCCGGGTTTCAGACGAAAACTCATCTCTTAGAAAGGCATTTCATTTTTAACTTATTTAAACTCCAGGATTTTTGTGTGTTCAACATGCACCATTCAAAGCCAGATCATCAATTTTCAACCCTTTCCCACTTCATTCTCTATTATTTGAGCTAAATTACCCAAAATTACCCGAAATTGAAAAACACTACAAATGAGCACTGAAAAGGTAGAAAGTTTGCATGGTATCATCATTTAACCCACATAGCATGTGCTAAAAAGTTGAGATGGTTACGACAAAAGCTGGGTGCACTTTATGTACAAACTGGATAATCTCTTTCGAAGTATATAGGTTTCGGACAAAAACTCATCTGTTACAAAGGCATTTCATTTTTTTAACTTATTTCAACTCCAGACGTTTTTTGCATTCAACATGCACTACCTACCATGTGCCTCCAAGCAAAAAAACTAAATTAAAAACAATGTTTAAACTCAAGTTATTCACAATCTAGGGTTTGAAGGAAATTTGAACAAATTCAAATTTAAACCATTCAAATTTGAAAAATAAATGCACAAACACAATCTAAATAAAATTTTGAATCTGATGCAAACAGAATCACTTAAAAACATCAAATATCTTAAAAGATATAAGAAATTCAATACAGAAACAAATATAAAAAAAGAAACTTTCAAAACCCTTTAGTCCCGGTTGTATCTCCAAACGGGACTAAAGGCCTTTAGTCCCGGTTGGAGACACCAATTGGGACTGAAGCCCCAACCCCTTTAGTCCCGGTTGGTGTCTCCAACCAGGACTAAAGGCGACACGAACCGGGACTAAAGGGTATCGGCCCCTTTAGTCGCCCCTTCAGTCCCGGTTGTTGCCAACCGGGACTAAAGGTCTCATTTGAACCGGGGCTGATGACCGATCGGCACCCTAGCCGCTCGAACCGGGACTAATGGTCACATTAGTCCCGGTTTGTAATGCAACCGGGACTAATGTGTTGATCGAGCTGTGAGGAAAGCCCTATGAAGAAAACTAAACACTACTATGCTAAATATATAAAGAGCAACATGATGTTCATAATCTTGTCTTTCCACCAAACATCCAAATGAACATGAGTCCATGAGTTATGAAAATTCTCTTAAGTTTAGAAACAAATGATTTCATTGTGCATAATAATTCTATACTATCCACGTTGAATTGCTGAGAAGTTGTCCACACCGAACATAAAAAACCAAATGACTTTGTGTGTTTTTATCCCGATTAATTGATTTATGTCCATTCTTGCACCTCTAATATCATATCATCCCTGAACCCAATAGCAGAAGTCACTTAATGATTTCTCTAAGCCAAGAGATCGTGTGTAAGTAGTATCAAATATTCAAATTGTTATAATTATACATAACAGATGCATCTTAGTCGGTTCCGGTGTCATGATATGCAACCAAGTTTACAAACTATAAACCAAAACTAGTCGATTGGGAGGAAATTAATATAACTATTTCTCCTAATGACGTATATAGCTAAACTGAAAACCTAAAATAACTGATCGAGTCTTTAGTACATTGACAATAAATTGGCTGAAGGCCAACTCATGAGAATTAAACTAAATCCGATGGAAGCATCGAAGGTAGGTGAGTCCATCCGACTCGACAACCACCGAGCATGGAACATAGACCTCACTCCTGGTCGGAAACTACCTTTGCAACATGAAACTTTACAGCCGTGTAGGTCATCATATTGAATATGCTAGCAAAGTTAGAAAAAGAACATAATAATATCTCTATCATCACCATATGGAAATATGGTTTTTAGGGCTATGTTGAGTTTTTCCGTAAAGCTAATTTATCCCTACATCAAAGGACAAAATTAATTTTATTTACTAAAACTTGGTCTAATTAATGAGATGATTTTGCTAACCAACTATCATATACCAAGCTCATTAAAACCCAAATAATTTAATAAGGTGTGGTGTGGAGATTTTCCTGATAGTTCCATTTCCAGAGGCTCAAGTTGTCCATAACCGGGGACATGGCTAATCGATTAGTTTAACACTTTGCAGTGGTGTGTGCACATTCCCAACAAGATTCGATCCATTTGTTGAGGTCCTCACACCGCCTGATGTTTGAGAACCCGATAACTGAAACATGGAATTTCAGAGAGCTCCTCGAAACCACTCCCAATGCACATTCAATCCTACCGGTCTTCTACATCTCGTATTGCTGTCTAGCCTGATTCAATTCAATTCAATTTCAGAGAGCCCATAATGACTTATGGTTTCATAGGTAAGCGTCCGGTCTTGAAGTATCCATCCACCTCTTAGAGCCTAGGTGGAGCTTTCCTCATGATAACCGGCCTACCCCAGCTCACTAGGCTAATTGTTTCGGTCATGCTACCATGTTATATAATAGTTGATCCTATAATAAATCAACTACCAAATGAACTAATCCACTAATTTGAAGAATAATAGAGAGATCACACCAACCTTACTCGGTATTTTGGTACGTCCATGGATCGGGATGCTAAAACATGTAGTTAATGATTGAAATCTTGTTATGTTCGATGACCTAGTTTTAAATATGTGTTAACAAGTCCGCCGATAGAAAAACATACATAATAATAAAATTTCAGCCAAGTGCAATCAAATTTCATCCTAAGGATAACTCCAAAATTTTATATAGATTACGCCAAATTTTGTTTATGAATCTCACGATCGAGGAAATAAGAAAAGCTCTGCTGATTGTGATTTTTTGACTAATTGTTCAACACAAACGTACAACTAGTGTTCATGCATACTAATAAGTGATGTGACATTATTACTCAAGCCTCTAGGCCAGACGGGCATCTGAGTGTGACAACATGCATCCATACCATGAAAACCCTTGGAGATATTGACGACGGTGACAACGATTGCATGCCTATATGACATGCATGTACCACCATCGTACGTCTCCCCCGTGGCCCATTTCAGACTGTCCCACTATTTTCGATAATTCTCCTGGTGCAGCGATGGAGGTGGGCCGTTAGCCTTCATGGCCGGCGGCATCGAGGCATCCGGGCTGACTATGTCGCCGCTAGCTCTGGTGCCTTGGCGGCGGCCTCTCCATGCCCCACTGCGGCGTGCTCCCGGTCCTCCCGTAGCTCCACGGCGCAATCCATCTCTAGTCGTGTCGTCGCGGCGTGCTCCATGGCTATCTCCCTCAGAGACCCATCACCGAGCGTGGCTGCCGACATTGTCTTGGAGAATTTGATGGCAGGGTTGGGTGGTGAAAAATCAAAATAATATTGAGAAGGAAGAATGCAAGCAAACAAAACTTACCAAGGAAGAGACTCCATGACCGAAACAACAAAGAAGGCTCGAAAAAAATATGTGGCCTTGAAGTATCTAGCACGCACGCGCAAAACAACATGGGACCATTGACAGTCCTCTGGATCTTTTTTGCAAAGCGAGCTTGGTTGAAAGAGTCAAAATGTCAAAATTCTAAACATGAACGCTTTGTCCTAACAAAAGGGACTTACTTTTTGTGAACAATGTTGGACCCAACTATACGTTTGAAGAGATAGAATTTCTTTCCATATAATTGATTTGGTAACTTGAAGAAATTCATTGTGTACATCTTAGCGGCTTGAAGAATGGACTTCACAAGGACCTCTTTCGTGCCTTAGATATCACCTACCCCTATCAACCTTTGCCAATGATCGTTAACATATATCTTTAGGATTCCCATTTTTAGATCTGGCTACAATAGTCAGTGGAACAATAGTCCACTCATTTAAGTCTTAATCTCACACACAAGCTCCCTAACGTGTGTGGTGCCCTTCGTGTGGAATAGGAATTGCACAATGCACATGTTCTCCACTTTAAATGATTGACAACCTCACCCCATATTTAATATGTTCCCTTTCTCCTGATCATGTGTGGTGGACTGCCCTTCTGCACAGGCTTATTACCGGTCAATCGTGTATAATGGACTCACCGTCACACCTAGATGTTGCTGAGTATTCCTCCTACAAGCGTGTGTGTAGTGACATTTTGTTAAACCTTCTACGATAGGGTTTTAAAATTTGTTTGATGACCCTTACATTATTGATCTTGTTTTAGTGAACAAAGTTACACCACAATTACTTGTTAAAAAAGCGATACCTGTAATTTTAGCCTTTGATGGATCATGTTAATATTTGACGACGTGAAACAATTTGGTGACCATGATAGACAAGGTTAGTCATTTTGTGTCTCTTATGTGTACACTTTGTCTTTAGATGATGATGATTATGTATGCTATAATAATCTGTGTGTTTATGTACGACAGCATACTCTATTTATGTCAGCTTACTTGTTTGGATGCCGTGCATCTCCACTAATCTTTTTAATTTCTCAGAACTTCATTGATTGGTGCCATCGCCTAATTAATCTTGCATGTGTGGTCATTAGCCGGCGTGTGTATGTGGTACAAGAAACAAGTGACAATTAATAGTTGGTCCTAATTGTTAGGTGCTAATTGTTGCGGTCATGTTACCCTGTTATATAATAGTTGGTCCTAAAATAAATCAACTAAACAAATGAACTAATCGATTAATTGATAGAATGAAGGAGAGGTCACACCAACCTTACTCGGCATTTCGGTACGTCCAATGATTTGGATGCTAAAAATGTAGTTAATGATTGAAATCTTGTTATGTTCGATCATGTAGCTTTGAATATGTGTATACAAGTCAGCACATAAAAACATACCTAATAATCAAATTTCAGCCTAGTGCAATCAAATTTCATCATAAGGCTAACTCCAAAATTTTATCTAGATTACGCCAAGTTTTTTTGATGAATCTCACGAATCGAGGAAACAAGATAAGAAGTGATGAGCGTTTTTTTCTTCTAATTATATAAAACATACATACAACTAGTGTTCATGGATACTAATAAGTGATGTGACATGATTACCCTAGCGTATAGGCTATACAGGCGTCTGAGTGTGATGGTATGTGTCCATACCATGAAACACCATCGAGATGTCGACGATGCAAACAACGATTGCACACCCATATGACATGCATGTGCCACCATCGTATGTCTTCCCCGCGGCCGAAGCTGGCTCGTGCCGCTGTTTCTGACGGTTCTCACGGGTGGTGATGCCGCAGACTGTCTGCCTCCCCAGCTGGTGGCACCGAGGCGTCCAACCTTCCCCATCTGTAGGCAGGTTGTCACGGCGTGCTCCGCAGCTAGATCCCTCACAGCCGCATCACCGCGTGTGGCCGCCAACACTGTATTGGACAGTTTGATTGTGGGGATTGGTGGCGAAAAATCAAAATAAGATCGAGAAGGAAGAATGCAAGCAACCAGAACCAACCAAAGAAGACACTCCATCACCGATCTAGAAAAGAAGGTGCCAAGAAGTAGCCGACACGCTCACGCATAACGACATGGGACCATTGAGTAGTCTCCGGATCTTTTTCGCCAAGGGAGCTTCATTGAAATAGTGAAAATGTCGAAATTCTAAACCTTTGTCTGTTCTACACATGCACACTTTGTCCTACACAAAATAAGGGACTTTTCATGAAAAATGTTGCACCCAACTATAAGTTTGAAGAGATAGAATTTTATTTGTACATAATTGATCTGGTAACTTTAACTAATTGTGTACATCTGAGCGTCTTGAATAACAAACTTAACAAAGATATCTCTCGTGCCTTAGATATCGCCTACCCCTATTAACCAGTCACATTTGCCAAAGTTCATTCACATATATGTTGAAAGAACCCATTTTTAGGTCTGGCTACAATAGTCAGAGGAACAATATTCCACTCATTTAAGGCTTAATCTCACACTCAAGCTCCCTAACGTGTGTGGTGCCCTTCCAATGGAATCACAATCGCAACATGCACATGTTTTCAACTTTAAACGATGGACAACCACGCTGTTGGGGAACGTTGCATGGGAAACAAAAAATTTCCTACGCACACACAAGATCTATTCATGGTGATGAGCATCTATGAGAGGGAGAGTGGATCTACGTACCCTTGTAGATCGCAAAGCGGGAAGCGTTAAGAAACGCGGTTAGTGTAGTCGAACATCTTTGCAATCCAAATCGCCGAGCGTCCCACGATCTCATCATGTTCCGTCCCGCGATCTCATCACGATCCATCCCGTGAACTCATCACAATCCGTCCCGTGATCTCATCACGAACCGTCCCGTGGACACATCACGAACCGTCCCGTGAACTCATCATGATCCGTCCCGTGAACTCATCACGAAGTGTCCCGTGAACTCATCACGATTCGTCGCGTCAACCCGTCACGATTCGTCTCGTGGTCTTGATCATGATCCGTCCGATTTAGTACCGAACGGACGGCACCTCTATGTTCAGCACACGTGCAGCTTGATGACGATCTCCACCATCTTGGTCCACCAAGAGGAAGGGGAGAGGAGGAAGAGTTCACCAGCAGCATGACGGCGCTCCGGTGATGGTGGTGGAGCAATTCCGGCAGGGCTTCGCCTAAGCACTTCGGAAATCCGGTCTAGAAGAGCACCGGTGGAACGGGTAGCACGTGGCCGTAAAATCAAATGAATAAACCCTCAAGTCCACCAATATATATAGGAGGGAGGGAGGAGGATGGCTGGCGCCAAAGGCAGCTCTTGCGCAAGGAGGATTGGAGGAAGACTCCTCCAATCCTAGTAGGACTAGGATTGCTCCTTTCCTACTTGGCATCTCTTTCCACCTTTGCGTGTTTTTCTTCCTTTCTCAAGTCCAGCCGCATGGGCCTCTTAGAGGACTTCCACCAGCCCACTAAGGGCTGGTTTCCATCCTCCCACAGCCCATGTAGCCTCTTGGGTTGAAATACCTCTCCCGATGGACCCCCGGTACACTACCGGCACTCCCGGTACACTACCGATGAGCCCGAAACTTTTCCGGCGACCAAAATAGGACTTTCTATATGTGAATCTTTACCTCCGGACCATTCCGGAGCTCCTTGTGATGTCCGAGATCTCATCCGGGACTCCGAACAACCTTCGGTCACCACCATACATAACTTTATACTATCGTAACGTCACCAAACCTTAAGTGTGCAGACCCTGCGGGTTCGAGAACTATGTAGACATGACCAAGACACCTCTACGGTTAATAACCAATAGCGGGACCAGGATGACCATATTGGTTCCTACATATTCTACGAATATCTTTACCAGTCGAACCTCTATGTCAAGGATTCAGTATAACGTTCCCTTTGTTCTTTGGTATGTTACTTGCCCGAGATTTGATCGTCGGTATCTCCATACCTAGTTCAACCTCGTTACCTACAAGTCTCTTTACTCGTTCCGTAATACAAGATCCCGTGGCTAACACTTAGTCACATTGCTTGCAAGGCTTGTTGTGATGTTGCATTACCGAGTGCGCCCTGAGATACCTCTCCGTCACACGGAGTAACAAATCCCAGTCTTTATCCATGCCAACTCAACAAACACCCTCGGAGATACCTGTAGAGCTTCTTTATAGTCACCCAGTTACGTCGCGACATTTGATACACACAAGGTACTCCTCCGGTGTCAGTGAGTTGCATGATCTCATGGTCATAGGAACGTATACTTGACATACGGAAAACAGTAGCAATAAACTGACACGATCAAATGCTATGTTTGTAGTTTGGGTCTTGTACATCACATCATTGTCCCAATGATGTGATCCTGTTATCAAATCACATCTTATGTACATGGTCAGGAAACCATAACCATCTTTGATAAACAAGCTAGTTCACTAGAGGCATACTAGGGACACTGGGTTGTCTATGTATCCACACATGTATCCATGTTTCCAATCAATACAATTCTAGCATGGATAATAAACGATTATCATGAACAAGGAAATATAATAATAAACACTTTATATATTGCCTCTAGGACATATTTCCAACAGTCTGCCACTTGCACCAGAGTCAATAATATAGTTCACATCACCATGTGATTCGCATTGTTATTAATCTAACACCCAATGATTTCTGGGGCTCGATCATGCTTTGCATGTTAGAGAGTTATTATAGTCAACGGGTCGGCGACGTTCAGATCCGTGTGTACTTTGCAAATCTCTATGTCAAACTGTAAACACTGCTACCACACTCCACTTGGTACTATTCCAAGTGGCTGCTCCACTATACATATCTAGATTGCTACTTACGAGTCATCCGGATTGGTGTTAAAACTTGCATCGACGTAACTCTTTACGGCGACCTCTTTATCACCTCCATAATCGAGAAAGATCTCATTAGTCTTTTAGTCACTAAGGATAATCTTGACCGATGTCCATTGATCCACTCCTGGATCACTCTTGTACCCCATAGCGCTCACCGCTGTATTTTCCATCTTTTATTCTTGTGTTTAATTACCTAGTGCTCTAAACACGCTGCGGAGGTGTCAAGCATCAGACGATTGCCCCATCATCAGACAGGCATTATTAATTAATAAGTTAAATGAAATATTCTTGGTCCTCTCCTCTCCTAGCTTAAGTTTGTCATATGGAAAAGTAGAATCGGGGAGTGCAGCCACATACATCGGCTCTTTCGCCACTTCACAGCGAGAGATAGAGAGCAGGCCGGGAAGGAGACGGAGCTCGGCCTGTTCTTCGCCGGGAAGGGCCGCCGCCATCGCCGTCTCTAACACACACAATCACACACACACACACACAGAGAGCCCTCTTCTTTCGCGGGGGCCTTCCAGATCCGGTGCATACGGCCTAGCTGAGCGCCATGGAAGGAGCTCCCGTGACCGCTGCCACGGGGGCCACGGGGGCTGGGTGCTCTGCTGGGCAGCGAGTACAAGCTTCGGCGGCGAACTCGCAAGGACGTCAAGTTCATCAGATCCAAGCTCAAGTCTGTGCACTCCATCCTTTGGGCGGCATGGGGGGAGGATATTCTTGATGCGGAATCCAAGGGCCTGAAGAAGGAAGCGCTGGATCTCGTCGATGACATGCATGATGCCATCGACGACTTCATCCTCACTCTCACCATGGAGAGCAGCCGCAGAAGCAAGCGCTTGATGGTGATGGTGCAGGCCAAGAAGATCAAAGCAAGCCCCTTCCAAGATTTCAGGGCAAGAGTAGATGACGTGTCGGTCCGGTGCCGCAACAAGTGGAAGTGGGACAAGAACAAGTCTGCTCAACCCATCTCCAGCTTATTTTCAAGCAAGAAAAACACCAAGCCCATACTACCGCCTCCTCCTCCTCGAGCTCCATTCGTCCACAAGGATGCGGCGGAGCTGGTCGGTATGGACAAATGGAGATATGACCTCATCACATACCTGGTAGGACGAGCAGGAGAAGAAGAGACCACAACGGTGCAGCCGCAGCTCAAAATGGCATCCATTGTTGGAATGGCCGGTGTGGGGAAAACAACCATTGTCAACCTTGTTTATGGGGACGAGGAGATTGGCAATAAGTTCTAGTGCCGAGCTTTTGTGTCGGTCACTCCAACTCCCAACATGAAGGAGGTTCTCACAAGTATTCTCCAACAACTAGGAGCTGAACCACCTGCTGGCACCCAAGCAAGAAAAGAGGAGCATATCATCCACACCATATCTAGTTTTCTAGAGAACAAAGGGTGCGCAAGTTTATAAAAAATGCCTCGATTTAATTAGTGTCTTCTGAAATGTGCACTGCACTGAGGGTCAGGATTTCAAATTTAGATTGTCTACTAACTAAATTTGGTCAAGCTCTCTACTAACTATCTTAATTATTGTACGTGCGACCAACTTGCCTAGGTACCTAGTAATACTTGATGACATATGGCATCGTGAAGAATTGGAGATCATCAGCAAGTCTTTCCCAAAAAATAATCTTGGCAGTAGAATTGTCATCACAACTCGTATTGATTCTCTACCAGGAGATTATTTGGATATTAGAAATCTCTACATCAGAATGAATCCTAGTTGGACTTCTAAAAAGGAAGATTTCGCTGCCCTGATGAAGCCTGGCATGGTTGGAGAAGGTTTTGACTGTGACCATCCTATCGTGCGCATGTGTGGTGGTGTGCCGTTAGCACTACTTTGCATGTTTTCAGCAATGGCAATGGTCCTCCGAGAGCGACAAGAACAACTAGGGATACATGTAAAGGCATGTGATGTGCAAGATATGATTGAGAAGCAAGTTAAGCAAAGTGGAATTCACAACACTCCAGGGTTTGAACCACTGGTAGAGAGCTTGAAGCTTGGGTATGACCATCTTCCTTGTCATACGTTGAAGACTTGTTTCTTGTACTGCAGTATATACCCGGAGAATTACCATTTTCTTGAGGATTGTATGGCCATGCAATGGGTCGCCGAAGGATTTATCAATAAAGAGGATGCAGCAAAAAGTTATTTCGAAGAGCTTTGCAACCGGGGATGTATGCTGTCGTTGGAGAACTGGGGCTACATAATGAATCCGATGATGCGGAACTTCCTTAGATGGAAATCGCATGAAGATAACTTCAATACTTGCAGTTCGGTCATCACATCAGCATATACCTATCGAATTCATCGATTATGTATTGATGATTATCCAGTGGCGGAGGTGGATCCCTTGTTTGGATTGGATTGGTCTCATATTCGATCACTTGTTGTTTTTGAAGGTGCTAAGAGACTCCCCTTTAAAAAGTTGGAACGAGTGCGAGTGTTGGATCTTCAGTGTCACTATTCTCATTGTGATACCGATGGACAACAAGCTCTTGGGAATCATCATGTGAACGATATATGTGGACTGATCCGTGTGAGGCACCTATTCGGCCTAGGGGGGTTTGAAATTAGTGAGATACCACAAGAAATAGCTAGCCTGCGGTATTTGGAGACTTTGCAAGTAAGGAGTACAATGATCAGGGAGTTGCCCAGGGAGATCATCGGGAGACTGGAGAAGTTGATGACTCTGGACGTGAGTAGCAACCTCATGATCAGAGAGTTGCCCAGGGAGATTGGGGACCTACAGCATTTGAAAACGCTCAAGGCGGGTGAGACAAAGATTAAAAGGCTACCGAGTGAAATCGGGAACCTCCAGAATTTGGAGACTCTGGACATGAGTCGTAGCATACTTCTTACAGAGCTGCCTCATGAGATGGGGCAACTGCAGAATTTGAGGCGACTACTCTTGCCTGGTACAAAGGTGGCGAAGATACCAAAGGAATTGGGCGGGCTGAAGAAACTGGAGATTGTGGATTTAGGTACGACAAACGAAACTGCACTATCCTGGGAACTCGGTCAGCTTACGAAATTGAAGGGAGTGCCCGAGTGCGTCCGCCAAGCTTGGAAGAAGAGTGATCTTGTGTCTTATGAGTTAGCTGGGGAGATCCTGTCCATTAAAATGGTTGATCCTCTGTGTGTTGGGGGCCTCATCGTTGGCACGAAGCACATGCACATTCCACGGTGGATCAAGGATCACTTCAACGACCTTGGCTCCTTGGATATCAGGATCTGCAAACTAGAGGAGGAGCAGGATCTCAAGATTCTGCGGGAGATGCCTAGTCTGCTTGAGCTCAAGCTAAGGTTTGAAGTCGTCCAGAGAGATCCCATAGCCATCAGCGGTGAAGGGTTCCCATGGCTCTTTAAACTGGTTGTTGACTGCCGTGTGCCACGGGTTGTCACCTTCCAGGAAGGAGCTATGCCGTGGCTGGATTATCTCGGCTTGGAGTTCCAGTTCTACGGTGGCCCACCTCCGCCTGCAAATAAAGACCTTGAGCTGGGTATCAAACACCTCCGGCCCCTGGGGAGTGTAGAATTTAGATGCAGCGACGAATGGTACGGAGCAGCAGCAGAGAGCAGCCCGTGCATGAGCGCCATGATTGACGTGGTGCGGAAAGAAGCACGGGAGCATCCCAACGAGATCAGCTTTAGGGTCCGTGGCCGCGGGACCGTGAAATTTCCAGCAAGCGAGTGCTTGGCACGAGAGATTGACGCGAAGAAGGTTTCCAGCAGCAGTGCGGGGACGGGCGAACAGATTATTCCATAAATTTACTATGAATTAGTATATAGCAAGTGAATGAAAGTAATGTAAACAGTAAGTGCAATCTAACAAAAGTTCAATTATTACATGCATAATAATTAGATAAACACACAAGAATAACACCGAGCAATGCTTTAGGGCATATATCAGATGGTCGGCTTGCGTGGGCTCGAAAAAATACTTCGGAATAAGTGTGGAAAGCCCGCGGAAAGGAACGCCGGAAACTGTTCTCTCTTGGAGATGGCTGATAGAAGGGCAAGGGAAAAATGGTCATTTACACTGTGTGGACACATTGAGAAAGTGATGCCAAAAGAACGGGCTCGACGAGACGAAGATGTGAGCATTGGTTTCACCTCGATCGGAGTTATAGTTGAAGAATTACGGCCGTCTGTTCGTTCGTTAGGCAGAAAAGGACCGTGCGAGGTAATCTTCCCACTCGTAATCAATCCGCTTGTTGGATCTTTCTTTCTTTCTTTCTTTCTTTCTTTTATGAATGGACTGACCGACGACTAACACACTTGCTTGTACCAACCGTCGTCTTGATTTGCAGGTTAATTAATTATTAGGTTATTTCATCATCGCAATCATCTTCAACTACTATATACATATATGGCGGCTATTATTATTCTTCAGGGTGGCTTGCTTCCTTGCCTGAAAATCTTTCTTATGCTGGGCTTGAGATTTGACCACTCTAGCTAATTATTTGATAACCTCCTTCGTCTGATTTATTTGTTGTTTGCCCGTTCAAGTTACTTATGCAAGCTTAAGATTTGACCACACTAGCTAATTAAGGAACAACACCCTCCTCCTTCGTCTGATTTATTTGTTGTTTGCCCGTCCAAGTTACTTATGCAAGCTTAAGATTTGACCACACTAGCTAAGGAACAATATGAATGAATGTGACCGTTTGTTTGTTTCTTTGTAATCGAAATCAGAGATTATTTATAGCTCACAAATCCTCAAGCAGGTGGAATTCACTAGTTTACAACTCTTTTTTCCAGTTCTGTTCCGTTGCTACTTTTTTTATGAACGGGAGACTGGTCCCAAAGGACCCGGAAGCTGCTTCATTGATAATTATGCAAGAGAGTACAACTGCCACAAGTACCCCCAAAGAAAGTAAAATTACAACTCAGTATGGAAACTTTACAAAAAAGACTGCATACTCGAGCTGAAAAACGCGATCTGGTCCATCTTATTCCTTGCTTCGACATCGGACCAAGAATTCCAATACCGGGGACGCAACCACATGGTATTGAGGCTCCGACGTCGCTCCGTTCGCTGCACTCGCCATGAGACGAAGAAACGAACACCGATTCGAAAGCAAACTGCCTCCCATTTAACACCTTGGCCAGGAGGAATGAGAGGAGACGTCACATTTTTTTAGACCTCCAGATAGTATTGACATGTTATTTAGGACATGGCTAAATGGAGTGGATGTCAATGTAGCAAAACATATAAGCATAGGGGTCTGTGCACTGCTTTCGGCTATATGGAACTGTAGGAATGACATGACATTTAACAGAAAGACACATATTCATTTCTTGCAGGTACTATTCAGGGCGTCGGCATGGATCCGTATGTGGTCGTTACTCACTCTTACGGAAGCCAGGGAGCCTTTGGTTACTGGGTCTGCCCGATGGGAGATGGTAGCGCGGGATAATATACAACCGGTTTGCATGATGGTCCACTAATAGGATAGATGAGTAGGCATCTATGCCTTTTTTGTCGGTTGTGGCTTTCCTTGCTTTATTTTACAATTTCTCATAGCTCCTTCAGAGCTTGGTTGTATCACCAGACTATTGGACTACGCTATTTTAATAAAAGGGTCGCATCCATCTTATTGATGCAGATGCCGAAGGTAACACTCCTTTTTTAAAAAAATATAGACGGTCAGTGTGAACTTTAACCACGCTTTAGGAAACAGAGCACACAAGGCATAAGCGCTCCTCGCTTCTCCAACCCCTTCTGCAAACACTGACCTCAGTTAAGATAGTGTGCAAATTGAGTTTCAAGGTTTCCCTAGCAACATCCAAGGCTCTCAGTTTTAAGATACGGTCTTCCGTTTCAAGCCACATATGATTGAAGAACATATATTTCACTAAATAGTCGAGCTCACCTTTGTCCATGCCCGTCTACACCGTATGAGAGTCTGCAGAACCTGCTTGCCGCGCCTGACGGAGAGTCGACATGCATGAGAGTTACGGCCAGACGGTCAAGTCATGCGTGTTGGAGCTAGCAATGTGCATACCGATCTGTGGGTGGCTGTGTTGCATTGCATCTCTCACACGGCAATATATGTTGTACGTAGATTGTTCCAACACTTTGATTTGCTGGCGTAACCAAAATACCCGACACAAACTAAAAGCTACTCCAAATTACCCAACAAAATCAATTTGCTAGTAGATTAATTTTATGGAGTACAAAAACATCCTGGCAATTCCAAATTACCCAACAAAGAGATTTGTTTTTGGGTTACCCAGATCCAGTAGAGGCAATGACTCCATATGGGTCATAGTGGACCGGCTAACTACCGTCCTGAACTAGGCCAAGTGTTAATTTCAAGGATTCTTGCTTCACACCATGGGCGGATTTGGGCCCCATGCAGCCCAGCACAGGTAAAAAATTGGCCTTTAGTCCCGGTTTCAGAGGGCCTTTAGTCCCGGTTTTGGAACCGGGACTAAAGCCCCTCCCCTTTCGTCCCAGTTGGGTTACGAACCGGGATTAAAGGCCCTCTACGTGGCTGCTCTTTGTGCGTGGGCTGAGAACCTTTAGTCCCGATTGGTGTTACCAACCGGGAATAAAGGTTTCACCTTTAGTCCTGGATCGTAATATCAACCGGGACTAAAGGAAAAAATAAATTTATTTTTCAAATTTTTTTATTTGTTTTAATTTTTTTTCCTGATTTTCAAATCTTTGAATTATTTGATAATTTAAACTCTAATCACCCCTCCTCATTGCTTAAAAATTTAATCTTTAATCTCTAATCAGCACTCATTCCAAATCATCTAACTTCCAGGTCGGTTACCCATCCTCTCACTACTCCAGCCCAGCACGCTTAACTTTCAGGTTCTATCTCCCCTAGTTTCCATGTCTGCACTTGCTGTTTTCCTAACAATAGTAAGCTATCAATCCTATTAACCCTTAGGTCTTGATGTCACATGATTTAATTTTATGAACTCCAAACAATTATTAAAATAAACTACAATTAATTATTCATAATAATATTTAGTTCCAATGGAAATAAAATAAGTAATAATATTATTTTATTCATTTTTTGCCATTTATTCATTTAATATAGCATAATTAATATCTTTGAATCCGTAAATCGAAATTCGACAAATAATATATCTATTATTATTAGAAAAATATGAGGAATCAAAATATGACATTATTTATTCTTACTAAATAAAATTAATTTTTATAACACTTTTTTTGAGATCTGATGAAAAAGTTATAGCCGTTTTACTTTTTCATAACACTTTTTTAAAACTTGTTTCAACTCCGGACTTTTTGTGCGTTCAACATGCACCATCCGAAGTCAGATCATCAATCTTCAACCCTTTCCCACTTCGTTCGCCATTTTTCATGCATTTATTAAATTTTTTTGAGCTAAATGACTCTGAAATTGAAAAGCAATACAAATGAACTCTAAAAAGGTTAAAACATGGCATGATATCATCATTTCACCCACATAGCATGTGCTAAAAAGTTGATAGGGTTAAGTTAAAAACTAGATGCACTTCGTCTACAAACTGAACAATCCCTTTCGAAGTATCAGGGTTTCAGACGAAAACTCATCTGTTACAAAGGCATTTCATTTTTTTCAAAGTTATTTAAACTCCAGACTTTTGGTGCATTCAACATGCACTATTCAAAACCACATCATCAATTTTCATCCCTTTCCCACTCCATTCCCTATTTTTCATGCATTTATTGATTTTTTGAGCTAAATGACCCCGAAATTGAAAAACACTATAAATGAATACTGAAAAGGTTGAAACTTGGCATGGTATCATCATTTCACCCACATAGCATGTGCTAAAAAGGTGAGATGGTTACGGTAAAAGCTGGATGCACTTGGTGTACAAACTGGACAATCTCTTTCGAAGTATCTAGGTTTCGGACGAAAACTCATCTGTTACAAAGACATTTCATTTTTTTAACTTACTTAAACTCCAGGCTTTCTGTGCGTTCAACATGCACCATTGAAAGTCACATCATCAATTTTCAACCCTTTCACACTTCATTCGCTATATCTGATTTTTTTGAGCAAAATGACTCCAAAATTGAAAAACACTACAAATGAACACCGAAAAGTTTGAAACATTGCATGGTATCATCATTTCACCAACATAACATGTTCTAAAAGGTTGAGATGTTTATGAAAAAAGCTGGATGCACTTTGTGTACAAACTGGACAATCTCTTTCTGAGTATCTGGGTTTGGGACAAAAACTCATTTGTTACAGAGGCATTTCCTTTTTTAAACTTATTTTAACTCCAGAATTTTTGTGCTTTCAACATGCACCATTTAACATGTGCCTATGAGCAAAAAAAAACAATTTTTAAACTCAAGTTATTCACAATCTAGGGTTTGAAGGAAATTTGAACAAATTTACATTTAAACCATGCAAATTTGAAAACTAATTGCACAAACACAAACTAGACAAAATTTTGAATCTAATGTAAAAAAAATCACTCAAAAATATCAAATGTCCTAAAAGATATAAGCAGTTGAAAACAGAAACTAAAACAGAAAACAAATAGAAAAAACAAAAAAGAATCTTTGAAAACCCTTTAGTCCCGGTTTGTATCTTCAACCGGGACTAAAGTTCCAGGCTTTAGTACCGGTTGGAGACACCAACCGAGACTAAAGCCCCAACCTCTTTAGTCCCGGTTGGAGACACGAACCGGGACTAAAGGGTATCGGCCCCTTTAGCCTCGGTTGGTGTCTCCAACTCGGACTAAAGGTCCCATTTGAATCGGAACTGATGCCCGACCGGTGCCCTAGCCACTCGAACCGGGACTAATACTCACATTAGTCCCGGTTCGAAATGCAACCAGGATTAATGTGTAGATCGAGCTATGACGAAAGCCCTGTTTTCTACTAGTATTTGCCTACCCATGAAAAAATCCGTGGGTAAAAATTGTATCCATGACCAAACACGATGGATATCCATACCCATTGGATATCCATTGGATCCTCTCAAGACATATAAATAAGACACAATGTTAACAAAAGCTCTTCCATTCTTCACCTCATGGCAGGCTAAGTTTCACTTATGGTATATCAACGTCCACCAACAACCTCTTATATTAGTTTACAGAGGGAGTACTATTTTTCTAATGGACGACAATGAAGATTCATTTAACGAGGAGATAAAAATAAGGGAAGGGGTGCTGGAGAATGTTATAGTGGGAATTGGGTGTCATCTAATAAAAGTTACGACGGGGATTGTGCAATTTCTTTTTGCATCTTTTAGATGACAAAGTATAAAATTGCAATGGGGCATGTGACTGTGGGGTAGTGATAGCAGATTTTCCCCATTAAGTCATACTATGGGTCGGGTTTGGGTATATCCATGGGTACAAGATAATATCCATGTCCTACCCATAGCAACCGGGTCGAGTTTGGGTGCCGCCAATGGGCACAAAAGCATATCCAAACCCTATCCATTCGGGTCGGATATACAAGGGTATCCATGGCCATGGGTAAAATTTCCATCCTTAGATTGACATACCCTTTGCAAAAACATAATTAAGCACCCGTGAGTATGAAGATACTAAGCAAGACTTACATCAGAACTATCTCCCTATGCATTAGGTATCAATATGGGGGTGTTTAGTGCAGTAAGCCAGTTTTGACTCTTGGCTAATATATACTCCGACTACTAGTAAATTCTTTGAGGTAAGAGAGCGCACACGAGTCCACTAGCTAGTCACCATAACAATACACTACTATGGATCTGCTCTCGTCTTCCTATGAGAAGGCCAGCCATAGCACTCACACTTATTTTGCGGATTTTACAATATCCACTTCAAGTTGTATATTTACCATATAAGTCTCCAAGTATTTGATATCCGTGGATGCGACTATTAGAAAAGATTTATAAACCTATAGTGGTGTACTTCTTCACACATTCGTGCACCAATTAGCGCGACATGTACTCAGCAGTCTTCAAGCGTAAACCGGCGTGGGTGTCTGCCGTGACCGTTAACCACACAAGATTCTAGTCCAGGTTTATCGGCTATCTGAGGTTGTATCCGCAAAGGAAGTCAAACTGAAGTTTCCTTAATGGCCTCAAACGATGTGCACATGGTTCAAAAGTCCACCTCGCCGAATGGTACCATGTTGGTACACCCGGCCACAATGCCTACTGCACAAATCCTACCCGTCTGGTCAGTGCTAAGTACTCCCCCAACACATCCTATAAACACCTAAAACTAGTTGTATCTCCTGGACAGAGATCGGTGCAATTAATAAGTCAAACATGGTCATATTTTAGGGCCCAATGTGTTGTAGTAGATGGTCTTCGATAACATACACAAAACTCAGTTCTTAAGGACGGTCTCAATGAGACAACAAACCATGTACTCATACATGGCCTCTCATGACTACCTTCACCAAAAAGTGTTCAGAGACTTCACTTTCAATAGTAGGACATGATCACAACCATTCGAATTCATTGCCCAGATAAATCAGACACAACTCTAAGCAATAGCAGGCATGGCAAGGATGAAGTCCAACATGGATCAAGCAACTACTAATTATGCTAGGTTACTTGGTTCAACTATTTACTATTACAATGACATGTCAGGCAAACGAATGGGTTCAACTACCTTAACAAGTAACATTTGAAACGTTGTTGTCCTAATATAATAAGTGAGAGCAGGAGAATGAAACTAGGATTGTTTCGGAGTGCTCAAGGGGCATTGCTTGCCTGAAAATAAATAGTAGATCATTGCTCCCCGGATAGGTACTCTGTGCCACTCGTAGGAGCAGAACCTGTCGAGAATAACTGTACCGGAGAAGCACTCAATACAGAGCTTATGAACAATATGATGCATGAACATGCCATGTCAATATGAGTGTTGAATCAGCTAATGCATCTATCAACAGATTTGATGAAGTTGGTTTGGATCAAAGAATCAAATTCAAACTCCATATATGATATTTCAAATAACCATTAATTGATTTAACCTTGTTAGCTAGTATAACTTGTTTTGTCAAGCATCCAAATCGTAAAGATTGATAGATTCGATTTTTCTAATCATCTTTATGTATAGAGTATTTCATTCTGAGCTATGGTTAATTTTCTATGAATTTTTGAAGTTTAGCCAATTTTATGAAAATAAATAAATCACTTAGGTTTATTTAAAATCCAAACAAAGCTTTACTGGATCAGCACTACTTCAGCACTACGTCACTAGGTCAATATAATCAGTCTAGGTCAAACCTGACATGTGGGTCCCGCATGTCATAGGCACAGTGCTAATTCAGGATTAGTTTAATTTAATCTAAAAGTTAACAGAGGATGGCCCCACCTTTGATAGACCAATGGGGTCATCATATTAGGGTTAACAGTGGATTTGTCGGTGTTAATTCACCGACGAGGTACCATGAAGGCAGAGGACATCGAGTTTCTCCTGTGGTGCACAATTTGGGGCCTGATTTGCTTTTACGTGCTCCCGGGAGCGAGCCGCGTCGACTAGTGGTGGTGGCCGAGCCTTGGGTGGCCGAAGTAGTTGGCGGCGGCGGCAAGTTTGGCGGCGGACGAGTTCGGTTGACCACGGGTTAGTTGCTACGGCATGCAAATGGGCAAGCTAGAGTGCTAGCGATGCTGTACGGCATGCAGGGAGTAGGTTAAGCATGTCGGGGCGACCAAATAGGCAAAGGAGCTATGCTGGCGATGAGCTCATGCAGCGATGGAGTTCGGTCGTCATGGCATCAGCGGCTACGAGGTGCAATGGGCGAGGGAAGAGGGGGGTTAGGTGTAGTAGCTCACAAGAAATCGGTAGTGGGCAGTTCAGCGAGCTCAAGGGTGCATAGATGGCGTCGTGGCGTTGTCGGCAATCTTAGCGGTCAAAGGTCGAAAGCGAGGTCGGGAGCGATGCTCAGGCCTCTGGCGATGTGTATCTCATCGGAGAGGCAGAGGTGGCCACGGCGGGGCTTCTTGAGTTAAAGAGGGAGTGCGTGGGTGGCTCTAGCGATGGCTACGACGACGGCGAGCTCACGATCGCCTTACCCACGGGGAGGTGAGGGCGAGGTTGCAAAAAGAACAGTCAGTGCGGGGTCATGACGTCTCAGCGAGACTATCCACGGAAAGGACGTGGATGGGGTGATGAGCCACAAGTATAGGGGGTCAATCGTAGTCCTTTCAATAAGTAAGACTGTCAAACCCAAGGAGGAGCAGAAGAAAATCATAAGCGGTTTTCAGCAAGGCACTAAAGGAAGGAGCTACTTTGCCGTCGGTGATGGCAGACGACAAAGGCAAGGTTAGCAGATGACAAACTTCTTTGCCATCTGCCAATAGACGTCCCCATGTCCGGCAGCGTAATCTACGGTAAGGAGCTACTTTGCCGTCTACATAATTAAAGGGGACGACAAAGAAGTTTGTCATTAGACATTATTAGCAAGCAGACGGCAAAGTCCATGTAATTAACACCCAATCAGTTCTAGAGTTGACCATGTTTTGCTGGTGAGAGAGGTTTTGGTCATCGGGTCTGTAACATTCAGATCGTGTGTACTTTGCAAATCTTTATGTCATATGTCGATGCCGCTATCACACTATGCTTGGATCTACTCCAAAAACAACTGCCCCACTATACGTGTCCGGTCTAAGACTCATAGTCATCCGGATCGGTGTTTAAAGCTTGCATTGACATAAGCCTTTACGATGAACTCTTTATCATCTCCATTCCCGATAAATACTTCCTTAGTCATAATAAGGGTATTTTGACCGCTCTCTAGTGATCTACTCCTGGATCACTTTGGTACCCATTGGCTAGACACATGGCAAGGCGCACAACATTGCATACTTTATACAACCTATGGTCAAGCCATAGGGGATAACCTTCATCTTTTTTCTCTTTCTTCTGTCGTGGTCAAGATTTGAGTCTTACTCAACTTCACACCTTGCGCCATAGTCGAGAACTCCTTATTTGACTGGTCCATTTTGAACTTTGAAAGTGTGTTATACCGACTAGAGGGGGGGGGTGAATAGGCGATTTTTGCAAATTGATCACTTGAGGAATTTCAACTTGAGTAATTTGAAATGTGATGAATAACTAGCAGCAGACTAAGTACTCAAGTGCATGAGGAACATGAAAACAACATAGTCATCACGATGAAATAGGACATGCACAAATTATAGGTAGCATGATACAGGATAAGCAGGTGAGGAACAAGGTAAATTGAAGAATTTTTGGTGAGGAAATTTAGAAAGTCTTCAATCAAATTCTTCAAATAGTAACGATTAATTTCATCAACAGTTATATGAGGAAATGAAAGGGTTGAGGAAATAGAACCAGGTAGCTCGATGAAGACAATGGTTTGATGACCCAGTTCCAACTGCTGTGACAGTCGTACGTCCGGTTCGGAGCGGCCTGGTATTTAAACCAGAGGACAGACAGTCCCAGGACACACAGTCCTTACCGTATTCATCTTGAGCTAAGGTCAGACCATCCTCGCCCAACACTCGTGGTAATTCTTCAGGGTAGACTTCCGAAACCCTCACAAGCTAGTCACCCAACGATCCACAATTGATTGTTGGATGCTCCATACCAAGCTCACTCCATGATCCCCAATTGACTGCAGGATTCACTAGCCCTTGATGCCTAACTGTCTGGAAGATACACAATCTTCAAAGGTAACAAGCGTCGGTTCCACACCGGAACAATTTCTTCAGTGATGCTGAATCACTTTGGGTTTGGTGGTTTGGATTTGGATTTTTCCTCACTGATGATTTTCTATCAAAGTCCTTGGAGGATGAGGTTCTCTCAAATGATAAGTGTCAGTTCTCTCTCGGAGCAGCCAACCAACTAGTGGTGGTGGGAGGTGGCTATTTATAGCCAGGGTGCAACCTGACATGATAAGACATAAATGCCCCCAATGATATAACCGTTATGTGGATAAGAATGATTGGGGACAGCTGGTGCAAAGCACAACAACCGTCAGAATTTTGAACTATGAAAGTCCTCAGGCTTATCATGTTCCTCACTTGTTGGCAATTCACACTGGCGAAATCCTAACTCCTCAGTCAGACCAATTTCCTCAGAGACCAGAAGAACTTTGTCTCTGTCACTTAAGAACTGAGCTGCAAGAGATTTCCATAAGGCTTTACTCGAAGGATTGGATAGGTTGAGGATTTTGGAGTTGAGCATCAGTTGGAAATTTTCCTTAGTATTACCTCAGCCCCCTTTAATAGTACGGTGTTTCCTATGACTCAAAGAAAGGAAATGGAACTACGAAAACAAAAGTCCTCACGCTTCATAGTCCTCGTTCATATCTTCAAGATCACACCAGATTCTTCATTTTCAAAGTCTTCAGGGAATACCAAAGTCTTCAGCAAATTCTTCACCAAAGTCTTCAGTTGAAGACATTCATTTTTAGGGGTCGATAATCTCCGGATATATCAAACTCCTCATCGACTTATAGAGCCTGTGTACACTTACAAACGCATCAGTCGCTTAACCTATAAGTCTTCAATACACCAAACTCACTAAGGGGCACTAGATACACTCACAATCTCCCCCTTTTTGGTGATTGATGACAAATAGGTTAAGTTCTCAACGGGGATAAAAATATGGAATGTAAGTACCGAGTTTGAGGAATTTGATTGCAAGATCTAGAAGGACTCCCCCTGAAGATGTGCATATTCGAGGAATTTTCTTTGGACTGCAAATGCCCATGGCAGGTTAAAAAGATGGAAAACTACCACTATATCTTGTAATTCATACATGCATTTAACATATGATAGGAAGAATTTGAAAAATGCATGATGAAAATGGTGTCTGGCGAAATTCAGCATGCATGCATCAAGGTACTTGAGGAAATAAGCATGCGTAAGGCAGTTCAAAAGAGTTAGACCACCATCGGACTTAAGTTTACAACTCAACCAAACAAAAGCTTCATAATAGTGAGAGTTGTAGCTTAAACAAAAAACAACCCATGTATAGAGACCCGCTTGAAGACTAACTCAAATTTTCTTCCCCTTTGTCATCGAAGACCAAAAGGGACGAAAACTGAGAACTAACGCCCCTTGAAGAATTTCATCTTGTTGGTAGGGAAGGAGCGCCAGTGTTGACACGGTGTTTTGTCGATGTAGCGCCCATTAGTGTTATCAATGTCCTCAGTCTCATTCATCTCGCGTGATGAAGAATATGAGCTTGTAACCAACTGAGGAACTTGGACTTGCTTGAATTTCTTCTAAGGAGGACGGGCCCAATCAAGGTTCTGGTCAAGCTTCATCTCTTTGAGTTCTTCAGGAGTCTTGAGGTAGTTGATGGGAATCTCATGAATGATGTTGAATAGCATGTTCTTTAAGATTCCCTCCACTTCTTCTTCAGAGTTGTGGCCCTTTTGAGGACTAAGGGTGTTGGTCAGAATGCGATATACTGTCCTGGGCACATAGAGCAAATCCTTCACAACGAAGGTAGTCCTTTGAGGTTTTCCAGGGGCCAATGGCTTCATCAGCACTTGCATCATTTGATTAGGCAGAGGAGGGTCATCAAATAGGCATCGAGCTTCTTCTGAAGGAATTGGAACTGGGACTGATCGAAGCAATCCAGATGCTGGTGCAGTGTAGTGGGTAGATCCAGTCATCCAGTCGATGACCCAAGAGTTGACGTCAGAAGCATCACCTGTGATGTGCAAGGGGGCATAAAATTGAAGAATCAACTCTTCATTCCAATCACAGATGTCCACACAAAATGGAAGAATTCCTGCATCGTGAAGAACTACAAGCACCGGTGTGAAGGATGGGATAGTCTCCATATTCACATGAGGAATGTTATGATGCTCGAAGACTATCTTCTTGTCGAACAATACTGATGCATAATAGTTCATCTGTGTGGGTGTCCAGAATCTGGTGCGACCGGCCCTAGCTGAGTCATATGGATTTGGCTAAGTGAAGAACATGTGCTCGTTGAAGAAATTCGTCTGTATGAATTTGGGGCGCTTTGAGCCTTTGAAAGGCATCCTTGGCTTCGGCTAAAGGTTTGGTTTGAAGCGTCCCACAATCTCCTTAGGCATAGGAGGAACTTCTTAACACTGAGGAATTTGCATTATAGTTTCCTAAGTGCAGTTGGAGCAACAATTTCTTTAGCTGATGCAGTTGGAATTTCTTCAGTGGCAGTTGCGGTCAAGTCATCAGATCTTGTATGAATTTCTCCAGTCTGGGGTGGAGACTAAGGAATCTGAGACAGAGGAGTGGTCATTGGGGAATTTAGGTGAGCAACTTCCCAATATTAAACTGAGGCTAGGGCGACGATACCCATGGATTTGAAGTATTTGCTTCCACTTCAATTTCTTCATCAATCTGCTCTCTGGAAGCAGTTGGATGATTTTATTCATCTTCATCATTTTGGATGACATAGTCGAACACCAAATGGAACTATCTCATAGGCTGGCACGGTGCTGATAGGTGTTGCATCAACCAGTTCCGTTGAAGAACTTGGCAGTGTCCTCAATTTCTTCACTAGCGCGGAATCTGAAGTTGATGCTTTTCTTTTCAGTGCCTTCTTCTCTACAGCCTTGGTTTTCTTCACCTGGGAAGCATAAGCAAGGTTGATATTATCCACCCTTGAAGATTTTGCAATTACAGCAGAGCGTGAAGTTGTAACAGTTTCTTCAGGCACGACTGATGCAGTCGTCCTTGGTTGTTCAATTTCATGAGGTGCAGCAAAATCTTCAGCTGACCTCGCAATTTCTTCTTGCACAACAGTGGAGGTTGTCCTGGCATGTTGTTCAGCAGCATGAGTTTCTTCAGCTGCGCTTGCAGTTTCTTCATTAGGCTAAGCAGATTCTTCAGCCTGAGGAATTTCTAGTTGTGATCGAGCTGAAACCCTTCAGTTGTGATCCTTGAGGACTTTATTAGCTACGTTGACGAACCAAACTTTGGTGCCTTGCAATCAGCATAGTATCTATTGAATTCATCACTGAGGTCTTTGATCTCTGTCTGCATCTTTACTAGTTCCTTAGGAGAAAGCTTCAGAATGTTGTTCTTCAAGAAATGCTCTTTCTTGTACTAAGCCTTCTTGGTTTGTCTGGCCTTCTCGTACTTCCATTTTTCTTCAGCTATGAAAGCAGTGAGGACTTGATTAGGACTAGGACGCAGCTTCAAATCATCTATTGGCATTTTGGAATCCTTGTGCCAGATATCAATGAAGTTCAACACCATTTTTGGATCTAGCCAAAGAGGAATTTGAGTGCCCTTCGTTTGATCCACTCGTTCTTGCTTGTTTCTGATGATTGCAGCCAGTTCCTCGTCCAAAAGTAGCTTTCATTTTCATCAGTGAAGGACTGGTTGAGGACTATGCTTGGGCAGAGGAACTTGTAGAAACCCCTGAAGCAATTGAGAAGCCCTCGGTCCTTTGACAAGTTGCAAGGTGCACTGGTGTTGAGGACATTGTGGCAGCAGCACAGGACTAAGCAGCTACCGAATCAGGGGCTGAGGCCTTTGAAGGCTTTGCTTGAGGAATCTGAAGTGATGATTTTGAAGTTGAAGATTTTGACTTCATGGCACATTTCTTCACAATTGATTTCTTCGGAGCACTAGTAGAGGCTCCCGCAGTTGCAGCAGCAGCAGAGTCTTTGTTGAATTTTTTCACAACCTCTTTTGCTTTCTTCGCCAGCTTGGCTTACTATCTTTGCTATTCATGAGAAAAGTTTTCACCAGTCTTGAGACTTGTGGGATTAGTAGTTTGGTTCAGAGCCAAGGGTGGCCTGGTGCACGGGGGTTTGACAGCGAATTTCTTCATGTACTTGGGAGTGACATAGCGATATTCTTTCCACTCCCGTGCCCATGTCCTTTCAATTTTCTGTATGCGAATCTTTCCCTATTTTGTTGTTTCCTTGCCATCAGTTTCTTCATATGGAGTGCAATATTCCTTATACAGGTCATCAGGTATCTCTAACGCATTCTGAACTTCAGGTTTCTTACCACCTTTCTATGGTTTCTTCCCATCAGCCATTTTCTTCAGCTGAGGAATCTGAACTCTTGAGGATTTTGAAGATGTACATAGCTTTTCCTCAAGAAATGCTACAAAATGAGTTAAGTTGATGAGAACCTGGTGATTCATCAGCGAACATGTTTGTACCTGTGAACAGAGTATAGGTGCGAGGAATTTGAAGAGGTCATATGCGTTCTCAGAAGTTTTTCAAAATCATCAAGTGTGAGGAATTAGACCATGGGTGTCTTGAGGATTTTCACTAAGTGTTCTTTGTCTTAGGTTCAAGAGTTGTGCAAATTTTGAGGATCCACACAATTGAGGAATCTTGAAGAACATCATTACTTAGGAAGAACATCAAGTGTATGAACATGAAAGGTGCCTTAGAATGAGATTCTTGAAGAATAAACACCTTTGAGGAAATTGAGGACAACTTGAAGATCAAACAAGGGCAGTAAAAGCAGATTTTATTTACCTGATGAAGAACACGACGAGCTGAGAGAAGAAAATGAGGAAGTTCGTCTGTCCAGATCTCCCACGCCCTACCTTGGCAGAGGGAGATAGCAACAACAACGGCAGGGTGAAGACTTCCGCAGCCGATGCGAGTACAACGATGGCGAGGTCGAGGCCGTGAAGCTCTTCCACACCGGCGGCGATGATTTGAGCGGCGGCGCTAGGTCAGAGCTTGGGAGAGAGTTGGAGTGAGGAGTAACCGAGCACAGTGAAAGGGAAGGGGGCATTTATAGTGGAGGTGAAAACCGATCTGTCCGAAGATTTTGGACAAGATTGTCCCTGACCCTTGCTCTCCACGCGACATGTGTCACCCACGTTCTGAGTAGTTGAGATAGTGGGGGATTGTGGGTTATCCAGTCGTGGGAATCGGAACGGTTTGAGTGGGAAGCGCCCAAAATTCAGAAATTATTCAACTGTCAAGGACACAGTGACGACTTTGAACGGGTTTCAAAGTAGAACGCATATGCAGAATTTGAACAGAGTAGGTTGAGTTTAGCACAGAAGGGGGACAGGTCCGATCACATTCACTTAGATGAAAATCAACTTGAGGAATTAGCAATAAGTGAATGCTGTTGAGGACATTGAAAACTCAAATATATATATAGCCAATGAAGAAAATTAGTTTCATAGTTTTGAAGAATTTGAAAAGTTGAGGAATATGCAAACTTGAGGAATTTGGAAAATTGAAGAAATTGCAAAATGACGAAAAACTCGTAGGGTTATGAGAATAAAATTATTCATCGATATCCTCACACTTAGAGGGTTATTCTTCATAAATTGAGGAAAAACGTTACTTTGTGTGTTGCACATCTAAGTCATCAATTTTGCATAAATGTTAGGATGTGTGCCCTTTTTCAAAGAACACTCGAAGATTCTAAGATATTTAGCTCACACCACAACTTTCAAAATCTCGTTTGATCCAAGGGCTTTGTGAAGATATCGGCCAGTTGTTGTTCAGTAGGGATATGGTCGATGGCGATGTCGCCCTTGAGTACATGATCTCGAAGAAAATTATGATGAATCTGGATGTTCTTGGTCTTGGAATGCTGAACTCGGTTATTAGCAATCTTAATAGCGCTCTCGTTGTCGCAGTAGAGAGGAACATTCTTCATCTTCATGCCGTAGTCCTTGAGGGTTTGCTTCATCCACATCAAGTGAGTGCAACGTGAACCAAGATTAATGTACTCAGCTTCAGCAGTAGATAGTGATACACAGATCTGCTTCTTCGAGGACCAACAGACGAAGGATCGTCCAAGGATATGACATGTGCCTGAGGTTGACTTACGATCCACATGATCACCAGCATAGTCAGCATCCAAGTATCTGACGAGGTGAAGATTTGAGCCCTTGGGATACCATAATCCAAGCGTTGGTGTGTGAGCTAAGTATCGAAGAATATGTTTCACAGCCTTATGGTGTGATTCCTTCGGTGTTGCTTGGAAACGGGCACACATGTAAACACTCAGCATAATATCAGGCCTAGATGCACATAGATACAATAAAGAGCCAATCATGGAGCGATATACCTTCTGATCGAAATCTTTACCATTTTCGCCAGTGCAGAGGTGGCCTTTTGAGGGCATTGGAGTTTTGACACCTTTCCAGCCTTGCATGTCGATTTTCCTCAGAACATCCTTGAGGTATTTCTCTTGAGAAATGAAGATGCCATTGTCTTGTTGATGAATTTTAAGACCTAAGAAGAATTTCAACTCTTCCATCATAGACATTTGATATTCTTCACTCATCATATAGGCAAATTCATCACTGTAACGTTTGTTAGTACAACCAAAGATAATATCGTCTACATATATTTGGCATATGAATAGTTCATTGTCATAGGATTTAGTGAAAAGAGTTGGGTCGAGTGAACCGGGTTTGAAGCCTTTCTTCATGAGGAATTCCTTCAGAGTGTCATACCACGTCCTCGGGGCTTGCTTGAGGCCAATAGAGGGCTTTGTTGAGTCTGAAGACTTTGTCAGGATGCTGAGGGTCTTCAAAACATGGGGGTTGAACAACATATACTTCTTCCTCAACCTTACCATTTAGGAATGCATTTTTCACATCCATTTGATATAAGATGATATCATGATGGTTAGCATAAGCAAGAAATATGCGAATAGCTTCAAGTCTAGCAACAAGTGCAAAAGTTTCATCAAAGTCAATTCCTTCAACCTGTATGTAGCCTTGGGCTATAAGACGAGCCTTATTCCTTACCACAAGGACATTTTCATCTTGCTTGTTGCGTTAGATCCATTTGGTACCTATGATCTTATGCTTGCGAGGATCTGGCTGCTTGACAAGTTCCCACACGTTGTTGAGTTTGAATTGATGCAATTCCTCTTGCATATCTTGAATCCACTCAGGCTCCGTGAATGCTTCATCAACTTTGGTGGGATCTATGATAGAGACAAAAGCAAAGTGCCCACAAAAGTTAGTCAAATGTGAAGCTTTTGAGTGAGTGAGGGGACCTAGTGCATTGATGTCGTCGATGATTTTGTCAATCTGCACTTCATTTGCAACTCTTGGATGAGCAGGTTGACGTGATTGAGGATTTTCTTCAGCACCATTTTCTTCAGGTGTATCAGCATGAATGTCTTCATTCGCTGGAATGACTTCCTCAGTAGGTACGACATCTTCAGCAGCCTTCAACTTAATGGATTCTTCAGGAGATTTCTCATCTAGCACAGAAGGCAGGCGCTATCTTTGCGAGCCGTTAGTTTCATCGAACCGCATATCTACAGTTTCAAAAACCTTTTGGTGGTGGGTGTTGAAGACTCTGTAGGTGTGCGAATACTTTTCGTAACCAAGCATGAAACCTTCATGTGCTTTTGGTGCAAATTTAGAACTATGCTGAGGATCTCTAATCTAGCATTTTTCACGAAAGACTTTGAGATAACTTACATTGAGTTTGTTGCCATTCATGAGTTCATATGAACAGCGGGATCTGGATACCCATGTTGGCTCCTACATACCCCACAATGATCTCATCAGATGAACCACGGCGTCGGGGATTCAATCAATCAAGTATACAATTCCCTTTGTCTACCGGTCTGATACTTGCCCGAGATTCGATCATCGGTATCCCTATACCTTGTTCAATCTCGTTATCTGTGAGTCTCTTTACTTGTTTCGTAATACATCATCCCGTGGCTAACTCCTTAGTCACATTGAGCTCATTATGATGATGTCTTACCGAGTGGACCCAGAGATACCTCTCCGTCACACGGAGTGACAAATCCCAGTCTCGATTAATGCCAACCCAACAGACACTTTCAGAGATACCCGTAGTGTACATTTATAGCCACCCACTTACGTTATGACTTTTGGCACACCCAAAGCATTCCTACGGTATCTGGGAGTTGCACAATCTCATGGTCTAAGGAAGCGATACTGGACATTGGAAAAGCTTTAGCAGACGAACTACACAATCTTGTGCTATGCTTAGGATTGGGTCTTGTCCATCACATCATTCTCCTAATGATGTGATCCCGTTATCAATGGCATCCAATGTCCATGATCATGAAACCGTGACCATCTATTGATCAAGGAGCAAGCCAACTAGAGGCTCACTAGGAACATGTTATGGTCTATGTATTCACACATGCATTACGGTTTCTGGTTAACACAATTATAGCATGAACAATAGACAATTATCACGAACAAGAAAATACCATAATAACCATTTTATTATTGCCTCTAGGGCATATTCCCAACAGAAATATGATTGCACTAGGCTGAAATTTGATTATTAGGTATGTTTTTTATCAGCTGACTTGTGTACATATATTCAAAACTACATGATCCAACATAACAAGATTTCAATCATTAACTACATTTTTAGCATCCCGATCAATGGACGTACCAAAATGCCAACTAAGGTTGGTGTGACCTCTCCATCATTCTACCAATTAATCCATTAGTTAATTTGATTAGCTGATTTATTTTGGGACCAACTATTATATAACATGGTAACATGAGTGCAACAATTAGCACCTAGCAATCGTAAGATGAGATTTTATTTGTTAATTGCCACTTGTTTCTTGTACCACATACATGTATGACTAGCCGGCCAATGACCACCCATGCATGATTAATTAGGTGGTGGGACTAATCAATGAAGTTCTTAGATATTAAAAAGATTAGTGAAGAAACACGACATCCAAACAAGTAAGATGAGATACCTAGAGTATGTTGGCATATATAAACACACAGATTATTATCGCATACATAATCATCATCATCTGAAATATTAAGACAAAGTGTACGCATAAGAGACACAAGATGCCTAACCTTGTCTATCATGGTCACCAAAATGTTTTAGATCCTCAACTATTAACCTCGATCCATCAAAGGCTAAACTTTCAGGTATCGCTTTCTTAACAAGTAGTCGTGGTATAACTTTCTTCACTAAAACAAGCTCAATAGTTTATGGGTCATCACACACATTTTAAAACCCTATAGTGAAAGGTTTAACAAAATATCAGTACACACACGCTTGTTGGAGGAATACTCAGAAACACCTTCGTGTGATGGTGGGTCTGTTATACACGGTTGACCCATAATAAGCCTGTATAATAGGGCAGTCCACCACACATGATTAGGAGAAAGGAAACATATGAAATATGAGGCGGGGTTGTCCATCGTTTAAAGTTGAGAACAAGTGCATTGTGCAATTGCTATTCCATTGGAAGGGCACCGCACACGTTAGGGAGCTTGAGTGTGAGACTAAGACATAAATGAGTGGACTATTGTTCCTCCGACTGTTGTAGCCAGACCTAGAAATGGGTGCTTTAAACATAGACTAGATCCTTGATGGTGTGCGTTGTCATGCCTGTCTGTTGCTCCAATAAATAAAAGGAACCTCCGTAAATATACGGTGACGTAAAACTGGAAGTTGAAAACTAACCAGACTGCTTGGAATCTAAGGAAATAAATCGTACTAAACCTTTTGAATTAACAAAATATAGCACAGTTACTTGTTTTTAGGAGGATAATACAAGAAACATACAGGACGGTAAGTATGTATGCAGCTGTGAGACCAGTCCAAGAACATAGTATTGTTCTAACCTGCCAAGAGTTTTAGCCGCACCACGGCTCATGCTACTTCATAAGAAGGCAGCTCTAGGGGCAATGCAATGTCAACCTAGAATGATGTCACATAATAGTGAAAGCATAAACACATACCTCACATTGTGCAATCTTGGTTTCTTCTATAAATTGCCGTCGGTTGGTTGTTGTGGCTGCTCGCTTTTCTTTGCCATCATTAACCGCAACTTGTGATTTGGTGAACTACGGTGAGAAGTACTATTCGAAGAAATGGCCAGTGAGATCATACGTATTCTATGATTGCATACAGTATGGGTATGTTAGTGTGGAAGGACTTACTATTCTTTATTTCGGAGAGATATGTCTTTGCAAATTACCCAACTTTTAGATCGTGGAATTCAAAATATGAGGGCATACCTAACTCCATAATGTGCAACATAGAAATCAGGCAAAGGATGTCGCTGCGAGTTCCTCGTGATCACCTGCTATATGAAATACAATTCAAATCCACTACCTATTTTAATCTACATGAAAACTAAATGTACAAATGTTTACATCTACAAGAGAACTAATATCTAATTACAGCACATGTGTAGCTAGCAAAAGATGCGCAAACCCTTAGTGCACAATCGGCTGATTTATATCTCCTGCATTTTATAGGAATTAAGTTGATCCCAGCAACTTCACCCATTTTGGAACACGCAAAACCCATTAGCAGCTAGTCTATCAAGTGATGATGAAACACCAAAAATCCAGAAAAATTAAGAATTGACTAAAAGAAGATGAGCTGCAGCTAATATTCTATATAAATATTGACTGCAGATGTATCTTCTTGGTACAAGTACAGTAGCTCGTTGGTAAAGTTACACAATAACAGTTTGAAATCGAACAAGTCCTCTCTTACTTAACCTGCATAGTAACTGTTCCAGACCATAGCCAATAGGTAGAGCTCCTCCCCTGGACTCTAATATGATGTGCCACGGTGCACATGCATGTAGCACCCAACAGCTAATTTACAGACGTTGAGACGAGCAGCCAGCAGATGAAAAGACATCCCGGATGAAAAAGGGACAAGGGTAGCATGAAGAGAAACAATCTGGACAAGAACAACGGGCTGCCAAATCATCCAATGGACAAAAGGCAAACCAAAGGAAGAAATGTTGAATTCCAAAGTCTACAAACATAATCACATTTTATAAAATGAAAGCCATAAATGGAATATCGTATCAATATGTTATTATTCAATCTCGGATTGTAGATGCTAAAGGACCTGGGGTATATAGTCCTCACCACCGCACCAGCAGGTCCTTCTTCCATCACCCCGCTACCATTGGTACGAATATAGTCTCCGTGTCCCTGTACATTTCCCGCTAGACTTGGAAGCTGAAGACCTAAGGTGTCCCTGCATGTGTCAGATTGAACTGAAGACTAAACAGTGGATGTATAACAGGAAGGAGACCACAAATTTTCGAAATGAAAAGGTAAACCTCATGGGCATCAGTCAAATGCAATGTAAAAAGAAACACTGGGGGTTCAGGGAATTATGAGCGCCAGGGTTAGATAAAAATATATGTCCTCCACGTTGGTCATCGAAATCTCAAAGATTAGATGAGAACTCCCAAAAATCCCATAACTGAAGAAATTGCAGGCAGGGAAAGATTAGGTGAGGTTTTTTTTACAGGAAGATTAGGAGAGTTCAGCTACATGCCTAGCTTGGATCGGAGTATTCTAATAGAAAAATGGCATGTTAACCTTTATTAAAGGCATGCTTAATATTTGAATGTTCATTGCATGGCAGTGTAAATAACAATCTGAAGCCTATGTACGTAGAAACTTCGCATCACTTCCTTTATTTTTTCAGTTGGAAATCACTTCCTCTACTAAGAACACGACATAAGGTTAGATATCTTAAAGGGTGGACTTGTTAGATTCCTACCCTAGTTTGTTTCCAAAAAACAAAATAGGTTCCTGATGCATAATGTTTGAGCCATCCATTCAGTGAAATAGAATTCAGACTCAATAAATATTGCAACTGCATATATATCAGTGGCAAAAAAAACTGCAAGACCATATGAATTGTCATTAATCATTAGAACAAAAAAAATATAAGAATGAACAGGGAAAAGAAATTTGGGAAACTATTTTGAACACTTAAGGATGGAAAGCTACTGAAAATATCCATAAATGTATTTGGGCTTGTTGTAAAATATGCAAGTTAAGCGGCTAGAATAAAACTGGAGGAAAGATAATGCATAACATCATAAGGTGGCGTCCAGTGCGCGGAGGTAGGTCATGCGGTTGTAGACGGCTTTTCAATTGTCTCACTCTGCTCTCCTTGCTCTGCAATTCTGTCTACTATACTTTGCTGTGAACTTTCACCAAAGTCTCAATCAAACTTTGAATACTAATCTTCTACCAACGTTAGTATAGAATGTTTCAGTACAGGTTGTAATCTAGGTCCTAGCTTTAAAACTTTACTCGGCCCATACGTCGCCAACAGCAAGGAATTATTTCCTTTTCAGCTGATTGCTTGGACATATCAGACACGATGAAGCATCGAAGTGTACGTGTGTACCTGTGGCCACCGATTGGCATGTGTCGCAGCCAATGCTTGCTTGTTCAGATTTGACACACTGATTGCATGCTGACAAAAACGGATGTGCACACCATGCTGCAATGCCAGCCTACTTCCGTACATCTCCATTAGAGTTATTAGGTTGTTGTAGCCAAAAGCAAAGTCAACAGATATGTGCACATCTACCTGCTGTTATTGTAGCCATGGTGACCCGCTGTACCTCCACCGGCAATCGACCGATGTTGCCTACTCGACGTTCGCGCCCAGAGACAACATGATGTGCGTCCACCTGCTGGACAGGTGCTAGAGAGAGATAGATCCAGCGGTAGCGCGCCCGAGGATTTTCAGATACGTCGTCGAGAGAAACCTACCAACGGCATACAGCAGCGGGATAGGGAGGGATCATTGGGAGGTAGCATAGTAGAGGTAGTGGAGGAAGGGAGCGATCGAGGAAGAGAAGATTCACCACCGCCTGTGCGGATCTTCGATGAGGGGAAGGTTGACGCTTCTTGAGGTTCCTTGTGGCGGCACCGTCGGGAGAGGGCTGTTTCGCTCGGGTCCTCCGGGAGACGAGACAACGTGCGAGGGCGGAGCCAGGCTAAAACAAATGGGCCTTGAGTGGTAGAGGGCCCAATCAACCACATGGCTCGGTTTTTTCTTCCGGAATAGCCGCCCTTTAGGACAAAAGGCCCGGCTCGCGACCAGAATTAAATCCACGGCCATAAGTCTTTAGAACATAAGATCTAACGGCTAAAATTATTGATGGCATGAGAGGGCAGGGTTTAGGTGCGGTTTTAACGATCTTTGGCAGAAGTGAATGGGTTCTTTAAACTTGCTCCCTGGGCATACACCGTAGCGCAACCTAGTTCGGTGGGTGGCAGTATAGGTCGCCCTCCTTTAGGTGGTAGAGGGCGGCTTGGCGAACCAATCGCTCCGCTTCTGCGTCAATCTCCGGGACGGCGCTGCTCTCCCGGTAGGCCTTGATCTCCGTAGTAAGCGGGTGCCTAAGGTTGGACGCAGTTTGGCGCGCCCATGTGTGGTGCGGGAGGGAGCTCCTCATGGAACGCCATGGGGCCGACAGCCGGGGGCGTTGCCAAGGGCTTCAGGAGCCGCTAGTCAAAGATGCCAGGACTTTGGGCTCATGGCGAGAGGCGCTTTGCGATCTCGTCCGCTGCCTCGCTGTTGTCACCATGAGGGATGTCCTGGAGCTCCATGGACATGAAGCCCTTCTTGAGTTTTCGCACCTCCTCTAGATAGGTCAGCATGTGTTCATTCATCGGCTTGTATTTCTTGTTGGAGAAGTTGACGAGGAGCTGCGAGTCCACATTGATGATGATGCGTCTGACCCGAAGTGCGTTGGCATCCTTGAGCCGAGTGATGAGCCCCTCGTATTCGGCGGTGTCGTTGGAGACCTTGTCGGTGCACCTGAAATCGAGTTGTATTGCATAGTAAATCATAGCGCATGAGGGCGTAGTGATAACCACGCCAGCTACTGCGCCCTGGTGTGCGAAGGCCGCGACAAAGTGCATGCTCCAGCCCCCGGAGACGGCCTCCTCAGGCAAGGGCGACTCCTCGCGGGGCTCGTCCTGGTGAGGGTCGGCCCACCCTTCCATGAAGTCTGCCAAGGCCGCGCCCTTGATGGTCTTCGTGGTGAGGAACCCCAGCTCGATGGGTTGTAGCTCGATGTTCCACACGGCCATGCATCCTGTGGCGTCCAGGATCTGTAGGAGTTGCTCAAACGGGTATGGGGAGATCACTCTGACCGGGTTTCCCTGGATGTAGTGGCGCAGCTTCATGGAGGCCATGAGGAGCGCTAGGAGGAGCTTCTGCTGCATGGGCTACCGTTCACGCGCATCTCGCAACACCGTACTGATGACATAGACGTGGTTCTAAACGAGGCACGTGACCGTGGTGTCCGAGTCATGCTCCTCGAGGGGCCCTGGCGGCCATGCCGCGGGTGCCTCCAAAGGAGAGACACCGGTGGCCTCTCGAGGTTGAGCCAGGGTCTCGGGAAAGGGGGCCTCAACGGGCGCCAAGAGGGCCTCAGAGGTCTCACATGATTTCGCTGCAATGGTGGCGCCCGCAGGCGTAGTCTTGATATGTCTCCAACGTATCTATAATTTATGAAGTATTCATGTCGCATTCACCTATGTTTACAATACTTTTATATGGTTTTGATACACTTTGCATGATTTATTTATAACTAACCTGGGCTGATGACGTTTTCAGCACAACTACGATGGTGTTGTTTCTTGTGCGGAAATCAAAGTTCTCCAAATGCAATGAAACTTTTTGACAATTTTTTTGGAGCAAAAGAGGCACTAGAAGCTTCGTTGGAGGTCTAGATGAGCCACGAGGTGGGCACAACCCACTAGGCCGCGCCAGGCTCCTTCAACGCACCCTCGTGGGTTGTGCTCTCCTCGTGGCCCATCTTCGCATGAAACCGACACTCAAAAATCCTATAAATGCCAAAAACATCATAAATAACCCTAGACTCATTGTTCCGCCACGCAACTCTTTGTATCGATGAAAAACCAATTTGGAGGCATTCCAGTACCCTGCCGGAGAGGGTAGATCATCTCCGGTGGCCAACTTCATCATCCCGGCGGAGGCCAAGACGAGGAGGGAGTAGTTCATCCTCGGGGTTGATGGTTTGTACTAGTAGCTATGTACAATCTCTCTCCATGTCTCTCTCTCTCTCTCTCTTGTTCTTGAGATGGCACAATCTTGATGAATCATGGGATTTGTTAATATAGTTGGATCATATGGTGTTTTCCTCTCTCTATCTTGTTGTGATGAATTGAGTTTTCCCTTTGAGATTTCGTTATTGCCGGATTGAATACTTTTATGGATTTGAGAGCACTTGATGTATGTCTTGCATGGGGATACCCATAGTGACATTAGGGTATTCAATGATTCACTTGATATATGTTATGGCTGTTGGAAATATGCCCTAGAGGCAATAATAAATTAGTTGTTATCATATTTTCTTGTTCATGATAATCATTTATTATCCATGCTATAATTGTATTGATCGGAGACTTAGATGCATGTGTGGATACATAGATAAAACCATGTCCCTAGTATGCCTCTAATAGACTAGCTCGTTGATCAAACATGGTTAAGGTTTCCTAGCCATGGACATGAGATGTCATTTGATAACGGGATCACATCATTAGGAGAATGATGTGATGGACAAGACCCAAAACTACAAACGTAGCATATGATCGTGTCAGTTTATTGCTACTCTTTTCTGCATGTCAAGTATATGTTCCTATGACCATGAGATCATGCAACTCACTAACACCGGAGGAGTACCTTGTGTGTATCAAACATCGCAACGTAACTGGGTGACCATAAAGGAGCTCTACAGGTATCTCCGAGGGTGTCTGTTGGGTTGGCATGGATCAAGACTGGGATTTGTTACTCCGTGTGATGGAGAGGTATCTCAGGGCCCACTCGGTAATACAACATCATAACAAGCCTTGCAGGCAATGTGACTAAGTGTTAGCCATGGGATCTTGTATTATGGAACGAGTAAAGAGACTTGCCGGTAACGAGGTTGAACTAGGTATGGAGATACCAACGATCGAATCTCGGGCAAGTAACACACCAAAGAACAAAGGGGACGTTATACGGGATTAACTAAATCCTTGACATAGAGGTTCGACCGATAAAGATCTTCGTAGAATATGTAGGAACCAATGTGGACATCCAGGTCCCGCCATTGGTTATTGACTGTAGAGGTGTCTCGGTCATGTCTACATAGGTCTTGAACCCGCAGGGTCTGCACACTTAAGGTTCGGTGACGTTTCGGTAGTGTAGAGTTATGTATGGTGGTGACCGGAGGTTGTTCGGAGTCCCGTATGAGATCCCGGAGGTCACCAGGAGCTCCGGAATGGTCTGGAGGTGAAGATTCATATATAGGAAGTCCTATTTTGGTCCCTGGAAAAGTTTCGGGCTCATCGGTAGTGTACCGGGAGTGCCGGTAATGTACCGGGGGACCATCGGGAGAGGTATTTCGACCCAAGAGGCTACATGGGCTGTGGGAGGGTGGAAACCAGCCGTTAGTGGGCTGGTGGAAGTCCTCTAAGAAGTCCATGCGGCTGGACTTGAGAAAGGAAGAAAAAAACGCAAAGGTGGAAAGAGATTCCAAGTGGGAAAGGAGCAATCCTAGTAGGACTAGGATTGGAGGAGTCCTCCAATCCTCCTTGCGCAAGAGGCAAAGAGGACAGGCCTGGTGCGCCATCCCTCATCCTCCCTCCCTCCTATTTATATTGGTGGACTTGGGTATTTTGCACTAGATTTTGTGGCCACGTGCTACCCGTTCCACCGGTGCTCCTCTAGATCGGTTTTCCGCAGTGCTTAGGCGAAGCCCTGCCGGAATAGCTCCACCACCATCGCCGGAGCGCCACCATGCTGCCGGTGAACTCTTCCTACTCTCCACTTCCTCTTGATGGATCGAGACGGTGGAGATCGTCATCAAGCTGCACGTGTGCTGAACGCGGAGGTGTCGTCCGTTCGGTACTAGATTGGAAGGACCGTGATCAAGGACATGAGATGGATCGTGATGAGATCGCGGGACGGATCATGATGTGTTCACGGGATGTATCGTGAAGATATCGCGGGACGGATAATGATGAGATCGTGGGACGAATCGTGATGAGATCGCGGAACGGACCATGATTGGGTCGCAGGACGGTTCGTGATTGGATCGCAGGACACTTGGCGATTTCGATCGCGAAGAAGTTCGACTACACCAACCGTGTTACTTAACGCTTCCCTCTTAGCGATCTACAAGGGTACGTAGATCCACTCGCTCTCTCGTAGATGCTCATCTCCATGGATAGATCTGCGTGTGCGTGGGAATTTTTTTGTTTCCCATGCAACGTTCCCAACAGTGGTATTAGAGCTAGGTCTATGTGTAGATTTTACCTCGAGTAGAACACAAAAGGTTTGTGGGCGTTGATGCTTAGATTGCTTCCTCCCTTGGTCGGATTTTGGTTCAGCGGTATTGTGAGATGAAGCGGCCTGGACCAACATTACTCGTATGCTTACGAGAGACCGGTTCCCTCGAAGCAACCTGTGGCCTAGATGGCTTGCGGGTGGCAGTTTCTTTCACTTTAGTTGGATTGGATTCGACAAAGGCGGTCCTTGAGAAGGTTCAAAAGCAAACTAGTGTATCACCGTTGTGGTTTATGCGTATGTGAGAATTGTTCTTGCTAGATACCCGTAGCAGCCATGTAAAACTTGCAACAACAATTAGAGGACGTCTAACTTGTTTTTGCAGGGTATGTTGTGATGTGATATGGCCAATTACATGATGTGATATATGTGATGTATGAGATGATCATGTGATGTATAGAATTTCACGACTTGCATGTCGATGAGTACGGCAACCGGTAGGAGCCACAGGGTTGTCTTTAATTATTGTATGACCTGTGTGTCAATCATTAAGCGCTATGTAATGCTTTACTTTATCACTAAACGGTAGCAATAGTAGTAGAAGCATGCAGGGCGTGACAACCCCGACGACGACACGTTGATGGAGATTATGGTGCCGTGCCGGTGACGATGGGGATCATGCCGGTGCTTACTAGATGGAGATCTAAAGCACAAGTTCATGGCCATATCATGTCACTTTTGATTTGCATGTGATGTTAATCCTTTTATGCACCTTGTTTTGCTTAGGACGACGGTAGCATTATAACGTGATTCCTCACTTAATTTCAAGATAAATTGTGTTCTCCCCGAGTGTGCACCGTTGCGAAAGTTCGTCGTGTTGAGACACCATGTGATGATCGGGTGTGATAGACTCTACGTTCACATACAATGGGTGTAAGCCAGTGTTGCACATGCAGAACACTCGGGTTAAACTTGACGAGCCTAGCATGTACAGACATGGACTCGGAACACAAGAGACCGGAAGGTCGAGCATGAGTCATATAGGACTCGGAACACAAGGACTCGGAACACAAGATATGATCAACATAATGATGTTCACCATTCAAGCCACCTCAACTCACGTGATGATCGGACTTGAGTTGGTGAATTTGGATCATGTGACACTCAGATGACCTGAGGAATGTCAATTTGAGTGAGAGTTATTAAGTAATAATATGATTAATTGAACTCATTATCATGAACATAGTCAGTAGTGTCTTTGCAAATTATGTTGTAGATTACTAGCTCACGTTGTAGGTCCCTTGTATTTTTATATGTTCCTAGAGAAATAGAGTTGAAAGATGATGGTAGCAATATTGCGGAATGGGTCCGTGATCTGAGGATTGTCCTCGTTGCTGCACAGAAAGGATTATGTCCTTAATGCACCGCGCGTTGCACCACCCCCTCTAGCGTCATCTGTAGATGTTGTGAACATCTGACAAGCACATTCCAATGACTACTTAATAGTTTAGTGTGTCATGCATTACGGCTTAGAAGTGAGGCTCCAAAACATTTTGAACGTCACGGAACATATGAGATGTTCTAAGAGCTGAGATTGTGATCTCAGGCTCATGCCCGTGTTGCAAGATATGAGATCTCCAAACAAGATGCTTTGCCTGCAAGATGAAGGAGAATAACTCAATCGTTGAGCATGTACTCAGATTGTCTGGGTACTACAATTGCTTGAATCGAGTGGGAGTTGATCTTCCAGATAAGATAGTGATTGATATGGTTCTCCAAGTCACTATCACTAAGCTACTAGAACTTGGTGATGAACTATAAATTGCCAGGGATAGAAATAATGATTCCTGAGCTGTTCACGATGTTTGACACCGCGAAGGTACAAATCAAGAAGGAGCGTCAAGTGTTGATGGTTAGTATAACCACTAGTTTCGAGAAAGGCAAGGGCAAGGAGGGATAATTCATGGATGGCAAGTCAGTTGCTGCCCCAGTGAAGCAACCCAAAGTTGAACCCAAACCCAAGACTAAGTGCTTCGATTATGAGGAGAGCGGTCGCTGAAGCGGAACAACCCTAGATACTTGGTAGATAAGAAGGCTAGCAAACGTCAACAAAAGTATATTTGATATATGTGTTATTGATGTGTACCTTGCTAGTACTCCTAGTAGCACCTGGGTATTGGATACCGGTCCGGTTGCTAAATGTTATTAACTCGAAATAAAAGCTACGGAATGAACGGAGACTAGCTAAGTGTCAGGTGACGATGTGTGTTGGAAATGTTTCCAAAGTTGATGCGATCAACATCGCACACTCTCTCTACCTTCGGGATTAGCGACAAACCTAAATGTTATTTGGTGTTTTGCGTTGAGCATGAGCGTGATTAGATCGTGTTTATTGCAACACGGTTATTCATTTGAGTTAGAGAATAATGTTTATTCTGTTTAAATGAATAATACCTTCAATGGTCATACACCCAGTGAGAATGGTTTGTTGAATCTTGATTGTAGTAATACACATGTTCATAACATAGATGCCAAAAGATACAAAGTTAATAAGTATAGTACCACATGCTTGTGGCACTGCGGCTAAATGTCATATTGGTGTAAAGCGCATGAAGAAACTCCATGCTGATAGATCTTTGGACTCATTCGATTTCGAATCGGTTGAGACATGCGAACCATGCCTTTTGGGCAAGATGACTAAACCCCGTTTTTTGGCTTGATGGAACGGGTAAATCACTTATTGGAAACAATACATGTTGATGCATATAGTCCAATGAAGGTTGTAGCTTGTGGTGGATATCGTTATTTTCTTACCTTCACTGATGATTTGAGTAGATATAATGTATATTTACTTAATAAAAACAAGTCTGAATTGTTTGAAAGGTTCAAGCAAATTCAGAGTGAAGTTTAAGATCATCGTGACAAGAAGATAAAAATGTCTGCGATATGATCGTGGAGGTGAATATCTTAGTTGCGAGTTTGGCATACAACTCTAGACAATGTGAAAGTTTTTTCACAACTCATGCCACCTAGAGCACCATAGTGTGATGGTGTGTCCGAACGTCATAGTCGTGGTTTATTGGATATGGTGCGTGCTATGATGTCTCCTGTAATTTTTTACTATATTTTTTGGGGTTATGCATTAGAGACAACTACATTCACTTTAAATAGGGAACCATCTAAATCCGTAGAGATGACACCGTGTGAATTATGGTTTGATAGAAACCTAAAGCTGTCATTTCTTGATGTTTGGGGTGGCGACGCTTGTGTGGAATTTTTTTCACCTAATGAGCTCGAACCCAAAGCGTTCAAATGCATCTTCATAGAATACCCTAAGAACAGTTAGGTGAAACTTCTATCTCAGATCCAGGTATAAAATGTTTGTTGCTAAAACTAGGTCCTTTCTCGAGAAAGATTTTCTCTCGAAAGAATTGAGTGGGAGGAAGATAGAACTTGATGAGGTTGTTGAACCTTTGTTTCAACCAAAGAGTAGCGCAGCACAGAAAGTTGTTTCTGTAGAGCCTACGTTAGTTGAAGAGGAAGTTAATGATGATGATCATGAAGCTTCGGATCAAGATACTATCAAACTTCGTAGGACGACAAGGATGTGTACTGCTCCTGAGTGGTATGACAACCTTGTCTTAGAGGTCATGTTGTTGGATAACGATGAACCTACGAGCTATGGAGGAGCATTGATGGGCCTGGATTCCGACAAATGGTTAGAGGCGATGAAATCCGAGATAGGATCCATGTATGAAACCAAGTATCCAGTTTGGTAGACTTGCTCGTTGGACGGCAGGTCGTTGAGTACAAATGGATCTTTAAAATGAAGACATACGCTGACGGTAAATGTCACCATTTGTAAAGCTCGACTTGTTGCAAAGATGTTTGTGCCAAGTCCAACAAGTTGACTACGATGAGACTTTCTCACTCGCAGCGATGCTAATGTCTGTTGGAATTATGTTAGCAGTTGCTGTATTTTTCAATTATGAAATCTGGCAAATGGATGACAAAACATCGTTTCCTTAACAGTTTACTTGAGGCATGGTTGTATGTGATACAACCAGAAGGTTTTGTCAGTCCTAAGGATGCTGAAAGGTGAGCAAGCTTCAGTGATCCTTCTATGGACTGAAGCAAGCATCTCGGAGTTGGAATATACGCTTTGAGAGGTGATCAAAGTTTTTGAGTTCATACAAAGTTTACGAGAAACTTGTATTTACAATAAAGTGAGTGGGAGCACTATAGAATTTCTGGAAAGGATAAACGGTTGTTTGGAAAGTGATTTTCAAAGTAAGACCTGGATAAAACTACCTAATTATTGAGCATCAAGATCTATAGAGATATATCAAAGATGACTTGACGCGACTTTCAATGAGTACATACCTGGACAAAGATTTTGAAAGAGTTCAAAATGGATCAGTCAGAGAAAGAGCGCTCGCCTGGTTTGTAAGGTGTGAAGTTGAGTGAGACTCAAAGCTCGACAATGGCAGAAGAAAGAGAAAGGACGAACGTCGTCCCCTATGCCTTAGCCATAGGCTCTGTATAGTATGCCATGCTGTGTACCACACCTGTGTGTGCCTTGCCGTGAGTCCTTCAAGGGGTACCAGAGTGATCTAGGAGTGGATCACTGGGCAGCGGTCAAGATTATCCTTAGTAACTAAAAGACTAAGGAGATGTTTCTCGATTATGGAGGGGGTAAAAGAGTTCGTCATAAAAAGTTACGTCGATTCAAGCTTTAAACACCGATCCGGATGACTCGTAGTAGCAATGTGGATACGTATAGAGGAGCAGCCATTCGGAATAGTACCAAGAGGAGTGTGGTAGCAGTGTTTACAGTTAGACATAGCGATTTGCAAAGTACACACGGATCTGAATGTCGCAGACCCGTTGACTATAAGACCTCTCTCACATGCAAAGCATGATCGAGCCCAAGAACTCATTGGATGTAAGATTCATAACAATGCGAATCACATGGTGATGTGAAACTAGATTATTGACTCTAGTGCAAGCGGGATACTATTGGAAATATGCCCTAGAGGCAATAATAATTTAGTTGTTATCATATTTCCTTGTTCATGATAATTGTTTATTATCCATGCTATAATTGTATATATCGGAGACTTAGATGCATGTGTGGATACATAGACAAAACCATGTCCCTAGTATGCCCCTAATAGACTAGCTCGTTGATCAAAGATGGTTAAGGTTTCCTAAACATGGACATGAGATGTCATTTGATAACGGGATCACATCATTAGAAGAATGATGTGATGGACAAGACCCAAAACTACAAACGTAGCATATTATCGTGTCAGTTTATTGCTACTGTTTTCTGCATGTCAAGTATATGTTCCTATGACCATGAGATCATGCAACTCACTAACACCGGAGGAGTACCTTGTGTGTATCAAACATTGCAACGTAACTGGATGACCATAAAGGAGCTCTACAGGTATCTCCGAGGGTGTCTGTTGGGTTGGCATTGATCAAGACTGGGATTTGTTACTCCGTGTGACGGAGAGGTATCTTAGGGCCCACTCGGTAATACAACATCACAACACGCCTTACAAGCAACGTTACTAAGTGTTAGCCACGGGATCTTGTATTATGGAACGAGTAAAGAGACTTGCCGGTAGCAAGGTTGAACTAGGTATGGATATACCGATGATCGAATCTCGGGCAAGTAACATACCGAAGAACAAATGGAACGTTATATGGGATTAAATGAATCCTTGACATAAGAGGTTCGACCCATAAAGATCTTCGTAGAATATGTGGGAACCAATATGGTCATCCAGGGACCGGTATTGGTTATTGACCGTAGAGGTGTCTCGGTCGTGTCTACATAGTTCTCGAACCCGCAGGGTCTGCACACTTACGGTTTGGTGACGTTTCGGTAGTATAGAGTTATGTATGGTGGTGACCGGAGGTTGTTCGGAGTCCCGGATGAGATCTCGGAATTCACGAGGAGCTCTGGAATGGTCCGGATGTAAAGATTGATATATAGGAAGTCCTATTTTGGTCACCGGAAAAGTTTCGGGCTCATCGGTAGTGTACCGGGAGTGCCGGTCTTGTACCGAGGGACCATCAGGAGAGGTATTTCGACCCAAGAGGCTACATGGGCTGTGGGAGGGTGGAAACCAGCCCTTAGTGGGCTGGTGGAAGTCCCTCTAAGAGGCCCATGCGGCTGGACTACTAGTCCTACTGGGAAAGAGATTCCAAGTGGGAAAGGAGCAATCCTAGTCCTACTAGGATTGGAGGAGTCCTCCTCCAATCCTCCTTGCGCAAGAGTTAAACAGGACAGGCCTGGTGCTCCAGCCCTCCTCCTCCCTCCCTCCTATATATATTGGTGGACTTGGGTATTTTGCACCAGATTTTATGGCCACGTGCTACCCGTTCCACCGGTGCTCCTCTAGATCGGTTTTCCGCAGTGCTTAGGCAAAGCCCTACCGGAATTGCTCCACCACCATCGCCGGAGGGCCGTCATGCTGCCGGTGAACTCTTCCTCCTCTCCACTTCCTCTTGCTGGATCGAGATGGTGGAGATCGTCATCAAGATGCACGTCTGCTGAACGCGGAGGTGCCATTCGTTCGGTACTAGATCGGAAGGACCGTGATCAAGGCCACGAGACGGATCGTGATGAGATCGTGGGACGGGTCGTGGTGTGTTCACGGGACGTATCATGACGAGATCGTGGGACGGATCGTGATGAGTTCGCGAGACAGATTGTGATGAGATCGCGGGACGGATCGTGATGAGATCGCGGGACGGATCGTGATTGGATCGCGGGACGGTTCGTGATTGGATCATGGGACACTCAGCCATTTGGATCACGAAGAAGTTTGACTACACCAACCGCGTTACTTAACGCTTCCCGCTTAGCAATCTACAAGGGTACGTAGATCCACTCCCCCTCTCGTAGATGCTCATCACCATGGATAGATCTGCGTGTGCGTAGGAAATTTTTTGTTTCCCATGCAACGTTCCCCAACAATGGCGTCAACTTTTGGATTCCGGTGACCATGGGGATCTATGCATAGGGGTTGTTTGCAAGTTTTCATACCATGTTCTCCGATAGATATCTTGGTGCACTCTTTGAGGTTCCTTGTATTGGATTGAGTATTATGAATCTGAAATTGTTTGATGCGTATCGCATAATTAACTCATGGATCCTTGTGGTGACATTGCAGTATCTAGGTGACATTAGTGTTGGTTGATATGTATCATATGGTGTTATTTTAGTACGAACTCTTAAATAGATCGATCGGAAAGGATAAGTTGGTGTTGTTTTTGTATGAACTCTTGGATAGATCAATCGGAAAGGATAACTTTAAGGTGGTTTATGTTGGAAATATGCCCTAGAGGCAATGATCAAATGGTTATTATTGTATTTACTTATTCATGATAATTGTCTATTGTTCATGCTATAATTGTGTTAACCGGAAACCGTAATACATGTGTGAATACATAGACCACAACATGTCCCTCGTAAGCCTCTAGTTGTCTAGCTCGTTGATCAACAGATGGTCACGGTTTCATGATGATGGTCATTGGATGTCATTGATAACGGGATCACATCATTGCGAGAATGATGTGATGGACAAGACCCAATCCTAAGCATAGCACTAGATCGTGTAGTTCGTATGCTAAAGCTTTTCCAATGTCAAGTATCGTTTCCTTAGACCATGAGATTGTGCAAGTCCCGGATACCGTAGGAATGATTTGGGTGTGCCAAACGTCGCAACGTAACTGGGTGGCTAGAAAGGTGCACTACGGGTATCTCCGAAAGTGTATGTTGGGTTGGCACGAATCGCGACTGGGATTTGTCACTCCGTGTGAGGGAGAGGTATCTCTGGGCCCACTCGGTAAGACATCATCATAATGAGCTCAATGTGACTAAGGAGTTAGCCACGGGATGATGTATTACGGAACAATTAAAGAGACTTGCCGGTAACGAGATTGAACAAGGTATAGGGATATCGACGATCGAATCTCGGGCAAAGTATCATACCGGTAGACAAAGGGAATTGCATACGACATTGATTGAATCCCCGACATCGTGGTTCATCCGATGAGATCATCGTGGAGCATGTGTGAGCCAACATGGGTATCCAGATCCTGTTGTTAGTTATTCACCAGAGAGGTGTCTCGGTCAGGTCTACTTGTCTCCCAAACCTGTAGGTTCTACACACTTAAGGTTCGATGATGGTAGGGTTGTAGGGAAACGGTATGCGTGATTACCGAAGGTTGTTCGGAGTCCCGGATGAGATTTCATACGTCACTAGGAGATCCGGAATGGTCCGGAGGTAATGATTGATTTATAGGAAGTCCAGTTTTGGTCACCGAAAAGTTTTCGGGCTCATCGATACTATACCGGGAGTGCTGGGAGGGTGCCGGAGGACCCCCGGGAGGGGTGTGACGACCAAAGGACCTCATGGGCTGTTTGATAAAGTGTGCCAGCCCTTCTTGGGCTGGGAAAGACTTTTGCTAAAGGCCCATGCGACTGGAGGACACGAGATAAGGGCAAAGGAGTTTGAAAAGGAGGAGATCCACCTCCCTTGTGGGAGGTGGACTCTCCCTTTGATTCGGCCGAAGCCCTCCTCCTTGGAGGAGATTCCAAGGCAGTGTTGGGAAATGTTGCATGGGAAACAAAAAAATTCCTACGCACACGCAGATCTATCCATGGTGATGAGCATCTATGAGAGGGGGAGTGGATCTACATACCCTTGTAGATCGCTAAGTGGGAAGCGTTAAGAAACGCGGTTGGTGTAGTCGAACATCTTCGCGATCCAAATCGCCGAGCATCCCGCGATCTCATCACGATCCGTCCCACGATCTCATCATGATCCGTCCCGTGAACTTGTCACGATCCGTCCCGCGATCTCATCACGAACCGTCCCGTGAACTTGTCACGATCCGTCCCGCGATCTCATCACGAACCGTCCCGTGAACTTGTCGCAATCCGTCCCCCGATCTCATCACGAACCGTCCCGCGATCACGTCACGATCCGTTCCACGATCCAATCATGAATTGTCTCGTGGTCTTGATCAAGATCCTTCCGATCTGGTACCGAACGGATGGCACCTCCGCGTTTAGCACACGTGCAGCTTGATGACGATCTCCACCATCTTGGTCCAGCAAGAGCAACTGGAGAGGAGGAAGAGTTCACCGGCAGTGTGACAACGCTCCGGCGATGGTGGTGGAGCAATTCCGGCAGGGCTTCGCCTAAGCACCGCAGAAATCCGATCTAGAGGAGCATCGGTGGAATGGGTAGCACGTGGCCGTCAAAACTAGTGCAAAATACACAAGTCCACCAATATATATATAGGAGGGAGGGAGGAGGAGGGCTGGAGCACCAGGCCTGTCCTCTTTGCCTCTTGCGCAAGGAGGATTGGAGGACTCTTCCAATCCTAGTAGGACTAGGATTGCTCCTTTCCCACTTGGAATCTCTTTCCACCTTTTGCGTTTTTTCTTCCTTTCTCAAGTCCAGCCGCATGGGCCTCTTAGAGGACTTCCACCAGCCCACTAAGGGCTGGTTTCCACCCTACCACAGCCCATGTAGCCTCTTGGGTCGAAATACCTCTCCCGATGGTCCCCCGATAGACTACCAGCACTCCCGGTACACTACCGATGAGCCCGAAACTTTTCCGGCGGCCAAAATAGGACTTCCTATTTATGAATCTTTACCTATGGACCATTCCGGAGCTCCTCGTGAAGTCCGGGATCTCATCAAGGACTCTGAACAATCTTAGGTCACCACCATAAGTACTCTATACTACCGAAACGTCACCAAACCTTAAGTCTGCAGACCCTACGGGTTCGAGAACTATGTAGACATGACCGAGACACCTCTACGGTCAATAACCAATAGCGGGCCCTGGATGACCATATTAGTTCCTACATATTCTATGAAGATCTTTATTGGTCGAACCTCTTATGTCAAGGATTCAGTTAATCCCGTATAACATTCCCTTTGTTCTTCGGTATGTTACTTGCCCGAGATTCGATCGTCGGTATCTCCATACCTAGTTCAACGTTATTATCGGCAAGTCTCTTTACTCGTTCCGTAATACAAGATCCCATGGCTAACACTTAGTCACATTGCTTGCAAGGCTTGTTGTGATGTTGTATTACCGAGTGGGCCCTGAGATACCTCTCCGTCACATGGAGTAACAAATCCCAGTCTTGATCCATGCCAACCCAACAGACACCCTCGAAGATACCTGTAGAGCACCTTTATAGTCACCCAGTTACGTTGCGACATTTTATACACACAAGGTACTCCTCCGGTGTCAGTGAGTTGCATGACCTCATGGTCATAGGAACATATACTTGACCTGCAGAAAATAGTAGCAATAAACTGACACGATCATATGCTATGTTTGTAGTTTGGGTCTTGTCCATCACATCATTCTCCTAATGATGTGATCCTGTGATCAAATGACATCTCATGTCCATGGCTAGGAAACCCCAACCATCTTTGATCAACGAGCTAGTCTGTTAGAGGCATACTAGGGACATGGTTTTGTCTATGTATCCACACATGCATCTAAGTCTCCGATCAATACAATTATAGCATGGATAATAAACGATTATCATGAACAAGGAAATATGACAATAACTAATTTATTATTGCCTCTAGGGCATATTTGCAACAGTCTCCCACTTGCACTAGAGTTAATAATCTAGTTAACATCACCATGTGATTCACATTGTTTTGAATCAAACACCCAATGAGTTCTGGGGCTTGATCATGCCTTGCATGTGAGAGAGGTCTTTTAGTCAATGGGTCTGCGATATTCAGATCCGTGTGTACTTTGCAAATCTCTATGTCAAACTGTAAACACTTCTACCACATTCCACTTGGTACTATTCCAAATGGCTGCTCCACTATATGTACCCAGATTGCTACTACGAGTCATTCGGATCGGTGTTTAAAGCTCGCATCGAGGTAACTCTTTACGACGAACTCTTTTACCACCTCCATAATCGAGAAACATCTCCTTACTCTTTTAGTTACTAAGGATAATCTTGACCATTGTCCAGTGATCCACTCCTGGATCACTCTTTGTACCCCTTGAAGGACTCATGGCAAGGCACACACATGTGCGGTACAAATCAGGCGAGAACACTTCTCTCTGACTGATACTTTTTGAACTCTTTAAAAATCTTGTCAAGGTGTGTACTCATTGAAAGTCTCATCAAGCATTTTGATCTATCTCTATAGATCTTGATGCTCAACAATTAGGTAGTTTTATCCAGGTCTTTACTTCTCAAACACCTGTTTATGCTTTCCAGAAATTCTACATTATTCCCGATCAACAATATGTCAACCACATATGCTTATCAGAAACTCTATTGTGCTCCCACTCACTTTATTGTAAATAGAACTTTCTCATAAACTTTCTATAAACTACAAAAACTTTGATCACCTAATCAAAGCACATATTCCAACTCCGAGATGCTTGCTTCAATCCATAGAAGGATCACTGAAGCTTGCAAACACCTTTTAGCATCCTTAGGACTGACAAAACCTTCTGATTGTATCTCATACAACCTTTCCTGAAGGAAGGAAACGATGTTTTGACATCCATGTGCCATATTTCATAATTGAAAAACGCAGCAACTGCTAATCATAATTGCAGCAGACTTTGGCATCGCTACGAGTGAGAAAGTCTCATTATAGTCAACTCTTTGAACTTGGTGGAAACTTCTTTCCGACAAGTCGAGCTTTATAAATAGTGAGATCCACCATCAGCGTCTGTATTCATCTTAAAGGTCCATTTGTACTCAAGGGCCTGTCGTTCAACGAGCAAGTCTACCAAATACTATACCTGGTTTTCGTACATGGATCCTTTCTCGGATTTCATGGCCTCTAACCATTTGTCGGAATCCAGGCCCATCATCGCTTCTCCATAGCTCGTAGGTTCATCTTTGTCCAACAACATGACCTCTAAGACAGGGTTGTCGTACCACTCAGGAGCAGTACACGTCCTTGTCGACCTACGAGGTTCGATAGTAACTTGATCCGAAGCTTCATGATCATCATCATTAACTTCTTCTTCAAATAACATAGGCTTCACAGAAAAAACTTTCTACGCTGCGCTACTCTCTGGTTGAAACAAAGTTTCAATAACCTCATCAAGTTCTATCTTCCTCCCACTCAATTCTTTCGAGAGAAACTTTTTCTCGAGAAAGGACCCAGTTTTAGCAATAAACATTTTATGCTTGCATCTGAGATAGAAGGTTCACCTAACTGTTCTTAGGGTATTCTATGAAGATGCATTTGTCCGCTTTGGGTTCAAGCTCATCCGGTGAAAACATTTTCCACACAAGCGTCGCAACCCCAAACTTTAAGAAATGACAGCTTAGGTTTCTATCAAACCATAATTCACACGGTGTCATCTCAACGGATTTAGATGGTGCCCTATTTAAAGTGAATGTAGTTGTCTCTAATGCATAACCCCAAAATTATAGTAGCAAAATGATAAGGGACATCATAGCAAGCCCCATATCCAATAGAGCACGACTATGACGTTCAGAAACACCATCACCATATGGTGTTCCAGGTGGCGTGAGTTGTGAAACTACTTTCACATTATCTAAAGTTGTATGCCAAACTCGCAACTCAGATATTCACCTCCACGATCATATCGCAGACATTTTTATCTTCTTGTCACGATGATCTTAAACTTCACTCTGACTTTTCTTGAACCTTTCAAACGATTCAGACTTGTGTTTCATTGAGTAAATATACACTATATCTACTCAAATCATCAGTGAAGGTAAGAAAAAAACAACGATATCCACCGCAAGCTACAATACTCATTGGACCGTATACATCAACATGTATTATTTCCAATAAGTCACTTGCCCGTTCCATCAAGCCAGAACACGGGGTTTAGTCATCTTGCCCAAAAGGCATGGTCCGCATGTCTCAACCGATTTGAAATCGAATGAGTCCAAAGATCCATCAGCATGGAGTTTCTTCATGCGCTTTACAACAATATGACATTTAGCCGCAGTGCCACAAGTATGTGGTACTATCATTATTAACTTTGTATCGTTTGGCATCTATGTTACGAACATGTGTATTACTACACTCAAGATTCAACAAACCATTCTCACTGGGTGCATGACTATTGAACGTATTGTTCATTTAAACCGAATAACCATTATTCTCTAACTCAAATGAATAATCGTATTGTAATAAACATGATCTAATCACGGTCATGCTCAACGCAAGACACCAAATAACATTTATTTAGGTTCGTCACTAATACCGAAGGTAGAGAGAGCGTGCGATGTTGATCACATCAACGTTTGGAAACATTTCCAACACACATCATCACCTCACCTTTAGCTAGTTCTCCGTCTATTCCGTAGCTTTTATTTCGAGTTACTAACATTTAGCAACCGAACCGATATCCAATACCCAGGTGCTACTAGGAGTACTAGCAAGGTACAGATCAATAATACGTATATCAAATATACATTTGTTGACGTTTGCCAGCCTTCTGATCTACCAAGTATCTAGGGTTGTTCTGCTTCAGAGACCGCTCTCCTCATAATTGAAGCACTTAGGCTTGGGTTTGGGTTCAACTTTGGGTTGCTTCACTGCAGCAGCAACTGACTTGCCATCCATGAATTAACCCTCCTTGCCCTTGCCTTTCTTGAATCTAGTGGTTTTACTAACAATCAACACTTGACGCTCTTTCTTCATTTCTACCTTCGCGGTGTCAAACATCACGAACAGCTCAGGGATCATTATTTCTATCCCTGGCATTTTATAGTTCATCGCCAAGTTCTAGTAGCTTAGTGACGGTGACTTGGAGAACTATATCAAACACTATCTTCTCTGGAAGATTTAACTCCCACTTTATTCAAGTGATTGTAGTACCCAGACAATCTAAGTACATGCTCAACGATTGAGCTATTCTCCTTCATCTTGCATGCAAAGAATCTTGTTTGGATATCTCATATCTTGCAACGCGGGAACGAGCCTGAGATCACAATCTCAGCTCTTAGAACATCTCATATGCATGACGCACTAAAGTATCAAGTAGTCATAGGAACGTGCCTGTCAGATGTTCACAACATCTACAGACAATGCTAAAGGGGGTGGTGCACTGAGCGGTGCACTAAGGACATAAGCCTTCTGTGCAGCAACGAGGACAATCCTCAGATCACGGACCCAGTCCGCTATATTGCAACCATCATCTTTCAAATCTATTTCTCTAGGAACATATAAAAATACAAGGGAGCTACAACGTGAGCTAGTAATCTACAACATAATTTGCAAAGACACTTTGACTAAGTTCATGATAATGAGTTCAATTAATCAAATTACCTAAGAACTCCCACTCAAATTGGCATCCCACAGGTCATCTGAGTGTCACATGATCCAAATTCACCAACTCAAGTCCGATCATCAAGTGAGTTGAGGTGGATTCCATGGTGAACATCATTATGTTGATCATATCTACTATATGACTCATGCTCGACCTTTCGGTCTCTTGTGTTCCGAAGCCATGTATGTACATGCTAGGCTCGTCAAGTTTAACCCGAGTGTTCTGCGTGTGCAACACTGGCTTGCACCCATTGTATGTGAACGTAGAGTCTATCACACCCGATCATCAAGTGGTGTCTCGACACGACGAACTTTCACAACGATGCACACTCGGGGAGAACACAATTCATCTTGAAATTTAAGTGAGGGATCACCATATAATGCTACCGCCGTACTAAGCAAAATAAGGTGCATAAAAGGATTAACATCACATGCAATTCATAACTGACATGATATGGCCATGAACTTGTGCTTTAGATCTCCATCTAGTAAGCGCCGGAATGATCTCCATCGTCACCGGCATGACACCATGATCTCCATCATCGTGATCTCCATCAACGTGTCGCCATCGGGGTTGCCACACCCTGCATGCTTCTACTACTATTGCTACGGTTTAGCGATAAAGTAAAGCCTTACATAGTGCTTAATGATTGACACGCAGGTCATACAATAATTAAAGACAACCCTATGGCTCCTGCCGATTGCCGTACTCATCGACATGCAAGTCGTGAAATTCTAAACATCACATGATCATCTCATACATCACATATATCACATCATGTAATTGGCCATATCACATCACAACATACCCTGCAAAAACAAGTTAGACATCCTCTAATTGTTGTTGCAAGTTTTACGTGGCTGCTGGGAATCTAGCAAGAACAATTCTCATCTACGCAAAAACCACAACGATGATACACTAGTTGCTTTTCAACCTTCTCAAGGACTTCCTTTGCCGAATCCGATCCAACTAAAGTGAGAGAAACTGTCACCCGCAAGCTATCTATGCAACAAGTTGCGGTTGAGGGAACCGGTCTCTCATAAGCGTATGAGTAATGTTGGTCCGAGCCGCTTCATCTCACAATACCGCTGAACCAAAATACGACCAAGGGAGGAAGCAATCTAAGCATCAACGCCCACAAACCTTTTGTGTTCTACTCGAGATCTCATCTACTCATAAACCTAGCTCTGATACCACTGTTGGGGAACGTTGCATGGGAAACAAATATTTTCTTATGCACACGCAAGATCTATCCATGGTGATGAGCATCTACGAGAGGGAGATTTGATCTACATACCCTTGTAGATCGCTAAGCGGGAAGCGTTAAGAAACGCGGTTGGTGAAGTCAAACATCTTCGCGATCCAAATCGCCGAGCGTCCCGCAATCTCATCATGATCTGTCCCGCGATCTTATCACGATCCGTCCCGTGAACTTGTCACGATCCTTCCCGCGATCTCATCACGAACCGTCGCGTGAACTTGTTGCAATCCGTCCCGTGATCTCATCACGAACTGTCCTCTGAACTTGTCGCGATCCGTCCCACGATCTCATCACGAACCGTATCGTGATCACGTCACAATTCGTTCCACGATCCAATCATGAATTGTCTCGTGGTCTTGATCACGATCCTTCCGATCTGGTACCGAACGGACGGCACCTCCGCGTACAACACACGTGCATCTTGATGACGATCTCCACCGTCTTGGTACATCAAGAGGAAGTCGAGAGGAGGAAGATTTCACCGGCAGCGTGACGGCGCTCGGGCGATGGTGGTGGAGCAATTCCTGCAGGGCTTCACCTAAGCACCACAGAAATATGATCTAGAGGAGCACCGGTGGAACGGGTAGCACGTGGCCATCAAAACTAGTGCAAAATACCCAAGTGCACCAATATATATAGGAGGGAGGGAGGAGGAGGGCTGGAGCACTAGGCCTGTCCTCTTTGCCTCTTGCGCAAGGAGGATTGGAGGAGGACTCCTCCAATCCTAGTAGGACTAGGATTGCTCCTTTCCCACATGGAATCTCTTTCCACATTTTGCGTTTTTTTCTTCCTTTCTCAAGTCCAGCCGCATGGGACTCTTAGAGGACTTCCACCAGCCCACTAAGGGCTGGTTTTCACCCTCCCACAGCCCATGTAGCCTCTTGGGTCGAAATACCTCTCCCGATGCCCCCCCGGTACACTGCCGGCACTCCCGGTACATAGCCGATGAGCCCGAAACTTTTCCGGCGACCAAAATATGACTTCCTATATATGAATCTTTACCTCTGGACCATTCCAAAGCTCCTCATAACGTCCGGGATCTCATCTGGGACTCTGAAGAACCTTCGGTCACCACCATACATAACTCTATACTAGCGAAACGTCACCAAACCTTAAGTGTGCAGACCCTGCGGGTTCGAGAACTATGTCGACATGACCGAGACACCTCTATGGTCAATAAACAATAGTGGGCCCTAGATGACCATATTGGTTCCTACATATTCTACGAAGATCTTTATCGGTCGAACCTCTTATGTCAAGGATTCATTTAATCCCGTATAATGTTCCCTTTGTTCTTCGGTATGTTATTTGCCCGAGATTCGATCGTCGGTATCTCCATACCAAGTTCAACCTCGTAACCGGCAAGTCTATTTACTCGTTCCATAATACAAGATCCTGTGGCTAACACTTAGTCACATTGCTCGCAAGGCTTGTTGTGATTTTGTATTACCGAGTGGGCCCTGAGATACCTCTCCGTCACACGGAGTAACAAATCCCAGTCTTGATCCATGACAACCCAACAGACACCCTCTGAGATACCTGTAGAGCACCTTTATAGTCACCCAGTTACGTTGTGATGTTTGATACACACAAGGTACTCCTCCGGTGTGACTAAGTTGCATCACCTCATGGTCATAGGAACATATACTTGACATGCAGAAAACAGTAGCAATAAACTGACATGATCGTAAGCTATGTTTGTAGTTTGGGTCTTGTCCATCACATCATTCACCTAATGATGTGATCCCGTTATCAAATGACATCTCATGACCATAGCTAGGAAACGTCAACCATCTTTGATCAACGAGCTAGTCTATTAGAGGCATACTAGGGACATGGTTTTGTCTATATATCCACGCATGCATCTAAGTCTACGATCAATACAATTATAGCATGGATAATAAACGATTATCATGAACAAGGAAATATGATAATAACTAATTTATTATTGCCTCAAGGGCATATTTCCAACAGTTAGCCCTCCCTCTCCCTCCTCCTATATATATATCTGAGGATTTGGCCTTTTTGAGATAAGATTTGATCTCTCTCTCTCTCACGGCGAAGCCCTACCTCTCTTCCTTCTCCTCCGCAGTGCTTAGGCGAAGCCCTGCCGAAATACCTTTCTACTCCACCACCACCACGCCGTCATGCTGCTGTTGGAGCCCTTCCCCAACCTCTCCTTCCTCCTTGCTGGATCAAGGCGTAGGAGACATCACCGGGCTGTACGTGTGTTGAACGCGGAGGCGCCGTTGTTCGACGCTTAGATCGGAATCCACCGCGAGCTGAATCGCTGCGAGTACGACTCCACCAACCGCGTTCTTGTGATGCTTCCGCTTAGAGATCTTCAAAGGTATGAAGATGCAATCTCTCCCCACTCGTTGCTGGTTTCTCCATGGATAGATCTTGGTGATCGTAGGAGTTTTTTTGATTTACTACTATGTTCCCCAACAGTTTCGTACCCTACAAACACTTTCTTCTTATGTTCTCCGCTAGATAAGAACATTGGAATGATTTATCATTGCACTTTGACGGATGGTTATGTGATCCAATTATATTACCATTGTTGAGAGAGTGCACTAGCGAAAGTACGGACCCTAGGCGTTATTTTACAGCATTGCAATACCATTTACCCTCACTTTTGTTACTTGCTACCTTGCTGTTTTTAGTGTTACTATTAAGAAAATCAATATATACTCTCATTAGTACACTTGTATCACGATCTCTTGGCCAAACTAGTGCACCTATACAATTTGCCATTGTATTGGGTGTGTTGGGGACACAAGAAATTTCTTGTATTTGATTGTAGGGTTGTTTGAGAGAGACCAGTTTCATCCTACACCTCCCACGGATTGATAAATCTTAGGTCATCCACTTGAGGGAAAATTGCTACTGTCCTATAAAATCTGCGTTTGGAGGCCCAACATGAGTCTACAAGAATAAAGTTGCGAAGTAGACATCAAGGCTCAGCGGGCTACTTCTTGACGAAAGCTTGCTCCTAATGCTGCTCCACAAGGGACGCGCTGGCCGTCTAATGGGTGGCTGCCAGGTACAGCAGTAGGCGCTTGCGAATGCCCGGGGCGACCATGAATGGTGGGCTCGTGAGTGACCTCTTGTTGTCCTCGAAGGCGGTGTCAGCCTCCACGGTCCACTTGAAGGGTGCAGACCTTTTCATTAGCTTGAAGAAGGCGAGAGCACGCTCACCGAAGTTGGAAATCAAAAGACCGAGCGGGGTCATGCACCCCACCAGGCACTGCATCTCCTTTAGATTCTGGGACGACCGCATCTGCTCGATGGCATTGACCTTCTGAGGGTTAACCGCGATGTCGGGGTGGGAGACCAGGAAACCCAAGAGCGTTTTTTATCAGCTGACATGTATACACATATTCAAAACTGCATGATTGAACATGGACGTACCGAAATGCTGAGTAAGGTTGGTGTGACCTCTCCATCATTCTACCAATTAATCGAATAGTTCATTTGATTGGTTGATTTATTTTAGGACCAACTATTATACAAGATGGCAACATGACCGGAACAATTTGCACCTAGCAATCATAAGATGATATTTTATTTGTTAATTGCCACTTGTTTCTTGTAGCACATACATGTGCGAACGCGCTGGCTAATGACCACACATGCATGATTAGGTGATGGGACCAATCAATGGAGTACTTAGATAATTGAAGATATTAGTGAAGAAATAAAATGACATCCAAACAAGTAAGCTACGATACATAGATTAGTCTGTCGTATATAAACAGACCGATTAGTATCATGTACATAATCATCATCATCTGAAATATAAAGAAAAAGTGTACGCATAACAGACACAAGATGCCTAACGTGGTCTATCATGATCACAAAAATGATCCAGGTCCTCAAATGTTAACAACAACACATCAAAGGCTAAAATTTCAGGTATCTATTTCTTAACAAGTAATCATGGTGTAACTTTGTTCACTAAAATAAGCTTAATAATGCATGGGTCATCACACACATTCTAAAACGCTATCGTAGGATGTTTAACAAAATGTCACTACACACAAGTTTGTTGGAGGAATACTCAGCAGCAGCTAAGTGTGATGATGGGTCCTTTATACACAGTTGACCGGTAAGAAGCATGTGCAATAGGGTAGTGCAATACACGTGATTAGGAGATAGGGAATATATGAAATGGGGAGCATGGTTACCATCGTTTAAAGTTGAAAACATGTCCATGTTGCGATTGTGATTCCATTGGAAGGGCACCACACACGTTAGGGAGGTTGAGGACATTTTCACTATTTCAACGAAGCTCCCTTGGCGAAGAAGATCCGGTGACTTCTCAATGGTCCTTTGTCATTATGTGTGTGAGTGTTGGCTACTTCACGGCCACGTATTTGTTGGAAATATGCCCTAGAGACAATAAAAAATTAGTTAATATCATATTTCCTTGTTCATGATAATCGTTTATTATCCATGCTATAATTGTATTGAATGGAAACATAGATACATGTGTGGATACATAGACAACACCGTCTCCCTAGTAAGGCTCTAGTGAACTAGCTCATTGATCAAAAGATGGTTAAGGTTTCCTAGCCATGGACATGAGATGTCCTTTGATAACGGGATCATATCATTAGGAGAATGATGTGATGGACAAGACCCAAACTACAAACGTAGCATATGATCGTGTCAGTTTATTGCTACTGTTTTCCGCATGTCAAGTATATGTTCCTATGACCATGAGCTCATGCAACTCACTGACACCGGAGGAATGCTTTGTGTGTATCAAACGTCGCAACGTAACTGGGTGACTATAAAGGTGCTCTACAGGTATCTCCGAGGGTGTCTGTTGAGTTGGCATGGATCAAGACTGGGATTTGTTGCTCGGTGTGACGGAGAGGTATCTCAGGGCCCACTCGTAATGCAAGATCACAAACAAGCCTTGCAAGCAATGTGACAAAGTGTTAGTCACGGGATCTTGTATTACGGAACGAGTAAAGAGACTTGCCGGTAACGAGGTTGAATTGGTATGGAGATACCGACGATCGAATGTCCGGCAAGTAACATACCGAACAACAAAGGGAACGTTATATGGGATTAACTGAATCCTTGACACAGAGGTTTGACCGATAAAGATCTTCGTAGAATATGTAGGAACCAATATGGTCATCCAGGGACCGCTATTGTTTGTTGGCCGTAGAGGTGTCTCGGTCATGTCTACATAGTTCTCGAACCCGTAGGGTCTGCACACTTAAGGTTTGGTGACGTTTCGGTAGTGTAGAGTTATGTATGGTGGTGACCGAAGGTTGTTCGGAGTCCCGGATGAGATCCCGGATGTCACGAGGAGCTCCGGAATGGTCCGGAGGTAAATATTCAGATATAGGATGTCCCAGTTTGGTCGCCGGAAAAGTTTCGGGCTCATCGGTAGTGTACCGGGAGTGCCGGTAGTGTACCGGGAGATCTTCGGGAGGGGTATTCCGACCCAGGAGGATTCATGGGCTGTGGAATATTATTAACCAGCCCTTAGTGGGCTGGTGGAATATCCACACGAGGCCCATGCGGCAGGAGGGAAGAAATCCAAAAGGAAAAGGTGGAAAAAGGCCAAAAAGGAGCAATCCTAGTCCTACTAGGATTGGAGGAGAAGAGTCCTCCTCTCCCTCCTTGTCTTGGCCAAAATCCAAAGAGAGCCAGCCCTTGTGGAATTGCTCCACCACCATCACCGGAGCGCCGTCACGCTGCCGGTGAACTCTTCCTCCTCTCCACTCCCTCTTGCTAGACCAAGACGGTGGAGATCGTCATCAAGCTGCACGTGTGCTGAACGCGAACATGCCATCCGTTCGGTACCAGATCGCAAGGACTGTGATCAAGGCCACGGGACGGATCGTGATGTGTTCGCGAGACGGAATGTGATGAGTTCGTGAGACGGATCGTGATGAGATCGCGGGATGGATCGTGATGAGATCGCGGGACGGCTCGTGATGAGAACGCGGGGCGGATCGTGATGTGTTCGTGAGACGGAACGTGATGAGTTCGCGAGACGGATCGTGATGAGATCGCGGGACGGATTGTGATGAGATCGCGGGACGGATCGTGATTGGATTGCGGGACGGTTCGTGATTGGATCACGCGACACTCGGCGATTTGGATCACGAAGAAGTTCGACTACACCAACCGCGTTACTTAACGCTACCCGTTTAGCGATCTACAAGGGTACGTAGATCCACTCCCCCTCTCGTAGATGCTCATCACCATGGATAGATCTGCGTGTGCGTTGGAATTTTTTTGTTTCCCATGCAACATTCCCCAACAGTGGCATCATGAGCTAGGTCTATGTGTTGATGAGATCTCGAGTAGAACACAAAAGGTTTGTGGGCGTCGATGCTTAGATTTCTTCCTCCCTTGGTCGTATTTTGGTTTAGCGGTATTGTGAGATGAAGCGACCCGGACCAACATTACTCGTACGCTTACGAGAGACCGGTTCCCTCGACACAACTTGTTGCCTAGATGGCTTGCGGGTGGTAGTTTCTCTCACTTTAGTTGGATCGGATCTGACAAAGGGGGTCCTTGAGAAGGTTGAAAAGCAAACTAGTGTATCACCGTTGTGGTTTATGCGTAGGTGAGAATTGTTCTTGCTAGATTCCCATAGCAGCCACGTAAAACTTGCAAAAACAATTAGAGGATGTCTAACTTGTTTTTGCAGGGTATTTTTTGATGTGATATGGCCAATTACATCATGTGATATATGTGATGTATGAGATGATCATGTGATGTATAGAATTTCATGACTTGCATGTCAATGAGTACGGCAACCGGCAGGAGCCATAGGGTTGTCTTTAATTATTGTATGACCTGCGTGTCAATCATTAATCGCTATGTAATGCTTTAATTTACCGCTAAACGGTAGCAATAGTAGTAGAAGCATGCAGGGCGTGACAACCCCGATGGCAACACGTTGATGGAGATCAAGATGATGGAGATCATGGTGTCGTGCCGGTGACGATGGAGATCATGCCGGGAGATCTAAAGCACAAGTTCATGGCCATATCATGTCACTTATGATTTGCATGTGATGTTAATCCTTTTATGCACGTTGTTTTGCTTAGGATGATGTTAGCATTATAAGGTGATGCCTCACTTAATTTCAAGATAAATTGTGTTCTCCCTGAGTGTGCACCGTTGCGAAAGTTTGTCGTGTTGAGACACCACGTGATGATCGGGTGTGATAGACTCGGGTGCAAGCCAGTGTTGCACACGTAGAACACTCGGGTTAAACTTGACGAGCCTAGCATGTACAGACATGGCCTCAGAACACAAGAGACCGAAAGGTCGAGCATGAGTCATATAGTAGATATGATCAACATAATGATGTTCACCATTGAAGTATTAGTCACGGGATCTTGTATTACGGAACGAGTAAAGATACTTGTTAGTAACAAGGTGGAACTAGGTATGGAGATACCGACGATCGAATCCCGGGAAAGTAACATATCGAAGAACAAAGGGAACATCATACGAGATTAACTGAATCCTCGACATAGAGGTTCGACCGATAAGGCTCTTCGTAGAATATGTAGGAACCAATGTGGACATCCCGGTCCCGCCATTGGTTATTGACCGTAGAGGTGTCTCGGTCATGTCTACATAGTTCTCGAACCCACAGGGTCTGCACACTTAAGGTTTGGTGACGTTTCGGTAGTATAGAGTTATGTATGATGGTGACCAAAGTTTGTTCGGAGTCCCGGATGAGATCTTGGCCGTCACGAGGAGCTCCAGAATGGTCCGGAGGTAAATATTTATATATAGGAAGTCCTATTTTGGTCGCCGGAAAAGTTCCAGGCTCATCGGTAGTGTACCGAGAGTGCCGGTAGTGTACCGGGAGACCACCGGGAGGGGTATTTCGACCCAAGAGGCTTCATGGGCTGTGCGAGGGTGAATACCAGCCCTTAGTGGGATGGTGGAAGTCCCACACAAGGCCCATGTTTCTGGGAAGAAAATACCAAAAGGAAAAAGGTGGAAAAAGGCAAAAAGGCCAAATAAGGAAGGAGTCCTAATCCTAATAGGAGTGGAGGAGGAGGACTCCTCCCTCCAATTTGGTCCAGATCTTGAGGGTTTCAGGCTGCCTCCTCCCCTCCCTCCCTCCTATATATACTAGAGGATTTAGAGGGAAGAGCTAACCCTAATTGCCACGTTGCCTCTCTACTTCCTCTAGATCGTAGTTTCTCCTCTAGATCGGTTTTCAGCGGTGCTTAGGCGAAGTCCTGCTAGAATTCCTCCACCACCATTTTCGCAATGCCGTCGCGCTGGTGGAGAACTCATCTACCTCTACGCTCCCTCTTGCTAGATCAAGAAGGCGGAGATCGTCATCGAGCTGTACGTGTGCTGAACGTGGAGGTGCCGTCCGTTCGGTACTTGATCGGGACGGATCGTGTTCGTGATTGGATCGCGGGACGCTCGGCGATTTGGATCGCGAAGACGTTCGACTACACCAACCGCGTTTCTTAACGCTTCCGCTTAGCGATCTACAAGGATACGTAGATCCACTCTCCCTCTCGTAGATGCTCATCACCATGGATAGATCTGTGTGTGCGTAGCAAATTTTTTGTTTCCCATGCGACGTGCCCCAACAGTGGTATCAGAGCCAGGTTTATGTGTAGATGAGATCTTGATTAGAACACAAAAGGTTTGTGTCCGTTGATGCTTAGATTGCTTCCTCCCTTGGTCGTGTTTTGGTTCAGCGGTATTGTGGGATGAAGCGGCCCGGACCAACCTTAGTCGTACGCTTACGAGAGACCGGTTCCCTCAACTGCACTTGTTGCAAAAGATGGCTAGCGGGTGTCAGTTTCTCCTACTTTAGTTGGATCGGATTTGACAAAGGCGGTCCTTGAGAAGGTTGAAAAGGAACTAATGTATCACCGTTGTGGTTTATTCGTAGGTGAGAACTGTTCTTGCTAGATACCTATAGCAGCCACGTAAAACATGCAACAACAATTAGAGGACGTCTAACTTGTTTTTGCAGGGTATGTTGTGATGTGATATGGCCAATTACATGATGTGATATATGTAATGTATGAGATGATCATGTGATGTATAGATTATCATGACTTGCATGTCGATGAGTACGGCAACCGGCAGGAGCCATTGGGTTGTCTTTAATTACTGTATGACCTGCGTGTCAATCATTAAGCGCTATGTAATGCTTTACTTCATCGCTAAACGGTAGCAATAGTAGTAGAAGCATGTTGGGTGTGACAACCCAGATGGCGACACGTTGATGGAGATCAAGATGATGGAGATCATGGTGTCATGCCGGTGACGATGGAGATCATGCTGGTGCTTTCTAGATGGAGATCAAAAGCACAAGTTCATGGCCATATAATGTCACTTATGATCTGCATGTGATGTTAATTCTTTTATGCACCTTGTTTTGCTTAGGACGACGGTAGCATTATAAGGTGATCCCTCACTTAATTTCAAGATAAATTGTGTTCTCCCAGAGTGTGCACCGTTGCGAAAGTTCGTCGTGTCGAGACACCACGTGATGATCGGGTGTGATAGACTCTATGTTCACATACAAAGGGTGCAAGCCAGTGTTGCACATGCAGAACACCTGGGTTAAACTTGACGAGCCTAGCATGTACAGACATGGCCTCGGAACACAAGATACCGAAAGGTGGAACATGAGTCATATAGTAGATATGATTAACATGATGATTTTCACCATTGAAACCAGCTCAATTCACGTGATGATCGGACTTGAGTTGGTGAATTTGGATCATGTATCACTCGAATGACTGGAGGGATGTCAATTTTAGTGGGAGTTCTTAAGTAATATGATTTATTGAACTCATTATCATGAACTCAGTCAGTAGTGTCTTTGCAAATTATGTTGTAAATTACTAGCACGCGCTGTAGCTCCCTTGTAATTTTATATGTTCCTAGAGAAATAGAGTTGAAAGATGATGGTAGCAATATTGCAGACTAGGTCCGTGATTTGAGGATTGTCCTCAATGCTGCACAGAAGGCTTATGTCCTTAATGCACCGCTTGGTGCGCCAACCCCTCTAGCGTTGTCTGTAGATGTTGTGAACATCTGACAGGCAAGTTCTGATGACTACTTGATAGTTTAGTGCGTCATGCATTACGGCTTAGAATTGAGGCTCCGAAATGTTTTGAACATCACGGAACATTTGAGATGTTTCTAAGAGCTGAAATTAGGATCTCAGGCTCGTGCCCGTGTTGGGAGATATGAGATCTCCAACAGGATTCTTTGCCTGCAAGATGAAAGAGAATAGCTCAATCATCGAGCATGTGCTCGGATTGTTTGGGTGCTTTCAATTGCTTGAATCGAGTGGGAGTTGATCTTCCAGATAAGATAGTGATTGATATAGTTCTCCAAGTCACTGTCACTAAGCTACTAGAACTTGGTGATGAACTATGAAATGTCAGGGATAGTAATAATGATCCCTAAGCTGTTCATGATGTTTGACACCGTGAAGGTAGAAATCAAGAAGGAGCATCAAGTGTTGATGGTTAGTAAAACCACTAGTTTCGAGAAGGGCAAGGGCAAGTAGGGAAACTTCATGGATAACAAATCAGTTGCTGCTCCAGTGAAGCAACCCAAAGTTAAACCCGAACCCGAGACTAAGTGCTTCGATTATGAGGAGAGCGGTCGCTGAAGCGGAATAACCCTGGATACTTGGTAGATAAGAAGGCTGGCAATGTCGACAGAAGTATATTTGACATACATGTTATTGATGTGTACCTTGCTAGTACTCCTAGTAGCACCTGGGTATTGGATACCGGTTCAGTTGCTAAATGTTAGTAACTCGAAGTAAAAGCTACAGAATAAACGGAGACTAGCTAAGTGTGAGGTGACGATGTGTGTTGGAAATGTTTCCAAAGTTGATGTGATCAACATCGCATGCTCTCGCTACCTTCGGGATTAGTGATGAACCTAAATAAATGTTATTTGGTGTTTTGCGTTGAGCATGAACATGATTAGATCGTCTTTTTGCAACACGGTTGTTCATTTAAGTTATAGAATAATGGTTATTCTATTTACATGAATAATACCTTCAATGGTCATGCACCCAGTGAGAATGGTTTGTTGAAATCTTGATCGTAGTAATACACATGTTCATAACATTGATGCCAAAAGATAGAAAGTTAATAATGATAGTACCACATACTTGTGGCACTGCCGCTAAATGTCATATTGGTATAAAGCGCATGAAGAAACTCCATTCTGATGGATCTTTGGACACATTCCATTTCGAATCGGTTGAGACATGCGAACCATGCCTCTTGGGCAAGATGACTAAGGACCCCGTTTTCCGGATTGATGGAGCGGGAAAGTGATTTATTGGAAATGATACATGTTGATGTATGCAATCCAATGAGTCTTGGAGCGTGCGGTGGATATAGTTATTTTCATATCTTCACTGATGATTTGAGTAGATATAGTGTATATTTACTTAATGAAACACAAGTCTGAATCGTTTCAAAGGTTCAACCAAATTCAGAGTGAAGTTTAAGATCATCGTGACAAGAAGATAAAAATGTCTGCGATATGATCGTGGAGATGAATATCTGAGTTACGAGTTTGGCATACAACTTTAGACAATGTGAAAGTTGTTTCACAACTCACGCCACTAGGAACACCATAGTGTGATGGTGTGTCCGCACGTCATAGTCGTGCTCTATTGGATATGGTGCGTGCTATGATGTCTCTTATCGTTTTGTTACTATAATTTTGGTGTTATGCATTAGAGACTACTACATTCACTTTAAATAGGGCTCCATCTAAATCCGTTGAGATGACACCGTGTGAATTATGGTTTGATAGAAACCTAAGCTGTCATTTCTTGATGTTTGGGGCTGCGACGCTTGTGTGGAAAAATGTTTTCGCCTAATGAGCTCGAACCCAAAGCGGACAAATGCATCTTCATAGAATAACCTAAAGAACAGTTAGGTGAACCTTCTATCTCAGATCCAAGCATAAAGTGTTTGTTGCTAAAACTGGATCCTTTCTCGAGAAAAAGTTTCTCTCGAAAGAATTGAGTGGGAGGAAGATGGAACTTGATGAGTTTGTTGAACCTTTGTTCAACTCGAGAGTAGCGCGGTGCAGGAAGATGTTTCTATAAAGCCTACATTAGTTGAAGAGGAAGTTAGTGATGATGATCATGAAGCTTCGGATCAAGTTACTGTCGAACCTTGTTGGTCGACAAGGATGTGTACTGCTCCTGAGCGGTATGACAACCCTGTCTTGGATGTTATGTTGTGGGACAACCATGAACCTACGAGCTGTGGAGAAGCGATGATGGGCCCGGATTCCGACAAATGGTTAGAGGCCATGAAATCCGAGATAGGATCCATGTATGGAAGCCAAGTATAGACTATGGTAGACTTGCTAGTTGGACGGCAGGTCGTTGAGTACAAATGGATCTTTAAAATGAAGACAGACGCAGATGGTAAATGTCGCCATTTGTAAAGCTGGACTTGTTGCAAAGATATTTGTGACAAGTTCAAGGAGTTGACTGCGATGAGACTTTCTCACTCGTAGCGATGCTAAAGTCTGTTGGAATAATGTTAGCAGTTGCTGTATTTTTCAATTATGAAATCTGGCAGATGGATGTCAAAACATCATTTCCTTAACGGTTTACTTGAGGAAAGGTTGTATGTGATACAACCAGAAGGTTTTCTCAGTCCTAAGGATGCTATAAGGTGTGCAAGTGTCAGTGATCCTTCTATGGACTGAAGCAAGCATCTCGGAGTTGGAATATATACTTTGATGAGGTGATCAAAGTGATCCTTCTACCTAATTGTTGAGCATCAAGATCTATAGAGATAGATCAAGATGCTTGATGAGACTTTCAATGAGTACATACCTTGACAAGATTTTGAAAGAATTCAAAATGGATCAGTCAGAGAAAGAGTTCTCACCTGATTTGTAAGGTATGAAGTTGAGTGAGACTCAAAGCTCGACAACAGCAGAAGAAAGAGTAAGGAGGAACGTCGTCCCCTATGCCTTAGCCATAGGCTCTATATTATGCCATGCTGTGTACCGCACCTGGTGTGTGCCATGCCATGAGTACGTTAAGGGGTACAACAGTGATCCAGGAGTGGATCACTGGACAGCGGTCTAGATTATCCTTAGTAACTAGAAGATTAAGGAGATGTTTCTCGATTATGGATGTGATAAAGAGTTCGTCATAAAGAGTTACGTCGCTACAAGCTTTAACACCAATTCGGATGACTCGTAGTAGCAATCTGGATTCATATAGTGGAGCAGCCATTTGGAAGAGTACCAAGTGGAGTCTGGTAACGGTGGTTACAGTTTGACATAGAGATTTGCAAAGTATACATGGATCTGAATGTCGCAGACCTGTTGACTATAAGACCTCTCTCACATGCAAAGCATGATCGAGCCCCAGAACTCATTGGGTGTTAGATTCATAAAATGCGAATCACATGGTGATGTGAACTAGATTATTGACTCTAGTGCAAGTGGGAGACTGTTGGAAATATGCCCTAGAGGCAATAGTAAATTAGTTATTATCATATTTCCTTGTTCATGATAATCGTTTATTGTCCATGCTATAATTGTATTGATCGGAGACTTAGATACATGTGTGGATACATAGACAAAAGCATGTCCCTAGTATGCCTCTAATAGGCTAGCTCGTTGATCAAAAGATGGTTAAGGTTTCCTAGACATGGACATGAGATGTCATTTGATAACGGTATAACATCATTAGGAGAATAATGTGATGGACAAGACCCAAACTACAAACGTAGCATATGATCGTGTCAGTTTATCGCTACTGTTTTCTTCATGTCAAGTATGTGTTCCTATGACCATGAGATCATGCAACTCATGGACATCGGAGGAGTGCCTTATGTGTATCAAATATCGCAACGTAACTGGGTGACTATAAAGGTGCTCTACAGGTATCTCTCAGGGTGTCTATTGAGTTGGCATGGATCAAGACTCGGATTTGTTACTCCGTTTGACGGAGAGGTATCTCAGGGCCCACTCGGTAATACAACATCACAATAAGCCTTGCAAGCAATGTGACTAAGTGTTAGTCATGGGATCTTGTATTACGGAACGAGTAAAGAAACTTGTCAGTAACGAGGTTGAACTAGGTATGGAGATACCGGCGATCGAATCTCGGGCAAGTAACATATCGAAGAACAAAGGGAACATCATACGGGATGAACTGAATCCTTGACATAGAGGTTCAACCGATAAAGGTCTTCGTAGAATATGTAGGGACCAATGTGGACATCCAGGTCCCGCCATTGGTTATTGACCGTAGAGGTGTCTCGGTCATGTCTACATAGTTCTCGAACCCGCAGGGTCTGCACACTTAAGGTTTGGTGGCGTTTCGGTAGTATAGAGTTATGTATGGTGGTGACCGAAGTTTGTTCAGAGTCCCGGATGAGATCCTGGACATCACGAGGAACTCCGGAATGGTCCGTAGGTAAAGATTTATATATAGGAAGTCCTGTTTTGATCGCCGGAAAAGTTCCATGCTCATCGGTAGTGTACCGGGAGTGCCGGTAGTGTACCGGGAGACCACCGGGAGGGGTATTTCGACCCAAGAGGCTTCATGGGCTGTGGGAGGGTGAATACCAGCCGTTAGTGGGATGGTGGAAGTCCCACTCAAGGACCATGTGGCTGGGAAGAAAATACCAAAAGGAAAAAGGTGGAAAAAGGCAAAAAGGCCAAATAAGGAAGGAGTCCTAATCCTAATAGGAGTGGAGGTGGAGGACTCCTCCCTCCACTTTCGACCAGATCTTGAGGGTTTGAGGCTGCCTCCTCCCCTCTCTCCCTCATATATATACTAGAGGATTTACAGGGAAGAGCTAACCCTAATTGCCACGTGCTCTCTCTACTTCCTCTAGATCGTAGTTTCTCCTCTAGATCGGTTTTCAGCGGTGCTTAGGCGATGCCCTACTGGAATTCCTCCACCACCATCTTTGCAATGCTATCGCGTTGTTAGAGAACTCATCTACCTCTCCGCTCCCTCTTGCTAGATCAAGAAGGCGGAGATCATCATCGAGTTGTACGTGTGCTGAACGCGGAGGTGTCGTCCGTTCGGTACTTGATCGGGACGGATCGTGTTCGTGATTGGATCGCGGGACGCTCAGCGATTTGGATCGCGAAGACGTTCGACTACACCAACCGCCTTTCTTAACGCTTCCGCTTAGTGATCTACAAGGGTACATAGATCCACTCTCCCTCTCGTAGATGCTCATCACCATGGATAGATCTGCGTGTGCGTAGGAATTTTTTTGTTTCCCATGCGACGTTCCCCAACATTTTACAATTATGAAATCTGGCAGATGGATGACCAATCATCGTTTCCTTAACAGTTTACTTGAGGAAAGGTTGTATGTGATACAACCAGAAGGTTTTGTCAGTCCTAAGGATGCTAAAAGGTGTGCGAGCTCCAGCAATCCTTCTATGGTCTGGAGCAAGCATCTCGGACTTGGAATATATGCTTTGATGAGGTGATCAAAGTTTTGTAGTTTATACAAAGTTTACGAGAAACTTGTATTTACAATAAAGAGAGTGGGAGCACTATAGAGTTTGTAGTAAGCATATGTGGTTGACATATTGTTGATCGGAAATGATGTAGAATTTCTGGAAAGCATAAAGGGTTATTTGAAAAGAGTTTTTCAAAGTAAAGACCTGGATAAAACTACCTAATTATTGAGCATCAAGATCTATAGAGATAGATCAAAGATGCTTGATGAGACTTTCAATGAGTACATACCTTGACAAAATTTGGAAAGAGTTCAAAATGGATCAGTCAGAGAAAGAGTTCTCGCCTGATTTGTAAGGTGTGAAGTTGAGTGAGACTCAAAGCTCGACAACGGCAGAAGAAAGAGAAAGGACGAACATCGTCCCCTATGCCTTAGCCATAGGCTCTGTATAGTATGCTATGCTGTGTACCGCACCTGTGTGTGCCTTGCCATGAGTCCTTCAAGGGGTACAAGAGTGATCCAGGAGTGGATCACTGGACAATGGTCAAGATTATCCTTAGTAACTAAAAGACTAAGGAGATGTTTCTCGATTATGGAGGTGGTAAAAGAGTTCGTCGTAAAGAGTTACGTCGATGCGAGCTTTAAACACCGATCCGGATGACTCTTAGTAGTAATCTTGATATGTATAGTGGAGCAGCCATTTGGAATAGTACCAAATGGAGTGTGGTAGCAGTATTTACAGTTTGACATAGAGATTTGCAAAGAACACACGGATCTGAATGTCACAGACCCATTGACTATAAGACCTCTCTCACATGCAAAGCATGATCGAGCCCAGAACTCATTGGGTGTTAGATTCATAACAATGCAAATCACATCGTGATGTGAACTAGATTATTGACTCTAGTGCAAGTGGGGACTGTTGGAAATATGCCCTAGAGACAATAATAAATTAGTTATTATCATATTTCCTTGTTCATGATAATCGTTTATTATCCATGCTATAATTGTATTGAATGGAAACATAGATACATGTGTGGATACATAGACAACAACGTGTCCCTAGTAAGCCTCTAGTGAACTAGCTCGTTGATCAAAAGATGGTTAAGGTTTCCTAGCCATGGACATGAGACGTCATTTGATAACGGGATCATATCATTAGGAGAATGATGTGATGGACAAGACCCAAACTACAAACGTAGCATATGATCGTGTCAGTTTATTGCTACCGTTATCCGCATGTCAAGTATATGTTCCTATGACTATGAGATCATGCAACTCACTGACACCGGAGGAATGCTTTGTGTGTATCAAACGTCGCAACGTAACTGGGTGACTATAAAGGTGCTCTACAGGTATCTCCGAGGGTGTCTGTTGAGTTGGCACGGATCAAGACTGGGATTTGTTACTCCGTGTGACGAAGACCTATCTCAGGGCCCACTCGGTAATGCAAGATCACAAACAAGCCTTGCAAGAAATGTGAGAAAGTGTTAGTCACGGGATCTTGTATTACGGAACGAGTAAAGAGACTTTCCGGTAATGAGGTTGAACTAGGTATGCAGATACCGATGATCGAATCTCGGGCTAGTAACATACCGAAGAACAAAGGGAACGTTATACGGGATTAACTGAATCCTTGACATAGAGGTTCGACAGATAAAGATCTTCGTAGAATATGTAGGAACCAATATGGTCATCCAAGGCCTTCTATTGGTTGTTGGCCGTAGAGGTGTCTCAGTCATGTCTACATAGTTCTCGAACCCGCAGGGTCTGCACACTTAAGGTTTGGTGACATTTCGGTAGTGTAGAGTTATGTATGGTGGTGACTGAAGGTTGTTCGGAGTCCCAGATGAGATCCTGGACATCACGAGGATCTCCGGAATGGTCCGGAGGTAAAGATTCATATATAGGATGTCCCAGTTTGGTTGCCGGAAAAGTTTCGGGCTCATTGGTAGTGTACCGGGAGTGCCGGTAGTGTACAGGGAGACCTCCGGGAGGGGTATTTCGACCCAATAGGCTTCATGGGCTTTGGGAGAGTATTAACCAGCCCTCAGTGGGATGGTGGAATAGCCACAAAAGGCCCATGCGGCAGGAGGGAAGATATCCAAAAGGAAAAGTGGAAAAAGGCCAAAAAGGAGCAATCCTAGTCTTACTAGGATTGGAGGAGGAGAGTCCTCCTCTCCCTCCTTGTCTTTGCGAAATCCAAAGAGATCCAACCCTTGTAGAAAGCCTCTCCACTCCTCCTATATATATTGGTGGAATAGAGGGTTTTTGCACTAGTTTTTACGGCCATGTGCTACCCGTTCCACCGGTGCTCCTCTAGATCGGTTTTCCGCAGTGCTTAGGCGAAGCCCTGCCGGAATTGTTCCGCCACCATCACCGGAGCGCCGTCACGCTGCCGATGAAATCTTCCTCCTCTCCACTCCCTCTTGCTGGACCAAGACGGTGGAGATCTTCATCTAGCTGCACGTGTGCTGAACGCGGACGTGCCGTCCGTTCGGTACTAGATCGATAGGACCGTGATCAAGGCCACGGGACGGATCGTGATGTGTTCGCGAGACGGAATGTGATAAGTTTGTGAGACGGATCGTGATGAGATCGCGTGATGGATCGTGATGAGATCGCGGGACGACTCGTGATGAGATCGCGGGACGGATCGTGATGTGTTCGTGAGACGGAATGTGATGAGTTCGCGAGACGGATCGAGATGAGATCGCGGGACGGATTGTGATGAGATCGCGGGACGGATCGTGATTGGATCGCGGGACGGTTCGTGATTGGATCGCGGGACACTCGGCGATTTGGATCACGAAGAAGTTCGACTACACCAACCGCGTTACTTAACGCTTCCCGCTTAGCGATCTACAAGGATACGTAGATCCACCCCCCCTCTCGTAGATGCTCATCACCTTGGATAGATCTGCGTGTGCATAGGAATTTTTTTGTTTCCCATGCAACGTTCCCCAACAGTATTTTCTTGGCACCTTCTTTTCTAGATCGGTGATGGAGTCTCTTCTTTGGTTGGTTTGGTTGCTTGCATTCTTCCTTCGCGATCTTATTTTGATTTTTGGGTACCCATCCCGACCATCAAATTCTCCAATACAGTGTTGGCGGCCATGCGTGGTGATGCGGCTGTGAGGGAGCTAGCTGCAGAGCACGCCGTGACAGCCTGACTACACATGGAGCAGGTTGGACGCCTCGATGCCGCCAGCTGGGGAGGCAGACAGTCTGGAGAATCACCACCCGAGAGAACCGTCGGAAATAGCGGCACGAGCCAGCTCGGGCCGCGGGGAAGACATACGATGGTGGCGCATGCATGTCATATGGGTGTGCAATCGTTGTTTGCATCGTCGACATCTCGATGATTTTTCATGGTATGGATACATACCATCACACTCAGCCGTTCTGTCTAGCCTATAGGCTAGGGTAATCATGTCACATCACTTATTAGTATGCATGAACACTAGTTGTATGTATGTTTTGTGCAATGAGTAGAAAAATTAACGCTCATCAGTGCTTATCTTCTTTCCTCGATTCGTGAGATTCATCAAAGAAACTTGGCGTAATCTAGATAACATTTTGGAGTTAGCCGTATGATGAAATTGATTGCACGAGGCTGAAATTTGACTATCAGGTATGTTTTTATCAGCTGACTTGTATACACATATTCAAAACTACATGATCGAACATAACAAGATTTCAATCATTACTACATTTTTAGCATCCCAATCAATGGACGTACCGAAATGCCGAGTAAGGTTGGTGTGACCTCTCCATCATTCTATCAATTAATCGATTAGTTCATTTGATTAGTTGATTTATTTTAGGACCAACTATTATATACAATGGTAACATGACCGCAACAATTAGCACCTAGCAATCATAAGATGACCACACCTAGCAACAATTGCCACTTGTTTCTTGTACCACATACACGTATGACTGGCCGGCCAATGACCACACATGCATGATTAATTAGGTGATGGGACCAATCAATGAAGTTCTTCGATATTAAAAAGATTAGTGGAGATGCACGGCATCCAAACAAGTAAGCTAAGATACATAGAGTATGTTGTCGTATATAAACACACAGATTATTATCGCATACATAATCATCATCATCTAAAATAGAAAGACAAAGTGTACGCATGAGAGACACAAGATGAATAACCTTGTCTATCATGGTCACCAAAATCTTTCACATCCTCAAATATTAACATCGATCCATCAAAGGCTAAAATTTCAGGTATCACTTTCTTAACAAGTAATCATGGTGTAACTTTGTTCACTAAAACAAGATCAATAATATAAGAGTCATCAAACACATTTTAAAACCCTATCGTAGATGGTTTAACAAAATTTCACTACACACACGCTTGTTGGAGGAATACCGAGCAACACCTGTGTGTGATGGTGGGTCCATTATACATGATTGACCAATAATAAGCGTGTGCAATAGGGCTGTCCACCACACATGATCAGGAGAAAGGGAACATATTAAATATGGGGCGAGGTTGTGAATCGTTTAAAGTGGAGAACATGTGCATTGTGCAATTCCTATTCAACAGGAAGGGCACCACACACGTTAGGGAGCTTGTGTGTGAGATTAAGACTTAAATGAGTAGACTATTGTTCCTCTGACTATTGTAGCCAAATCTAAAAATGGGTGCCTTAAACATATATGTTAACGATCTTTGGGAAAAGTGAGTGGTTGATAGGGGTAGGTGATATCTAAGGCAAGAAAGGGGTCGTTGTGAAGTCCAATCTTCAACACGCTAAGATGTATACAATGAATTGCTTCAAGTTACCAAATCAATTATGTGGAAATGAAATTCGATCTCTTCAAACTTATAGTTGGTTCCAACATTGTTCACAAAAAGTAAGTTCCTTTTGCTAGGACAAAGCGTTCATGTGTAGAACATACAGGGGTTTAGAATTTTGACATTTTGACTCTTCCAACCAAGCTCGCTTTGGAAAAAAGATCGAGAGGACTCTCAATGGACCCATGTCGTTGTATGCGTGCGTGCTAGATACTTCAAGACCACATATTTTTTTGGAGCCTTCTTTGCGATATTGGTCATGGAGTCTCTTCCTTGGTAGGTTTTGGTTGCTTGCATTCTTACTTCTCAATATTATTTTGATTTTTCACCACCCAGCCCTGCCATCAAATTTTCCAAGACAATGTCGACAACCACGCCCAGTGATGGGTCTCGAAGGGAGCTAGGCACGGAGCACGCTACGATGGCATGACTAGATATGGAATGCGCCGTCGAGCTACGGGAGGAACGGGAGCACTCCGTAGTGGCTAGTGGCGCATGGAGAGGCCGCCACCAAGGTGCCAGAGCTAGCGGCAACACAGGCAGCCCAGACGCCTTGATGCCGCTGGCCATGGAGGCTAACAGCCCGCCTCCATCGCCGTCCCAGGAGAATTATCGAAAACAGTGGGACGGTCCGAATCGGGCCACTGGGGAGATGTACGATGGTAGTACATGCATGTCATACGGGCGTGCAATCCCTGTGGCCGTCGTCAATATCTCGAAGGGTTTTCATGGTACGGATCCATGTTGTCACACTCAGATGCCCATCTGGCCTAGAGGCTAGAGTAATCATGTCACATCACTTATTAGTATGCATGAACACTATTTGTACGTTTGTGTTGAACAATTAGTAGAAAAATCACACTCAACAGAGCTTTTCTTATTTCCTCGATCGTGCAATTCATAGAAAAAATTTGGCGTAATGTATATAAAATTTCGGAGTTAGCCTTAGGATGAAATTTGATTGCGCTAGGCTGAAATTTGATTATTATGTATGTTTTTCTATCAGCGGACTTGTTAACACATATTCAAAACTACGTCACCGAACATAACAAGATTTCAATCATTAACTACATGTTTTAGCATCCAGATCCATGGACGTACCGAAATACCGAGTAAGGTTGGTGTGATATCTCTATTATTCTACAAATTAATGGATTAGTTCATTTGTTAGTTGATTTATTATAGGATCAACTATTATATAACATGGTAACATGACCGGAACAATTAGCCTAGTGAGCTGGGGTAGGCCGGTTATCATGAGGAAAGTGTTGGAAATATGCCCTAGAGGCAATAATAAAATGGTTATTATTGTATTTCCTTGTTCATAATAATTGTCTATTGTTCATGCTATAATTGTGTTAACCAGAAACCGTAATACATGTGTGAATACATAGACCACAATATGTCCCTAGTGAGCCTCTAGTTGTCTAGCTCGTTGATCAATAGATGGTCACGGTTTCATGACCGTGGACATTGGATGTAGTTGATAACGGGATCACATCATTAGGAGAATGATGTGATGGACAAGACCCAATCCTAAGCATAGCACAAGATCGTGTAGTTCATCTGCTAAAGCTTTTCAATGTCAAGTATCGTTTCCTTAGACCATGAGGTTGTGCAACTCCCGGATGCCGTAGGAATGCTTTGCATGTGCCAAACGTCACAACGTAACTGGGTGGCTATAAAGGTACGCTACGGGTATCTCCGAAAGTGTCTGTTGGGTTGGCATGAACCGAGACTGGGATTTGTCACTCCATGTGATGGAGAGGTATCTCTGGGCCCACTCGGTAAGACATCATCATAATGAGCTCATTCTGACTAAGGAGTTAGCCACGGGATGATGTGTTACGGAACGAGTAAAGAGACTTGCCGGTAACGAGATTGAACAAGGTATAGGGATACCGACGATAGAATCTCGGGCAAGTATCATACCGGTAGACAAAGGGAATTGTATACGGGATTGATTGAATCCCCGACATCGTGGTTCATCCCTTGAGATCATCATGGAGGACGTGGGAACCAACATGGGTATCCAGATCCGCTGTTGGTTATTAACCGGAGAGGTTCTCGGTCATGTCTACGTATCTCCCGAACCAGTAGGGTCTACACACTTAAGGTTTGATGACGCTAGGGTTATAGGCAAATAGTGTACGTGGTTACCGAAGATTGTTCGGAGTCCCGGATGAGATCCCGGACGTCACGAGGAGCTCCGGAATGGTCCGGAGATGAAGATTGATATATAGAAAGTGAGGTTTTGGTTACCGGAAGTGTTTCGGGCGTCACCAGTAGTGTACCGGGACCACCGGAAGGGTTCCGGGGGTCCACCAAGTGGGCCCACCTGCCTCGGAAGGTTGCATGGGCCAAGAGTGGGAGGGAGCCAGCCCCTAGGTGGGATGGTGCCCCTCCCACCCCAGCCCAAGGCGCAGCAAGAGGTTGAGAAAGCAAACCCTAGGCGTGGATGGGCCTTAATGGCCACCCTAGGGCGCCTCCACCCCTCCCTGCCCTAACCGACGGCCAGATGGCCTCCAAAGGCTGCCGCCAGCCCTCTAGGGGAAACCCTAGGGCGCACCACCTCTCCTCCCCTTCCCCTGTATATAGTAGAGGTATTTGGGGATGCACAACACACGAGTTCATCTCCTCCCTGGCGCAGCCCTACTCCTCCTTCTCCTCGATCTCCGTAGTGCATAGCGAAGCTCCGCCGGAGTACCATACAGCTCCACCGTCACCATGTCTTCGTGCTGCCGGATCTGTCCCTCAACCTCTCCTCCCTCCTTGCTGGAACAAGGCATAGTAGACGTCACCGGGATGCACATGTGTTGAACGCGGAGGCATCGTTGTTCGGTGCTGAGATCGGAGTCCACCGCGATCTGAATCGCTACGAGTACGACTCCACCAACCGCGTTCTAGCAACACTTCCGCTTAACGATCTTCAAAGGTATGAAGATCCACTCTCCCCTTACTCGTTGCTGGTTTCTCCATAGATGGATCTTGGTGAACACGTAGGAAAATTTTGATTTACTACTACGTCTCCCAAAAGTGGCATCATGAGCTAGGTCTATGCGTAGAATCTATGCACGAGTAGAACACAAAGGAGTTGTGGGCGTCGATCTTGTTAATATGCTTGCCATTACTAGTCTTATCTTGATTCAACGGCATTGTGGGATGAAGTGGCCCAGACCGACTTTACACGTACACTTACGTGAGACTGGTTCCACCGCCTGACATGGATTTGTTGCATAAGGTGGCTAGCGCGTGTCTGTCTCTCCCACCTTAGTCGGATTGGATTCGATGAAAAGGGTCCTTATGAAGGGTAAATAGCAATTGGCATATCACGTTGTGGTTTTGGTGTAGGTAAGAAACGTTCTTGCTAGTAACCTATAGTAAGCATGTAAAACTTGCAACTACAAATAAGAGGACTTCCAACTTGTTTTTGCAGCATGTGACTTGTGATGTGATATGGCCAGAGGATGTGATGTGATGCATTGTGATGTATGAAATTGATCATGTTCTTGTACTATGATTCACGACTTGCATGTCGATGAGTATGACAACCGACAGGAGCCATAGGAGTTGTCTTATTTATTGTATGACCTGCGTGTCAATCATAAACGCCATGTAATTACTTTACTTTATTGCTAAGTGTTAGCCATAGTAGTAGAAGTAATAGTTGGCAAGACGACTTCATGAAGACACAATGATGGAGATCATGATGATGGACATCATGGTGTCATGCCGGTGACAGTGATGATCATGGTGCCCCGAAGATGGAGATCAAAGGAGAAAGATGATATTGGCCATATCATGTCACTATATTGATTGCATGTGATCTTTATCATGTTTACATCTTATTTGCTTAGAACGACGGTAGTAAATAATATGATCTCTCAATAAAATTTCAAGAGGAGTGTTGACCCTAACAGTGCACAGTTGCTAAGGATCGTTGTTCCGAAGCACCACGTGATGATCGGGTGTGATAGGTTCTAACGTTGGCATACAACGGGTGTAAGCCAGATTTACACACGCGAAACACTTAGGTTGACTTGACGAGCCTAGCATGTACAGACATGGCCTCAGAACACGGAAGACCGAAAGGTCAAACATGAGTCGTATAGAAGATACGATCAACATAGAGATGTTCACCATGGATGACTAGTCCGTCTCACGTGATGATCGGACATGGGCTAGTTGACATGGATCATGTGTCACTTGGATGACTAGAGAGATGTCTATCTATGTGGGAGTTCATTAAATAATTTGATTTTGTGAACTTAATTATCATGAACTTAGTCTAAAAGTGTCTTTAAAAATTATGTCGTAGATAGCTTAGGGTGTAGCTCCCTTGTTTTATTGATACGATCCTAGAGAAAAGTAAGATTGAAAGTTGATGGTAGCAATGATGTGGACTAGGTCCGTGATCTGAGGATTGTCCTCATTGCTGCATAGAAAGCTTATGTCTTTGATGCACCGCTAAGTGCACAACTCCCTTAAGCGTTGTGTGTAGATGTTGTGCACATATGACAGACACTTTTTGATGACTACATGATAGTTCAGTGCGTCATGCATTATGGCTTAGAATAGAGGCTCCAAAATGTTTTGAACGTCACGGAACATAAGAGATGTTCTAAGAGCTGAAATTGGGATTTCATTCTTGTGCCTATGTTGAGAGGTATGAGACCTCCAACAAGATTCTTTGCTGGCGGGACAAAAGAGAACAGCTCAATTGGTGAGCATGTGCTCAGATTGTTTGGGTACTACAATCACTTGAATCGAGTGGGAGTTCATCTTCCAGATAAGATAGTGACTAATACAATTCTCCAAGTCACTGCCACCAAGCTACTAGAGCTTCGTGATGAACTATAACATGCCAGGGATGGATATGATGATCCCTGAGTTGTTCGTGATGTTTGACAACACAAAGGTAGAAATCAAGAAGGAGCATCAAATGTTGATGGTTAAGTGAAAACCCATGGTTTCAAGAAGGGCAAGGGCAAGAACGCAAAACTTCAGGAATGGCAAGCCAATTGCCGCTCTAGTGAAGAAACCCAAGGTTGAGCCCAAACCCGAGACTAAGTGCTTCTGTTATGAGGACGTGTTCACTGAAGCGGAACAACCCTAGATACTTGGTAGATAAGAAGGCTCGCAATGTCGATAGAAGTATATTTGATATATGTGTTATTGATGTGTACCTTGCTGGTACTCCTAGTAGCACCTGGGTATTGGATACCGGTTCGGTTGCTAAGTGTTAGCAAACTCGAAATAAAATCTACAGAATAAACGGAGGCTAGCTAAGTGAAAGGTGGCGATGTGTGTTGGAAGTGTTTCCAAGGTTGATGTGATCACCATCGCACGCTCTCTCTACCTTCAGGATTCGTGATAAACCTAAATAAATGTTATTTGGTGTTTGCGTTGACCATGAACGTGATTAGATCATGATTAGTGCAATACGGTTATTCATATAAGTGAGAGAATAATTGTTATTGTATTTACATGGATAATGCCTTTAATGGGCATACACCCACTGGGAATGGTTTATTGAATCTTGATCGTAGTAGTACACATGTTCGTAACATTGGTACCAAAAGATACAAAGTTAATAATGATACCACCACATGCCTGTGGCACTGCCGCTAAATCTCATGTTGGTATAAATCGCATGAAGAAACTCCATGCTGATTGATTTTTTGACTCACTCGATTTCGAATCGGTTGAGACATGTGAGCCATTCCTCTTGGGCAAGATGACTAAGACCCCGTCTTCCGATATGATGGAGCGGGCAAGTGGCTTATTGGAATTAATACATGTTGATATATGTGGTCGAATGAGTGTTGAAACACACAATGGATATCGTTGTTTTTCTTTACCTTCACTGATGATTTGAGTAAATATGGCGATATTTACTTAATGAAACACGAATCTGAAATGTTTGAAAGGTTCGCGGAGTTTCAAAGTGAAGTTAAAGATCATCGTGACAAGAAGATAAAATGTCTATGATATGATCGTGGAGGTGAATATCTAAGTTACGAGTTTGGTATGCAATTTTAGACAATGTGGAAATTGTTTCACAGCTCATGCCTCCTGGAACACCATAGTGTGATGGTGTGTTCGAACGTCGTAGTCGTGCTCTATTGGATATAGTGAGTACTATGATGTCTCTTATTGTTTTACCACTATAGTTATGGGGTTATGAATTAAAGACAAATCCATTCACTTTAATAGGGCACCATCTAAGTCTGTTGAGATGACACCGTGAGAATTATGGTTTGACAGAAGCCTAAGCTATCATTTCTTAATGTTCGGGGCTGTGACGCTTATGTGAAAGGGGTTTTCACCTAATGAGCTCAAACCCAAAGCAGACAAATGCATCTTCATAGAATACCCTAAGGAGACATTGGGTATACCTTCTATCTCATATTCAAGCGCAAAAGTGTTTGTGGCTAAGAACGGGTCCTTTCTCGAGAAAGAGTTTCTCTCGAAAGAATTGAGTGGGAGGAATATAGAACTTGATAAGGTTGTTGATCCTTTGTTTCAACCGGAGAGTAGCGCAATACAGAAAGATGTTTCTGTAGAGCCTACGTCAATTGAAAAGGAAGTTAATGATGATGATCATGAAGCTTCAGATCAAGTCACTATCGAACCTCGTAGGTCGACAAGGACGTGTACTGCTCTTGAGTAGTACGACAACGCTGTCTTGGAAATCATGTTGTTGGACAACTGATGAACCTACGAACTATGGAGAAGCGATGGTGGGCGCGGATTCCAACAAATGGCTAGGAGCCATGAAATCCGAGAAAGGATCCATGTACGAAAACCAAGTATGGACTTTGGTAGACTTGCTTGTTGAATGGCAGGTCGTTAAGTACAAATGGACCTTTGAGATAAACATAGACGATAATGGTGAAATGTCACCGTTTATAAAGCTCGACTTGTCGCAAAGAAGTTTCCGCCAAGGAGTTGACTGCGATGAGATTGTCTCATCTGTAGCGATGCTAAAAGTCTATTAAAATTATGTTAGTAGTTGCTGCATTTTTCGATTATGAAATCTGACAGATGGATGACAAAACAAGGTTTCCGTAATGGTTTCTGTGAGGAAGAGTTGTATGTGATACAACCAGAAAGTTTTGTGAATCCTAAGGATGCTAAAAAGTATGCAAACTCCGGCGATCCTTCTATGGACTGGAGCAAGCATCTCGGAGTTGGAATATATGCTTTGATGAGGTGATCAAAGTGTTTAAGTTTATACAAAGTTTATGAGAAACTTGTATTTGCAAGAAAGTGAGTGGGAGCACTATAGAGTTTCTTATAAGTATATGTAGTTGACATATTTATTGATCGGAAATGATGTAGAACTTCTAGAAGAGCATGAAGGGTTGTTTGAAAAGCGTTTTCAATGGAAGACCCAGATAAAGCTACTATTTTATTCAACATCAAGATCTATAGGGATGGATCAATTCGCATGACAAGTTTTTTCGACGAAGACATACCTTGACAAGTTTTTGAAGGAGTTCAAAATAGATGGGTCAAAGAAGGAGTTCTTGACTGTATTGTAAGGTGTGAAATTTAGTAAGACTCAATACCCGACCACGGCAGAAGATAAAGAAAAGATGAGTGTCATCCCATATGCTTTAGCCATAGGCTCTATATAGTATGCCATGTTGTGTGCCGCACCTGTGTGTGCCTTGCCATGAGTCTGTCAAGGGGTAAAGGATTAATCCAAGAGTGGATCACTTGACAGCGGACAAAGTTATCCTTAGTAACTAGAGAACTAAGGAGATATTTCTCGATTATGGAGGTGCTAAAGAGTTCGTCGTAAAGGGTTACGACGATGCAAGCTTTAACACCAATCCGGATGACTCTTAGCAGAAATCCGAATACGTATAGTGGAGTAGCTATTTGGAAAGGATCCAAGTGGAGCGTAGGAGCAATATCTACAGTAGGACATAGAAGTTTGCAGGGTACGCACGGATCTGAGTATCGTAGACCCGTTGACTAAAACCTCTTTCACGAGCAAAACATGATCAAACCCCAGAACTAATTGGGTGTTAATCACATGATGATATGATCACATGGTGATATAAATGTTAATCACATGGCGATGTGAACTAGATTATTGACTCTAGTGCAAGTGGGAGACTGTTGGAAATATGCCCTGGAGGCAATAATAAAATGGTTATTACTGTATTTCCTTGTTCATAATAATTGTCTATTGTTCATGCTATAATTGTGTTAACCGGAAACCGTAATACATGTGTGAATACATGGACCATAATATGTCCCTAGTGAGCCTCTAGTTGGCTAGCTCGTTGATCAATAGATGGTCACGGTTTCATGACCATGGACATTGGATGTCATTGATAACGGGATCACATCATTAGGAGAATGATGTGATGGACATAACCCAATACTAAGCATAGCACAAGATCGTGTAGTTCATCTGCTAAAGCTTTTCAATGTCAAGTATGGTTTCCTTAGACCATGATGTTGTGCAACTCCCGGATGCCATAGGAATGCTTTGGGTGTGCCAAACGTCACAACGTAACTAGGTGCCTATAAAGGTACGCTACGGGTATCTCCGAAAGTGTTGGTTGGGTTGACGGAGAGGTATCTCTGGGCCCACTCGGTAAGATATCATCATAATGAGCTCAATGTGACTAAGGAGTTAGCCATGGGATGATGTGTTACGGAATGAGTAAAGAGACTTGCCGGTAACAAGATTGAACAAGGTATAGGGATACCGATGATCGAATCTCGGGCATGTATCATACCGGTAGACAAAGGGAATTGTATACTGGATTGATTGAATCCCCGACATCGTAGTTCATCCGATGAGATCATCATGGAGGACGTGGGAACCAGCATGGGTATCCAGATCCCGCTGTTTGTTATTGACCCGAGAGTGTCTCGGTCATGTCTTCGTATCTCCCGAACCCGTAGGGTCTACACACTTAAGGTTCGATGATGCTAGGGTTATAGGGAAATAGTGTACGGTGTTACCGAAGGTTGTTCGGAGTCCCGGATGAGATCCCAGACGTCACGAGGAGCTCTGGAATGGTCCGGAGACGAAGATTGATATATAGGAAGTGAGGTTTTGGTTACCGGAAATGTTTCGGGCATGACCGGTAGTGCACTGGGACCATCGGAAGGGTTCCGGGGGTCCACCAAGTGGGCACACCTGCCCCGGAATGTTCCATGGGCAAAGAGTGGGAGGGAGCCAGCCCCTAGGTGGGCTGGTGTGCCTCCCACCCCTAGGCGTGGATGGGCCTTAAGGCCCACCCTAGGGCGCCTCCACCCCTCCCTGCCCTAGCCGCCGGCCAGATGTCCTCCTGAGGCTGCCGCCAGCCCTCTAGGGGAAACCCTAGGGCGCAGCACCTCTCGTCCCCTCCCCCTATATATAGTGGAGGTATTTGCGGCTGCACAACACACGAGTTCATCTCCTCCCTGGCGCAGCCCTACTCCTCCTTCTCCTCGATCTCCGTAGTGCTTAGCGAAGCTCTCCCGGAGTAACACGCAGCTCCACCGTCACCACGCCGTCGTGCTGCCGGAGATCTCCCTCAACCTCTCGTCCCTCCTTGCTGGATCAAGGCGTAGGAGACGTCACCGGGCTGCACGTGTGTTGAATGAGGAGGCACCGTTGTTCGGTGCTGAGATCGGAGTCCACCGCGATCTGAATCGCTACGAGTATGACTCCACCAACCGCGTTCTAGCAACGATTCCACTTAGCGATCTTCAAAGGTATGAAGATCCACTCTCCCCTTACTCGTTGCTAGTTTCTCCATAGATGGATCTCCCAACAGAAAGCATCACCTAGGCTGTAAGAGGCGGATAGATACTTCAAGACCGAGCGCTTACCTGTGAAACCATAAGTCATTATGGGCTCTGGCTTGGTTGATCTTTGAATTGACTCACGCTAGACACTAATACGAGATTTACAAGAATGGTAGGATTGAATGTGCATTGGGAGTGGTTTCTAGGAGCTCTCTGAAATACCATGTTTCAGTTATCGGGTTCTCAAACATCAGGCAGTGTGAGGACCTCAACAAAGGGATCAAATATTGTTGGGAATGTGCACAAACCACTGCAGAATGATAAACTAATGGATTAGTTGTGTCCCCGGTTACGGACAACTTGAACCTGTGGAATTGGAACTATCAGGAAAATCTCCACACAACACCTGATTAAATTATTTGGTTTTTAATGAGCTTGGTATATGCGAGTTTGTTGGCAAAACAATCTCATTAATTAGACCAAGTTGTAGTAAATAAAATTATTTTTGTCCTTTGATGTAGGGATAAATTAGATTTATTAAAAAACTCAACAAAGCCCCAAAAACCATATTTCCATATAGTGACGATAGAAATATTATTATGTTCTCTGTCTGACTTTGCCGGCATATTCAATATGATGACCCACACGGCTGTAAAGTTTCATGTTGCAAAGGTAGTTTCTGACCAGGAGTGAGGTCTATGTTCTATGCTCAATGATTGTCCTTTCGAGTCGGATGGACTCACCTACCTTCCATATTTCCACCGGTTAAGTTTAATTCTCATGAGCTGGCCTTCAACCAATTTATTATCAATGTACTAAAGACTCGATAAGTTATTTTAGGTTTTCAGTTTAGCTATATATGTCATTAGCAGAAATAGTTATATTAATTGCCTCCCAATCGACCACTTTTGGTTTATAGTTTGTAAACTTGGTTGCATATCATGACACCGGAACTGACTAAGATGCATCTGTGTTATGTATAATTATAACAATTGGAATATTTGATACTACTTACACGTGATCTCTTGGCTTAGAGAAATCATGAAGTGACTTCTGCTATTGGGTTCAGGGATGATATGATACTAGAGGTGAAAGAATGGACATAAATCAATTAATCAGGATAAAGGCACACAGAGTCATTGGGTTTTTTTATGTTCGATGTGGACAACTTTTCAGTAATTCAACGTGGATGGTATAGAATTATTATGCACAATGAAATCATGTGTTTCTAAACTTGATCTACACATTAGTCCCGGTTGCATTACGAACCGACACTAATGTGAGCATTAGTCCTGGTTAGAGCGGCTAGGGCGCTGGTCGGGCATTAGTCCCGGTTCAAATGATACCTTTATTCCCGGTTGGAGACACCAACCGGGACTAAAGGGACCGATACCCTTTAGTCCCGGTACGTCTCTCCAACCGGGAACCAGGACTAAAGGTGAAGCCTTTAGTCTCGGTTGGAGATACCAACCAGGACTAATGGGGTTGGGCTTTAGTCCCGGTGACACCAACCGGGACTAAAGGCTATACAACCCGGACTAAAGGGTTTTGAAAGTTTAGTTTTTTGTTTTTTCTATTTGTTTTCTGTTTTTAGTTTTTGTTTTGAATTGCTTATATCTTTTAGGATATTTGATGTTTTTGAGAGATTCTTTTTGCATTAGATTCAGAAAAAATACTAGTTTGTGTCTGTGCAATTAGTTTTAAATTTTGAATGGTTTAAATTTGAATTTGTTCAAATTTCTTTCAAACCCAAGATTGTGAATAACTTGAGTTTAAAAATTGTTTTTAATTTTTTTTGCTTCTAGGCACATGTTAGAAAGTGCATGTAGAACGCATAAAAAGTCTGGAGTTGAAATAAGTTTAAAAAATGAAATGCCTTTGTAATAGATGAGTTTTCGTCCGAAATCCAGATACTTCGAAAGAGATTTTCCAGTTTGTACACAAAGTGCAGCCATGTTTTGTCGTAACCATCTCAACTTTTTAGAACATGCTTTGTCGGTGAAATTAAGATACCATGCCAAGTTTCAACCTTTTCAGTGTTCATTTGTAGTGTTGCCATTTCGGGGTCATTTAGCTCAATCAAAATCAATAAATGCATAAAAATAGGGAATAAAGTGGGAAAGGGTTGAAAATTGATCATGTGTCTTTGAATAGATCGTGTTGAATGCACGAAAAGTCTGAAGTTTAAATAAATTTAAAAAAATAAAATGCCTTTGTAACAGATGTGTTTTGGTCCGAAACCGTGATACTTCGAAAGGGATTGTCCAGTTTGTACACAAAGTGCATCCAGTTTTTAACGTAACCCTCACAACTTTTTAGCACATGCTATGTGGGTGAAATGATGATACCATGCCAAGTTTCAACCTTTTCAGAGTTCATTTGTATTGCTTTTAAATATCGGGGTCATTTAGCTCAAAAAAAATTAATAAATGCATAAAATATAGCGAATGAAATGGGAAAGGGTTGAAGGTTGATGATGTGGCTTTGGTTGTGGCATGTTGAACGCACAAAAAGTCTGGATTGAAACAAGTTTTGAAAAAGTGTTATGAAAAAGTAAAATGGCTATAACTTTTGCGTAAGATGTCAAAAAAGTCTTATCAAAAATTAATTTTATTTAGAAAAAATAAATAATGTCATATTTGGATTACTCATATTTTTCTTATAATAATGGATATATTATTTGTCGAATTTTGATCTACGGATTTAAAGATATTAATTATGCCATATTAAATGAATAAATAGCAAAAAATGAATAAAATAATATGATTACTAATTTTATTTTTATTGAAATTAAATATTATTATTAATAATTTATTGTTGTTTATTTTAGTAATTGTTTGGAGTTTAAAAAATTAAATCATGTGATATCAAGACCTAAGGGTTAATAGGGTTGATAGCTTACTATTGATAGGAAAATAACAAGTGCAGACTTGGAAAGTAGGGATGATAGAACCTGAAAGTTAAGTGTGTTGGGGCTGGAGTAGTGAGAGGATGAGTGACCGGCCGGGAAGTTAGATGACTTGGAATGAGTGCTGATTAGAATTTAGAGTTTCAATTCTGAAGCATTGAGGAGGGATGATTAGAGATTAAATTGTCAAATAATTCAAAGATTAGAAAATCAGGAAAAATTTGAAAAACAATTTTATTTTTTTTCCTTTAGTCCCGGTTGGTGTTACGAACCGGGACTAACCTTTAGTCTCGGTTGGTAACACCAACTGGTAACACCAACCGGGACTAAAGGTTCTCTAGCCCACGCACAGAGAGCGGCCACGTGGAGGGCCTTTAGTCCCGCTTCGTAACACAACCGAGATTAAAGGGGGGGGGGCTTTAGTCCCGACCCTTTAGGCCCTTTGGAGCCGGGACTAAAGGCCAGTGTTCTACTAGATAATGGTGGTTTGTGTTAACATCTAAATATTATAAGCTCCTGCATTTGTATTTTTGGTTCCAAAAAATTACTGACATATGTTTTGCTTTTGCTGCATAAACATTTAGTTTTTGCATGAGCTTTTGGCACATGTGGTAATAAAATCAACACTGGCATACTTTTGAATACATTCCAATATATCTATGTGTATGGTTACATGAACAATCATAGTGTTTTGAAAGAAACTATCAGAAGCTTAGGATGAAATATTTCAATTCAAAATGAGTTCATATTTTAAAAGTAAAAAGTGTCTTCATAAATGATTGCACTAAGTAAAATATGAATAACACGAAGGTGCTCCTGCACTAGTTGACTGCTAGTAATAACAAGTGGAATGGAAGAAAACAATTAGATTATCATTTACATGACAATCATACAACGTAATGGCACACTATATTCGATACTATATCAAAAAAATTACATAACGATGAGACATTACCAATAAAATGGCAGCAATGAGACCCTTACATGCAAAAATAGATTGAAAGTCACACAAATAAGTTGACACACTGGATTGGACATGATATCCGGTTCTTGAATATAAAACTAATGCTCCCATGGATTCAACATGAAATGTCTGCTCTTACACTTTGTTAAGCATGAACTTTCGCGAAGTAAGCGTCCTTATCGCAGAGACGGTAACATCCATTTTTGCAATTCTCCATGACATCGTTCACCTCTTCACTTTCAACAACTAAGTGAAAATAGTTTGCATCAGAAAGAATTACTGAATCGCTATGAGTAATGATAAACAAGCCAATGGTTAGTAATGACTTTAACTTACAACTATTTATGTTGCCGCACAATGAGGATGTGCATCCCAGCTTGTAGTACTCAATAGATTTTTCTTCGTCTGAAAAACATTTTTTATGTAAATGGAAATTTTTAGTCATTACAGGTAAAAAAGAAAAAGAAGTGGTTCACAATTTACCTGTTTCTGTGGAAAGATTGGAGCGATCACATGGAGAGACACATTTTTCTAGAATTTTGCAACCACATAAGCTTGCACATCCGGCTCGAGAGGCACCTGCAAGACGACATGCATTATAGCAGTTTCTTGTTGTGGTGGAACAACAACAACTCTTCGCCTCTATCTTGGTTTGCTGCAAGACTACACCCAGTATGAGTATTCCTACAATCATAATCTTAAGACTTTTGGCTTCCATATTCTCCTTTTAGCTATGTTTGTATCAGAAAACTTGGTGAGGAACCTAGACTTGCATGTTCTCTATTTATAGGAGATATTGCAAGTGGCAACTACACATGCAGCATTATCACAAGGTGAAGATCGTACTACTGTCTATTATTGTAGTTGGTTTTACTTCCAGCATTGTTAATTATCTAGTAACGTACTATGGTGGTGCATGCATATTATATGGGCTAGCACTCGTTGTCGCCGTTGTTGACATCTCGATAGTTTTTCATGTTATGGATGCATGCCGTCACAAGTCACACTCAGACCCCCGTCTGGCCTGGACTAATCTTGTCACATCACTTATTACTGTGCATGACCATTGGTTGTATGTAGGTGTTGGACACTTTGTAGAAAAATCAGCTCGACAATGCTTATGTTCTTTCCTCGGTTCGTGAGATTCATCAACAATACTAATCTAGATAAAATTTTGGAGTTTGCCTTAGGATGAAATTTGATTGCACTAGACTGAAATTTCATTATTATGTATGTTTTCTACCAGCTTACTTATTAAAATATGCATGATCAAACATAATAATATTTCCATCATTAACTACATCTTTTAGCATCCCGATCCTTGGACGTACCGAAATATTGAGTAAGGTTTGTGTGACTCTCCATCATTTTGCCTATTAATCGATTTGTTCGTTTGATTAGTTGATTTACTTTAGGACAAACTATTATATAACATGGTAACATGACTCGAACAATTAGCACCTAGCAATCTTAAGATGAGATCTTATTTGTTAATTACCACTTTTTTCTTGTAGCACATACACATATGATTGGGCCGGACGATAACCACACATGCATGATTAGGTCCTGGGACCAATCAATTAAGTTCTTAGATAACTGAAAAGATTAGTGCTGAAAAACGACATCCAAACAAGTAAGGTGAGATAGATAGATATTATTCTGTTGTATATAAACACAAATATTTTATCGCGTACATAATCATCATCATCTGAAATAGAAAGACAAAGTGCATGCATAAGAGACACACGATGCCTAATCTTTTGTATAATGATCACTAAAATGTTTCATATCCTCAAATATGAACATTGACCGATCAAAGGCTGAAATTTAAGGTATCTAGTTTTGAACAAGTAATCATCGTGTAACATTTTAAAACCATAATGTAGGAGGTTTAACAAAATGTCCCTAAACACACGCTTGTTGTAGGAATACTCAACAACAGCTGTGGGTGACGGTGGGTCCGCTATACACGGTTGATTGGTAAGAAGCATGTGCATAAGGGTTGTCCACCACACATGATTAGGAGACATGAAACATATGAAATAGGGGAGGTCTTGTCCTGTCCGTCGTTTATAGTTGAGAACATGTACATGGTGAGATTACAATTCCATTGGAACGACACCACACACATTAGGGGGCTGAGTCTGAGATTAAGCCTTAAATGAGTTGAATATTGTTCATGTGACTATTCTAGCCGCACCTAGAAATGGGTGCTTTAAACATATATGTGAAAGATCTTTGGGAAAAGTAAATCGTTGATAGGGATAGGCGATACCTAAGACACAAAAGAGGTCCTTATTAAGTCAGTTCTTCAAGACGCTCAGATGTACACAATAAATTACTTCAGGTTACCTAATCAATTACACAGAAATGAAATTCTATCTCTTCAAACTTATAGTTGGGTGCAACATTATTCAAAAAAAGCGAGTTCCTTTGGCTACGACAAAGTGCGCATGTATAGAACATACAAAGGTTTAGAGTTTTGACAGTTTCACTCCTTCAACCTAGCTCCCTTGGCAAAAAACGATCCGGAGGCTTCTCAATGGTCCCATGTAGTTACGCGTGTGTGTGCCAGCTACTTCAAGGCCACATATTTTCTTCGAGCCGTGTTTGTTGGATTGTTGATCGAGTCCCTTACTTTGTAGGTTTTGGTTTCTTGCATTCTTCCTTCTCGATCTTATTTTGTTTTTTCGCCACCCAGCCCCGCAGTCAAAATATCCAAGATAGTGTCGGCAACCACGCTGGTTATGCGGTTGTGAGGGAGCTGGCCACGAGGGCCCTACTAGAGAGGGAGCGCACCGCGGAGTTACAGGACGAACGGGAGCAAATTGCGTTGGTGCATGGAGAGGCCACCTCCAAGCCGCGACACACGACGGGCCGGACACCTCAATGCCGTCGACCGGGGAGGCCAACAGCCTGCGGCCATTGCTGCCCCGGGAGAACTGTTGGAAACAGTGGCACGAGCCAGCCCGTGCTATGGGGGAGACATACGATGGTGGTGGATGCATGTCATATGGGCACACAAGCCATATCACCGCTGTTGACATCTTGATAGTTTTCCACGGTATGGATGCATGTCGTCACATTGAGATGCCCGTCTAGCATAGAAGCTAGAGTAATCATGTCACATAACTTATTGGCATGCCTGACCACTAGTTATACGTATGTGTTGAACAATTAGTAGAAAAATCACGCTTAACAGTGCTTATCTTCTTTACTCGATTCATGAGATTCATCAACAATACTTGGCGTAATCTAGATAAAATTTTGGAGTTTGCCCTGGGATGAAATTTGATTGCACTAGGCTGAAATTAGATTATTATGAACTTTTTTATCAGCTGACTTGTATACACATATTCAAAACTGCATGATCGAACATGGACGTACCAAAATGATGAGTAAGGTTGGTGTGACCTCTCCATCATCCTACCAATTAATCGAATAGTTTATTTGATTAGGTGATTTTTTTAGGACAAACAATTATACAAGATGGTAACATGACTGGAACAATTAGCTCCTAGCACATACACGTATGACTGCGCCGGCCAGTGACAACACATGCATGAGTAGGTGATCGGACCAATCAATAAAGTTCTTAGATAATTGAATATATTAGTGAAGAAAGACGACATCCAAAAAAGTAAGTTGAGATATATAAATTAGTCTGTCGTATTTAAACAGACATATTATTATCGCGTACTTAATCATCATCATCTGAAATATAAAGAAGAAGTGTATGCATAACAGACACAAGATGCCTAACGTTGTCTATCATGATCACAAAAATGATCTAGGTCCTCAAATACTAACAATGACACATCAAAGGCAAAAAAATCAGGTATCTATTTCTTAACAAGTAACCATGGTGTAACTTTGTTCACTAAAATATGCTTAATAATGTATGGGTCATCACACACATTTTAAAACCCTATCGTAGGATGTTTAAGAAAATGTCACTACACACATGTTTGTTGGAGGAATACTCAGCAGCAGCTATGTGTGATGATGGGTCCTTTATACACGGTTGACCGGTAAGAAGCCTGCGCAATAGGGTAGTCCACCACACATGATTAGGAGATAGGGAACATATGAAATGGGGGGCGTGGTTGTCCATCGTTTAAAGTTGAAAACATGTGCATGTTGTGATTGTGATTCCATTGGAAGGGCACCACACACGTTAGGGAGCTTGAGCGTGAGATTAAGCCATAAATGAGTGGAGTATTGTTCCTCTGACTATTGTAGCCAGACCTAAAAATGGGTTCTTTCAACATATATCTGAATGAACTTTGGCAAATGTGATTGGTTAATAGGGTGTGGCGATATCTAAGGCACGAGAGATGTCTTTGCTAAGTTTGTTATTCAAGATGCTCAGATGTACACAATTAGTTCTAGTTACCAAATCAATTATGTACAAATAAAATTCTATCTTTTCAAACTTATAGTTGGGTGCAACATTTTTCACAAAAAGTCCCTTAATTTGTGTAGGACAAAGTGTGCATGTGTAGAACAGACAAAGTTCAGAATTTCGACATTTTAGCTATTTCAACGAAGCTCCCTTGGCGAAAAAGATCTGGAGACTACTCAATGGTCCCATGTCGTTATGCGTGTGTGTGTCGGCTACTTCATGGCCACATATTTTCTTGGTACCTTCTTTTCTAGATCGGTGATGGAGTGTCTTCTTTGGTTGGTTTTGGTTGCTTGCATTCTTCCTTCGCGATCTCATTTTGATTTTTGGCCACCCATTCCCACAATCAAATTCTCCAATAAAGTGTTGGCGGCCACACGCAGTGATGTAGCTGTGAGGGAGCTAGCTGCGGAGCACGCCATGACATCCTGACTACAGATGGAGCAGGATGGACGCCTCAGTGCCGCCAGCTGGTAAGGCAGACAGTCTGCGGCATCACCACCTGGGAGAATCGTCGGAAACAGCGGCACGAGCCGGCTTGGGCCGCGGGGAAGACATACGATGGTGGTGCATGCATGTCATATGGGTGTGGAATCGTTGTTTGCATCGTCGTGGTATGGATACATACCATCACACTCAGACGCCTGTATAGCCTATAGGCTAGGGTAATCATGTCACATCACTTATTAGTATGCATGAACACTAGTTGTATGTATGTTTTCTACAATTAGTATAAAAAAATGCTCATCAATGCTTATCTTCTTTCCTCGATTCGTCAGATTCATCAAAAAAACTTGGCATAATCTAGATAAAATTTTGGAGTTAGCCTTATGATGAAATTTGATTGCACTAGGCTGAAATTTGACTATTAGGTATGTTTTCATCTGCTGACTTGTATACACGTATTCAAAACTACATGATCGAATCTAACAAGATTTCAATCATTAACTACATTTTTAGCATCCCAATCACTTGACGTAGCGAAATGCCGAGTAAGGTTGGTGTGACCTCTCCATCATTCTATTAATTAATCGATTAGTTCATTAGATTAGTTGATTTATTTTAGGACCAACTATTATATAACATGATAACATGACCGCAGCAATTAGCACCTAGCAATCGTAAGATAAGATTTCATGTTTTAATTGCCACTTGTTTCTTGTACCACATGCATGTATGACTGGCCGGCCAATGACCAAACATGCATGATTAATTAGGCGATGGGACCAATCAATGAAGTTCTGAGATATTGAAAAGATTAGTGAAGATGCACGACATCCAAACAAGTAAGCTGACATACATAGAGTATGCTGTCGTATATAAACACATAGATTATTATCGCATACATAATCATCGTCATCTAAAATATAAAGACAAAGTGTAAGCATAAGAGACACAAGATGACAAACCTTGTCTATCATGGTCACCAAACTGTTTCACATCGTCAAATATTAAGATCGATCCATTAAACGCTAAAAGTTCAGTTATCGCTTTTTTAACAAGTAATTGTGGTGTAACTTTGTTCACTAAAACAAGATCAATAATGTAAGGGTCATCAAACAAATTTTCAAACCCTATCATAGAAGGTTTAACAAAATGTCACTACACACACGCTTGTATGAGGAATACTCAGCAACATCTATGTGTGACTGTGGGTCCGTTATACACGATTGACCGGTAATAAGCCTGTGCAATAGGGCAGTCCACCACACATTATCAGGAGAAAGGGAACATATTAAATATGGGGTGAGGTTGTCAATCATTTAAAGTGGAGAACATGTGCATTGTGCAATTCCTATTCCACGGGAAGGACACCACACACGTTAGGGAGCTTGCGTGTGAGATAAAGACTTAAATGAGTGGACTATTGTTCCTCCGACTATTGTAGCCAAATCTAAAAATGGGTGCCTTAAACATATATGTTAACGATCATTTGCAAAAGTGATTGGTTGATAGGGGTAGGTCATATCTAAGGCATGAAAGAGGTCCTTGTGAAGTCCATTCTTCAAGCCGCTAAGATGTACACAATGAATTGCTTCAAGTTACCAAATCAATTATATGGAAATGAAATTCTATCTCTTCAAACTTATAGTTGGGTCCAACATTGTTCACAAAAAGTAAGTCCCTTTTGCTAGGACAAAGCGTTCATGTGTAGAACCAAGCTCTTTCAACCAAGCTCGCTTTGCAAAAAAGATCCGGAGGACTCGCAATGGTCCCATGTCGTTTTGCACGTGCGTGCTAGATACTTCGAGGACACATATTTTTTTTCAGCCTTCTTTGCTGTATTGGTCATGGAGTCTCTTCCTTGGTATGTTTTGGTTGCTTGCATTCTTCCTTCTCAATATTATTTTGATTTTTCACCACCCAACCCTGCCATCAAATTCTCCAAGACAATATCGACAGCCACGCCTAGTGATGGGTCTCTGAGGGAGCTAGCCGCGGAGCACGCCGCAACGACACGACTAGAGATGGAGTGCGCCGTGGAGCTACGGGACGAATGGGAGCACGCTGCAGTGGGGCATGGAGAGGCCGCCGCCAAGGCGCCAGAGCTAGCTGCGACACAGTCAGCCCGGATGCCTCGATGACGCCGGCCATGGAGGCTAACAGCCCGCCTCCATCGCCGCACCAGGAGAATTATTAAAAACAGTGGGACGGTCCGGATCGGGCCACGGGGGAGACGTACGATGGTGGTACATGCATGTCATACAGGCATGCAATCGCTGTCGTCGTCGTCAATATCTTGAAGTGCTTTCATGGTATGGATGCATGTTGTCACACTCAGATGCCCATCTGGCCTAGAGGCTAGAGTAATCATGTCACATGACTTATTAGTATGCATGAACACTAGTTGTACGTTTGTGTTCAGCAATTAGTAGTAAAATCACACTCAACAGAGTTTTTCTTATTTCCTCGATCGTGAGATTCATAAACAAAATTGGGCGTAATCTATATAAAATTTTGGAGTTATCCTTAGGATGAAGTTTGTCGTGTTGAGACACCACGTGATGATCGGGTGTGATAGACTCTACGTTCACACACAACGGGTGCAAGCCAGTGTTGCACACGCAGAACACTCGGGTTAAACTTGACGAGCCTAGCATGTACAGGCATGGCCTTGGAACACAAGAGACCGAAAGGTCGAGCATGAGTCATATAGTAGATATAATCAACATAATGATGTTCACCATTGAAGTGTTAGTCACGGGATCTTGTATTACGGAACGAGTAAAGAGACTTGTTAGTAACAAGGTGGAACTAGGTATGGAGATACCGACGATCGAATCCCGGGAAAGTAACATATCGAAGAACAAAGGGAACATCATACGAGATTAACTGAATCCTCAACATAGAGGTTCGACCGATAAAGCTCTTCGTAGAATATGTAGGAACCAATGTGGACATCCCGGGCCCGCCATTGGTTATTGACCGTAGAGGTGTCTCGGTCATGTCTACATAGTTCTCGAACCCACAGGGTCTGCACACTTAAGGTTTGGTGACGTTTCGGTAGTATAGAGTTATGTATGGTGGTGACCAAAGTTTGTTCGGAGTCCCGGATGAGATCTTAGCCGTCACGAGGAGCTCCAGAATGGTCCGGAGGTAAATATTTATATATAGGAGTCCTATTTTAGTCGCCGGAAAAGTTCCAGGCTCATCGGTAGTGTACCGAGAGTGCCGGTAGTGTACCGGGAGACCACCGGGAGGGGTATTTCGACCCAAGAGGCTTCATGGGCTGTGCGAGGGTGAATACCAGCCCTTAGTGGGCTGGTGGAAGTCCCACACAAGGCCCATGTGTCTGGGAAGAAAATACGAAAAGGAAAAAGGTGGAAAAAGGCAAAAAGGCCAAATAAGGAAGGAGTCCTAATCCCAATAGGAGTGGAGGAGGAGGACTCCTCCCTCCAATTTCGTCCAGATCTTGAGGGTTTCAGGCTGCCTCCTCCCCTCCCTCCCTCCTATATATACTAGAGGATTTAGAGGGAAGAGCTAACCCTAATTGCCACGTGGTCTCTCTACTTCCTCTAGATCGTAGTTTCTCCTCTAGATCGGTTTTCAGTGGTGCTTGGGCGAAGTCCTACTAGAATTCCTCCACCACCATTTTCGCAATGCCGTCGCGCTGGTGGAGAACTCATCTACCTCTACGCTCCCTCTTGCTAGATCAAGAAGGCGGAGATCGTCATCGAGCTGTACGTGTGCTGAACGTGGAGGTGTCGTCCGTTCGGTACTTGATCGGGACGGATCGTGTTCGTGATTGGATCGCGGGACGCTCGGCGATTTGGATCGCGAAGACGTTCGACTACACCAACCACGTTTCTTAACGCTTCCGCTTAGCGATCTACAAGGATACGTAGATCCACTCTCCCTCTCGTAGATGCTCATCACCATGGATAGATCTGTGTGTGCGTAGCAAATTTTGTGTTTCCCATGCGACGTTCGCCAATAGTGGTATCAGAGCCAGGTTTATGTGTAGATGAGATCTCGATTAGAACACAAAAGGTTTGTGTCCGTTGATGCTTAGATTGCTTCCTCCCTTGGTCGTGTTTTGGTTCAGCGGTATTGTGGGATGAAGCTGCCCGGACCAACCTTACTCGTACGCTTACGAGAGACCGGTTCCCTCGACACAACTTGTTGCAAAAGATGGCTAGCGGGTGTCAGTTTCTCCTACTTTAGTTGGATCGGATTTGACAAAGGCGGTCCTTGAGAAGGTTGAAAAGGAACTAATGTATCACCGTTGTGGTTTATTCGTAGGTGAGAACTGTTCTTGCTAGATACCTACAGCAGCCACGTAAAACATGCAACAACAATTAGAGGACGTCTAACTTGTTTTTGCAGGGTATGTTGTGATGTGATATGGCCAATTACATGATGTGATATATGTAATGTATGAGATGATCATGTGATGTATAGATTATCACGACTTGCATGTCGATGAGTACGGCAACCGGCAGGAGCCATAGGGTTGTCTTTAATTATTGTATGACCTGCGTGTCAATCATTAATCGCTATGTAATGCTTTAATTTACCGCTAAACGGTAGCAATAGTAGTAGAAGCATGCAGGGTGTGACAACCCCGATGGCAACACGTTGATGGAGATCAAGATGATGGAGATCATGGTGTCGTGCCGGTGACGATGGAGATCATGCCGGGAGATCTAAAGCACAAGTTCATGGCCATATCATGTCACTTATGATTTGCATGTGATGTTAATCCTTTTATGCACGTTGTTTTTCTTAGGATGATGGTAGCATTATAAGGTGATCCCTCACTTAATTTCAAGATAAATTGTGTTCTCGCTGAGTGTGCACCGTTGCGAAAGTTTGTCGTGTTGAGACACCACGTGATGATCGGGTGTGATAGACTCTACGTTCACACACAACGGGTGCAAGCCAGTGTTGCACGCGCAGAACACTCGGGTTAAACTTGACGAGCCTAGCATGTACAGACATGGCCTCGGAACAGAAGAGACCGAAAGGTCGAGCATGAGTCATATAGTAGTTATGATCAACATAATGATGTTCACCATTGAAGTGTTAGTCACGGGATCTTGTATTACGGAACGAGTAAAGAGACTTGTTAGTAACAAGGTGGAACTAGGTATGGAGATACCGACGATCGAATCCCGGGAAAGTAACATATCGAAGAACAAAGGGAACATCATACGAGATTAACTGAATCCTCAACATAGAGGTTCAACCGATAAAGCTCTTCGTAGAATATGTAGGAACCAATGTGGACATCCCGGTCCCGCCATTGGTTATTGACCGTAGAGGTGTCTCGGTCATGTCTACATAGTTCTCGAACCCACAGGGTCTGCACACTTAAGGTTTGGTGACGTTTCGGTAGTATAGAGTTATGTATGATGGTGACCAAAGTTTGTTCGGAGTCCCGGATGAGATCTTGGCTGTCACGAGGAGCTCCAGAATGGTCCGGAGGTAAATATTTATATATAGGAAGTCCTATTTTGGTCGCCGGAAAAGTTCCAGGCTCATCGGTAGTGTACCGAGAGTGCCGGTAGTGTACCGGGAGACCACCGGGAGGGGTATTTCGACCCAAGAGGCTTCATGGGCTGTGCGAGGGTGAATACCAGCCCTTAGTGGGCTGGTGGAAGTCCCACACAAGGCCCATGTGTCTGGGAAGAAAATACCAAAAGGAAAAAGGTGGAAAAAGGGAAAAAGGCCAAATAAGGAAGGAGTCCTAATCCTAATAGGAGTGGAGGAGGAGGACTCCTCCCTCCAATTTCGTCCAGATCTTGAGGGTTTCAGGCTGCCTCCTCCCCTCCCTCGCTCCTATATATACTAGAGGATTTAGAGGGAAGAGCTAACCCTAATTGCCACGTGGTCTCTCTACTTCCTCTAGATCGTAGTTTCTCCTCTAGATCGGTTTTCAGCGGTGCTTGGGCGAAGTCCTACTAGAATTCCTCCACCACCATTTTCGCAATGCCGTCGCGCTGGTGGAGAACTCATCTACCTCTACGCTCCCTCTTGCTAGATCAAGAAGGCGGAGATCGTCATCGAGCTGTACGTGTGCTGAACGTGGAGGTGCCGTCCGTTCGGTACTTGATCGGGACGGATCGTGTTCGTGATTGGATCGCGGGACGCTCGGCGATTTGGATCGCGAAGACGTTCGACTACACCAACCACGTTTCTTAACGCTTCCGCTTAGCGATCTACAAGGATACGTAGATCCACTCTCCCTCTCGTAGATGCTCATCACCATGGATAGATCTGTGTGTGCGTAGCAAATTTTTTGTTTCCCATGCGACGTTCCCCAACAGTGGTATCAGAGCCAGGTTTATGTGTAGATGAGATCTCGATTAGAACACAAAAGGTTTGTGTCCGTTGATGCTTAGATTGCTTCCTCCCTTGGTCGTGTTTTGGTTCAGCGGTATTGTGGGATGAAGCTGCCCGGACCAACCTTACTCATACGCTTACGAGAGACCGGTTCCCTCAACTGCACTTGTTGCAAAAGATGGCTAGCGGGTGTCAGTTTCTCCTACTTTAGTTGGATCGGATTTGACAAAGGCGGTCCTTGAGAAGGTTGAAAAGGAACTAATGTATCACCGTTGTGGTTTATTCGTAGGTGAGAACTGTTCTTGCTAGATGCCTATAGCAGCCACGTAAAACATGCAACAACAATTAGATGACGTCTAACTTGTTTTTGCAGGGTATGTTGTGATGTGATATGGCCAATTACATGATGTGATATATGTAATGTATGAGATGATCATGTGATGTATAGATTACCACGACTTGCATGTCGATGAGTACGGCAACCGGCAGGAGCCATAGGGTTGTCTTTAATTATTGTATGACCTGCGTGTCAATCATTAATCGCTATGTAATGCTTTAATTTACCGCTAAACGGTAGCAATAGTAGTAGAAGCATGCAGGGCGTGACAACCCCGATGGCAACACGTTGATGGAGATCAAGATGATGGAGATCATGGTGTCGTGCCGGTGACGATGGAGATCATGCCGGGAGATCTAAAGCACAAGTTCATGGCCATATCATGTCACTTATGATTTGCATGTGATGTTAATCCTTTTATGCACGTTGTTTTTCTTAGGATGATGGTAGCATTATAAGGTGATCCCTCACTTAATTTCAAGATAAATTGTGTTCTCGCTGAGTGTGCACCGTTGCGAAAGTTTGTCGTGTTGGGACACCACGTGATGATCGGGTGTGATAGACTCTACGTTCACACACAACGGGTGCAAGCCAGTGTTGCACGCGCAGAACACTCGGGTTAAACTTGACGAGCCTAGCATGTACAGACATGGCCTCGGAACAGAAGAGACCGAAAGGTCGAGCATGAGTCATATAGTAGATATGATCAACATAATGATGTTCACCATTGAAGTGTTAGTCACGGGATCTTGTATTACGGAACGAGTAAAGAGACTTGTTAGTAACAAGGTGGAACTAGGTATGGAGATACCGACGATCGAATCCCGGGAAAGTAACATATCGAAGAACAAAGGGAACATCATACGAGATTAACTGAATCCTCGACATAGAGGTTCGACCGATAAAGCTCTTCGTAGAATATGTAGGAACCAATGTGGACATCCCGGTCCCGCCATTGGTTATTGACCGTAGAGGTGTCTCGGTCATGTCTACATAGTTCTCGAACCCACAGGGTCTGCACACTTAAGGTTTGGTGACGTTTCGGTAGTATAGAGTTATGTATGATGGTGACCAAAGTTTGTTCGGAGTCCCGGATGAGATCTTGGCCGTCACGAGGAGCTCCAGAATGGTCCGGAGGTAAATATTTATATATAGGAAGTCCTATTTTGGTCGCCGGAAAAGTTCCAGGCTCATCGGTAGTGTACCGAGAGTGCCGGTAGTGTACCGGGAGACCACCGGGAGGGGTATTTCGACCCAAGAGGCTTCATGGGCTGTGCGAGGGTGAATACCAGCCCTTAGTGGGCTGGTGGAAGTCCCACACAAGGCCCATGTGTCTGGGAAGAAAATACCAAAAGGAAAAAGGTGGAAAAAGGCAAAAAGGCCAAATAAGGAAGGAGTCCTAATCCTAATAGGAGTGGAGGAGGAGGACTCCTCCCTCCAATTTCGTCCAGATCTTGAGGGTTTCAGGCTGCCTCCTCCCCTCCCTCCCTCCTATATATACTAGAGGATTTAGAGGGAAGAGCTTACCCTAATTGCCACGTGGTCTCTCTACTTCCTCTAGATCGTAGTTTCTCCTCTAGATCGGTTTTCAGCGGTGCTTAGGCGAAGTCCTGCTAGAATTCCTCCACCACCATTTTCGCAATGCCGTCGCGGTGGTGGAGAACTTATCTACCTCTACGCTCCCTCTTGCTAGATCAAGAAGGCGGAGATCGTCATCGAGCTGTACGTGTGCTGAACGTGGAGGTGCCGTCCGTTCGGTACTTGATCGGGACGGATCGTGTTCGTGATTGGATCGCGGGACGCTCGGCGATTTGGATCGCGAAGACGTTCGACTACACCAACCGCGTTTCTTAACGCTTCTGCTTAGCGATCTACAAGGATACGTAGATCCACTCACCCTCTCGTAGATGCTCATCACCATGGATAGATCTGTGTGTGCGTAGCAAATTTTTTGTTTCCCATGCGACGTGCCCCAACAGTGGTATCAGAGCCAGGTTTATGTGTAGATGAGATCTCGATTAGAACACAAAAGGTTTGTGTCCGTTGATGCTTAGATTTCTTCCTCCCTTGGTCGTGTTTTGGTTCAGCGGTATTGTGGGATGAAGAGGCCCGGACCAACCTTACTCGTACGCTTACGAGAGACCGGTTCCCTCAACTGCACTTGTTGCAAAAGATGGCTAGCGGGTGTCAGTTTCTCCTACTTTAGTTGGATCGGATTTGACAAAGGCGGTCCTTGAGAAGGTTGAAAAGGAACTAATGTATCACCGTTGTGGTTTATTCGTAGGTGAGAACTGTTCTTGCTAGATACCTATAGCAGCCACGTAAAACATGCAACAACAATTAGAGGACGTCTAACTTGTTTTTGCAGGGTATGTTGTGATGTGATATGGCCAATTACATGATGTGATATATGTAATGTATGAGATGATCATCTGATGTACAGATTATCACGACTTGCATGTCGATGAGTACGGCAACCGGCAGGAGCCATAGGGTTGTCTTTAATTATTGTATGACCTGCGTGTCAATCATTAATCGCTATGTAATGCTTTAATTTACCGCTAAACAGTAGCAATAGTAGTAGAAGCATGCAGGGCGTGACAACCCCGATGGCAACACGTTGATGGAGATCAAGATGATGGAGATCATGGTGTCGTGCCGGTGACGATGGAGATCATGCCGGGAGATCTAAAGCACAAGTTCATGGCCATATCATGTCACTTATGATTTGCATGTGATGTTAATCCTTTTATGCACGTTGTTTTGCTTAGGATGATGGTAGCATTATAAGGTGATCCCTCACTTAATTTCAAGATAAATTGTGTTCTCCCTGAGTGTGCACCGTTGCGAAAGTTTGTCGTGTTGAGACACCACGTGATGATCGGGTGTGATAGACTCTACGTTCACACACAACGGGTACAAGCCAGTGTTGCACACGCAGAACACTCGGGTTAAACTTGACGAGCCTAGCATGTACAGACATGGCCTTGGAACACAAGAGACCGAAAGGTCGAGCATGAGTCATATAGTAGATATGATCAACATAATGATGTTCACCATTGAAGTGTTAGTCACGGGATCTTGTATTACGGAACAAGTAAAGAGACTTGTTAGTAACAAGGTGGAACTAGGTATGGAGATACCGACGATCGAATCTCGGGAAAGTAACATATCGAAGAACAAAGGGAACATCATACGAGATTAACTGAATCCTCGACATAGAGGTTCGACCGATAAAGCTCTTCGTAGAATATGTAGGAACCAATGTGGACATCCCGATCCCGCCATTGGTTATTGACCGTAGAGGTGTCTCGGTCATGTCTACATAGTTCTCGAACCCACAGGGTCTGCACACTTAAGGTTTGGTGACATTTCGGTAGTATAGAGTTATGTATGATGGTGACCAAAGTTTGTTCGGAGTCCCGGATGAGATCTTGGACGTCACGAGGAGCTCCAGAATGGTCCGGAGGTAAATATTTATATATAGGAAGTCCTATTTTGGTCACCGGAAAAGTTCCAGGCTCATCGGTAGTGTACTGAGAGTGCCGGTAGTGTACCGGGAGACCACCGGGAGGGGTATTTCGACCCAAGAGGCTTCATGGGCTGTGAGAGGGTGAATACCAGCCCTTAGTGGGCTGGTGGAAGTCCCACACAAGGCCCATGTGTCTGGGAAGAAAATACCAAAAGGAAAAAGGTGGAAAAAGGCAAAAAGGCCAAATAAGGAAGGAGTCCTAATCCTAATAGGAGTGGAGGAGGAGGACTCCTCCCTCCAATTTCGTCCAGATGTTGAGGGTTTCAGGCTGCCTCCTCCCCTCCCTCCCTCCTATATATACTAGGGGATTTAGAGGGAAGAGCTAACCCTAATTGCCACGTGGTCTCTCTACTTCCTCTAGATCGTAGTTTCTCCTCTAGATCGGTTTTCAGCGGTGCTTAGGCGAAGTCCTGATAGAATTCCTCCACCACCATTTTCGCAATGCCGTCGCGCTGGTGGAGAACTCATCTACCTCTACGCTCCCTCTTGCTAGATCAAGAAGGCGGAGATCGTCATCGAGCTGTACGTGTGCTGAACGTGGAGGTGCCGTCCGTTCGGTACTTGATCGGGACGGATCGTGTTCGTGATTGGATCGCGGGACGCTCGGCGATTTGGATCGCGAAGACGTTCGACTACACCAACCGCGTTTCTTAACGCTTCCGCTTAGCGATCTACAAGGATACGTAGATCCACTCTCCCTCTCGTAGATGCTCATCACCATGGATAGATCCGTGTGTGCATAGCAAATTTTTTGTTTCCCATGCGACGTGCCCCAACAGTGGTATCAGAGCCAGGTTTATGTGTAGATGGGATCTCGATTAGAACACAAAAGGTTTGTGTCCGTTGATGCTTAGATTGCTTCCTCCCTTGGTCGTGTTTTGGTTCAGCGGTATTGTGGGATGAAGCGGCCCGGACCAACCTTACTCGTACGCTTACGAGAGACCGGTTCCCTCAACTGCACTTGTTGCAAAAGATGGCTAGCGGGTGTCAGTTTCTCCTACTTTAGTTGGATCGGATTTGACAAAGGCGGTCCTTGAGAAGGTTGAAAAGGAACTAATGTATCACCGTTGTGGTTTATTCGTAGGTGAGAACTGTTCTTGCTAGATACCTATAGCAGCCACGTAAAACATGCAACAACAATTAGAGGACGTCTAACTTGTTTTTGCAGGGTATGTTGTGATGTGATATGGCCAATTACATGATGTGATATATGTAATGTATGAGATGATCATCTGATGTACAGATTGTCACGACTTGCATGTCGATGAGTACGGCAACCGGCAGGAGCCATAGGGTTGTCTTTAATTATTGTATGACCTGCGTGTCAATCATTAATCGCTATGTAATGCTTTAATTTACCGCTAAACAGTAGCAATAGTAGTAGAAGCATGCAGGGCGTGACAACCCCGATGGCAACACGTTGATGGAGATCAAGATGATGGAGATCATGGTGTCGTGCCGGTGACGATGGAGATCATGCCGGGAGATCTAAAGCACAAGTTCATGGCCATATCATGTCACTTATGATTTGCATGTGATGTTAATCCTTTTATGCACGTTGTTTTTCTTAGGATGATGGTAGCATTATAAGGTGATCCCTCACTTAATTTCAAGATAAATTGTGTTCTCGCTGAGTGTGCACCGTTGCGAAAGTTTGTCGTGTTGGGACACCACGTGATGATCGGGTGTGATAGACTCTACGTTCACACACAACGGGTGCAAGCCAGTGTTGCACGCGCAGAACACTCGGGTTAAACTTGACGAGCCTAGCATGTACAGACATGGCCTCGGAACAGAAGAGACCGAAAGGTCGAGCATGAGTCATATAGTAGATATGATCAACATAATGATGTTCACCATTGAAGTGTTAGTCACGGGATCTTGTATTACGGAACGAGTAAAGAGACTTGTTAGTAACAAGGTGGAACTAGGTATGGAGATACCGACGATCGAATCCCGGGAAAGTAACATATCGAAGAACAAAGGGAACATCATACGAGATTAACTGAATCCTCGACATAGAGGTTCGACCGATAAAGCTCTTCGTAGAATATGTAGGAACCAATGTGGACATCCCGGTCCCGCCATTGGTTATTGACCGTAGAGGTGTCTCGGTCATGTCTACATAGTTCTCGAACCCACAGGGTCTGCACACTTAAGGTTTGGTGACGTTTCGGTAGTATAGAGTTATGTATGATGGTGACCAAAGTTTGTTCGGAGTCCCGGATGAGATCTTGGCCGTCACGAGGAGCTCCAGAATGGTCCGGAGGTAAATATTTATATATAGGAAGTCCTATTTTGGTCGCCGGAAAAGTTCCAGGCTCATCGGTAGTGTACCGAGAGTGCCGGTAGTGTACCGGGAGACCACCGGGAGGGGTATTTCGACCCAAGAGGCTTCATGGGCTGTGCGAGGGTGAATACCAGCCCTTAGTGGGCTGGTGGAAGTCCCACACAAGGCCCATGTGTCTGGGAAGAAAATACCAAAAGGAAAAAGGTGGAAAAAGGCAAAAAGGCCAAATAAGGAAGGAGTCCTAATCCTAATAGGAGTGGAGGAGGAGGACTCCTCCCTCCAATTTCGTCCAGATCTTGAGGGTTTCAGGCTGCCTCCTCCCCTCCCTCCCTCCTATATATACTAGAGGATTTAGAGGGAAGAGCTTACCCTAATTGCCACGTGGTCTCTCTACTTCCTCTAGATCGTAGTTTCTCCTCTAGATCGGTTTTCAGCGGTGCTTAGGCGAAGTCCTGCTAGAATTCCTCCACCACCATTTTCGCAATGCCGTCGCGGTGGTGGAGAACTTATCTACCTCTACGCTCCCTCTTGCTAGATCAAGAAGGCGGAGATCGTCATCGAGCTGTACGTGTGCTGAACGTGGAGGTGCCGTCCGTTCGGTACTTGATCGGGACGGATCGTGTTCGTGATTGGATCGCGGGACGCTCGGCGATTTGGATTGCGAAGACGTTCGACTACACCAACCGCGTTTCTTAACGCTTCTGCTTAGCGATCTACAAGGATACGTAGATCCACTCACCCTCTCGTAGATGCTCATCACCATGGATAGATCTGTGTGTGCGTAGCAAATTTTTTGTTTCCCATGCGACGTGCCCCAACAGTGGTATCAGAGCCAGGTTTATGTGTAGATGAGATCTCGATTAGAACACAAAAGGTTTGTGCCCGTTGATGCTTAGATTTCTTCCTCCCTTGGTCATGTTTTGGTTCAGCGGTATTGTGGGATGAAGAGGCCCGGACCAACCTTACTCGTACGCTTACGAGAGACCGGTTCCCTCAACTGCACTTGTTGCAAAAGATGGCTAGCGGGTGTCAGTTTCTCCTACTTTAGTTGGATCGGATTTGACAAAGGCGGTCCTTGAGAAGGTTGAAAAGGAACTAATGTATCACCGTTGTGGTTTATTCGTAGGTGAGAACTGTTCTTGCTAGATACCTATAGCAGCCACGTAAAACATGCAACAACAATTAGAGGACGTCTAACTTGTTTTTGCAGGGTATGTTGTGATGTGATATGGCCAATTACATGATGTGATATATGTAATGTATGAGATGATCATCTGATGTACAGATTATCACGACTTGCATGTCGATGAGTACGGCAACCGGCAGGAGCCATAGGGTTGTCTTTAATTATTGTATGACCTGCGTGTCAATCATTAATCGCTATGTAATGCTTTAATTTACCGCTAAACAGTAGCAATAGTAGTAGAAGCATGCAGGGCGTGACAACCCCGATGGCAACACGTTGATGGAGATCAAGATGATGGAGATCATGGTGTCGTGCCGGTGACGATGGAGATCATGCCGGGAGATCTAAAGCACAAGTTCATGGCCATATCATGTCACTTATGATTTGCATGTGATGTTAATCCTTTTATGCACGTTGTTTTGCTTAGGATGATGGTAGCATTATAAGGTGATCCCTCACTTAATTTCAAGATAAATTGTGTTCTCCCTGAGTGTGCACCGTTGCGAAAGTTTGTCGTGTTGAGACACCACATGATGATCGGGTGTGATAGACTCTACGTTCACACACAACGGGTACAAGCCAGTGTTGCACACGCAGAACACTCGGGTTAAACTTGACGAGCCTAGCATGTACAGACATGGCCTTGGAACACAAGAGACCGAAAGGTCGAGCATGAGTCATATAGTAGATATGATCAACATAATGATGTTCACCATTGAAGTGTTAGTCACGGGATCTTGTATTACGGAACAAGTAAAGAGACTTGTTAGTAACAAGGTGGAACTAGGTATGGAGATACCGACGATCGAATCTCGGGAAAGTAACATATCGAAGAACAAAGGGAACATCATACGAGATTAACTGAATCCTCGACATAGAGGTTCGACCGATAAACCTCTTCGTAGAATATGTAGGAACCAATGTGGACATCCCGATCCCGCCATTGGTTATTGACCGTAGAGGTGTCTCGGTCATGTCTACATAGTTCTCGAACCCACAGGGTCTGCACACTTAAGGTTTGGTGACATTTCGGTAGTATAGAGTTATGTATGATGGTGACCAAAGTTTGTTCGGAGTCCCGGATGAGATCTTGGACGTCACGAGGAGCTCCAGAATGGTCCGGAGGTAAATATTTATATATAGGAAGTCCTATTTTGGTCACCGGAAAAGTTCCAGGCTCATCGGTAGTGTACTGAGAGTGCCGGTAGTGTACCGGGAGACCACCGGGAGGGGTATTTCGACCCAAGAGGCTTCATGGGCTGTGAGAGGGTGAATACAGCCCTTAGTGGGCTGGTGGAAGTCCCACACAAGGCCCATGTGTCTGGGAAGAAAATACCAAAAGGAAAAAGGTGGAAAAAGGCAAAAAGGCCAAATAAGGAAGGAGTCCTAATCCTAATAGGAGTGGAGGAGGAGGACTCCTCCCTCCAATTTCGTCCAGATGTTGAGGGTTTCAGGCTGCCTCCTCCCCTCCCTCCCTCCTATATATACTAGGGGATTTAGAGGGAAGAGCTAACCCTAATTGCCACGTGGTCTCTCTACTTCCTCTAGATCGTAGTTTCTCCTCTAGATCGGTTTTCAGCGGTGCTTAGGCGAAGTCCTGCTAGAATTCCTCCACCACCATTTTCGCAATGCCGTCGCGCTGGTGGAGAACTCATCTACCTCTACGCTCCCTCTTGCTAGATCAAGAAGGCGGAGATCGTCATCGAGCTGTACGTGTGCTGAACGTGGAGGTGCCGTCCGTTCGGTACTTGATCGGGACGGATCGTGTTCGTGATTGGATCGCGGGACGCTCGGCGATTTGGATCGCGAAGACGTTCGACTACACCAACCGCGTTTCTTAACGCTTCCGCTTAGCGATCTACAAGGATACGTAAATCCACTCTCCCTCTCGTAGATGCTCATCACCATGGATAGATCCGTGTGTGCATAGCAAATTTTTTGTTTCCCATGCGACGTGCCCCAACAGTGGTATCAGAGCCAGGTTTATGTGTAGATGGGATCTCGATTAGAACACAAAAGGTTTGTGTCCGTTGATGCTTAGATTGCTTCCTCCCTTGGTCGTGTTTTGGTTCAGCGGTATTGTGGGATGAAGCGGCCCGGACCAACCTTACTCGTACGCTTACGAGAGACCGGTTCCCTCAACTGCACTTGTTGCAAAAGATGGCTAGCGGGTGTCAGTTTCTCCTACTTTAGTTGGATCGTATTTGACAAAGGCGGTCCTTGAGAAGGTTGAAAAGGAACTAATGTATCACCGTTGTGGTTTATTCGTAGGTGAGAACTGTTCTTGCTAGATACCTATAGCAGCCACGTAAAACATGCAACAACAATTAGAGGACGTCTAACTTGTTTTTGCAGGGTATGTTGTGATGTGATATGGCCAATTACATGATGTGATATATGTAATGTATGAGATGATCATGTGATGTATAGATTATCACGACTTGCATGTCGATGAGTACGGCAACCGGCAGGAGCCATAGGGTTGTCTTTAATTACTGTATGACCTGCGTGTCAATCATTAAGCGCTATGTAATGCTTTACTTCATCGCTAAACGGTAGCAATAGTAGTAGAAGCATGTTGGGTGTGACAACCCAGATGGCGACACGTTGATGGAGATCAAGATGATGGAGATCATGGTGTCATGCCGGTGACGATGGAGATCATGCTGGTGCTTTCTAGATGGAGATCAAAAGCACAAGTTCATGGCCATATAATGTCACTTATGATCTGCATGTGATGTTAATTCTTTTATGCACCTTGTTTTGCTTAGGACGACGGTAGCATTATAAGGTGATCCCTCACTTAATTTCAAGATAAATTGTGTTCTCCTAGAGTGTGCACCGTTGCGAAAGTTCGTCGTGTCGAGACACCACGTGATGATCGGGTGTGATAGACTCTATGTTCACATACAAAGGGTGCAAGCCAGTGTTGCACATGCAGAACACCTGGGTTAAACTTGACGAGCCTAGCATGTACAGACATGGCCTCGGAACACAAGATATCGAAAGGTGGAACATGAGTCATATAGTAGATATGATTAACATGATGATGTTCACCATTGAACCAGCTCAATTCACGTGATGATCGGACTTGAGTTGGTGAATTTGGATCATGTATCACTCGAATGACCGGAGGGATGTCAATTTTAGTGGGAGTTCTTAAGTAATATGATTTATTGAACTCATTATCATGAACTCAGTCAGTAGTGTCTTTGCAAATTATGTTGTAAATTACTAGCACGCGCTGTAGCTCCCTTGTAATTTTATATGTTCCTAGAGAAATAGAGTTGAAAGATGATGGTAGCAATATTGCAGACTGGGTCCGTGATTTGAGGACTGTCCTCAATGCTGCACAGAAGGCTTATGTCCTTAATGCACCGCTTGGTGCGCCAACCCCTCTAGCGTTGTCTGTAGATGTTGTGAACGTTTGACAGGCAAGTTCTGATGACTACTTGATAGTTTAGTGCGTCATGCATTACGGCTTAGAATTGAGGCTCAGAAATGTTTTGAACATCACGGAACATTTGAGATGTTTCTAAGAGCTGAAATTAGGATCTCAGGCTCGTGCCCGTGTTGGGAGATATGAGATCTCCAACAGGATTCTTTGCCTGCAAGATGAAAGAGAATAGCTCAATCATCGAGCATGTGCTCGGATTGTTTGGGTGCTTTCAATTGCTTGAATCGAGTGGGAGTTGATCTTCCAGATAAGATAGTGATTGATATAGTTCTCCAAGTCACTGTCACTAAGCTACTAGAACTTGGTGATGAACTATGAAATGTCAGGGATAGTAATAATGATCCCTAAGCTGTTCATGATGTTTGACACCGTGAAGGTAGAAATCAAGAAGGAGCATCAAGTGTTGATGGTTAGTAAAACCACTAGTTTCGAGAAGGGCAAGGGCAAGTAGGGAAACTTCATGGATAACAAATCAGTTGCTGCTCTAGTGAAGCAACCCAAAGTTAAACCCGAACCCGAGACTAAGTGCTTCGATTATGAGGAGAGCGGTCGCTGAAGCGGAATAACCCTGGATAGTTGGTAGATAAGAAGGCTGGCAATGTCGACAGAAGTATATTTGACATACATGTTATTGATGTGTACCTTGCTAGTACTCCTAGTAGCACCTGGGTATTGGATACCGGTTCAGTTGCTAAATGTTAGTAACTCGAAGTAAAAGCTACAGAATAAACGGAGACTAGCTAAGTGTGAGGTGATGATGTGTGTTGGAAATGTTTCCAAAGTTGATGTGATCAACATCGCATGCTCTCGCTACCTTCGGGATTAGTGACGAACCTAAATAAATGTTATTTGGTGTTTTGCGTTGAGCATGAACATGATTAGATCGTCTTTTTGCAACACGGTTGTTCATTTAAGTTATAGAATAATGGTTATTCTATTTACATGAATAATACCATCAATGGTCATGCACCCAGTGAGAATGGTTTGTTTAAATCTTGATCGTAGTAATACACATGTTCATAACATTGATGCCAAAAGATAGAAAGTTAATAATGATAGTACCACATACTTGTGGCACTCCCGCTAAATGTCAGATTGGTATAAAGCGCATGAAGAAACTCCATGCTGATGGATCTTTGGACACATTCCATTTCGAATCGGTTGAGACATGCGAACCATGCCTCTTGGGCAAGATGACTAAGGACCCCGTTTTCCGGATTGATGGAGCGGGAAAGTGATTTATTGGAAATGATACATGTTGATGTATGCAATCCAATGAGTCTTGGAGCGTGCGGTGGATATAGTTATTTTCATATCTTCACTGATGATTTGAGTAGATATAGTGTATATTTACTTAATGAAACACAAGTCTGAATCGTTTCAAAGGTTCAACCAAATTCAGAGTGAAGTTTAAGATCATCGTGACAAGAAGATAAAAATGTCTGCGATATGATCGTGGAGATGAATATCCGAGTTACGAGTTTGGCATACAACTTTAGACAATGTGAAAGTTGTTTCACAACTCACGCCACTAGGAACACCATAGTGTGATGGTGTGTCCGCACGTCATAGTCGTGCTCTATTGGATATGGTGCGTGCTATGATGTCTCTTATCGTTTTGTTACTATAATTTTGGTGTTATGCATTAGAGACTACTACATTCACTTTAAATAGGGCTCCATCTAAATCCGTTGAGATGACACCGTGTGAATTATGGTTTGATAGAAACCTAAGCTGTCATTTCTTGATGTTTGGGGCTGCGACGCTTGTGTGGAAAAATGTTTTCGCCTAATGAGCTCGAACCCAAAGCGGACAAATGCATCTTCATAGAATAACCTAAAGAACAGTTAGGTGAACCTTCTATCTCAGATCCAAGCATAAAGTGTTTGTTGCTAAAACTGGATCCTTTCTCGAGAAAAAGTTTCTCTCGAAAGGAATTGAGTGGGAGGAAGATGGAACTTGATGAGTTTGTTGAACCTTTGTTCAACTCGAGAGTAGCGCGGTGCAGGAAGATGTTTCTATAAAGCCTACATTAGTTGAAGAGGAAGTTAGTGATGATGATCATGAAGCTTCGGATCAAGTTACTGTCGAACCTCGTTGGTCGACAAGGATGTGTACTGCTCCTGAGCGGTATGACAACCCTATCTTGGATGTTATGTTGTGGGACAACCATGAACCTACGAGCTGTGGAGAAGCGATGATGGGCCCGGATTCCGACAACTGGTTAGAGGCCATGAAATCCGAGATAGGATCCATGTATGGAAGCCAAGTATAGACTATGGTAGACTTGCTAGTTGGACGGCAGGTCGTTGAGTACAAATGGATCTTTAAAATGAAGACAGACGCAGATGGTAAATGTCGCCATTTGTAAAGCTGGACTTGTTGCAAAGATATTTGTGACAAGTTCAAGGAGTTGACTGCGATGAGACTTTCTCACTCGTAGCGATGCTAAAGTCTGTTGGAATAATGTTAGCAGTTGCTGTATTTTTCAATTATGAAATCTGGCAGATGGATGTCAAAACATCATTTCCTTAACGGTTTACTTGAGGAAAGGTTGTATGTGATACAACCAGAAGGTTTTCTCAGTCCTAAGGATGCTATAAGGTGTGCAAGTGTCAGTGATCCTTCTATGGACTGAAGCAAGCATCTCGGAGTTGGAATATATACTTTGATGAGGTGATCAAAGTGATCCTTCTACCTAATTGTTGAGCATCAAGATCTATAGAGATAGATCAAGATGCTTGATGAGACTTTCAATGAGTACATACCTTGACAAGATTTTGAAAGAATTCAAAATGGATCAGTCAGAGAAAGAGTTCTCACCTGATTTGTAAGGTATGAAGTTGAGTGAGACTCAAAGCTCGACAACGGCAGAAGAAAGAGTAAGGAGGAACGTCGTCCCCTATGCCTTAGCCATAGGCTCTATATTATGCCATGCTGTGTACCGCACCTGGTGTGTGCCATGCCATGAGTACGTTAAGGGGTACAACAGTGATCCAGGAGTGGATCACTGGACAGCGGTCTAGATTATCCTTAATAACTAGAAGATTAAGGAGATGTTTCTCGATTATGGATGTGATAAAGAGTTCGTCATAAAGAGTTACGTCGCTGCAAGCTTTAACACCAATTCGGATGACTCGTAGTAGCAATCTGGATTCATATAGTGGAGCAGCCATTTGGAATAGTACCAAGTGGAGTGTGGTAACTGTGGTTACAGTTTGACATAGAGATTTGCAAAGTATACATGGATCTGAATGTCGCAGACCCGTTGACTATAAGACCTCTCTCACATGCAAAGCATGATCGAGACCCAGAACTCATTGGGTGTTAGATTCATAAAATGCGAATCACATGGTGATGTGAACTAGATTATTGACTCTAGTGCAAGTGGGAGACTGTTGGAAATATGCCCTAGAGGCAATAGTGAATTAGTTATTATCATATTTCCTTGTTCATGATAATCGTTTATTGTCCATGCTATAATTGTATTGATCGGAGACTTAGATACATGTGTGGATACATAGACAAAAGCATGTCCCTAGTATGCCTCTAATAGGCTAGCTCGTTGATCAAAAGATGGTTAAGGTTTCCTATACATGGACATGAGATGTCATTTGATAACAGTATCACATCATTAGGAGAATAATGTGATGGACAAGACCCAAACTACAAACGTAGCATATGATCGTGTCAGTTTATCGCTACTGTTTTCTTCATGTCAACTATGTGTTCCTATGACCATGAGATCATGCAACTCATGGACATCGGAGGAGTGCCTTATGTGTATCAAATATCGCAACGTAACTGGGTGACTATAAAGGTGCTCTACAGGCATCTCTCAGGGTGTCTATTGAGTTGGCATGGATCAAGACTCGGATTTGTTACTCCGTTTGACGGAGAGGTATCTCAGGGCCCACTCTGTAATACAACATCACAATAAGCCTTGCAAGCAATGTGACTAAGTGTTAGTCATGGGATCTTGTATTACGGAACGAGTAAAGAAACTTGTCAGTAACGAGGTTGAACTAGGTATGGAGATACCGACGATCGAATCTCGGGCAAGTAACATATCGAAGAACAAAGGGAACATCATACGGGATGAACTGAATCCTTGACATAGAGGTTCAACCGATAAAGGTCTTCGTAGAATATGTAGGGACCAATGTGGACATCCAGGTCCCGCCATTGGTTATTGACCGTAGAGGTGTCTCGGTCATGTCTACATAGTTCTCGAACCCGCAGGGTCTGCACACTTAAGGTTTGGTGGCGTTTCTGTAGTATAGAGTTATGTATGGTGGTGACCGAAGTTTGTTCGGAGTCCCGGATGAGATCATGGACATCACGAGGAACTCCAGAATGGTCCGTAGGTAAAGATTTATATATAGGAAGTCCTGTTTTGATCGCCGGAAAAGTTCCAGGCTCATCGGTAGTGTACCGGGAGTGCCGGTAGTGTACCGGGAGACCACCGGGAGGGGTATTTCGACCCAAGAGGCTTCATGGGATGTGGGAGGGTGAATACAAGCCCTTAGTGGGCTGGTGGAAGTCCCACTCAAGGCCCATGTGGCTGGGAAGAAAATACCAAAAGGAAAAAGGTGGAAAAAGGCAAAAAGGCCAAATAAGGAAGGAGTCCTAATCCTAATAGGAGTGGAGGTGGAGGACTCCTCCCTCCACTTTCGGCTAGATCTTGAGGGTTTGAGGCTGCCTCCTCCCCTCTCTCCCTCATATATATACTAGAGGATTTAGAGGGAAGAGCTAACCCTAATTGCCACGTGCTCTCTCTACTTCCTCTAGATCGTAGTTTCTCCTCTAGATCGGTTTTCAGCGGTGCTTAGGCGATGCCCTGCTGGAATTCCTCCACCACCATATTTGCAATGCTATCGCGTTGTTAGAGAACTCATCTACCTCTCCGCTCCCTCTTGCTAGATCAAGAAGGCGGAGATCATCATCGAGCTGTACGTGTGCTGAACGCGGAGGTGTCGTCCGTTCGGTACTTGATCGGGACGGATCGTGTTCATGATTGGATCGCGGGACGCTCAGCGATTTGGATCGCGAAGACGTTCGACTACACCAACCGCCTTTCTTAACGCTTCCGCTTAGTGATCTACAAGGGTACGTAGATCCACTCTCCCTCTCGTAGATGCTCATCACCATGGATAGATCTGCGTGTGCGTAGGAATTTTTTTGTTTCCCATGCGACGTTCCCCAACATTTTACAATTATGAAATCTGGCAGATGGATGACCAATCATCGTTTCCTTAACAGTTTACTTGAGGAAAGGTTGTATGTGATACAACCAGAAGGTTTTGTCAGTCCTAAGGATGCTAAAAGGTGTGCGAGCTCCAGCAATCCTTCTATGGTCTGGAGCAAGCATCTCGGACTTGGAATATATGCTTTGATGAGGTGATCAAAGTTTTGTAGTTTATACAAAGTTTACGAGAAACTTTTATTTACAATAAAGAGAGTGGGAGCACTGTAGAGTTTGTAGTAAGCATATGTGGTTGACATATTGTTGATCGGAAATGATGTAGAATTTCTGGAAAGCATAAAGGGTTATTTGAAAAGAGTTTTTCAAAGTAAAGACCTGGATAAAACTACCTAATTATTGAGCATCAAGATCTATAGAGATAGATCAAAGATGCTTGATGAGACTTTCAATGAGTACATACCTTGACAAAATTTGGAAAGAGTTCAAAATGGATCAGTCAGAGAAAGAGTTCTCGCCTGATTTGTAAGGTGTGATGTTGAGTGAGACTCAAAGCTCGACAACGGCAGAAGAAAGAGAAAGGACGAACGTCGTCCCCTATGCCTTAGCCATAGGCTCTGTATAGTATGCTATGCTGTGTACCGCACCTGTGTGTGCCTTGCCATGAGTCCTTCAAGGGGTACAAGAGTGATCCAGGAGTGGATCACTGGACAGCGGTCAAGATTGTCCTTAGTAACTAAAAGACTAAAAATATGTTTCTCGATTATGGAGGTGGTAAAGATTTCGTCGTAAAGAGTTGCATCGATGCAAGCTTTAAACTCCGATCCGGATGACTCTTAGTAGTAATCTTGATATGTATAGTGGAGCAGCCATATGGAATAGTACCAAATGGAGTGTGGTAGCAGTATTTACAGTTTGACATAGAGATTTGCAAAGAACATACGGATCTGAATGTCACAGACCCATTGACTATAAGACCTCTCTCACATGCAAAGCATGATCGAGCCCAGAACTCATTGGGTGTTAGATTCATAACAATGCAAATCACATCATGATGTGAACTAGATTATTGACTCTAGTGCAAGTGGGGACTGTTGGAAATATGCCCTAGAGACAATAATAAATTAGTTATTATCATATTTCCTTGTTCATGATAATCGTTTATTATCCATGCTATAATTGTATTGAATGGAAACATAGATTCATGTGTGGATACATAGACAACACCGTGTCCCTAGTAAGCCTCTAGTGAACTAGCTCGTTGATCAAAAGATGGTTAAGGTTTCCTAGCCATGGACATGAGACGTCATTTGATAACGGGATCATATCATTAGGAGAATGATGTGATGGACAAGACCCAAACTACAAACGTAGCATATGATCGTGTCAGTTTATTGCTACTGTTATCCGCATGTCAAGTATATGTTCCTATGACCATGAGATCATGCAACTCACTGACACCGGAGCAATGCTTTGTGTGTATCAAACGTCGCAACGTAACTGGGTGACTATAAAGGTGCTCTACAGGTATCTCCGAGGGTGTCTGTTGAGTTGGCACGGATCACGACTGGGATTTGTTACTCCGTGTGACGAAGAGCTATCTCAGGGCCCACTCGGTAATGCAAGATCACAAACAAGGCTTGCAAGAAATGTGAGAAAGTGTTAGTCACGGGATCTTGTATTACGGAACGAGTAAAGAGACTTTCTGGTAATGAGGTTGAACTAGGTATGCAGATACCGATGATCGAATCTCGGGCTAGTAACATACCGAAGAACAAAGGGAACGTTATACGGGATTAACTGAATCCTTGACATAGAGGTTCGATAGATAAAGATCTTCGTAGAATATGTAGGAACCAATATGGTCATCCAAGGCCTTCTATTGGTTGTTGGCCATAGAGGTGTCTCAGTCATGTCTACATAGTTCTCGAACCCGCAGGGTCTGCACACTTAAGGTTTGGTGACATTTCGGTAGTGTAGAGTTATGTATGGTGGTGATTGAAGGTTGTTCGGAGTCCCAGATGAGATCCTGGACATCACGAGGATCTCCGGAATGGTCCGGAGGTAAAGATTCATATATAGGATGTCCCAGTTTGGTCGCCGGAAAAGTTTGGGCTCATTGGTAGTGTACCCGGAATGCCGGTAGTGCACAGGGAGACCTCCGGGAGGGGTATTTCGACCCAATAGGCTTCATGGGCTTTGGGAGAGTATTAACCATCCCTCATTGGGATGGTGGAATAGCCACAAAAGGCCCATGCGGCAGGAGGGAAGATATCCAAAAGGAAAAGTGGAAAAAGGCCAAAAAGGAGCAATCCTAGTCTTACTAGGATTGGAGGAGGAGAGTCCTCCTCTCCCTCCTTGTCTTTGCGAAATCCAAAGAGATCCAACCCTTGTAGCAAGCCTCTCCACTCCTCCTATATATATTGGTGGAATAGAGGGTTTTTGCACTAGTTTTTACGGCCATGTGCTACCCGTTCCACCGGTGCTCCTCTAGATCGGTTTTCCGCAGTGCTTAGGCGAAGCCCTGCCGGAATTGTTCCACCACCATCACCGGAGCGCCGTCACGCTGCCGATGAAATCTTCCTCCTCTCCACTCCCTCTTGCTGGACCAAGACGGTGGAGATCTTCATCAAGCTGCACGTGTGCTGAACGTGGACGTGCCGTCCGTTCGGTACTAGATCGATAGGACCGTGATCAAGGCCACAGGACGGATCGTGATGTGTTCGCGAGACGGAATGTGATGAGTTTGTGAGACGGATCGTTATGAGATCGCGTGATGGATCGTGATGAGATCGCGGGACGGCTCGTGATGAGATCGCGGGACGGATCGTGATGTGTTCGTGAGACGGAATGTGATGAGTTCGCGAGATGGATCGTGATGAGATCGCGGGACGGATTGTGATGAGATCGCGGGACGGATCGTGATTGGATCGCGGGACGGTTCGTGATTGGATCGCGGGACACTCGGCGATTTAGATCACGAAGAAGTTCGACTACACCAACCGCGTTACTTAACGCTTCCCGCTTAGCGATCTACAAGGGTACGTAGATCCACCCCCCCCTCTCGTAGATGCTCATCACCTTGGATAGATCTGCGTGTGCATAGGAAATTTTTTTGTTTCCCATGCAACGTTCCCCAACAGTATTTTCTTGGCACCTTCTTTTCTAGATCGGTGATGGAGTCTCTTCTTTGGTTGGTTTGGTTGCTTGCATTCTTCCTTCGCGATCTTATTTTGATTTTTGGGTACCCATCCCGACCATCAAATTCTCTAATACAGTGTTGGCGGCCACGCGTGGTGATGCGGCTGTGAGGGAGCTAGCTGCAGAGCACGCCGTGACAGCCTGACTACACATGGAGCAGGTTGGACGCCTCGATGCCGCCAGCTGGGGAGGCAGACAGTCTGGAGAATCACCACCCGAGAGAACCGTCGGAAACAGCGGCACGAGCCAGCTCGGGCCGCGGGGAAGACATACGATGGTGGCGCATGCATGTCATATGGGTGTGCAATCGTTGTTTGCATCGTCGACATCTCGATGATTTTTCATGGTATGGATACATACCATCACACTCAGCCGTTCTGTCTAGCCTATAGGCTAGGGTAATCATGTCACATCACTTATTAGTATGCATGAACACTAGTTGTATGTATGTTTTGTGCAATGAGTAGAAAAATTAACGCTCATCAGTGCTTATCTTCTTTCCTCGATTCGTGAGATTCATCAAAGAAACTTGGCGTAATCTAGATAACATTTTGGAGTTAGCCGTATGATGAAATTGATTGCACGAGGCTGAAATTTGACTATTAGGTATGTTTTTATCAGCTGACTTGTATACACATATTCAAAACTACATGATCGAACATAACAAGATTTCAATCATTAACTACATTTTTAGCATCCCAATCAATGGACGTACCGAAATGCCGAGTAAGGTTGGTGTGACCTCTCCATCATTCTATCAATTAATCGATTAGTTCATTTGATTAGTTGATTTATTTTAGGACCAACTATTATATACAATGGTAACATGACCGCAACAATTAGCACCTAGCAATCATAAGATGACCACACCTAGCAACAATTGCCACTTGTTTCTTGTACCACATACACGTATGACTGGCCGGCCAATGACCACACATGCATGATTAATTAGGTGATGGGACCAATCAATGAAGTTCTTCGATATTAAAAAGATTAGTGGAGATGCACGGCATCCAAACAAGTAAGCTAGGATACATAGAGTATGTTGTCGTATATAAACACACAGATTATTATCGCATACATAATCATCATCATCTAAAATAGAAAGACAAAGTGTACGCATGAGAGACACAAGATGAATAACCTTGTCTATCATGGTCACCAAAATCTTTCACATCCTCAAATATTAACATCGATCCATCAAAGGCTAAAATTTCAGGTATCACTTTCTTAACAAGTAATCATGGTGTAACTTTGTTCACTAAAACAAGATCAATAATATAAGAGTCATCAAACACATTTTAAAACCCTATCGTAGATGGTTTAACAAAATGTCACTACACACACGCTTGTTGGAGGAATACTGAGCAACACCTGTGTGTGACGGTGGGTCCATTATACATGATTGACCAATAATAAGCGTGTGCAATAGGGCTGTCCACCACACATGATCAGGAGAAAGGGAACATATTAAATATGGGGCGAGGTTGTGAATCGTTTAAAGTGGAGAACATGTGCATTGTGCAATTCCTATTCAACAGGAAGGGCACCACACACGTTAGGGAGCTTGTGTGTGAGATTAAGACTTAAATGAGTAGACTATTGTTCCTCTGACTATTGTAGCCAGATCTAAAAATGGGTGCCTTAAACATATATGTTAACGATCTTTGGGAAAAGTGAGTGGTTGATAGGGGTAGGTGATATCTAAGGCAAGAAAGGGGTCCTTGTGAAGTCCAATCTTCAACACGCTAAGATGTATACAATGAATTGCTTCAAGTTACCAAATCAATTATGTGGAAATGAAATTCGATCTCTTCAAACTTATAGTTGGTTCCAACATTGTTCACAAAAAGGAAGTTCCTTTTGCTAGGACAAAGCGTTCATGTGTAGAACATACAGGGGTTTAGAATTTTGACATTTTGACTCTTTCAACCAAGCTCGCTTTGGAAAAAAGATCGAGAGGACTCTCAATGGACCCATGTCGTTGTATGCGTGCGTGCTAGATACTTCAAGACCACATATTTTTTTGGAGCCTTCTTTGCGATATTGGTCATGGAGTCTCTTCCTTGGTAGGTTTTGGTTGCTTGCATTCTTACTTCTCAATATTATTTTGATGTTTCACCACCCAGCCCTGCCATCAAATTTTCCAAGACAATGTCGACAACCACGCCCAGTGATGGGTCTCGAAGGGAGCTAGGCACGGAGCACGCCACGATGGCATGACTAGATATGGAATGCGCCGTCGAGCTATAGGAGGAACGGGAGCACTCCGTAGTGGCTAGTGGCGCATGGAGAGGCCGCCACCAAGGTGCCAGAGCTAGCGGCAACACAGGCAGCCCAGACGCCTTGATGCCGCCGGCCGTGGAGGCTAACAGCCCGCCTCCATCGCCGTCCCAGGAGAATTATCGAAAACAGTGGGACGGTCCGAATCGGGCCACTGGGGAGATGTACGATGGTAGTACATGCATGTCATACGGGCGTGCAATCCCTGTGGCCGTCGTCAATATCTCGAAGGGTTTTCATGGTACGGATCCATGTTGTCACACTCAGATGCCCATCTGGCCTAGAGGCTAGAGTAATCATGTCACATCACTTATTAGTATGCATGAACACTATTTGTACGTTTGTGTTGAACAATTAGTAGAAAAATCACAGTCAACAGAGCTTTTCTTATTTCCTCGATCGTGCAATTCATAGAAAAATTTTGGCGTAATGTATATAAAATTTTGGAGTTAGCCTTAGGATGAAATTTGATTGCGCTAGGCTGAAATTTGATTATTATGTATGTTTTTCTATCAGCGGACTTGTTAACACATATTCAAAACTATGTCATCGAACATAACAAGATTTCAATCATTAACTACATGTTTTAGCATCCAGATCCATGGACGTACCGAAATACCGAGTAAGGTTGGTGTGATATCTGTATTATTCTACAAATTAATGGATTAGTTCATTTGTTAGTTGATTTATTATAGGATCAACTATTATATAACATGGTAACATGACCGGAACAATTAGCCTAGTGAGCTGGGGTAGGCCGGTTATCATGAGGAAAGTGTTGGAAATATGCCCTAGAGGCAATAGTAAAATGGTTATTATTGTATTTCCTTGTTCATAATAATTGTCTATTGTTCATGCTATAATTGTGTTAACCAGAAACCGTAATACATGTGTGAATACATAGACCACAATATGTCCCTAGTGAGCCTCTAGTTGTCTAGCTCGTTGATCAATAGATGGTCACGGTTTCATGACCGTGGACATTGGATGTAGTTGATAACGGGATCACATTATTAGGAGAATGATGTGATGGACAAGACCCAATCCTAAGCATAGCACAAGATCGTGTAGTTCATCTCCTAAATCTTTTCAATGTCAAGTATCGTGTAGACCATGAGGTTGTGCAACTCCCGGATGCCGTAGGAATGCTTTGCGTGTGCCAAACGTCACAACGTAACTGGGTGGCTATAAAGGTACGCTACGGGTATCTCCGAAAGTGTCTGTTGGGTTGGCATGAACCGAGACTGGGATTTGTCACTCCATGTGATGGAGAGGTATCTCTGGGCCCACTCGGTAAGACATCATCATAATGAGCTCATTCTGACTAAGGAGTTAGCCACGAGATGATGTGTTACGGAACGAGTAAAGAGACTTGCCGGTAACGAGATTGAACAAGGTATAGGGATACCGACGATAGAATCTCGGGCAAGTATCATACCGGTAGACAAAGGGAATTGTATACGGGATTGATTGAATCCCCGACATCGTGGTTCATCCCTTGAGATCATCATGGAGGACGTGGGAACCAACATGGGTATCCAGATCCGCTGTTGGTTATTGACCGGAGAGGTTCTCGGTCATGTCTACGTATCTCCCGAACTAGTAGGGTCTACACACTTAAGGTTCGATGACGCTAGGGTTATAGGCAAATAGTCTACGTGGTTACCGAAGATTGTTCGGAGTCCCGGATGAGATCCTGGACGTCACGAGGAGCTCCGGAATGGTCCGGAGATGAAGATTGATATATAGAAAGTGAGGTTTTGGTTACCGGAAGTGTTTCGGGCGTCACCAGTAGTGTACCGGGACCACCGGAAGGGTTCCGGGGGTCCACCAAGTGGGCCCACCTGCCTCGAAAGGTTGCATGGGCCAAGAGTGGGAGGGAGCCAGCCCCTAGGTGGGATGGTGCCCCTCCCACCCCAGCCCAAGGCGCAGCAAGAGGTTGAGAAAGCAAACCCTAGGCGTGGATTGGCCTTAGTGGCCACCCTAGGGCGCCTCCACCCCTCCCTGCCCTAACCGCCGGCCAGATGGCCTCCAAAGGCTGCCGCCAGCCCTCTAGGGGAAACCCTAGGGCGCACCACCTCTCCTCCCCTTCCCCTGTATATAGTAGAGGTATTTGGGGATGCACAACACACGAGTTCATCTCCTCCCTGGCGCAGCCCTACTCCTCCTTCTCCTCGATCTCCGTAGTGCTTAGCGAAGCTCCGCCGGAGTACCATACAGCTCCATCGTCACCATGTCGTCGTGCTTCCGGAGCTCTCCCTCAACCTCTCCTCCCTCCTTGCTGGAACAAGGCGTAGTAGACGTCACCGGGATGCACGTGTGTTGAACGCGGAGGCATCGTTGTTCGGTGCTGAGATCGGAGTCCAGCGCGATCTGAATCGCTACGAGTACGACTCCACCAACCGCGTTCTAGCAACACTTCCGCTTAACGATCTTCAAAGGTATGAAGATCCACTCTCCCCTTACTCGTTGCTGGTTTCTCCATAGATGGATCTTGGTGAACACGTAGGAAAATTTTGATTTACTACTACGTCTCCCAAAAGTGGCATCATGAGCTAGGTCTATGCGTAGAATCTATGCACGAGTAGAACACAAAGGAGTTGTGGGTGTCGATATTGTTAATATGCTTGCCATTACTAGTCTTATCTTGATTCAACGGCATTGTGGGATGAAGTGGCCCAGACCGACTTTACACGTACAGTTACGTGAGACTGGTTCCACCGCCTGACATGGATTTGTTGCATAAGGTGGCTAGCGGGTGTCTGTCTCTCCCACCTTAGTCGGATTGGATTCGATGAAAAGGGTCCTTATGAAGGGTAAATAGCAATTGGCATATCACGTTGTGGTTTTGGTGTAGGTAAGAAACGTTCTTGCTAGTAACCTATAGTAGCCACGTAAAACTTGCAACTACAAATAAGAGGACGTCCAACTTGTTTTTGTAGCATGTGACTTGTGATGTGATATGGCTAGAGGATGTGATGTGATGCATTGTGATGTATGAAATTGATCATGTTCTTGTACTATGATTCACGACTTGCATGTCGATGAGTCTGACAACCGACAGGAGCCATAGGAGTTGTCTTATTTATTGTATGACCTGCGTGTCAATCATAAACGCCATGTAATTACTTTACTTTATTGCTAAGTGTTAGCCATAGTAGTAGAAGTAATAGTTGGCAAGACGACTTCATGAAGACACAATGATGGAGATTATGATGATGGACATCATGGTGTCATGCCAGTGACAGTGATGATCATGGTGCCCCGAAGATGGAGATCAAAGGAGAAAGATGATATTGGCCATATCATGTCACTATATTGATTGCATGTGATCTTTATCATGTCTACATCTTATTTGCTTAGAACGACGGTAGTAAATAATATGATCTCTCAATAAAATTTCAAGAGGAGTGTTCACCCTAACTGTGCACAGTTGCTAAGGATCGTTGTTCCGAAGCACCACGTGATGATCGGGTGTGATAGGTTCTAACGTTGGCATACAACGGGTGTAGGCCAGATTTACACACGCGAAACACTTAGGTTGACTTGACGAGCCTAGCATGTACAGACATGGCCTCAGAACACGGAAGACCGAAAGGTCAAACATGAGTCGTATAGAAGATACGATCAACATAGAGATGTTCACCATGGATGACTAGTCCGTCTCACGTGATGATCGGACATGGGCTAGTTGACATGGATCATGTGTCACTTGGATGACTAGAGAGATGTCTATCTATGTGGGAGTTCATTAAATAATTTGATTTTGTGAACTTAATTATCATGAACTTAGTCTAAAAGTGTCTTTAAAAATTATGTCGTAGATAGCTTAGGGTGTAGCTCCCCTGTTTTATTGATACGATCCTAGAGAAAAGTAAGATTGAAAGTTGATGGTAGCAATGATGTGGACTAGGTCCGTGATCTGAGGATTGTCTTCATTGCTGCATAGAAAGCTTATGTCTTTGATGCACCGCTAAGTGCACAACTCCCTTAAGCGTTGTGTGTAGATGTTGTGCACATATGACAGACACTTTTTGATGACTACATGATAGTTCAGTGCGTCATGCATTATGGCTTAGAATAGAGGCTCCAAAATGTTTTGAACGTCATGGAACATAAGAGATGTTCTAAGAGCTGAAATTGGGATTTCATTCTCGTGCCTATGTTGAGAGGTATGAGACCTCCAACAAGATTCTTTGCCGGCGGGACAAAAGAGAATAGCTCAATTGGTGAGCATGTGCTCAGATTGTTTGGGTACTACAATCACTTGAATCGAGTGGGAGTTCATCTTCCAGATAAGATAGTGACTAATACAATTCTCCAAGTCACTGCCACCAAGCTACTAGAGCTTCGTGATGAACTATAACATGCCAGGGATGGATATGATGATCCCTGAGTTGTTCGTGATGTTTGACAACACAAAGGTAGAAATCAAGAAGGAGCATCAAATGTTGATGGTTAAGTGAAAACCCATGGTTTCAAGAAGGGCAAGGGCAAGAACGCAAAACTTCAGGAATGGCAAGCCAATTGCCGCTCTAGTGAAGAAACCCAAGGTTGAGCCCAAACCCGAGACTAAGTGCTTCTGTTATGAGGACGTGTTCACTGAAGCGGAACAACCCTAGATACTTGGTAGATAAGAAGGCTGGCAATGTCGATAGAAGTATATTTGATATATGTGTTATTGATGTGTACCTTGCTGGTACTCCTAGTAGCACCTGGGTATTGGATACCGGTTCGGTTGCTAAGTGTTAGCAAACTCGAAATAAAATCTACGGAATAAACGGAGGCTAGCTAAGTGAAAGGTGGCGATGTGTGTTGGAAGTGTTTCCAAGGTTGATGTGTTCACCATCGCACGCTCTCTCTACCTTCAGGATTCGTGATAAACCTAAATAAATGTTATTTGGTGTTTGCGTTGACCATGAACGTGATTAGATCATGATTAGTGCAATACGGTTATTCATATAAGTCAGAGAATAATTGTTATTCTATTTACATGGATAATGCCTTTAATGGGCATACACCCACTGGGAATGGTTTATTGAATTTTGATCGTAGTAGTACACATGTTCGTAACATTGGTACCAAAAGATACAAAGTTAATAATGATACCACCACATGCCTGTGGCACTGCCGCTAAATGTCATGTTGGTATAAATCGCATGAAGAAACTCCATGCTGATTGATTTTTTGACTCACTCGATTTCGAATCGGTTGAGACATGTGAGCCATTCCTCTTGGGCAAGATGACTAAGACCCCGTCTTCCGATATGATGGAGCGAGCAAGTGGCTTATTGGAATTAATACATGTTGATATATGTGGTCCAATGAGTGTTGAAACAATCAATGGATATCGTTGTTTTTCTTTACCTTCACTGATGATTTGAGTAAATATGGGGATATTTACTTAATGAAACACGAATCTGAAATGTTTGAAAGGTTCACGGAGTTTCAAAGTGAAGTTAAAGATCATCGTGACAAGAAGATAAAATGTCTACGATATGATCGTGGAGGTGAATATCTAAGTTACGAGTTTGGTATGCAATTTTAGACAATGTGGAAATTGTTTCACAGCTCATGCCTCCTGGAACACCATAGTGTGATGGTGTGTTCGAACGTCGTAGTCGTGCTCTATTGGATATAGTGAGTACTATGATGTCTCTTATTCTTTTACCACTATAGTTATGGGGTTATGAATTAAAGACAAATCCATTCACTTTAATAGGGCACCATCTAAGTCTGTTGAGATGACACCGTGAGAATTATGGTTTGACAGAAGCCTAAGCTGTCATTTCTTAATGTTCGGGGCTGTGACGCTTATGTGAAAGGGGTTTTCACCTAATGAGCTCAAACCCAAAGCAGAGAAATGCATCTTCATAGAATACCCTAAGGAGACATTGGGTATACCTTCTATCTCATATTCAAGCGCAAAAGTGTTTGTGGCTAAGAACGGGTCCTTTCTCGAGAAAGAGTTTCTCTCGAAAGAATTGAGTGGGAGGAATATAGAACTTGATAAGGTTGTTGATCCTTTGTTTCAACCGGAGAGTAGCGCAACACAGAAAGATGTTTCTGTAGAGCCTACGTCAGTTGAAAAGGAAGTTAATGATGATGATCATGAAGCTTCAGATCAAGTCACTATCGAACCTCGTAGGTCGACAAGGACGTGTACTGCTCTTGAGTAGTACGACAACGTTGTCTTGGAAATCATGTTGTTGGACAACGATGAACCTACGAACTATGGAGAAGCGATGGTGGGCGCGGATTCCAACAAATGGCTAGGAGCCATGAAATCCGAGAAAGGATCCATGTACGAAAACCAAGTATGGACTTTGGTAGACTTGCTTGTTGAATGGCAGGTCGTTAAGTACAAATGGACCTTTGAGATAAACATAGACGATAATGGTGAAATGTCATCGTTTATAAAGCTCGACTTGTCGCAAAGAAGTTTCCGCCAAGGAGTTGACTACGATGAGATTGTCTCATCTGTAGCGATGCTAAAAGTCTATTAAAATTATGTTAGTAGTTGCTGCATTTTTCGATTATGAAATCTGACAGATGGATGACAAAACAAGGTTTCCGTAATGGTTTCTGTGAGGAAGAGTTGTATGTGATACAACCAGAAAGTTTTGTGAATCCTAAGGATGCTAAAAAGTATGCAAACTCCGGCGATCCTTCTATGGACTGGAGCAAGCATCTCGGAGTTGGAATATATGCTTTGATGAGGTGATCAAAGTGTTTAAGTTTATACAAAGTTTATGAGAAACTTGTATTTGCAAGAAAGTGAGTGGGAGCACTATAGAGTTTCTTATAAGTATATGTAGTTGACATATTTATTGATCGGAAATGATGTAGAATTTCTAGAAGAGCATGAAGGGTTGTTTGAAAAGAGTTTTCAATGGAAGACCCAGATAAAGCTACTATTTTATTCAACATCAAGATCTATAGGGATGGATCAATTCGCATGAGAAGTTTTTTCGACGAAGACATACCTTGACAAGTTTTTGAAGGAGTTCAAAATAGATGGGTCAAAGAAGGAGTTCTTGACTGTATTGTAAGGTGTGAAATTTAGTAAGACTCAATACCCGACCATGGCAGAAGATAAAGAAAAGATGAGTGTCATCCCCTATGCTTTAGCCATAGGCTCTATATAGTATGCCATGTTGTGTGCCGCACCTGTGTGTGCCTTGCCATGAGTCTGTCAAGGGGTAAAGGATTAATCCAAGAGTGGATCACTTGACAGCGGACAAAGTTATCCTTAGTAACTAGAGAACTAAGGAGATATTTCTCGATTATGGAGGTGCTAAAGAGTTCGTCGTAAAGGGTTACGACGATGCAAGCTTTAACACCAATCCGGATGACTCTTAGCAGAAATCCGAATACGTATAGCGGAGTAGCTATTTGGAAAGGATCCAAGTGGAGCGTAGGAGCAATATCTACAGTAGGACATAGAAGTTTGCAGGGTACGCACGGATCTGAGTATCGTAGACCCGTTGACTAAAACCTCTTTCACGAGCAAAACATGATCAAACCCCAGAACTAATTGGGTGTTAATCACATGACGATATGATCACATGGTGATATAAATGTTAATCACATGGCGATGTGAACTAGATTATTGACTCTAGTGCAAGTGGGAGACTGTTGGAAATATGCCCTAGAGGCAATAATAAAATGGTTATTACTGTATTTCCTTGTTCATAATAATTGTCTATTGTTCATGCTATAATTGTGTTAACCGGAAACCGTAATACATGTGTGAATACATGGACCATAATATGTCCCTAGTGAGCCTCTAGTTGGCTAGCTCGTTGATCAATAGATGGTCACGGTTTCATGACCATGGACATTGGATGTCATTGATAATGGGATCACATCATTAGGAGAATGATGTGATGGACATAACCCAATACTAAGCATAGCACAAGATCGTGTAGTTCATCTGCTAAAGCTTTTCAATGTCAAGTATGGTTTCCTTAGACCATGATGTTGTGCAACTCCCGGATGCCGTAGGAATGCTTTGGGTGTGCCAAACGTCACAACGTAACTGGGTGCCTATAAAGGTACGCTACGGGTATCTCCGAAAGTGTTTGTTGGGTTGACGGAGAGGTATCTCTGGGCCCACTCGGTAAGATATCATCATAATGAGCTCAATGTGACTAAGGAGTTATCCATGGGATGATGTGTTACGGAATGAGTAAAGAGACTTGCCGGTAACAAGATTGAACAAGGTATAGGGATACCGCTGATCGAATCTCGGGCATGTATCATACCGGTAGACAAAGGGAATTGTATACAGGATTGATTGAATCCCCGACATCGTAGTTCATCCGATGAGATCATCATGGAGGACGTGGGAACCAGCATGGGTATCCAGATCCCGCTGTTTGTTATTGACCCGAGAGTGTCTCGGTCATGTCTTCGTATCTCCCGAACCCGTAGGGTCTACACACTTAAGGTTCGATGATGCTAGGGTTATAGGGAAATAGTGTACGGTGTTACCGAAGGTTGTTCGGAGTCCCGGATGAGATCCCAGACGTCACGAGGAGCTCTGGAATGGTCCGGAGACGAAGATTGATATATAGGAAGTGAGGTTTTGGTTACCGGAAATGTTTCGGGCATCACCGGTAGTGCACTGGGACCATCGGAAGGGTTCCGGGGGTCCACCAAGTGGGCACACCTGCCCCGGAATGTTCCATGGGCAAAGAGTGGGAGGGAGCCAGCCCCTAGGTGGGCTGGTGCGCCTCCCAGCCCAAGTGGAGGTATTTGCGGCTGCAAAACACACGAGTTCATCTCCTCCCTGGCGCAGCCCCACTCCTCCTTCTCCTCGATCTCCGTAGTGCTTAGCGAAGCTCTCCCGGAGTACCACGCAGCTCCACCGTCACCACGCCGTCGTGCTGCCGGAGATCTCCCTCAACCTCTCGTCCCTCCTTGCTGGATCAAGGCGTAGGAGACGTCACCGGGCTGGACGTGTGTTGAATGCGGAGGCACCGTTGTTCGGTGCTGAGATCGGAGTCCACCGCGATCTGAATCGCTACGAGTACGACTCCACCAACCGCGTTCTAGCAACGATTCCACTTAGCGATCTTCAAAGGTATGAAGATCCACTCTCCCCTTACTCGTTGCTAGTTTCTCCATAGATGGATCTCCCAACAGAAAGCATCACCTAGGCTGTAAGAGGCGGATAGATACTTCAAGACCGAGCGCTTGCCTGTGAAACCATAAGTCATTATGGGCTCTGGCTTGGTTGATCTTTGAATTGACTCACGCTAGACACTAATACGAGATTTACAAGAATGGTAGGATTGAATGTGCATTGGGAGTGGTTTCTAGGAGCTCTCTGAAATACCATGTTTCAGTTATCGGGTTCTCAAACATCAGGCAGTGTGAGGACCTCAACAAAGGGATCAAATATTGTAGGGAATGTGCACAAACCACTGCAGAATGATAAACTAATCGATTAGTTGTGTCCCCGGTTACGGACAACTTGAACCTGTGGAATTGGAACTATCAGGAAAATCTCCACACCACACCTTATTAAATTATTTGGTTTTTAATGAGCTTGGTATATGAGAGTTTGTTGGCAAAACAATCTCATTAATTAGACCAAGTTGTAGTAAATAAAATTATTTTTGTCCTTTGATGTAGGGATAAATTAGATTTATTAAAAAACTCAACAAAGCCCCAAAAACCATATTTCCATATAGTGACGATAGAAATATTATTATGTTCTCTGTCTGACTTTGCCGGCATATTCAATATGATGACCCACACGGCTGTAAAGTTTCATGTTGCAAAGGTAGTTTCTGACCAGGAGTGAGGTCTATGTTCTATGCTCAATGATTGTCCTTTCGAGTCGGATGGACTCACCTACCTTCCATATTTCCACCGGATTAAGTTTAATTCTCATGAGCTGGCCTTCAACCAATTTATTATCAATGTACTAAAGACTCGATAAGTTATTTTAGGTTTTCAGTTTAGCTATATATGTCATTAGCAGAAATAGTTATATTAATTGCCTCCCAATCGACCAGTTTTGGTTTATAGTTTGTAAACTTGGTTGCATGTCATGACACCGGAACTGACTAAGATGCATCTGTGTTATGTATAATTATAACAATTGGAATATTTGATACTACTTACACGTGATCTCTTGGCTTAGAGAAATCATGAAGTGACTTCTGCTATTGGGTTCAGGGATGATATCATACTAGAGGTGCAAGAATGGACATAAATCAATTAATCGGGATAAAAGCACACAGAGTCATTGGTTTTTTTTATGTTCGATGTGGACAACTTTTCAGTAATTCAACGTGGATGGTATAGAATTATTATGCACAATGAAATCATGTGTTTCTAAACTTGATCTACACATTAGTCCCGGTTGCATTACGAACCGACACTAATGTGAGCATTAGTCCTGGTTAGAGCGGCTAGGGCGCTGGTCGGGCATCAGTCCCGGTTCAAATGATACCTTTATTCCCGGTTGGCGACACCAACCGGGACTAAAGGGACCGATACCCTTTAGTCCCGGTACGTCTCTCCAACCGGGAACCAGGACTAAAGGTGAAGCCTTTAGTCTCGGTTGGAGACACCAACCAGGACTAATGGGGTTGGGCTTTAGTCCCGGTGACACCAACCGGGACTAAAGGCTATACAACCCGGACTAAAGGGTTTTGAAAGTTTAGTTTTTTGTTTTTTCTATTTGTTTTCTGTTTTTAGTTTTTGTTTTGAATTGCTTATATCTTTTAGGATATTTGATGTTTTTGAGAGATTCTTTTTGCATTAGATTCAGAAAAAATACTAGTTTGTGTCTGTGCAATTAGTTTGAAATTTTGAATGGTTTAAATTTGAATTTGTTCAAATTTCTTTCAAACCCAAGATTGTGAATAACTTGAGTTTAAAAATTGTTTTTAATTTTTTTTTGCTTCTAGGCACATGTTAGAAAGTGCATGTAGAACGCATAAAAAGTCTGGAGTTGAAATAAGTTTAAAAAGATGAAATGCCTTTGTAATAGATGAGTTTTCGTCCAAAATCCAGATACTTCGAAAGAGATTTTCCAGTTTGTACACAAAGTGCAGCCATGTTTTGTCGTAACCATCTCAACTTTTTAGAACATGCTTTGTCGGTGAAATTAAGATACCATGCCAAGTCTCAACCTTTTCAGTGTTCATTTGTAGTGTTGCCATTTCGGGGTCATTTAGCTCAATCAAAATCAATAAATGCATAAAAATAGGGAATAAAGTGGGAAAGGGTTGAAAATTGATCATGTGTCTTTGAATAGATCGTGTTGAATGCACGAAAAGTCTGGAGTTTAAATAAATTTTAAAAAATAAAATGCCTTTGTAACAGATGTGTTTTGGTCCGAAACCCTGATACTTCGAAAGGGATTGTCCAGTTTGTACACAAAGTGCATCCAGTTTTTAACGTAACCCTCACAACTTTTTAGCACATGCTATGTGGGTGAAATGATGATACCATGTCAAGTTTCAACCTTTTCAGAGTTCATTTGTATTGCTTTTAAATATCGGGGTCATTTAGCTCAAAAAAAATTAATAAATGCATGAAATATAGCGAATGAAATGGGAAAGGGTTGAAGATTGATGATGTGGCTTTGGTTGTGGCATGTTGAACGCACAAAAAGTCTGGATTGAAACAAGTTTTGAAAAAGTGTTATGAAAAAGTAAAATGGCTATAACTTTTGCGTAAGATGTCAAAAAAGTCTTATCAAAAATTAATTTTATTTAGAAAAAATAAATAATGTCATATTTGGATTACTCATATTTTTCTTATAATAATGGATATATTATTTGTCGAATTTTGATCTACGGATTTAAAGAAATTAATTATGCCATATTAAATGAATAAATAGCAAAAAATGAATAAAATAATATGATTACTAATTTTATTTTTATTGAAATTAAATATTATTATTAATAATTTATTGTTGTTTATTTTAGTAATTGTTTGGAGTTTAAAAAATTAAATCATGTGATATCAAGACCTAAGGGTTAATAGGGTTGATAGCTTACTATTGATAGGAAAGTAACAAGTGCAGACTTGGAAACTAGGGATGATAGAACCTGAAAGTTAAGTGTGTTGGGGCTGGAGTAGTGAGAGGATGAGTGACCGGCCGGGAAGTTAGATGACTTGGAATGAGTGCTGATTAGAATTTAGAGTTTCAATTCTGAAGCATTGAGGAGGGATGATTAGAGATTAAATTGTCAAATAATTGAAAGATTAGAAAATCAGGAAAAATTTGAAAAACAATTTTATTTTTTTCCTTTAGTCCCGGTTGGTGTTACGAACCGGGACTAACCTTTAGTCTCGGTTGGTAACACCAACTGGTAACACCAACCGGGACTAAAGGTTCTCTAGCCCACGCACAGAGAGCGGACACGTGGAGGGCCTTTAGTCCCGCTTCGTAACACAACCGAGATTAAAGGGGGGGGGGCTTTAGTCCCGACCCTTTAGGCCCTTTGGAGCCGGGACTAAAGGCCAGTGTTCTACTAGATAATAGTGGTTTGTGTTAATATCTAAATATTATAAGCTCCTGCATTTGCATTTTTGGTTCCGAAACATTACTGACATATGTTTTGCTTTTGCTGCATAAACATTTAGTTTTTGCATGAGCTTTTGGCACATGTGGTAATAAAATCAACACTGGCATACTTTTGAATACATTCCAATATATCTATGTGTATGGTTACATGAACAATCATAGTGTTTTGAAAGAAACTATCAGAAGCTTAGCATGAAATATTTCAATTCAAAATGAGTTCATATTTTAAAAGTAAAAGGTGTCTTCATAAATGATTGCACTAAGTTAAATATGAATAACACGAAGGTGCTCCTGCACTAGTTGACTGCTAGTAATAACAAGTGGAATGGAAGAAAACAATTAGATTATCATTTACATGACAATCATACAACGTAATGGCACACTATATTCGATACTATATCAAAAAAATTACATAACGATGAGACATTACCAATAAAATGGCAGCAATGAGACCCTTACATGCAAAAATAGATTGAAAGTCACACAAATAAGTTGACACACTGGATTGGACATGATATCCGGTTCTTGAATATAAAACTAATGCTCCCGTGGATTCAACATGAAATGTCTGCTCTTACACTTTGTTAAGCATGAACTTTCGCGAAGTAAGCGTCCTTATCGCAGAGACGGTAACATCCATTTTTGCAATTCTCCATGACATCGTTCACGTCTTCACTTTCAACAACTAAGTAAAAAATAGTTTGCATCAGAAAGAATTACTGAATCGCTATGAGTAATGATAAACAAGCCAATGGTTAGTAATGACTTTAACTTACAACTATTTATGTTGCCGCACAATGAGGATGTGCATCCCAGCTTGTAGTACTCAATAGATTTTTCTTCGTCTGAAAAACATTTTTTATGTAAATGGAAATTTTTAGTCATTACAGGTAAAAAAGAAAAAGAAGTGGTTCACAATTTACCTGTTTCTGTGGAAAGATTGGAGCGATCACATGGAGAGACACATTTTTCTAGAATTTTGCAACCACATAAGCTTGCACATCTGGCTCGAGAGGCACCTGCAAGACGACATGCATTATAGCAGTTTCTTGTTGTGGTGGAACAATAACAACTCTTCGCCTCTATCTTGGTTTGCTGCAAGACTACACCCAGTATGAGTATTCCTACAATCATAATCTTAAGACTTTTGGCTTCCATATTCTCCTTTTAGCTATGTTTGTATCAGAAAACTTGGTGATGAACCTAGACTTGCATGTTCTCTATTTATAGGAGATATTGCAAGTGGCAACTACACATGCAGCATTATCACAAGGTGAAGATCGTACTACTGTCTATTATTGTAGTTGGTTTTACTTCCAGCATTGTTAATTATCTAGTAACGTACTATGGTGGTGTTGGAAATATGCCCTAGAGGCAATAATAAAATGGTTATTATTGTATTTCCTTGTTCATGATAATTGTCTATTGTTCATGCTATAATTGTGTTAACCGGAAACCATAATACATGTGTGAATACATAGACCACAACATGTCCCTAGTAAGCCTCTAGTTGGCTAGCTCGTTGATCAATAGATGGTCACGGTTTCATGGCCATGGACATTGGATGTCATTGATAACGGGATCACATCATTAGGAGAATGATGTGATGGACAAGACCCAATCCTAAGCATAGCACAAAGATCGTGTAGTTCGTTTGCTAAAGCTTTTCAATGTCAAGTGTCATTTCCTTAGACCATGAGATTGTGTAACTCCCGGATACCGTAGGAATACTTTGGGTGTGCCAAACGTCACAACGTAACTGGGTGGCTATAAAGGTACGCTACGGGTATCTCCGAAAGTGTCTGTTGGGTTGGCACGAATCGAGACTGGGATTTGTCACTCCGTGTGACGGAGAGGTATCTCTGGGCCCACTCGGTAAGACATCATCATAATGAGCTCAATGTGACTAAGGAGTTAGTCACGGGATGATGTATTGCGGAACGAGTAAAGAGACTAGCCAGTAACGAGATTGAACAAGGTATGGGGATACCGACGATCGAATCTCGGGCAAGTATCATACCGATAGACAAAGGGAATTGTATACGGGATTGATTGAATCCTTGACATCGTGGTTCATCCGATGAGATCATCATGGAGTACGTGGGAGCCAACATGGGTATCCAGATCCCGCTGTTGGTTATTGACCGGAGAGGTGTCTCGGTCATGTCTACGTGTCTCCCGAACCCGTAGGGTCTACACACTTAAGGTTCGATGACGCTAGGGTTATAGGGAAATGGTATACGTGATTACCGAAGGTTGTTCGGAGTCCCGGATGAGATCCGGACGTCACGAGGAGCTCCGGAATGGTCCGGAGGTAAAGATTGATATATAGGAAGTCCAGTTTTGGTCACCGGAAAGTTTTCGGGCTCATCGGTAGTGTACCGGGAGTGCCGGGAGGGTGCCGGAGGACCCCCGGGAGGGGTGTGACGACCAAAGGACCACATGGGCTGTTAGATAAAGTGTGCCAGCCCTTATTGGGCTGGGCAAGACTTTTGCTAAAGGCCCATGTGGCTGGAGATAAGGAGATAAGGCAAAAAGGATTTAAAAGGAGGAGATCCACCTCCCTTGTGGGAGGTGGACTCTCCCTTTAAGTCGGCCGGCCATCTCCTCTTTGGAGTAGAGGCCAAGCCAGCCCTCCACGTCCCTCCTCCTATATATACTTGAGGTTTTGGATGTTTTGAGACAGGATTTGATCTCTCTCTCTCACGGCGAAGCCCTACCTCTCTTCTTCCTCCTCCGCAGCGCTTAGGCGAAGCCCTGTCGGAATACCTTGCTACTCCACCACCACCACGCCGTCGTGCTGCTGTTGGAGCCCTTCCCCAACCTCTCCTTCCTCCTTGCTGGATCAAGGTGTTGGAGACGTCACCGGGCTGCACGTGTGTTGAACGCGGAGGTGCCGTCCGTTCGGCACTTGATCGGATCTACCGCGATCTGAATCGCTGCGAGTACGACTCCATCAACCGCGTTCTTGTAACGCTTCCGCTTAGCGATCTTCAAAGGTATGAAGATGCAATCTCTCCCCTCTCGTTGCTGGTTTCTCCATAGATAGATCTTGGTGAACGTAGGAAAATTTTGATTTACTACTACGTCTCCCAACAGTGGCATCATGAGCTAGGTCTATGCGTAGAATCTATGCACGAGTAGAACACAAAGCAGTTGTGGGCGTCGAGTTTGTTAATTTGCTTGCCGCTACTAGTCTTATCTTGATTCGGCGGTATTGTGGGATGAAGCGGCCCGGACCAACTTTACACGTACGCTTACGTGACACCGGTTCCACCGCCTGACATGCACTAGATGCATAAGGTGGCTAGCGGGTGTCTGTCTCTCCTACCTTAGTCGGATCGGATTCGATGAAAAGGGTCCTTATGAAGGGTAAATAGCAATTGGCAAATCACGTTGTGGTGTTGACGTAGGTAAGAAACGTTCTTGCTAGTAACCTATAGCAGCCACGTAAAAACTTGCAACTACAAATTAGAGGACGTCTAACTTGTTTTTGCAGCATGTGCCTTGTGATGTGATATGGCCAAAGGATGTGATGTGATGCATTGTGATGTATGAATTGATCATGTTCTTGTAATAGGATTCACGACTTGCATGTCGATGATTATGACAACCGGCAGGAGCCATAGGAGTTGTCTTATTTATTGTATGACCTGCGTGTCAATCATAAACGCCATGTAATTACTTTACTTTCTTGCTAAGCGTTAGCCATAGTAGTAGAAGTAATAGTTGGCGAGACAACTTCATGAAGACACAATGATGGAGATCATGATGATGGAGATCATGGTGTCGTGCCGGTGACAGTGATGATCATGGTGCCCCGAAGATGGAGATCATAGGAGCAAAATGATATTGGCCATATCATGTCACTATATTGATTGCATGTGATGTTTATCATGTTTACATCTTATTTGCTTAGAACGACGGTAGTAAATAAGATGATCTCTCAATAAAATTTCAAGAGAGGTGTTCACCCTAACTGTGCACCGTTGCTAAGGATCGTCGTTCCGAAGCACCACGTGATGATCGGGTGTGATAGGTTCTAACGTTCGCATACAACGGGTGTAAGCCAGATTTACACATGCGAAACACTTAGGTTGACTTGATGAGCCTAGCATGTACAGACATGGCCTCGGAACACGGAGGACCGAAAGGTCGAACATGAGTCGTATAGAAGATACGATCAACATAGAGATGTTCACCATGGATGACTAGTCCGTCTCACGTGATGATCGGACACGGGCTAGTTGACATGGATCATGTATCACTTGGAAGACTAGAGAGATGTCTATCTAAGTGGGAGTTCATTAATAATTTGATTAAATGAACTTAATTATCATGAACTTAGTCTAAAAATGTCCTTGCAAATTATGTCGTAGATAGCTCGCGCTGTAGCTCCACAGTTTTATTGATACAATCCTAGAGAAAAGTAAGTTGAAAGTTGATGGTAGCAATAATGCGGACTGAGTCCGTGATCTGAGGATTGTCCTCATTGCTGCACAGAAAGCTTATGTTTTTGATGTACCGCTAACTGCACCACTCCCTCAAGCGTTGTCTGTAGATGTTGTGAACATATGACATGCACTTTTTGGTGACTACATGATAGTTCAATGCGTCATGCATTACGGCTTAGAATTGAGGCTCCAAAACGTTTTGAACGTCACGGAACATATGAGATGTTCTAGGAGCTGAGATTGTGATCTCAGGCTCGTGCCTATGTTGAGAGGTATGAGACCTCCAACAAGATTCTTTGTCTGCAAGATAAAGGAGAATAGCTCAATCGCTGAGCGTGTGCTCAGATTGTCTGGGTGCTACAATCACTTGAATCAAGTGGGAGTTAATCTTCCAGATGAAATAGTGATTAATGGAGTTCTCCAAGTCACTGCCACCAAGCTACTAGAGCTTCGTGATGAACTATAACATGCCAGGGATGGATAAGATGATCCCTGAGTTGTTCGTGATGTTTGACACCACGAAGGTAGAAATCAAGAAGGAGCATCAAGTGTTGATGGTTAAGTTAAACCACTAGTTTCAAAAGGGGCAAGGGCAAGAAGGGAAAACTTCAGGAATGGCAAGCCAGTTGTTGCTCTAGTGAAGAAACCCAAGGTTGAGCCCGAACCCGAGACTAAGTGCTTCTGTTATGAGGAGAATGTTCGCTGAAGCGGAAAACCCCTAGATGCTTGGTAGATAAGAAGGCTGGTAATGTCAATGGAAGTATATTTGATATACATGTTAGTGATGTGTACCTTGCTGGTACTCCTAGTAGCACCTGGGTATTGGATACCGGTTCGGTTGCTAAGTGTTAGCAACTCGAAATAAAAGCTACGGAGTAAATGGAGACTAGCTAGGTGAAAGGTGACGATGTGTGTTGGAAGTATTTCCAAGATTGATGTGATCACCATCGCACGCTCTCTCTACCTTCAGGATTTGTGATAAACCTAAATAAATGTTAGTTGGTGTTTGCGTTGAGCATGAACGTGATTAGATCATGATTAGTGCGATACGGTTATTCATATAAGTTAGAGAATAATGGTTATTCTGTTTACATGGATAATGCCTTCAATGGTCATGCACCCACTCGAAATGGTTTATCGAATCATGATCGTAGTAGTACACATATTCATAACATTGGTACCAAAAGATACAAAGTTAATAATGATAGTACCACATGCTTGTGGCACTGCCACGTAATGTCATATTGGTATAAATCGCATGAAGAAACTCCATGATGATGGATGTTTTTTGACTCACTCGATTTCGAATCGGTTGAGACATGCGAGCCATGCCTCTTGGGCAAGATGACTGAGACCCCGTCATCCAATATGATGGAGCGGGCAAGTGGCTTATTGGAATTAATACATGTTGATGTATGTGGTCCAATGAGTGTTGAAACACACAGTGGATATCGTTGTTTTTCTTTACCTTCACTGATGATTTGAGTAAATATGGGGATATTTACTTAATGAAACACGAATCTGAAATGTTTGAAAGGTTCAAGGAGTTTCAGAGTGAAGTTAAAGATCATCGTGACAAGAAGATAAATGTCTATGATATGATCATGGAGGTGAATATCTAAGTTACGAGTTTGGTATGCAATTTTAGACAATGTGGAAATTGTTTCACAGCTCACGCCTCCTGGAACACCATAGTGTGATGGTGTGTTCGAACGTCTAGTCGTGCTCTATTGGATATAGTGAGTACTATGATGTCTCTTATCGTTTTACAACTATCGTTATGGGGTTATGCATTAAAGACAAATCCATTCACTTTAATAGGGCACCATCTAAGTCTGTTGAGATGACACCATGAGAATAATGGTTTGACAGAAGCCTAAGCTGTCATTTCTTAATGTTTGGGGCTGCGACGCTTATGTGAAGATGGGTTTTTCACCTAGCGAGCTCGAACTCAAAGCAGACAAATGCATCTTCATAGAATACCCTAATGAGACATTGGGTATACCTTCTATCTCAGATCCAAGCGCAAAAGGTGTTTGTTGCTAAGAACGGGTCCTGTCTTGAGAAAGAGTTTCTCTCGAAAGAATTGAGTGGGAGGAAGATAGAACTTGATAAGGTTGTTGAACCTTTGTTTCAACCAGAGAATAGCGCAACACAGAAAGATGTTTCTGTAGAGCCTACTCAGTTGAAACGGAAGTTAATGATGATGATCATGAAGCTTCGGATCAAGTCACTATCAAACCTCGTAGGTCGACAAGGACGCATACTGCTCCTGAGTAGTACGACAACCCTGTCTTGGAAATCATGTTGTTGGACAACGATGAACCTACGAACTATGGAGAAGCGATGGTGGGCCCGGATTCCAACAAATGGCTAGGAGCCATGAAATCCGAGAAAGGATCCATGTATGAAAACCAAGTATGGACTTTGGTAGACTTGCCTGTTGAATGGCGGGTCATTGAGTACAAATGGACCTTTGAAATAAACATAGACGCTAATAGTGAAATGTCACTGTTTATAAAGCTCGACTTGTCGCAAAGAAGTTTCCGCCAAGTTCAAGGAGTTGACTGCGATGAGATTGTCTCATCTGTAGCGATGCTAAAAGTCTATTAAAATTTTGTTAGCAGTTGCTGCATTTTTCGATTATGAAATCTGGCAGATGGATGACAAAACAAGGTTTCCGTAATGGTTTCTGTGAGGAAGAGTTGTATGTGATACAACCAGAAGGTTTTGTCAATCCTAAGGATGCTAATAATATGCAAACTCCAGCGATCCTTCTATGGACTGGAGCAAGAATCTCGGAGTTGGAATATATGCTTTGATGAGGTGATCAAAGTGTTTAAGTTTATACAAAGTTTATGAGAAACTTGTATTTGCAAGAAAGTGAGTGGGAGCACTATAGAATTTCTTATAAGAATATGTAGTTGACATATTATTGATCGGAAATGATGTAGAATTTCTGGAAGAGCATGAAGGGTTGTTTGAAAAGAGTTTTTTTTTTCAAAGGAAGACCCAGATAAAGCTACTATTTTATTGAGCATCAAGATCTATAGGGATAGATCAATTCGCTTGATAAGTTTTTTCGACGAAGACATACCTTGACAAGTTTTTGAAGGAGTTCAAAATAGATGGGTCAAAGAAGGAGTTCTTGACTGTATTGTAAGGTGTGAAATTGAGTAAGACTCAATACCCGACCACGGCAGAAGATAAAGAAAAGATGAGTGTCATCTCCTATGCTTTAGCCATAGGCTCTATATAGTATGCCATGCTGTGTACCGCACCTGTGTGTGCCTTGCCATGAGTCTGTCAAGGGGTACAAGAGTAATCCAAGAGTGGATCACTGGACAATGGTCAAAGTTATCCTTAGTAACTTGAAAACTAAGGAAATATTTCTCGATTATGGAGGTGATAAAGAGTTCATCGTAAAGGGTTACGATGATGCAAGCTTTAACTCCAATCCGGATGACTCTTAGTAGAAATCTGGCTACGTATAGTGGAGCAGCCATTTGGAATAGCTCCAAGTGGAGCGTGGGAGTAGTGTCTACAAATATGACATGGAAAGTTTGCAAGGTACACACGGATCTGAATGTCGCAGACCCATTGACTAAAAACCTCTTTCACGAGCAGAACATGAACAAACCCCGGAACTTATTGGGTGTTAATCACATGATGATATGATCACATGGTGATGTAAGTGTTAATCACATGGTGATGTGAACTAGATTATTGACTCTAGTGCAAGTGGGAGACTGTTGGAAATATGCCCTAGAGGCAATAATAAAATGGTTATTATTGTATTTCCTTGTTCATGATAATTGTCTATTGTTCATGCTATAATTGTGTTAACCGGAAACCATAATACATGTGTGAATACATAGACCACAACATGTCCCTAGTAAGCCTCTAGTTGGCTAGCTCGTTGATCAATAGATGGTCACGGTTTCATGGCCATGGACATTGGATGTCATTGATAACGGGATCACATCATTAGGAGAATGATGTGATGGACAAGACCCAATCCTAAGCATAGCACAAAGATCGTGTAGTTCGTTTGCTAAAGCTTTTCAATGTCAAGTGTCATTTCCTTAGACCATGAGATTGTGTAACTCCCGGATACCGTAGGAATACTTTGGGTGTGCCAAACGTCACAACGTAACTGGGTGGCTATAAAGGTACGCTACGGGTATCTCCGAAAGTGTCTGTTGGGTTGGCACGAATCGAGACTGGGATTTGTCACTCCGTGTGACAGAGAGGTATCTCTGGGCCCACTCGGTAAGACATCATCATAATGAGCTCAATGTGACTAAGGAGTTAGTCACGGGATGATGTATTGCGGAACGAGTAAAGAGACTTGCCAGTAACGAGATTGAACAAGGTATGGGGATACCGACGATCGAATCTCGGGCAAGTATCATACCGATAGACAAAGGGAATTGTATACGGGATTGATTGAATCCTTGACATCGTGGTTCATCCGATGAGATCATCATGGAGTACGTGGGAGCCAGCATGGGTATCCAGATCCCGCTGTTGGTTATTGACCGGAGAGGTGTCTCGGTCATGTCTACGTGTCTCCCGAACCCGTAGGGTCTACACACTTAAGGTTCGATGACGCTAGGGTTATAGGGAAATGGTATACGTGATTACCGAAGGTTGTTCGGAGTCCCGGATGAGATCCCGGACGTCACGAGGAGCTCCGGAATGGTCCGGAGGTAAAGATTGATATATAGGAAGTCCAGTTTTGGTCACCGGAAAGTTTTCGGGCTCATCGGTAGTGTACCGGGAGTGCCGGGAGGGTGCCGGAGGACCCCCGGGAGGGGTGTGACGACCAAAGGACCACATGGGCTGTTAGATAAAGTGTGCCAGCCCTTATTGGGCTGGGCAAGACTTTTGCTAAAGGCCCATGTGGCTGGAGATAAGGAGATAAGGCAAAAAGGATTTAAAAGGAGGAGATCCACCTCCCTTGTGGGAGGTGGACTCTCCCTTTAAGTCGGCCGGCCATCTCCTCTTTGGAGTAGAGGCCAAGCCAGCCCTCCACGTCCCTCCTCCTATATATACTTGAGGTTTTGGATGTTTTGAGACAGGATTTGATCTCTCTCTCTCACGGCGAAGCCCTACCTCTCTTCTTCCTCCTCCGCAGCGCTTAGGCGAAGCCCTGTCGGAATACCTTGCTACTCCACCACCACCACGCCGTCGTGCTGCTGTTGGAGCCCTTCCCCAACCTCTCCTTCCTCCTTGCTGGATCAAGGTGTTGGAGACGTCACCGGGCTGCACGTGTGTTGAACGCGGAGGTGCCGTCCGTTCGGCACTTGATCGGATCTACCGCGATCTGAATCGCTGCGAGTACGACTCCATCAACCGCGTTCTTGTAACGCTTCCGCTTAGCGATCTTCAAAGGTATGAAGATGCAATCTCTCCCCTCTCGTTGCTGGTTTCTCCATAGATAGATCTTGGTGAACGTAGGAAAATTTTGATTTACTACTACGTCTCCCAACAGGTGGTGCATGCATATTATATGGGCTAGCACTCGTTGTTGCCGTTGTTGACATCTCGATAGTTTTTCATGTTATGGATGCATGCCGTCACAAGTCACACTCAGACCCCCGTCTGGCCTGGACTAATCTTGTCACATCACTTATTACTGTGCATGACCATTGGTTGTATGTAGGTGTTGGACACTTTGTAGAAAAATCAGCTCGACAATGCTTATGTTCTTTCCTCGGTTCGTGAGATTCATCAACAATACTAATCTAGATAAAATTTTGGAGTTTGCCTTAGGATGAAATTTGATTGCACTAGACTGAAATTTCATTATTATGTATGTTTTCTACCAGCTTACTTATTAAAATATGCATGATCAAACATAATAATATTTCCATCATTAACTACATCTTTTAGCATCCCGATCCTTGGACGTACCGAAATATTGAGTAAGGTTTGTGTGACTCTCCATCATTCTGCCTATTAATCGATTTGTTCGTTTGATTAGTTGATTTACTTTAGGACAAACTATTATATAACATGGTAACATGACTCGAACAATTAGCACCTAGCAATCTTAAGATGAGATCTTATTTGTTAATTACCACTTTTTTCTTGTAGCACATACACATATGATTGGGCCGGACGATAACCACACATGCATGATTAGGTCCTGGGACCAATCAATTAAGTTCTTAGATAGCTGAAAAGATTAGTGCTGAAAAACGACATCCAAACAAGTAAGGTGAGATAGATAGATATTATTCTGTTGTATATAAACACAAAGATTTTATCGCGTACATAATCATCATCATCTGAAATAGAAAGACAAAGTGCATGCATAAGAGACACACGATGCCTAATCTTTTGTATAATGATCACTAAAATGTTTCATATCCTCAAATATGAACATTGACCGATCAAACGCTGAAATTTAAGGTATCTATTTTTGAACAAGTAATCATCGTGTAACATTTTAAAACCATAATGTAGAAGGTTTAACAAAATGTCCCTAAACACACGCTTGTTGTAGGAATACTCAACAACAGCTGTGGGTGACGGTGGGTCCGCTATACACGGTTGATTGGTAAGAAGCATGTGCATAAGGGTTGTCCACCACACATGATTAGGAGACATGAAACATATGAAATAGGGGAGGTCTTGTCCTGTCCGTCGTTTATAGTTGAGAACATGTACATGGTGAGATTACAATTCCATTGGAACGACACCACACACATTAGGGGGCTGATTCTGAGATTAAGCCTTAAATGAGTTGAATATTGTTCATGTGACTATTCTAGCCTCACCTAGAAATGGGTGCTTTAAACATATATGTGAAAGATCTTTGGGAAAAGTAAATCGTTGATAGGGATAGGCGATACCTAAGACACAAAAGAGGTCCTTATTAAGTCAGTTCTTCAAGACGCTCAGATGTACACAATAAATTACTTCAAGTTACCTAATCAATTACACAGAAATGAAATTCTATCTCTTCAAACTTATAGTTGGGTGCAACATTATTCAAAAAAAGCGAGTTCCTTTGGCTAGGACAAAGTGTGCATGAATAGAACATACAAAGGTTTAGAGTTTTGACAGTTTCACTCCTTCAACCTAGCTCCCTTTTCAAAAAAAGATCCGGAGGCTTCTCAATGGTCCCATGTAGTTACGCGTGTGTGTGCCAGCTACTTCAAGGACACATATTTTCTTCGAGCCGTATTTGTTGGATTGTTGATCGAGTCTCTTACTTTGTAGGTTTTGGTTTCTTGCATTCTTCCTTCTCGATCTTATTTTGTTTTTTCGCCACCCAGCCCCGCAGTCAAAATATCCAAGATAGTGTCGGCAACCACACTGGATATGCGGTTGTGAGGGAGCTGGCCACGAGGGCCCTACTAGAGAGGGAGCGCACCGCGGAGTTACAGGACGAACGGGAGCAAATTGCGTTGGTGCATGGAGAGGCCACCTCCAAGCCGCGACAGACGACGGGCCGGACACCTCAATGCCGTCGACCGGGGAGGCCAACAGCCTGCTGCCATTGCTGCCCCGGGAGAACTGTTGGAAACTGTGGCATGAGCCAGCCCGTGCTATGGGGGAGACATACGATGGTGGTGGATGCATGTCATATGGGCACACAAGCCATATCACCGCCGTTGACATCTTGATAGTTTTCCACGGTATGGATGCATGTCGTCACATTGAGACGCCCGTCTAGCATAGAAGCTAGAGTAATCATGTCACATAACTTATTGGCATGCCTGACCACTAGTTATACTTATGTGTTGAACAATTAGTAGAAAAATCACGCTTAACAGTGCTTATCTTCTTTACTCGATTCAGGAGATTCATCAACAATACTTGGCGTAATCTAGATAAAATTTTGGAGTTTGCCCTGGGATGAAATTTGATTGCACTAGGCTGAAATTAGATTATTATGAACTTTTTTATCAGCTGACTTGTATACACATATTCAAAACTGCATGATCGAACATGGACGTACCAAAATGATGAGTAAGGTTGGTGTGACCTCTCCATCATCCTACCAATTAATCGAATAGTTTATTTGATTAGGTGATTTTTTTAGGACAAACAATTATACAAGATGGTAACATGACTGGAACAATTAGCTCCTAGCACATACACGTATGACTGCGCCGGCCAGTGACAACACATGCATGAGTAGGTGATCGGACCAATCAATAAAGTTCTTAGATAATTGAAGATATTAGTGAAGAAAGACGACATCCAAAAAAGTAAGCTGAGATATATAAATTAGTCTGTCGTATTTAAACAGACATATTATTATCGCGTACTTAATCATCATCATCTGAAATATAAAGAAGAACTGTATGCATAACAGACACAAGATGCCTAACGTTGTCTATCATGATCACAAAAATGATCTAGGTCCTCAAAACTAACAATGACACATCAAAGGCAAAAAAATCAGGTATCTATTTCTTAACAAGTAACCATGGTGTAACTTTGTTCACTAAAATATGCTTAATAATGTATGGGTCATCACACACATTTTAAAACCCTATCATAGGATGTTTAAGAAAATGTCACTACACACATGTTTGTTGGAGGAATACTCAGCAGCAGCTATGTGTGATGATGGGTCCTTTATACACGGTTGACCGGTAAGAAGCCTGCGCAATAGGGTAGTCCACCACACATGATTAGGAGATAGGGAACATATGAAATGGGGGGCGTGGTTGTCCATCGTTTAAAGTTGAAAACATGTGCATGTTGCGATTGTGATTCCATTGGAAGGGCACCACACACGTTAGGGAGCTTGAGTGTGAGATTAAGCCATAAATGACTGGAGTATTGTTCCTCTGACTATTGTAGCCAGACCTAAAAATGGGTTCTTTCAACATATCTAAGGCACGAGAGATGTCTTTGCTAAGTTTGTTATTCAAGATGCTCAGATGTACACAATTAGTTCTAGTTACCAAATCAATTATGTACAAATAAAATTCTATCTCTTCAAACTTATAGTTGGGTGCAACATTTTTCACAAAAAGTCCCTTAATTTGTGTAGGACAAAGTGTGCATGTGTAGAACAGACAAAGTTCAGAATTTCGACATTTTAGCTATTTCAACGAAGCTCCCTTGGCGAAAAAGATCTGGAGACTACTCAATGGTCCCATGTCGTTATGCGTGTGTGTGTCGGCTACTTCATGACCACATATTTTCTTGGTACCTTCTTTTCTAGATCGGTGATGGAGTGTCTTCTTTGGTTGGTTTTGGTTGCTTGCATTCTTCCTTCCCGATCTCATTTTGATTTTTGGCCACCCATTCCCACAATCAAATTCTCCAATAAAGTGTTGGCGGCCACACGCAGTGATGTAGCTGTGAGGGAGCTAGCTGCGGAGCACGCCATGACATCCTGACTACAGATGGAGCAGGATGGACGCCTCAGTGCCGCCAGCTGGTAAGGCAGACAGTCTGCGGCATCACCACCCGGGAGAATCGTCGGAAACAGCGGCACGAGCCGGCTTGGGCCGCGGGGAATACATACGATGGTGGTGCATGCATGTCATATGGGTGTGGAATCGTTGTTTGCATCGTCGTGGTATGGATACATACCATCACACTCAGACGCCTGTATAGCCTATAGGCTAGGGTAATCATGTCACATCACTTATTAGTATGCATGAACACTAGTTGTATGTATGTTTTCTACAATTAGTATAAAAAAATGCTCATCAATGCTTATCTTCTTTCCTCGATTCGTCAGATTCATCAAAAAAACTTGGCATAATCTAGATAAAATTTTGGAGTTAGCCTTATGATGAAATTTGATTGCACTAGGCTGAAATTTGACTATTAGGTATGTTTTTATCTGCTGACTTGTATACACGTATTCAAAACTACATGATCGAATCTAACAAGATTTCAATCATTAACTACATTTTTAGCATCCCAATCACTGGACGTAGCGAAATGCCGAGTAAGGTTGGTGTGACCTCTCCATCATTCTATCAATTAATCGATTAGTTCATTTGATTAGTTGATTTATTTTAGGACCAACTATTATATAACATGATAACATGACCGCAGCAATTAGCACCTAGCAATCGTAAGATAAGATTACATGTTTTAATTGCCACTTGTTTCTTGTACCACATGCATGTATGACTGGCCGGCCAATGACCAAACATGCATGATTAATTAGGCGATGGGACCAATCAATGAAGTTCTGAGATATTGAAAAGATTAGTGAAGATGCACGACATCCAAACAAGTAAGCTGACATACATAGAGTATGCTGTCGTATATAAACACATAGATTATTATCGCATACATAATCATCGTCATCTAAAATATAAAGACAAAGTGTAAGCATAAGAGACACAAGATGACAAACCTTGTCTATCATGGTCACCAAACTGTTTCACATCGTCAAATATTAAGATCGATCCATTAAACGCTAAAAGTTCAGTTATCGCTTTTTTAACAAGTAATTGTGGTGTAACTTTGTTCACTAAAACAAGATCAATAATGTAAGGGTCATCAAACAAATTTTCAAACCCTATCATAGAAGGTTTAACAAAATGTCACTACACACACGCTTGTATGAGGAATACTCAGCAACATCTATGTGTGACTGTGGGTCCGTTATACACGATTGACCGGTAATAAGCCTGTGCAATAGGGCAGTCCACCACACATTATCTGGAGAAAGGGAACATATTAAATATGGGGTGAGGTTGTCAATCATTTAAAGTGGAGAACATGTGCATTGTGCAATTCCTATTCCACGGGAAGGACACCACACACGTTAGGGAGCTTGCGTGTGAGATAAAGACTTAAATGAGTGGACTATTGTTCCTCCGACTATTGTAGCCAAATCTAAAAATGGGTGCCTTAAACATATATGTTAACGATCATTTGCAAAAGTGATTGGTTGATAGGGGTAGGTCATATCTAAGGCATGAAAGAGGTCCTTGTGAAGTCCATTCTTCAAGCCACTAAGATGTACACAATGAATTGCTTCAAGTTACCAAATCAATTATATGGAAATGAAATTCTATCTCTTCAAACTTATAGTTGGGTCCAACATTGTTCACAAAAAGTAAGTCCCTTTTGCTAGGACAAAGCGTTCATGTGTAGAACAGACGGGGGTTTAGAATTTTGACATTTTGACTCTTTCAACCAAGCTCGCTTTGCAAAAAAGATCCGGAGGACTCGCAATGGTCCCATGTCGTTTTGCACGTGCGTGCTAGATACTTCGAGGACACATATTTTTTTTGAGCCTTCTTTGCTGTATTGGTCATGGAGTCTCTTCCTTGGTATGTTTTGGTTGCTTGCATTCTTCCTTCTCAATATTATTTTGATTTTTCACCACCCAACCCTGCCATCAAATTCTCCAAGATAATATCGACAGCCACGCCTAGTGATGGGTCTCTGAGGGAGCTAGCCGCGGAGCACGCCGCAACGACACGACTAGAGATGGAGTGCGCCGTGGAGCTACGGGACGAATGGGAGCACGCCGCAGTGGGGCATGGAGAGGCCGCCGCCAAGGCGCCAGAGCTAGCTGCGACACAGTCAGCCCGGATGCCTCGATGTCGCCGGCCATGGAGGCTAACAGCCCGCCTCCATCGCCGCACCAGGAGAATTATTGAAAACAGTGGGACGGTCCGGATCGGGCCACGGGGGAGACGTACGATGGTGGTACATGCATGTCATACAGGCATGCAATCGCTGTCGTCGTCGTCAATATCTTGAAGTGCTTTCATGGTATGGATGCATGTTGTCACACTCAGATGCCCATCTGGCCTAGAGGCTAGAGTAATCATGTCACATGACTTATTAGTATGCATGAACACTAGTTGTACGTTTGTGTTCAGCAATTAGTAGTAAAATCACACTCAACAGAGTTTTTCTTATTTCCTCGATCATGAGATTCATAAACAAAATTTGGCGTAATCTATATAAAATTTTGGAGTTATCCTTAGGATGAAATTTGTCGTGGTGAGACACCACGTGATGATCGGGTGTGATAGACTCTACGTTCACACACAACGGGTGCAAGCCAGTGTTGCACATGCAGAACACTCGGGTTAAACTTGACGAGCCTAGCATGTACAGGCATGGCCTTGGAACACAAGAGACCGAAAGGTCGAGCATGAGTCATATAGTAGATATGATCAACATAATGATGTTCACCATTGAAGTGTTAGTCACGGGATCTTGTATTACGGAACGAGTAAAGAGACTTGTTAGTAACAAGGTGGAACTAGGTATGGAGATACCGATGATCGAATCTCGGGAAAGTAACATATCGAAGAACAAAGGGAACATCATACGAGATTAACTGAATCCTCAACATAGAGGTTCGACCGATAAAGCTCTTCGTAGAATATGTAGGAACCAATGTGGACATCCCGGTCCCGCCATTGGTTATTGACCGTAGAGGTGTCTCGGTCATGTCTACATAGTTCTCGAACCCACAGGGTCTGCACACTTAAGGTTTGGTGACGTTTCGGTAGTATAGAGTTATGTATGATGGTGACCAAAGTTTGTTCGGAGTCCCGGATGAGATCTTGGCCGTCACGAGGAGCTCCAGAATGGTCCGGAGGTAAATATTTATATATAGGACCCAGCTTGTACATAAAGTGCACCCAGCTTTTGTCGTAACCATCTCAACTTTTTAGCACTTTATATTGTGGGTTAAATGATGATACCATGCAAAGTTTTAACCTTTTCAGTGTTCATTTGTAGTGTTTTTCAATTTTGGGGTAATTTAGATCAAAAAAATAAATAAATGCATGAAAAATAGCGAATGAAGTGGGAAAGGGTTGAAAATTGATGACGTGGCCTTGAATGGTGCATGTTGAACACACAAAAAGCCTGGAGTTTAAATAAGTGAAAAAATGAAATGCCTTTGTAACAGATGAGTTTTCGTCCGAAACCCGGATACTTCGAAAGAGATTGTCCAGTTTGTACACAAAGTGCATCCAGCTTTTGCCGTAACCATCTCACCTTTTTAGCACATGCTATGTGGATGAAATGATGATACCATGCCAAGTATCAACTTTTTTAGTGTTCATTTGTAGTGTTTTTTTAATTTCATGGTAATTTAGCTCAAAAAAGCAATAAATGCATGAAAATAGGGAATAAAGTGGGAAAGGGTTGAAAATTGATGATGTGGCTTTAAATAGTGCATGTTGAATGCACCAAAAGTCTGGAGTTTAAGTAAGTTTGAAAAAATTAAATGCCTTTGTAACAGAAGTGTTTTAGTCCGAAACCGTGATACTTCGAAAGGGATTGTCCAGTTTGTAGACGAAGTGCAACTAGTTTTTAACGTAACCTTCTCAACTTTTTAGCACATGCTATGTGGGTGAAATGATGATACCATGCCAACTTTCAACCTTTTCAGAGTTCATGTGTAGTGCTTTTCAATTTCATGGTCATTTTGCTAAAAAAATATAAATGCATGAAAAATAGCGAATGAAGTGGGAAAGGATTGAAGATTGATGATGTGGCTTTGGATGGTGCATGTTGAACACACGAAAAGTCTAGAGTTGAAACAAGTTTTAAAAAAGTGTTATGAAAAATTAAAATGGCTATAACTTTTGCATAAGATATTGAAAAAAGTATTATTAAAAATTATTATTTTTAGATAAAATAAATGATGTCATATTTGTATTCCTCATATTTTTCTGATAATAATGGATATATTACTTGTCAAATTTCGATTTACGGATTTAAAGATATTAATTATGCCATATTAAATGAATAAATGGAAAAAACGAATAAAATAATATCATTACTTATTTTATTTTCATTGCAGTTAAATATTATTGTTAATAATTTATTGTTGTTTATTTTAATAATTTTTTGGAGTTCAAAAATTAAACTCATATGACATCAAGACCTAAGTGTTAATAGGATTGATAGCTTAATATTGTTACGAAAACAACAAGTGCCGACTTGGAAACTAGGGATGATAGAACCTGAAAGTTAAGCATGCTGGGGCTGGAGTAGTGAGAGGATGGGTGACCGACTGGGAAGTTAGATGATTTGGAATGAGTGCAGATTAGATATTAAATTCTGAAGCATCGAGGTGGGTGATTAGATATTAATATGTCAAATAATTCAAAGATTTGAAAATCAGGAAAACATTGGAAAAAAATTGAATTTATTCCTTTAGTCCACGCACAGAGAGCGGCCACGTGGAGGGCCTTTAGTCCCGGTTCATAACACAACCGGGACTAAAGGTGTGGGGGGGGGCTTTAGTCCCGATTCCGGAATCAGGACTAAAGGCCCTCTGGAACCGGGACTACAGACCAGTTTTCTACTAGTGGTGGTTTTTGTTAACATCTAAATATTATATGCTCCTGCATTTGTATTTTTGGTTTCGAAACATTACTGACATATGTTTTCCTTTTGCTGCATAAACACTTAGTTTGTGCATGAGCTTTTGGCACATGTAGTAATAAAAACAACATTTTCATACTTTTGAATATATCTAGGTGTATTTTACATGAACAATCATTGTGTTTTGAAAGAAACTATCATAAGCTTAGCATGAAATATTTGAATTCATATTTAGTTCACATTTTAAAAGTAAAAGGTGTCTTCAAAAATGATTGTACTAACTTAAATATGAATAACGAGCCCGTCCTCTTGCACTAGTTGACTGCTAGTAATAACAAGTCGAAAGGAAGAAAACAATTAGATTATCATTTACATGACAATCATACAACATAATGGCACACTATATTCGATATTATATAAAAAAAAATACATAATGATGAGACATTACCAATAAAATGTTAGCAACGAGACCCTTACATGCAGAAATAGATAGAAAGTCACACAAATAAGTTGACACACTGGATTGGACATGATATCCAATTATTCAATATAACACTGACGCTCCCGTGGATTCTACATGAAATGTTGGCTCTTACACTTTGTTAAGCAAGAACTTTGGCGAAGTAAGCGTCCTTATCGCAGAGACAGTAACATCCATTTTTGCAATTCTCTATGACATCGTTCACCTCTTCACTTCCAACAACTGAGTGGAAAAAAGTTTGCATCAGAACAAATTACTAAATTGCTATGAGTAATGATAAGCAAGCCAATGGTTAGTAATGACTTTAACTTACAACTGTTTATGTTGCCGCACAATGAGGATGTGCATCCGAGCTTGCAGTACTCAATGGATTTGTCTTTGTCTGAAAAACATTTTTTATGTAAATGGAAGTTTTTAGTCATTACAGGTAAAAAAGAAAAAGAAGTGATTCATAGTTTACCTGTTTCTGTGGAAATATTGGAGCGATCACATGGAGAGACACATTTTTCTAGAATTTTGCAACCACATAAGCTCGCACATCTGGCTCGAGAGGCACCTGTAAGACGACATGCATTATAACAGTTTCTTGTTGTGGTGGAACTGTTGGAAATATGCCCAAGAGGAAATAAATAAAGTGTTTGTTATTATATTTCCTTGTTCATGATAATTGTTTATTATCCATGCTAGAATTCTATTAATTGGAAACATGGATACATGTGTGGATACATAGACAAAACACTATGTCCCTAGTATGCCTCTAGTGAACTAGCTCGTTGATCAAAGGATGGTTAAGGTTTCCTAGCCATGGACATGAGATGTCATTTGATAATTGGACCACATCATTAGGAGAATGATGTGATGGAAAAGACCCAAACGTAGCATATGATCGTGTCAGTTTGTTGCTACTGTTTTCCGCATGTCAAGTATATGTTCCTATGACCGTGAGATCATGCAACTCACTAACACCGGAGGAATGCTTTTTGTGTATCAAACGTCGCAACGTAACTGGGTGACTATAAAGGTACTCTACAGGTACCTCCGAGGGTGTCTGTTGAGTTGGCATGGATCCAGACCGGGATTTGTTACTCCGTGTGACGGAGAGGTATCTCAGGGCCCACTCGGTAATACAACATCACAACAATTATTTCAAGCAATGTGACTAAGTGTTAGCCATAGGATCTTGTATTACGGAACGAGTAAAGAGACTTGCCAGTAATGAGGTTGAACTATGTATGGAGATACCGACGATCGAATCTCGGGCAAGTAACATACCGAAGAACAAAGGGAACGTTATCCGGGATTAACTGAATCCTTGACATAGACGTTCGACTGATAAAGATCTTCCTAGAATATGTAGGAACCAATGTGGACATCCTCGTCCCGCCATTGGTTATTGAGCATAGAGGTGTCTCGGTCATGTCTACATAGTTCTCGAACCCGCAGGGTCTGCACACTTAAGGTTTGGTGACGTTTCCGTAGTATAGAGTTATGTATGGTGGTGACCGAAGGTTGTTCGGAGTCCCGAATGAGATGCAAGACTTCACGAGGAGCTCCGGAATGGTCCAGAGGTAAAGATTCATATATAGGAAGTCCCAGTTTGGTCGCCGGAAAAGTTTCGGGCTCATCGGTAGTTTACCGGGAGTGCCAGTAGTGTACCGGGAGACCTCCGGGAGGGGTATTTCGACCCTAGAGGGTTCATGGGCTGTGGCAGAGTAATAACCAGCCCTTAGTGGGCTGGTGGAACAGCCACAAAAGGGCCTATGGCGCAGGAGGAAAAAAGGCTAAAGAAAAAGGTGGAAAAAAAGGGCCAATAGGGGCAATCCTAGTCCAACTAGGATTGGAGGAGGAGTGGGACTCCTCCCCCTTGGCCAGCCGAATCAAAGAGGCCCTGGGCCTTGCGCCAAGGGGTGCCTTCCCTCTTCTCCTATATATACTAGTGGAATAGAAGGGACTTGCACAGAAATTAGGCCCACGTGCTACCCGTTTCACCGGTGCTCCTCTAGATCAGTTTTCCGCAGCGCTTAGGCGAAGCCCTGCTGGAATTGCTCCACCACCATCACCGGGGTGCCGTCTCTCTGCCGGTGAACTATATCTCCTCTCCACCTCCTCTTGCTGGATCAAGACGGTGGAGATCATCATCAAGCTGCACGTGTGCTGAACGCGGAGGTGCCGTTCGTTCGGTACTAGATCAGAAGAATCGTGATCAAGGCCACGAGACGATCGCGATTTGATCGCGGGACGGATCATGACCAGATCGCGGGACGGTTCATCATTGGATCGTGGGATGGTTAGTGATTGGTTCGCGGGACAGTTCGTGATTGGATCGCGGGACGCTCGGCGATTTGGATAGCGAAGAAGTTCGACTACACCAACCGCGTTTCTCAACGCTTCCCGCTTAGCGATCTACAAGGGTATGTAGATCAACTCCCCCTCTCGTAGATGTTCATCACCATGAATAGGTTTGCGTGAGCGTAGGAAAATTTTTGTTTTCCATGCAACGTTCCCCAATAGGAACAACAACAACTCTTGTCCTCTATCTTGGTTTCCTGCAAGACTACACCCAGTATGAGTATTCCCAGAATCACACTCTTAAGACTTTTGGTTTTCATATTCTCCTTTTATCTATGTTCGTATCATAAAACTTGGTGATGAACCTAGACATGCATGTTTTTCTCTATTTATAGGAGATATTGCAAGTTGCAACTACACATGCAGCATTATCGCAAGGTGACGATCGTACTACGGTGTATTATTGTGGTTGGTTTACTTCCAGCATTGTTAATTATCTACTAACCTACTATGGTGGTGCATGCATATTATATGGTCTAGCACTCGTTGCCGCCGCCGTCGACATCTCGATGATTTTTCATGTTATGGATGCACTCGTTACAGGTCACACTCAGACGCCCGTCTGGCCTAGACTAATCTTATCACATCAATTATTACTGTGCATGACCATTGGTTCTACGTAGGTGTTGGACACTTCGTAGAAAACTCAGCTCGACAGTGCTTATGTTCTTTCCTCGGTTCTTGAGATTCATCAACAATACTAATCTAGATAAAATTTCCGTAGGATGAAATTTGATTGCACTAGGCTGAAATTTCGTTATTATGTATGTTTTCTATCAGCTTACTTATTAAAATCTGCATGATTGAACATAGCAATATTTCAATCATTAACTACATCATTAGCACAAACTGTTATACAAGATGGTAACATGACTGGAACAATTAGCTCCTAGCAATCGTAAGATGATATTTTATGTGTTAATTGCCACTTGTTTCTTGTAGCACATACACGTATGACTGCGCCGGCCAATGACAACACATGCATGAGTAGGTGATCGGACCAATCAATAAAGTTCTGAGATAATTGAAGATATTAGTGAAGAAAGACGGCATCCAAAAAAGTAAGCTGAGGTATATAAATTAGTCTGTCGTATTTAAATAGACATATTATTATCGCGTACAAAATCATCATCATGTGAAATATAAAGAATAAGTGTATGCATAACAGACACAAGATGCCTAACGTTGTCCATCATGATAACAAAAATGATCTAGGTCCTCAAATACTAACAATGACACATCAAAGGCAAAAATATCAGGTATCTATTTCTTAACAAGTAATCATGGTGTTACTTTGTTCACTAAAATATGCTTAATAATGTATGGGTCATCACACACATTTTAAAACTCCATCGTAGGATTTTTAACAAAATGTCACTACACACATGTTTGTTGGAGGAATACTCAGCAGCAGCTATGTGTGCTAATGGGTCCTTTATACACGGTTGACCGGTAAGAAGCCTGTGCAATAGGGTAGTCGACCACACATGATTAGGGGATAGGGAACATATAAAATGGGGGCCGTGGTTGTCCATCGTTTAAAGTTGAAAACATGTGCATGTTGCGATTGTGATTCCATTGGAAGGGCACCACACACGTTAGGGAGCTTGAGTGTGAGATTAAGCCATAAATGAGTGGAGTATTGTTCCTCTGACTATTGTAGCCATACCTAAAAATGGGTTCTTTCAACATATATGTGAATGAACTTTGGCAAATGTGATTGGGTAATAGGGTTAGGCAATATCTAAGGCACGAGGGATGTCTTTGCTAAGTTTGTTATTCAAGACGCTCAGATGTACACAATTAGTTCAAGTTACCAAATCAATTATGTACAAATAAAATTATCCTACGAGCTGTGGAGAAGCGATGATGGGCCCGGATTCCGACAAATGGTTAGAGGCCATGAAATCCGAGATAGGATCCATGTATGGAAGACAAGTATAGACTATGGTAGACTTGCTAGTTGGACGGCAGGTCGTTGAGTACAAATGGATCTTTAAACTGAAGACAGACGCAGATGGTAAATGTCACCATTTGTAAAGCTCGACTTGTTGCAAAGATGTTTGTGACAAGTTCAAGGAGTTGACTGCGATGAGACTTTCTCACTCGTAGCGATGCTAAAGTCTGTTGGAATAATGTTAGCAGTTGCTGTATTTTTCAATTATGAAATCTAGCAGATGGATGTCAAAACATCGTTTCCTTAACGGTTTACTTGAGGAAAGGTTGCATGTGATACAACCAGAAGGTTTTGTCAGTCCTAAGGATGCTAAAAGGTGTGCAAGTGTCAGTGATCCTTCTATGGACTGAAGCAAGCATCTCGGAGTTGGAATATACACTTTGATGAGGTGATCAAAGTTTTGTAGTTCATACAAAGTTTACGAAAAACTTGTATTTACAATAAAGTGAGTGGGAGCACTATAGAATTTCTGATAAGTATATGTGGATGACATATTGTTAATCGGAAATAATGTAGAATTTCTGGAAAGCATAAATGGTTCTTTGAAAAGAGATTTTCAAAGGAAGACCCGGATAAAGCTACCTAATTGTTGAGCATCAAGATCTATAGAGATAGATCAAGATGCTTGATGAGACTTTCAATGATTACATACCTTGACAAGATTTTGAAAGAATTCAAAATGGATCAGTCAGAGAAAGAGTTCTCACCTGATTTGTAAGGTATGAAGTTGAGTGGGACTCAAAGCTCGACAACAGCAGAAGCAAGAGTAAGGACGAACGTCGTCCCCTATGCCTTAGCCATAGGCTCTATATTATGCCATGCTGTGTACCGCACCTGGTGTGTGCCTTGCCATGAGTATGTTAAGGGGTACAACAGTGATCCAGGACTGGATCACTGGACAGCGGTCAAGATTATGTTGGGAGACGTAGTAGTAAATCAAAATTTTCCTACGTTCACCAAGATCTATCTATGGAGAAACCAGAAACGAGAGGGGAGAGATTGCATCTTCATACCTTTGAAGATCGCTAAGCGGAAGCGTTACAAGAACGCGGTTGATGGAGTCGTACTCGCAGCGATTCAGATCGCGGTAGATCCGATCAAGTGCCGAACGGACGGCACCTCCGCGTTCAACACACGTGCAGCCCGGTGACGTCTCCAACACCTTGATCCAGCAAGGAGGAAGGAGAGGTTGGGGAAGGGTTCCAACAGCAGCACGACGGCGTGGTGGTGGTGGAGTAGCAAGGTATTCCGACAGGGCTTCGCCTAAGCGCTGCGGAGGAGGAAGAAGAGAGGTAGGGCTTCGCCGTGAGAGAGAGAGATCAAATCCTATCTCAAAACATCCAAAACCTCAAGTATATATAGGAGGAGGGACGTGGAGGGCTGGCTTGGCCTCTACTCCAAAGAGGAGATGGCCGGCCGAATTAAAGGGAGAGTCCACCTCCCACAAGGGAGGTGGATCTCCTCCTTTTAAATCCTTTTTGCCTTATCTCCTTATCTCCAGCCACATGGGCCTTTAGCAAAAGTATTTCCCAGCCCAATAAGGGCTGACACACTTTATCTAACAGCCCATGAAGTCCTCTGGTCGTCACACCCCTCCCGGGGGTCCTCCGGCACCCTCCCGGCACTCCCGGTACAATACCGATGAGCCCGAAAACTTTCCGGTGACCGAAACTGGACTTCCTATATATCAATCTTTACCTCCGGACCATTCCGGAGCTCCTCGTGACGTCCGGGATCTCATCCGGGACTCCGAACAACCTTCGGTAATCACGTATACCTTTTCCCTATAACCCTAGCGTCATCGAACCTTAAGTGTGTAGACCCTACGGGTTCGGGAGACACGTAGACATGACCGAGACACCTCTCCGGTCAATAACCAACAGCGGGATCTGGATACCCATGTTGGCTCCCACGTACTCCACGATGATCTCATCGGATGAACCACGATGTCAAGGATTCAATCAATCCCGTATACAATTCCCTTTGTCTATCGGTATGATACTTGCCCGAGATTCGATCGTCGGTATCCCCATACCTTGTTCAATCTCGTTACTGGCAAGTCTCTTTACTCGTTCCGTAATACATCATCCCGTGGCTAACTCCTTAGTCACATTGAGCTCATTATGATGATGTCTTACCGAGTGGGCCCAGAGATACCTCTCCATCACACGGAGTGACAAATCCCAGTCTCGATTCATGCCAACCCAACAGATACTTTCGGAGATACCCGTAGTGCACCTTTATAGCCACCCAGTTACGTTGTGACGTTTGGCACACCCAAAGCATTCCTACGGTATCCAGGAGTTGCACAATCTCATGGTCTAAGGAAACGATACTTGACATTGAAAAGCTTTAGCAAACGAACTACACGATCTTGTGCTATGCTTAGGATTGGGTCTTGTCCATCACATCATTCTCCTAATGATGTGATCCCGTTATCAATGACATCCAATGTCCATGGCCATGAAACCGTGACCATCTATTGATCAACGAGCTAGTCAACTAGAGGCTCACTAGGGACATGTTGTGGTCTATGTATTCACACATGTATTATGGTTTCCGGTTAACACAATTATAGCATGAACAATAGACAATTATCATGAACAAGGAAATACAATAATAACCATTTTATTATTGCCTCTAGGGCATATTTCCAACAGATTATCCTTAGTAACTAGAAGATTAAGGAGATGTTTCTCGATGATGGATGTGATAAAGAGTTCGTCGTAAAGAGTTACGTTAATGCAAGCTTTAACACCAATTCGGATGACTCGTAGTAGCAATCTGGATTCGTATAGTGGAGCAGCCATTTGGAATAGTACCAAGTGGTGTGTGGTAGCGGTGTTTACAGTTTGACATAGATATTTGCAAAGTATACATGGATCTGAGTGTCGCAGACCCATTGACTATAAGACCTCTCTCACATGCAAAGCATGATCGAGCCCCAGAACACATTGGGTGTTAGATTCATCAAATGCGAATCACATGGTGATGTGAACTAGATTATTGACTCTAGTGCAAGTGAGAGACTGTTGTAAATATTTCCTAGAGGTAATAGTAAATTAGTTATTATCATATTTCCTTGTTCATGATAATCGTTTATTGTCCATGCTATAATTGTATTGATCGGAGACTTAGATACATGTGTGGATACATAGACAAAACCATGTCCCTAGTATGCCTCTAATAGGCTAGCTCGTTGATCAAAAGATGGTTAAGGTTTCCTAGCCATGGACATGAGATGTCATTTGATAACGGTATCACATCATTAGGAGAATAATGTGATGGACAAGACCCAAACTACAAACGTAGCATATGATCGTGTCAGTTTATCGCTACTGTTTTCTTCATGTCAAGTATGTGTTCCTATGACCATGAGATCATGCAACTCATGGACATCGGAGGAGTGCCTTGTGTGTATCAAATATCGCAACGTAACTGGGTGACTATAAAGGTGCTCTACAGGTATCTCCGAGGGTGTCCGTTGAGTTGGCATGGATCAAGACTGGGATTTATTACTCCGTGTGACGGAGAGGTATCTCAGGGCCCAGTCGGTAATACAACATCACAAACAAGCCTTGCAAGCAATGTGAGAAAGTGTTAGTCACGGGATCTTGTATTAAGGAACGAGTAAAGAGACTTTCCGGTAATGAGGTTGAACTACGTATGGAGATACCGACGATCGAATATCGGGCTAGTAATATACCGAAGAACAAAGGGAACATTATACGGGATTAACTGAATCCTTGACATAGATGTTCGACCGATAAAGATCTTCGTAGAATATGTAGGAACCAATATGGTCATCCAAGGCCTGCTATTGGTTGTTGGCCATAGAGGTGTCTCGGTCATGTCTACATAGTTCTCGAACCCGCAGGGTATGCACACTTAAGGTTTGGTGACGTTTCGGTAGTGTAGAGTTATGTATGGTGGTGACTGAAGGTTGTTCGGAGTCCTGGGTGAGATCCCGAACATCACGAGGAGATCCGGAATGGTCCAGTTTGGTCGCCGGAAAAGTTTCGGTCTCATCGGTAGTGTACCGGGAGTGCCGGTAGTGTACCGGGAGACCTCCGGGAGGGGTATTTCGACCCAAGAGGCTTCATGGGCTGTGGGAGAGTATTAACCAGCCCTTAGTGGGCTGGTGTAATAGCCAAACAAGGCCCATGCGGTAGGAGGGAAGAAATCCAGAAGGAAAAGTGGAAAAAGGGCAAAAAGGAGCAATCCTACTCCTACTAGGATTGGAGGAGGAGTGTCCTCCTCTCCCTCCTTGTCTTGGACAAAATCCAAAGAGAGCCAGCCCTTGCTGCCAGCCTCTCCTCTCCTCCTATATATATTGGTGGAATAGAGGGTTTTTGCACTAGTTTTTACGGCCATGTGCTACCCGTTCCACCGGTGCTCCTCTAGATCGGTTTTCCGCAGTGCTTAGGCGAAGCCCTGCCGGAATTGTTCCACCACCATCACCGGAGCGCCGTCAAGCTGCCGGTGAAATCTTCCTCCTCTCCACTCCCTCTTGCTGGATCAAGACGGTGGAGATCTTCATCAAGCTGCACGTGTGCTGAATGCGGACGTGCCGTCCGTTTGGTACTAGATCGCAAGGACCGTGATCAAGGCCACAGGACAGATCGTGATGTGTTCGTGAGACGGAATGTGATGAGTTCGTGAGACGGATCGTGATGAGATCATGGGACGGATCGTGATGAGATCGCGGGGCGGCTCGTGATGAGATCGCGGGACGGATCGTGATGTGTTCGCGAGACAGAACGTGATGAGTTCGCGAGACGTATCGTGATGAGATCGCGGGACGGATCATGATGAGATCGCTGGACGGATCGTGATTGGATCGCGAGACGGTTCGTGATTGGATCTCGGCACACTCGGCGATTTGGATCACGAAGAAGTTCGACTACACCAACCGCGTTACATAACGCTTCCCGCTTAGCGTTCTACAAGGGTACGTAAATCCACTCCCCCTCTCGTAGATGCTCATCACCATGGATAGATCTGCATGTGCGTAGGAATTTTTTTTGTTTCCCATGCAACGTTCCCTAACAGTATTTTCTTGGCACCTTCTTTTCTAAATCGGTGATGGAGTCTCTTCTTTCGTTGGTTTTGGTTGCTTGCATTCTTCCTTCGCGATCTTATTTTGATTTTTGGACACCCATCCCCACCATCAAATTCGCCAATACAGTGTTGGCGGCCGCACGTGGTGATGCGGCTGTGAGGGAGCTAGCTGCAGAGCACGCCGTGACAGCCTGACTACATATGGAGCAGGTTGGATACCTCAATGCCGCCAGCTGGGGAGGCAGACAGTCTGGAGCATCACCACCCGAGGGAACCGTTGGAAACAGCGGCACGAGCCAGCTCGGGCCGCGGGGAAGACATACGATGGTGGCGCATGCATGTCATATGGGTGTGCAATCGTTGTTTGCATCGTTGACATCTCGATGATTTTTCATGGTATGGATACATACCATCACACTCAGACGTCTGTCTAGCCTATAGGCTAGGGTAATCATGTCACATCACTTATTAGTATGCATGAACACTAGTTGTATGTATGTTTTGTTGAATTAGTTGAAAAATTAACGCTCATCAGTGCATATCTTCTTTCCTCGATTCGTGAGATTCATCAAAGAAACTTGGCGTAATCTAGATAAAATTTTGGGGTTAGCTTTATGATGAAATTTGATTGCACGAGGCTGAGATTTGACTATTAGGTATGTTTTTATCAGCTGACTTGTATACACATATTCAAAATTACATGATCGAACATAACGAGATTTCAATCATTAACTACATTTTTAGCATCCCAATCAATTGACGTACCTAAATGCCGAGTAAGGTTGGTGTGATCTCTCCATCACTCTATCAATTAATCGATTAGTTCATTTGATTAGTTGATTTATTTTAGGACCAACTATTATATAAAATGGTAACATGACCGCAACAATTAGCACCTAGCAATCATAAGATGACCACACCTAGCAACAATTGCCACTTGTTTCTTGTACCACATACACGTATGACTGGCCGGCCAATGACCACACATGCATGATTAATTAGGTGATGGGACCAATCAATGAAGCTCTTCGATATTAAAAAGATTAGTGGACATGCACGGCATCCAAACAAGTAAGCTGAGATACATAGAGTATGTTGTTGTATATAAACACACAGATTATTATCACATACATAATCATCATCATCTAAAATAGAAAGACAAAGTGTACGCATAAGAGACACAAGATGAATAACCTTGTCTATCATGGTCACCAAAATGTTTCACATCCTCAAATATTAACATCGATCCATCAAAGGCTAAAATTTCAGGTATCACTTTCTTAACAAGTAATCATAAGTCCGGAAACTAACTAGGGAGGCCTGTCACATCCCACTATGGGATCTTTGGGTATAAAACTTTTTCTTCGCGTGTGTCCGTTTGCGCTGCAAGCATGGACAATCTTCATTATTTAACTTGATTCTCGGGTAAACATTCACTGTGAAGGGAGCAATTTCATGAACTATTCATAACCTTCTGACATGTTTGTCTTGTCCTCCACTCCTGCGATGTTTCTCTTCCCTCAGAGAACTATGTGGCGCTTTGGCTCATCGTATGATGTATTCGCTGTCTTATCTTTTCTTTTTCTCAGCTTGGTAGACATGTCCTTCACATAGAAAACCTGCACCACATCATTGGCTAGGACAAATGGTTCGTCGGCGTACCTAAGAATGTTGAGATCCACTGTTGTCATTCCGTACTGTGGGTCCTCCTTTACCCCGCCTCCTGTCAGATTGACCCATTTGCACAGAAACAAAGGGACCTTCCAACCAAGTCCATAGTCAAGTTCCCATATCTCCTCTATGTAACCATAATATGTGTCCTTTGGCCTATCGGTGTTTAATGCATCAAAGCAGACACCACTATTTTGGTTGGCGCTCTTTTTATCTTGGGCGATCATGTAAAATGGATTCCCATTTATCTCGTACCCTTTGAAAGTCAATATAGTCGAAGATGGTAACTTGGACAACAAGTACAGGTCATCTGGAACAGTGTCGTCTTGCATGGTGTCTGCAACCAACCGGCGAAAGTCACCGTTTGTTCATGTGTAATCGAGTCATCGTACCACTTCGGGTGTTTGGAGCGTAGAATATTCTTGTGTTGCTCGATATACATAGCTACTAAGGCAGAACTTTGTAGAACCGTGTAGTGTGCTTGCTCCAATGAATGCCCGTCCTGGCATATTGCTGAATTCTTTCCTAGCATGCCTTTTCCATCCAGTCTGCCCTCATGCCACGATTCAGGAACACCAATCGGCTTAATGTCAGGAATAAAGTCAACACAAAATTCAATGACCTCCTTCGTTTCATGGCCCTTGGAGATGCTTCCTTCTGGCCTAGCACAATTATGAAAATATTTCTTGAAGACTCCCATGAACCTCTCAAAGGTGCACATATTATGTAGAAATACAGGACCCAGAATGACAATATCCTCGACTAGGTGAACTTGGACATGCGTCATGATATTGAAGAACGATGGTGGGAACACCAACTCGAAACTGACAATACATTGCACCAAATCATTCTCTAACCTTGGCAGGATTTCTGGATCGATTACCTTCAGAGAGATTGCATTGAGGAATGCACATAGCTTCATAATGGCTAATCAAACATTTTTCGGTAGAAGCCCCCTCAATGCAACCGAAAGCAGTTGCGTCATAATCACGTGGCAGTCATGAGACTTTAGGTTCTGGAACTTTTTCTCTGCCATATTTATTATTCCTTTTATATTCGACGAGAATCCAGACTAGACCTTCATACTGAGCAGGCATTCGAAGAAGATTTCCTTCTCTTCTTTGGTAAGAGCATAGATGGCATGACCCTGAAGCTGCTTTGGGTCCATGTCGTCTTCTCCGTGCAGATTGTGCTTGTCCTCCCGTGCCTCTGGTGTATCTTTTGTCTTCCCATACACGCCCAAGAAGCCTAGCAGGTTCACGCAAAGATTCTTCATGACATGCATCACGTCGATTGCAGAGCGGACCTCTAGGTCTTTCCAATAGGGTAGGTCCCAAAATATAGATTTCTTCTTCCACATGGGTGCGCGTCCGTCGGTGTCATTCAGAACAAATTGTCCGCTAGGACCCTTTCCAAAGATTACTTTTAAATCCTTGACCATATCAAGTATATCATCACCAGTACGGTGGCGAGGCTTCTTCCGATGATCTGCCTCACCTTTGAAATGCTTGCCTTTCTTTCTTACGGGATGCCTGCTCTGAAGAAATCGATGATGTCCCAAGTACACATTCTTCTTACATTTATCCAAATATATATTGTCGGTATCATCTAAACAGTGCGTGCATGTGTGGTATCCCTTGTTTGTCTGTCCTGAAAGGTTACTGAGAGTAGGCCAGTCATGATGGTTACAAACAGCAACGCATATAGGTCAAATTCCTCCTGTTCGTTCTCAGCTCATAAACGTTCACCTTTTGCATTCCATAGTTGTAAAAGTTCATCAACTTATGGCCTTAGCTACACATCAATGTCATTGCCCGATTGCTTAGGACACTTTCATCATAATGAACTTCCGCTTCATGCACAACCAAGGAGGAAGGTTATAGATACATAGAGCCACATGCCATGTTCTACGATTGATGTTCTGCTCCACAAAAGGATTAATGCCATCTTCATTTAAACCAAACCATACGTTCCTTGCATCCTTTGCAAAGTCTTTCTACTTTCTCTTGATTTTTCTCCACTGCGATCCATCAGCGGGTACTCTCAACTTCCCATCTTTCTTACGATCTTTTTTGTGCCGTCGCATCAATTTGGCATGCTCTTTGTTTTGGAACAAAAGTTTCGACTGTGGTATTATAGGAACAAACCACATCACCTTGGCAGGAATCTTCTTCCTGGGGCGTTCGCCCGCAACATCACCAGGGTCATCGTGGCCGATCTTATAGCGCAATGCACAACATGTCGGGCATGCATTCAAATCCTCATACTCACCGCGGTAGAGGATGCAGTCATTTGGGCATGCATGTATCTACTGCACCTCTAATCCTAGAGGGCAGACAACCTTCTTTGCTTCGTATGTACTGTCGGGCAAGACCAAGATCATCAGCGGGCTCATCTGATGCTTCTTCTTCAGCTCCTTCCCGCATTGTCGGATCAACTTATTCCCCCATAGTTGTACCACTGCCGTTTAGGTCATATTGGTGTAATGCGCATGAGGAAGCTCCATGCTAATGGACTTTTAGAGTCACTTGATTTTGAATCACTTGACACATGTGAACCATGCCTCATGGGCAAGATGACTAAAACGCCGTTTTCTGGAACAATGGAACGGGCTAGTGCCTTATTGGAAATCATACATACTGATGTGTGTGGTTCAATGAATGTTACAGCGCGCGGTGGATATCGTTATTTTCTCACCTTCACTGATGAGTTAAGTAGATACGGGTATATTTAATTAATGTAACACAAGTCTGAAACATTTGAAAAGTTCAAGCAATTTCAGAGTGAAGTTGAGAATCATCGTAACAAGAAGATTAAATTCCTGCGATCTGATCGAGGAGGCAAATATCTGAGTTATGAGTTTGGCAGTCACTTAAGACAGTGTGAAATTGTTTCACGGTTGACACCGCCTGGAACACTACAACGTAATGGTGTGTCCAAACGTTGTAATCGAACCTTATTAGATATGGTGCGTTCTATGTTGTCTCTTACCAATTTTCCACTATCGTTTTGGGGTTATGCATTAGAGACAGCTGCATTCACTTTAAATAGGGCACCATCAAAATCCGTTCAGACGACACCACATGAACTGTGGTTTGGCAAGAGGCCAAAGTTGTCGTTTCTTAAAGTTTGGGGATGTGATGCTTATGTCAAAAAGCTCCAGCCTGAAAAGCTGGAACCCAAAGCGGAGAAATGTGTCTTCAAATGATACCCGAAAGAGACGGTCGGGTATACCTTCTATCTCAGATCCGAAGGCAAAGTGTTTGTCGCTAAGAACAGAACATTTCTTGAGAAAGAGTTTCTCTCGAAAGAATTGAGTGGGATGAAAATAGAGCTTCATGAGGTTATTGAACCTTTACTTCAACCAGAGAGTAGCGCAGCGGAGAAAGATGTTTTTGTGGAACCTACGACGGTTGAAGATGAAGTTAATGATAATGATCATGAAGCTTCGGATCAAGTTACTGTTGAACCTCGTAGGTCGACAAGGGTGCGTACTGCTCCTGAGTGGTATGGCAACCCTGTCTTGGAGGTCATGTTGTTGGACAACAATGAACCTACGAGCTATGGAGGAGCGATGATGGGCCCGGATTCCGAAAAATGGTTAGAGGCCATGAAATCCGTGATGGGATCCATGTATGAAAACAAAGTATGGACTTTGGAAGTATTACCTCAAGGGCGAAAGGCCATTTAGAACAAATGGATCTTTAAGAAGAAGACAGAAGCGGATGGTAATGTCACCGTCTATAAAGCTCGACTTGTGGCAAAGGGTTTTTCACAAGTTTAAGGAGTTGACTACAATGAGACCTTCTCACCCGTAGCAATGCTTAAGTCTGTTCGAATCATGTTGGCAATAGCTGCTTATTTCGACTATGAAATTTGGCAGATGGATGTCAAAACAAGGTTCCTCAACGGTTTCCTTGAGGAAGGGTTGTATATGATGCAACCAGAAGGTTTTGTCGATCTAGAGAATGCTGAGAAAGTTTGCAAACTCCAACGATCCATTTATGGGCTGGTGCAAGCATCTCGGATTTGGAATAAGCGCTTCGATGAGGTGATCAAAGTGTTTGGGTTTATACAACTTTATGGAGAAGCTTGTATTTACAAGAAAGTGAGAGGGAGCTCTATAGCATTTCTACTATTATATGTGGATGATATATTGCTGATTGGAAACAATATAGAAATGCTGACGGAGAGGTATCTCAGGGCCCAGTCGGTAATACAACATCACAAACAAGCCTTGCGAGCAATGTGAGAAAGTGTTAGTCACGGGATCTTGTATTAAGGAACGAGTCAAGAGACTTTCCGGTAATGAGGTTGAACTACGTATGGAGATACCGACGATCGAATCCCGGGCTAGTAATATACCGAAGAACAAAGGGAACATTATACGGGATTAACTGAATCCTTGACATAGATGTTCGACCGATAAAGATCTTCGTAGAATATGTAGGAACCAATATGGTCATCCAAGGCTTGCTATTGGTTGTTGGCCATAGAGGTGTCTCGGTCATGTCTACATAGTTCTCGAACCCGCAGGGTATGCACACTTAAGGTTTGGTGACGTTTCGGTAGTGTAGAGTTATGTATGGTGGTGACTGAAGGTTGTTCGGAGTCCCGGGTGAGATCCCGAACATCACGAGGAGATCCGGAATGGTCCAGTTTGGTCGCCGGAAAAGTTTCGGTCTCATCGGTAGTGTACCGGGAGTGCCGGTAGTGTACCGGGAGACCTCCGGGAGGGGTATTTCGACCCAAGAGGCTTCATGGGCTGTGGGAGAGTATTAACCAGCCCTTAGTGGGCTGGTGTAATAGCCAAACAAGGCCCATGCGGTAGGAGGGAAGAAATCCAGAAGGAAAAGTGGAAAAAGGGCAAAAAGGAGCAATCCTACTCCTACTAGGATTGGAGGAGGAGTGTCCTCCTCTCCCTCCTTGTCTTGGACAAAATCCAAAGAGAGCCAGCCCTTGCTGCCAGCCTCTCCTCTCCTCCTATATATATTGGTGGAATAGAGAGTTTTTGCACTAGTTTTTACGGCCATGTGCTACCCGTTCCACCGGTGCTCCTCTAGATCGGTTTTCCGCAGTGCTTAGGCGAAGCCCTGCCGGAATTGTTCCACCACCATCACCGGAGCGCCGTCAAGCTGCCGGTGAAATCTTCCTCCTCTCCACTCCCTCTTGCTGGATCAAGACGGTGGAGATCTTCATCAAGCTGCACGTGTGCTGAACGCGGACGTGCCGTCCGTTTGGTACTAGATCGCAAGGACCGTGATCAAGGCCACAGGACAGATCGTGATGTGTTCGTGAGACGGAATGTGATGAGTTCGTGAGACGGATCGTGATGAGATCGTGGGACGGATCGTGATGAGATCGCGGGACGGCTCGTGATGAGATCGCGGGACGGATCGTGATGTGTTCGCGAGACAGAACGTGATGAGTTCGCGAGACGTATCGTGATGAGATCGCGGGACGGATCATGATGAGATCGCTGGACGGATCGTGATTGGATCGCGAGACGGTTCGTGATTGGATCTCGGCACACTCGGCGATTTGGATCACGAAGAAGTTCGACTACACCAACCGCGTTACTTAATGCTTCCAGCTTAGCGTTCTACAAGGGTACGTAAATCCACTCCCCCTCTCGTAGATGCTCATCACCATGGATAGATCTGCATGTGCGTAGGAATTTTTTTTGTTTCCCATGCAACGTTCCCCAACAGTATTTTCTTGGCACCTTCTTTTCTAAATCGGTGATGGAGTCTCTTCTTTCGTTGGTTTTGGTTGTTTGCATTCTTCCTTCGCGATCTTATTTTGATTTTTGGACACCCATCCCCACCATCAAATTCTCCAATACAGTGTTGGCGGCCGCACGTGGTGATGCGGCTGTGAGGGAGCTAGCTGCAGAGCACACCGTGACAGCCTGACTACATATGGAGCAGGTTGGATACCTCAATGCCGCCAGCTGGGGAGGCAGACAGTCTGGAGCATCACCACCCGAGGGAACCGTCGGAAATAGCGGCACGAGCCAGCTCGGGCCGCGGGGAAGACATACGATGGTGGCGCATGCATGTCATATGGGTGTGCAATCGTTGTTTGCATCGTTGACATCTCGATGATTTTTCATGGTATGGATACATACCATCACACTCAGACGTCTGTCTAGCCTATAGGCTAGGGTAATCATGTCACATCACTTATTAGTATGCATGAACACTAGTTGTATGTATGTTTTGTTGAATTAGTTGAAAAATTAACGCTCATCAGTGCATATCTTCTTTCCTCGATTCGTGAGATTCATCAAAGAAACTTGGCGTAATCTAGATAAAATTTTGGGGTTAGCTTTATGATGAAATTTGATTGCACGAGGCTGAGATTTGACTATTAGGTATGTTTTTATCAGCTGACTTGTATACACATATTCAAAATTACATGATCGAACATAACGAGATTTCAATCATTAACTACATTTTTAGCATCCCAATCAATTGACGTACCTAAATGCCGAGTAAGGTTGGTGTGATCTCTCCATCACTCTATCAATTAATCGATTAGTTCATTTGATTAGTTGATTTATTTTAGGACCAACTATTATATAAAATGGTAACATGACCGCAACAATTAGCACCTAGCAATCATAAGATGACCACACCTAGCAACAATTGCCACTTGTTTCTTGTACCACATACACGTATGACTGGCCGGCCAATGACCACACATGCATGATTAATTAGGTGATGGGACCAATCAATGAAGCTCTTCGATATTAAAAAGATTAGTGGACATGCACGGCATCCAAACAAGTAAGCTGAGATACATAGAGTATGTTGTTGTATATAAACACACAGATTATTATCACATACATAATCATCATCATCTAAAATAGAAAGACAAAGTGTACGCATAAGAGACACAAGATGAATAACCTTGTCTATCATGGTCACCAAAATGTTTCACATCCTCAAATATTAACATCGATCCATCAAAGGCTAAAATTTCAGGTATCACTTTCTTAACAAGTAATCATAAGTCCGGAAACTAACTAGGGAGGCCTGTCACATCCCACTATGGGATCTTTGGGTATAAAACTTTTTCTTCGCGTGTGTCCGTTTGCGCTGCAAGCATGGACAATCTTCATTATTTAACTTGATTCTCGGGTAAACATTCACTGTGAAGGGAGCAATTTCATGAACTATTCATAACCTTCTGACATGTTTGTCTTGTCCTCCACTCCTGCGATGTTTCTCTTCCCTCAGAGAACTATGTGGCGCTTTGGCTCATCGTATGATGTATTCGCTGTCTTATCTTTACTTTTTCTCAGCTTGGTAGACATGTCCTTCACATAGAAAACCTGCACCACATCATTGGCTAGGACAAATGGTTCGTCGGCGTACCCAAGAATGTTGAGATCCACTGTTGTCATTCCGTACTGTGGGTCCTCCTTTACCCCGCCTCCTGTCAGATTGACCCATTTGCACAGAAACAAAGGGACCTTCCAACCAAGTCCATAGTCAAGTTCCCATATCTCCTCTATGTAACCATAATATGTGTCCTTTGGCCTATCGGTGTTTAATGCATCAAAGCAGACATCACTATTTTGGTTGGCGCTCTTTTTATCTTGGGCGATCATGTAAAATGGATTCCCATTTATCTCGTACCCTTTGAAAGTCAATATAGTCGAAGATGGTAACTTGGACAACAAGTACAGGTCATCTGCAACAGTGTCGTCATGCATGGTGTCTGCAACCAACCGGCGAAAGTCACCGTTTGTTCATGTGTAATCGAGTCATCGTACCACTTCGGGTGTTTGGAGCGTAGAATATTCTTGTGTTGCTCGATATACGTAGCTACTAAGGCGGAACTTTGTAGAACCGTGTAGTGTGCTTGCTCCAATGAATGCCCGTCCTGGCATATTGCTGAATTCTTTCCTAGCATGCCTTTTCCATCCAGTCTGCCCTCATGCCACGATTCAGGAACACCAATCGGCTTAATGTCAGGAATAAAGTCAACACAAAATTCAATGACCTCCTCCGTTTCATGGCCCTTGGAGATGCTTCCTTCGGGCCTAGCACAATTATGAAAATATTTCTTGAAGACTCCCATGATCCTCTCAAAGGTGCACATATTATGTAGAAATACAGGACCCAGAATGACAATATCCTCGACTAGGTGAACTTGGACATGCGTCATGATATTGAAGAACGATGGTGGGAACACCAACTCGAAACTGACAATACATTGCACCAAATCATTCTCTAACCTTGGCAGGATTTCTGGATCGATTACCTTCAGAGAGATTGCATTGAGGAATGCACATAGCTTCACAATGGCTAATCAAACATTTTTCGGTAGAAGCCCCCTCAATGCAACCGAAAGCAGTTGCGTCATAATCACATGGCAGTCATGAGACTTTAGGTTCTGGAACTTTTTCTCTGCCATATTTATTATTCCTTTTATATTCGACGAGAAGCCAGACTGGACCTTCATACTGAGCAGGCATTCGAAGAAGATTTCCTTCTCTTCTTTGGTAAGAGCATAGATGGCATGACCCTGAAGCTGCTTTGGGTCCATGTCGTCTTCTCCGTGCAGATTGTGCTTGTCCTCCCGTGCCTCTGGTGTATCTTTTGTCTTCCCATACACGCCCAAGAAGCCTAGCAGGTTCACGCAAAGATTCTTCATGACATGCATCACGTCGATTGCAGAGCGGACCTCTCGGTCTTTCCAATAGGGTAGGTCCCAAAATATAGATTTCTTCTTCCACATGGGTGCGCGTCCGTCGGTGTCATTCAGAACAAATTGTCCGCTAGGACCCTTTCCAAAGATTACTTTTAAATCCTTGACCATATCAAGTATATCATCACCAGTACGGTGGCGAGGCTTCTTCCGATGATCTGCCTCACCTTTGAAATGCTTGCCTTTCTTTCTTACGGGATGCCTGCTCTGAAGAAATCGATGATGTCCCAAGTACACATTCTTCTTACATTTATCCAAATATATATTGTCGGTATCATCTAAACAGTGCGTGCATGTGTGGTATCCCTTGTTTGTCTGTCCTGAAAGGTTACTGAGAGTAGGCCAGTCATGATGGTTACAAACATCAACGCATATAGGTCAAATTCCTCCTGTTCGTTCTCAGCTCATAAACGTTCACCTTTTGCATTCCATAGTTGTAAAAGTTCATCAACTTATGGCCTTAGCTACACATCAATGTCATTGCCCGATTGCTTAGGACACTTTCATCATAATGAACTTCCGCTTCATGCACAACCAAGGAGGAAGGTTATAGATACATAGAGCCACATGCCATGTTCTACGATTGATGTTCTGCTCCACAAAAGGATTAATGCCATCTTCATTTAAACCAAACCATACGTTCCTTGCATCCTTTGCAAAGTCTTTCTACTTTCTCTTGATTTTTCTCCACTGCGATCCATCAGCGGGTACTCTCAACTTCCCATCTTTCTTACGATCTTTTTTGTGCCGTCGCATCAATTTGGCATGCTCTTTGTTTTGGAACAAACGTTTCGACTGTGGTATTATAGGAACAAACCACATCACCTTGGCAGGAATCTTCTTCCTGGGGCGTTCGCCCGCAACATCACCAGGGTCATCGTGGCCGATCTTATAGCGCAATGCACAACATATCGGGCATGCATTCAAATCCTCATACTCACCACGGTAGAGGATGCAGTCATTTGGGCATGCATGTATCTACTGCACCTCTAATCCTAGAGGGCAGACAACCTTCTTTGCTTCGTATGTACTGTCGGGCAAGACCAAGATCATCAGCGGGCTCATCTGATGCTTCTTCTTCAGCTCCTTCCCGCATTGTCGGATCAACTTATTCCCCCATAGTTGTACCACTGCCGTTTAGGTCATATTGGTGTAATGCGCATGAGGAAGCTCCATGCTAATGGACTTTTAGAGTCACTTGATTTTGAATCACTTGACACATGTGAACCATGCCTCATGGGCAAGATGACTAAAACGCCGTTTTCTGGAACAATGGAACGGGCTAGTGCCTTATTGGAAATCATACATACTGATGTGTGCGGTTCAATGAATGTTACAGCGCGCGGTGGATATCGTTATTTTCTCACCTTCACTGATGAGTTAAGTAGATACGGGTATATTTAATTAATGTAACACAAGTCTGAAACATTTGAAAAGTTCAAGCAATTTCAGAGTGAAGTTGAGAATCATCGTAACAAGAAGATTAAATTCCTGCGATCTGATCGAGGAGGCAAATATCTGAGTTATGAGTTTGGCAGTCACTTAAGACAGTGTGGAATTGTTTCACGGTTGACACCGCCTGGAACACCACAACGTAATGGTGTGTCCAAACGTTGTAATCGAACCTTATTAGATATGGTGCGTTCTATGTTGTCTCTTACCAATTTTCCACTATCGTTTTGGGGTTATGCATTAGAGACAGCTGCATCCACTTTAAATAGGGCACCATCAAAATCCGTTCAGACGACGCCACATGAACTGTGGTTTGGCAAGAGGCCAAAGTTGTCGTTTCTTAAAGTTTGGGGATGTGATGCTTATGTCAAAAAGCTCCAGCCTGAAAAGCTGGAACCCAAAGCGGAGAAATGTGTCTTCAAATGATACCCGAAAGAGACGGTCGGGTATACCTTCTATCTCAGATCCGAAGGCAAAGTGTTTGTCGCTAAGAACAGAACATTTCTTGAGAAAGAGTTTCTCTCGAAAGAATTGAGTGGGATGAAAATAGAGCTTCATGAGGTTATTGAACCTTTACTTCAACCAGAGAGTAGCGCAGCGGAGAAAGATGTTTTTGTGGAACCTACGACGGTTGAAGATGAAGTTAATGATAATGATCATGAAGCTTCGGATCAAGTTACTGTTGAACCTCGTAGGTCGACAAGGGCGCGTACTGCTCCTGAGTGGTATGGCAACCCTGTCTTGGAGGTCATGTTGTTGGACAACAATGAACCTACGAGCTATGGAGGAGCGATGATGGGCCCGGATTCCGAAAAATGGTTAGAGGCCATGAAATCCGTGATGGGATCCATGTATGAAAACAAAGTATGGACTTTGGAAGTATTACCTCAAGGGCGAAAGGCCATTCAGAACAAATGGATCTTTAAGAAGAAGACAGAAGCGGATGGTAATGTCACCGTCTATAAAGCTCGACTTGTGGCAAAGGGTTTTTCACAAGTTTAAGGAGTTGACTACAATGAGACCTTCTCACCCGTAGCAATGCTTAAGTCTGTTCGAATCATGTTGGCAATAGCTGCTTATTTCGACTATGAAATTTGGCAGATGGATGTCAAAACAGGGTTCCTCAACGGTTTCCTTGAGGAAGGGTTGTATATGATGCAACCAGAAGGTTTTGTCGATCTAGAGAATGCTGAGAAAGTTTGCAAACTCCAACGATCCATTTATGGGCTGGTGCAAGCATCTCGGATTTGGAATAAGCGCTTCGATGAGGTGATCAAAGTGTTTGGGTTTATACAACTTTATGGAGAAGCTTGTATTTACAAGAAAGTGAGAGGGAGCTCTATAGCATTTCTACTATTATATGTGGATGATATATTGCTGATTGGAAACAATATAGAAATGCTGCAAAGTGTGAAGGAATATTTGAACAAGAATTTTTCAATGAAGGACCTAGGAGAAGCTGCTTTCATATTAGGCATTAATATCTCTAGAGGTAGATCAAGAAGCTTGATAGCACTTTCACAAACCACATACCTTGATAAAGTTTTGAAGAAGTTCAAAATGGATCAGTCCAAGAAGGGGTTCTTGCCTGTGTTACAAGGTGTGAAGTTGACTAAGACTCAATGCCCAATGACTGTAGAAGATAGAGAGGTGTCATCCCCTATGCTTCAGCCATAGACTCTTTCATGTATGCAATGCTGTGCACAAGACTCGATGTCAGCCTTGCCATAAGTATGGACAGAAGGTTTCAAAGTGATCCTGGAATGGAGCACTAGACGGCGGTCAAGAATATCCTTAAGTACCTGAAAAGGACTAAGGAAATGTTTCTCGTTTATGGAGGTGATGAAGAGCTCGTCGTAAAGGGTTATGTCGATGCAAGCTTTGACTCTGATCCGGACGACTCTAAGTCGCAAACCAGATACGTATTTATTCTCAACGGGGGAGCAGTAAGCTGGTGCAGTTCCAAGCAAAGCGTGGTAGCTGATTCTACATGCGAAGCGGAGTACATCGTAGCCTCGGAGGCGGCAAAGGAAGGTGTCTGGATGAAGCAGTTCATGACAAATATTGGAGTAGTGCTCAGTGCACTGAATCTAATGACTCGGTTCTGTAACAACAATGGTGCCATTGCCCTGGCAAAGGAACCAAGGTTTCACAAGAGGACCAGACACATAAAGCGACGCTTCAATTCCATCCGATATTACATCGGGGAAAAGGACATAAATATTTGCAAAGTTCACACGGATCTGAATGTTGCGGACCCATTGACTAGACCTCTTCCAAGGGCTAAACATGATCAACACCAGAACTGCATGGGTGTTAGATTCATTACAATGTAGATCACATAGTGATGTGGACTAGATTATTGACTCTAGTGCAAGTGGGAGACTGTTGGAAATATGCCCTAGAGGCAATAAATAAAGTGTTTATTAATATATTTCCTTGTTCATGATAATTGTTTATTATCCATGCTATAATTGTATTGATTGGAAACACATTACATGTGTGGATAAATAGACAACACTTTGTCCCTAGTATGCCTCTAGTGAACTAGCTCGTTGACCAAAGATGGTCAAGGTTTCCTAGACATTGACATGCGATGTCATTTGATAACGGGATCACGTCATTAGGAGAATGATGTGATGGACATGACCCAAACTAGAAACATAGCATATGATCGTGTCAGTTTATTGCTATTGTTTTCTACATGTAAAGTATATGTTCCTATGAACATGAGATCATGCAACTCACGGACATCGGAGGAGTACCTTGTGTGTATCAAACGTCGCAACATAACTGGGTGACTATAAAGGTGCTCTACAGCTATCTCCGAGGGTGTCTGTTGGGTTGTCATGGATCAAGACTGGGATTTGTTACTCCGTCTGACGGAGAGGTATCTCAGGGCCCACTCGGTAATACAACAGCACAATAAGCCTTGCAAGCAATTTGACTAAGTTTTAGTCATGGGATCTTGTATTACGGAACGAGTAAAGAGACTTGTCGGTAACGAGGTTGAACTAGGTATGGAGATACCGACGATCAAATCTCGGGCAAGTAATATATCAAAGAACAAAGGGAACATCATATGGGATTAAGTGAATCCTTAACATAGAGGTTCGACCGATAAAGATCTTCGTAGAATATGAAGGAACCAATATGGCATCCAGGTTCCGCTATTGGTTATTTACCGTAGAGGTGTCTCGGTCATGTCTACATAGTTCTCGAACCCGCAGGGTCTGCACACTTAAGGTTTGGTGACCTTTCAGTAGTATAGAGTTATGCATGGTGTTGACTGAAGGTGCTTCGGAGTCCTGGATGAGATCCCGGACATCACGAGGAGCTCCGGAATGGTCCAGAGGTAAAGATTCATATACATGAAGTCCTGTTTGGGTCGTCGGAAAAGTTTCGGGCTCATCGGTAGTGTATCGGGATTGCCGATAGTGTACCGGGGGCCATCAGTAGGGGTATTTCAACCCAAGAGGCTCCATGGGCTGTGGTAGGGTGAATACCAGCCCTTAGTGGGCTTGTGGAAAGTCCCACAAAAGCCCATGCGGCTGGGAGAGAAAAGCCGAAAGAGAAAAGGTGGAAAAAGGTAAAAAAGGGAGGAGTCCTAGTCCCACTAGGATTGGAGGAGGAATCCTCCTCTCCTCCTTGATTCGGCCGAAGCAAGGGCTGGTCCCTTGAGGGACAAGCCTCCTCCTCTCTTCCTCTTATATATACTAGAGGTTTTATGGGTTTTGCACTTGATTTTTCTGCCATGTGCAACCCTAACCTCTAGTGCATAGTTTCTCCTCTAGATCGGTTTTCTGCAGTGGTTAAGCGAAGCCCTGCCGGAATAGCTCCACCACCATCACCGGAGCGCCGTCACGCTGCCGGAGAACTCGTCTACCTCTCTGCTCCCTCTTGCTGGATCAAGAAGGCGAAGATCGTCATCAACTTGCACGTGTGCTGAACGCGGAGGTGCCATCTATTCGGTACTTGATCGGGACGGATCGTGATTGGATCGCGAGACGCTCGTCGATTTGGATCACGAAGACGTTCGACTACACCAACTGCGTTTCTTAACGCTTCCCGCTTAGCGATCTACAAGGGTACTAAGATCCACTCTCCTTCTCGTTGATGCTCATCACCATTGATAGATCTTGCGTATGCGTAGGAAAATTTTGTTTCCCATGCAACGTACCGAACATAAAGGCCCACCACGTGGCACCTGTCGGTGCCGTGGGCTGGGGGAACTTTATTCCCGGTTGGTAACACCAACCGAGACTAAAAGTATTTAATTCTTTTAATTTTGGTTTATTTTTCCTTTAAATCCTTTAGGGGTTTATGAATCAATTATGGTTTATTTTCACTTTTAATTTTGTGTTTTCCATTTAATTATTTTTCATTTCAAACATATATTACGCTACTTCATACTGTACACGTTGTGCTTATATATATATATATATATATATATATATATATATATATATATAATTTCTCGTACGACGACCTTTCACATACATATATATATACAATTTGGTATATAAAATTTCTCTTATAATTTGTGGATCATTACATATGCAGGTATTACTGCTTGATCGTGCAATGGTATTCCCCTTTGGGATCTATGACCTGGTCGACCAGAAATCCAGCTATTTCCTCTTGAATTGCTCGTACGCGAGCCGTTGGTAGAAGCTGACCCCGCATCTCCATGAGCTATAAAAAGGAGCTCAAGATCAATATATTAGTTGTTTGTATATATATTAGCTAGATCATAATAAAAAAATATGGATAGTGTTCTCGCAAACGTACCCAAACATTTCTTTTATCTCTGCTCCTTTCGGACGTGATCATGCGAATGTGCTTGCAAACTTAGTATGCGCATAAACTATTCCCCTGCTCCTGCCTCATGCACTTTACAAGAATAAAATTAAATCAGGTAATAATTAATCAAGCATGATAATGGTATTGAAACTAGAATTAAAGAGATGCACAGACGTAGCTAGCTAGTACAACTCAATGACCTTGGGTCGCACCCATATCAGCTTTTGTGCCCAGTCGCCTGGGACCAGTTTGATGAACTTGGCCCAAGCACTGCCCACCGGAAAAGAAAATGAATAAAGGAGTTATTAGTTGATATCAGGAAATGAAGTAAAGAGGCCGACATAGTGCGATAATGATTAAAATTACCTGTCGACCATCCCCCTCACGGTTGCGTATTCGGATTGATTTTTGTATAGTGAGTCCAGTACTTCAATGATTGACAAGTTCCAGTGGTAACTTCATGCGCTGACATGTGCATAACTCATCAACTACACTTATTAACATCTAGTAAGCAAAAAATAAATTTTGTAGTACAAGATATAGTAACACTAACCCAAAGTTGTAAGGAAATAGTATTTATGGTTGGGTGTTTAGTTGCTTCAAAAACTCTAGCGGGAATCTCTCTGTGTCTTTTCTTGAATATTCAGTTTCCCATATTGCTTGATTAACCGTATTTGGGTCAATGAACCCGATGCCGTAGCGTCCAGCTTTTCTTATTTCATACATCTTCATTTTGCATAATACCACAGAAAAGAATACAGTGAGGATAATTACAGGAAATGAACAAGAGCACAGCTAGCTAGTTAGAGATTTCAATTATAGAAATAAATCACTTATAGACAACAACAACTGACGATAGATTTGTCGAGTGCGTCTAGATTGAATAACTGAAACAACTCTGAATAATGAATCCAAAAATATTTTTTATGGAAGTAATGCTTTCTCTTGATTCTCACCATGAGGGACTCTTGATTGGTATTTGCTGTTTCTTGCATGTACCATTGGTAGAAGCTTGACATCGTCAGGCTTGACCAGTGTGTTGCCACGGACATATTGGTATTTTACATCCTCCTCTGCAATCCTGGGGATTTCCTAAAGGCCTAGGAGTTGTTCAATAGCGACACCAGCCTCTTTATCTTGCCTTTTATGATCTTCAGTTATTACCATCCGATCGGCGGTCCTCACAGATTTTGTACAATGAGCTGGGGGATCGATTGCACTGCCTGTTCTCCCAGCTGGTGAACAGTTTTCCCGCTTTTTTGCCAGCTGCTTGGCTCGAGCTCGAGCTCGACTCCATTTTTCCTGCAAAACATGACTTCTTGATGGACCGCACATAGTTGAAGTCCTTCTGATTGTCAGTCAGTCGATTCATATCAATAAAGTGTTGTGAGACATGCTTAGGTACTTTCTCCTTTGGCGGTGGGTGCAGTTTCGGTCCAAAATGGGCCTTCAATTGGGCACCCACTACGATGTCCTGTTCCTCCTCAGCCAGGTGGTAGGGCAACTTCGGAAGAGGCTTGAGGCATGGGCCATATTTGAATTTCTTGCCTATTGTTCCGCTAGCCGTTGTAGCTGCAGCCTCTCTCTTCCGCTATTGCTTACGCGACATAGCACGCTGAGTCGACAGAGATGGCAGACGCGGTGTCGGACTTGGAGGAGGAGGAGTCGGCTGACGCCGTGCCGGACTTGGAGAAGGAGTCGGCTGACGCGGTGCCAGGCTTAGAGGAGGAGGAGTTGGCTGACGCCGTGCCGGACTTGGAGGAGGATTCGACAGACGTTGTGCTAGACTTGAAGGAGGAGGAGTCAACTGACGCAGCGGCGGACTTGGAGGATGAGGAGTCGGTGGCCTTGGAAAGACAATGAATGGCCTCTCCCAGTGTTTTCTCCTCGTCACCTCCAAGAATGTCAAGTTGTAGCTCGTGATATCCTGATATCACTTCATCAACAACGACACGAGCATAGCCAGCTGGAATGGGATTGCAATAGAAGGTTGCTTCAGGGGGATTTGCTAAAGCATAGTCGTCTGCCACCTTCATGGATAAGTTTTTCACTTTCATATGTAGCTCATAGTTAGTCATGTCTTTGATATCACCCACAGGGTAGCTAGCTAGCAGTGCATCATCGATATCGACCGGGGTGGAACCCATGCTGCTTCTCGACATAGATGGGATGGTGTTATCCAATGCTGGATCGATCTGCTCATGCTGCCGTTGAGAGGCTGAGACGCCCTTTCCTGGCTGAGTGAGTCAATCTGCTCCTTCTGCCGCGTGAAAGCGTGTTCCAACTCCGGGTGCTTTGATTATAGGCCTTCAAGGCGGAGTGCTTCCTCCTTCTTCTACTCCTCCTCCTTCTTCTTTCTCGCACGACTTCTGTAGTCGTCATTCCAATCCGCAAACCCCTCAAACCACGGAACAACGCCTTTGCCTCGTGTTTTTCTCGGGTGTTCAGGTTTCTTCAGGGCGCGCGTAGGCTCGTCGTTCTCTCTATTGGGCATGAACACCCCCGTTCAAGCTTCTTCAATTGCAATAAGTATTTCGTATGTCGCATCTTTAAGACTTGCCTTCACCATAATCAGCCATGTCTCTGGGTCCAACTCGCCCCCCCATGCACATAAAACCATGTCCTACACCTGGGGGCCATGTCAATGTAACTGGAGTGACCCCTGCACTAATCATCTCTTGCTCAGATTGATCCCACTTAGGCAGGGCCGCCTGGTAGCCACCTGGCCCCAGAGTATGGTACCACTTCTTTTGCGCAGCATTAATCTTGTTTTTTCTTGATCGTTCCTTAGCTTCTTCCGATTCCTTAAACTTCACAAAAGCGTCCCAGTGATCTTTTGCCTTCACCAGTGCTCCCGAGAATTTTGTAGTCTTGTTATTTGATTTGATGTACTTAGTCCATGCATTTTTCTTGAAGGTCTTGAATGCCATCGCCATCTTTTTAAGAGCATAATTTCTGACTTTCTTCAGATCTGCATCTGCCAAATTATCTGGTAGGATGAAATGTTCCATGAGCGATGTTCAAAGAACATCTTTTGCTCTTTCGTCAACAAAAGTAACTCCTGCTCGATCTTCCTTTGATGGCTTTTTCCATTCTTGAACGAAGATGGGGATTTGGTCCCTGACAATAACTCGTAATGATCACCGGATGGCTTATATATTAAATATACCTCGTCGGTCTTTGTTATTTGAAGATAATTTTCTTCTGCAACATCGTTGTCACCTTCATTTGTTAATTCATCTTCATCAAATATCATACAACACTCACCAGAATTGTTCAAATATTGCGAGCCATCATGTTCAGATTCATGCTCTGGGCTCGGGGAGCATATGATGTCGAACAGAGCCTCTTCTCCTTCTTTGTCGGTATTGTCCATAACTTTTATTTAACTAATCAAGAAGAAAGATAAAAAAATTAGTATTCAAATTAGAATGCATGCAATCAATAAGGAAAAACTGAATCATAGTACATAATATGCATCTCGAATAATTCATATAATATGCATCATCGAATATAATCTCAAATAAATCGTCTTGAATATTATCGAATATAATCTCAAATATATCTCGAGTATTATCACTAGCTAATACAAATCGAATATTATCGAAGAATCTAGTTCACTCACGGTTTGCGAGGCGCGGGCGGTGGACGTCCAAAGAGAAGGAACCATCATAGGATCATAGCTCGGGTGAGATCCCTGAAGAACCTGCCAGGTATTGGAGAACCTGACGTCCAACGCATCCATGTAGCGATGGGCGTGCTCATTCTCATCCCTAACACGGCGACGTACCACCACCGGCGGGGCCGCCTGCCTCCGCACCGAAAGTGGCCCACGCGAACGGCACCAAAGAAGCTCCGGGTCGACGACGGGATCCGGAGCAGGGTTCCTCCCAGTGCCATCTCGCCGGTGCCCAGTCCCGAACGTTGCCCCTCTGAAGCAAGACGTCATCGGGAACGAGTCAACGACAACGATGCGGGCCGGGCATCGTTCACTCCAAGAAGAAATTTTGTGCAAATTTTACATTTTTTAAATGCTTGATTGCGATTTATTATACACGAGGAACCTTCAGAATCCTAACGGATTCTCTTAATATTTAAGGGATTTAACAAAATGGCGCCATTGTGGATGTGCAAAAAATGGTCCATATTTTTCTTGATCTCATCCACCCTTCTATATGTCACATTGTCTAGCTAGTGTCAAAGGAAGATAACCATGGCTTGATCATTAGCCGGAAGTAACCGGCACATGATGAAATGAAGCTATCCAAGGTTGTTTTGGAACGGAGTCTCGGATAGGATAATTAGCTTTTTGGTACGAAGTTCAGCTAATGATGAAGCCATGGTTTTCTTGAATCCTTTGACACTAGCTAGACAAAACATGACATACAGACGGGTAGATGCATGAGATCAGAAACAAAATTGGATCAACTTGTGCACATACATAATGGGGGCATTCTTGATAAATCCCTGAAAGGACTAAGAGAATCTATTGTATACATACATATACTAATTGTAAATACATAACCAACTTTTGCAAATACAACATTAAAATATGCAACTTTTGCAAATACTAATTGCTATACATTGGATCAAATATCAAAATTCATCAACTTTTTTCTATACATTGCATTCATACATATATATATATATACATATATATATATATATATATATATATATACTAATTTCTATACATATTGGATAAAAATTTAAAAATTCCTTCACTTTTTTCTATACATCTAATTAATCATCTAGTGAAAAAATGTCAAAATTCTTGCATCTATGTCAAAATTCCTTAAAAAATTTCTATACATCCAAATTCTTGCATCTAATCATCTATACATCTAATGATCTAATCATCTAGTATGTGTGTGTGTGTTCATGCATATACGTGTGTGGGGGGGTGCTCGGGGAGGGGCCGGCGGCCACCATGACGGCACAGGGGGCGAGGGAGAGGGGGAGCTCATAGTGGGACGATGGGGTGACGACGAGGCGAGGCGAGTCGGGGGGCAGCGACAGCGAGGAGCTCGGGGCCGGAGGAGCGGGTATAGGCGGAGTCAGGGATCAGCGCGAGGAGGCGCGGGCGGCCGGTGTCGGGGGCGGCGACGAGCTCAGGCTTAGGGGAAGCGAGACGGCGACGAAACGGCGATGTCGTAGAGGTCGAAGAAAGCAAAGGAACTAAATTCTTTTTTGAAGGGTTGTATATATATAAGGAGGCCTTTAGTCCCGGTTGGAGCCACCAACAGGAAGTAAAGGTGAATTTCACCAGCCTAAGCGGCAGGAAGTGACCCCTTTAGTCGCGGTTGGTGGCACCAACCGCGACTAAATCACGTATTGAAATATTTAGTCCCACCTCGCTAGTTGAGAGGAGCTCGCATCGGTTTATAAGCTCCGCCACAGCTACCGTGTCGAGCTCCTCTCTGATGGAGGCTTACTAGGCCTACCACACCTCTCCCGCCAAGTGGGGCCTACTGGGCCGGACGGGCCTGCATCCTGGCCCAACTAGATGTTGGATTTCTAGTCGTATGCAGGCCGTCGCGGCCCAATAGGCGTTTTTTTTTCAATTTATTTATTTTCCTGTTTTTTCTGCTTTATTTATTTTGTTTTGTTTCCGAGTTCTTTTTTGCTTTATTTAGAGTTTCTTTGTGAATCTTTTTTCTTTAGGTCAAAAAAATATAAACTTTCTGTTAGTGCCAGAAGTTTTCAAATTTGAATAGTTTAAATTTGAATTATTTGAAATTTGTGTGAATCACTAGTTTGTGAATAATTTTATTTTAAAAGTAGATTTCTTTTTTGCTTTATTTAGAGTTTCTTTGTGAATATTTTTGCTTTAGGTAAAAAATATAAACTTTCTGTTAGTGCCAGTAGTTTTCAAATTTGAATAGTTTAAATTTGAACTATTTGAAATTTGTCTGAATCACTAGTTTGTGAATAACTTTATTTTAAAAGTAGGTTTTCTAGTGATTCTTTTTTCTGCTGTTTCATATTAGCATGTTTATCATTGTATTCAATTTAGTAATTATTAGGTTATTTAAAAAATTAAATACCTTTGTAACAGACAAGTTTTCGTTTGAAACCCTGATACTTCAAAAGAGATTGTCCATTTTGTGCACGAAGTGGATGCTGTTTTTGTCGTAACCCTCTCAACTTTTTAGCACATGCTATGTGGGCGAAATGATGATACCACGCGAACTTGCAACCTTTTTAGAGTTCATTTGTAGTGCTTTTCAATTTTAGGGTCATTTAGCTATTTTTTAGTAAATGCATGAAAAATAGCAAATGAAGTCAGAAAGGGTAGAAAATTGATGACATGGCTTCAAATGGTGCGTACTGAACACACAAAAAGTCTAGAGTTGAAATAAGTTTAAAAAAATGAAATGCCTTTGTAACAGACGAGTTTACGTCTGAAAACCTTATACTTCGAAAGAGATTGTCCATTTTGTACACGAAGTGCATCCAGTTTTTTCTGTAACCCTCTCAACTTTTTAGCACATGGTATGTGGGTGAAATGATGATACCATGCCAACTTTCAACCTTTTTAGAGTTCATTTGTAGTGCTTTTTAATTTCAGGGTCATTTAGCTCACAAAATTAGTAAATGCATGAAAAATCTCAAATGAAGTCAGAAAGGGTTGAAAATTGATGACGTGGCTTTGGACATAATATTTCTTCACGTTTAAAATGCCAAAACACATAAGTATAATACTATTACAAAGATTCCCTCCGGTTTGCACGAAGTGGAACTTTCCAGATATATAAGTCCAGAAACTAACTAGGGAGGCCTGTCACATCCCACTATGGGATCTTTGGGTATAAAACTTTTTCTTCGCGTGTGTCCGTTTGCGCTGCAACCATGGACAATCTTCATTATTTAACTTGATTCTCGGGTAAACATTCACTGTGAAGGGAGCAATTTCATGAACTATTCATAACCTTCTGACATGTCTGTCTTGTCCTCCACTCCTACGATGTTTCTCTTCCCTGAGAGAACTATGTGGCGCTTTGGCTCATCGTATGATGTATTCGCTGTCTTATCTTTTCTTTTTCTCAGCTTGGTAGACATGTCCTTCACATAGAAAACCTGCACCACATCATTGGCTAGGACAAATGGTTCGTCGGCGTACCCAAGAATGTTGAGATCCACTGTTGTCATTCCGTACTGCGGGTCCTCCTTTACCCCGCCTCCTGTCAGATTGACCCATTTGCACAGAAACAAAGGGACCTTCCAACCAAGTCCATAGTCAAGTTCCCATATCTCCTCTATGTAACCATAATATGTGTCCTTTGGCCTATCGGTGTTTAATGCATCAAAGCAGACACCACTATTTTGGTTGGCGCTCTTTTTATCTTGGGCGATCATGTAAAATGTATTCCCATTTATCTCGTACCCTTTGAAAGTCAATACAGTCGAAGATGGTAACTTGGACAACAAGTACAGGTCATCTGCAACAGTGTCGTCATGCATGATGTCTGCAACCAACCGGCGAAAGTCACCGTTTGTTCATGTGTAATCGAGTCATCGTACCACTTCGGGTGTTTGGAGCGTAGAATATTCTTGTGTTGCTCGATATACGTAGCTACTAAGGCGGAACTTTGTAGAACCGTGTAGTGTGCTTGCTCCAATGAATGCCCGTCCTGGCATATTGCTGAATTCTTTCCTAGCATGCCTTTTCCATCCAGTCTGCCCTCATGCCACGATTCAGGAACAACAATCGGCTTAATGTCAGGAATAAAGTCAACACAAAATTCGATGACCTCCTCCGTTTCATGGCCCTTGGTGATGCTTCCTTCTGGCTTAGCACAATTATGAAAATATTTCTTGAAGACTCCCATGAACCTCTCAAAGGTGGACATATTTTGTAGAAATACAGGACCCAGAATGACAATATCCTCGACTAGGTGAACTTGGACATGCGTCATGATATTGAAGAACGATGGTGGGAACACCAACTCGAAACTGACAATACATTGCACCAAATCATTCTCTAACCTTGGCAAGATTTCTGGATCGGTTACCTTCAGAGAGATTGCATTGAGGAATGCACATAGCTTCACAATGGCTAATCAAACATTTTTCGGTAGAAGCCCCCTCAATGCAACAAAAAGCAGTTGCGTCTTAATCATGTGGCAGTCATGAGACTTTAGGTTCTGGAACTTTTTCTCTGCCATATTTATTATTCCCTTTATATTCGACAAGAAGCCAGACTGGACCTTCATACTAAGCGGGCATTCGAAGAAGATTTCCTTCTCTTCTTTGGTAAGAGCATAGATGGCATGACCCTGAAGCTGCTTTGGGTCCATGTCGTCTTCTCCGTGCAGATTGTGCTTGTCCTCCCGTGCCTCTGGTGTATCTCTTGTCTTCCCATACACGCCCAAGAAGCCTAGCAGGTTCACGCAAAGATTCTTCATGACATGCATCACGTCGATTGCAGAGCGGACCTCTCGGTCTTTCCAATAGGGTAGGTCCCAAAATATAGATTTCTTCTTCCACATGGGTGCGCGTCCGTCGGTGTCATTCAGAACAAATTGTCCGCTAGGACCCTTTCCAAAGATTACTTTTAAATCCTTGACCATATCAAGTATATCATCACCAGTACGGTGGCGAGGCTTCTTCCGATGATCTGCCTCACCTTTGAAATGCTTGCCTTTCTTTCTTACGGGATGCCTGCTCTGAAGAAATCGATGATGTCCCAAGTACACATTCTTCTTACATTTATCCAAATATATATTGTCGGTATCATCTAAACAGTGCGTGCATGTGTGGTATCCCTTGTTTGTCTGTCCTGAAAGGTTACTGAGAGTAGGCCAGTCATGATGGTTACAAACAGCAACGCATATAGGTCAAATTCCTCCTGTTCGTTCTCAGCTCATAAACGTTCACCTTTTGCATTCCATAGTTGTAAAAGTTCATCAACTTATGGCCTTAGCTACACATCAATGTCATTGCCCGATTGCTTAGGACACTTTCATCATAATGAACTTCCGCTTCATGCACAACCAAGGAGGAAGGTTATAGATACATAGAGCCACATGCCATGTTCTACGATTGATGTTCTGCTCCACAAAAGGATTAATGCCATCTTCATTTAAACCAAACCATACGTTCCTTGCATCCTTTGCAAAGTCTTTCTACTTTCTCTTGATTTTTCTCCACTGCGATCCATCAGCGGGTACTCTCAACTTCCCGTCTTTCTTACGATCTTTTTTGTGCTGTCGCATCAATTTGGCATGCTCTTTGTTTTGGAACAAACGTTTCGACTGTGGTATTATAGGAACAAACCACATCACCTTGGCAGGAATCTTCTTCCTGGGGCGTTCGCCCGCAACATCACCAGGGTCATCGTGGCCGATCTTATAGCGCAATGCACAACATATCGGGCATGCATTCAAATTCTCATACTCATCGCGGTAGAGGATGCAGTCATTTGGGCATGCATGTATCTTCTGCACCTCTAATCCTAGAGGGCAGACAACCTTCTTTGCTTCGTATGTACTGTTGGGTAAGACCAAGATCATCAGCGGGCTCATCTGATGGTTCTTCTTCAGCTCCTTCCCACATTGTCGGCTCAACTTATTCCCCCATAGTTGTACCACTGTATTTCATGGAACCCATGGCCAGGATAGCTATAATCCTCCTCCTCTTCTTCTTCATTCTCTTCCATTAGGACCCCTCTTTCTCTGTGCTTGGTTCAATAGTTATAGCCTAACATGAAACAAGACTCAAATAGGTGGACGTGAATGGTTCTTGAGTTACAGTAATTTCGATCATTCTTATAGCCAGCACATGGACAATACATAAAACCATCCGCTCGGTTGTTTTCCTCGGCCGCAACCAGAAATGTATGCATGCCATTAATGAACTGGGGAGAGCATCGGTCATCGTACATCCATTTCCGGCTCACCTTCATTACACAACACCGAAAAGACCAAATTAATAAAAGTTCATACATAAAGTTTATAAACACTTGTTCTCATAAAACAACATACAAACTCTCTAGCTAAAGCATTTAAATGCAACAACAAATGCGATCAAGATCGCAACTAAGGTAACAATTGATCCAACAACATAGTGATACCAAGCCTCACTATCAATGGCATATTTTTTAAATTTTCTAATCTTCAAGGGCATTGCATCCATCTTGATCTTGTGATCATCAACGACATCGGCAACATACAACTCCAGTTTCATCTTCTCTTCTTCAACTCTTTTCAAATTTTCTTTCAAATACTCATTTTCTTTTTCAACTTCATTTAACTTGACGTTGGTTACAATTTCTGGTTCACATACCTCCTAGATAAAAATATCTATGTCAACTTGATGGGCATAATTGTCATGAACGTGAAATGCATCAAAATAGTTATAAAAGAAAGTATATACCACATCCGAATCGTAAACCGGACGAGGGCCGACGGGGACGGATATCAAAACCATGCCACTATGTATAACAAATAACCATATATTTAATAAAACTATACAAGTAACTATCTAAATCTTACAAACATGATTTTTTATAAAAAGGATAAGAACAAGAGGCTCACCAAGGTGGTGCCGGCGACGGGACGGTGTGGGCGATCGACGATGGTTAGGATGGGGATGGGAAGGCACTAAGTAAACCACACCTACATATGCAAAGTAAGAAGTTAATTTGAGCTCAAATTGCATATAAATCAAATAAACTAGCACATATAAATACTCCAAAACTAAGACCCACAAATCAATATACTTATAGAGCATTGCAAGAGCTAATCTAGCAATGAGAGATGACAGGACAAAGTTGCTAGCCTTTGTGAACACTTATATGGATGGGGTGCCTCCAAATATTGACAAATTTTGGCAAAAATGGAGGTGAGCTCGAGCAAGGGGAAGATACAAGGAGGGGAAGAAGGGGAAAACAGGGAAGAGTGTGCTCGAGCTGGCCGAAGGGTTCATATAGGGGATCTTTAGTCTCGGTTCGTGGCATGAACCGGGACTAAAGGTGATCCTATAGTACCGGTTCGTGCCACGAACCGGGACTAAAGGTGACCGTGCGGCCCTAGGCTGACACCAGCCTGCCACCACCCCTTTAGTCCAGGTTCAAGTTATGAACCGGGACTATAGGTCCGGAACGAACGGGACTAATGATGCCCGTCCCGAACCAGGACTAATGGTCACATTAGTGCCGGTTCAAAACCGGACCTGGACTAATGCTTTGGACAAAAAGCTATTTTCTACTAGTGGTAACGAATTTCAATCAACTCAACATGATGAACATGTCTGACATAAATTCCCATGTGTCCTCGGGAGCGCTTGCTTCATATAAGAGTACTTTCAGGCCTGCCATTGTAGAAAGGATTGGGCTATCTTGGTGCACCCTTGCTACTAGTTTTACTTGTCACTCGTTACGAATTATCTTGCTATCAAACTATCTATCATTGTTACTCACAACACCTGCAGAGAATACCTTGCTGAAACTGCTTATCACTTCCTTCTGCTCCTCGTTGGGTTCGACACTCTTACTTATCGACAGGACCATGATTGATCCCCTATACTTGTGGGTCATTAAGACTCTTTTCTGGCGCCATTGTCGGGGAATGAAGCGCCTTTGGTAAGTGCAAATTGGTAAGGAAACATTTTTTGTACGTGCTGAAATTTATTGTTGTTTGTTACTATGGACGGTAATCCTTTGACTGGCTTGTTCGGGGCATCTTTGTATCGAACAGAAGTGGAAAAGGTTGTATGTCAACTAACTAATCCTACTAAAAATATTTATTATGAGATACCTTCGGGTATGGTAGAAAAACTGCTAGCTAATCCTTATGATGGTACAACTCATCCTAATTACCACTTGATATATGTCGATGAGATTTGTGGATTATTTAAGCTTGCAGGTTTATCCAGAGACAAAGTTAAGAAGAAGGTTTTCCCTTAATCTTTGGAAGTAAAGGCATTGATGTGGTACAGGCTATTGGATGATATTGAATCATGGGACTGGAATCGCCTGAAGCTGGAATTTTATCAGAAGTTTTATCCTATGCATCTAGTCCATCATGATCGGAACTTTATATATAATTGCTGGCCTCGTGAAGGAGAAAGCACCGCTCAAGCTTGGGGGAGGCTTAAATCTATGATGCACACTTTCCCCAACCGTGAACTCTCAAGAGAAATGATTATACAAAAAAATTATACTCGGCTTAACGATTATACAAATTTTTTATGCTCGGCTTTCTCATGATGATCAGTTACTACTCGATTCTTCTTCTACTGCTTCCTACATGAAGAGGACTATTGAATTCAAATTGGATCTTCTGGAAAGAATTAAATGCAACTCTGAAGATTGGGAATTGACAAAGGTAAAGAGTCAGGTATAAAACTTAAGTTTGATTGTGTTAAATCTTTTATGAAAACTGATACTTTTCATGAGTTTAGCAAAAAATATAGGCTTGACTCTAAGAAAGTAGCTTCTTTCTATGAATGATTTGTTACTCATGTTGATCTCCCTAAGGAGAAGTCATTCAAATATCATCCACCTATTAAAAAACCATTAGAGGAACTTGTTAAACTTGAAGAAAAAACAATTGTTATCATGTTAATTCAGTTGTACCTACTGATTATATTGAGAAACCTCCTTTTCCCGTTAGGATTAAGGAATATGCTCATGTTGCAACTGTGGTTACTAAAAGTTATATCAGAACACCTAAACCCTCTGAACAAATAAATTTTGAGCTTAATATTGCTATGGTTAACGATCTCCTAGTTGATAACATTGATGGTAAGGTTATTTACTTTTATGATGAAGCAGCTAGAATTGCAATATAGGTTAGAAACCATCCGGATAAGTTAGACAAAAATAAACCAGTTATTGGCATGCCTTTTGTTTCTGTTAAGATTGGAGATCATTGTTATCGTGGATTGTGTGATATAGGTGCTAGTGTTACTGCTATACCTATTACTTTATATCAAGAAATTATGAATGACATGGCACCCTCTGAGATTGAAGATATTGATGTCACCATTGAACTTGCAAACAGATACACTATTCACCGCTTGGGATTGTTAGAGATGTTGGAGTCTTGTGTCGAAAAATTAAGTACCCTACGAATTTCTTAATACTTGGTTCAGAACAATATTATTTTTGTCCCATTATATTTGGTAGACCTTTCTTGAATCTTGTTAATACTGAAATTGATTGTGTTACTGAGAAGGTCAAAGTAAGCTTTGGCGATGTGTGTCATGAATTTAATTTCTCTAAGTTCGGTAGACAACAACATGAGAAAGAATTACCTAGTAAGGATGAATAATTGGTCTTGCTTCTATAGCCGTGCCTCCTACCGATCCATTAGAACAATATTTGCTAGACGACGAAAATGATATGCATATGGACAAATGAAATGAGACAGATGTTATATTTCTTAGGCAAACACCTATTCTTAAACACAACATATCATTTGATATCTTAGTGGATCCTCCTCCATCCAAGGGAGATCCCGTGTTTGATCCTAAGATATTACCTGATACTTTGAAATATACTTATCTTGATGAAAAGAATATATATATTTTTATTATTAGTCTTAACCTTTCAGAGCATGAGGAAAAGAGATTAGTTAAAACTTTGAAGAAGCATAGGGCTTCTATTGGATATACTCTTGATGATCTTAAGGGCAAAAGCCCCACTGTATGTTAGCACAAGATTAATATAGAACCTGATGCTAAACCTGTTGTTAATCATCAACGCCACTTAAATCCTAAGATGAAGGAAGTGATAAGAACTGAAATACTAATGATTCTGGAGACAGGTATAATTTATCCTATTGCTGATAGTAGACGGGAAAGTCTTATTCATTGTGTTCCTAAGAAAGGAGGTATAACTGTTGTTCCTAATCATAAAAATGAACTTATCCCACAAAGAATCAAAACTGGTTATAACCCTATAGGACTCAGGCACTTTGCCATCTCCCATGGCAGATGGCAAAGGCATGGCTGGCGGACGGCAAAGGGCTTTGCCATTTGCCAGCTGATGGCAAAGGGCCGGCTGAATATGCTACAGTAAAGGGTCCTTTGCTGTCAGCTGACAGATGGCAAAGCCGCTGTATGGCAGAGGGACCGGGTTAGCCCTGTTAGGAGGCTAACGACGTGCTTTGTCGTCTGCCAGCAGATGGGAAAGGCTACACGCTCTTTGCCGTCTGTCAGCAGATGGCAAAGGCTGGCAGATGCCAAAGGCTACAGGCTCTTTGCCATCAGCTGGCAGACGGCAAAGGCTGCAGGCTCTTTGCCATCTGCTAGCAGACGACAAAGAGACCAAATAGGCCAGCCGAGTGCTTCCCTGGTTGAATAGGTAGCTGACGCGTGGCCTCTTTGCCATCTGCCAGCAAAGTGCCTATATTGCCTCATTTAATTTTGTTTTTTCTTATATCAATTCATTTTCACAGAAAATCAAACATATATATATAGTATGACCAATATAGCATATTCAACACATATTACAAATAGTCATGAACACATATATATCGAACACATATCCAAGACATGTTACCAATAGTAGCAAGTTTCATCCATACATATACATAGTTTCATTAATATTACACAGTTCCATCCATTGGTAGCAAGTTTCACAAAGTCAAAACAAAAACTAAAGAGAAGCACACCATCAAGCCAAGCTTCCGTAATCTGAAGCAAATTTGCAAAATGGGAAAGAAGAAAGTTAGAAGAAGAAGACTAGAATAAGAAGATTATTATGATGCAACTAAAATGAGAAGATTATTATGATGCAACTAAAATGAGAAGATTATTATGATGCAACTTATATCTATAAAATAGGTCATTTTGGAGCTAAAGTATGGTTATTATGTCATTTTTGAGCTAGCTAAGCATACTAAGTCATTTTGGTGTAAAAAACGCTAAGTAAGGTCATTTTGGAGCTAAGTAAGGTTATTATGTCATTTTGGAGCTAGCTAAGCATATGAAGTCATTTTGGAGCTAAAATATGTCATTTATTAAGCATATTATGTCATTTTAGAGCTATCCAAGCATAATTAAGTCATTTTGGAGGAAAATATGCTAAGTATAGGTCATTTTAGAGCGATCCTAGGTCAAATAGGTCATTTTTGAGCTCGCTAAGAATATTAAGTCATTTTGGAGGAAAAAATGCTAAGTATAGGTCATTTTAGAGCTATCCTAGTTTAAATAGGTCATTTTATAGCTAATTAAGCTTATTGTGTCATTTTTGAGCTAGCTAAGCATATTAAGTCATTTTGGAGGAAAAAGTGCTAAGTATAGGTCATTTTAGAGCTATCCTAGGTTAAATAGGTCATTTTGGAGCTATCCTAGGTTAAATAGGTCCATTTTTAGCTAGCTAAGCACATACATTCATTTTGGAGGAATAAATGCTAAGTATATGTCATTTTAGAGCTATCCCAGGTTAAATAGGTCATTTTGGATCTAATTAAAGTTATTATGACATTTTTGAGCAAGCTAAGCATATTAAGTCATTTTGGAGGAATAAATGCTAAGTATAGGTTATTTTAGAGCTATCCTAGGTTAAATAGGTCATTTTGGAGCTAATTAAGGTTATTATGTAAATTTTGAGCTAGCTAAGCATATTAAGTCATTTTGGAGGAATAAATGCTAAGTATAGGTCATTTTAGAGCTATCCTAGGTTAAATAGGTCCTTTTGGAGCTAAATAGGTCATTTCTTAAGCTAAGCTAAGTATAGGTCATTTGATAGCTATTCGTGGTAAAATTGGTCATTTTGGAGCTAATTAAGGTTATTATGTTATTTTGGACGAAATATTGCTAAGTACAGGTCAGTTTAGAGCTAAATAGGTCATTTATTAAGCTAAGCTAAGTATAGGTCATTTGAGAGCTATCCATGGTAAAATTGGTCATTTTGGAGCTAAGTAAGGTTGTAATGTCATTTTTGAGGAAACTAAGCTAAGGATATGGCATTTTGGAGATCAATTGGTCATTTCTTATGCTAAGTATGCATTTGTTAAGCAAAACACTTGGGAAAACATACTATCATCACGGAGGTGTAGGTGTAGGACCGGTCGCGCCAGTGGCAGATGGAGAAGGATCGGTCGATGCTTGTCGGGAGTTATGCTGCACCAAAGATCATTTGCAATGTATCGTTAGCATGATGCCACTCAAATGTGAAGACTAGTAACTAATGACCATTCAAATGAAACTCATCGTGCCCGCCGGAGCAATGAATGGCATCGGCAGAGGGGTCATGCCATTGTTCTGGCACATGGTCCTCACATTTGGTTTTCTCGAGTCAGTCTTATTAGTTAGTAATGAAAGGAACATTACGTGCATGATTTGGCTAATATGCAGAAGAAACTTACCACGATGAGCTCGTATACGGCCCGTTGACCCGCGTCGTTCCAGTTCCTCTCCGCCTCCATTGTCCTATTCGTCCTCTCGTGTGCCTCCCTTTCCCTCTCCGCCGCCTGCCGGTCCCTCTCCTCTAGAAGCGCCTGGGTCTTCGCTCTCTCTTCCTCAATAACAGCATGGGTCTTTGCTCTCTCTGCCTCAATAGGAGCCTGCAACACCACTCGTTAGCATTGTAATCATCGACGGCCGCACACACAATGTAATGGAGGAAAGGTATTCGAGTCCATATAACTAACCTTCAATTCAAGCTCCATTGGCCGTGCATGAGGCCTTATGTCAGGATCGGAGCTGGTCTGGCGCTTCTTGATCTACGGGAGAGTGCTAGTACAATGCATCAGTCCATCCCCAATGGGTAACGAGCCATGGGGCCTCCCGTCACCTGATATCATCACCGGCTCTGGATCAATACGCTGGGTCGGGTTAAAGTCTGGCCCTTTCCTCGCCTTCCCCTCGTCTCTGTACCTCACAAGCTTGTTGTGGGAGGCACGGTTGGTGAATGTCTTTGGATAAACTAGGTCAGACTCAGAGGATGCCTTGGCCTTCTTGTACGAGGCAGTATTGGCCATGGCATAGAGGTCGAACAGCTCTCGCACTAGAGCCTTGTTGTGTCGCTCCTTAAAGAGAGGAACAGAGTATTAGTTAAGGGGTCAAGCTATCATGAAGAATGAATTTGCATGAATCATCAAGCAAACCACATACCCAGTTTTCCCCGTACTAATATAGGTTGACACTGCCTAGATGGTGTGGCACACCTCTCATTTTGCCACGCTTCTCCTTTGCAATGTTGTGGTTGGATAGCCATTGGGGAGAGCACCAATCATCGACCAACACCTCCCAACAATCCTGCCTAGACACACACCATCTAGGGGGCACCTAACTTAACCAAGAGAAATTTGACCGCTACGCCTACAAATCAAATCAAGGAAACTAAGTACAGTGCCTTAAGAATAGGTCATTACCTTCATGTACTTCTCCTTACTCAGATACTTTGTGCGGCACTTCGTCTTGGACCTCCTAATACCAGTCGAGGCGTAGTAGTCTCGAATAGCCTGCGTCCGAGCCTCGTGCCGAAAGTTTTGAAGTACCCGATTGCACTCAGCGTCGATAACCCGAGCTGCGGCCTCCTCCTATCCCTCAGCACACCTGTAGAAGGTCTGCAATCACACAAGAAACCATAGGTTAGTACAATCACTAGGGTTGCCAATCAAAAAAGAAAACAGAACGTAGACGTCAAAGGAGAAATTACCCAAAACGTCTGGATCACAATGTCGGCCACCGTGTGGCACTCGACGTCGCCGATCCTATGCCCCGACAGGGCCGGGGCAGCCAAGTAGTTCTCCCAGGTCATTCCTAGATCTGGAACCCGGCCCTCACCGGGCAACGTGACCCACCCCGGGAAGCTCTAGAGACAAATCACACCAAGGACACTGTTGGGCCTGCGGACACCACGGTCATGTTTCCAAAAACTGCAGTATGACAAGGCCAACACATTTGATATTCAAAGAAACGTGAAGGCAAAAGGTTAAAAAAGAGTAAATGCACTTGCTTCTCCTCGTCAGGCCCAATCAACCACCTCTGGTTGGGGGTCACCGGGGTGGGCAGGAGCTTTGTACCACCTTTTGGGGAACATTGCATGGGAAAGAAAAATTTTCCTACGCACACACAAGATCTATCCATGGTGATGAGCATCTACGAGAGGGAGAGTGGATCTACATACCCTTGTAGATCGCTAAGCGGGAAGCGTTAAGAAACGCGGTTGGTGTAGTCGAACGTCTTCGGGATCCAAATCGCCGAGCGTCCCGCGATCTCATCACGATCCGTCCCGCGATCCAATCATGATCCGTCCCGAGAACTCATCACGATCCGTCCCGCGATCTCATCATGATCCGTCTCGCGATCTTGATCACGGTCCTTCCGATCTAGCGCCGAACGGACAGCACCTCCGCCTTCAGCACACGTACCATTTGATGACGATCTCTGCCTTGTTGATCCAGCAAGTGGGAGCGGATAGGTAGAAGAGTTCTCCGGCAGCGTGACGGCACTCCGGCGATGGTGGTGGAGGTATTCTGGCAGGGCTTCACCTAAGCACTACAGAAAACCGATCTAGAGGAGAAACTATGCACTAGAGGAATGGGTAGCACGTGGCTGAAAATCAGGTGCCAAAAATCATAAAACCTCTAGTATATATAATAGGAAGAGAGGGGGAGGCTTGGATGTCAAAGAGACAACCCTTGGGTCGGCCAAACCAAGTGGGAGAGGTGGATTCCACCTCCAATCCTAGTAGGACTAGGATTCCTCCCTATTTTTGCCTTTTTGCCTTTTTTCCACCTTTTCTCTTTGGGCTTTCTTTCCCTAGCCGCATGGGCCTTGTGTGGGACTTCCACCAGCCCACTAAGGGATGGTATTCACTCTCCCAAAGCCCATGTAGCCTCTTGGGTCGAAATACCCCTCCCGATGGTCTCCCGGTACACTACCGGCACTCCCGGTACACTACCGGTGAGCCCGAAACTTTTCCGGCAACCAAAATAGGACTTCCTATATATCAATATTTACCTCCGGACCATTCCGGAGCTCCTCGTGATGTATGGGATCTCATCCGGGAAACTGAACAACCTTCGGTCACCACCATACATAACTCTATACTACCAAAACTTCACCAAACCTTAAGTGTATAGAACCTGCGGGTTCGAGAACTATGTAGACATGAACGAGACACCTCCACGGTCAACAACCAATGGCGGGACCTAGATGTCCATATTGGTTCCTAAATATTCTACGAAGATCTTTATCGGCCGAACCTCTACGTCAAGGATTCAGTTAATCCCGTATGATGTTGCCTTTGTTCTTCGGTATGTTACTCGCCCGAGATTCGATCGTCGGTATCTCCATACCTCTCCGTCACACTGAGTAACAAATCCCAGCCTTGATCCATGCCAACTCAACAGACACCCTCGGAAATACCTATAGAGCACCTTTATAGTCACCCAGTTACGTTGCGATGTCTGATACACACAAGGCACTCCTCCGATGTCCGTGAGTTGCATGATCTCATGGTCATAGAAACACATACTTGACATGCAGAAAACAGTAGCAATAAACTAACATAATCATATGCTATGTTTGTAGTTTGGGTCTTGTCCATCACATCATTCTTTTAATGATGTGATCCCGTTATTATCAAATAACATCACATGTCAATGGCTAGGAAACCTTGACCATCTTTGATCAACGAGCTCGTTCAGTAGAGGCACACTAGGGACAAAGTGTTGTCTATTTATCCACACATGTAATGTGTTTCCAATAAATACAATTATAGCATGGATAATAAACGATTATCATGAACAAGGAAATATGATAATAAATATTTTATTATTGCCTCTAGGGCATATTTCCAACACCACCACGTTGGTAGCCTTTGTGCCCCTCAACCCAGTCACTCTCGCTATAGCTATCAGAACTATAGCCACCCTCAGCATGGCCACTCGACCCCGGCCAGTCCCCCCATGGGTTCAGCTGTGACTCAGCCTGATCCCTGCTCTGCTCCGTAGTCTCGTGGGACGGAGCCTCTAGGACCGGAGTCTCGTGGGGCAATGGCTCGGTGGCCCGCGGCTCATTGGCCCGACGCTCATTTGCCCAAGGCTCGTCGGCCGTAGGCGCATCTGTCATACGCTCATCGGCCCGACGCTCGTGGACCGGAGTCTCATGCGAGGCAGTCCTGTGGTCGGCTGAATCTGCTGGGCGTGGCGGCGAAGAAGGTGTAGTAGCAGCCTTCCTACCTCTCCTGCCGTCACGTCCACCTTTACCAGCCTTCTCCTTCTTCTCCCCCCTACCTCTCCTGGCCGAAGAAGAAGCACCCGCCGGAGGGGTCTGCATACTGAAATGCAGCGCTCTCCGGATCTCTGGGTGGAATGGAACTACCCGTCCCACCATGCGCCGAGCAAGGAGCCTCGGAGAGCTCTCGACCCGCGCCCACCATCTGTGAACACCTGCAATGACAAAGAGTAAACAAAATTAGTACAACATAAAAAATGAATACCTGACATGAATAATAATATGTATATAATTTAAGTCTAGCATCATCATGAACATAATAAAAAATTGAATACCTAGTATGAACTAATTAATAATATATATGTACATAATATAATTGAATACCTGACATGAACTATAACATTAATCTTCATCGTTATCATCAATAAATGCATCATCATCGTCTATATATGCTTCGGGGTCAATAAATGCATCATCATCATCACTATCAGTAATGACGTGCTCATCATCATCAATAAATGCATCAACATGTGGAAGGCCTCCTGTACGTAATCGGTCAAGAATTGACAGGTCATCCGCATCAGTAACCTCTTCTTGTTTCAGCTCAGGCTCGGATTCACTGCCGCTGTCTACTTCAATGTTCTGGCGTGAAGTAGAGCTGTTCTTGAAACACTTTTTGGAAAGACGTGTTTCTTGGAAGAATTATCCTTCATATGTGTTTGGGTTAATGTGATGTTCATAATCCCCTTCACTGGGGGAGGTGGTCTAACATGTGGCGGCACTTCATAAATGACATCGCAACCATTGAGATTTGGATCACGTTGGCAGGCCCATGGTAGATAGAAAACTTGGGTTGCCTGTTGAGCCTTAATATAGACATCGGGAACATCCAAATGAGTGCTTTGTTTGATTTCAACTAGCCCTAGATGTTCATGTGTCCTTCTAGTCTCCTTCAGCTGGAACCAATAACATTTGAAGACTACGACGTTCGGTGGGTTTGCACTATAGAATAGAAGTTCATAAATTGCTTCAACTCTTCCATAATACTCGGTACCTCCTTAGCCGATAGCAGAGACACGGCAATTTGTAGACTTTCGTTCGGCCATAGATAGCTCTGTGCCATAGGTACAAAAGCGATACCCATTGATGTCGTATTTGTCAAACGAACGGACCATAGAGTCAAAACAATTAGCGACTTGTCTCAATTTGGCGTCCATAGACTCTGAACTAGCCTACAAGTTTAATACGAAAGGAATGTTGCATTAGCCGGAAATTAGACGAAGAAATGATATGGTCTAATGGAAATTACCATTTGTTTGAACCAAGATATGAAACCGTGATAGCTGCCTCCATGCATTGCCAGAAGCTCATACTCTTGGACGGAATCCTTTTGGATCACTGCTGCATACGAGAATTGGGTGACGTATCAACTGTATCAAATATCCGGGAATAAGAGCAGTTCAAAGGAATTAGAGGTTGCGAAACAATGTACTGAGAACTTACTCGATGTATGGCCGCACTTTTGTTAGATTGTTCAAGATATAATATGTAATGGTCCGCCATTCATCGACATCTAACGATAAGGATGTATATGCACCGGCTGGTGCGAGCTTCCCTTTGAATAGGCTGAGGTTGGATCCACCTATTTTCGGGTCGCCAGCATTGTACTGAGGCTTCAGATAATGCAAATGACGATTTTTGGCTTCATAGTGTGTTGTCATGAAGTTTGCCGCCTCCTCAGTAAGGAATGCCTCGGCCATTGATGCTTCAATTCAACGTTGATTTTTATATTTTGCTCGAAGCGTCTTCTCCATCCTCTGAGTTGGGTAGCACGAACGATTCTGCATAGGCCCCCCAATCGTGCCTCGGTCGGGAGATGCAGAATCAAATGCTGCATTGGATTAAAGAAGCCTGGTGGAAAGATTTTCTTTAACTTGCAGATCAACTCCGACGCCAACTCTTCCAGTTCTTCTAGCAAGCCAGGTGATAGTTCTTTCGCACAAAGAACACGAAAGAAATAGCTCAGCTCTGCCAGTACTAGCCATTCATACTCAGGGATAAAGCCACGCAACATCACCGGCATGACCCGCTCAAGCCATATGTGCCAATCATGACTCTTGAGACCAAATATTTTTATTTTTTCAAGGCTCGCTCCCCTCTTTAGATTTGCTGCATACCCATCAGGGAATATCAACTCCTTTTTCATCCATAGGAGTATTTCCCTCATAACTGGCCTTCCAAGATTGAACCATGTCTTTGGCTTCGCCCAGTTCTTCTTTCCTTTCGGTTGTCGCATGTTTTGTCGTGGTCTATCACATAGAGCCTCCTGATGGACTCTAGCCTTAGGATTATCCTTTGTTTACCCCTCTATGCCGAACAATGTACCAAAGAGGGCCTCGCCGATATTATTTTCAGTCTACATCACGTCGATGTTGTGTGGGCAAAGGAGGTCTTTGAAGTAAGGCAGATCCCACAAGCATGTCTTGTGAGTCCAGGCGTGTTCCGAATTATACCCCTTGAAATACCCTGGACGCTCTGGATTCGGCTCGAGAGAGTTTAACTGATCCAGGGTCTGTTGGCCTGTCAACACAGGTGGTGCAGAGTTTTTGACAATTCTACCTTTGATGAAGTTCTTCTTGTCTTTTCTGAACTTATGGCGAGGATCGAGGAACTGTCTATGCATGTCGAAGCAAGACAACTTGCCACCCGCCTACAGCCGACGAAACTCAAGAGCTGCCTTGCATGTGGGGCACGTGAACCTTCCATGCACAAACCAGCCAAAGAATAGTGCATACGCCGCTAAGTCATGCATCGAGTACATGTACCACAAACGCATTAGGAAGTTTTTTTTGTAGCGGCGTCGTATGTCTTGATCCCATTATCCCAAGCTTCTTGCAGTTCATCCTTAAGAGGCTGCATGTACATATTCATATTCTTCCCCGGATAGTTGGGCCCCAAAATAATCAACATCAGGAAAATGTTCTTTCCTTGCATAATCTGTCCAGGGGGAGATTGAGTGGAATGACAAATACATCCCAACAACTGTATTGGGATGCCATCATATCAAACACATTGAACCCATCCGTGCTTATGGCGATTCGAGAATGCCTTGGATCTGCCACTTTAGCATGATGTATTGCATCGAAGTGCTTCCGCGCAAAAGCATCCGATGTGTGTACTAACATTGGCTCCCCATCTGCATCTAGTTCGGTTCTTTTGTCCAATTTGTGCCATGTCATCTGTCTATCCCTCTCTTCGACCATGAAAAGACATTGAAGTTTTGGTATGATTGGCATATACCAAAGAACATTAAGTCTGACTCTTCTGACCCATACCGTTGTCTACAACAACATACCTGGAAGAGTGGCAAACGGGGCAATACTTCAAGTCTGCATACTCAAGCCTAAATAAGGCACATTCTCTCTCATAGGCATCTATATTCTCATAGGGATCCTTAAGTACATGAAGGATTTTATCCGACTGGTACAGGTTTGCAGGCATTACATGGCCTTTGGGTAGAAAGCATCCAAATAGTGTCATGATTGTGTCGTAGCATTCTCTGCCCAAGTTGAATTGAGCCTTCAGAGCCATTACTTGTGCGATGGCATCCGACTGACAAAGCTCAGTGTGCTCATGCAGAGGACGTTTTTAAGACTCCAACGTATCATTGAAGGCCTTTGTAGATTCCTCCATCTTATCGTACGAATCCCGAGCATCATCAAAGTCTTCCACCATGTCTTCCAACCTGGTATCATGCTCGTCGGTGCGACGACGGCCCTCCTCAGCTCTGGCACGTTGGGAAGACTCACCATGAAATGTCCAGACCGTATAATTAGGGGTAAAACCCCACATCTGCAGATGTTTGATCATTTCAAACTCTGACCTCTTATGATAGTTGTCTCACTCGACACAGGGGCACCAGGTTGTTTTCTGTCCATTTGCAAATGCGGCTCTCACAAACCCCTTGTTTTTTGTAATCCATTCATGGGTTATGTCTTTCTGACTAGTGTGACCGGTGTACATCAACGCACGATCACTCATCTAGCCTAGCTACTGGACATACAAGAAATATATACATAATTCAGCAAACCATATTCATTAGTTAATAGAGTTTGTCAGTTTTATTACGTCCCTGCAACCTAGACGTTAGTAGGTAAAGATAGGTCCTAATCCCACCTGAGTATGTGTAGACTGGATTCATTTTCTCATGCTCTGCTCCGGATCCGACGCAAAATTTTGGCAGCACCTCCGCGGTGTTCTCCTGATACACGTCTCGGCAATAAGCAGAGAGGATGTGTACCTGGAGAACAACACGGAGGCACTGAAGAAATTCTGCATCGGATCCTAAGAAGAGCAAATGGAAAAACGAACCCAATCTATATATATTCGGCCTATCCATGGATAACATTGGACAATTCAAAAGAATCATGGTTACAAATATGTAAATGCATGCATATTTATAGATGTAAACCCTTTCGAACGGGAGATGCATAGTGGTCACGCATACTGATGATTCAATCTACCTACAGCTAGAATGTTTCATCGGCACGAAGACCGGAACAGAGCAAATGAAGGGGGAGGAGGAGATGTCATTTGTGCTCACCCACGAACGCAGGGGCGGAGCTCGTCGAACGCACGGGAAGGTCGTCGAGCACCAGACCCTCGCAGTGACGAAACAACTGCACATTTAAATCCACCCGATCAACACAAATATATATGATGTTTTTCATAACAAAATCGGAAAATATATGACCTAACTCATAATTCACAAATATATGACCCCGTCGGACGGCCGAAAAGCACCTTTTTGGTCAACAGGAGGCCGAAGAGGTGTCGGGGGTCGGGGGTGTCGGAGGTGTCGTGTCTAGGTGTCGTGGTGTCAAAAGGACAAAGATAAATTCTATCCCGCAAAAGTGGACTGTAAAGAAAAGCCTGCTACATGATCCTCAAAACATCTATAAGCACATCCTAAATCTTGGCTGCATGCATGTGTTTCTTCGGAGTCTAACAAGAAAAAAACTAACATGCCTTTCAGTGTGCACTTAAATAGTCTGTCCTGCTGTACAATGTGATTTTTTTCAGTAGGGGTATAAGCGAGAACTCATGGACATCTTACCTTGGGCAAGAAGTGCTCAAGCGAGGAAACGACAGTGACCAAGGCTGGATCAAGCCCAATCTCCTCCTTTGCCTCCCTTAATGCTGTTGCTGCATCATCAGCATCACCCTCCTCTGCCTATCCTCCGGGCGATGCAACCTCCCCTGCAAATATCAAGTGGAGAAAACAAAATCAGATAGGGTTTATCCATCTCGTGTCTAGGTTGGTATCTATTTGTGAACCTGATTGTTCAAATATAAAAGCTAAGGCAAGCCAAACCAGCACTGAACAGAAAAAGCTAGGTTAAAAATCCAAATTTTCTTGTAAGAATGTTGGGTATCCGCTGATTGCTGTTTTAGAGGATGTTTTCACACTCACAAATGCAAAGGCTAGAACCATATGCTACAACAATGGTGAAGATCCTTGCTGTAGTACTGCATGGACGGAAGCAGATCGACCACAACAATACAGTAAAGAAGATTGCACTGCATTTCTGCTAGGTTGGTGTCAGCATTCAGTCGCATAGGAAATAGGCCCTTAATCTCATATGTTTGGACAGCAACTAGGTTGTGTCCAATATTTTTTATGTTTTCTTTTTGATTCATTGGACCTGCTCTATTTCGTTATTTACATTTCGTAGAAGTTTGTTGTTCATTCTTTTAATTCATTGGACATGCTCTATATCGTTATTTACATTTCGTAAAAGTTTGTGAACTTTGCAGTACTCTTTTTGCTCTCACTGGTAGAAGCTAAACACTTTTGTCTCACAATTGCGGGACAATAATCGTTTTCCGCTCATCTGGGGGATGATAATTTGTTCCAATGATTAATTGATGATTAGAAATGTTTGTGACTCGAGAATATTACTTGAATTTTGATCTTAATGTTCAGACTTCCGCTACTTGCAGGTTAGGGAAACATGATGGTACGACTCATGCCAATATTTGCACTCCTCTTTTGGTGCTAGGTGGTAGGTGCTAAATGCATGGTATGTTATCTAACCCTCTTGCTATATTTTCTGTGGTCACACGTGCTTGATTTATGAGCATGAGTGAATCAGATCTGTTTTTGTAATTACTGAATTCAGAAGCACCTTTGTCTGCCCCTGTTTTTGATAGATTATGACCTGATATGTTTCTATTTATTTCTGTAATTTACATGGCCTCCTGAATTTTTTATTTTAATACATTGATAATATTTTGATGCTTAGTTGTGTTTTTATTGACTAACATAAGATTACTTGCTAGCATTTATCGCTACATTTTCTTTGGCACCATGAACTAAAATAATGCATAGCAATAGCAGAACGATGCCTACATGTAGAGATGGATATCATGGGATAGAAGCTGAAGAATTACTTCTGCAAGAGTTTGATGGCGAGGCGGAGAAGCTCCGAATCTGGCGGTCGGCGGCGCGAGGAGGTGCCGGTGCTGGGGCGCCGCGGCCTGGCTCGATGGAGGGGCTGGCGGTGGTGCTGGGGCGCCGCGTCCTGACTCGGTGGAGGGGTGGGAGCAGGGGCAAGATGCGGTGGCGGGATGGGGCAGGCTGCGGTGGCGGGGAGGGGTGGGCTGGCGGTGGTGCAAGGGCATCGCGGCCTGGCTCGGTGTTGGGTCGGGCTGCGGTGGCGGGAAGGGGCGGGCAGGCGGTGGTGCAATGGCACCGCGGCCTGGCTCGTTGGAGGGGCGGGCTGCGGTGTCGGGAAGGGGCGGGGGAGGGGCGGGCTGTGTTTGCGGGGAGGGGCAGGCTGTGGTGGCGGGGAGGGGCGGGCTCGCGGCGGTGCTGGGCGGCGGCGGGAACGAGGGGCTGGGCGGTGGGTGTGGTGGTGGGTGGGTGAGGTGGGGGAGAGAGACAGGGAAGAGAGAGAGGGGAGGGGCCGGGCTGGGAGAGAGAGGGGAGGGAGAGAGGGGTGGGGCCGGGCTGGGAGAGAGAGGGGAGGAGATGGCCCCACCTCTTTGCCATCAGCCAGCGGATGGCAAAGTCCCACCTCTTTGCCATCAGCTAGCAGATGGCAAAGAGGTGGGGCTAGTGGGCCGTTACAGCGCCATCATCCACTCGACCCTAGCCACCTCTTTGGTGTCTGCCAGCAGACGAAAAAGATTCTTTGCCATCTGCTGGCAGACGGCAAAGAGGCGGGGTTGATAGGCCATTACAGCACCGGCGTCCACTGGACCCCACCCACCTCTTTGCCGTCTTCTAGGGGACGACAAATATTCTTTGCCACATGCTGGCAGATGGCAACCAGATTCTTTACCGTCTGTCAATTCTTTGCCGTCTGTTTTTTGTAAGCAGATGGCAAAGACGTTCTTTGCCATCCGCTGGCAGACGACAAAGAGCTGACTGATGGAAAATTCCGTTGGTACAAAGATATGTTTTAGATTTCTTTGCCAATCCCAGGTCTATGGGGACGTGGATCCCTATGGGTGGTAAACGGAAGAAGAGGTGGAGGCTAATTTAAAAAGGATAGAGCGCTCGAGTGATGATGAAGAAGAAGTACCTTTGCCTCAGCTGGGCGATATGCACGTGGAATTCAAAAATTCAAGCTTGCCAAACAAGGTTACACCTTCCAATACCTATTTCACACCTTATTGTCGTACGCAGGTAGACACTACCATGCCCTCCTCCAGTAAAACCCTTCCTTTGATGGAGGGAGCAATGATCGTCACCAACAAACTTTGCAAGGAGAATCTAGACCTTAAGCGAGAAGTTGGCAAACTTAATGAGGAGATTTGTATCCTAAATAGTATCATTGCAAAAAGGGTTACATCATCACCACCACCACCCAAGGAGGATAATTTAGTACATGGGTATGGGCACCACCCTTAGCTTGTTCCATGCTTGGGGGAGGTGCCTCGGTATCATATCACCATCACTTTTACCATTATCATCTATCTTAGCTTGATCCTTAGTTATGCCATGACTTAGAGAAATAAAATTTCAAATTTGCTTTCCTTAGATTTTTTCTTTGAGATCTATCTATCCTTGTAATCGAGTATGAGAGTTATATAACAAAGATTAGTTAAGTTTGTTTGCATTACTCTCTTTCATCAATCATAGCAATGAAATAAAAGAAATAGAAAAATCATATGCTAATCCCATGGGGAGTAATGACTTCACATAAAAGAAGGATGTTAGATAAAACTTTTTGGTAATAAACAATTATAGCATTAGTCATTGATACAATCTATGCAAGATTATGATAGACGAGAGGAGATTCAAATACAAATACACTATCTTGGACATCTTTTATGGTTTTGAGCCCCCACCAAATATTATATATTGATCAAGTGTTGATGTTGTACATGGAAGACAACGTAATGATCATGATTGTTTACATTCACATAGTAGTTATATGATCATGGATCCTTTAACACGTGGTGCTTGCTTTAGATCTTTTTGCTAGCCAAAAAATTTCCGCAGTAAGTAGAGATACTACTTGTGCGTCCATAACCCCTTAAACCCAGTTTCTTTCCAAGAGAGTCCACCATACCTACCTATGGATTGAGTAAGATCCTTCAAGTAAGTTGTCATCGGTGCATGAAGCAATAAAAATTGCTCTTAAACATGTATGATCTTTTATTGTCAGGGAAAATAAGCTTTGTACGATCTTGTGATGGCAAAGAAATAAAAGCGAGAGATTGCATAATAAAGTTTGCTACCATAAGGGGCAATATAAAGTGACGTTACTTTACATTAAGAGTTTGCACATCCAAAAACTTAAAAGGGCATGACAACCTCTGCTTCCCTCTGCGAAGGGCCTATCTTTTACTTTCATGTATTTACACTTGAGGACAAATGAGGTCTAAGCTTGGGGGAGTTGACACGTCCATTTTGCATCATGAATTTTTATTGATATCTATGTTATTATTGTCTATTATTCCACGTTATGATACAATTCGTGTGCCTTTTCTCTCTGAATATGCAAGGTACATTAGAAAGAGGAAAATCACTGGAAACTATAATTCAGGACCTGAAAACCAAGAAAATGGCTGGAAATTCACTGGACTCAAAATGACCTGAAATTTCAGGGAGAATTTTTATGGAATATATAAGAATTATTGGGCAAAAAATATAGAAGAGGGGTCCGCCTGCTGGCCATAAGCCAACAGGGCGCGCCCTGTTACCTATATGGTGTTTTTTATCCTAGAAAAAAATCATATGAATACTTTCGGGACGAATCACCGCCGTCTCAAGGCAGAAACCTAGGCAGATGCTCTTTTGCTCTTCGGCACAGAGATTCTACCGGGAAAACCTCTCTCCGAGTGGGGAAAATCAAAGTCATCGTCATCAGCAATGCTTCCTCCTTCATGGGAGGACCAATCTTCATCAACATCTTGACCAGCACCATCTCATCTCAAACCCTAGTTTATCTCTTGTTTTCAATCTTTGTCTCAAAAACTCAGAATGGTACCTGTGGGTTACTAGTAGTGTTGATTACATCTTGCAGTTGATGCTTGTTGGTTTACTTGGTGGAAGATATTATGTCCAGATCCTTGATCACCATTATTATACCTCTGATCTTGAACATGTCGATGAGGTGTGAGTAGTTACTATTGTTCCTAAGGACATGGGAGAACTCTTGTTATAAGTAATCATGTGAATTTTGTATTCGTTTGATTTTTTGATGATGTGTATGTTGTTGCTTCTCTTAGTGGTGTCGTGTGAACGTCGACTACACGACACTTCACCATGTTATGGCCCTAAGGGAAGGAATTGTGGAGTAACAAGTAGATGATGGGTTGCTGTTGGGGGGATAACCCCCGGGTCGGCTCATGGATGCTAGTGCCCTTTTTAAAACATTGGGGCAGGTCGTGCCCCTCAAATGGCGGCTCCTCCTGGCCGGCTCTTGCTGTGTGGTCTGGCTTGGGGCGGGGCCCCTCGTGGGATGGCTCCGGGGCGATCCGCCAGCCAACAGGTCAGCACCCCTCTCATCACTCCATATGACAAGACACGACCATGACGGTGCAACGTGACAACAGTGCCAACTACTCCATGACGCCATGCACGTGTTGCTAGAGTGGAGACGGCCATACCGCTGACCAGGGATGACTGCGACCCAGCGAGGCGGCATAGTGGCTGCTAGTGCCAACCACTCCACGATGTCGTGCATGCATGGCTATAGTGGAGCCAGCCGTACCGCTGATTGCGGTCTACTGCAACTAGGCGAGGCAGGCCACCACTTCGATGGGACCCCGCATTAGGCGGGCCCTACAAGCGATAAGACCGCTCCATAAGTGGGCCCCCTAGTCGGCTAGAGAGGCTGCGAACCGAGGCCCACCATCATTATCCATGCATATTGTAAGACAGGGGATTGGCCTATAAAACCCCCCGATAGCCCTCCATGCAGAGGGGTTTAGTTCGGACGAGTTCGCCACACACCCATAGAGAGGCAACGAGAGATGGCTAGCTCCTTCTTCCACCTCTAGCCAACAGCTCAAGGAGTGCCATTGTATCATACTCTCAACATCTTACTAGATCCAGCTAGACTAGGGGTATTACCTCCCTCAGAGGGCCCCGAACTTGGGTACATCGTGTGTCACACACCGCTTGTCCCCAATCCTGCTATTGGAGCCCGCCAACACAATTTGGCCATAACCACACGAGATAAGTCACCCCATGGCATCTGCCATGAAAAATCCACGACAATTGGCAACCACCGTGGGGTCGTGCGTGGCGTCGGCCGGAGACATTCTCTAGACGGGACCCATCACCGACTTCGACGAGCGCATCATGCCCGGGCAACTCTGCATGCCCGTGGCATCCATTCCCATAGGAGACGGCGCATCGCGCGGCACCGTCTTTGCTTTCCCCGCAGGCGACGCCATCGTCCCTCCAAGTGAAACACATGCTAGCGACACACTCATCCACGATGATTACCCTAGTGAGGTGCTCACCGTCTCCAAGCCACTGCCACCCACTGGCAGCGTGTCCCCGGGTGACATCGAGAACCTTTGTGCCCGCTTCGCGGAGCTACGCATCAGCATCGCTCCTATCCGTGACGAGTACCCTAGCGAGGTGCTCATTTTCTCCGAGCCGCTTCCTTCTGCCGACAACAGCGCCCTTGACGGCGCTGATGACTTCTTCGTCCATGTCGAGGTGCTGACCACGGGATCTACCACCAGCACCGTGCGCGGCAGTGTGAAGGCTGCGGTTGCGGCTCGCACTGGCTCGTCCAACCCCTTGATTGCCACAATGAAGGTCCTGCACACTCCCATCACGCCCACGGCCGATCCGGCCGCTACTATGGTTGAGCTCGAGGCGGCCCGCAAGTAGTTGTTTGCAGAGGCCTCCACGCTCGCCACCACGCGGTGCGTCACCACGGCCGCTTGGCTGCTGACATCCTTGGCGGGAACCGGCCTACCTACGACACCCCAGCGGCCAACATAAAGGCTGCCTGGGCAGCTATGGCTCACCTCGCCACCCAGGTAGGCGAAGAATGCATGCTGCAGGAGAAGCACATCCATGAGCTCATCACCGCCGCCAACACGCATCATGCCCAATTCGAGCCGGCCCCGGCCAGCTCCGAGTTCCTGCACCCACGGGGCGACGATCAGCTGCCGATTAGTGAGCGCCGACAAACGCAGCAAGCGTCCTTCCCTCCGAGCTCCGACCTTCAAGCCAGGTGGGAGCGTGACGATCACTCTTGACATAGCAATGAGCCGCCGGCTATCTTTAGCCTACGGGCCAAAAACCCGGAGAACGGCCGCCTCCGGACGGTTGCGCGTTCTCAGCCGCCCCGGCAGGATCGAGCGGTCTCACCAGGGCCGGCTGTGTGCCCGGAGCATACCGCCTGTCTGGGGCCCCGCGTCCCCCAGAGCGAGAACGACGCCCGCCGTCGCCTCGACCGGCTGGTGGAATCATCCCTCCTAGAGGAGGACGATCCGATCGGGCTGGCATGCTTTGGTTCACGCATCCACAACGAGCCTTTCCCGACCGGCTTCACACTACCTCGCGACACCCCCAAGTCCAAAGGCTTTACCAAGCCACAGGACCGGCCAATCGACTACACCACCACAGTCGGCATCGCCAGGGCAACAAGCGCGTGGCGGTCCGCTACATCCCGCTCATGTTGCTTGGCTTGGCTCGGACATGGATCAACAACCTGCCGGCTGGCAACATCAACACTTGGGTGGATCGAGGAAATATTCATGCACAGCTTCACCGGCAACTATAAGCGGACCGGCCGTCCCCGTGAGCTGGCCATGTGCATCCAGGGGCCGGACGAGTCCCTTCGCGACTACCTCACGCGCTGGACTGAGCTGCTCAACTCCTGCGAAGGGGTGCATGAGGTGCAGGCGATCCAGTACTTCTTCGAGGGCTGTCAAGGTGTCACCCTGCTCAAGCACAATCTCATGTGCTCCGAGACGGCCATCCTGGCGGAGCTCATGGCCAAGTCGGACAAGTATGCTACGACCGACTCCGCGATGTGTGTCAAGGTTAACTCAACTGGCAAAGCCGTGCCGGAACCTTCTGCGAACCCTCAGGCAGCCTGCGATAGCCGGCATGAGCACAACAACAACTCCGGAAACAACATGCGGAAAACCGACCAGCCGTACTCCCATTACGGCAGCCGATAGGTCTCCACCATCGAAGAAGAGCAGCCGGCCAGCTAGGATGGTAGCCAGCGGCTGCGAACCGGCAAGGTCGCCCGGCAGCCCAAGTTCACGTTCGTGCAGATACTCGACGCGCCAAGCAAGATGCACAGCAGTGCGAAGCCAGCCACGCAAATGCTTCGGCAGTGCAGCTTCTCCCAATGGCTGGCCCGAGGTGAGGGTCTTCTGACGGTTCCTCCTTCGGGTCCCCGGGCCCCGCACCAGCTCATACCCCGGCCCTGGCTCCGTCTCTGACTGACGGAAGCCCCTGGACCGCTTCCCCGACCAGGATGACGCGTACGTCGTCTTCACCAGTGAAGATGATGGCAAGCACGGCCAATGCAAGTGCCAGCACGAGGTGAACGCCATGGTTCCCTCGCTCCCCTAGTACATGCATTGGCTTGAGAAGCCGGTCACCTGCAGCTGGGAGGATCACCCGGCTGTGATACCCAACCCTGGCAGCTACACCCTCATCCTCAACCCCACCTTTGCATCTAAAAAGCTCACCTATCGGTTCTCGCGGGTGCTGGTCGATGGCGGCAACGGCATCACCATTCTCTACCGCGACACCCTGCTCAAGCCAGGCATCAAAGAGAGTCACCTACATCCGACCTAGACAGTCTTCCTTGCGATCGTGCCGGGACAGTCCTACTCCCCCATCGGCAAAATCCGTCTTGACGTCCTCTTGGGAACCAAGAGCCATTTCCGCCACGAGCCGGTTTGGTTCGAGGTGGTGGACCTGACCAGCCCCTACCACACGTTGTTGGGCCACCCCATGCTGGCCAAGTTAATGGCAGTCCCCCACTACGCTTACCTGAAGATGAAGATGTCGGGTCCCAAGGGCATCATCACCATCAATGGCGACTACAAGAAATCCATTGAGTGCACTCAAGCCGGCAGACGGCTGGCCGAGTCCCTGGTCATCACCGAGGAGAGGCCCCAGCTCGAGCGGCCCGTGGCTCAAGCTGGGTCGCAATCGGCTGTGCGTGCTCTGCCTTGCCAGTCGGCCAACAAGGTGGCATTCATGCCGTCCAAGGACACCAAGTAGGTGTCGCTCGACACGGCCAACCCCAAGCAGTGCGTCACCATCGACGCCAACCACAGCAGCAAATAGGAAGGTGAGCTCGTCGACTTCCTCCATGAGAATTGGGACATCTTCGCATGGTCTCCTAAGGACATGCCGGGTGTGTCGAGGAAGTACACTAAGCACAAACTCCACGTGCGGCTGGATCCCAAGCCGGTCAAGCAACCACTCCACCGTTTCTCGGAGGAGAAGCGGCACACCATTGGTGAAGAAATCGCCCAGCTGCTCGCAGTCGGCTTCATCATGGAAGTTATCCACCTAGACTAGTTGGCCAATCATGTCCTGGTATTGAAGAAGAACAATACTTGGCGCATGTGCGTCGACTACACCAGCCAAAAAAAGGCATGCCGCAAGGATCCCTTCGCTCTGCCTCAAATCGATAAGGTAATCAACTCCACCGCTGGATACGATTTGCTGTCCTTCCTGAACACATACTCCAGCTACCACTAGATCAAGCTAGACCCGGACGACTGGCTCAAGACCTCCTTCATCACCCCTTTCGTGGCCTACTGCTACATCACCAGGTCATTTGGCTTGAAGAACGCCGGCGCCACCTTCTAGTACTGCATGCAAAAGTGCCTCTTGCCTCAGATTTGCAGGAACATGCACGTATATGTGGATGACATCGTCGTCAAGACCAAGAAGCATTTCAGCCACCTCGATGATATCTGAGAAACCTACGCCAACCTACGCGAGTACAAGGTCCGGCTCAACCTGGAGAAGTGCGTTTTTGGCGTGCCAGCCTGCCAGATCCTTGGCTTCTTCGTCTCCACCCACGGGACGGAAGCCAACCCGGAGAAGATCAAGTCCATCGAGTGCATGCACAAACTGGCCAAGCTACGCGATGTCCAGAAGTTTGTTAGCTGCCTCGCTTCGCTCAGCCGGTTCATCAGTCGGCTGGGCGAGAAGGCCCTGGCCCTTTATCAGCTCATGAAGAAGACGCCACCGTTCGAGTGGACTGACCAGGCGGACGAGGCCTTTCGTGACTTCAAGCACGTGCTCTCGACCGCACCCATCCTAGTCGCGCCGGTGGAGAAGGAGCCCATACTCGTGTAGATCACCGCCACCACACACGTGGTCAGCGTCGTTCTAGTGGTGGAGCGGCCCAAGGAGGGCAAGACGATGTCGGTCCAGCGCCCCGTCTACTACCTGAGCGAAGTCCTCTCCAACTCCAAGCAGAACTACCCCCACTATCAGAAGATGTGCTATGGCATGCACTTCGCTGCCAAGAAGCTAAAGCAATATTTCCAGGAGCACACCATCACAGTGGTGAGCACAACTCCACTCTCATAGATCATGGGTAGCCAGGACACCACCGGTCGGATCGCCAAGTGGGCCATCGCCCTCTCTGACCACGACATCCAGTATGAGCCTCGCACGACCATCAAGTCCCAGATGCTGCCCGACTTCCTCGTCGACTGGGCAGAGACCCAGTACATGCCGCTGCCTCCTGACTCGACGCACTGGTGCATGCGCTTCGATGGTTCGAAGATGCGTGCCAGCTTGGGAGCCAACATCATCCTGTACTCCCCCTAGGGAGATCAGCTGAAGTACGCCCTATAGATCCACTTCGCTGCCTCCAACAACATGGACGAGTATGTGGCGCTCGTCCATGGCCTCCGGCTCTCTAGGGAGATCGGCATCTGGCGCATTCTCTGCTTCAGTGACTCTGCCCTCAAGGTGCAGCAAGTCTCTGGCGAGTGGGACTTCAGGGGCGCCAACATGGCAAACTACCGGTTCCTCGTCCAGTAGCTCATCGGCTCCTTCGATGGCTACGAATTCAATCACACCACGTGAGTAGACAACGAGGCGCCGACACGCTGGCCAAGATCGGCCCACCCGGTAGGCCATCCCAGCCGGAGTCTCCCTCGAGCGATTTCTCAAGCCTTCTATCAAGCCCTCCCCTGAATTGGAGTCCCTCTTCATTCTAGCTGACCCAAATGCTATCGCCTCCGGCTTGAGGACTTCAACGGCATCCTCGACAGTCCCCGGCTCCTTCCCAGGGGCTACTGGCTCCACCCTCGAGGAGGCCGGCTCTAGCCCCACTAACATCTTAGCGGTGGGAGAAGCGCCCCCGACCAACGTAGGCCTGGGGACTGCTGGCTCGCCGTCTCCGAGCAGGCGCCGGCTCCAACGGCGATATTTGCGCCTTCCTGGGAAGAGCCCATCCTTGCCTTCCTCGCGCAAGGCAAGCTCCCGCCCGATGAGGTCATGGCCTGGCAAGTGAAACGCCGGGCTCCCGCCTATGCCATCATCAACTACGAGCTTGTCAAGCGCAATGCAACCAGTGTCTTCCAACTATGCATGGAGGCAGACAAAGGATGCAAACTCGTCAAGGACATCCACCAGGGCGACTGTGGCCAACATGTCGCCTTGAGGTCCCTGGTGGCCAAAGCATTCCGCCACGGCTTCTACTGGCCGACGGCTCTGGACGACGCCAAAGCCTTAGTGGACAAATGCGAGGGCTGCCAGCGCTTCAGCAGCCGGAGCCACCTGCCGGCCGTGGCTCTTCAAACCATCCCCATATCGCGGCCCTTTGTCGTCTGGGGGCTCGATATCGTGGGGCCTTTCAAGACCTCACGAGGCAGCATGACGCATTTGCTGGTGACCGTCGACAAGTTCACCAAGTGGATCGAAGAAAGGGCGATCAAGAAGCTAGACGGCCTTATGACCATCATGTTCATCCAGGACATAACCGTTTCCTACAACATTCCCTACAACATCATCACCGACAACGGTACCAAATTCGCCAAGGGCGCACTAGCTCACTTCTACTCCACTCAAGGCATCCGGATCGACCTCCCATCAGTGAAACACCCCCAGTCAAATGGCCAGGCGGAGAGGGCCAATGGCTTGATCCTGGCCGGCATCAAGCCTTGGCTCGTTGATCCACTGGTCCGGTCGGCCGGCTGCTGGATCGACGAGTTGTCTGTTGTGCTTTGGAGCCTCAGGACCACGCCCAACCAATCGACCGGTTTCACTCCCTTCTTCCTCGTATATGGGTCCGAGGCAGTCATTCCCACAGACATTGAGTTTGACTCACCTCGCGTCGTGTTGTATATGGAGGCGGAGGTCAAGGAAGCTCAAGAAGACGGTGTCGACCTTCTCAAGGAAGCGCGCGAGCTAGCCTTGATCCGGTCGGCCATCTACCAGCAGAAGCTGCGGTGCTACCACAGCAACAAGATCCGGCCCCTTCCCTTCCCCGATGGTGACTGATACTTGTGATCTGTGTTGGGTTTTTCGTGAAGAGGAACGGGTTATCGCAGCACAATATGGGTAAGCATTTCCCTCAGTTATGAGACCATGGTTTATCGAACCAATAGGAATACCAGCCCTCAACCTTGTTCAGCAGCTGCACACGAAAGAACAAACAACTTGCACCCAACGTGGGCAATAGGGTTGTCAATCCCCTTGATCTCGTTATTTGCAAGCAAGTGAGTTGTGCAGATAATTGTAGATAATTGTAAAGTGCCAAATTAAATAAAAGATAGATAATGGCAACAAGGTAGCAATAGCATTTGTGAATATATAAGTGAATAGACTCGGGGGTCGTAGTGTTCCCTAGTGGCATCTCTCATGGCAAAGGCATATGGTGGGTAAACAAATTACTGTTGGGCAATTGATAGAAAAGCGAATAATTATGCGATTTTCACGGCAATGATAATGTGTACATAGGCATCACGTCCATAAGCAAAATAGGCCAACTCCTGCCTGCACCTATTACTATTACTCCACTTCAAGAGCGCTTCTATGCTTAGCTCTCTATGTATTAAGTAAAACAGAGTAATACTTGGAGAACAATGAAATGCTATAGACAAAGTAAACTCAATAAATATAAATAAACCCCATCATTTTATCCTTAGTAGTAGAAACACAAACACGCATCTTGTCCCCTTCTGTCACTGTATAGAAACTTGCCAGGTTGAACCTACCACAACACACCACTCCCACTGAAGAAATATCAATCTAGTTGGCTAAACTATCTTAATAGCTCGGAGAGCATTACGAAGCTATGAAGATCATGCAAGTAAGAATCTTAGTAATCAAAGGTGACTCAAATGCTTTTCATGAATAATCTGAACATAAACTCATAATTCATTGGATTTCAACAAACGCACCATACAAAGGGATCACATAAGATAAATCAAGCCAAAGATGGGATGAACATTGTATTGAAGATCAAGAGAGAGAGATAGAGAGAGAGAGAGAGAGATTGCCATCTAGGTACTGCCTACGGACCCGTAGGTCTACGGTGAACTACTCACACATCATGGTGAGGGCAAGAACGTTGATGAAGAGGCCCTCCGTGATTGATCTCTCCACTGGGGGCGCGCCCTGTTGGCTTGTGGGTCCCTCGTGCCTACTCTCATCCACTTACAATGCTTCCACGTTTTCATATTGTCTAGAAAAAAATATATTAAAGTTTCGTGGCATTTTGACTTCGTTTGGTAGGGCAAACCTGGAAAGCAAAAAACACAGAGAAAACAACAGCTGGCACTGGACTGGGTCAATAGGTTAGTGCACAAAAATATTATAAATTGGTAAACAAATACCCAAAAAGTATCCTAGAATGATAACATATCAGCATGGAACAATAAAAAATTATAGATACGTTTGAGACGTATCAGCATTCCCAAGCTAAATTTCTGCTCGTCCTCAAGTAGGTAAATGATAAAAACAGAATTTTTGATTTGACATGCTATCCATTATGTCATCTTTTGTATGTATGCTCATTCAGAAATGAAGAATTAACAAATAGCAACATAGTAATATTTATAAGTATAAGCAACACAATCATTATTTTTTAAAGTATACGATCCTAAATGAATGTTTACCCCCATTCATTATATTATATTACCAAGGCATGACCCCATCTTCACCACATCAATACAAATGTTAAGCACCACGGTGCCCAAGTCAGGCAATTGGATCATACTTTTTCAATACGCAATACATGAGCGTGAACCATTGGACATAGCATATAGGTGAAATAGAATATGGTGGTAGGTATCAAAGGGGTAAAAAGTGGAGAAGATAGTCCCACATCAACTAGGAATACCAACGAGCTATGGACATACTCATCAACAGATGTCAATGCGAGGAGTAGGGATTGCCATGCTCATGAAGACCCATGGCATTTGAGGAAGCCCGTCAATGAGATATACAATCCAAGCTTATTATGATAAGGTAATTCCCACTAGGCATACCAATGAGCTATGGAGATACACATCAACAGATGTCAATGCCAGGAGTAGGGATTTCCATGCTCCTGAAGATCCAGGGCATTTGAGGAAGACCGTTAATGAAATATACAAGCCAAGCTTATTATGATAAGGTAATTCCCACTAGGATATGGAAGTTACAACATAGGAGACTCTCGATATGAAGAACATGGTGCCACTTTGAGGCACAAGTCTGGTAAAGGATAGTAGCAAAGTCCCTTGTCTCTTTTTCTCTCATATTATTCTCCCTTATATATATATATATATATATGTGGTGGGTTGTTTTTGCCTCCCCCATAATATATTTTTCTTTTTTCTTTTTATTTTTTTCTTCCTCTTTTTTTTTATTTTTTTATATATGGTGGGGTCATTTGGCCTCCCCCATTTTATTTTATTTTTCGTCCAGAGTCTCATCCCGACATGTCGGGGAATCATAGTCTCTCCCATCCTTTCCTCACCGGGACAATTCTCTAATAAGGATGATCATCACACTTTTATTTACTTACAACTCAATATGAAGAACTGATAGAAAGATATGACTCTCTGTGAATGCCTCTCGAAGTATATCAGGATGTGCAATGATCTAGCGTGACATGTATCAAAAACATCATGGACGGTGGCTTCATCACAAATACTATGTTAGCTCTATATGATCATGCAAATCAATATGACGATGAACGAACTAGTCATGTGAAGTGACGACGGAATTTGCATGGCAATATATCTCGAAATGGCTATGGAAATGCCATCATAGGTAGGTATGGTGGCTGTTTTGAGGAGGATATAGTGAGGCTTATGTGCAACAAAGTGTTTCATGTCATGGGGTTCGGATGCATCGGCGAAAGTTGCACTGATCCTCGAGGTGAAAATGGCCTATGCACGGTACCGAAGAGGCCAGCAAATATGAGAAGCTGAAGATGTGTATGTCCATGGTGTCACATTAGTCATAAAGAACTCATATACTTATTGCAAATTTGTTTTAGTTTTGTCACAGATCAAAGTACTATTAGCATGCCCCGAGGAAGGAGGTTTGTAGGTGTTAACCGTTGCGCGCCCTCGACTCGAAACAACACTAGGATTTCAACGAGGAATAGAAATGCTCACACATCATCACCATGCCTCTTTACTTTTTATATGAATAACAAGTTAACACCTCTTAATCTTGACACTTATATGAATCAATGATTAGGGACTCACACCTTTTTCATATTACCACATTAATGTCCTTAACCCACAATTTCTCTATATATGCTAAATGATGATATTGATTATCATTCATTGAATACCTATTATTTTTGGACTAGTATTATGACCCATGCAAATTACCATCACTATTTATTCAGCTCTCAAACAAATATAAGTGAGGAACAAGAGCATAATATTTCTATAAAATCTATAAGCCACAGTGCTCAAAAAGATATAAGTGAAGTACTAGAGCAATTGCCAAGCTAAAAAGATATAAGTGAAGCATATAGAGTATTCTAGCAAATTATAATAAAGGTGTGTCTCTCTATAATGGGTGTGTCCAGCAAATGATAATTGTGACAAACTAAAAGTAAAAGCAAACTGCGCTCCAGGCAAAACGCATATCATGTGATGAATAAAAATGTAACTCCAAGTGACATACCGATGGTGTGAGACGAAAGAGGGGATGCCTTCCGGGGCATACCCAAGCTTAGACGCTTGAGTATCCTTAGAATATTACTTGGGGTGCATTGGGCATCCCCAAGCTTAGGCTCTTGCTACTCCTTATTCCATGGTCCATCGTGATCACACTCAAAACTTGACAACTTCAATCATACAAAACTCAACAAAACTTCATGAGATCTGTTAGTATAAGAAACATATTGCATACTTTAGTTACTTTTGTAAATTGATTCTTAATTCACAAGTGCATAATAGGTATTGTATTCTAACTTCTCCATGGCTTATACCCCGATATAATCCATAGCATAATCAAAACAAGCAAACTATGCAAGCAAAATAGAATCTATTTAAAACAGAACAGTCTGTAGCATTCTGTAATGATACCATACTTTTTTAACTCTAAAAATCTGATTACTTGGGACAATATGAATTTTTTTTACAGAAATACTGTGTAAAAATTTCAAGAATTTAGCATGCTCCAGCAAAGAAAAAATTCTGCATTGGAGGCAAAAGTTTTTGTTTTTGCACAGCATCAATCATACCCATCAAATGAGGTATCCCAAAGGCTTTACTTGGCACAAACACTAACTAAAACATAAAAACATAACCATTATAGAGGCAATAATCATGTTATCACAAAATAACAAAAATAAACTAAGATAACAATTGGGTTGTCTCCCAACAAACTCTTCCTTTATAGCCATCAAGATAGGTTTTGAAATTTCAATGATGCTCACATGAAAGACATGAATTGAAGCATAAAGAGAGCATCATAAAACATGTGACAAGAACATTTAAGTCTAACATACTTCCTATGCATAGGCATTTTATAGGAAAAGAAATTCCCAAGCCGAATGAAATCTAGCATATGCAAATACGAAGAGTGAAGCATTAATAATTTCAACACACACAGAGGTAAGTGGGTAACATGAAAGTTTCTATAACCATATTTGCCACTCTGATAATAATCACATGTAGGATCACATTCAAAATCAACAATATAGCTATTATATAAAATATTTTCTCCATGATCCACATGCACAAGAGTTTTACAATCTTCCTAGATAGTGGGATTAAGATTAACTAAAGTCATGATCTCTCCAAACCCACTTTTATCAACATTGCAAATATCATTAGCAATAGTAGATTCAACATGAAGCTCAGAATTATCAAGATCAAAAGAATTATCATGATCACCACACCAATCATGATCATTAGCATAATTGATATTCATAGAATTTATACTAACAAAATTGGAATCATGCTTTTCATTCAAGGAACTATCATGAATCACTATAAATTTCTTTTAACACTTCATCATAATTATTAGATTCACAATTTTCAAGCAAGAGCTCATAAACATAATCTAGTGCACTCTCACTAGCATTTGGTTCAATATAATCGGGTCTTTTGAAAAGATTAGCAATTGGATGAGGATCCATTTATCTTAATTTTTTGCATTTACTTCCTATTTTGGTGTGACGAAGATAGAGATAGCATAACTAGGCAAGCAAGCAAATAGAAATATTTTTTTATTTTTTATTTTTATGAGACAAGCTAAATATGACAGAAAATAAAAAGTGAATGAAAATTTGTGCGAAGTTACTTGATAGTTGGTGATGGTATTCCCCAGCAACGGCGCCAGAAATCCTTCCTGATACTTGTGATCTGCGTTGGGTTTTCCGTGAAGAGCAACGGGTTATCATAGCATAATATGTGTAAGTATTTTCCTCAGTTATGAAACCAAGGTTTATCGAACCAATAGGAATACCAATCCTCAACCGTCTTCAGCGGCTGCACACAAAAGAACAAACAACTAGCACCCAACGCAGGCAAGAGGGTTGTCAATCCCCTTGATCTCGTTATTGGCAAGCAAGTGAGTTGTGTAGATAATTGTAAAGTGTAAAATAAAATAAAATACAAATGATGGCAGCAAGGTAGCAATAGCGTTTGTGAATATATAAGTGAACAGACTCGGGGTCTTAGTGTTCCGTAGTGGCATCTCTCATGGCAAAGGCATACGGTGGGTAAAGAAATTATTGGTGGGCAATTGATAGAAAAGCAAATAATTATGCGATTATCATGGCAATGATCATGTGTACATAGGCATCATGTCCATAAGCAAATATGCCGACTCCTGCTTGCACCTATTACTATTACTCCACATCAAGAGCGCTTCTATGCTTCCCTCTCTACGTATTAAGTAAAACAGAGTAATGCTTGGAGAACAATGACATGATAGAGACAAAGTAAACTCAATTAATATTAATAAACCCCATCGTTTTATACTTAGTAGCAGCAACACAAAGACGTATCTTGTCCCCTTCAGTCATTGGGATATAGAAACTCGCTAGGTTGAACCTAGTACAACGCACCACTCCCACTGAAGAAATATCAATCTAGTTGGCCAAACAATATCAATAGTTCGGAGAGCATTACGAAGATATAATGATTATGCAAATAAGAATCTTAATAATCAGAGGTGACTCAAATACTTTACATGAATAATCTGAACATAAACTCACAATTCATCGGATTTCAACAAACACACCATACAAAGGGATTACATCGGATAGATCAAGGCAAAGATGTGATGAACATTGTATTAAAGATCAAGAGAGATAAAGAGATTTCCATCTAGGTATTGCCTACGAATCCGTAGGTCTGTGGTGAACTACTCACACATCATGGTGAGGGCAGCAAGTTTGATGAAGAGGCCCTCCATGATTGATCTCCCCTCCGGTAGGGTGCAAGAACGGAGGTTTAGATGGCCTCCCATCAGAACAGAGACTAGCGGCGGTGGAAAAAGTGTTTCTAGAGCACTCCTAGGGTTTTTGGAATATATTAGAATTTATAGGCTAGAGAGGGGCGTCGGGAGACATATGAAGGTGGCACAAGCCATCAAGGCGTGCCCTCTTGCCTTGTGGGCCCCTCATGCCTCCTCTCGTCCACTTTCGATGCTTTCGGGTCTTCATATTGTCCAGAAAAAATTATATTAAAGTTTCGTGGCATTTGGACTTCGTTTGGTAGGGCAAACCTAAAAAACAAAAAACACGCAGAAAACAACAACTGGCTCTGGGCACTGGGTCAATAGGTTAGTGCTCAGAAATATTATAAATTGGTAAATAAATGCCCAAAAAGTATCCTGAATACGTTGGAGACATATTAGCGACCTAGTGCTCCGGCTGGTCCAGTGGCCAGCCGGCCAGCACAAGAAGGCCCCTTCATCATAAGCAAGGCGCCACACAACAAGGTGCACTATCTCGTCGACGTGCAGAAGTCACAAAAGCACAAGAGGGCTGCCTCCGGTGAGGAGACGGAGCGCCCGTGGAATGCGGCGCTCCTTCGCCCATTTTATAGCGGAACCAGTGTATGTATGTATACCCCTACCTTCTGGGTTTAATGAATGCAGTAGGTACCCCGAGCGACACTCAGGGGCTACCTTTTCATCGTCTCTCTCGAGCACCCCTTTTTGCATTAGCTTTCTTCCGTTCTCGTTTGGCATCTAGGTCCAGATCTCCAGACCCGTGGGCTCGCCGTCTAGTCTGAGCCTTCCCTTCTCGAACCGGCAAAGTAGTGTGCGAGACGCCAAAGCCCACTCTTTGCTCCAGCTATAGACCGGCCCCCGGTTATCCGACTGGTGAGAGCTCAGGGCCAAAAGCGTTCCCACACGAATGACTTCGCCGCCTCCTCCAAGGCGGAGGTCCCGTCCCAGTCACAGACCGTCTCCCGGCTGTCCGGTTGGTGGGACTGAAGCCGGGGGGAGGCATGATAAAAAAGGGCAAAGGATGAAGGCAACAGGTGACGCGGCATGTAAAAATTGTTTGAACCAAAGCATGCGTATATACATAAAAAGAAAAGGCCCATGACCATGAGTTCACTAAAAAAACTACACCCCCAGTGGGTGGACTTGAGTACTGACGAAAAACAGGAAAAGAAAATTTCAACTGGTGGAGGCGCCATCCGCTCCACCTCGCGTCGCGTCGGTCGTAGCGCCGGTGTCCGCCTCCGTCTCGGTATTGGCAAACACGTTGGCAATGGAGCCGGTCCCTTCGTTGCCCGTCGGCGCTGCCCTCCGGATTGTCGAAGGCCAATGCATAGTTGTCCTCCGGGAGTGGCATGCCATCAGCGGCCCGCTTCGGGACATACACTTCCCACGAAGCAACAGACATGAGGTCACTTGCCCGTGCAGCCAAGGGCTCGGTGAGCGCCATCAGCTCCGCCTCTGTACCAGCGTGTTGGGAGGCCAGCAACTCCAAATTCAGGTCCGGATGCTAGGACATTATGAAGCTGAGCGACATCTCCGCGCCGGCTTGCTCCGCGGAGGCCCTCCAGGTATTGACCCGCGCTGATCCGGCCTCTAGCCACCACGCCAGCCGGTTCATTGAGCGGGGCTGCACCACGTCGGGCCAGACGGTGCAGACCAGATCCAGGCTGGCGGTCTGGAGCCGGTGCATGACGCTCACCATCGTCTTCAGGTGGGCCTCGGCGGCAACACCGACCTTGTCCACCGTCCAACCAGCAAGCAGCCCAATATGGACCCCCTCCACACATTGCTCCTCCCGATGGGTCTCCATGGCCATCTTCGTAGCCCCTTGTGTCTCGGGGAAGACCCTTGGGTTGAGGAGACGCGCAGATAAGGACAAGAAACCAAATCCGAAGCCAAGCTAGATAAACAAGACAAGAAACTTACGTGCAAGGAGCTGGTCGATCTGGTGTGCCTCCTGCAGCATGCCCAGCTCCTTCACCGACCAGGCGCATGCTCGCTGGTCATAGTTGTCCCGCGCCTGGCATGCCTCCTCAAGAGTCTTCTCCAGCAGCTCGTCCTTGGTCGCCAGCGCCTGGCCATGATCCTCTGCCAGACGGTCCAGCTCCCCTGGTGGGCCGCCTCCAGCTCCCTCCTCTCCGCCAACCGGTGGTCCGCCTCCTCGCGCAGCCAGCTGCACTCCATGGATAGGCGGTCGCGCTGATCGCCGGCTTTGGCCGGCCAGCCTCGGAGGGCGTCCGACTCGAGGACAGAGGCTGCGCGATACAAAACATTACGATCAGCTCCCCAAGCAAAGGAAAAAAGAAATGAACCTAGCCCAAGCAATAGAGATTCGGCCCGCCCATGACGTGGCTGACCCGAATCTCAGGGGCTACACCCAGTAGATGCATTGGCGCCCCCACTAAAAATACCACCGGTTAGATACCTTGCACACGCTCAAGGTCTGCCTCCCTCGCGGCCAGCCGGCCCTCGTTCTCCCGATACAAAGCCAGCAGCTTGTTGAAGGACACCGCCCGGTGGTCATGGAGGGCCTGCAAAAAATGAAGATGAAGGACGCCGCATAAAGACTCGACACAGCTACTTCATAGTCGGCCCAAGCCTTTCTGGATACACCTTGTGGGTGCGCTGGCGCACCCCCACTGGAAGGCATTCGGCAAAAAAGAAGCAAGGCAAAGGAAGAAAGCACGTACCGCCATGGACTGCTTGAGATTTACCAGCTGGCCCTGGGCCTCCAGGGCGATCTACTTCATCTTCATCTTGTATCCGACAAACTCGTCGCGAACCACGTTCCCCGCAGCCGCGAGGGTACTTGAGTGCCCGCGCTGGTGGCGTCGCTGGCCACCGCCCAGGTCTCCTGCGGCTGGGTCCGGGAGCCGTTGTTGACGCCTCTCATGGCCGGCCTCACCGGCATCACTATGAGGTGCCCAGCCCCAGTTTGCGGCGCACCTCCCGGCACCATGGTGTCGGGTGCCTTGGGCGCGGACTCGGAGCCGGTCTCGAGGGCTTCCTTCGGCATGAGGTCCCTGACCTCCGGGACACCACCGCCTCCTGTCCCATCGCCACCAGCTCCTCCACCGTCGATCCGGCCCATGTCGGGCTCCTCCATGCAGGCAATCGTTGGCTCTTGTGGCACCTTCATGTCCTGCATGGGGTCGCCGGTGGTCATCTCCACATCGGCAGCCGCACGTGCCTCTGCTGCAGCCCAGGCGTCGGCTTTGGCCCATCATGCCACGTCGTTCACTGATGACCCACAAGTATAGGGTATCAATTGTAGTCCTTTCGATAAGTAAGAGTGTCGAACCTAACGAGGAGCAAAAGGTAATGATAAACAGTTTTCAGCAAGGTATTCTCTACAAGTGCTATAAGTAGCAGTAGTAGATAGTTTTGTTGCAAGATAATTTGTAACAAGTAACAAGTGATAATAGTAACCAAGATGCAGCAAGGTAGCCCAATCCTTTTTATAGCAAAGTAAATGGGAGAAAGTATTCTTATATGAAGCAGGCGCTCCCGGGGACACAAGGAAATTTCTGTGTGGTCATGTTTATCATGTTGAGTTGATTCGCGTTCGCTACTTTAATAATTTGATATGTGGGTGGACCGGTGCTCAGGTGTTGTTCTTACATGAACAAGCAACCCACTTGTGATTTCCCCCACTCACAAGCATCCACAACTATGAAAGAAGAACTAAGATAAATCTAACCATAGCATGAAACATGTGGATCCAAATCAGCCCCTCATGAAGCAACACATAAACCGGGGTTTATGCTTCTGTCACTCTAGCAATCCATCATCTACTTGTTACTCGACAATGCCTTCCCTTAGGCCTATAACATGGTGAAGTGTTGTGTAGTCGACGTTCATGCGACACCACTAAGAGAAGCAACAACATACATATCATCAAAATATGGAATGAATACCAACTTCACATGATTACTTATAACAAGACTTCACCCATGTCCTCAGTAACAATACTAACTACTCACACCTCATCATCATGTTCAATTTCAGAGTTATAATGATGGTGATCAAGGATCTGAACATAATATCTTTCATCAAGTAAACCAACAAGCATCAACTACAATATGTAATCAACACTACTAGTAACCCCCAGGTACCAATCTGAGATTTTGAGACAAAGATTGAATACAAGAGATAAACTAGGGTTTGAGATGAGATGGTGCAGGTGAAGATTATGATGAGGATTGGTCCTCCCACGAAGGAGGCAGCGTTGGTGATGACGATGGCTTCGATCTCCCCCTCCCGAAGAGAAATTTCCCTATTAGAATCTCTCTGTCGGAGAGCAAAAGGGCCTCTGCACTTGTTTCCACCTCGAGAAGGCGACGCTTCATACCGAAAGTATGCTTACGATTTTTTTCTAGGTCAAAACACACCATATATGGAGAAGAGGGGGTCGGGAGATCTGCTGGGCCCCCACAAGGCAACATGGCCCGTCTAGGGGTTGGTCACACCCTGTTGGCTCGTCGCCAGCAGGTGGCCCCCCTCGGGTATATTTTTGGCCCAATAATTCTTATACATTTCATAAAAATTCTCCGTCCAGTTTCAAGTCATTTGGAGTCCAGTGAATGTTCTGCCATTTTCTTGGTATTCAGGTCCAGAATTCCAGTTTCTAGAGATTTCCCTTTTTGTGATGTACTTTGCACATTCAGAGAGAAAAGCCATAAGAATTATATCATAATAAGGAATAATGGACAAGAATAACATGAATATCAATAAGAATTCATGATGCATAATAGATGTATCATGCACCTGCTTTGAGTGCCCCCCCCGGTGCGGCGGCGAGGGTGGCGGGCTAACCCCCCCCCCCCACCACCACAACGACCAATCGGTCACGCTCGCCTCGGTGCGAACTGCCGCGAGTTCATGCTCCCTCCCCATGCCCTCCCACTGGTGTCTCTACTCTATCCCCAGCTCCGGCTCAGCAGCCTCCAGCTCCTTCTAGGCGATGCGCTCCCTCTCCTCTTCGGTCGCCTCCCGTCGGGCCGCCCCCTCCTCCTCGATGTCTGTGTTCTCCGCCAGCCCCTCGGTGCCCCCATCGACGGCCCCCTCTACAATGGCTGCCTTCCCCAGGGCACATGGAGCCCTGCACAGCACGACGGGCGGGTTGAGAAGAAAAGGAAGAAAATGGGCAAACCGAAATGAATCAAGACAAGAAAATAAGACAAGGTGACTTACCCGGAGCTCGTAGGCACCACCCGCCTAGGGGCTGGATCCGGGGGGCCGAAGCACGCCTTCTTCCTGCCTCCACCGTGGCTCCCGCTAGGCTCCGTTCTGGCCTCGCACCTAGTAGCCGGCTGGGAGTTGACCGCCTACTTCCCCTTCACGCGGTCGGCCATGGCCGGATCGCCAGGCGTCGAGACGCGGCCGGTTCGCCGAAGCTACCTCCTCGGTGCGGAGACGTCATCCTCTAGAGCCTCCGGAAATGCTGCTATGGGTGCCTCTCCTGGTTCGGCATCATCGTCATCCGTCCAGTCATACAAGGGACATGAGGAGGCAAACTCACCGGCTGATCTGGATCCGCTGGCTCCCGACCCGCTGGCTTGGGCTTCCTCGTCCGCCGGCTCCATGTCTTTGAAGAACTCCACCTCCTCGATGTCCGACTTCTCCCGGTCGGCCGCTAGCTTGCCATGCACCTGCTGGTTCGGGAACAACTATAGTTGGGCTAGGTCACCGGTCAGTTGGGGCAAGATAACTAAAAGACAGAGGAAATGGTGCATCACATGCCTGAGGAGCCAGAATGGCACGGCTGTAAGGTGCCTTGCCCCACTGCCACCCGTCCTCTCGAAGCTTGGCGGTAGTGACCAGATTCATGCTTCGTGATCGCAGATGGCTTCAGCTCCTTCGTGGAGAGCCGACATGGGTCTTGCCACTCGCTCATATCGCAGATGTGGTGCGGGCGGTGTTGTAGCGGCAGCACCCGACGGGCAACCATGGTGATGATGAGGTCGACCGCCTTGAGGCCCTACACATCGGCCAGCTTGATGAGATGGGCGCACAGCTGGTTCACCGCCTCGTTGGACTACCGCATGTTTGTCCCCCAGTTCAGTTGCGTGTGCGGCAGCTGGTTGAAGAAGGGAGGTAGGTTGACAAAGTCCCGGGCTAGGTTTACGTAGAAGAACGAGAGCCGCTAGTTCTTGACCGACTCCTATAGTGGGAGCTTGGGGAAGCTAGCTCCCTGTTGGATGTAGACGAGGGCCACCCAACAGGCGGTCATCTCCTTCGTCCCCGCCACCTTGTCCTTGACCGTCCGCTTCTTGAGGTAGAAGAGTCGGCAACAGAGGTCCAGTTATGGCTCGGTCCCGTGGTATCCCTAGCACAGTGCAACGAAGGAGGCAACCTGCAGGACGGAGTTGGCCCCGAGGTGGTGCGACTGCGGGCCAAAGTGGGTGAGGAACCGCTGGAAGAAGACACTCGCTAACAGGCCAAATCTGCGGGTGAAGTGCTCGGCAAAGAGGACCACCTCGCCTTCCTTCGTCACCGGGATGTGCTCCAGCCCGGCGATGCATGCCTCCACGAGGTCCACAGACGGCAATTTACGGCGGTGGCGGAGATTCTCGATGAAGTCCTCATCAATGTCTCTCCCATCCCGCGTGCCCTTGCTCCCCATCGGCGGGCTCGGAGCAGGCTCGGGTATGGTGGCGGAGGGAGTGGCAAGGTAGAAGTTTCCCAATGGAGCCCCGGGCGTCACGGGGCAGCGAACGGAGACGCGGCGGCCAGGCGTTGTTCGCTTGCTCTATCCCTCTCTCTGCGAGGGGGAAGTGGCAAAGAAGACGAGAGGCGTGGGGCAAAGAGGACTGATGGCCTCCTCTATGCTCCCTGCCCTCCATTTAAACCCCCCGCGGGGAAGTGGGGACCGGATCGGTTGCGCACGATCCCCACTACTCGCGCCTTACGCGGGCGCATTAATGCACGTGGGGAAAACCAACAGTCGGCCTCACCTGCAGCGGATCCCGCGTGTGGGCAGAGACTGCGACTAGGGGAGCCCCGGCCCATGGTCCTGTCTTGTCACATGTGTGGCTTGGCAGGGCTCGGCTTGCTGCGGCGACACATGTCTATCTCGTCTCGAGCAATGGAAGTGTCGCTTCACGCCGGATGGCGCCAGCCGGCTAGACACCCGGACACGAAGAGCAACTGGGCGGTCCGGCTCCCAGACTTCACCAACAACAATCGTGGGAGGCAAGCCGTCAAGGTCCGTCTCCTCGAGCCAGCACGCCTCCCCGGCTTCGGGGACTATTGTCAAGGGGATAACCCCCGGGTAGGCTAATGGACAGTAGTTCCCTTTTTAAAACTTTGGGGCAGGCCGTGACCCTCAAACACCAGCTCCTCCTGGCCGGCTCCCGCTATGCGGTCCGGAGTTGGGGCGGGGTCCCTAGCGGGCTGGCTCCGGCGTGATCCACCAGCCGGCTGGTCGGCGCCCCTCCCATCACTCCGTACGAAAAGACACGACCACGATGGTGGAATGTGGTAATAGTGCCAACCACTCCATGATGGCATGCACGCGTGGCTACAGTGGAGCCGACCGTACCACTAACCGGGGCCGACTACGACCAGCCAAGGCAGCACAGTGGTTGCACAGTGCCAACTACTCCACGATGCCATTCACGCGTGGCTACAGTGGAGCTGACCATACCGCTGACCACGGCCGACTACAACTAGGCGAGGCAGGCCACCACTTCGACGGGATCCCGCATCCGGTGGGCCCTACAGGCTACAAGACCGCTCCGTTGATGGGCCACCTGGGCAGCTAGAGCGGCCGCCAGTCGGGGTCCACCACCATTATCCATGCATATTGTAAGCGGAGGGCTAGCCTATAAAACCCCCTGGTAGGCCTCCATGAAGAGGAGTTCAGTTCGGTCGAGTTTGCCACACACCTGTAGAGAGGCAAGGAGAGCAATCTAGCTCCTTCTTCCTTCTCTAGCCAGTAGCTCAAGGAGCGCCTACAACCACCACCTCCTCTAGGAGCACCTGCAGTCGCAGGACGGTCGCGCCCTACGCGGACCTGGCGGAGCATGAGGCACTCCTGGAGTCCTACCGCTCCACTTGCGAGATTTGCCTTGCTCGTTGGCGGTACCGGTAGCAGGTGGCAGAGGTGGCGACCGCGGCCAAGGACGGCGACGAGGAGGAGGTCATGTCATCGTTCGGCGAGACCGAAGAGGAGGAGGAGGACAACACCAATGCCACACCCAACAAAGTTGACATGTCCGCGGGCGCTGCCGGCATCGATGAAGAATAGTTCATGGGAGGTCGCAGCTGCTCTGGTCCCAGGAAGGCCACCGCTCCTCTCATCCCGTCGATGCCTGGCTTGGTGGGCTGAACAGTGTCGGCCGATTAATCGCTTGCGATGACGTGGAGGTGGACATCTGCGCTTGTCGGGTCTTCAGAGGAAGAGGTTCATGGCGCCGAGGCAGAGCTGGAGTGCGCCGAGGCGAAGCTGGCACTACTAGGGAAAGGGCTATAGATAATATATACATTAGTGACGCACTATGTATGTGGTTTAGCAGTGGCACACCAGAATTAGGTGCGCCATTGCTATTTTTTTACTAATGGCGCACCACATGAGTAGTGGGTCATTGCTATTTTTTGTCCATCCCCCCCCCCACCAGACATAGTAATGGCACACCACACCTAGGTGCGCCACTGCTATATAGCAATTATCGATTTTTTTGGTCCATCCGAATTCAACAGGCTACGCCCGTTATCGATTTTCTAGAATCCTCAAAAACCTAACAGAAAAAAGTTACGATGCTTTTAAGATCTGGAGGCAAAAAAATCAAAAAAAATGCAAAAAATAAATATATTAGCAATGGCGCACTAGTGCATGGTGCGCCACTACTATTTTCCCGCCTTCACAATTCAAAAAAATAGCAATGGCGCACCAGTGCATGGTGCGCCACTGCTAAGTTGGGACAGAAGTTTAAAATTAAGGGCCGGCCAGCCACTTACCCCTTCATTCTTCTCCTCCTCTCCTCCACTCCATCTCCTCCTCTCCTCCATTCCATCTCCAACTCTCCGGTGACCTCCTCCTCACGGTGCTCCTCCTCCGGCGACCTCCTCCTCACAGTGCTCCTCCTCCGGCGACCTCCTCCTCCCTCCTCTTCTCCTCGCGGTGCTCCTCCTCCGTCCTCCTCCCCCTCCCTCCTCTCCTCCTCATGGTGCTCCTCCTTCCTCTCCTGCTCACGGTCCTCCTCCTCCTCTCCGGTGACCTCCTCCTCCCTCCTCTCCTGATCCTCACGGTCTCTCCTCCCTCCTCTCCTCCTCACGGTCTCTCCTCCCTCCTCCTCTAGTTCCGGCCACATGTGAAGCTCCCCCGGCACAAAGAGCGTACCAGATCCAGGTCGAGAACTAAATTTGAAAAAAAATTCAAGCAAAACAAACGAGCAAAAAAATGAGCCAGATCTAGATCCAGATCCAAATTCAAAATTCAAAAATAGCAATGGCGCATGGTGGGGGTTAGACGGTGCGCCACTACTATTTTCCCGCCTTCAAAATTCAAAAAAAATCAAAAAAATTCAAAAAAAGTTACCAGTGGCACACCTGTAGCAATAGTAATGGCGCACTACAAGGTGCGTCACTGTTACCTGCAATACTAATGGCGCACCAGAGGTGCGCCACTGTTACCTACAATACTAATGGCGTATTTGTTACTAGTGGCGTGGTAATAGTGGCGGACAATAGCACAAATAGATACGCCACTAACAGGCTATTCCCTAGTAGTGTGGAGAAGGCGAAGCTTCAATTCTCGCGGTTCATGGCCGGACACGGAGAACGGGCGCCGGCGGCAATTTAGATTAGGTATTAATTATACCTCTAGAGCGGTACTAAGATGTAAATGTAATGAAATCCGTCGTGATTATATGAAATCCATCGTGTTTGCATGAAATCCGGCCGTGTTTACCTGAATTTCGTATGGTTGGTTTGAGTTGTTCTGAAAATGTATGCGGCTACGGTTGAATATTGTCTTGTCGCATCTGTGCCTACGGACTGGTCCCCCTGTCCACGGACGGATGCGGGTGAAAATTTATGGGTTTCCATTGAAGATGACCTAAGACTTTGTTGAATAATACAATAAAGATAAATATGCGTGTTGCTCGATACAGTGGCTGGTGTTATCATTCTTATATGAAACACAAATATTTTCATAGCATCCAAGCGGGGTCTAAATGTCCCTTCCGGCGGTTAAATTTCTTGTGTCAGCACCACATGCTGATGTGCCCTCGAAAGGAAAGCCTTTATTTTTTTTCCCTTTTTATTTTCTTCTTCTCTTTTGGAAACGTTTTTAACTTTCACTTTCTTCTCCTGTTGGAAAAGCAATAACTTTTCCTGATAGAAATGCTAGAACTATTCCGCTCCTCCTCAGATTTACGAATAATTAACACATATTTTTTGCTTTATAGGAAAATGATGCATTATTCAGGTTTATATTACTAATACCACATACTGACCAGTAAACGTGGCATTGCTACCTGGAATCTCAAGACACCATTTTTCCTTCAGCCCAGCTCATAAAAGGAAAGTATTATTGATACAATAAGCCTGGGACACAGGGAGGTTGCCAGGTCAGCGGCATGGGCAGCGCAAGGAAGGTCGGCGGCGGCTGGGCGGAGGCAGGTGGGCTGTTGTGCGGGTAGGGGTGGCGCAGGGGAGGTTGGTGGTGGCTGGCCGGATGCAGTGGCATGTTATCGATGCGATGAGGAAGAAGACGACCAAAGAAGAAATTACGGACATGTGGGCCTTTATTGCAGATTAAAAATTGCAGCACCGACTTCATCGGATCTATTCTATCTGAGCCTGTGTGAAGTGTTTTACTATATACCTTGAACGGTTTTTATGATACCAATTCAAAGGATCTGCTAGATACGCTCTTAAGGCATCTCCAATGTTGATTCGTAAATTTACTTCACCATCCGTCCGTGGATAGGGTGGTCAATTCATGGACATGGGTATCGGAGGCGGCCATCCAACGCTGTCTCCATACGTTTCAAACACCTTTTCAACTAACCGGACGAAATTCATGCAAACCAGACAGATTTTCATATAAATAGGATGACATTCATGCTAACACAACGTATTTTCATTACATTTCGACCCTAAACCTATCCTTCGGTGGCAGCCATCGTCCACTTCTTTTGTATTCCGCATCGGCGACCACGTTCTCCATCTGCCGTCCCGATGAACAGCGACGGGGTTCAAGACCCGTCAAGTTAAGTCGCGGTCTCCGGCGAGGAAGACTATTACATGGGAGACGGAGAAGCCCATTTGGGACACAATTGGCCTGTCACCTCCCATGGCCTACTCATCCTTGGAGGAGTCTGCGACGTGTCCGTCACCGGCACCAGTGGACCTTAGGTCGATGATGGACGTGGATGGTCCGTCATTGTCCACCTACCATATGCACCCCGAAAAATGGAGTGCGGTGCATAGGACGTGCAGCTGGCGTCCATGTCTGGCTGCATCAAAAGTTTGTTCAGAGCTGCGCGCAGCCTCGTAGAACGTGTGCCACTCCAGAAGGAAGTTCGGTTCACCGTGGCCATGGCAGCCACGACCGCCATAGATTTGGCCCTCCGCCATCCGGTGCTTCTCGAGGATGAACAAGTTGTACCTTTGCTCCTTCCGCCGTGTCGGAACACAAACATAGGAGTCGGCGCATGGTGCTCCTCCTCCGCCATGGCAGCGTCGTTGTGCACCCCCGCCTGCTCCAGGGTCAGGTCGGCATGCACCGGCGTGGGGTCCGGTGCTGCATCGTCGTCGGAGCCCATGGAGTCATCGTCGGAGACCTCGGCGAGCTGGCCGGCATGCCCTGCTCGATCCGCCTAGCACGGTGGGACAGCCATGCAACTGCAAGGGCGGCCACCTCGTGCTTCATCTCCGGCGACAGACTATCCTACAAAGCGTGACCGTCGGTGGCGGAGGACGGACAAAAATGAAGGTAGGGAGGGCTTTGGTCACTCGCCACTGGCTACGCCGTCTTGCCGATGCGCCGCCTTGCGCCCGGCCTGCGCAGGACAAATTAATGTAGGGTGGCCGCCAGCCCTTGCCCTACCTGGTCCTCCGCCACTGGTGACCGCTCGTGGTCTTGGCGGACGTGGAGCAAAGGAGGAGGATGTGTTCTGGTGTGGAATTAGCCGTGTGATGCCGCCTTCAAATAGCGGATTCCAGTGAGGCCAAACGTCCGGGTGCGTCAATGCACGTCGGAGTTGGTTCCTCCGCTGGCGAGCCTATTTAATGGCAGCTTACGAACGGACGGGCATTGAACGGACGTGGTAGATATCCGTCATGTCATGTACAAAATATGTTTTTCCGGCATCGAATAGGCCCGGACATCAGGGACGCGACGCGGGCGGCGCTTTTGACGTATGCGCCGCTTTCATGCCGACGTCAATAAGAGATAGACCGATATAATCTCGTGTTGGATGACACAATACATCTAAACCGCACGATCCGAATGTGTGCGGAGGGTTTGACGATCACCTTGGAGCGCATGGGTCCAATTGGGTGCCATGCGTCACGGAGGTTGCCTTGTTCCTCTTGAGCGCATGCAGCATATACCTTGGTCCCTCCATTTCAGGGTTCAGGCACGCGGATGACTCAAGGAGCGGAGCACCATCACCGCGCAGACGAGTCAAAAAGCATCTTTGTCCTTTCCCCTCTTGATTAATCAAAGAAACAAGCGCGCGTGGAGGAGCAGTACCACTGTGTCCACGATCGAGCGCGCCTCCATCACGGGGTGGGGGTAACAATGGTCGGGTCGGCGGGGAGTTGTCTGCAAGGAGGCAACGAGCATCTTTCTATATGTTTTACACTGTTCTACCACCCCACCCGCCACCGCTTTAGCACTTTTATCACTAGTCACTAGTAGCATAATACTTAAAGTACATTACTGTGTTTGGACAGATCACACCAATAGATTACTAGATGGCTTAAATTTCACGCCAATAAAAAAGAAAAAGATAGCCAAGGACAAACTTTTTCTATGTTCCATCCACTCATCACTGATTTGCTTTCCTACTCGTCCGGTAGCATCTCCATAATGAAGTCCAATACCCGCTCTCTCTCTCACTCACCAGCAAGAAAAAGAAAAATTGCAAGTGTACTAGACTGGGACCTTCTTTTTTTTACTCAGACTGGGACTTAATCTACCACGACTAAGATCGGTGCAACCATCATTCGACAGGGGCGTGTGTGATTGGCTAGAGTGAATAGTACCTGCATTTGGGATCCACCTCGAGCCAGCCAGGTTGAGGAAAACATGTAACAAACCAATATTTGTATATTATTTAGTTGCCTGTATTATTGCATCAAAGACCACTTTAGGGCCGATTGTTTGGTTGCCTATATTTGGGCTTAAAGGGTGAGTAGAAGCAAACCATAACTGTTTGGATGCATACAAGTTTGTGTTCCGCTCATCCCATTAAAATGTGATGGCCTTATCACCATATTATGACAACAGTACGAACAACACTGACAACAGCTCAACAAGCAGATTAACAACATCAAACAATAGGAAACAAGCAGATAAACATCATACAAACACATACTGCTAAGTAGCTAGCATCCATACTAATAACGAAACCAAGTTTTAAGAAAGCAGGGGCATCCCATGACCCCTGCTTCACCACAGGATGTTGAACCCTGGACAAAATATTAACAGTTTCACGGCAAAACCATCGCAAACTAACTACAAGTTCATCAGCTAGCAACAGGTTAAGAGGGCGAAAGCAACGTCATCGATGCAGCTGTTCCTGCTGCAGAGAACCCAGCATCCGTTGCTGTCGTGTAGTAGATTTGCACCTTGAGCCTTAGGACAGAGATGCGCAGCCCGACGAGGTCGTCGGGGACGATCCTGTGGCAGCGGCAGAAGTACTCCCAGCCCCTGCCAAGGACCATCCGGCCCTAGAAGTTCTGGACCTGAACCTAGAACTCGCACCACTTGTTGACGGAGAGCCTCACCACGCGCGGGAGCTTCACCGTCAGCCACTCCTTCATCACCTCCACGAAATGGATGGATGATGAGCATGGTGAGGTCATCCTCCTCCCTGATTTGCACATAGAAGCAAAGAGGCTCTCGGGAACCCTCCCCATGGCCTGTCCGAGGAGCTCGTCCCCTTGAACGCGTCTGCCTCATGAAGGCGACGCTGACAGGTAGGTTCACCCTCTTGAGCCATAGGTTCGTGGGGATGAAGTCCACGGTGGCCTCGGCGACGGAGACGACAGGGGCTCCTCCTCTGGCCCTGTCCCACTCTATCTTCATCACCTTGTCAGGTAAGAAGACATCCATTAGTAACATGGGCACTAGTACTACCTAAAGTAGCAAACACATTGATCCTACTTACCATGAATACCATGCATGTAGCGATAACATGCACCAATCTAGCTAGCATGCACATGAACACCAAGCAAGAACCCTAAGAATCATCAACCTTGTCATCAACCTTGTCATGAACACATTGTACATCATGAGCACCAAGCAGTACCCTAAGCATCAAACACATCAAGAACATGAACATCAAACACTGCAAGAACCCTAAGCATCATCAACTTTGTCATGTACACAGTGTACATCATGAGCACTAAGCAGTAAGCACTAAGCAGTACGCACTACGCATGAACATAAATCACATAACAAGAACACTACTATCCTGCCTATCACTACTGCAGGAAAGTTCAAAGACGACACAATAATAGGGAGGAAACTTGATATTATTGTAATTCCTACAAGCATATGTTCCTCCCTCATAATAATTTTCATTAGCATCATGAAAGAATTCCACAATATAACTATCACATAAATCATTCTTTTCATGATCTACAAGCATAGAAAATGTATCACTCTCCACATAAGCAAATTTCTTCTCATTCATAATAGTGGGAACAAACTCAACAAAATAACTACCATGAGACACTTGATTGACATGACCAAATTGAATGCTAAAATCATGATTACAAGTTGCATGGATACTATCACTCTTTATTGCATACATGTCATCACCATAATCACCAAAGATAGGAACTTTGTTGTCATAGTCAATATAAACCTCTTCCAAAATAGTGGACTCATCAGTAAATAAAGTCATGACCTCTCCAAATCCACTTTTATTGTTATGAAGAAATTCAACACCCTCCAAAATAGTGGGATCACTAGTACCTAGAGTTGACACTCTTCGAAACCTATTTTCATCAATATAATCATCATATATAGGAGGCATACAATCATCATAGTAAATATCATCATCACAAGCAGGGGGGGCTAAAAAGATCATCTTCATTAAACATAACATCCCCAATCTTGTGGCTTTGCATATCATTAGCATCATGGATATTCAGATAATTCATACTAGCAACATTACAATCATGCTCATCATTCAGGGAATTCTTATGAAATGTTTTTCATAAATTCTTCCTCTACCAATTGAGCACAATTTTCTGAACCATCATTTTCACGAAAGACAGTAAAAAGACGAAGCAATTGAGGCAACCTAAACTCTATTTTTTTGTAGTTTTCTTTTATAAAACCAAACTAGTGAACAACAATAAACTAAAAGATTTAATTCCAAAATCTAAAGATATACCTTCAAGCATTCACCTCCTCGGCAACGATGCCAGAAAAGAGCTTGATTTCGATGACACAACTTTATTCTTGTAGACTCGATTGGGCCTCCAAGCGTAGAGTTTTGTAAGACAATAGCAATTTTCCCTTAAGTGGAAGACTTAGGCTTTATCAATCTGTGGGACGTGTAGGATGAAGATGGTCTCTCTCAAACAACCCTGTAATCGAATACAAGAAATCTATTGTGTCCCCAACATACCCAATACAATGGTAAATTGTATAAGTGCACTAGTTCGACGAAGAGATAGTGATACAAGTGCAATATGGATGATAGATATATGTTTTTGTAATATGAAAATATAAAAACCGTAAGGTAACAAGTGGCAAACAGCGAGCAAAACATTGTATAAATGCTTGGAAACAAGGCCTAGGATTCATACTTTCACTAGTGCAATCTCTCAACAATGCTAACAAAGAATCACTCCAAAGTTCATAATTAGTGGAGAACATAATATGAAATTGGTGTAGGTAATAGAACCACCTCACACTTACCCTTTCCGATCGATCAATTGGGCTATTCCTATAGGTGTCACAAACAACCCTAGAATTCGTACTAAAATAACACCAATGATACATATCAATCAACCCTAATGTCACCTAGATACTCCAATGTCACCACAAGTATCCGCCGGTTAATTATTCGACTTGCATCAAACAATTTCAGATTTATAATATTCAATCCAACACAAAGAACTTCAAAGAGTACCCCAAGAATTCTATCATGACACTATGTTGGATAGCTCAGAAAAGGTTCTAACTCGTCTCCGTGCGAAGACATTAGAGATGCCCTCGTCATAAAAATTATAAAGGAAGGCCGAGATGGCTTCCACATCGCAATAATCTAGGATCTCAATTTTTACGAACAAAAATCTCATCCCGAATTGTCGAATAGTTTCTCCTGGCTTCTGTTTGACATAAGACAAGTCTCAGATGTCAGTTGGTCCCGAGCCCACAGGACAATATGCAATGTGGGGGTGGGTGGGAGAGAAAATCCTAATAGGTTTGACACCACCTTGCCGAGGAGGATTTTATGAGGGTGACTCGAAGGTGCCTTTGGGACGCATTGCGCCGTGACGTGTTTGAGGTCATCCGGAGAGCTTGGGTCTGAGCTGTGAGCTCAATTCGGTCGGCTGCGGCCGTTGTTTTGTCAAGGGCGATAGTCTAGCCGCTCGGCCATGATCACGTGACCATACTCAACCGGATCTGAGGATGCTCCGCCAAGTTTATTCATCGGATCAAATCCGTTAGGTTTTCACTCCCGATTGTGGATGGGCGTTTCAGAACGCTCTGGTGCTTTGGGTAAACCGAAGTCTTAAATCTCCAGCGCGGGTGGAACGTCGAGGTGGACCTGTTTAATCTGATGATGTTTCCATCGAACCTCTGCAATCACACAGCAGGACCTACATGAGCCACCAACGTCGATGCTAAAACCGACAGATCTCGGGTAGGGGGTCCCAAGCTTGGTGATCCGAGAAAATGAGGACATCATGTTTACTCAGGTTCAGACCCTCTTGATGAGGTAAAACCCTATGTCTTGCTTCTGATATATTGATTGTGTTGGGGCACAAAGTATAGACTAGTCTACCTTGAGATTGTATGGAGAAGTTCTAAGCTAAAAAAACCTTGTAATCGCCCCTCTACGAACTAAACCCACTGCTTATATAGGTACCGGCGGTATCTAGGGTTTACATATGGTCGGTTACAATCAAGGGATAAGCATGCCAATCATTTTAATATGCTTGAAGTGTACGCCAAGCCTTCAAAAGATCTTCATCTTGATTATGTCGAGGGACAGGGCCTTCATTGTCCATTCATCGGTCTTTGGTGGTCCTCGTCCCATCCAATAAATGGCGGGCCAACGTGATGAGTACACCCTAATCCAGGACACCAGCAAGTCATACAACCAAAAATGATAGTTCAACATATGACGGGAATCCACAATCCGGACCCTAAAATTAAGACACTAATAGCATTGCTACACATGGTAAAAATACATACACTTCTCGTGGGAATAAGGGCATGGTGCAGGAATGGGCATTCCCTCTTTATGGATATAGAGGGGATTTTCCACGCTGATGCCCGACAACACCACCGGCTCAAGCCTATCCACATCTGGTACCTCATTGGCGGGCGGAACAGAGTGGTAGTCTACGTAATTGTGTGACAGATCAAGATTCCACCCACCCCCTCTCTCATACACCATAGGAGGACCTCCATCGTACCTACTCTAGTATTGCCACCATAGGCAGTCCTGAGCCGGTCTCGCTCGTACTCCGTGGTACCCTCGAGCATGCTTTTGGCCTGAAAATCATGACCCTGTTAATGTCATACCAGGAAGCGATCTGCTTCATCTTGGCCAATAGAAGAGCATTGTCAAACGCTAATGCCTCAATGAGCCCGTTCCACACCCTATTGTCATCCATCTGTAAAAATATATAGAAATAAATTAAGATACACATTTTAACATAAGATGATAACACATTTTCATTTCATATATATCCATCATTATAATTAAGTTTCTAATGGGATAAGACTCCTATAATCACTTTTATCGACATATACAGATTCTGAGATGCTATGCTTATGCATATCAAGAAAAAAATCCAATTCATATCAATAACATTTTCTTATCAACATTGTTGTAAACTCTAATATCTACCTACATCAAAGTAAACCTATCTGTCTAGCTAGCTAGTCCATACCATGCATTGACCCACATCTTAGCTCATCCACATCAAATAAAACCATCTATCTAGCTAGTTACTCCATATTATGCATTGACCCACGTCCAATTCATCCACATCAAATTAAGCCTATCTATCTAACTAGCTAGATCCATATAATCCACATATATATCTAACTAGCTACAAAATTTAATTAGTAAAAAAAAGTGATAAATGGAAGACCTCTCACCTCATCGGGTGTAGTTTCTCTCGGTCATCAGCATCGAGTTTGGTGGTGAAGGCATATGCGGCTTCGAACTCAGGGGCAGGCGATGGCGGGTCTATCAAGGACGAGGGAGGGGAGTCACGCTGGTGGGGAGGAGAGGCGCACTGCGCCTGTGTTATAATTAACTGCCCGAGGAATGTGGCAGGGATAGATATTGCCCATGGTATGTCAAGTGTATTATGTCAGCTGCTTGGCTTACAGTAGATGAAATGTTTTTGTATGTCGTGCGAGCTATTGAGCAACACTCGGCCTTTATGTACTACCGTAACGGCGTGAACAGCAACGGACGTGTCCACATGGCACGGTTGTTTGCCATGCGTCCGAGGACAACATTCAGCTTTAGCCCGTATGTACCAAGTGTTTCGGTACTCCGCGTGTTTTTTGGGCCATGTCATGGTGTAAGTGGAGATACGTCAAGACATGACTTTTCGCCCGTGCGCTTGCATGGTCATAAGTTATGTACTCCCTCTGTTCTTAAATATAAGTTTTTTTAGAAATTTCATTAAGGGACTATATATAAAGCAAAATGAATGAATCTACATTCTAAAGTATGTCTATATATATATATATATATATATATATATTTGTATGTAATTACCTAATGAAATCTTTAAAAAAGACTTATATTTAGAAACGGAGGGAATAGCAGATATAAAACTCTCGATGTGGCGACCAAAGCAAAAAAAAATATTTGGGTTTTTTCTTAGTGTGGGGTTGCACACACCTGGCCTAAGCTAACCAGCCCGCGAGCGAGTTCGATGTCATTTTGCTCCCCTCGCAATGTCGCATTCCAGCCTTGACCAATTAGTATCTCTGTCCGAATTTATTGGTCCTCTAATATGTTATGTTAAATTTTGCACATTGATTTATTTATCAAAATGTTAGTGCATTTACAAAAATAGTATCATTGAAAACAATGTTTAAATACGATCCAGCGATATAAAAAATATATAACACTAATTGAGGTATTTTTTTAGGGGTGTTGTCAGGCGGAGATTGTAATTGGGGTACTGGCTATAGGTGCTCTCCTCATTAATGCATTAATTGCATGCGAGTCGAGCGAACTATAGTAAAATCGTTGACTCCTATCCTGAGCCTGACCGGGCTACCTTTAGCTCAACCTCATCTTCCTTGTTTTCGTCCTCGCCGACGGATGCAAACTCCATGATGAGAGAGAGAGAGAGAGAGAGAGATGGAGGCTGTGGCGACGGCCGCGGCCACCTCCTTCGTGGAGTGGATGGTGCCGAAGCTCTTTGATTTCTTAGATAAAAATCACGAGCTTCGGAAGAACCTGGAGCGTGACATCAAGTTCATCAAGGATGAGTTTGCCATGATTTCTGCCGTCATCCAGGATGAGCAAAACAGTGGCCATGGAAGGGGTGAAGAGGTGTATAAGGTGTGGATCAGGATGGTACGTGAGGTGGCGCACGCCATTGAAGACTGCATGGACCGCTTCATGCACCGCGTGAGGAGGGCCAAGACAGGGGCCGGGTGGCTGCGACGGGCTGTCCACCGAGTGAAGACGGTGAAGGCCCGTAACGAGTTCGCCATGGCTATCCAGGAGCTCAAGAAGATATCGGAGAACGCGTCCGAGCTGAGAGGAAAATACTGTAGCAGCACCACCTCTTCGCCAACACAGGGGCGGGCGCTGTCGTCTGAGGAGCACACAGAGACGGCAGCGGCGACCCAAGACGATGAAGACGAGGACCATTCAGCAGCATCCTGCTGCTCTGTTCCCATGGGTATGGACGATCCCCGCGACGAGCTTCTGGATCTGATCCAGCAGCAGCAGCAGCTCAAGGTGATCACCATTGTTGGGTTCCATGGCATGGGCAAGACTCTCCTTGCCAATCATGTGTACAACCACAATGCAGTTGAGAGCCAATACGAAGCACGGGCCTGGGTTCCTCCAGTCAAACTTGGAGGAACAGCCGCCAATGTTCTCAGGGAGATACTCGGGCGACTTGGCCATCCCACCAACGGCGGTCTCACCAAGCTTCAGGAAAGAATCAAAGAGTGCATTGGGACCAAAAGGTAAATTATCTATACTGATCGATCTACCAAACCCCTTAAATAAATTATCGTCCAATGAATCTGTCATGCTTAATTTGGTACGTATGCTCATCGTTCTAACTACCCACACATTTGTGTGCTAGATATTTTTACTATTCTTACTGTTAATTCCTCTATTTAATTATTTGCTGCCATTGTCAATTGTTATTTCGTTTAACTTACTTCAAAATTTTACTGAAGACCATTATTTATAGTAAAATTTATTAAAGAAAATATATACATCTCAAGAGAAAATTATTAGACTCTGGTTTAAATATATAAAGTTGTTGTCAAAGACACATTGATATATGGTACTTGAAGACTATGCAACGACACTTATTCCATAGTCAATACTATATGTTCTTGCTTCTTCGCTTCAACTCATCCGCGGGATCCGTTGTTTCTATATCGCAAATATTTAAAAGAAAATCTTCACCAAGAGTGAAATGTTAAATATTAATGGCTTTTAGATAGATCTTGAATTTTGTTTCTCCACATGTACTGTGTTTCTATTTGCATATATATTTGTTCAATTACTGCAATGCAGTCGGCAAATACGGACATGTGGCAGTAAATCTAACTCCTGGAATCTCTGCCAAGCTCCCCACTCGGCAAAAGCCAGTTCCATCTGCCATATGATGTATGGCTTTGCCGAGTACGATGCTCTGCAAAATGGAATACTCAGCGAACAGATCGAATGCCAACGGTGTTTCATAGTGGGCCAAGGTTTGCCGAGTTTCAGCAAATGGGAACTCGGCAAAATATTGTGCCACGCATTGAGAGCCTGCTCGTCAAAGTAATGCCTAGTTCCGCACTGGAAGAATAGTCTGGCCACATGATGCCACTGTTAACAACCTGTTCCGTCATTTTTGTTTGTCGAGTTCTCATTTGCAAATACTCGGCAATGGATATTGAACTTTTTCCGAGTTCCCAATGATAAGAAATCGGCAAAGTAAACGGTTGCTGACAAATGTGCACCCAAGAGTCCGGTTTACAAAGCACAAAACTGGCAAACACAATGTTGAGTTAATTCTAGGCTTTGCCGAGTACCCTGGAAACTTGGCAAAGCCAGCGAATCCAGTAGCGATACATGCTCGTCTTACTTTAGTTGTCTTTGCTAAAACACTTTCCCCCATTCAGTTTTGTCATGCCTCATTATCTTTTAAATCATTCGTTTAGTTCCCTATCCCCTCTTGCGCTGCTAACTTATCCTTGTCTAATTTGCTTTTCATGTTTAATTTGGTACATAGGTTCTTCATTGTGATTGATGGTTTGCGGCAAACAGGATTTTGGCGATATATAAAAGTGGCCTTTGCGGGATTAAGCGGCAGATTTCTGGTGACGACGGCTATTCAACACGTAGCAAATATCTCCAGCAGCTCAGCTGTTGATGATCATGTGTACACAATGGCAACTCTTGACAACCAACACAAGTCTATTTTTCTTCAAGGAAATTTTCCAAGATGGTGATCTACCGCCAGATGTGGAGGAACTTGGCTCCGAAGCACTGAAGAAATGTGATGGTCTTCCCCTTGCTCTTGTTACCACTGCCAGGTTCTTGCAAAGCACAGGTAATCCAACACCCAAGGAGTGGGCAAGGTTATGTGCCAACCTGGGTACACATATGGAGAATAATGAGCTATTTGCAAGAATGAGGCGTGTGCTTGTCCAGAGCTACACCAGCCTTGATAGCCAGGTGGCCAGGACATTCTTGCTATATTTGAGTACCTACCCAAGTGGTCGTCCTATCAAGAGATCAACCCTGATAAGAAAATGGTTAGCCGAGGGGTTTTCACCAGGAAACATTGCAAGCAATGCCCTCAACGCTGCTACCAGCTGTTTTGATCAGCTAGTTGACCGGAGCATCATCCAACCTATTGATGCCAGTGGTAACAGTAAAGAGGTGAAGATATGTCATACGCATGGCATGATGCTGGAGTTTGTCATCCGCAAGTCCATGTCTGACAACTTTCTTACCTTGTTGTGTAATCAGCCTTCTGCTCCACCACTACCCAGCAAAATCCGTCGGCTGTGTCTGCATCATGCAACGCCCAGAGAAGTGAATGATCTATCTCTTGTCCGGTCATTGACTGTCTCTGGAGATACGCACCCATCAATCCTAGACTTCTCCAAGTATGAACTGGTGCGAGTTTTGGATCTGGAAGAGTACGATCACCAGTTATTGGATAGCCATCTCAAGTTGGTATGCAGCAACCTGTTGCTGCTAAGGTACCTAAGCCTCGGAGCCGCTGTTACTGCACTTCCAAAAAACATCAAGAAGCTTCAGTTCTTGGAGACACTGGATGTAAGAAGGAGAAAGGTAGAAATTCTGCCAACACAAGTCATGGAGTTGCCATTTTTACTTCATCTGTTTGGGAAGTTCAAGCTGAAACAAGATGTAGGAGCCCGCAAAATGAGTAAGCTAGAGGCTTGGTTGCCAGACAATAGTAAACTGGAAACAGTAGCAGGATTTGTTGTGGACAGCAACAAGAGCCAAGGATTTGCACAGCTCATGGAGCACATGAAGCATTTGACAAAGGTGAAAATATGGTATGAGTCTCACGCCGATGCCAACAGCACAGGTACTCTCTCGAAGGCCATCAAGGGTTTAATCGAGAGAGGCACGAAACATACAACTTCACTTGCACTCTCACTCACTCTCAGTGGTGAAGGGTCTCAAGACTTGCTGAATTTCACACTGGAAAATGACAAGTCCTTCTATCTTAGCTCACTCAAGCTACAAGGGGGCAACATATTCAGCCTGCCTCCCTTTGTTACCATGCTGGCTGGTCTCAATAAGTTGTGCCTTTCAGTCCCTCATCAGCTGAGCAGTGACATTATTGCTGTCCTGAGCAGAATATGCAGCCTGAAGCAGCTGAAGCTGACTGCAACTCAACTGGACAAGCACATCATCGGACAAGGTGCATTCAAAATCCTGGAACACCTATGGATCACGGTGGAAGTGATAACTGAGCTTGACATCGAAGACGGAGCTCTGTCGTGCCTCAAGTCGCTCCGGTTGCTATGTAAAAATATAGATGGCTTTTCCGGCCCATCAGCGATCAAATACTTTAAGCACCTCGAGGAGATTGCTCTTCATCGTGAAGTGGGTGGTGACACAGAACATAAGTGGAAAGAAGCAGCAAGGAAACACGCAAGACATCCCAAGATTTTGTTTGTCTAAACAGCACCAACATCCTGGTATATAATGAAGCGTGATGTACTTGTCTACTATTTAATTTGCATTGAGCTGCTTCCTGCTAATGATGACATTGTCTTATTTTGTACAGGCAGTATAAGAGCAAGTACAATAACGCCGAGTCAGCGGACTATAAGAAATAAAATAGTATATTTTTGCTTAGTTGAAGGAAAGAGAAGAGGAGAGAGAAGGTAAGCGGGCTCTTCGTGAAGAGCCAGCTCTAGCACGTGCTCCTAGACACTTTGTGAGATTGAAAAGTGAGCCACATAATAAAAAAGTAGTACACTCTTTTAATCAACTATTGTACATGTTAGCTATAAGATAGGCTATATATGACTTGGCAACGGCTTATAGCCAGCAGCTGGCTATACTATTAACCTTGCTCTAAGTTGCGAGTTGCAAGTTGATAATGGTGTGGTCCCTACCTGTTAACTTGTTGATGGTCATTCATGAACCAGTACGTGAATCTCATCATAATGATCAAGTTTGTCGAATAAATGTGGCCTCTTTGCTATTGTGTCGATTTGGTGGCTTCCCCACCATTTCACATCTAGGATTTATTTGTAGCAGATCAAGGTTAATGACCTGTTAAGCCGAGTAAAAGAGTATATTGTCTTGGGTATATGTTGACTTCCTGCTGTAACAAACACTTGGTCCCAGTCAACTTGAATGGAGTATTATTTCTCATAAATTGAGCACTGCAATGTACTACTTCCTAGATACATCCGCTTGAACAACAATTAATATGGGATGGAGGGAATACTTTTACGCAAAGAATACTGGAATCTTGATTTACTTGATATACTACCAAAGTACTACCAAGTCAGCAGATGAGCTTTCTTTGAATTACCATAAGAGTGAAACATATTAATATCAAGCTGATACCAGTACACCCGGCCCTGAGTGAATCTGCCTCCTCTTGACGTCAGAAGCCACCTGGATGGCCGGCAGCGCCACTCCTTAGCTAGATTATTTATAGTTATTTTCCTTAAAATAAGCATTTGTGGACACATTAATTTGTTCTTTGCCCGGGCTTTGAATAGTTATTGGGACAAAAGTGCACCTGGCTTCTGGCTTCTATAATAGTAGTGCCAAATTCTAGACGAGACATTGAGCATGTACAAATCCAAGTTATTAATAAAAATCAAATAAAAAATATGACACCTAACAAGCCATCAACAACACGCCCCAACAATCAATAAGACCAACCATCAAAAAGAGTTGCAACCAAATTAAATCCAGGAAGCCTTTTCGCCAAGGTGTCGCCGGTGAGAAAGAGGGATAGATGGAGAGATAGAGAGAGGAGTTGGAGATGACTCTTTCACATGTGCATGTCACGTGATGTGGTAAGGGAATGTCTTATGTGCATATGCCCCCAGCACCCATGCACGCGTGGGCCGACTGACATCAATGTTTGGGATATCGCTACTCGTTAACTTATCGGTCAACCCAAGATAAAAGATAAATCGGCTTATCAACCAATTTATCAATTTTATCGGTCAATTGTTTATCAGCAAGTTTTTTAAAAAAAATCACAGGTTTTCGTATCATTAGGATAAATCAACGTGGCAAACTAGTATGCCATGCCAACTGTATTCGTCTTAAACATCTTAAGATATTTCGAAAGCAAGACTACAAAAACTCAACCAAAACATAAAAAATGGGGAGCTAAATCGGTTGGGTTCCACAGATTTATCGGTGAATATTGTCAAATACTAGCGATACTCTCTTATCTTATCTCTTACTTTATCAGTGTGACCCCGATAAGGAATAAATCGGTCGATTTATTGGTCTACCGGCTGATATTTAGAGCAGTGGCTGACGCATAGTCTTGTCAAAATTATTAATCAAAGAATGTACTTATAATTTAAGTTTCAATAACATACTTTAAAAGGTATTATTCCGTTGTCAAGTCCCGAACAGATATGAATCCACTGAGATTCCAATGCTTCAAACTAAGGATTTGTTTGCCGAAAAAGGCTTTCGTCCCGTTTTATATATAAAGAAACGATCATCAACAGTTCAGTACAAACACACGCCATCACAACACATGGACACACCCAAGGAAGGATATAAAGGCGTTGAGCGCAGCTACACCATGTTGGAAATATACCCTAGAGGCAATAATAAATTAGTTATTATCATATTTCCTTGTTCATGATAATCGTTTATTATCCATGCTATAGTTGTATTGAACGGAAACATAGATACTTGTGTGGATACAGAGACAAAACACTATGTCCCTAGTATGCCTCTAGTGAACTAGCTCGTTGATCAAAAGATGGTTAAGATTTTCTAGCCATGGACATGAGATGTCATTTGATAACGGGATCACATCATTAGGAGAATGATGTGATGGACAAGACCCAAACTATAAACGTAGCATATGATCGTGTCAGTTTATTGCTACTGTTTTCTGCATGTCAAGTATGTGTTTCTATGACCATGAGATCATGCAACTCACGGACATCGGAGGAGTGCCTTGTGTGTATCAAACGTCGCAATGTAACTGGGTGACTATAAAGGTGCTCTACAGGTATCTCCGAGGGTGTCTGTTTAGTTGGCATGGATCAAGACTGAGATTTGTTACTCCGTGTGACGGAGAGGTATCTCAGGGCCCACTCGGTAATACAACATCACAACAAGCCTTGCAAGCAATGTTAGTAAGTGTTAGTTGCGGGATCTTGTGTTACGGAATGAGTAAAGAGACTTGCCGGTAACGAGGTTGAACTAGGTATGGAGATACCGACGATCGAATCTCGGACAAGTAACATACCGAAAAACAAAGGGAACATCGTACGGGATTAACTGAATCCTTGACATAGAGGTTCGACCGATAAAGATCTTCGTAGAATATGTAGGAACCAATGTGGACATCTAGGTCCCGCCATTGGTTATTGACCATAGAGGTGTCTCGGTCATGTCTACATAGTTCTCGAACCCGCAGGGTCTGCACACTTAAGGTTCGGTGACGTTTCGGTAGTGTAGAGTTATGTATGGTGGTGACCGAAGTTTGTTCGGTGTCCCAGATGAGATCCTGGACGTCACGAGGAGCTCCGGAATGGTCCGGGGGTAAAGATTCATATATAGGAAGTCCCAGTTTGGTCGCCGGAAAAGTTTCGGGCTCATCGGTAGTGTACCGGGAGTGCCGGTAGTGTACCAGGAGACCTCCGGGAGGGGTATTTCGACCCAAGAAGCTTCATGGCTGTGGAAAAGTATTATCCAGCCCTTAGTGGGCTGGTGGAATAGACCATGCGACTGGGAGAAGAAATCCTAAAGGAAAAAGGTGGAAAAAGGCAAAAAGGAGGAATCCTAGTCCTACTAGGATTGGAGGAGGAGAGTCCTCCTCCATCTCCTCTCTATTTCGGCCAACTCTAAGGCTTTTGCCCTGCTCCAAGGCTGCCTCTCCTCTCCTCCTATATATATTGGTGGAGTAGAGGGTTTTTGCACAGAAATTACGGCCACATGCTACCCGTTCCACCGGTGCATAGTTTCTCCTCTAGATCGGTTTTCCGCAGTGCTTAGGCGAAGCCTTGCCGGAATTGCTCCACCACCATCGCCGGAGCGCCGTCACGCTGCCGGTGAACTCTTCCTCCTCTCCACCTCCTCTTGCTGGATCAAGATGGTGGAGATCGTCATCAAGCTGCATGTGTGCTGAACGCGGAGGTGTCGTCCGTTCGGTACTAGATCGGAAGGACCGTGATCAAGACCACGAGACGGATCGTGACGTGATCGCGAGACGGATCGTGATGAGATCGCGGGACGGATCGTGATGGATTCACGGGACGGATCGTGATGGGTTCACGGGATGGATCGTGATGATATCGCGGGACGGATCGTGATGAGATCGCGGGACGCTCAGCGATTTGGATCACGAAGATGTTCGACTACACCAACCGCGTTTCTTAACGCTTCCCGCTTAGCGATCTACAAGGGTATGTAGATCCACTCTCCCTCTCGTAGATGCTCATCACCATGGATAGGTATGCGTGTGCGTAGGAAATTTTTTGTTTCCCATGCAACGTTCTCCAACAGTGGCATCATGAGCTAGGTCTATGTGTCGATGAGATCTCGAGTAGAACACAAAAGGTTTGTGGGCGTTGATGCTTAGATTGCTTCCTTCCTTGGTCGGATTTTGATTTAGCGGCATTGTGAGATGAAGCGGTCCGGACCAACGTTACTCGTACGCTTACGAGAGACCGATTCCCTCAACCGCAACTTGTTGCATAGATGGCTTGCGGGTGACAGTTTCTCTCAATTTAGTTGGATCGGATCCGACAAAGGCGGTCCTTGAGAAGGTTGAAAAGCAACTAGTGTATCACCATTGTGGTTTTTGCGTAGGTGAGAATTGTTCTTGCTAGATACCCGTAGCAGCCACGTAAAACATGCAACAACAATTAGAGGACGTCTAACTTGTTTTTGCAGGGTATGTTATGATATGATATGGCCAATTACATGATGTGATATATGTGATGTATGAGATGATCTTGTGATGTATAGATTATCATGACTTGCATGTCGTTGAGTACGGCAACCGGCATGAGCCATAGGGTTGTCTTTAATTATTGTATGACCTGCGTGTCAATCTTTAAGCGCTATGTAATGCTTTACTTTATCGTTAAGCGGTAGCAATAGTAGTAGAAGCATGTTGGCGCGACAACCCCAATGGCAACACATTGATGGAGATCAAGATGATGGAGATCATGGTGTCATGCCGGTGACGATGGAGATCATGCCGGTGCTTTCATGATGGAGATCAAAAGCACAAGTTCATGGCCATATCATGTCACTTATGATTTGCATGTGATGTTAATCCTTTTATGCACCTTGTTTTGCTTAGGACGACGGTAGCATTATAAGGTGATCCCTCACTTAATTTCAAGATAAATTGTGTTCTCCCCGAGTGTGCACCGTTGCGAAAGTTCGTCGTGTCAAGACACCACGTGATGATCGGGTGTGATAGACTCTACGTTCACATACAACGGGTGCAAGCCAGTGTTACACGTGCAGAACACTCGGGTTAAACTTGACGAACCTACCATGTATAGACATGGCCTCGGACCACAAGAGATCGAAAGGTCGAACATGAGTCATATAGTAGATATGATCAACATGAAGATGTTCACCATTGAAATCACCTCAACTCACGTGATGATCGACCTTGAGATGGTGGATTTGGATCATGTGACACTCAGGTGACCTGAGGGATGTCAATTTGAGTGGGAGTTCTTAAGTAATATGATTAATTGAACTCATTGTCATGAACTTAGTCAGTAGTGCATTTGCAAATTATGTTGTAGATTACTAGCTCGCGTTGTAGCTCTCTTGTATTTTATGTGTTCCTAGAGAAATAGAGTTGATAGATGATGGTAGCAATATTGCGGAATGGGTCCGTGATCTAAGGATTGTCCTTATTGCTGCACAGAAGGCTTATGTCCTTAATGCACCGCTCAGTGCGCCAACCCCTCTAGCGTCGTTTGTAGATGTTGTGAACATCTGACAGGCACGTTCTGATGACTACTTGATAGTTTAGTGCGTCATGCATTGCAGTTTAGAATTGAGGCTCCGAAACGTTTGGAACGTCATGATATGAGATGTTTCTAAGAGCTGAAATTAGGATCTCAGGCTCGTGCCCGTGTTGCGAGATATGAGATCTCCAACAAGATTCTTTGCCTACAAGATGAAAGAGAATAACTCAATCGTGGAGCAGGTGCTCAGATTGTCTGGGTGCTACAATTGCTTGAATTGAGTGGGAGTTGATCTTCCAGATAAGATAGTGATTGATATAGTTCTCCAAGTCACTGTCACTAAGCTACTAGAACTTGGTAAGTGTCAAGGATAGTAATATTCATCCCTGGTCTGTTCGTGATGTTTGACACCGCGAAGGTAGAAATCAAGAAGGAGCATCAAAGTGTTGATGGTTAGTAAAACCACTAGTTTCGAGAAGGGCAAGGGCAAGGAGGGAAACTTCATGGATGGCAAGTCAGTTACTGCTCCAGTGAAGCAACCCAAGGTTAAACCCGAACCCAAGACTAAGTGCTTCGATTATGAGGAGAGTGGTCGCCGAAGCGGAAACAACCCTGGATACTTGGTAGATTAGTAGGCTGGCAACGTCGACAGAAGTATATTTGATATACATGTTATTGATGTGTACCTTGCTAGTACTCCTAGTAGCCCCTGGGTATTGGATACCGGTTCGGTTTCTAAATGTTAGTAACTCAAAGTAAAAGCTATGGAATAAATGAAGACTAGCCAAGTGTGAGGTGACGATGTGTGTTGGAAATGTTTCCAAAAGTTGATGTGATCAACATCGCACGCTCTCTCTACCTTCGGGGTTAGTAAAAAACCTAAACAAATGTTATTTGGTGTTTGCGGTGAGCATGAACGTGATTAGTTCGTGTTTATTGCAATACCATTATTCATTTAAGTAAGAGAATAATGGTTGTTCTGTTTACATGAATAATACCTTCAATGGCCATACACCTAGTGAGAATGGTTTGTTGAATCTTGATCGTAGTAATACACATGTTCGTAACAAAGATGCCAAGAGATACAAAGTTAATAATGATAATACCACATACTTCTGGCACTGCGGCTAAATGTCATATTGGTGTAAAGCGCATGAAGAAACTCCATGCTGATGGATCTTTGGACTCATTCAATTTCGAATCGGTTGAGGCATGCGGACCATGCCTTTTGGGTAAGATGACTAAACCCCGTTTTCCGGCCTGATGGAACGGGCAAGTGACTTATTGGAAACAATACATGTTGATGTATACGGTCCAATGAGTGTTTGTAGCTTGCAGTGGATATCGTTATTTTCTTAACTTCACTGATGATTTGAGTAGATGTAGTGTATATTTACTTAATGAAAGACAAGTCTGAATCGTTTGAAAGGTTCAAGCAAATTCAGAGTGAAGTTTAAGATCATCATGACGAGAAGATAAAAATTTCTGCGATATGATCATGGAGGTGAATATCGGGGTTACGAGTTTGGCATACAACTTTAGACAATGTGAAAGTTGTTTCACAACTCACGCCACCTGGAAACACCATAGTGTGATGGTATGTCCGAACATCGTAGTCCCGCCTTATTTGATATAGCACATATTATGATGTCTCTTATCGTTTTTGCCACTATCGTTTTGGGGTTATGCATTAGAGACGACCACATTCACTTTAAATAGGGCACCATCTAAATCCATTGAGATGACACCGTGTGAATTATGGTTTGATAGAAACCTAAGCTGTCATTTCTTGAAGTTTGGGGCTGCGAAGCTTGTGCGGAAAATGTTTTCACCTAATGAGCTCGAACCAAAAGCGGACAAATGCATCTTCATAGAATATCCTAAGAATAGTTAGGTGAACCTTCTATCTCAGATCCATGCATAAAATATTTGTTGCTAAAACTGGGTCCTTTCTCGAGAAAGAGTTTCTCTCGAAAGAATTGAGTGGAAGGAAGATAGAACTTGATGAGTTTGTTGAACCTTTGTTTCAACCAGAGAGTAGCGCGGCGCAGGAACTTGTTTCTGTGAAGCCTACGTTAGTTGAAGAGGAAGTTAATGATGATGATCATGAAGCTTCGGATCAAGTTACTATCGAACCTCGTAGGTCGACAAGGACATGTACTGCTCCTGAGTGGTACGACGATCTTGTCTTAGAGGTCATGTTGTTAGACAACGATGAACCTACGAGCCATGAAGAAGCGATGATGGGCTCGGATTCAGACGAATGGTTAGAGGCCATGAAATCCGAGATAGGATCCATGTATGAAAACCAAGTATAGACTTTGGTAGACTTGCTAGTTGGACGGCAGGTCGTTGAGTACAAATGGATCTTTAAAATGAAGACAGACGCAGATGATAAATGTCACCATTTGTAAAGCTCGACTTGTTGCAGAGATGTTTTTGACAAAGTTCAAGGAGTTGACTGCGATAAGACTTTCTCACTCGTAGCGAGTCTAAAGTCTGTTGGAATTATGTTAGCAGTTGCTGCATTTTTTAATTATGAAATCTGGCAGATGGATGTCAAAACATCGTTTCCTTTATGGTTTACTTGAGGAAAGGTTGTATGTGATACAACCAGAAGGTTTTGTCAGTCCTAAGGATGCTATAAGCTGTGCTAGCTTCAGTGATCCTTCTATGGACTGAAGCAAGCATCTCGAAGTTGGAATATACACTTTGATCAGGTGATCAAAGTTTTGTAGTTCATACAAAAGTTTATGAGAAACTTGTATTTACAATAAAGTGAGTGGCAGCACTATAGAATTTATGATAAGTGTATGTGGATGACATATTGTTGATCGGAAATAATGTAGAATTTCTGGAAAGCATAAACGATTGTTTGGAAATTGATTTTCAAAGGAAGACCTGGGTAAAGCTACCTAATTGTTGAGCATCAAAGATCTATAGAGATAAATCAAGATGCTTGATGAGACTTTCAATGAGTACATACCTTGACAAGATTTTGAAAGAGTTCAAAATGGATCATTCAGAGAAAGTGTTCTCGGCTGATTTGTAAGGTGTGGAGTTGAGTGAGACTCAAAGCTCGACACGGCAGAAGAAACAGAAAGGACGAACGTCGTCCCCTATGCCTTAGCCATAGGCTCTATCTTTTGCCACGTTGTGTACCGCACCTAGTGTGTGCCTTGCCATGAGTATGTCAAGGGGTACGAGGGTGATCCAGGAGTGGATCACTGGACAACGGTCAAGATTATCCTTAGTAACCAGAGGACTAAGGAGATGTTTCTCGATTATGGAGGTGATAAAGAGTTCGTCGTAAAGAGTTACGTCGATGCAAGCTTTAACACCAATCTAGATGACTCATAGTAGCAATCTGGATACATATAGTGGAGCAGTCATTTGGAATAGGTACCAAGTGGAGTGTGATAGCAGTGTCTGTTGGGAGACGTAGTAGTAAATCAAAATTTTCCTACGTTCACCAAGATCTATCTATGGAGAAACCAGCAACGAGAGGGGAGAGATTGCATCTTCATACCTTTGAAGATCGCTAAGCGGAAGCGTTACAAGAACGCGGTTGATGGAGTCGTACTCGCAGCGATTCAGATCGCGGTAGATCCGATCAAGTGCCGAACGGACGGCACCTCCGCGTTCAACACACGTGCAGCCCGGTGACGTCTCCAACACCTTGATCCAGCAAGGAGGAAGGAGAGGTTGGGGAAGGGCTCCAACAGCAGCACGACGGCGTGGTGGTGGTGGAGTAGCAAGGTATTCCGACAGGGCTTCGCCTAAGCGCTGCGGAGGAGGAAGAAGAGAGGTAGGGCTTCGCCGTGAGAGAGAGAGATCAAATCCTATCTCAAAACATCCAAAAACTCAAGTATATATAGGAGGAGGGACGTGGAGGGCTGGCTTGGCCTCTACTCCAAAGAGGAGATGGCCGGCCGAATTAAAGGGAGAGTCCACCTCCCACAAGGGAGGTGGATCTCCTCCTTTTAAATCCTTTTTGCCTTATCTCCTTATCTCCAGCCACATGGGCCTTTAGTAAAAGTATTTCCCAGCCCAATAAGGGCTGACACACTTTATCTAACAGCCCATGAAGTCCTCTGGTCGTCACACCCCTCCCGGGGGTCCTCCGGCACCCTCCCGGCACTCCCGGTACACTACCGATGAGCCCGAAAACTTTCCGGTGACCAAAACTGGACTTCCTATATATCAATCTTTACCTCCGGACCATTCCGGAGCTCCTCGTGACGTCCGGGATCTCATCCGGGACTCCGAACAACCTTCGGTAACCACGTATACCTTTTCCCTATAACCCTAGCGTCATCGAACCTTAAGTGTGTAGACCCTACGGGTTCGGGAGACACGTAGACATGACCGAGACACCTCTCCGGCCAATAACTAACAGCGGGATCTGAATACCCATGTTGGCTCCCACGTACTCCACGATGATCTCATCGGATGAACCACGATGTCAAGGATTCAATCAATCCCGTATACAATTCCCTTTGTCTATCGGTATGATACTTGCCCGAGATTCGATCGTCGGTATCCCCATACCTTGTTCAATCTCGTTACTGGCAAGTCTCTTTACTCGTTCCGTAATACATCATCCCGTGGCTAACTCCTTAGTCACATTGAGCTCATTATGATGATGTCTTACCGAGTGGGCCCAGAGATACCTCTCCGTCACACGGAGTGACAAATCCCAGTCTCGATTCGTGCCAACCCAACAGATACTTTCGGAGATACCCGTAGCGTACCTTTATAGCCACCCAGTTACGTTGTGACGTTGGGCACACCCAAAGTATTCCTACGGTATCCGGGAGTTACACAATCTCATGGTCTAAGGAAATGACACTTGACATTGAAAAGCTTTAGCAAACGAACTACACGATCTTTGTGCTATGCTTAGGATTGGGTCTTGTCCATCACATCATTCTCCTAATGATGTGATCCCGTTATCAACGACATCCAATGTCCATGGCCATGAAACCGTGACCATCTATTGATCAACGAGCTAGTCAACTAGAGGCTCACTAGGGACATGTTGTGGTCTATGTATTCACACATGTATTATGGTTTCCGGTTAACACAATTATAGCATGAACAATAGACAATTATCATGAACAAGGAAATACAATAATAACCATTTTATTATTGCCTCTAGGGCATATTTCCAACAGTCTCCCACTTGCACTAGAGTCAATAATCTAGTTCACATCACCATGTGATTAACACTTACATCACCATATGATCATATCATCATGTGATTAACACCCAATAAGTTCTGGGGTTTGTTCATGTTCTGCTCGTGAAAGAGGTTTTTAGTCAACGGGTCTGCGACATTTAGATCCGTGTGTACCTTGCAAACTTTCCATGTCATATTTGTAGATACTGCTCCCACGCTCCACTTGGAGCTATTCCAAATGGCTGCTCCACTATACGTAGCTGGATTTCTACTAAGAGTCATCCGGATTGGTTTTAAAGCTTGCATCATCGTAACACTTTACGATGAACTCTTTATCACCTCCATAATCGAGAAATATTTCCTTAGTTCTCAAGTTACTAAGGCTAACTTTGACCGCTGTCTAGTGATCCACTCTTGGATTACTCTTGTACCCCTTGACAGACTCATGGCAAGGCACACACAGGTGCGGTACACAGCATGGCATACTATATAGAGCCTATGGCTAAAGCATAGGAGATGACGCTCATCTCTTCTTTATCTTCTGCCGTGGTCGGGTATTGAGTCTTACTCAATTTCACACCTTACAATACAGTCAAGAACTCCTTCTTTGACCCATCTATTTTGAACTCCTTCAAAAAACTTGTCAAGGTATGCCTTCGTCGAAAAAACTTATCAAGCGAATAGATCTATCCCTATAGATCTTGATGCTTAATAAAATAGTAGCTTTATCTGGGTCTTCCTTTGAAAAAAAAAGCTTTTCAAACAACCCTTCATGCTCTTCCAGAAATTCTACATCATTTCCGATCAATAATATGTCAACTACATATTCTTATAAGAAATTCCATAGTGCTCCCACTCACTTTCTTGCAAATACAAGTTTCTCATAAACATTGTATAAACTTAAACACTTTGATCACCTCATCAAAGAATATATTCCAACTCCGAGATGCTTGCTCCAGTCCATAGAAGGATCGCTGGAGTTTGCATATTATTAGCATCCTTAGGATTGACAAAACCTTCTGGTTGTATCACATACAACTCTTCCTCACAGAAACCATTACGGAAACCTTGTTTTGTCATCCATCTGCCAGATTTCATAATCGAAAAATGCAGCAAGTGCTAACAAAATTTTAATAGACTTTTAGCATCGCTACAGATGAGACAATCTCATTGCAGTCAACTCCTTGAACTTGGCGGAAACTTCTTTGCGACAAGTCGAGCTTTATAAACGGTGACATTTCACCATTAGCGTCTATGTTTATCTCAAAGGTCCATTTGTACTCAATGACCCGCCATTCAACAGGCAAGTCTACCAAAGTCCATACTTGGTTTTCATACATGGATCCTTTCTCGGATTTCATGGCTCCTAGCCATTTGTTGGAATCCGGGTCCACCATCGCTTCTCCATAGTTCGTAGGTTCATCGCTGTCCAACAACATGATTTCCAAGACAGGGTTGTCGTACTACTCAGGAGCAGTACGCGTCCTTGTCGACCTACGAGGTTCGATAGTGACTTGATCCGAAGCTTCATGATCATCATCATTAACTTCCTTTTCAACTGAGTAGGCTCTACAGAAACATCTTTCTATGTTGCGCTATTCTCTGGTTGAAACAAAGGTTCAACAACCTCATCAAGTTCTATCTTCCTCCCACTCAATTCTTTCGAGAGAAACACTTTCTCAAGAAAGGACCCGTTCTTAGCTACAAATACCTTTTGCGCTTGGATCTGAGATAGAAGGTATACCCAATGTCTCATTAGGGTATTCTATGAAGATGCATTTGTCTGCTTTGGGTTCGAGCTCGCTAGGTGAAAAACCCATTTTCACATAAGCGTCGCAGCCCCAAACATTAAGAAATGACAGCTTAGGCTTCTATCAAACCATAATTCTCACGGTGTCATCTCAACAGACTTAGATGGTGCCCTGTTAAAGTGAATGGATTTGTCTTTAATGCATAACCCCATAACGATAGTGGTAAAACGATAAGAGACATCATAGTACTCACTATATCCAATAGAGCACGACTACGACGTTCGAACACACCATCACACTATGGTGTTCCAGGAGGCGTGAGCTGTGAAACAATTTCCACATTGTCTAAAATTGCATACCAAACTCGTAACTTAGATATTCACCTCCATGATCATATCATAGACATTTATCTTCTTGTCACGATGATCTTTAACTTCACTCTGAAACTCCTTGAACCTTTCAAACATTTCAGATTCGTGTTTCATTAAGTAAATATCCCCATATTTACTCAAATCATCAGTGAAGGTAAAGAAAAACAACGATATCCACTGTGTGTTTCAACACTCATTGGACCACATACATCAACATGTATTAATTCCAATAAGCCACTTGCCCGCTCCATCATATTGGATGACAGGGTCTCAGTCATCTTGCCCAAGAGGCATGGCTCGCATGTCTCAACCGATTCGAAATCGAGTGAGTCAAAAAATCCATCATCATGGAGTTTCTTCATGCGATTTATACCAATATGACATTACGTGGCAGTGCCACAAGCATGTGGTACTATCATTATTAACTTTGTATCTTTTGGTACCAACGTTATGAACATGTGTACTACTACGATCATGATTCGATAAACCATTCCGAGTGGGTGCATGACCATTAAAGGCATTATCCATGTAAACAGAATAACCATTATTCTCTAACTTATATGAATAACCGTATCGCACTAATCATGATCTAATCACGTTCATGCTCAACGCAAACACCAAATAACATTTATTTAGGTTTATCACAAATCCCGAAGGTAGAGAGAGCGTGCGATGGTGATCACATCAATCTTGGAAATACTTCCAACACACATCATCACCTTTCACCTAGCTAGTCTCCATTTATTCTGTAGCTTTTATTTCGAGTTGCTAACACTTAGCAACCGAACCGGTATCCAATACCCAGGTGCTACTAGGAGTACCAGCAAGGTACACATCACTAACACGTATATCAAATATACTTCCATCGACATTACCAGCCTTCTTATCTACCAAGCATCTAGGGTTTTTCCGCTTCAGCGAACATTCTCCTCATAACAGAAGCACTTAGTCTCGGGTTCGGGCTCAACCTTGGATTTCTTCACTAGAGCAACAACTGGCTTGCCATTCTCGAAGTTTTCCCTTCTTGCCCTTGCCCCTTTTGAAACTAGTGGTTTCACTTAACCATCAACACTTGATGCTCCTTCTTGATTTCTACCTTCGTGGTGTCAAACATCACGAACAACTCAGGGATCATCTTATCCATCCCTGGCATGTTATAGTTCATCACGAAGCTCTAGTAGCTTGGTGGCAGTGACTTGGAGAACTGCTTTAATCACTATCTCATCTGGAAGATTAACTCCCACTTGATTCAAGTGATTGTAGCACCCAGACAATCTGAGCACACGCTCACCGATTGAGCTATTCTCCTTTATCTTGCAGACAAAGAATCTTGTTGGAGGTCTCATACCTCTCAACATAGGCACGAGCCTGAGATCACAATCTCAGCTCCTAGAACATCTCATATGTTCCGTGACGTTCAAAACGTTTTGGAGCCTCAATTCTGAGCCGTAATGCATGACGCATTGAACTATCACGTAGTCACCAAAAAGTGCCTGTCATATGTTCACAACATCTACAGACAACGCTTGAGGGAGTGGTGCAGTTAGCGGTACATCAAAAACATAAGCTTTCTGTGCAGCAATGAGGACAATCCTCAGATCACGGACCCTGTCCGCATTATTGCTACCATCAACTTTCAACTTACTTTTCTCTAGGATTGTATCAATAAAACTGTGGAGCTACAGCGCGAGCTATCTACGACATAATTTGCAAGGACATTTTAGACTAAGTTCATGATAATTAAGTTCACTTAATCAAATTATTAATGAACTCCCACTTAGATAGACATCTCTCTAGTCTTCCAAGTGATACATGATCCATGTCAACTAGCCCGTGTCCGATCATCACGTGAGACGGACTAGTCATCCATGGTGAACATCTCTATGTTGATCGTATCTTCTATACGACTCATGTTCGACCTTTCAGTCTTCCGTGTTCCGAGGCCATGTCTGTACATGCTAGGCTCGTCAAGTCAACCTAAGTGTATCGCATGTGTAAATCTGGCTTACACCCGTTGTATGCGAACGTTAGAACCTATCACACCCGATCATCACGTGGTGCTTCGGAACGACGATCCTTAGCAACGGTGCACAGTTAGGGTGAACACCTTTCTTGAAATTTTATTGAGAGATCATCTTATTTACTACCGTCGTTCTATGCAAATAAGATGTAAACATGATAAACATCACATGCAATCAATATAGTGACATGATATGGCCAATATCATCTTGCTCCTTCGATCTCCATCTTCGGGGCACCATGATCATCACTATCACCGGCACGACACCATGATCTCCATCATCATGATCTCCATCATTGTGTCTTCATGAAGTTGTCTCGCCAACTATTACTTCTACTACTACAGCTAACGTTTAGCAATAAAGTAAAGTAATTACATGGCGTTTATGATTGACACGCAGGTCATACAATAATATAAGACAACTCCTATGGCTCCTGCCGGTTGTCATAGTCATCGACATGCAAGTCGTGAACCCTATTACAAGAACATGATCAATCTCATACATCACAATGCATCACATCACATCCTTTTGGCCATATCACATCACAAGGCACATGCTGCAAAAACAAGTTAGACGTCCTCTAATTTGTAGTTGCAAGTTTTTACGTGGCTGCTATAGGTTACTAGCAAGAACGTTTCTTACCTACGTCAACACCACAACGTGATTTGCCAATTGCTATTTACCCTTCATAAGGACCCTTTTCATCGAATCCGATCCGACTAAGGTAGGAGAGACAGACACCCGCTAGCCACCTTATGCATCTAGTGCATGTCAGGCGGTGGAACCGGTCTCACGTAAGCGTACGTGTAAAGTTGGTCCGGGCCGCTTCATCCCACAATACCGCCGAATCAAGATAAGACTAGTAGCGGCAAGCAAATTAACAAACTCGACGCCCACAACTGCTTTGTGTTCTACTCGTGCATAGATTCTACGCATAGACCTAGCTCATGATGCCACTGTTGGGAGACGTAGTAGTAAATCAAAATTTTCCTACGTTCACCAAGATCTATCTATGGAGAAACCAGCAACGAGAGGGGAGAGATTGCATCTTCAAACCTTTGAAGATCGCTAAGTGGAAGCGTTACAAGAACGCGGTTGATGGAGTCGTACTCGCAGCGATTCAGATCGCGGTAGATCCGATCAAGTGCCGAACGGACGGCACCTCCGCGTTCAACACACGTGCAGCCCGGTGACGTCTCCAACACCTTGATCCAGCAAGGAGGAAGGAGAGGTTGGGGAAGGGCTCCAACAGCAGCACGACGGCGTGGTGGTGGTGGAGTAGCAAGGTATTCCGACAGGGCTTCGCCTAAGCGCTGCGGAGGAGGAAGAAGAGAGGTAGGGCTTCGCCGTGAGAGAGAGAGATCAAATCCTATCTCAAAACATCCAAAACCTCAAGTATATATAGGAGGAGGGACGTGGAGGGCTGGCTTGGCCTCTACTCCAAAGAGGAGATGGCCGGCCGAATTAAAGGGAGAGTCCACCTCCCACAAGGGAGGTGGATCTCCTCCTTTTAAATCCTTTTTGCCTTATCTCCTTATCTCCAGCCACATGGGCCTTTAGCAAAAGTATTTCCCAGCCCAATAAGGGCTGACACACTTTATCTAACAGCCCATGAAGTCCTCTGGTCGTCACACCCCTCCCGGGGGTCCTCCGGCACCCTCCCGGCACTCCCGGTACACTACCGATGAGCCCGAAAACTTTCCGGTGACCAAAACTGGACTTCCTATATATCAATCTTTACCTCCGGACCATTCCGGAGCTCCTCGTGACGTCCGGGATCTCATCCGGGACTCCGAACAACCTTCGGTAATCACGTATACCTTTTCCCTATAACCCTAGCGTCATCGAACCTTAAGTGTGTAGACACTACGGGTTCGGGAGACACGTAGACATGACCGAGACACCTCTCCGGCCAATAACTAACAGCGGGATCTGGATACCCATGTTGGCTCCCACGTACTCCACGATGATCTCATCGGATGAACCACGATGTCAAGGATTCAATCAATCCCATATATAATTCCCTTTGTCTATCGGTATGATACTTGCCCGAGATTCGATCGTCGGTATCCCCATACCTTGTTCAATCTCGTTACTGGCAAGTCTCTTTACTCGTTCCGTAATACATCATCCCGTGGCTAACTCCTTAGTCACATTGAGCTCATTATGATGATGTCTTACCGAGTGGGCCCAGAGATACCTCTCCGTCACACGGAGTGACAAATCCCAGTCTCGATTCGTGCCAACCCAACAGATACTTTCGGAGATACCCGTAGCGTACCTTTATAGCCACCCAGTTACGTTGTGACGTTTGGCACACCCAAAGTATTCCTACGGTATCCGGGAGTTACACAATCTCATGGTCTAAGGAAATGACACTTGACATTGAAAAGCTTTAGCAAACGAACTACACGATCTTTGTGCTATGCTTAGGATTGGGTCTTGTCCATCACATCATTCTCCTAATGATGTGATCCCGTTATCAACGACATCCAATGTCCATGGCCATGAAACCGTGACCATCTATTGATCAACGAGCTAGTCAACTAGAGGCTCACTAGGGACATGTTGTGGTCTATGTATTCACACATGTATTATGGTTTCCGGTTAACACAATTATAGCATGAACAATAGACAATTATCATGAACAAGGAAATACAATAATAACCATTTTATTATTGCCTCTAGGGCATATTTCCAACAGTGTCTACAGATTTGCAAAAGTACGTACGGATCTAAATGTCGCAGACCCGTTGACTATAAGACCTCTCTCAAATGCAAAGCATGATCGAGCCCCAAAACTCATTGGGTGTTAGATTCATAACAATGCGAATCACATAGTGATGTGAACTAGATTATTGACTCTAGTGCAAGTGGGAGACTATTGGAAATATGCCCTAGAGGCAATAATAAATTAGGTATTATCATATTTCCTTGTTCATGATAATCGTTTATTATCCATGCTATAGTTGTATTGAACGGAAACATAGATACATGTGTGGATACATAGACAAAACACTATGTCCCTAGTATGCCTCTAGTGAACTAGCTTGTTGATCAAAGATGGTTAAGGTTTCCTGGCCATTGGCATGTGATGTCATTTGATAACGGGATCACGTCATTAGGAGAATGATGTGATGGACAAGACCCAAACTACAAACGTAGCATATGATCGTGTCAGTTTATTGCTACTATTTTCTGCATGTCAAGTATGTGTTCCTATGACCATGAGATCATGCAACTCACGGACATCGGAGAAGTGCCTTATGTGTATCAAACGTCGCAACGTAACTGGATGACTATAAAGTTGCTCTACAGGTATCTCCGAGGGTGTCTGTTGAGTTGGCATGGATCAAGACTGCGATTTGTTACTCCGTGTGACGGAGAGGTATCTCAGGGCCCACTCGGTAATACAACATCACAACAAGCCTTGCAAGGAATGTGACCAAGTGTTAGTTGCGGGATCTTGTGTTACGAAACGAGTAAAGAGACTTGACGGTAACGAGGTTGAACTAGGTATGGAGATACCGACGATCGAACCTCGGGCAAGTAACATACCGAAGAACAAAGGGAACATCGTACGGGATTAACTGAATCCTTGACATAGAGGTTCGACCGATAAAGATCTTCGTAGAATATGTAGGAACCAATGTGTACATCCAGGTCCCGCCATTGGTTATTGACCGTAGAGGTGTCTCGGTCATGTCTACATAGTTCTCGAACCCGCAGGGTCTGCACACTTAAGGTTTGGTGACGTTTCGGTAGTGTAGAGTTATGTATGATGGTGACCGAAGTTTGTTCGGAGTCCCGAATAAGATCCTGGACGTCACGAGGAGCTCCGGAATGGTCCGGAGGTAAAGATTCATGTATAGGAAGTCCCGGTTTGGTCGCCAAAAAAGTTTCACGCTCATCGGTAGTGTACCGGGAGTGCCGGTAGTGTACCAGGAGACCTCCGGGAGGGGTATTTCGACCCAAGACGACCGGAGGCGGAATGCCACTCGGTGGAGGAACTATGGGGATGAAGACTTCCAAGCGCCCCCGCTCAATGCTATGTCCATCATCGCTCAGGGCGTGGTCGATAGGGCCAGAGCTAGCAAAGGGTGGTCGACTGGTCGGGGCGTTTTGGGTCTCGAGTGTTTCAGCAGATACATTCGGGAGGCTAAGATTCCCTCCAATTATAGGTTGGTAGTGGGGATCGGCAAGTTCAACTGTGAATCCAAGCTAGAAATTTGGTTGGAAGATTACCGAGTGGCAGATCGGCGACGTCAATGATTTTGTCGTGATGAGGCACCTACCCTCATGCTGGAAGATCGACGAGGGCACGGTTGAATCAGCTTCCCGCTAGCAGTATTTACACCAAGGAAGACCTGGCCCGAGTGTTTGTCAAGACGTTCGAAGGCACTTACAACTGCCTGGGTGGACTGGCTGAGTTGCAGCACACGAACAACAAGAGTCTCCATGAGTACATCCAACGTTGGACCACCCTGCACAACACAGTGGAAAATGTGACAGAGCATAGGGCCATATGTGCCTTCAAGGCAGGCCTCAGGTACCGCAAGCTCATCCTGAAGCTCGGTCGGTGTGATGTTCTGTCCCTCGGTAGGGCTATGAAGATCGCTAGTCGGTACGCCAATGGTGAAGAAGAAGACCGCCTCAGTAGCGGCAAGAGCCGCATCCCAAAAGCTCCTCAGTCGGGTGGCAACGTAGGAAAAAAGCAAAAAACAGAAAGTCGAGTTCGTCGTCAAGGCATAGGCTGCAGCCGTGTCTGGACAAGGCAAGAGCAATGGAAATCAGAAACGGAAGAAGGACTGGGCGGCCAAGAAGAAAAGCGAGCTCAAGGGCGACATCTTGAACCAGCCCTACCATTTCCATACCAAGTGGGATGAACACGGCAACCTCGTTCCGCCCAAGCACACCACTTGGGAGTGCCATCTGCTCAAGCAGGAGATGCAAGAAGAGCCCTTCGGGAGCAAGGACAACGACAACGATGAGGGGGAAAACGCCTTCGGGTACCCCCAGCGTCGAGAAAGTCCTCATGATTTTTGCAGATGTCGAAAGCAAAGAGCCACTGGAGGTGACAAACCGAGAGGTTAACATGGCAGTTCCGACTGTCACAAAGTATCTGGATTGGCCCAAGACGTCCATCACTTTTCATCAGTCGGATCATCCAGACAATACTTTTTTTGTAAAGTGGAGTACCCCGGACTCTGCATCACAAGATGCATACAGATGATTTTATTAGACATGAAAACAAGTTCAAGTCATTGAGTACCAGACAAAACTAAAAAAACAAGATTAGTTCAAGTCATTGAGTACCAGACAAAACTAAAAAAACAAGATTAGTTCAAGTCATTGAGCACCAGACATGATGCTAGGTCCTCATTGAGTACCAAACAAACTAAATAAACATAAAAATACGACCACAACCGTCTCGACACAAAATTACATAGCTCATCCACAAGTTCTAGGAGTGGATCGCCAGCCAAACTAGTTGAATAATGGCCAGTTCTTTTGGGCAGCTTAAAAAATAAGATGCCTCCCTCCAACTTAAAAAATAAGCCGCTCCCAAAATTTGTTGAGGCTTCTAGATTAGTAATCCCATAACTAATTAAAAAAAACAATGAATGAGGAAGACGGTTTATGGGAAAAGTTGGAGAGGAGGCGGCTTATTTTTTTAAGCCGCCAAAAGAACTGGTCCTAAACTAGGGAGAGCCTCAATCTTTTATGAACTTTCCCTTTGACTATATGAATTTTTTTTTGTGTTTTAGTGTGGATTTCGTGCATCCTACTCATGTAGACAACAGGTGTGCTCATTGTGCTTGTATCTCCGATGCTTCATTTTGAGTGAATAAAGTCCACAAGAAAATTCTATAAACAGTTTGTTTTCTCTGAAATTTAAATGTGTTGGTGGATACGATGAGTGAAGTACAAAGCACAAAATCGATATACTTTGGTTTTTCTGAATGTCAGTCATGTGAATAGAATAGATACGAGTGTGACACACACTGGTGTTATGTATTACATGCAAGATCCGTTGTATAAATTAAATCATTTTGTCTCATCTATGTTTCTTTTCAGATGTTTCAATGGGAGGTAGAGGTGGAGAGATGGATGCCAATTTCAGTGTTTCTCTAGGCGCCATAAGACCCCTTCTTAAGAAGCTTGACATGATGCTAGGTCCTCATGGATGCAGGCTGACCAAGGGGGTCAATGATGGGTCGCAGCTCCTGAAAGATGATCTTGAAGAAATAGGCGCATACCTTGAAGATCTGGTAGAGGTGGAGGACCCTCCCCTGGCAGCCAAGAGCTGGATGAAAGAGGCACATGAGTTATCTTATGACATCCTAGATTGTATTGATAACTTTGTACCCCCTGAGTCTCTTGGCTACAAATCTGACCACAAGATGACTCATGTTAAGATTCCCAAGAGGCTCAAGTGGCAGAAACAGATTGAATATGCAGCTCCTGATGTGTTAGGACATGTTATCTCCAAAACCATTCTTGTCGATGTCATCCGTGCTCCCAGGAAGTTCAAGTGGTACCAGCAGATGGTTGAAAAGGTAGAAGAATTCATGATTTATGCCCGGGAGGCGATCCGACGCTACGAGAGGTACCATGTCCAGTGTTGTAGCACCTCGGCGGCACGTAGATATTCAGCCGTCGGGCCTATAATGCCAATGCTGCCACTGCCGTGTGAGAAAACTTGTTTCGGCCTAGTAATTGATGGTCGGATGAGCAAGTTTATTAACTCACTGGCTAATGATGCGGATCAGCCGCTTAAGGTGGTGTCTATTCATGGATCTGGATGTCTTGGTAAAACAATGCTTGCCAAAGTGTTGTACCATAAAATCTGGAGTCAATTCCATTGCCGGGCTTTCATCCGGGTGTCCAAAAAGCCTGATATGAAGAGGCTTTTCTGCGACATGATATCACAAATCCAGCGGAAGCAACCAAAAGCTAGCCAAGACGCTTCTGATGAACTTTGCATTACTGCTGAAAATATCAGGAATTATCTACATGGCAAGAGGTACTTATTTTCCACATTCGAGTTGTATCGCATAGGATGTACTCCCTCCGTAAACTAACATTAGAGCATTTAGATCACTATTTTAGTTATCTAAACACTCTTATATTAGTTTACGGAGGGAGTACTTATTTTCCACATGGTCTTGAATCACATGTACTACATTAAATCTCTACAGGTTGATCTTATTTTTTTGAAAAGGCATGATGATATATAGTCAATTTCTGAAAAGATGTTTTTCAGACAAGCTTTTATCTCTGACCTATAGTTAATCTCTGGAAGGTCAGGCTCGTTTTCAATTCCATCCCCCCAATGGACCAACGACTTGATCTTTATTCCAAGCGTGACCAGTGGAAACAATATCGACATGGTACTGCATTAATCAGCATTGAGCGTATGACAGGCCTTAGAGAGGTTTCCGCAAAATTCGGGGGTGCAGCTGCTGATCTGCAGTATGTCTCGAGGATGGGTGTAGTTAGCAATCATCCGGGCAATCCTATAATCGACGTGCAACTTGTGGATTGTGGTTCCCATGGCCATGGTGATAAAAGGTAGTGCCAGTCCAAGCTAAATGATTTTTGTTGCCTCTTCAGTTATTCAATTTAACCTGATTTTACTATTCATGCTCTAAATGGTTGTTGTAACCTGCAGGATATCATGGAGTTCACCCGAGTCCTCTTCGCGCCTACTTCCTCCAGGTATGCTTTTCAGTCAACACGAGTTGTAATAGAGACATTTCGTCATCAGCTGATAAATTACTCGTAGAAATTAGTAAAACGATGGATGAATGAAGTGTTGACTTTTGTCAGGTGTAGAGGAGGGTGGAGAGCAGCAGGTTGTGGTGTCGTGGAGCAATACCATTGATGTGATAGGTCGGGAACTCTTCATCTATTGCCTCCACAGTCTGTCCAGGTGGGACTATGGCGCCATCCCCTCCCTCAACCGTGACTTGAATTCAGTGGTTCGCAACGGGGACATCTACCGCCTGCGTCGCAAGAACGGGGTGGCAGAGCTGCCATACCGACGCAGCTGCCGCAGCTCCGTCCCCTTCTTTTGCCTCCCCTCCCTGCCCTCCTTCATCTCAGCTCGGCCATGGGGGCCTGCAGCCACAAACCCTAGGCTAGGTTCTTGGCCACGATCGGCCTGAACGGATGTGGCTGCGCTCTGGTGGATGATGGGAGTGCTCCGGTGTCGCTTCCACGACCATCAGCGCTCCCCCCCCGAACCCCTCCTCAAGCCTGGACCAAGCTTCCCTGGCGTTTGACGGCACGGAGGTGAACATCACATCAACCTAGTTGGCGTCCTCTCCGGCCAAGGTATTACATGCTTGGAAGACAAGTTGTTGTATCTCTCTATTGGTAAGGTGGAGGAGGAGATTGGGAGAGATGATTCTATGGTGCTGCTTTGTGGGTTGTAGGTCAATGATTTTTGTTGTACACACTAATTTACCTGTTAGTGAGAAAACGTTCATACGAGAAACAAAATAAGAAGTACAGCTTATTAAGAAGTACAACTTGGTCAAATCTCTAGAAATGAATGAATGGCTAGCTTGGTGATTTCTATTAGTAGTCTCCTTTTGCTGCCACAGTTTGATTATTACTCTCTTATTATGTCAATTGTTACTATATCATATTATGTATGGATGGGAGATACTATGATACTAACAAAGAATCAGTGATGTTGCAATTGGTTATGTGTGAAGAAAAGACATACGGGGCACCTGGATACTGGTTGTATTGTTTCCCCCTTCTGTCAGGATATGCCTTTGGATTCTTCCAAGTAGAAAGATGATTTTGTTCGTTATGTCTTAGTAATAAAAATGACAGGTTAACTCAGAGAGGAGTTGTGTTGAAAATATAAGCAAATTACTATAAAATTTAATCCGAATAAACAAAAAATAGATCACGTCAGCAAAAGCATAGACTAAACTTATCATGCAGACCAGCATAGTAACTGCATAGAACGAATCTACGACACAGACTAGACAAAGAAATTCTAGCATAATCTAAAATAGAGAAGACAAGATTGCGTACGGTGTAGCGGGAGCAGGACCACCAGCGTTGCTGTTATCGTCCATGTCGTTGATGAAGAGGTTGCCGAAGTCGGGGAAGAAGTCGTCGTTGGGGAAGTTGTCGCTGCCAGCAGTCGCGCAAAAGCGCTCCCCAAAAACCTGATCGCCCCTCTCCCGTACAGGATCACAAGAGGCGGGGTTCCGGAGGCCTGTTGTCCCTTCTCGCGGTGCACGGTGGAAGGAGGGATGGAGATGACCTAGATGGCAGCGCAATGATCTGGAACGGTGCGAAACCATATGTTGTGGCGACGGCTAGGGTTGATAGGGACCTTATGTATATATATGTGCGGCGGTAGTGGAGAGACATGGGCTAGACCCACGTCTGAGTAGGTATGAGCTCGGCTCGGCTCAATCCCGCAACCCGTGGCGCGACGTGGCGAGGCGAGGAGGAGGAGTGCACGAGGGCCTCTTCTCTTCTCACTCTCTTACAAGTGCTAGAAAAGCTCACCTTATAAAGAGGTGTTGCTCTCTCTCCACTAGCAATGTGGGACTAAACTTTAGTCCCAACCACACCACACACATGGGCCATGAGAATTTCAGATTTTTGGATGGGCTTTGGGCCAAAGGCCTCATAGCAAAATCTAGCAAGTTGTAGAGAGAGAAATTCATTTACGTTGTGTTCTTTGAATATTGCTATGGCTGATATGATCCTTGATTAAATAACTTTTTTGCCTCAAAAAAAATAACTTTTGGTTTTCTTAAACTAGCAACTTTCTAATTTAAGTGGTGCTAACATCTCAAATTTGGTGTGGGATTTCCATTAATTGCATGTTAAGATGTCCAGCTGTTGATATTCGGAAAATCTGCTTATCTTTTCTTTTGTTAGTCTCGCCATTGTGGTGTGAGTCTCAAAGAAGTGAAGGAAAGGTATGGAATTGGGCTGTGCTTCTAACTTTGTTTTTTTTCACTATGGAATTGAGGCCCTTACTCTTAGATAGATATACTAATTGTGGTTCAGTTCAATTAATCGATTCAAAGATTCAAATATATGTTCCTTCTATTCAATTCTTGCTCTTATCGGTACAAATTGATGGTGCTCTTATCTCCTTTTCATGGTTTTATCTTCGATGTTGGCAAACTACTAGCAGCAATAAAGCAAGGCATTTGTCGATGGTGGAAAGAGGGTTAGCATATCTGAGTTCTTGGTGCTCGTATGATAAAAGGGAAACATGTTTCTTTTTGTTTTTATCAGTCATATTAGTTCATTCATGTGATCTTTACTGCTCTAAAAAGGCTTTGATGATACTTTAGAAATATACCAAAATCCCATGATATTGCTTATATATTCATGAAGATGAAACATTTAATAGTCACATAGTGGTCGTTTTGTTGGATTTCTTTCTGCTTTAGATGTGGGCATTAAGAAAATTTACCGAATACTCTTTTTACTCTAAATTACAAAGAGTCCTTGACTGCAAAGGACATGACCAAACACTCATTCGAAATTAGCACTAGCATTCATATTTATGCAAGATTTTGTTTTCTTTAGTTCCTAATACCATAGTTGTAATTTCCTTTCTATAACAATTGCTAAAAATATTTATTTTGATATTACCATTTAGATCTATGCAATTCTAATACGCTTTGGTTGCTTCATCTTCCCTAATACTGTAGTTGATGTTGTCTTCAAGGAATAAGATTGAAGAAGTGTGCGTTTACTTGGTCGATATTTGCATTCGGGTTTATGCAACACTAATAAGTTTCAGTAGGTTCAGTTTCTTGGGGCTGTTTTGTCCAGCAAGATCAAAAAGAGCCGTGGTCAACTTCAAACGTTGTAGTCAAGCCCATGTGCCAGCAATATATAACTTGTGATTTTTGAACCAGTGAAAACGGGGAGGACACACTGCTTCAGAACTGAAATATCTACCTTTTGAGGAGCTGGCAATCAGAGAAACAATGTGCCCTGCTTCGTCCAGACAGCTTTAGGTTTCTGCTGCAGTGTGTGTCATCTCTTTCCCTGATAGTAAACTACTGCAATCACTGTTCACATACCAATATATATGTCTCTGAAAAATTCTTTCAGGATCGATCATGTCTTCGCAATTGCAGTCTGAGATTGAGCTACAGAAATTCAAGGTCCCTGTCTTTCTGAAACAGCACATACACATGCCATGGAGCCGGTCTCCCGTGTAGGTAACGCACCAACACTACCGCTAGATAATAAGAGTAGTATCTGAAACTCCATTGCTGGATCAAGGCTTGCCAACTCCACAGTTGGATGACAGTGGTGGACGCAAGACAGTGATGCATCTATGGTTGTTTAGAAGAAAAAAAACAATATTTGAGAGGGGTTCACTTCATCTCGCAGTGTACTTTAAGATGGGGAATTCATTTGTCATGTCATGGTACTGGTACACTCTAATTATTCAGAAAATTAGACAACGTCCATTAGCTGATCACAGATGTAGATTTTGCGGTCAACATAAGCATGATACGCATGGCCAAGTTTCATGATCAGTATATTTTCCTTTTGGTTCTGATGGTATGCAATTTGGCTTAATAAAACATTTTGGCCCATATTTTTTCATTATCGTTATTTTCTGTCTGGTTGCCTGCTAGTTATTTTAATAAATAACCTAAATGATCTTATATTTCTTTATGAAGGGATTACATACATAGCTGCCCTTAGGATTTCTCTTCTTCCATTGTAATGGGAAGGCCCTTACTAAAACAAGAGAGACGCTACATCGAAGGACGATTACGGGTTTATTACGGGGTGAGTTTGAGATGTCAATTTGTGATTAGATTAAGGGGAGAGAGGGTCCGTTGCAACCCCGTAATGAGCCTGCGCGTGTGGCTTTTTTTGCTAAAACAATTATGTACGCTACTAACCCAGATTATTAGGAAGGAACCAACAGACAAAAGCTTTTTTGCTACAACCCGACAAAAGCTAACTGATAGTGTCTTTACCAAAAGATTGGCCAAAATGATTAGGAAGGAACCAACAGACAGAAGGAAGGCTTTCAAGGCTAGCTGCAACTGTTTCAATCTTCTTAAAAGAAAAATTATACACCGACAAACAAATATCAACATTAGGGAGCGCCCGCCAGATCTGATTGAAATTGGTAAAATCTAAATGAATGCCAAATAAGTTTTTCTTGGGCCCCTATCCTCCAATCAAAGAAGATCCCAAATAATATCAGCAACACAACACAGAAGAAGAAAATGCATGTAATCAACTAGCATAAAGAACAAACTAATACAGAAAACCTTGTAATTACATTCTCGTTCTCACTCCTCTTCCGGTAATTTTCCACCAGATGAATGATCAATAACAAAAGTAAAAACAAAAATGGCTCCAACTTAATGACACCAGCTCAATAATGGGACGCGCGCTTTCAGCTCACTCCAAGGCTAACTAAAACCCTGGTAAAACTGAGAGGTCGGCTATCCCCTTCGTTAAACTCGCAACCTTTTGTAGCAGTGCCAGCCTGTTGTTGCGGATCTTCTCATCTTCCTGACCAATGGGCCATCACGGGATACAAACAAAGATTAATCAGCAAAGTCACATGTGCACATATATACTGTCAAACAGTAAAATGAAATGAATCGCAATACATCTTAAAAACAAAGAGTTTCTACTCTCACCGCCATGACAAAAACATTGTTGAAGAAATCTTCCAGAGGCTGTATCAGAAGCAGGGACGCCTCGACAAAGGTTTTGACGTCAACAACTGCAAGAGCGATGAAAAGAATGGCGCACGGGTGAGCTGTATGAACTGTGGACCTGATACATGTCGCTTTGAGAAATGAATATAGTCTTCTGTTACCAGTATGGATCTTGTCAACAGCCTCCAAATAAGCGCTCCACAAGGCTTTTTCTTTGTCGTTCTCGAATACGCTTGTGTCAACCTACATATTGCATTCATGGTGAGGCATGTCGTCCATAGATGCTACAATTCCTAATTCAAGCTGCGCTCTGAGATTGTTACTCAATTGTGATGGCACGTGTCTACGTAAAAACAGCCAGTACCTCCCAAGCAGACTCGATTTGCTTCCCACGGATAATTCGAACTGGCCTGGAATACGCCTCAACAATTTTTGGGAAATCTTCAGTTCTTGAAAATGCTTCCATCTGCAAGTTTCCACATAGCAAGACCATCACCACAAACCCAGGATGCTTCCATAAATTTTAGCAGAGGTGCTAAGCACATAAAACTTGAACACTATAATTTCTTACTTCAGCTGCCGTTTGTGCTGCCAGATAAGGGCAGTTCGCACGCTCCATAAGCATAAGCACCGACCGAACTATTTCACAGTTAATCCCCTCATCCACCTGATGAAAAATGAGGAAACAACGAGTCATTTCAAAAGGACATGAAATTTACTCACATATAGTCTATGTACTCCATCTGAACTAAAACCACGACAAGAACTATGGAACGGAGGGGGTATCTAATATTTCTTTTCTCAGTACATACCAAGAGGGTAGAATATAAGAATCTTGGAGAAGAACAGCCTTATCACTATGTGTAACAAAAGTTGTTATGACAAGTCAAGGAGATACGTACCAAAAGTTGTTCCAGTCTCCGTGTTACAAATTGCACTACCTAAGAATAAATTTGACCAGAGTTGTCAAAAACCATGTACTCATATGAACATAGTAACACAGTGATGATGTGAAATATATACTGACCTCATTTATAACGTCACTGTCTATTCTTATAGGCTGCACTTGTGCCACCAAGGTCAAGGCCGTCGTGAGGTCAAAGTTCTTCTTATTCTCAACCAATATTTGAACCTGTATAAAATATATTATCAACTAATACTTGGAACCGTATAAAAATATTATATATTTAGTTATATTTGCAGTTTCAGCTCTCCTTACCAATCCATAAGAGATCCTTCTCAGTCCAAATGGATCGTTCGAAGAACTTGGCTGACATCCAGCTCCGAACAGACCCACTAGGCTGTCCAATCTGTGAGAATAAAATAAAAAATCATTAGCAGAAGCAAGGTTCTCCGAATATCATAGTTCCAAATAGTGGGTTATGCCTCTTAGCGGCGGACCTCTTCTAAATGCTATAGCGCGCTATTTAGAATGTTTGTTCATGTGTTTGGACCAAAGTCGCTTAGCGCAGGACCTCTTCTAAACGCTATAGCTCGCTAGTTAAAACCATTTTTAGGTGAATATAGCAAAATTTTATTTTATTTTAAATTTAGCATCTGTTTAACGATGGCAATATATGTGCAGGAAGTACATATCAGCAACCACAAGGACTATACCAGCATCTGTTTTTGGGAAAACATCGCCAGAGAACCTTGGAAGTGTTATCTCAAACAGTGCTTCTGCAATCTTTGACATGAAAATTTACTCAGCCAAAGTTGAGGAACCGACCTAACTTTCCCTATTAAGAGTTGGCAACATATGTAACTCTTCTGGAAGACCATCCCTTAAAGCATAATGGCGTGCCACAATTCCAGCGAGTGAAGTAAATTCTGTAACAATTGAAGTGGCAAGATATGACATAGCCAATGCAGCTGCATCTTTGACAACTGGGACCATCCTCTCATTTATCATGAGAACAAGGGTCAACTCTGCAACAACATTCTCAACACGCACCATTTTGACTGTACTTCGAGCTCAGGACCTGGACTGCAAACTTCATCTTCGTCAGGTTGTTGACTCGACTCAGTGGGTTATCAGCGAGCTTTGTGAAGGCGGAAAGCAGTGGACAAAGATGGACAATCAGAACTCATGCATATATAGATACATGCTGTAAGTGCGCTTTCTCTGCTTTCTTGACCCTCAACACTTGTCTGTGGCTTCCTCAGCTTTCTAGTCTCTGAATACTTGCCAGTAGGTTGAGGTTTCAGGTGTCACGTCGACCACGGCACGGACGGAGATGCTGCCTTCTGACGTCAATGGCGGCTGATAACTCTCTTTTCATTACCAAGGAGAATACACGCTAGTCTGTGATATTTAGATACTCAAACTACAGCGCCCGAATCTACTGCATCAAGAACCCTAACTAGCCACAGACCAAACACTTACAGATTAAGCCACAACGACCCCATTCAAGCTCTGGATCATGTACACATACCCAACACTTACTCGACCTCTGGATCAGGGTCATATAGTACATCAAGGACACTTGCTCAATTTGTATATATTTACATAGAACAAAGTCCATGTCTGAAGGAACCGTACCTTAGAAGTTAGAACAGAGACCCTCGGGATAATCTTCTATCTTCTTTTAGTAAGTCGAGTGGCGTGTCTCAAAGAGTGATGGCTCATGGTTGGACTCGGAGCCGTCCCACTCTACCACTGGCTTGTGACCTTCACGTGAAAATGGCTGGTAGCCGTCTCAAGCCCTAGCCCCAGCAGTCTCTGAAGCTGACCGTCTCCAACGCTGGTGCGGACTGTCTGACCTCGCATATTTGCTCTAGCTTGTAGAGATGACCCAACTTGATGTGTACAGGAGATTCTATCATTTTTAGCATATGTACTTGTTGTCTTTTTTTTTTAGAAAAGGAGGGTATTCCCCGGCCTCTGCATGTGAGAGATGCATACGGCCACTTTATTTAAAAAGGTTCACATCCAGCATCGCCTGAATGCCAAAGTTTACAGTTGCTCGTCACGAGCTATATAAAAAGTAAAGCAAAAAAAAGGAGCAGCCACAACCGGCGATAATGCGTGTAGGAAACTACTGTCCTATCCTATTACATGACCGCCATCCAAACTGGTTGAAGATACCCCGAGCTACCATCTCCCATCGGATAGACCCAGTAACCATATGCTCCCTGGCATCCATCTGGGTGAGTAGCGACCACGTACGGATTAATGTTGTGGCTCTAAAGATGACCTGCAAAAAACGAAAGTTTATTTTCCTATTAAATACCAAGTCATTTCGGCAGTTCCATATAGCCCAAAGTAAAGCACAAACGCCAACACGAATGTGTTTCGCAGTTTCAACTTCCACTCCATTTAGCCACGTCCCAAATAACGTGTGAATGCTATTAGGTGGCGCGATATTGAAAGCTATATGAATCGATCTCCACAATATCTGTGCCAATGGGCAATCCAGAAAGAGGTGTTTGATAGACTCTTCATGATCACAGAAGCTACATCTTCGAGATCCATTCCAATTTCGTTTGGCCAAACTGTCCTTAGTGAGAATAACTTGTTTATGGACAAACCACATAAACACTTTTATTTTTGAAGGCACTTTGACCTTCCAAATGTTCACCGTCCTCGGGATAACTACCGAGCTGATCATGTCCAAATACATAGATTTGACCGTGAACATTCCGTTTTTCGTTAGAGTCCAGTTCAACCGATCGGGTTGGGTAGATAACTGAACCTCCATCAGCCTTCTAACCAAGTGTAACAACACTTCCCATTGGTCGCCAATCAGGTTCCTTTTGAACTGAATATTTAGAGGGGTCGATTGTAATACCGTTGCAACATAGGACTCTGTACGCTGAACAATATTATATAGAGCCGGGTATTGGATAGCTAGAGGCGTCTCCCCCAACCACGTATCCTCCCAAAATCTCGTATTAGTACCATCGCCCACAACAAACTTGGTCCTATGGAAAAACATTGATTTGACCTTCATCAAACCTTTCCAGAAGGGTGAATCCGTTGGTCTGGACATCACTTGTGCTAAGGTTTTGGACTGAAGGTACTTACTACGCAAAATCTGTGCCCATGTGGCATCCGTTTCACTAAATAACTTAAACAGCCACTTACTGAGTAAGCATTTATTTTTCAGCTCTAGATTCTCAATCCCTAACCCCCTTGTTCTTTAGGTGTGCAAATGATATCCCATTTTGCAAGTCTGTATTTACGCGATGACTCATCATTTTGCCAGAAAAACCGCGACCGATAGAAGTCTAATCTCTTACGTACCCCAACTGGCACCTCAAAGAAAGACAAAAGAAACATAGGCAAACTCGTGAGAACCGAGTTAATGAGGATCAACCGGCCTCCATATGACATGAGCTTACCCTTCCAGCAACTGAGTTTCTTTTCAAATCGGTCTTCAATACATTTCCATTCAGCATTCGAAAGCTTACGATAGGGAATCGGTATTCCCAAATAAGAGAGTGGCATGGAGCCCAATTCACACCCAAATAGATGTGTGTAAGCCTCTTGTTCTTCTTTAGCTCGGCCAAAGCAGAAGAGCTCACTTTTATTGAAATTAATCTTCAATCCCGACATCTGTTCGAATAAGCAAAGCAGCAACTTCATGTTCTTTGCTTTCTCTGGGTCATGCTCCATGAAGATGATTGTATCATCGGCATATTGTAAGATGGATATTCCCCCATCCACCAAATGCGGTACTAGACCGCCAATTTGACCATTCTCCTTTGCTCTCGCAATTAAAATTGCCAACATATCCACCACGATGTTAAATAGAATGGGTGACATCGGGTCCCCCTGTCGTAAACCCTTGTGTGTCTGGAAATAGTGCCCTATATCATCATTCACTTTTATACCGACACTACCTTTTTATGAAAAAGACTCGACCTGCTTCCTCCTCCAAGACTCGTCGAATCCTTTCATTCTAAGGGTTTGCTGAAGGAAAGGCCACTTGACCTTATCGTAAGCTTTTTCGAAATCAACTTTGAAGATTACTCCATCTAATTTTTTGGTGTGAATCTCATGAAGTGTTTCATGCAACACCACCACCCCCTCGAGGATGTTTCTGTCCGGCATGAAAGCTGTTTGAGACGGTTGCACAACAGTATGTGCAATTTGCGTTAGCCTATTCGTCCTAACTTTTGTGAAGATCTTAAAACTCACATTAAGGAGACATATTGGACGGAACTCCTAAATCCGTACAGCCTCCGTCTTCTTCGGGAGAAGTGTAATTGTCCCAAAATTTAAGTGGAATAACTTCAGATGTCCGGCGAACAAATCTTGAAACATTGGCATCAAGTCACCTTTAATGATGTGCCAACATTTCTTGTAAAACTCAGCTGGGAACCCGTCTGGCCCAGGCGCTTTACAGTTCTTCATTTGTGAGACGGCTTGAAACACCTCTTTCTCAGTGAATGGGGCGAACAAGATCTCGTTCTCGTCCGTCGCAAGCTGTGGAACATCATCTACCCTAGATTCATCTAAGGAGACAAAACTATTGTCAGGCTCCCCAAACAACTGTTTGTAATAATTTGTGATATACAGCTTTAGATTTTCCTGTCCCACTATTGTTCCTTCATCTTGTTCTAGCTGAAATATTTTTTTCTTGCGATGTTTGCCGTTCGCAATCATATGGAAGAATTTTGTGTTGTTGTCCCCCTGGAAAACTTTTCTCACTTTGGCTCTCAACGCCCATTTTAATTCTTCCTCACACAGCAACTCTTTAAGACGCATCTCGGCAGCCACTTTGGTCTGCCACTCAGGATCAGACAGAACAGAAGACTCCGCTTTGAGATCTAAATTATCGATGCAATGAATAAGATTTTCCTTTTCAATCTTATACACTCCACTCAAGTGTTTTGCCCATCCTCGAAGAAATTGCCGTAAGTGTCTAATCTTATTCTGCCATCTGTCAACACTGGACTTACCGCCCAAATGCGTTGCCCACTCTCGCGCTATCATATCGATAAAACCCTCTCTCTCGAACCACGCCAATTCGAACAAAAAAGGAGTTTTGTTTCCAGCAAACGTGGATTCCCCGAAATCCACTAGAAGAGGAGCATGATCCGAGATTCCCCTTGTCAAGGCCCTCACCGTAACAAGGGGAAACTTCTGCTCCCATTCAATACTTGTAAGAACCCGGTCTAATTTTTCGAAAGTAGGCGATGGAAGTGTGTTAGCCCAAGTGAATTTACGACCTGAGAGCTCAATCTCCCTCAAGTCCATTCTTTCTATAATGGCATTAAACATAAAAGACCAACGACCATCGAAGTTATCATTGTTCTTTTCATGCCTCCTTCTGATGATGTTGAAATCACCCCCAACCAGAATTGGGAGTGTCTCCTCACCACATATTCGCACAAGGTCAGCCAGAAAATCAGATTTTAACTCTGGTTGTGCAGCTCCATATACTGCAACCAGCGCCCAATGAAACCCATCAATCTTCGACCTTACACTTAATTTGACGGCAAATTCCCCGAAAAAAACATTCCGAACCTCCAAGGTTTCACGTTTGACCCCAAGTAAAATCCCACCGGACCTACCTCTTGGTGGTAAACAATGCCAGTCAAAGTCAACTCCCCCTGTGAGTGTGTTGAGAAACTGGGATGTAAAATTATCTCTACCTGTTTCGGATAGGGCAATAAAATCTAATTTATGATGAATAGACGCATCCGCCAAGAACCTACGTTTAGCCAAGTCTTTCAGACCTCTGCTATTCCAAAAGATTCCTCTCATCTATCATCATAAAATTTTTTAGCAGTCCTATTTCGCAAACTCCTCCGTACAGCCGAAGCCGGATAGATTTTCCGGTTCCATTTCCGTTTCTCTCTGTGTGACTCATCAACTTGGTCCATACGTCCAAGCTCATTGAGTATTCTTTCCTCCGGCTTATTCGGTTCCGGTGACTGAATGCTTTCACAATCCAAGGAGTGTGTGGGAGACGATATTAAGTCTTCGCACATATTATTGAAAATTCCTAACTCCTTGATTTCCGCATCATTTAAAGGTTTAACCGCAGCTATGTTTCTAATTACTTCCACCGCCCGTTCTGCCTCCAGATCAAGCAAATCATTCACTGATTTTGCTATCTCTTTCCCATCACTTCCTAATGACACTCCCAACTCGTTGGCCTTATGCATAATATCTACCTCAGAGAAATGTAGAATTGAGTTGGAGGTATCGATTGACAAACCTGTCGTGGCTTCTGTCCTGTTTCTAAATATTCGTGGAGGGTGATTAACTACTAGTGTCACACTCCAGAAGTAATCTCCAATATATCTATTTTCCCACTAGAAAGACAACAAGTGGTCCATAGGTTTGTTTCTTTAACACTACAATTATTCAGATTTAGGGCATAAATATCGAAGCTGAGCTACTTGCTACCAGAGAAGGACGCCATGAACCTGTTCTTTCTCTTAACGACAGTCTGAGACTGTCAATTTGGAAGGAAACTTAAAGTTGCAGGTCACAATACACATCATCATCATCATCATCATCATAACAATGTTAATGAACTGAGATTATTAATGCCAGGTAGAGAGCAGGGCCTTGTCCTTCGACCTGAGAATTTTAAATTTTACTAATTCAGGATTCGAACAGTCTTAAACAGGAAGAGGGCAAAGCTACACACTGAACTTGATGTTCAGAAATACTAGTAGCTGACAGTTACAAGGTACGGTACAGAAAAAGTTGGGCGTCGAAGATGAAAGATCATGAGAACACCGGAGAGAGCGTCGAAACTTGCATGTGTCACAATAGAAGATCACAGCTAGTGACTAAAAAGCCCACATGTTGATTCCTCAAAAAAAAACACATATTTCTTCAGGCACTTTCTCTTCAGCTGGTGTCGTGCACTCCCTCCGTTCCTAAATATAAGACCTTTTAGAGATTCCATTATAAGTCTACATACGAAGCAAAATGAGTGAATCTTACTCTAAAATAGGTCTATATACATCCGTATGTAGTCCATAGTGTAATATCTAAAAGGTCTTATATTTAGGAACGGAGGGAGTATTTTAGTACCAGTGATGGTGAAATGAGCTGCCACATCAGGCCCGAGACCTCTTTGAGCAGCGTCAAGGGCGACGACTTGCTTTTGTATGCGCTGAGTCATCCAAGATTTCCAAAAAAAATTTGGTGAAGGAGGAACGAAGCCCCCGGCCTCTGCATCGGGGGCGATGCATGCAGCCATTTTATTATAAATCGAACATAGTATCAAAGTCTCAAAGTCTCAAGAAGATAAAGAAAAATACAATAAGAAACCTCGTTTGGCTTCGTCCATAGACTACGATGCCTACACACCTAGTCTATTAACAGCTTGCCATCCAAGATTTCCATGCTCCAACCAAAAAAATGCAAAAATAAAAAACTACCTCCTGCAGCAACCTATCAGGTGCAATGAAATCCCCATCAACTCCTTTAGCCAATGTAGTAGAGTCATCCAAGATTTTTGCTCTGCGCTCCTGGAATGGAGTGTTGTATAAAACTAAGGCATAATGAAACCTGAATACTGATTAACAAAAAATCATTAATGGGGCGATTCCGTATTATCCCTGTTTTCTGTAGTTAAATAAGTTAGCCCAAGATAACGATATTTCTCAAGTGAAACAGATTGTGCACAGAATTATAACTTTGTTCTATGAAACCCCCAAAAGGACATTTGTTCAATGATCTACAAAAAGAATTTGAGATCTCCGATTGCATATGAAAAGCTTATATCTGCTTATCAATCACGACCCCAGCCTTTTCAACAGTGCATATCTCGGATTGCATATGTACAAGTCCGTTTTGATTGTTGCATGTTGGAGCATGGGGTTTGCCTTCTGCCTTGACCCTCGCTGATAGTTGCAGGTTGAAGCATGGGGTTTGCCTTCTGCCTTCACCCTCGCTGATAGTTGCAGGTTGGAGCATGGGGTTTTTCTTCTGCCTTCATCATCACTGATAGTTGAAGGTTGGAGCATAGGGTTTGCCTTCTGCCTTCACCCTCGCTGATAGTTGCAGGTTGGAGCATGGGGTTTGCCTTCACCCTCGCTGATAGCTGCAGGTTGGAGCATGGGGTTTGCCTTCACCCTCGCTGATAGCTGCAGGTTGGAACATGGGTTTTGCCTTCGGCCTTCACCCTCGCGGATAGTTGCAGGTTGGAGCATGGGTTTTGACTTCCGTCTTCACCCTCGCCGATAGTTACAGATTGGAGCATGGGTTTTGCCTTCTGCCTTCACCCTCGCTGATAGTTGTAGGTTGAAGCATGGGTTTTGCTTTCTGCCTTCACCCTCGCTGATAATTGCAGGTTGGAGCATGGGGTTTGTCTTCTGTCTTGACCCTCGCTGATAGTTGCAGGTTGGAGCATGGGGTTTGCAATCCAGGCCCTATGCTCAAGAGACAGAATGAATTGATGACATGCATCATCAGGGTCTCCGACAGGTAAACTCCACAACTCAATTAAATGTATTATTATTTAACCCCATGCTCAATTATTGTTGGCTGGTTTTGTTTTGGATCATCATCGTAGTTGGCGACGGTATGGTCTCATACAAGAAATCTTTGAGCATTGATGTACACGGGGGGTTTGTTCCCAACGAAGATGCCCCTGTTCTTTAAGAACAAACAAGCTCGAAGGTCTCTTTTTTGCTTTGCTAGGTGATACTTCCAGTTCGTGACAAAAGAGGTAAACACAAATTGTACTTAGGGGGACAATGTTGCACGCATTAGAAGGCAATATACTATGGGCAAGGGACCTCCATACACCAACTGAACCATGAAACTGCTATTGAGTTAAAAATAGGGTATAAAAATCTCAATCAAAACATGTGCTTTGGAATATACATACCACCACCGAGCATAGAGGTAACTTCAAACAGTTCAATAGTGGAAGTAAGATTACAATAGAAGTACAAACTACAATAATCAGTAACGGATTTAGCAGTACCACATACACACACATTACAAGAATCAATAATGGATGCAATCTGTTTATTTGCCCGACGCTTCCGCCACACCTATCAAGGACGAGGCCCAAATCGCCGTCGACCTCAGGAGGCAGGAGGCTCCTGACCGGGTCCTCCATTCTGGCTGCCCCTGCTGAAACCAGCGAGTAGCCCAGGCGAAGCGGTGGCCGCATGGAGATATTATTCAGAAATCCTTGTTATGTTTTGATTTAAGCCTTGTCAGAGGCCTTGATTACTCCACTGATACTGGTGTGAGTGTGATATATGAAGCTGTGTTCAACTTAAGGGCTGCCTGCCACACAGGTTGGAGTTTCTTATTATTCACATATCTCCACGTTAGCTTTTCTATGGTACTACTCCATTGTAAATGATGCTTTACTATTCATTTATCCTGAAATCTGTCATTTTATTCATCATCTCAAACCATACCCCAAATCATCTTTCTCCAACACAGTGAAGAGACACTTTCATTTGATTCATCTTGTGTTAACTCATTTCTTTCGCTATAGGTCGGGTCCATTGCGGCTGGTGGTCGTTATGACAACCTTGTGGCTAGCATCGTTCATGGCAATAAGTCCCCGTTGTTGGCGAATCGAATGGGTCTTCACGATACTTATTGAGTTGCAGTAGCACATCCAAAATGAACTGGGCTTATTGAATCACAGGTGGTACACGTAACCGAAACGGAGGTTCTGCTGTCGATTCTCGGGTCGGACCTTCTGTTAGCCGCCGAGAGCTGTGGAGTGCGGGGATAAAGACACAATTCAAGTCACGCCGAGAGTGTTAACAATGTAGTCAGGAATCCTATGGATGGCGCTGGTCAGCGAGTCTGGGATGAGGGACGGAACGCTTAAGCTGAAGGAAATCATAGGTCGCCCGGAAGAGGAGTTTCCAAGAAAGGATTTTTCTCAGGCGCTCAAGCGGAGATTAAATAACTAACTGCTAGAGATGAAGAAATCTTAGGTAGGTGTGGAGCAGATATTTACTAAAGCCCTCCAGAGAACATGTACAAATGCCGAGGCAGATATACACTTAGAATACCGGTATTTGATTTATACCGACAAAATATAACCTATCTTTAATTTCTGCACCTGTCTTGTCTTCAAACAATATCAAGTATACATACACAGTAAGAAAAAGTTTTGGCTGTGATGAATGAATTGTCTTCACTGCTGCAAATATGTCTTGCAAGATCTTGGAAGAACTGTTTTGAGTCATATATACTTACTGTGGAGACATCCAATGAGGTATCTCGTCAGCTCTGCCGACTGTGACGATGGAATGCCCGCTCTAACCATGTAAGCTCCCTTTGTTTTTGGTGATTCCAACTACTTGCGCTATGCTGAATTTCCGAAGCAATCAACGTGCATACAGATCAATAGACCACTGATGCGCTGTATTTGTTTCAGTTCCAGCAGATCAAGTCGACACGCTATGCACGTGGTGGCAGCAGCAACTATGTTCTGTTTCCTGCTCTCTCCTCCCTTCACCTCGTCTGTTCTTCAGTTCAACACCATTTCCCCTAAGCTTTCTGAAACTTTACATTTTGGATGTACACACAGCCAAAAAACATTATCAGAGTTGAGAAAGCAGAGCAGAACAGTGGAGTGGACCTGAAGCTACAGCCAAATAGTGAGAGCTCAGAAACAGAGCAAAAGCAGAGGAAGGGACATGCAAAATTCATAGTTGAGAAAACAGGGCAGAGGAGTAGAGGAGGACTGCAGGAATATCAGAGTTTAGAAAGCAGAGGAAGCACAATTGCAGTCTGTATCAGTCACTTCTGCTTGTCCATCTTTTTCCACTGCCTTTTGCTAAATGCTACTGTTTATTTATTTATTTATCCGAACATGTGCATTCAGGACAAACTTATCAGAAGCATTCCGTCATCTTCAGGAGATGACTCGCCATAGCTGACAATTGAAAAACCATTCGTAGTAGGAAACATGTTTTTGGAGACAACATTTCTAGCTATCCATATACTCCAAACTAAACCAGAAACTATGACAGCCATCAAATTTCTAACCTCTCCAGTAAATTTACCGAAAAAGGCTTTCGCCCCGCTTTATATATAAAGCAACGATCGGCATACATACTGCAAATTTGATACCTCTCCAGTAAATCTTAGAAACCAACTACACAGATCACTAAAAGATTGATTGGATTGGTTTGGTGTGTGATTGTTAACCAATGAACAACTGGGTGGCTTGATTGCTTGGTTTCTCCAGCTCCAGCTTGGTGTACCTGGTGTTCACGATCGATCAAGCTGGAGGCGGTGAGAGGTGCTGCAGAGGCGGCGATGGCGGTAGAGGTTGCCTGGCACGAGCTGGAGTGGAGTCGTCATCACGTTTTGAAAGGTAAGTGTTTGGTCTGTACGTAGGTAGCTAGGGTTTTTGATGCCGTAGATTGAGTATCACACAGTCTAGTGTGTATTATCCTTGTTAAAAAGAAAGAGAGGATAGATAGGTACCATACCAGCCAATATTTAAGATTTCAGAATTTATCTCAAACAAGTACTAGGATATTGTAGTGCCAAATTTGTGAGAAATAATAGAAGCCAATTAAGTTGACCAGGACGAAAATAACCAAATACATGTCCAACAACAAACAGAGTAAACTTATTTATTACATTAGGAAGTCACCATATTTCTTGAAACTAAAATCGTCTGCTCGGCTTAACAGGTCATTAACTTCAATCTGTTACACATAAATAAATCCTAGTGATGACACAACATAAAAGGACGAACGGCGGGGAAGACACCAAGTCGACACGAAAGCAAAGATGAGTAACTTAATCAATGTTGATGAGACACACTTGTCCATGAATGGTCATCAACCAATTAGCAGCATACGAGAATGATGTGGCATTAGCAACTCGCAGCCTGTACTGCTACAAAATAATAATAAATTGTCATTACCAAGATGTGAACTGTGGAGAGGCCAGGAGAAACAATTGCATACAAGTAGATCAGAATTGATTACCTGGATGTGTTGATGGTGTCTAGAGAAACAAGATCTTGGGACGTGGACTTGGGAGGTTCTTTGCTGCTTCTTTCCACTCATTTTTTGTTTCATCTCCCACATCACGATGGAGAGCAATCTCCTCAAGATGCCAAAGGGACTGGACCGCTGATGTGCCGGAAATAGAGCCAGCCAGATCTTTGCATAGCAGCTGTAGCGACTTGAGGCACGCTAGAGCTCCCTCTTTGATTTCCAGCTGATCAATTGTGGATTCTACCACAATGGATAGGCGTGATGACGAGCTTGCCCAGGCTAGTTGCAACCAGCTTCAGGTACGCCAGGCCGGGCACTTTGCTGAGGGCAGCAAGGAAGTCTTGGCTCAGGCTCAGCTGCGGGGATGAAAGTCCTAGCTTAGTGAGACCGCCCAGAAAGGCAACAAATGGGGGCAGGCTGCATATGTTGCTTCCTTGCAGCTTGAGCGAGCCAAGATAGCAGCAGTAATTCTTTCCTTTCTCCAGAGAGAAATTCAGCCTGTCTTGGGTCAACTCACCTTCAAAACTGAGTGAGAGTGAAGGGGTCCCGGTGAACTCGGTGCTTCTCTCAACGAACCCCTTGATGGCCTTTGAGAGATGACTTGAGCTGCTGGTGTCGGTGGTAGGCTCACACCATATTTTCACCTTTGTCAGATAATTCATATGATCCATGAGCTGTGCAAACTGTTGGTTCTTTGTGCTGTCCACAACAAATCCTGCCAGTGTTTTTAATTCGCTCTCCAGTGACAACCAACTCTGTAGCTTACTCATTCTCCGGTCTCCTACATCTTGTTCGAGCTTAAACTTCCCAAATATATGAAGTAAATGTGGCAGCTCCAGGACATGTGTTGGCAGAATCTCTATACGTGTCCTTCTTACATCCAGTGTATCTAATAATTGAAGCTTGCTGATCTCCTTTGGAAGCGCCGTCGCAGTAACAGCTTTCCCGAGGCATAGGTACCTCAACAACAATAGTTTTCTGCATATCAACTTGAGATGGCTATCCCCCAAGGGTGCATCGCACTCGTCCAGATCCAAAACTCGCAGCAGTTCATACTTGGAGAAGTCCAGGACAGATTCGTGCGCTTTGCCCAAGATTGTCAGTGACCGCACAAGAGTTAAACCTTTCACTTTTCTGGGCATTGCATGACGCAGAGCAAGCCGACGGATATTACTGTGCTGGCGTGGGGTAGACTGCCGATTGCACAACACGGTAACAAAGTTGTCAGACATGGACTTGCGTAGGACGAACTCCAGCATCATGCCATGGTTATAGCATGTCTTCACCTCTGTGCTGTTACCACTGGCATCCATAGGCTGGATGATACTCCGTTCGACAAGCTTATCGAAATTGCTAATAGCGGCATCAACATCACTACATGTATTGTCTCCTGGGGACAACCCTTCTGCTAACCATCTCCTTAACAAGCTTGATTTCTTGATAGGACGACCACTTGGGTAGGTACCCAAATAGAGCAAGAATGTCCTGGCAACCTGGCTACCGAGGCTGCTGTAGCTCTGGACAAGCACACGCCTCATTCTTGCAAATAGATCATCGCTCTCCAGATGTGTACATAGGTCGGCGCATAATTTTGCCAATATCATGGGTGTTCGATTACCTGTGCTTTGCAAGAACCTGGCGGTGTGGTAACAAGTGCAAGGGGAAGACCATCACATTTCTTGAGCGCTTCAGAGCCGAGGTCCTCCGCATCTGGCGGTAGATCGTCATCTTGGAAAGCTTCCTTGAAGAACAATAGTCTTGAGTGTTGGTCGGCAAGAGTTGCCATTGTGTACACATGATCATGAACAGTTGAGCTCCTGCAGGTATTTGCTACGTGTTGAATAGTCGTGTTAACTAGAAATCTGCCACTTAACCCCACGAAGGCCTCTTTCATGTCATGCCAGTATGCTACTGCCCGCAAGTCATCAATTACAATGAAAAACCTAGATACCAAAAAAAACGTGACAGACCAATTAGCCTAGGATTAGATCGGTAAATGAAGCTAGAAGAGCAAAAGAGGTAGGGAACTGAATGGATGAGCTACCTCTTGGTGCCTATGCACTCCTTGATGCTTGCTTGCCTTAAGCTGGGTGAGACCGCCACTGGTGGGTAGGGGAAGGTGGCCAAGCTGCCGGAATATCTCCTTGAGAACATCAGTGGCTACCCCACTCCCCCCTATTTTAGTTGGAGGGATCCAAGCCCGTACTTCATATTGGCTCTCAATTACCTTGTAGTTGTACACATGATTGGCAAGGAGAGTCTTCCCCATACCATGGAACCCCACAATGGTAATCACTTTGAGCGGCTGCTCCCGCCGGATCAGATCCAGAAGCTCATCACGGAGACCTTCCATTCCCACGGGCACGGCCATGGATGCTTCTGAATGGGTGTTAATGTCGTCGTCCACCATTGCCGTCAACGGCGCAAGAACGAACGCCTTGGTGAGGAGGTGTTGCTGGTGGTGTTGCTATATGTGTCTCTCAGCTTGGATGCATCCTCTGATCTCCCCTTGAGCTTCCGGATCTCCGCAGCGAACTCGGTACGGGCCTTCACCGTCTTCACCCGGTGGACAGCCCGACAGAGTCTTGATGCAGTCTATGCATGAAGCACTTGATGCAGTCCTCTATGGCATGTGCTAGTTCATGCACCACAGCCACCGCGACAGCCACCCCGGCGATCATCATCCTGGATGACGGCCGAAATCATAGCAAACTTGTTCTTGATGTAGATGATGTCATTCTTCAGGTTCTTCCGGAGCTCATGCTTTGCCTGCAAGAAATCAAAGAGCTTTGGCACCATCCGCTCAACGAAGGAGGTGGCTGCGGCCGTCGCCACAGCATCCATCCCTCTCTCTCTCTCTCTCTCTCTCTGGGTGGGTGTGGGGGGCGGAGTTGTTTTGCAAGATCATATTATGGAGTTTCTACCTGCAGGCGGGGACGAAAACACGTAACAGCCATAGGAAGTTAAGCTACGACTAGCAAGACCTGGAAGGCTATACGGTTTTAGTACTCCAATAATAATTCGGACCGACCACATGCACGAACCAGCCAAAAGATTATCCAGTTCACGTGGTAGCTTAGCACGCATTACCCTTTTTAAATAGCACTAATTTCTTGTAGGAAATAGCGGATGAGCTGCCATTTAATGCAAAGCAAAAATTTAGAGGATGCAATTTTGAAGATGTTGCTACTCCCTGGTTGGGTTTATAAGCCGGATCTGGAATTCTTGGTCATCAGTTCGACGATGTCTAGTATGTGCTGAAAAAAGGAAAACTTCATTTGTTGTCAAATCTAAAGATATTTTTTCAGACAAATAAAACACAAGTGTCGCTAGTGAAATTGGGGACCTAGAAACCCACTCCCGACTTGTAAACCCAGCCGGAAGAAGGTCTATAAATTTTGAATGAATGCGAGCAGCATTTTATCTGAGCATATAAATTAACTGACTTTTAGATGTTATGCTAGTTCAAAATGTTTTGTTCCCCAAAACCCACTAAGGGTTATGTTTCGTAAAAGGGTCAATAACATTTAACGAAATTGGTTTTGAATTTTGTAGTTCCATATTCGTTATTGTTTAATATATCCATTTCGTCCCGCTTGATATATAAAACAACAACCGAACCAAATACACAGTCGAACGATACAAGAGGATGATGTAGCCCTCATACAATGTCGATCCCGAGATAACCGGATCACGCAGAACTACGCTATCGAGAGAAAGCATAGGGAAAAGTGAGTACAATGCCACACAAAGACCTAAACACCTAAGCGCAGGAGGGAAAACAGCGGATTGCGTCACCGCGGCCGAGTCCAGAGCGGACAACGGTCTTCACCAAAACCCTAGTATGACGAGGAATACCACGACGACATCTTCGGAAAGATAGCGGTGCTCGCAAGCGTCGCCATCGTAGGAGACAAAGGGCAGAGCTTTCGCTCGGTACCTCCCCCATGCCACACTACTAGGGAAAGGCCTAATGTATCCATCCTTCACTCCATATAACCAAAAACTATAAATTGCCTTACATAAAGAGAATGAAACATCTCGCAAAAAAAAGAGAAAGAAGGAAACGTAATGTGAAATGGCCGTAGAAAGCACTATTAAAGAACACATAATACGACTGAAAAAACTATTAATTGCCTTACATAACCAAAATGAAACATCTCGCAAAAAAAAGAGAGGAAGAAACGTAATGTGAAATGGCCGTACAAAACCACTATTAAAGAACACATAATAAGACTGAAAAAACTATTAATTGCCTTACATAAACAGAATGAAACATCTCGGAAAAAAAGAGAGAGAAGAAAACGTAATGTGAAATGGCCGTAGAAATCACTATTAAAGAACACATAATACGACTGAAAAAACTATTAATTGCCTTACATAAACAGAATGAAACATCTCGCAAAAAAAGAGAGGAGGAAACGTAATGTGAAATGGCCGTAGAAATCACTATTAAAAAACACATAATACGACTAAAAAAACTATTAATTCCCTAACATAAACAGAATGAAACATCTCGCAAAAAAAAAGATAAAAAAACGTAATGTGAAATTGCCGTAGAAAGCACTATTAAAGAACACATAATACGACTGAAAAACTATAAATTGCCTTACATAAAGAGAATGAAACATCTCGCAAAAAAAGAGAGAGGAGGAAACGTAATGTGAGATGGCCGTAAAAAGCACTATTAAAGAACACATAATATGACTGAAAAAACTATTAATTGCCTTACATAAACAAAATGAAACATCTCGCAAAAAAAGAGAGAGGAAGAAACGTAATGTGAAATGGCCGTAAAAAAGCACTATTAGAGAACACATAATACGACTGGAAAAACTATTAATTGCCTTACATAAACAGAACGAAACATCTCGCAAAAAAAGAGATAGAAGGAAACGTAATATGAAATGGCCGTAGAAAGCACTATTAAAGAACACATAATACGACTGAAAAAACTATTAATTGCCTTACATAAATAAAATGAAACATCTCGCAAAAAAAAAGAGAGGAAGAATGGTAATGTGAAATGGCCGTAAAAAAGCACTATTAGAGAACACATAATACGACTGGAAAAACTATTAATTGCCTTACATAATCAGAATGAAACATCTCGCAAAAAAAAAGATAGAAGGAAACGTAATATGAAATGGCCGTAGAAAGCACTATTAAAGAACACATAATACGACTGAAAAAACTATTAATTACCTTACATAAACAGAATGAAACATCTCACAAAGAAAGAGAGGAGGAAACGTAATGTGAAATGGCCGTAGAATGCACTATTAAAGAACACATAATACGACTGAAAAAACTATTAATTACCTTACATAAACAGAATGAAACATCTCGCAAAAAAGAGAGAGAAGAAAACGTAATGTGAAATGACCGTAGAAAGCATTATTAAAGAACACATAATACGACTGAAAAAACTATTAATTGCCTTACATAAACAGAATGAAACATCTCACAAAAAAGAGAAAAAAGGATACGTAATTTGAAATGGCCGTAGAAAGCACTATTAAAGAACACATAATACGACTGAAAAAACTATTAATTGCCTTAAATAAACAGAATGAAACATCTCGCAAAAAAAGAGAGAGAAGGAAACGTAATGTGAAATGGCCGTAGAAAGCATTATTAAAGAACACATAATACGACTGAAAAAACTATTATTTGTCTTACATAAACAGAATGAAACATCTCGCAGAAAAAGAGAGAAAAGGAAACATAATGTGAAATGGTCGTAGAAAGCACTATTAAAGAACACATAATACGACTGAAAAAACTATTAGTTGCCTTACATAAACAGAATGAAACATCTCGCAAAAAAAAAGAGAGAAGGAAACGTAATGTGAGATGGCCGTAGAAAGCATTATTAAAGAACACATAATACGACTGAAAAAACTATTAATTGCCTTACATAAGCATAATGAAACATCTCGCAGAAAAAGAGAGAAAAGAAAACGTAATGTGAAATGGCCGTAGAAAGCACTATTAAAGAACACATAATACGACTGAAAAAACTATTAGTTGCCTTACATAAACAGAATGAAACATCTCGCAAAAAAAAAGAGAAGGAAACGTAATGTGAAATGGCCGTAGAAAGCATTATTAAAGAACACATAACACGACTGAAAAAAACTATTAATTACCTTACATAAACAGAATGAAACATCTCACAGAAAAAGAGAGAGAAGGAAACGTAATGTGAAATGACCGTAGAAAGCACTATTAAAGAACACATAACACGACTGAAAAACTATTAATTGTCTTATATAACCAGAATGAAACATCTCGCAAAACGAGAGAGAGGGTGAAACGTAATTTGAAATGGCCGTAGAAAGCATTATTAAAAAACACGTAATACGACTGAAAAAACTATTAGTTGCCTTACATAAACAGATTGAAACATCTCGCAAAAAAAAAGAGAGAGAGGGAAACGTAATGTAAAATCGCCGTAAAAAACACTATTAAAGAACACATAATACGATGGAAAAAATTATTAGTTGCTTTACATAAATTGAATGAAACATTTCGCAAAAACAAAAAGAGAAGGAAACGTAATGTGAAATGGCCCTAGAAAGCATTATTAAAGAACAAATAATACGACTGAAAGCTTTTACAAGCAATTTAAGTGTAGATTGGAAATAACAAAAATATTTATCACCAACCTATGGGTAAGTCGGTGTTGCTCAAATTGTTGAGGATGTCAAATGAACAGGACACCAACTTTGGGTTCAGAACTGGAGACAATCGATCACTTCTTCTAAAAGTGAATAGGCAGATAGTTTGCTAGAAATTTGTGGAAAAACAGGTAAATAACTATGGAAGTATATTTATTCAACATCGGCATTCGCCAAGCAGTCAGCCAAAGGCATTTCTAAGTTGATGTACGAGAGATGGTTGCAGAATAGAATACGGAACATATATAATACAAAGTATTAAAGGCCTAATGTATCGAGAGATGGTTGCAGAATAGAATACAGAACTGGCGATGCATGGGTTACCACCTGCCGACACGTGTTAACGTTTTTTCACAGGCTTTTTACGGTGCTACACCGGCTGGTTTCCCATCTGTTCCTCTTATGCGGTGGACCGCCACCTGTGCCCTTCTTCACTTGCCACATTGACTGGATTCTGCTCTCTCGATATACGATACAAAACACTCGAGAGGTCGGCCTACTCTTCTCTCGGTTCGTTCGCCCCATGGTGGCGGCGTCTGACCGATCTGCTCGAACGTGCCGGAGTCGGAGAGCCGAAGCCGGAGGAAAGCTCGCGTCGCTTACGTCTGCCCCCGCCCCCGCTCCCGCCGCCCGCTCATGCCCGTGGTCGCCGCCGCCGCGTGCGTGGACCATGCGCGCTGGCCGCAGTCGTGTGCTGCCGCCCGTGTGTGGAGGCCGCTGCGTGCAGCCGCCCCGCCACAGCCGGTGGCCGCCGGGCGTGCAGGCCGCCAACGGACGTGTGGGCCGTTGCCGCGTGCTGGCCGCCGCGTATGCTGGTTGCTGCGCGTGTGCTGGCCGCATGTGCTTGCTGCGCGTACTGGTTGATTGCTAGCAATCGTCGTGCGCGTGCTGGCCGCGAACGTGATTGCCGGTGGGCGTGCTGACCCATGGATTCAATATATGTTACTGAAGCCCTGGATTCAGCGTCGCCCACCCTCCTCGACCACCACGCCGCTGCCCAACGGCCCATGGCCAATGGAGGCCGCCCCCTTTAGCTCGCGCTGGCCCTGCTACCTTCACGCCTCTACCAGTTTCTCTGCCCATGTCTTGCAGATAGACAGACTTTTCCTTCTTCCTCTCCTCCTCTTGATTAGCATGCTCCTCTCCCATCCACTCCTCTCCTTTGATTTAACACCTAGAATTTTTCATCTTCGTGCAGAATATTTTATGTATATGCCTGCAAGGTGCTCGATGAATTGTTTTGAGTGTTGGACATGGGTGTTCGTTCAATTTTGTCCTCACTTCTTGGACCCAGTTCAGATTAGTTTCTTCTTCTCACGAGTTAGTTTATTTCGCTCCTTCTGCTGTCATACTTAGAGCCCTGGTTCAGATTGTATTTTTTTTCCTTCCAGTTCTGGTTAGTGATTTTTGTATATCAATTTTGTGTTCAAAATTTTCCGTCAGACCATAGAAGCAATTTTTATCCCATTGGCTGTTTTACTCTATTTTTTATACAAATGCTAGACCGCCAGTTCGAATCATGATCATTGAGTGTCCTTCTTTGTAACTTTGCAAACAGGTTAATAATTTTACAAAGGAGAACCTTGTGTTCTGGAATATGGATGGAAGGTACAAATGCTAGACCGCCAGTTCGGATCATGATCCATGTTTTTGCAGGCACATTGACATGAATTTCATAGTCGTTAGCCTCTCTACATCATGTCTTGGGTCACTAAACTAAATCACATGCTCAATATGTTCTAATATTGTCAAGTTACATATCTTTAGTTGTTCAGTGGGGGGCTTAAATTTAGCTTGCCACTGCAACATAATATATAATTCATCAGTTTGGAGCCTAATTGCATATTATTGCTTCTTCTTTTCCCTCCAACTACCATGTCTTCTTACATTATTGTATTGTTTCTTTTATGAGGATAGAGATATTAACTCAGTTCAGCCCAGGAGCCACTCATTTGTATCTCATAATTCTCAGAGCTGAGGTTCTAATATTCAAAAAAAAATTATTGGTTGGTCTCATCCAGGGATTCAAATTAAACCAATAAACAAGAATGTTATGAGTATATATTACCTCTTCCTCTGCTGTATGATTTTCTCGAGATTAGTTATACTATAACTTTGAAGATTACAAACCTAGCACTGAATGAGTTACATGGTTTATGTAAATGGCAATACTAGATACATTTGTATCCTGACACTTACACAACAAACTAAAGCTTGGAGGCCATCTATGTAGTTTACATTTACATATGTGATCGCGCAAAAGTATTTCGAGAGTTTGAAAAGGTACAATTATGTTGATACTTACTACAATGTATGCCAACAAATATAGTTGTATAGCATTATTATCTGATGCAAATATATTTTAAAATGTAGGTCTGCTGATGCTTTAATATGTTGTAGTTTCTGTCTAGAATATTATGCTAAATTTTGTTGTCCCCCTGTAACATACTAGTAAATTTTGGATTCTTAGAAAACGTCAGCTTTTCTCAATTATTCAGAGTAATACAAAATACTAGAAGCTGTCTGGAAGGTGCACACTTAATATGCTACTTTCAATTGGATAACTAATATTTTCTTTTTTTGGTATCCTGATCTACAGAATTACGGCTGAGATCTCTTCCTTTTTTTCCTTTATTTTCTTCTTATCATCGTAGTAATTATTACTTCCTTCAAGGTCCACCAAGATAAGTAGCATTTACTGGAAAATCTATAATGTATTTGAATACGTATCAGACCGAAGAATGTAAGGGTTGGATACAAGTATTTTCATAGTTCATCTTCCTTTTGGCTTCTTTTCTGGCTTTTATTCTACTACCTGCCAATCATGTATAGGATTTACGCAGCGAAAATGCTCGACTATTCCGTTGTAACTGTCATCATGTAGTGCTTACTTCCTTGCCTCCAATATATATTGGAATAGTATGTGCCTTATGTTAATCGATTCGATTAGCCGATGTATAATTCTAACTTCTATGGATCGACAAAGGAGCTGCACAGCCAACGTTTTAGTGTATGTTTCTGATGTTCCAAAAATTTATGATGACGGGTAAAACGCCGACCTGCCGGGATGCTATAGCTTGGCCATCAGACTACATTCCTTTTTTCTTCAGATCTATTAGTAATATTTCTGAATCATTCATGTCTGTCCCAGCACCAATCATTGTAGGTTCCATTCTTTGTCAAAGTCTGCTAATTATGAATGTGCTCTTTACTTTGTGCTTCAGAAACAAATATGCATATCAAGACTTTGCTCAGTCAAATCTGAGTTATCGTAGCAGCTATAAATCTCTAGCTTCCAGTTCAGTTTATACCCTGACGTTGTTTAATTTGAACATGATGTTTCTTTTGAGTTGCAGGGTTCAATGTTCGAATTGTTGAGCATTAGCTTCACTGTTTGGATGTCGGAGGTCAAAACAAGGCATGAGCTGCTGCCATGTCGCACTGCTGGATTACAAACTCATTTATAGGCTATCGTAGATGGTAATACTGCTTCTAAAAGAAGGATCCATATTCATCTACCAACAAAATGTGGAAAAACTCTTACATGGAACATCAGGGTACAAATAGTAGACCGGTCCGCCTTCTTGCTCTCTGTTATTTGGTTTCATAATAAGTAACAAATGGGCTCTAGATACTAACTCACAAATAGACTCTTTCATATCCAGAGTGGGGTAATAATTAATTTTGAATACCATGCTAAGTTCACGATATGCACGGTTCAGACTTTGAGTTACAGTCCACTCCAAACTAGCTAAACTGCGAAGTTGCTTTGTACCCCTCTTCTCCAATCTATCATGGTAGTTCTTGGTAAGTAGCGCAAACGGTTGACGAGTATAAGGGATTTGGTGATATTGGACGTCCATATAAAGAGTTGATCCAACATCTTGCATCGTGTAAATTATAAGAGAAATCTTTTCCGTTATATTTTGTAGAGATTTTGGTCGCTTCGCGAGTATTTTTAACATGACTGGTTTTCTCAACTTGGTAGATGTTCATGTTAGGTTAATTTTTGGTTGCCTTTTCACATGACTTTTAAACATTGTTGCACCTCTCAACTCAGTTAGCATTATATGTACAAATTGGTAGATGTTGTCATCTGATGATTGCTGACTTGTTGTTACAGATATATTTCCTCCAGCTGGTGCTGCTAAGGAGCCAAGGTGCCAAATATGTATCACTAATGAACAGTATATTTCTTTTTCCATTCCTTTGTATGTTCTTTACACACATTGTTGTGGCATAAAATAATAATTACTTCATATTTTCTTTTTGTACAAAAAATGCTCCACATTTATATATAAAGATTTTGTATCAAATTTCTCTTAACCGAAGAACAATTTATATATGAACAAACAATCATCCATTTTGTAGCAAATAACTTCATTTACACACACTTCCTCCAAAGATTTTGTAGCAAATTTGTCTTAATTGAAGAACAATTTATATATGAACAAACAATCATCCGTCCTTTCTTGGAGTAATTAGTCGAAAAAACTAATATAAAATGAAAATAGATAATCAATGTCAGATTAACATTTTTTACCGTACTAAAAGTATTTTGAACCAACAGTCTACAAACGGAGGAAAAAGGAGACACATTTTTAAAGTGGCTAAGGACCTACATGTAGTAAGCAACAATGTAAAAGAACTTCGCAACCAGCTCGACCTCAAAGCTAATGCTGCTCCTTCTCTTCCTTAAAAATAAAGATAAAAATAAAAAACTTCTCTTGAAAATAAAAAACAACACACAAGCACCCATGCACCAGCTCAACCACGGGGCGCGGCTTCTGCCTGCTAGTTACTTCTAAGTTGATGTATGAGCCGAACACATGCAAACGTCCAGCATTCATGGAGACTTTATTGACGTAGAGGCGGTAGTACGTACAACTAGAGGAGCACCCAGCAGAGAAGAAGAGCGGCCATTATCATGATCTGCACCTTCGCCGGCGCGGGTGCAGCTGCTGCCGTCTCGAGCGTCGCCGGCGCGGGTGCAGCTGCTGCCGTCTCGAGCGTCGCCGGCGCGGGTGCAGCTGCTGCCGTCTCGAGCGTGTCAAACGTCAGCATGCCACCACCACCGTCTTGGAGGTCGTAGGTCATGGTCCTGCCAGTCTGCAGCATGCTGCCCAGGATGGAACCGCCGATAGACGGCAGTATGGTGAGGCACGTCATCCCGCTGTCAAGGGTGAAGAAGTAGTTGTGCACCTTGAGCTCCATCACCGCGTCAGCGCCGTCGAACACCAGCGCTAGCTTGGGAACCTCTTTGTTGGCGAAGGCCTGCGTGTCGAAGCAAAGGTGGTTCTCATCGTCGGGGTTCGTCGGACTAACACCCTTGGACTGGAACTTGCTCACGAGCTCTCGCCTCAGGACATTGTACGCGTCCTGCTCCAGGTAGGTGACCGGCAAGGTGGTGCTCAGGAACGTCCCACCGCCGTCCTTGTTGACGTCGAAGGTTCCCGCGGGGATGTCGCTGAGGAGCTGGCCGTCTACCTGCACGCCGGTGAGCCTGACGTAGTACCAGTGAGGGTTCTGGCTGGTCGTCGGCACCAGCAGCGGCGTGCCCTGGCCGCCCTTAGGCGTCTCGTCGCCCCAGCTGATGAAGCTCTTGTCCTTGTTGGGGTCGTCGGGGAGCGCGATGAAGTAGGAGAAGTTGGAGATTTGGAGCTGCGACACGAGGGAGAGGGGGGCCATGCTGAAGCCAGCGAAGCCGGAGGCGCGGGAGCCGGTGTCGGAGTTGAGGTCGTTCAGCACCGTGTCGCTGTCGCTGCAGCCGAACACTAAGGCCGGGACGGGCGTGCTATCGAAGGTGAATGTTTCGTTGGCGAGGTTGCCCTTTGTGCTGCCGCCGCCGTAGAATGTCTCCTCGTAGCCGCAACAGGACCGGCCGAGGTTGGCGGCACAGTCGTCGACAGGGTTGTTGGGGGCGCAGCTCTTGTTGGGGAACACGTCCTTGCACTGCTGGTCCTCGCAGCCGATCTGGAGGAAGGTGTCGGTCTGCTTGAGCGGGCCGCACTGCGCCCAGACGAGCTCACTGGTGATGTCCAGGACGAGGGAGAGGGTCTGTGGCGATGAGGACGTCCCGATGGAGAGGTCGAAGAGGAAGGCACCGAATTTGTCGGCGGCCGAACTGCCGAGCTGGCCGTTCTTGTCCTTGCCGGTCTTGACCTGGCTGGAGAAGTCCAGGACGCTGTCCTTGGCCCTATCTTCCAGGTACTCTTTGGTGGATTTCTTGATGATTGAACGCACAGCTTTGGCGAAGAACCTGCCGACCTTGGGAGATGGCCGGATGGCCGCTGACGAGAGCGGTAGCGCCACCACCAGCAGAAGAAGAAGCACAATAGGAGGAAGGGAGCAAGCAGTTGCCATTGCTATTTGCTACGGCGGTGGTCACTTCTAACTGCTAACTCCAATCCTATTCCTATGTATGTACTGGCTTGGCAGCTTAATTTCTCACAAGCCCCAGCTATCTACGTATCCCTATATATATACCGAAATCATCTTGGCATTTTCATTTCCTCTCGTTTTCGCTCCAAATAATAATAATAATAACCTACCCAACTGGCCGGCGGACGCGATTCCACACTCATGCAGATGCGATTTCTTTTGAACAGAGACGCAAGCGCTCATATACACGCGCATACACTTGCACCTATGAATGCACACATGCACACCCTATCCGTATGAACAACTCCGAGAGACTGAGCCGGCATGTCAATTCTAGATGTGGAAAATCAGAGACAATAAACAATGTTATTTTTATATTTTATTTTTTATTTTACGTATACTTCCTACTTGGTAACTTTTGCCTCGTTTTTTTGTTTTATGTATACTTCCTATTGTTGGAAATATGCCCTAAATGCAATAATAAAATGGTTATTATTATATTTCCTTGTTCATGATAATTGTTAATTATCCATGCTATAATTGTATTGATTGGAAACACATTGCATGTGTGGATATATAGACAACACTTTGTCCCTGGTGAGTCTCTAGTAGACTAGCTCGTTGATAAAAAATGGTCAAGGTTTCCTAGCTATTGACATGAGATGTCATTTGATAACGGGATCACATCATTACGAAAATGATGGGATGGATAAGACCCAAACTATAAACGTAGCATATGATCATGTCAGTTTATTGCTACAGTTTTCTGCATGTCAAGTATATGTTCCTATGACCATGAGATCATGCAACTCACTGACACCGAAGGGGTGCCTTGTGTGTATCAAACGTCGCAACGTAACTGGGTGACTATAAAGGTGCTCTACAGTTATCTGTGAGGGTGTCTGTTGGGTTGGCATGAATCCACACTAGAATTTGTTACTTTGTGTGACGGAGAGGTATCTCAGGGCCCACTCGGTAATACAACATCACAATAAGCCTTGCAAGCAATGTGACTAGGTGTTAGCCATGGGATCTTGTATTACGGAACGAGTAAAGAGACTTGCCGGTGATGAGGTTGAACTAGGTATGGAGATACCGACGATCGAATCTCGGGCAAGTATCATACCGAAGAACAAAGGGAACATCATACGGGATTAACTAAATCCTTGACATAGAGGTTCGACCGATAAAGATCTTCGTAGAATATGTAGGAATCAATATGTGAATCCAGGTACCTCTATTGGTTATTGACCATAGAGGTGTCTCGGTCATGTCTACATAGTTCTCGAACCCCCAGGGTCTGCACACTTAAGGTTCGGTGACGTTTCGGTAGTATAGAGTTATGTATGGTGGTGACCGAAGGTTGTTCCGAGTCCCGAATGAGATCCCAGACGTCATGAGGAGCTCCGGAATGGTCCGGAGGTAAAGATTGATATATAGGAAAGTGGTGTTTGAACTCCAGAAAAGTTCCGGCCATTTCCAGCAGTGTACCAGGAGTGACGAATGGGTTCCGGGGACCACCAAGTGGGGCCCACATACCCCAAGTTGCCAGATGGGCCTTAGGGGTGGCGCACCAGCCCCTGGTAGGCTGGGCAGCCAGCCCAAAAGGGCCCTATGCGCAAGGGGAAGGAGGAAGAGTAGGGGCCAAGTTAGGAAAGAGTCCCACTAGGAATCCACCTCCCTTGTGGGAGGTGGACTCCTCCCCTTGGCTTCGGCCAAACCTCTCCTTGGAGGAGAGGCTAGGGATGCCTCCTCTCCCCTCCCTCCTATATATAGTAGAGGATTTTGAGGACAGCCCCAACCCTAATTGCGGCGTGCTGCCCTCTTCTTCCTCTAGATCGTTTTTCTCCTCTAGATCGGTTTTCAGCAGTGCTTAGGCGAAGCCCTGATGGAATTTCTCCACCACCATCGCCGCAACGCCGGAGCGCTGCTGGAGAACTCGTCTACCTCTCCGCTCTCTCTTGCTAAATCAATAATGAGGAGATCTTCACCGAGCTGCACGTGTGCTGAACGCGGAGGTGCCGTCCGTTCGGTACTTGATCGGGAGTTCGTGGGACGGCTTGCGATTTGGATCACGGAGGCGTACCACTACATCGACCGCATTTTTTAACGCTTCCGCTTAGCGATATACAAGGCTACGTAGATCCAATCTCTCCTCTCATAGATGCTCATCTCCTAGATTGATCTTGGTGAAGCGTAGGAAATTTTTTGTTTTCCATGCAACGTTCCCCAACAGTGGCATCATGAGCTAGGTCTATGCGTAGATGAGATCTTGAGTAGAACACAAAGAGTTTGTGGGCATGGATATTCAGAATGCTTCCTTCCTTATTCTTTTCTTGGTTCAGCGGTACAGTGGGATGAAGCGGCTCAGACCGAATTTACTCGTATGCTTACGAGAGACTATGTTCCATCGACTGACATGTGACTTCGTCGCATAAAGATGGCTGGCGGGTGTTTGTCTCTCCAACTTTAGTTGGATCGGATTTGATTAAGGCGGTCCTTGTAGAAGGTTGAAAAGCAATCTTCATATCACCGCTGTGGTTTTTGCATAGGTAAGAATCGTTCTTGCTAGATACCCATAGCATCCATGTAAAACATGCAACAACAATTAGAGGATGTCTAACTTGTTTTTGTAGGGTATGTTGTGATGTGATATGACCAATTTCAGGATGTCATATATTTGATGTATGAGATGATCATGTTATAGTATAGAATATCATGACTTGCATGTCGATGAGTACGGCAACCAGCAGGAGCCATATGGTTGTTTTTGATTATTGTATTTCCTGCTTGTCAATCTTTAAGCGCTATGTAATGATTTACTTTATCGCTAAATGGTAGCAATAGTAGTAGAAGCATGGTGGGCACGACAACCCCAATGGCGACATGTTGATGGAGATCAAGATGATGGAGATCATGGTGTCATGCCGGTGACGATGGAGATCATGTCGGTGCTTTCAAGATGGAGATCAAAAGCACAAGTTCATGGCCATATGATGTCACTTATGATTTGCATGTGATGTTAATCCTTGTATGTGTTGGGAGACGTAGTAGTAAATCAAAATTTTCCTACGTGTCACCAAGATCTATCTATGGAGAAACCAGCAACGAGAGGGGAGAATTTGCATCTTCATACCTTTGAAGATCGCTAAGCGGAAGCGTTACAAGAACGCGGTTGATGGAGTCGTACTCACAGCGATTCAGATCGCGGTAGATCCGATCAACTGCCGAACGGACGACACCTCCGCGTTCAATACACGTGCAGCCCGGTGACGTCTCCTACGCCTTGATCCAGCAAGGAGGAAGGAGAGGTTGGGGAAGAGCTCCGGCAGCACGACGGAGTGGTGGCGGTGGAGCTGCGTGGTACTCTGGCAGAGCTTCACTAAGCACTATGGAGAACGAGGAGAGGAGGAGGTAGGGCTGCGCCTGAGAGAGAGAGAGAACGGTGTGTTCTGCAGCCCCAAATACCTCCACTATATATAGGGGAGAGGGAGGAGGGGTGGCTGCGCCCTAGGGTTTCCCCTAGGGTGGTGCGGCAGCCACCAGATGGCATCTGGCCGGCGGCTAGGGCAAGGGAGAGGTGGGGCGCCCTAGGGTGGGCCTTAAGGCCCATCTAAGCCTAGGGTTTGCCCCCTCCACCCTTTGCCACGCCTTGGGCTGGGGTGGGAGGCGCACCAGCCCACCTAGGGGCTGGCTCCCTCCCACTCTTAGCCCACGGAACCTTCCGGGGCATGTGGGCCCACTTGGTGGACCCCCGAAACCCTTCCGGTGGTCCCGGTACACTACCGGTGACACCCGGAACACTTCCGGTAACCAAATCCTCACTTCCTATATATCAATCTTCGTCTTCGTCTCCGGACCATTCCGGGACTCCTCGTGACGTCCGGGATCTCATCCGGGACTCCGAACAACCTTCGGTAACCATGTACACTATTTCCCTATAACCCTAGCGTCATCGAACCTTAAGTGTGTAGACCCTACAGGTTCGGGAGACACGTAGACATGACCGAGCCACCTCTCCGGCCAATAACCAACAGCGGGATCTGGATACCCATGTTGGCTCCCACGTACTCCATGATGATCTCATCGGATGAACCACGATGTCAGGGATTCAATCAATCCCATATACAATTCCCTTTGTCTATCCGTATTGTACTTGCCCGAGATTCGATCGTCGGTATCCCTATACCTTGTTCAATCTCGTTACCGGAAAGTCTCTTTACTCGTTCCGTAATACATCATCCCGTGGCTAACTCCTTAGTCACATTGAGCTCATTATGATGATGTCTTACCGAGTGGGCCTAGAGATACCTCTCCGTCACACGGAGTGACAAATTCCAGTCTCGATTCGTGTCAACCCAACAGACACTTTCGGAGATACCCGTAGAGTACCTTTATAGCCACCCAGTTACGTTGTGACGTTTGGCACACCCAAAGCATTCCTACAGCATCCGGGAGTTACACAATCTCATGGTCTAAGGAAACGATACTTGACATTGAAAAGCTTTAGCAAACGAACTACACGATCTTGTGCTATGCTTAGGATTGGGTCTTGTCCATCACATCATTTTCCTAATGATGTGATCCCGTTATCAACGACATCCAATGTCCATGGTCATGAAACCGTGACCATCTATTGATCAACGAGCTAGCCAACTAGAGGCTCACTAGGGACATGTTGTGGTCTATGTATTCACACATGTATTACGGTTTCCGGTTAACACAGTTATAGCATGAACAATAGACAATTATCATGAACTAGGAAATACAATAATAACCATTTTATTATTGCCTCTAGGGCATATTTCCAACAGTCTCCCACTTGCACTAGAGTCAATAATCTAGTTACATTGTGATGAATCGAACACTCATAGCATTCTGGTGTTGATCATGTTTTGCTCGTGAGAGAGGTTTAGTCAATGGATCTGCGACATTCAGATCCTATGCACTTTACAAATATCTATGTCTCCTTCCTGAATGTAATCACGGATGGAGTTGAAGCGGCGCTTGATGTGTCTTGTCTTTTTGTGAAACCTGGGCTCCTTCGCAAGGGCAATAGCTCCAGCGTTGTCACAGAGTAGAGTCATCGGGCCCGATGCATTTGGAATCACTCCTAGGTCGGTGATGAACTCCTTCATCCAGACTCCCTCCTTCGCTGCTTCCGAAGCAGCTATGTACTCCGCTTCACATGTAGATGCCGCCACGACGCTTTGCTTGCTGCTGCTCCAGCTGACTGCCCCTCCATTCAAAATATACACGTATCCGGTTTGCGACTTAGAGTCGTCCGGATCTGTGTCGAAGCTAGCGTCGACGTAACCCTTTAGAGCTCGGCACCTCCATATACGAGAAACATGTCCTTTGTCCTTTTCAGGTACTTCAGGATATTCTTGACCGCTGTCCAGTGTTCCGCTCCGGGATCACTTTGGTACCTCCCTACCAAACTTATGGCAAGGTTCACATCAGGTCTGGTACACAGCATGGCATACATGATAGAGCCTATGGCTGAAGCATAGGGGATGACACTCATCTCTTCTCTATCCTTTGCCGTGGTCGGGCATTGAGTCGTACTCAATCTCACACCTTGCAACACAGGCAAGAACCCCTTCTTGGACTGATCCATATTGTACTTCTTCAATATCTTTTCAAGGTATGTGCTTTGTGAAAGACCAATGAGGCGTTTTGATCTATCTCTATAGATCTTAATACCTAATATGTAAGCAGCTTCTCCAAGGTCCTTCATTGAAAAACACTTATTCAAGTAGGCCTTTATACTTTCCAAGAGTTCTATATTATTTCCCATTATCAGCATGTCATCCACATACAGTATAAGAAATGCTATGGAGCTCCCACTCATTTTCTTGTAAATACAGGGTTCTCCATAAACCTGTACAAACCCAAATGCTTTAATCACCTCATTAAAGCGAATGTTCCAACTCCGAGATGCTTGCACCAGCCCATAGATGGAGCGCTGGAGCTTGCATACCTTGTTAGCATCTTTAGGATCAACAAAACCTTCCAGCTGCATCATATACAGTTCTTCCTTGAGGAAGCCATTAAGTAATGCCGTTTTGACGTCCATTTGCCAGATCTCATAATCATAAAATGCGGCAACTGCTAACATGATTCGGACTGACTTTAGCATCGCTACGGGTGAGAAAGTCTCATCGTAGTCAACTCCTTGAACTTGTCGATTACCCTTAGCGACAAGCCGAGCTTTATAGGCGGTGACATTACCGTCCGCGTCAGTCTTCTTCTTAAAGATCCATTTGTTTTCAATGGCTCGCTTATCATCAGGCAAGTCCACCAAAGTCCATACTTTGTTCTCATACATGGATCCTATCTCAGATTTCATGGCCTCAAGCCATTTGTTGGAATCCGGGCCCGCCATCGCTTCTTCATAGTTCGAAGGTTCACCGTTGTCCAACAACATGATCTCTAGGACAGGGTTGCCGTACCACTCTGGTGCGGAACATGTCCTAGTGGACCTTCGAATAGCAACTTGATCTGAAGTTTCATGATCATCATCATTAACTTTCTCTCTAGCCGGTGTAGGCTCCACAGAAACAACTTCCTGTGCTGCGCTACTCTCCGGTTCGAGTGGAGGTACAATTACCTCATCAAGTTCTATTTTCCTCCCACTTACTTCTTTCGAGAGAAACTCTTTCTCGAGAAAGGATCCATTCTTGGCAACAAAGACTTTGCCTTCGGATCGTAGGTAGAAGGTATACCCAATAGTCTCCTTGGGATATCCTATGAAGACACACTTTTCCGCTTTGGGTTCGAGCTTCTCAGGTTGAAGTTTCTTCACATAAGCATCGCATCCCCAAACTTTTAGAAACGACAGCTTAGGTTTCTTTCCAAACCATAATTCATACGGTGTCGTCTCAACGGATTTAGACGGTGCCCTATTTAAAGTGAATGCGGCAGTCTCTAATGCATATCCCCAAAATGATAGCGGTAAGTCAGTAAGAGACATCATCGATCGCACCATATCCAATAGAGTGCGATTACAACGTTCAGACACACCATTTCGCTGAGGTGTGCCGGGCGGCGTGAGTTGTGAAACAATTCCATATTTCCTAAGGTGCGTGCCAAACTCGTGACTTAAATATTCTCCGCCACGATCAGATCGTAGGCATTTTATTTTCCTGTCACGTTGATTCTCGACCTCACTCTGAAATTCTTTGAAACTTTCAAAGGTTTCAGACTTGTGTTTCATTAAGTAGACATAACCATATCTACTCAAGTCATCAGTGATGGTGAGAACATAACGGTAGCCACCGCGAGCCTCGACGCTCATTGGACCGCATACATCGGTATGTATTATCTCCAACAAGTCAGTTGCTCGCTCCATTGTTCCGGAGAACGGAGTCTTGGTCATCTTGCCCATGAGGCATGGTTCGCATGTGTCAAATGATTCGAAATCAAGTGACTCCAAAAGTCCATCAGCATGGAGCTTCTTCATGCGTTTGACACCAATATGGCCAAGACGACAGTGCCACATGTAAGTGGGACTATCGTTATCAACTCTACACTTTTTGGTACTCACACTATGGACATGTGTAACATCACGTTCGAGATTCATCAAAAATAAACCATTGACCAGCGGGGCATGAGCATAAAACATTTCTCTCATATAAATAGAACAACCATTATTCTCGGATTTAAATGAGTAGCCATCTCGCATCAAGCGAGATCCAGATACAATGTTCATGCTCAAAGCTGGTACTAAATAACAATTATTAAGGTTTAAAACTAATCCCGAAGGTAGATGTAGAGGTAGCGTGCCGACGGCGATCACATCGACCTTGGAACCATTCCCGACGCGCATCGTCACCTCGTCCTTGGCCAGCCTTCGCTTATTCCGTAGCTCCTGCTTGGAGTTGCAAATGTGAGCAACTGCACCGGTATCAAATACCCAGGAGCTACTACGAGCACTAGTCAAGTACACATCAATAACAAGTATATCACATATACCTTTAACGTTGCCGTCCTTCTTATCCGCTAAATACTTGGGGCAGTTCCGCTTCCAGTGACCGGTACCCTTGCAATAAAAGCACTCAGTCTCAGGCTTGGGTCCATTTTTCTTCTTCTTCCCGGCAACTTGCTTACCGGGCGCGGCAACAGCTTTGCTGTCCTTCTTGAAGTTCTTCTTACCCTTGCCTTTCTTGAAACTAGTGGTCTTATTTACCATCAACACTTGATGCTCCTTTCTGATCCCGACCTCTGCTGATTTCAGCATCGAGTACAACTCAGGAATGGACTTCTCCATACCCTGCATGTTGTAGTTCATCACAAAGCTTTTGTAGCTAGGTGGAAGCGACTGGAGGATTCTGTCAATGACCGAGTCATCCGGGATGTTAACTCCCAGCTGAGTCAAGCGGTTGTGAAGCCCCGACATCTTGAGGATGTGCTCACTGACAGAACTATTCTCCTCCATCTTACAACTAAAGAACTTATCGGAGATGTCATATCTCTCGACCCGGGCATGAGCTTGGAAACCAGTTTCAGCTCTTGGAACATCTCATATGCTCCGTGTTGCTCAAAACGCTTTTGGAGCCCCGGTTCTAAACTATAAAGCATGCCCCACTGAACAAGGGAGTAATCATCGCAGCAAGAATGCCAAGCGTTCGCAACGTCTTGTTCTGCTGGGAGAAGGGGTGGGTCACCTAGCGGTGCATCAAGGACATATAGTTTCTTGGAAGCTATGAGGATGATCCTCAAGCCACGGACCCAGTCCGCATAGTTGCTTCCATCATCTTTCAGCTTGGTTTTCTCTAGGAACGCGTTGAAATTGAGGTTGACATTTGCGTTGGCCATTGGATCTACAATATAGATATTAAAGGCAATTTTAGACTAAGTTCATGATAATTGAGTTCACATAATCATATTATTCAATGAACTCCCACTTAGATAGACATCTCTCTAGTCATCCAAGTGATACATGATCCATGTCAACTAGCCCGTGTCCGATCATCACGTGAGACGGACTAGTCATCCATGGTGAACATCTTCATGTTGATCGTATCTTCTATACGACTCATGTTCGACCTTTCGGTCTTCCGTGTTCCGAGGCCATGTCTGTACATGCTAGGCTCGTCAAGTCAACCTAAGTGTTTCGCGTGTGTAAATCTGGCTTATACCCATTGTATGCGAACGTTAGAACCTATCACACCCGATCATCACGTGGTGCTTCGGAACAACGATCCTTAGCAATGGTGCACAGTTAGGGTGAACACTTCTCTTGAAATTTTATTGAGAGATCATCTTATTTACTACCGTCGTTCTAAGCAAATAAGATGTAAACATGATAAACATCACATGCAATCAATATAGTGACATGATATGGCCAATATCATTTTGCTCCTATGATCTCCATCTTCGGGGCACCATGATCATCACTGTCACCGGCACGACACCATGATCTCCATCATCATGATCTCCATCATTGTGTCTTCATGAAGTTGTCTCGCCAACTATTACTTCTACTACTATGGCTAACGCTTAGCAATAAAGTAAAGTAATTACATGGCGTTTATGATTGACACGCAGGTCATACAATAAAGTAAGACAACTCCTATGGCTCCTGCCGGTTGTCATAGTCATCGACATGCAAGTCGTGAACCCTATTACAAGAACATGATCGATCTCATACATCACAATGCATCACATCACATCCTTCTGGCCATATCACATCACAAGGCATATGCTGCAAAAACAAGTTAGACGTCCTCTAATTTGTTGTTGCAAGTTTTTACGTGGTTGCTATAGGTTTCTAGCAAGAACGTTTCTTACCTACGCCAAAACCACAACGTGATATGCCAATTGCTATTTACCCTTCATAAGGATCCTTTTCATCGAATCCAATCCGACTAAGGTGGGAGAGACAGACACCCGCTAGCCACCTTATGCAACTAGTGCATGTCAGGCGGTGGAACCGGTCTCACGTAAGCGTACGTGTAAGGTTGGTCCGGGCCGCTTCATCCCACAATACCGTCGAATCAAGATAAGACTAGTAACGGCAAGCAAATTAACAAAATCGACGCCCACAACTGCTTTGTGTTCTACTCGTGCATAGATTCTATGCATAGACCTAGCTCATGATGCCACTGTTGGGAGACGTAGTAGTAAATCAAAATTTTCCTACGTGTCACCAAGATCTATCTATGGAGAAACCAGCAACGAGAGGGGAGAATTTGCATCTTCATACCTTTGAAGATCGCTAAGCGGAAGCGTTACAAGAACGCGGTTGATGGAGTCGTACTCACAGCGATTCAGATCGCGGTAGATCCGATCAACTGCCGAACGGACGGCACCTCCGCCTTCAACACACGTGCAGCCCGGTGACGTCTCCTACGCCTTGATCCAGCAAGGAGGAAGGAGAGGTTGGGGAAGAGCTCCGGCAGCACGACGGCGTGGTGGCGGTGGAGCTGCGTGGTACTCCGGCAGAGCTTCGCTAAGCACTACGGAGAACGAGGAGAGGAGGAGGTAGGGCTGCGCCTGAGAGAGAGAGAGAACCGTGTGTTCTGCAGCCCCAAATACCTCCACTATATATAGGGGAGAGGGAGGAGGGGTGGCTGCGCCCTAGGGTTTCCCCTAGGGTGGTGCGGCAGCCACCAGATGGCATCTGGCCGGCGGCTAGGGCAAGGGAGAGGTGGGGCGCCCTAGGGTGGGCCTTAAGGCCCATCTAAGCCTAGGGTTTGCCCCCTCCACCCTTTGCCACGCCTTGGGCTGGGGTGGGAGGCGCACCAGCCCACCTAGGGGCTGGCTCCCTCCCACTCTTAGCCCACGGAACCTTCCGGGGCATGTGGGCCCACTTGGTGGAACCCCGGAACCCTTCTGGTGGTCCCGGTACACTACCGGTGACACCCGGAACACTTCCGGTAACCAAATCCTCACTTCCTATATATCAATCTTCGTCTCCGGACCATTCCGGGACTCCTCGTGACGTCCGGGATCTCATACGGGACTCCGAACAACCTTCGGTAACCACGTACACTATTTCCCTATAACCCTAGCGTCATCGAACCTTAAGTGTGTAGACCCTACGGGTTCGGGAGACACGTAGACATGACCGAGCCACCTCTCCGGCCAATAACCAATAGCGGGATCTGGATACCCATGTTGGCTCCCACGTACTCCACGATGATCTCATCGGATGAACCACGATGTCAGGGATTCAATCAATCCCGTATACAATTCCCTTTGTCTATCGGTATTGTACTTGCCCGAGATTCGATCGTCGGTATCCCTATACCTTGTTCAATCTCGTTACCGGAAAGTCTCTTTACTCGTTCCGTAATATATTATCCCGTGGCCTAGAGATACCTCTCCGTCACACGGAGTGACAAATCCCAGTCTCGATTCGTGTCAACCCAACAGACACTTTCGGAGATACCCGTAGCGTACCTTTATACCCACCTAGTTACGTTGTGACGTTTGGCACACCCAAAGCATTCCTACGGCATCCGGGAGTTACACAATCTCATGGTCTAAGGAAACGATACTTGACATTGAAAAGCTTTAACAAACGAACTACACGATCTTGTGCTATGCTTAGGATTGGGTCTTGTCCATCACATCATTCTCCTAATGATGTGATCCCGTTATCAACGACATCCAATGTCCATGGTCATGAAACCGTGACCATCTATTGATCAACGAGCTAGCCAACTAGAGGCTCACTAGGGACATGTTGTGGTCTATATATTCACACATGTATTACGGTTTCCAGTTAACACACTTATAGCATGAACAATAGACAATTATCATGAACTAGGAAATACAATAATAACCATTTTATTATTGCCTCTAGGGCATATTTCCAAAAGTATGCACTTTATTTTGCTTAGGACGATGGTAGCATTATAAGGTGATCCCTCACTTAGATTTCAAGATGAACTGTGTTCTCCCCGAGTGTGCACCGTTGCGAAAGTTTGTCGTGTCGAGACACCACATGATGATCGGGTTTGATAGACTCTACGTTCGCATACAACGGGTGTAAGCCAGTGTTGCACATGTAGAACACTCGGGTTAAACTTGACGAGCCTAGCATGTACAGACATGGCCTCGGAACACAAGAGACCGAAAGGTCGAGCATGAGTCATATAGTAGATATGATCAAAATGATGATGTTCACCATTAAAACCACCTTAACTCACGTGATGATCGGACTTGAGTTGGTGAATATGCATCATGTGTCACTCAGATGACCTGAGGGATGTCAATTTGTGTGGGATCTTTAGTAATTTGATTAACTAAACTCATTATCTTGAATAATAGTGTTATTAACCTTTGCGTATTTATGTTGTAGATCAATGGCTCACGCAGTAGCACCCCTGAATTTTGATGCGTTCCTAAACAAAGCTAAATTGAAAGATGATGGAAGTAACTTTGTGGACTGGGCCCGTAATCTGAGGATTATCCTCACGACTTCTCAAAAGTCATATGTCCTTGATACACCGCTTGGTGACCAACCCACTGACATGTCATCCGAAGACGTTAAGAACGCTTCGGAGGCACGTTTTGGAGATTACCCAATAGTTCAGTGTGCAATATTGTATGGCTTAGAACCGAGACTTCCAAGACGTTTTGAACGTCATGGAGCATATGAGATGTTCCAAGAGTTGGTGTTTATCTATAAGAAGAATGCCCGGATCGAGAGGTATGTAACCTCCGATAAGTTCTATGCTTGCAAAATGGAGGAGAACGGGTCTATCAGTGAACATATACTCAGAATGTCTGGATATTCAACTCGTCTGGCGGAGTTAGGGATGCCCATTCCACCAGAGGCGATCACTGACAGAGTTCTTCAATCATTGCCACCTAGCTACAAGAGCTTTGTGATGAACTATAACATGCACGGGATGAACAAGTAAGTCGCCGAGCTATTTGCGATGCTAAAAGTCGCTGAGTCTGAAATCCAGAAAGAATATCAAGTGTTGATGGTCAACAAAACCACTAGTTTTAAGAAGAATGGCAAGGGCAACAAGGGTAACTCCAAGAAGGGTGGCAAAGCAGTTGCTCGTCCCATGGAGAAACCTAAGGCTGGACCCAAGCCAAAAACTGAGTACTTTCATTGCAAAGGAACTGGTCACTAGAAGCGGAACTGCCCCAAGTATCTAGCTAACAAGAATGCGGCCAATAACAAACAAGGTATATATGATATACATGTTATTGATGTGTATCTTACTAGCTCTTGTTATAGTGCCTGGGTATTTGATATCGGTTTGGTTGCTCACATTTGCAACTCAAAACAGGAGCTACGAAATAGACGAAGGTTGGCGAAGGACGAAGTGACGATGCGCGTGGGAAATGGTTCCAAGGTTGATGTGATCGCCGTCGGCACGCCCTCTCTTCGATTACCATCGGGATTAGTGATGAACCTGAATAATTGTTATTTAGTGCATGCGTTAAGCATGAACATTATATCTGGATCTTGTTTATTACGAGACGGTTACTCATTTAAATCAGAGAATAATGGTTGTTATATTTATATAAGTAATATCTTATATGATCATGCACCCAATGTGAGGGGTTTGTTCATGTTGAATCTTGATAGTGCTGATACACATGTTCATAACATTGATGCCAAAAGATGTAGAGTTGATAGTGATAGTACCACTTTCTTGTGGCACTGCCGTTTTAGTCGTATTGATGTAAAACGCCTGAAGAAGGTCCATGCTGATGGATTTTTGGAGTCACTTGATTTTGAATCACTTGACACATGTGAACCATGCCTCATGGTCAAGATGACTAAAACGCCGTTCTCTGGAACAATGGACGGGCAAGTGACTTGTTGGAAATCATACATATTGATGTGTGCGGTCTGATGAGCATTGAGGCGCGCGGTGGATAACGTTATTTTCTCACCTGACTGATGACTTAAGTAGATATGGGTATATTTACTTAATGAAACACAAGTCTGAAACGTTTAAAAAGTTCAAGGAATTTCAGAGTGAAGTTGAGAATCATCGTAACAAACAGATTAAATTCCCGATATCTATCGAGGAGGTGAATATCTGAGTTATGAGCTTGGCAGTCACTTAAGACAATGTGGAATTGTTTCAGAATTAACACGGCCTGGAACACCACAGCGTAATGGTGTGTCCGAATGTCGTAATCGAACCTTATTAGATATGGTACGTTCTGTGATGTCTCTTGCCAATTTGCCACTATCGTTTTGTGGTTATTCATTAGAGACAGCTGCATTCACTTTAAATAGGGCACCATCAAAATCCGTTGAGACGACGTCATATGAACTATGGTTTGGCAAAAAGCCAAAGTTGTCATTTCTTAAAGTTTGGGGATGTGATGTTTATGTCAAAAAGCTTCAGCCTGAAAAGCTGGAATCCAAAGCGAAGAAATGTGTCTTCATAGGATATCCAGAAGAGACAGTTGCGTATACATTCTACCTCAGATCCGAAGGCAAAGTGTTTGTCGCTAAGAACGGAACATTTCTTGAGAAAGAGTTTCTCTCGAAAGAATTGAGTGGGAGAAAAATAGAACTTGATAAGGTTATTGAACCTTTACTTCAACCAGAGAGTAGCGCAGCGCAGAAAGATGTTTCTGTGGAGCCTACGACAGTTGAAGAGGAAGTTAATGATGATGATCATGAAGCTTTGGATCAAGTTACTATTGAACCGCGTAGGTCGACAAGGGCATGTACTGCTCCTGAGTGGTACGGCAACCCTATCTTGGAGGTTATGTTGTTGGACAACGATGAACCTACGAGCTATGGAGGAGCGATGATGGGCCCGAATTCCAAGAAATGGTTAGAGGCCATGAAATCCGAGATGGGATCCATGTATGGAAACAAAGTATGGACTTTGGAAGTATTATCTGAAGGGCGAAAGGCCATTCAGAACAAACAGATCTTTAAGAAGAAGACGGACGCGGACGGTAATGTCACCATCTATAAAGCTCGACTTGTGGCAAAGGGTTTTTCACAAGTTCAAGGAGTTGACTACGATGAGACCTTCTCACCTGTAGCGATGCTTAAGTCCGTCAGAATCATGTTAGCAATAGCCGCATATTTCGACCATGAAATTTGGCAGATGGATGTCAAAACAACGTTCCTTAACGGTTTCCTTGAGGAAGAGTTGTATATGATGCAACCAGAAGGTTTTGTCGATCCAGAGAATGCTGACAAAGTTTGCAAACTCCAGCGATCCATTTATGGACTGGTGCAAGCATGTCGGAGTTGGAATAAGCGCTTTGATGGGGTAATCAAAAACTTTTGGGTTTATACAAGTTTATGGAGAATCTTGTATTTACAAGAAAGTGAGTGGGAGCTTTATAGCGTTTCTAATATTATATATGGATGACATATTGCTGATTGGAAACAATATAGAATTGCTGGAAAGCGTGAAGGAATATTTGAACAAGAGTCTTTCAATGAAGGACCTAGGAGAAGCTGTTTTCATATTAGGCATTAAGATCGATAGAGCAAGATCGAGACGCTTGATAGCATTTTCACAAAGCACGTACCTTGATAAAGTTTTAAAGAAGTTCAAAATGGATCAGTCCAAGAAGGGGTTCTTTCCTGTGTTACAAGGTGTGAAGTTGAGTAAGACTCAATGACCAGTGACTTCAGAAGATAGAGAGAAGATGAGTGTCATCCCCTATGCTTCAGCCATAGGCTCTATCATGTATGTAATGCTGTGTGCAAGACCCGATGTCAGCCTTGCCATAAGTATGGCCGGAAGGTTTTAAAGTGATCCTGGAATGGAGCACTGGACGGCGGTCAAGAATATCCTTAAGTACCTAAAAAGGATTAAGGAAATGTTTCTCGTTTATGAAGGTGATCAAGAGCTCATCGTAAAGGGTTACGTTGATGCAACCTTTGACACTGATCTTGGTGAATCTAAGTCACAAACCGGATACATATTTATTCTCAACGGGGGAGCGGTAAGCTGGTGCAGTCCAAGCAAAGTGTGGTAGCCGATTCTACATGCGAAGCGGAGTACATCGCAGCCTCGGAGGCGGCGAAGGAAGGTGTCTGGATGAAACAGTTCATGACAAATCTTGGAGTAGTGCCCAGTGCACTGAATTCAATGACTCTGTTCTGTGACAACACTGGTGCCATTGCTCTGGCTAAGAAACTAAGGTTTCACAAGAGGACCAGACACATAAAGCGATGATTCAATTCCATCTGCGATTACATCAAGGAGAAGGACATAAATATTTGCAAAGTGCACACGGATCTGAATGTTGCAGACCTATTAACTAAATCTCTTTCGAGGGCTAAACATAATCAACACCAGAACTACATGGGTATTCGATTCATTACAATGTAAATCACATAGTGATGTGAGCTAGATTATTGAATCTAGTGCAAGTGGGAGACTATTGGAACAGCACCAGCTATAATTGTATTAATTGGAAACATATTGCATGTGTGGATATATAGACGACACATTGACCCTAGTGTGTCTCTAGATAGTAGACTAGCTCGTTGATCAAAGATGGTCAAGGTTTCCTAGCCATTGACATGAGATGTCATTTGATAACGGGATCACATCATTAGGAGAATGATGGCATGCACAAGACCCAAACTATAAACATAGCATATGATTGTGTCAGTTTATTGCTACAGCTTTGTGCATGTCAAGTATGTGTTCCTATGACCATGAGATCATGCAGCTCACTGACACCGGAGGAGTGTCTTGTGTGCATCAAACGTCGCAACGTAACTGGGTGAGTATAAAGGTGCTCTACAGGTATCTCCGAGGGTGTCTGCTGGGTTGGCATGGATCAACACTGGGATTTGTTACTTCTTGTGACGGAGAGGTATCTCAGGGCCCACTCGGTAATACAACATCACAATAAGCCTTGCAAGCAATGTGACTAAGTGTTAGCCATGAGATCTTGTATTACAGAACGAGTAAAGAGACTTGACCATAACGAGGTTCAACTAGGTATAGAGATACAGATGATCGAATCTCAGGCAAGTAACATACCGAAGAACAAAGGGAACATCATACGGGATTAACTGAATCCTTGACACAGAGTTTCGACCGATAAAGATCTTCGTAGAATATGTAGGAATCAATATGGGCATCCAGGTCCCGCTATTGGTTATTCACTGTAGAGGTGTCTCGGTCATGTCTACATAGTACTCGAACCCGTAGGGTTTGCACACTTAAGGTTCGGTGATGTTTCGGTAGTATAGAGTTATGTATGGTGGTGACCGAAGGTTGTTCGGAGTCTCGGTTGAGATCTCGGACATCACGAGGAGCTCCGGAATGGTCCGGAGGTAAAGATTGATATATAGGAAATTGGTGTTTCAACTCCAGAAAAGTTTCGGGCATTTCCGACAGTGTACTGGGAGTGACTAATGGGTTCCGGGGACCACCAAGTGGGGCCCACATACCCCAAGGGGCCACATGGGCCTTAGGGGTGGAGCACCAGCCCCTGATGAGCTGGCAGCCAGCCCAAAAGGGCCCTATGCGCATGGGGAAGGAGGAAGAGTAGGGGCCAAGTTAGGGAAGAGTCCCACTAGGAATCCACCTCCCTTGTGGGAGGTGGACTCCTCCCCTTGGCTTCGGACGAACCTCTCCTTGGAGGAGAGGCTAGGGCTGCCTCCTCTCCCCTCCCTCCTATATATACTAGAGGATTTTGAGGGCAGCCCCCACCCTAATTGCCGCGTGCTGCCCTATTCTTCCTCTAGATCGGTTTTTAGCAGTGCTTAGGGGAACCGTGCTGGAATTGCTCCACCACCTTCACCGCAACGCCATCGTGTTGCCGGATAACTCGTCTACCTCTCCGCTCCCTCTTGCTAAATCAATAAGGCGGAGATCTTCACCGACCTGCACGTGTCCTGAACGCGGAGGTGCCGTCCGTTCAGTACTTGATCGGGAGTTCGTGAGACGGTTTGCGATTTGGATCGCGAAGACGTGTCACTACATCAAACGCGTTCTTTAACACTTACGCTTAGCGATCTACAAGGGTACGTAGATTCAGTCTCTCCTCTCACAGATGCTCATCTCCTAGATTGATCTTGGTGAAGCGTAGATTTTTTGTTTGTTTTCCATGCAACGTTTCCGAACACCTATTTGGTTGACTCGTTTTTTTGTTTTACGCATACTTCCTATTTGGTAACTTTTCCCTCGTTTTTTTGTTTTATGTATACTTCCTATTTGGTAGCTTTTGCCTCTTTTTTTATTTTACGTATACTTCCTATTTGGTAACTTTTGGCTGATTTTTTTGTTTTACGTATACTTTCTATTTGGTGACTTTGCCCTCTTTTTTTGTTTTACGTATATTTCTATTTGGTAACTTTTGCCTCGTTTTTTTGTTTTTCGTATACTTCTGCCGTCGATAAAAATACAAGACGAGAGCTTTACTGTCCCCTCGTCTTCACCTCCTTTATGTTTTTTCTACCCTCGATCTCACATGTTATAATATATCCAAAAGTTTAATACTACCAAGTTAGTTTGTGAGACTACTCAACATATATTATTTTAAAGTCTTTTAGATAGTTAAAATACATCGATAGTAACCCGCAAAAAATATACATCAATAGTAAAAATAACGAAAAATATATTTAATTCAGCTACAAAAGTAGCAACAGACATATTTATTCCCGGTCATTCCCACTAGTTACAGACACCAATAAGAAGCACGACGATGACGAGCATACGTATAGACAAATTATATATGCATGAATGGTAAAGAGGTAAGGAAAAAGAAAACTCGATGGGGAGTTTAGCTATATCGGAGATTCTGATAGATTTAATATAGTTTATGGAGATGTGGAGCTTTTCCTTGTCCTATTTACCGTAGTCCGTAGATACACAGTGTTCTACTTGCCAATTAGCCAAGGTTGAGATGCGACCTTGGGAGGGGCCAAAGCATCGGATGCTGCTTAGAATGGAGTATTGCGTTGGGGTGTACTAACTTATATTAAAGCAGTGCAAGCTTCCTAAATCTCAATGTACCTTCACGAGAAGCCTCCGCAGTTCACGGTTAACCAGACAGAGATTGTATTTTTATCGACTGCTGCCGTGCCAACTCACTCTGCAAATTGTTAAACTTAGCTAACTCGCTGATCCAATGTACTTATAGACTGCTTCTCCGCCTAACTCGCTGATCCAAGTAGCTGACATTGTAGTAGTTTAACCTGGCACGCAGATCTTTGCTGCGGCATCGATCTGAACTGCTTGCCAGACTGCCAATTGTAGACAGACAGTGTTACAATAGATTGACTAATCAGCTCGCGAATCTTCCACGCCTTGTCGGCTCGTCGATCCTAGCAGCCAGTGGTGCATGAGTTGACTTCAATTTGCATTGACTCGGAACACAGTTTATTAACGTTGAACGGACTAGCGAACTCGTAACTACTATTTCACGCTACACCTACAAAACTAGTACATTTTGACAACTTTTTAGATTGTGACGCTCCGCTGGGCCTTGCCACCTGCTCTGCTAATTGATAAATTGTGCACATGTTTCTCCCCCTAGCTTGCGGATCCAAGCGACGCCCCGAAAAAAAGCTCGTCGATCCAAGCAATGTATCAGTTTAACCAGGCATATAGTTTAGCACTGGCATGGTGTCGGTCTGCACTGCATGCCAGACTGCTAATTCAAGGTAGACAGTGTCATATTACTTGGACTAATCAACTCATGAATATTTCACGCATATGGCTTGTCAGTTCATCAATGCAAGAAGGTAATGGTGCACTAGTCTAATTCCTCTTTGCATTGCCACGAATCACACAATGTTAGCGCTGGACTTTTAGAAAGTCCAGATCTCGCAAAGTTTTGGAATTCCGGAAGTAGCTAGCCATGCAATGATACATGCTTGCCTGATATATCCTTGCCTATGGGGTCCTCGTTAACATGTTGGTGTTAGCCTACGTCGAGAGGTGCAGTAACCTAGTTCAAAGCAGTGCAAGCTTCTTCAACCTCCATGTAGAACCTTCACAAGATGCCTCCGTAGTTCATGGTTACATAGAGAGAAATTGTATTGATTCTGGGGAAATACAAACTGTAGTGCCCCACAAGCTGCCCTCTGACTTAATGGTTAAATTAGTTAGCTCCCGTTTTCTCCGCCTAGCTCGTTGATCCAAAGCAGCTGACACTGTGTTAGTTTAAGCTGGTAAATAGAGTTTGGCACCGAATCGACATGCACTATGTGTCAGGACTGTCAATTCAAGATAGACAGTGTTACATTACTAGATGGACTAATCAACTCGTGGATCTTTCAAGGGACAAAGTCGATTGAAGAAGATCAATAAAATGGAGTCAAAGCCCTTGCGACTTTAGCGGACCTAGTCTAAGAGGCAACCTTAGGAGGGGTGAAAAACAGCTTGAATGATCTGGTCACAGCCTTCCTTCTGAGACCTTTTACAGTACATCAGATGATTATTGACCGTTTATTTTTCTGTTTAGACGGACCAGATTTGTAAATACTACTGTAGATTTTCGGGAGTATATTTTTCGATCAGGGGTAGTTTCGGTACACTAGTAGAAAACATGGCTTTCGTCACAACTCGATCTACACATTAGTCCCGGTTGCATTACGAACCGGGACTAATGTGAGCATTAGTCCCGATTCGAGCGGCTAGGGTGCCGGTCGGGCATTAGTCCGGGTTCAAATGAGACCTTTAGTCCCGGTTGAAGACACTAACGGAGACTAAAGGGGCCGATACCCTTTAGTCCCGGTTCGTGTCTCCAACCGGGACTAAAGGCTTCCGTGTCTCCAACTGGGATTAAAGGTGAAGCCTTTAGTCCCGGTTAGAGACAAAAACAGAGACTAAAGGGGTTGGAGATTTCGTCCCAGTTGGTGTCTTCAACCGCGACTAAAGATACCAACCGGGACTAAAGGGTTTTAAAAGTTCTTTTGTTTTTTCTATTTGTTTTCTGTTTTTAGTTTCTGTTTTAAATTGCTTATATCTTTTAGGATATTTGATGTGTTTGAGTGATTCTTTTTGCATTAGATTCAAAATTTTGTCTAATTTGTGTTTATGCAACTAGTTTTCAAATTTGAATTGTTTAAATTTGAATTTGTTCAAATTTGCTTCAAACCCTAGATTGTGAATAACTTGAGTTTAAAATAGCTTTTAATTTAATTCTTTTTGCTCCTAGGCACATGTTAGATGGTGCATGTTGAACGCACAGAAAGTCTGGAGTTAAAATAAGTTTAGAAAAATGAAATGCCTTTGTAACAGATGCTTTTTCGTCCAAAACCCTGATACTTGGAAAGGGATTGTCCAGTTTGTATACGAAGTGCATCTAGTTTTTACCGTAATCCTCTGAATTTTTTAGCACTGCTATGTGGCTAAAATAATGATACCATGCCAAGTTTCAACCTTTTCAGAGTTCATTTGTAGTGCTTTTCAATTTCAGGGTCATTTAGCTCAAAAAATTAATAAATGCATGAAAAATAGCGAATGAAGTGGGAAATGGTTGAAAATTGATGATGTGGCTTTGAATGGTGCATGTTGAACACACAAAAACACTGGAGTTTAAATAAGTTAAAAAAAACGAAATGCCTTTGTAAAAGATGAGTTTTCATCCAAAACCCTGATACTTCGAAAGGGATTGTCCAGTTTGTACAAGAGGTGCATCTAGTTCTTACTGTAACCCTCTCAACTTTTTAGCACATGCTATGTGGGTGAAATGATGATACCATGCCAAGTTTCAACCTTTTAAGAGTTCATTTGTAGTGATTTTCAATTTCAGGGTCATTTAGCTTAAACAAATTAATAAATGTATGAAAAATAGCGAATGAAGTGGGAAAGGGTTGAAAATTGATAATGTGGCTTTGCATGATGCATGTTGAACGCACAAAAAGTCTGGAGTTGAAACAAGATTAAAAAAAGTGTTATGAAAAAGTAAAATGGCTATAAGTTTTGCATACGAGGTCGAAAAAAAGTGTTAAGAAAAATATTTTTTTAAATAAATGATGTCATATCTGGATTCCTCACATTTTTCTTATAATAATTGATATATTATTTGTTGAATTTCGATTTACAGATTTAAAGATATTAATTATGACATAATAAATGAATAAATTGCAAAAAATGAATAAAATAATATTATTACTTATTTTATTTTCATTGAAATTTAATATTATTATTAATTATTTATTGTGTTTTATTTAATAATTGTTTGCAATTCAAAAAATTAAATCATGTTACATCAAGACCCAAGGGTTAATAGGATTGATAGCTTACTATTGTCAAGAAAACAACAATTGTAGACTTGGAAACCAGGCATGCTCGGGTTGGAGCAGTGAGAGGATGGATGACCGGCCGGAAAGTTAGACGATTTGGAATGAGGGGTGATTAGAGATTAAATTGCCAATTAATTTTAGAGTAGCGAAGAGGGATGATTACATATTAAATTGTCAAATAATTCAAATATTTGGAAATCGAAAAAAAATCGAAAAAAATAAAAAAGTTATTTTTAAAAATAGCTTTAGTACTGGTTGGTAATACCAACCGGTACTAAAGGTCCTGTTCTAGAAAGCTGCCACGCGGAGCCCCTTCGATCCCAGTTCGTAATCCAATCGGGACTAAAAGTGAAGGCCTTTAGTCCCGGTTCTAGGCCCTTACGAACCGGGACAAAAAGCCCGTTTTCTACTAGTGGTAGTTCACTGTTTCCTAAAAAACAGGCAAAGGGCATTACTGGAATTTAACATATTCAATGTTTTTTCTCCAATAGCCACCAATAGCCATCACTGTCCTCAAGTCAAGGGACACAAACTGAATCCCTCGAATGGAAGGATAAGGCCGACCGCTGCCGGCGAACCCCGGTCGTCGTGAGGGCCCTCTGCTTTGGTGTTTCGCCGTACCTGACATTAAGGGTTGCAAGTTGTTCATTCGGGAAGACCTCCTCAACAACTACGCTGAGCAGATGGTCAATTATTGCACAATGGCTATCGACAGTTGTCACGAGGATACGTTGGCCACTGCGGCCTTGCTTCTGAAGGAGAAGGATGAACAAATATCAGAATTAGAGAGCAAACTAAACTCTCTAGCGTCAGAGTTGCCTACTTCAGGGGAGAATGACACGGAGAATGAGATAATACTCGCCAAGAAATTACAAGAAGAGAGATACAAATCCAGCAGATAATCAATACTTTTTTGGTTCATGATGATCATATATGTTGCTAGAATTGTAATCCCCACTTTGTAAGACTAGATCTCAGCTATAAATTTTTTTGGGGAATTGAGATCATTCATTGTTCAACTGAATGAACGTATTGGATCATGGTGGTTTTCTTGCTCTCACAGATTCATAAAGCGCTGATGCTGGAATAGAAAGTGTTTGAACATGCAGATCAATTATCGAAACATGATCAATCAATTCCATGTAATGTACGACTAGTACGGTCATGCATGGCCGCTGTGAGAAGGATTAGCACGAGAGAACCACAAGTATGTTCATTGACATGTCGAGTGTTACAAACATAAATAGAAGATGGCACGTAACGTAATCATGCAGTATAGACTAGGCCAGTACGCTAGCAGCATGAGTCAACTATATCTCATTCAAAGCAGAAATATATCTGTGATGATAAATGCCATAGTAAAAATTCTGAATGTATAACACTTGTCCATCTTCTCAATTCTATCTCATAAAAGTGAAACTGCAGCGTGCATCTACATCTCATTCAAAGCATAAATACTTTTCTGATTGTAAATGCCATAGTAAAAATCTGAATGTATAACACTTCTGACCAACAGGGTGGCGACCTCAGGGCGGCAAAAGTTGCGGCCGCCTCTGTACAACTCAGCCGACGGCCGCCGGGCACCTAGGAAGCAGCAAAAAAATGAAAAACTCTGTGATAATGAGAAGGGAAACTTACGAAATAAGATATGAACGATTCTTTTTTTTCTAGGTGTGATTACTTACGTTATTAATTATTGCAATTGCTCATATTATTAATCATCACAATTATCATTAAGAAATGACTAATCTATCCTAACAGCCAATTACCAGAATATCCTCAAGGATAAAAAATCAGAAATCAATAATGACCATTGGATCAATTATATACTACCCAATATTTACAGGAATATGATGCACCGTAACGTCTCCTTCTTTACGGCACCAACAACTGGACACTTTACTTCCATACTAAATGTTTGGGCAAAACTCGACTGATGGAAACAAAACTCGCGGGATGCACCCCCCCTCCCACACACACGCAACATATTTTAGAGGGGAAATGGATATCTTCTCCCATCTAATCCCAGTGCTTCGAAAGAAACACAACATAATTTAATCGAGTGCGCATAGGGCCACATGCATAGCGTTTGGTGACGTGATTTGTACTACCTCTATCCTCGTTCATTATTTTGTTTTTCAAAAAAAGATTGCCCCGGCCTCTGTATCATGATGATCTATGCAGCCATTTATTTAATTGAATAAGTGCAAACAAAATGCAAGGTTCAGCTTGATCGCGAAAGCTCAAAATTAAACGGAAATTACATGCCCCATTTGGCCATATCAACATAGACTACGATGACTAAACACATAGCCTGTTAATTTGACGCCATTCATGTCGGTTGAAGATAGCGCGTGCTGCCGTCTCCCACCGGTTACACCCAATAACCATATGCTCCATGTACTTCACATACGTGAGTAACTACCACATATGGATCCAAGCAGTTGCTCTGTATATGACCTACACGAAATTGGTAAAGTTTTTTCTGTTAAAAATCATATCATTCCTTCTAGTCCATATAGCCCATAGCATTGCACATACTCCTATCCGAATGTGTTTGGCTATGTTAAATTTCACTCCATTAAGCCATGCCCCAAATAACATGTCCATACTCATTGGAGGGCTTATATTGAAGGCTATATGAATAGTACACCATAAAAGTCTAGCTAATGGGCATTCGAGAAAGAGGTGTTTGATCGTTATTGTCACAAAAACAACATCTGGGGTTTCCCACCCATCTTCGTTTAAGCAAGTTATCTTTTGTGAGTGTTACTCCTTTATGAACAAACCACATGAAAATCTTAATCTTGAGCGGTACTTGAATTTTCCAAATGTGTGGAGAGGTAGAAATGGTCCGGTATTAATACGGTGTGCATACATTGATCTCATTGAAAAACTAGAACTTGTAGTTAACTTCCAATGAATAGTATCTGGTTTGTCAGAAAGTTAAACTTTCATCAACCTACGTACCAAATGGTGCCACGCATTTCATCATCATTTACTAGCCCTTCTCGTATTTAGGATCATACTTTGATCATGATTCTGTATAATAAAATATATGTTAGATATAGCAAAAATAACATCATTGAAAACTACATTCAAATACGGATCCAACCATAATTTTTTTGACATGCATTATATTTTGCTTGTCAAATATTAAATTTTGACATTTTTTTTTGTAAAAACTAATAAACGAGAACGAAGGTAGTGAAACTAATAAACGCAGACAGGCACGACAGAAGAGGCACAAGCACGCGATGCATAGCGTGAGATGCATGCGAGAAGGAGACGAGGATGAGTGAGAGAGGTACGTCAACGCCACCACTTCGCTTAGTCTTCTCCTGCCGGAACTCTAGCCACCGTCACTCATCTGCGGATGAGGCGACCGGACCGGACATGTATGATCCTAGCGGCAGCTCGTCGTCCGGGCCGCGCGGCAAGGAGGAGCTGCAGCCGGAGGTGGTTCTCTACACGGCGTCGGCGTCGGCGTCGCACCACAGAGGGCGCACCTCCGCCGACCGTTACGCCTTGCGTGCCCTGCTGCGTGGCTACGGACTAGCCATGGACGAGCGCGACGTGTCCACGAGCAAAGCACACTGCCGCGAGCTCAAGTCGTTGCTTGCGGCTCGGGGCTGCGCCTTCTCCCTCCCGCAGCTCCTCGTCGGATGCCGGCTCGTGGGCGGCACTGAAGATGTTAGGCAGCTGCACCAGGGGGACGAGTTGCGGACCCTCCTCGACGGCGCCCCAAGGCCGAGCCCCGCCTTCGTCTGCCAAGCCTGTAAGAGGGTCGGCTCCGTGCCCTGCCCAGACTGCAGCGAGTCCTGCAACATGATGCTGGATCATGGCGTTGTTGAGGAGAAGGAGGAGGAGAGGTTTGTCCTTTTTTATCCAACCCAAGGCGACACTTTGTTTCTCTCCTTCCTATCGTCCCTCCACTGCTAGCTTCTACAGAACTTGCTTGGAGAGCCGTTTCCTTTTCTTGATGCTGACATAACTCGATCGTGTTGCGCTAATATAGGCAGTACTACATGTACTCATTCTTTCTACAACCAATGCAATGATGCACCCAACCCTCCATTATGTAAACCTAAGCCCTGCTGCTGTTATTTTCTTCACTTAGCGTTTTTCAGTTAGCAAACTAATAAACGCCCAGGACATGTGCCTGTACATTACTTTTGTTTTTTAAAAAGAAGTGTTACCTTCGGCCTCTGCATCAGTAAGATGCATACGGTTCCTTTATTAAAAAAATATAACAAAAGGTCGAGCTGATTTTCTTCTGTTATTTAGTTAGCTAAATAGGCACAGCCTTGATCTGGTCGTGGGATGGCATGACGCGGCGATCGTGGCAAGTGTGCACACCTAGCTCAGATCAAGCGTCGTGGGATGGCACAACACGGTAGGCTTGGCTTTTTTCGATAAAGGGTGCTTTTATTATCTTAAAACGTGACATCAAGCGGATACAAAGAATTAAAAGTATCACTCGGCCTCTGCATAACTAGATTGCATAGAACCAACTACCAGCAGTCTTACAAAAAGAAAGGTCAAAGATCAATAATTCGGCAACAGTAGAGTCCTATAGACCGACACTATGCCTATGCCGAAAGGAATGATGGACCAATCCGGAGATTATATTGTCACCCAAGTTGGCTACAAACCTCCGTAGCCACCTGTTCCAACTGCGTACACACCACCTTAAACAGCGATTGGTACTCGGCACGTTGTAGCGTAGACTACGTACCAAGCAAGTGTGCGTACAACGGGAAACCACCTGCAAAGTAGAAGCATTTTTTAAATTTAAAAACAACATCATTTCTACATAGCCAAAGCGACCATAGTAAGGCATACACTCCCACCATTATTAGTGTTTTGTATCTACTTGAAATACCGTCCAGCCAATGACCAAGAATATAGGCAACACTTGTGGGCGGATACAAATTTGACGCTATTTGGATGACTGACCACGTAAAACGCGCAAACCTACATTTGAAAAAAAGGTGTTTGATTGCCTCATCATGAGTACAAAAACAACACTTCTTGCTTCCTCGCCAGTTATGCCGTACGAGATTGTCTTTGCTTAGCACAAGTCCCCTAGGGAGATACCACATAAAGATTTTAACTTTAAGTGGTATCTTTGCTTTCCAATTTTTTTTTATTACTCACCGGTTCCTTAGAATGCGTAAGTGCATGATACATAAAGTCTACTGTGAAAGACCCCAATATAGTAAGGTTCCAGCGAAACACATGATGGCCTTGTGTCAGGTTAATCGAATCCAGACGGGACAAGAGATTATGCCATGACATAAGTTGGGTGTCAATCGAATCCCGCCTAAAAGAAATATTTGGTGGGGATGAACTGAGCACCTGCGCAATAGTACTATTCATATCGCGTGCTATGTTGTACAAGGCCGGATATTGTTCTCGGAGACTAGCATTGCCTAGCCAGATGTCCTCCCAAAAACGAATCTCCGACCCTTCCTCTATCGTGAAAGACCCAAAGTGAAAGAGATGTTTCTTTGCCATCATTAGGCTAGACCAAAAATGTGAGTCTCTAAGGCAACATAAAGACGATAGAGAGAAAATTCCCGATCAAAGGATTGGGAAAAAGACTCTAAGACAACCGATCAATACGATTGACGGAATAACCCTAGTTACGGACGCCCCTAGTTACGATCATGGAGATCGACTGCCCCGATGGCAGCGTGATGCGGAAGCGGTGACGGCTAGGGTTTTAAATCAGGGTTAGCCTGATACCTTATAAGAGGAATAGAAAGGGCTAGAGCAGCAACATCAGCCGACGTTTTCCTGCCGGTATCCGGGCTACTTCAACCACCGTTTCCTGCGGTAGTGTGTGGACTCATGGAAACATGGTGCATGCTTTGGTAGCAGATGTCTGACGCATCTGTGACATCCATCAGCGACGATTGTTTCCAGCGTTTTTTCCTACGTTTCCCCCCCTCTGTATATAGGCCGATTTGTTCAGCATCGATGCTTAACTTTGCTTGCCATCACTGAATAATCAAACATATATGGCTGTGCACATCACCGAACCAATAATTAACAAAAAGCCTAAGATAGGACGCAACCAGCCGCGCGCCACCCGTCTTCCGCGTGAACAAATCGTTTGGATAAAACATTTAGTAGATTTGTGGTGGTGGCTTGTGTTATAAATACTCCCTCCATTAATAAATATAAGATGTTTTTAATATTTTAAAATAGACTACATATGACGGACGGAAATATGTGAACAAATACACTGAATCATGTCTATGTACATCCGATTTAGAAAAAAGTTAAAACATCTTATATTTATGAACGAAGGGAGTAGATATGATGCATAGCTGCCTTAAGAAGGTGGTGAAATAAAAACCAAAGTAGCTCCATCGGCCCAAAGCAGAGACCACACCAGAAAAAAGGAAGTCGTTAAATGGACAAACGGCTTCTGTGATGTTGAGCTGCGTATAAATTTCTAGCTTTGATGTTGTAATTTGAATGAATGCAATATATGTAAACGGTTGTACCTCCCGCCACGATTGAAGCACCGTCTCCAAAACGAAGAGTGCACTTCAAAATTTGCCTATAAAGACAGCAAACACTCGAGAACACATGAAGTAGATCGATTATATAAGGAGGCAAAATTACGTGGTTATAAAGATTGTACATAGATTTGTCGCTTATAGACACTCCGTTCAACTATCTAGATGATATAGATTTGTTTAAATAGACGGATTACCCCAGGCCTCTACTGTGCCCGCACCATACTTGTCGGTGCGGGTGGATGCCTTGGTGTCCTATGGTCACCCCCTCCCCCGCCCCCACTAGTGGAAAAAGGCCCATTTGTCCCGGTTTCAGAGGCCCATCTGTCTCGGTTCTGGACCCAGGACTAAAGTGTCGGGACTAAAGCCCATGACCTTTAGTCCCGGTTCGCTTACGATCCGGGATAGATGGGGCTACATGTGGCCCCTCCGTCGAGCCCAGGCAGGAGGGCCTTTGGTCCCGGGTGGTAACACCAACCGGGACCAAAGAGCGTCCACGCGTCAGCAGCTCAGGAGCTGTTTTTTACAAAGAAGGGGGGGTTGAGGGTTTTGGAGGGTTAATATAGGGGTTTCATATATTTTGTTATACTAGTAGAAAATAGGTCATTGGTTCGGGCGTCCTAATTCCATTAATCCCGGTTCGCTCACGAACCGGGACAAAAGGTAGCAACCGTCCCGGTTCGTGAGCCTAAGGTGTTGGGGAACGTCGCATGGGAAACAAAAAAATTCCTACGCACACGCAGATCTATCCATGGTGATGAGCATCTACGAGAGGGAGAGTGGATCTACGTACCCTTGTAGATCGCTAAGCGGGAAGCGTTAAGAAACGCGGTCGGTGTAGTCGAACACCTTCGCGATCCAAATCGCCGTGCGTCCCACGATCTCATCACGATCCGTCCTGCGATCTCATCACGAACCGTCCCGTGAACACATCACGATCCGTCCCGCGATCTTGTCATGATCCGTCCCGCGATATCATCACGGTCATCTCGTGGCCTTGATCACGGTTCTTCCGATCTAGTACCCAACGGACGGCACCTCCGCGTTCAGCACACGTGCAGCTTGACGACGATCTCCACCGTCTTGATCCAGCAAGAGGAGGTGGAGAGGAGAGCGAGTTCACCGGCAGCGTGACGGCGCTCTAGTGATGGTGATGGAGCAATTCCGGCAGGGCTTCGCCTAAGCACTGCAGAAACCGATCTAGAGGAGCACCGATGAAACGGGTAGCACGTGGCCGTAATTTTTGTGCAAAACCCTTCTATTCCACCAGTATATATAGGAGGAGAGGAGGAGGAGGGATGGCGCAGGGCTCAGCCCCTCTTGGAGTCGGCCGAAGCCAAGGTGGAGGAGTCCTACTCCTCCTCCAATCCTAGTAGGACTAGAATTGCTCCTTTTTTAGCCTTTTTCCACCTTTTTCCTTTGGGCCTTTTTCTCCCAGCCGAATGGTCCTCTTGTGGTTGTTCCACCAGCCCACTAAGGGCTGGTTAATACTTTCCCACAGACCATGAAGCCTCTTGGGTCGAAATACCCCCCGGAGGTCTCCCGGCACACTACCGGCACTCCCGGTACACTACCGATGAGCCTGAAACTTTTCCGACGACCAAACTGGGACTTCCTATATATAAATCTTTACCTCCGGACCATTCCGGAGCTCCTCGTGACGTCCGAGATCTCATCCGGGACTCCAAACAACCTTCGGTCACCACCATACAGAACTCTACACTACCGAAACATCACCGAACCTTAAGTGTGCAGACCCTGCGGGTTCGAGAACTATGTAGACATGACCGAGACACCTCTACGGTCAATGAACAATGGCGGGACCTGGACATCCACATATGTTCCTACATATTCTACGAAGATCTTTATCGGTCGAACCTCTATGTCAAGGATTCAGTTAATCCCTCACGATGTTCCCTTTGTTCTTCGGTATGTTACTTGCCCGAGATTCGATCGTCGGTATCTCCATACCTAGTTCAACCTCATTACCGGCAAGTCTCTTTACTCATTCCGTAATACAAGACCCCATGGTTAACACTTAGTCACATTGCTTGCAAGGCTTTGTTGTGCTGTTGCATTACCGAGTGGGCCCTGAGATACCTCTCCGTCACACGGAGTAACAAATCCCAGTCTTGATCCATGCCAACTCAACAGACACCCTCGGAGATACCTGTAGAGCACCTTTATAGTCACCCAGTTATGTTGTGACGTTTGATACACACAAGGCACTCCTCCGATGTCCGTGAGTTGCATGATCTCATGGTTATAGGAAGACATACTTGACATGCAGAAAACAGTAGCAATAAACTGACACGATCATATGCTATGTTTTTAGTTTGGGTCTCGTCCATCACATCATTCTCCTAATGATGTGATCCCGTTATCAAATGATATCTCATGTCCATGACTAGCAAACCTTAACCATCTTTTGATCAACGAGCTAGTCTATTAGAGGCATACTAGGGACATGGTTTTGTCTATATATCCACACATGTATCTAAGTCTCCGATCAATACAATTATAGCATGGATAATAAACGATTATCATGAACAAGGAAATATGATAATAACTAATTTACAATTGCCTCTAGGGCATATTTCCAACAGTCTCCCACTTGCAGTAGAGTCAATAATCTAGTTCACATCACCATGTGATTCGCATTATTATGAATCTAACATCCAATGAGTTCTGAGGCTCGATCATGCTTTGCATGTAAGAGAGGTCTTATAGTCAACGGGTCTGCGACATTCAGATCCGTGCGTACTTTGCAAATCGGTAAACACTGCTACCATACTCCACGTGGTACTTATTCCAAATGGCTTCTCCACTATACATACCCAGATTGCTACTATGAGTCATCTAGATTGGTGTTAAAGCTTACATCAAAGTAACTCTTTACGACGAACTCTTTATCAGCTCCATAATCGAGAAACATCTCCTTAGTCCTCTGGTTACTAAGGATAATCTTGACCGTTGTCTAGTGATCCACTCCTGGATCACCCTTGTACCCCTTGACATACTCATGGCAAGGTACACACCAGGTGCGGTACACAGCATGGCATACTATACAGAGCCTATGGCTAAGGCATAGGGGACGACGTTCGTCCTTTCTCTTTCTTCTTCCGTGGTCGAGCTTTGAGTCTCACTCAACTTCACACCTTACAAATCAGGTGAGAACTATTTTTCTGACTGATTCATTTTGAACTCTTTCAAAATCATGTCAAGGTATGTACTCATTGAAAGTCTCATCAAACATCTTGATCTATCTCTATAGATCTTGATGCTCAACAATTAGGTAGCTTTATCCAGGTCTTCCTTTGAAAATCACCTTTCCAACAACCCTTTATGCTTTCCAGAAATTCTACATCATTTCCGATCAACAATATGTCATCCACATATACTTATCAGAAATTCTATAGTGCTCCCAATCACTTTATTGTAAATACAAGTTTCTCGTAAACTTTGTATAAACTACAAACTTTGATCACCTCATCAAAGTGTATATTCCAACTCCGAGATGCTTGCTTCAGTCCACAGAAGGATCACTGAAGCCTGCTCACCTTTTAGCATCCTTAGGACTGACAAAACCTTCTGGTTGTATCACATACAACCTTTCCTCAAGTAAACCGTTAAGGAAACGATGTTTTGACATCCATCTGCCAGATTTCATAATTGAAAAATGCAGCAACTGCTAACATAATTCCAACAGACTTTAGCATCGCTACGAGTGAGAAAGTCTCATCGCAGTCAACTCCTTGAACTTGTCACCAAACACATTTGCAACAAGTTGAGCTTTACAATCGGTGACATTTACCATCTGCGTCTGTCTTCATTTTAAAGATCCATTTGTACTTAACGACCTGCCGTCCAACTAGCAAGTCTACCAAAGTCTATACTTGGTTTTCGTACATGGATCTTATCTCGGATTTCATGGCCTCTAACCATTTGTCGGAATCCGGGCCCATTATCGCTTCTCCATGGCTCGTAGGTTCATCGTTGTCTAACAACATGACCTCTAAGACAAGGTTGTCATACCACTCAGGAGCAGTACACGTCCTTGTCGACCTACGAGGTTCGATAGTAACTTGATCTGAAGCTTCATGATCATCATCATTAACTTTCTCTTCAACTAACGTAGGCTTCACAGAAACAACTTCCTGCGCTGCGCTACTCTCTGGTTGAAACAAAGGTTCAACAACCTCATCAAGTTCTATCTTCCTCCCACTCAATTCTTTCGAGAGAAACTCTTTCTCGAGAAAGGACCCAATTTTAGCAATAAACATTTTATGCCTGGATTTGAGATAGAAGGTTCACCTAACTGTTCTTAGGTTATTCTATGAAGATGCATTTGTCCGCTTTGGGTTTGAGCTCATTAGGTGAAAACATTTTCCACACAAGCTTCGCAGCCCCAAACATTAAGAAATGACAACTTAGGTTTCTATCAAACCATAATTCACACGGTGTCATCTCAACGGATTTAGATGGAGCCCTATTTAAAGTGAATGTAGTTGTCTCTAATGCATAACCCCAAAATTATAGTAACAAAACGATATGAGACATCATAGCACGCACCATATCCAATAGAGCACGACTATGACGTTCGGACACACCATCACACTATGGTGTTCCTAGTGGCGTGAGTTGTGAAACAACTTTCACATTGTCTAAACTTGTATGCCAAACTGGTAACTCAGATATTCATCTCCATGATCATATCACAGACATTTTTATCTTCTTGTCACGATGATCTTAAACTTCACTCTGAATTTGCTTGAACCTTTCAAACAGTTCAGACTTGTGTTTCATTAAGTAAATATACACTATATCTACTCAAATCATCAGTGAAGATAAGAAAATAACGATAACCACCGCACGCTACAAGACTCATTGGATTGCATACATCAACATGTATCATTTCCAATAAATCACTTGCCCGCTCCATCAATCCGGAAAACGGGGTCCTTAGTCATATTGCCCAAGAGACATGGTTCACATGTCTCAACCGATTCGAAATCTAATGAGTCCAAAGATCCATCAGCATGGAGTTTCTTAATGTGCTTTATATCAATATGACATTTAGCGGCAGTGCCACAAGTATGTGGTACTATCATTATTAACTTTGTATCTTTTGGCATCAATGTTATGAACATGTGTATTACTACGATTAAGATTTCAACAAACCATTCTCACTGGGTGCATGACCATTGAAGGTATTATTCATGTAAACAGAATAACCATTATTCTCTAACTTAAATGAACAACTAGGTTGCAAAAACACGATCTAATCATGTTCATGCTCAACGCAAAACACCAAATAACATATATTTAGGTTCGTCACTAATCCCGAAGGTAGAGAGAGCGTGCGATGTTGATCACATCAACTTTGGAAACATTTCCAACACACATCAATACCTCAAACTTAGCTAGTCTCCGTTTATTCCGTAGCTTTTACTTCGAGTTACTAACATTTAGCAACTGAACCGGTATCCAATACCCAGGTGCTACTAGGAGTACTAGCAAGGTACACGTCAATAACATGTATATCAAATATACTTCTGCCGATGTTGCCAGCCTTCTTATCTACCAAGTATCCAGGGTTGTTCCACTTCAGCGACCGCTCTCCTCATAATCGAAGCACTTAGTCTCGGGTTCGGGTTTAACTTTGGGTTGCTTCACTAGAGCAGCAACTGATTGCTATCCATGAAGTTTCTCTCCTTGCCCTTGCCCTTCACGAAACTAGTGGTTTTACTAACCATCAACACTTGATGCTCTTTCTTGATTTCTACCTTAGCGGTGTCAAACATCGTGAACAGCTCAGGGATCATTACTACTATCCTTGACATTTTATAGTTCATCACCAAGTTCTAGTAGCTTAGTGACAGTGACTTGGAGAACTATATCAATCACTATCTTATCTGGAAGATCAACTCCCACTCGATTCAAGCAATTGAAGCACCCAGACAATCTGAGCACATGCTCAACGATTGAGCTATTCTCTTTCATCTTGCAGGCAAAGAATCTTGTTGGAGATCTCATATCTCACAACACGGGCACGAGCCTGAGATCCGAATTTCAGCTCTCAGAAACATCTCATATGTTCGGTGACGTTCAAAACGTTTCGGAGCCTCAATTCTAAGCCGTAATGCATGACGCACTAAACTATCAAGTAGTCATCAGAACGTGCCTGTCAGATGTTCACAACATCTACAGACAATGCTAGAGGGGTTGGCGCACCGAGCGGTGCATTAAGCACATAAGCCTTCTGTGCAGCCTTGAGGACAATTCTCAGATCACGGACCCAGTCCGCAATATTGCGACCATCATCTTTCAACTCTATTTCTGTAGGAACATATAAAATTACAAGGGAGCTATAGCGCGTGCTAGTAATTTACAACATAATTTGCAAAGACACTACTGACTAAGTTCATGATAATGAGTTCAATTAATCATATTACTTAAGAACTCCCACTCAAATTGACATCCCTCCGCTCATTCGAGTGATACATGATCCAAATTCACCAACTCAAGTCCGATCATCATGCGATTTGAGGTGGTTTCAATGGTGAACATCATCATGTTGATCATATCTACTATATGACTCATGTTCGACCTTTCAGTCTCTTGTGTTCCGAGGCCATGTCTGTACATGCTAGGCTCGTCAAGTGTAACCCGAGTGTTCTGCGTGTGCAACACTGGCTTGCACCCGTTGTATGTGAACGTAGAGTCTATCACACCCGATCATCACGTGGTGTCTCAACACGACGAACTTTCGCAATGGTGCACACTCGGGGAGAACACAATTTATCTTGAAATTAAGTGAGGGATCACCTTATAATGCTACCTTCGTACTAAGGAAAACAAGGTGCATAAAAGGATTAACATCACATGCAATTCATAACTGACATGATATGGCCATGAAGTTGTGCTTAAGATCTCCATCTTCAAAGCACCGGCAGGATCTCCATCGTCACCGGCCACCATGATCTCCATCAACGTGTCGCCATCGGGGTTGTCACGCCCTGCATGCTTCTACTACTATTGCTACCGTTTAGCGATAAAGTAAAGCATTACATAGCGCTTAACGATTGACACGCAGGTCATACAATAATTAAAGACAACCCTATGGCTCCTGCCGGTTGCCGTACTTAATGACATGCAAGTCGTGATAATCTATACCTCACATGATCATCTCATACATCACATGTATCACATCATGTAATTGGTCATATCACATCACAACATACCCTGCAAAAAGAAGTTAGACGTCCTCTAATTGTTGTTGCATGTTTTACGTGGCTACTACGGGTATCTAGCAAGAACAATTCTCACCTACGCATAATCCACAACGGTGATACACTAGTTTGCTTTTCAACCTTCTCAAGGGCCGCCTTTGTCAGATCCGATCCAACCTAAAGTGAGAGAAACTGCCACCCGCAAGCCATATAAGCAACAAGTTGCTTCGAGGGAACCGGTCTCTCGTAAGCGTACGAGTAATGTTGTTCTGGGCCACTTCATCTCACAATACCGCTGAACCAAAATACGACCAAGGGAGGAAGCAATCTAAGCATCAACGCCCACAAACCTTTTTTGTTCTCCTCGAGATCTCAACGACACATCAACCTAGCTCTGATACCACTGTTGGGGAATGTTGCATGGGAAACCAAATTTTTCCTATGCACACGCAAACCTATCCATGGTGATGAGCATCTATGAGAGGGGGAGTTGATCTACATACCCTTGTAGATCGCTAAGCAGGAAGCGTTAACAAACGCGGTTGGTGTAGTCGAACGTCTCCGCGATCCAAATCGCCGAGCGTCCCGCGATCCAATCATGAACCGTCCCGCGATCCAATTACGATCCGTCCCGCGATCACGTCACGATCCGTCCCACGATCCAATCACGATCGTCTCGTGGCCTTGATCATGGTCTTTCCGATCTAGTACCGAACGGACGGCACCTCCATGTTCAGCACACGTGCATCTTGATGACTATATCCACCGTCTTGATCCAGCAAGAGGAAGTGGAGAGGAGGAAGAGTTCACCGGCAGCATGACGGCGCTTCGGCGACGGTGGTGGAGCAAATCCGACATGGCTTCGCCTAAGCACTGCGGAAAACCGATCTAGAGGAGAAACTATGCACCGGTGGAACGGGTAGCACGTCGCCGTTAATTGTATGCAAAACCCCTCCATTCCACTAGTATATATAGGTGGATAGGAGAGGCAGCCTCGGAGCAAGGGCTGCCCTCTATGATTCGGCCGAAGTGGGAGGTGGAGGAGGACTCTCTTCCTCCAATCCTAGTAGGACTAGTATTCCTCCTTTCGGCCTTTTTTCCACCTTTTTCTTTTAGGTTTCTTTCTCCTAGCCACATGGGCCTGTTGTGTCTGTTCCACCAGCACACTAAGGGATGGTTATTACTCTCCCACATCCCATGAAGCCTCTTGGGTCGAAATACCCCTCCCGGAGGTCTCCCGGTACACTACCGGCACTCCCTGTACACTACCGATGAGCCCGAAACTTTTCCGGCGACCAAACTGGGACTTCCTATATATAAATCTTTACCTCCGTACCATTCCAGAGCTACTCGTGATGTCCGGGATCTCATCCGGGACTCCGAACAATCTTCGGTCACCACCATACATAACTGTACACTACCGAAACGTCACCAAACCTTAAGTGTGCAGACCCTGCGGGTTCGAGAATTATGTAGACATGACCAAGACACCTCTATGGTCAATAAACAATGGCGGGACCTGGACGTCCACATTGTTTCCGACATATTCTATGAATATCTTTATCGGTCGAACCTCCATGTCAAGGATTCAATTAAACCCGTATAACGTTCCCTTTGTTCTTCGGTATGTTACTTGCCCGAGATTCTATCGTCGGTATCCCCATACCTAGTTCAACCTCGTTACCGGCAAGTCTGTTTACTCGTACTGTAATGCAAGATCCCGTTGCTAATACTTTAGGCACATTGCTTGCAAGTCTTGTTGTGATGTTGCATTACCGAGTGGGCCCTGAGATACCTCTCCGTCACACGGAGTAACAAATCCTAGTCTTGATCCATGCCAACCCAACAGACACCCTCGGAGATACCTGTAGAGTACCTTTATAGTCACCTAGTTACGTTGCGATGTTTGATACACACAAAGCACTCCTCCGGTGTCAGTGAGTTGCATGATCTCATGGTCATAGGAACATATACTTGACATGCGGAAAACAGTAGCAAATAAACTGACACGATCATATGCTACGTTTGTTGTTTGGGTCTTGTCCATCACATCATTCTCCTAATGATGTGATCCCGTTATCAAATGACATGTCATGTCCATGTATAGGAAACCTTAACCATCTTTGATCAACGAGCTAGTTCACTAGATGCATACTAGGGATATAGTGTTTGTCTATGTATCCACACATGTATCCATGTTTCCAATTAATACAATTCTAGCATGGATAATAAACAATTATCATGAATAAGGAAATACAACAATAAACAAATTATTTATTGCCTCTAGGGCATATTTCCAACATACATGACAAAGGATTTGAGAACTACTGAAAATATCGAACAAGAAGCTTCCAAAGGATAACGAATTGCCCGACAGTACGTACGCAGCAAAGAAGGTTGTATGCCCTCTAGGATTGGAGGTGCAGAAGATACATGCATGCCCTAATGACCGCATCCTGTATCATGGTGAGTACGAGGAATGGAACACATGCCTGGTAGGCGGTGCATTGCACTATAAGATCAGACGCGATGACCCTGGAGATGTTGAGGGCGAGCGCCCCAGGAAGAGGGTTGCTGCCAAGGTGATGTGCTATGCTCCTATAATACCACGGTTGAAACGTCTGTTCAGAAACAAAGAGCATGCCAAAGTTGAGAGCACCCGCTGACGGGTCAAAGTGGAGAAAAATTGAGAGAAAGTACTAGAAGGAGTTTGCAGGTGACGCAAGGAGCTTATGGTTTGGTTTAAGCACGGATGGCATTAATCCTTTTGGAGAGCAGAGAAGAAACGACATCACCTGGCCCGTGACTCTATGTATCTATAACCTTCCTCCTTGGTTGTGCATGAAGCAGAAGTTCATTATGATGCCAGTTCTCATCCAAGGCCCTAAGCAACCCGGCAACGAAATTGATGTGTACCTAAGGCCATTAGTTGAAGAACTTTTACAGCTGTGGAATGGAAACGGTGTACGCGTATGGGATGAGCACAAACAGGAGGATTTTGACCTGCATGCGTTGCTGTTTGTAACCATCAATGATTGGCCTGCTCTCAGTAACCTTTCAGGACAGACAAACAAGGGATACCATGCATGCACGCACTATCTAGATAACGCCGAAAGTATATACCTAGACAATTGCAGGAAGAATGTGTACCTGGGGCATCGTCGATTTCTTCCGACCAACCATCAATGTCGAAAGAAAGGCAAGCATTTTAGAGGCGAGGCAGATCACCGGAGGAAGCCCACCATCCGTACCGGTGATCACATAATTGCTATGGTCAATGATTTACAAGTAATCTTTGGAAAGGGTCCCGACAGACTATCTCATCTGAATGACATTGAGGGATGCGCATCCATGTGGAGGAAGAAATCTATATTTAGGGACCTACCCTACTGGAAAGACACAGAGGTCCGCTTTGCAATCGACGTGATTCACGTGACGAAGAATCTTTGCATGAACCTGCTAGGCTTCTTGGGTGTGTATGGGAAGACAAAAGATACAACGGAGGCACGGGAGGACCAGCAACATGTTCACGAAAAAGACGGCATGCCTCCAAAGGAGTAGGAAGGTCCTGCCAGCTACGCTCTTACCAAAGAAGAGAAGGAAATCTTCTTTGAATGCCTGCTCAGTATGAAGGTCCCGTTTGGCTTCTCGTCGAATATAAAGGGAATAATAAATACGGCAGGGAAAAAGTTCCAGAACCTAAAGTCTCATGACTGCCACGTGATTATGACGCAACTACTTCCGGTTGCATTGAGGGGGCTTCTACCAGAAAATGTTCGATTAGACATTGTGAAGCTATGTGCATTCCTCAATGCAATCTCTCAGAAGGTGATCGATCCAGAAATCCTACCAAGGTTAAGGAGTGATGTGGAGTAATGTCTTGTTAGTTTCGAGCTGGTGTTCCCACCATCCTTCTTCAATATCATGACGCACGTCCTAGTTCATCTAGTCAACGAGATTGTCGTTCTGAGCCCTGTATTTCTACACAATATGTTCCCCTTTGAGAGGTTCATGGGAGTCCTAAAGAAACATGTCTGTAACCGCGCTAGGCCAGAAGGAAGCTTCTCCATGGGCCATCAAACAGAGGATGTCATTGGGTTTTGTGTTGACTTCAGTCCTGACCTTAAGACGATTGGTCTCCCTCAATCGCGGTATGAGGGGAGAATGGCTGGAAAAGGCATGCTAGGAGCGAAGTCAATAATATGTGGGGACGGGCATTCTTGGTCTCAAACACACTACACAGTTCTACAGAATTCTACCTCGGTGACCCCGTATGTCGATGAACACTAGAACATTCTGTGCTCCAAACACCTAGAGTAGTGTGACGACTGGATTACATATGAACACATCAAGACTTTCGGCAGTTGGTTGCAAACACGTCTCAGGTGTGATAACACTGTTTCTGATGAGTTGTACTGGTTTGCCAGGAGACCTTCTTTGACAGTATTGACTTACAAAGGGTACGAGATAAATGGAAATACATTTTACACGATCACCCGAGATCAAAGGAGCACCAACCAAAACAGCGGTGTCCGCTTTGATGCAGCAACGACCAATGGGAAGGTCGACACATATTATGGTTACGTAGAGGAGATATGATAACTTGACTATGGACATGATTTGAAGGTCCCTTTGTTTCGATGAAATGGGTCAATCTTACAAGAGGCGGGGTACAGGTAGACCCGCATTACGGAATGACAACCGTGGATCTCAACAATCTTGGGTACACAGACAAACCATTCGTCCTAGCCAATGATGTGGCAAAGGTTTTCTATGTTAACAACATGTCTACGAAACCGAGAAAAAGAAAAGATAAGGAATCGAATACATCATACGATGAGCCAAAGCGTCACATCGTTCTTTCAGGCAAAACAGACATGTCTGAAGATTATGAAAAGTTCAGGAAATTCCTCCCTTCAAAGTCAAGGCCGACCCAAGCATCCTGTTAAACAATGAAGATTATCCATGTTTACGGCACAATAAGCAAAGGACACAAGCGGAGAAAAAGTGAAGACTTTCTCTCCACAACTATTATGATGATGCCTTTTTGTAACAAATGAGTTTCCGTCCGGAACACTGATACTTCGAAAGAGACTGTCCATTTTGTACACGAAGTGCATCTAGCTTTTGCCGTAACCCTCTCAACTTTTAACCACATGCTATGAGGGTGAAATGATGATACCATGCCAACTTTCAACCTTTTCAGTGTTTATTTGTTTTGCTTTTTAATTCAGGGTCATTTTAGCTCGAAATAAATGCCGAAATGCATGAAAAAAGCAAATGAAGTCAGAAAAGGGATGATGTGGCTTTGAATGGTGCATATTGAATGCAGAAAAATTCTTGAGTTCAAATATTTACAAAAAAATTAAAATAATTTTGTAACACACATGTTTTCGTTCGATAAAAGTTATATAACTAAACTTGATATTATATACAATTCATGCAACTAAAATTATCAAAGTTATTTTTGTTAAAAAATTAATAGCAACAAGAATATTCATAAAGTATTTTTTGTTAACAACTTTTAATATGCAAAGAAATAACATAAAATAGGAAAAGTGAAAATAGATGCGCTTATACTGAAATTCAACCTAAAATTCAAAGTTCTATCTAGCACTTTGAATTTTATGTTGAATTTTCAATATAAGGGCATCTATTTTCACGACGAGAGGAGCTCAACGTAGCAGCCGCGGCGGGGCTTATAAACAGGTGTCGTCTCCCCTCGACTAGCGAGGTGGGACTAAACATTTGACACCGCTGTGCCAGGCCTTTGGTCCCGGTTGCTGCCTCCAAACGGGACTGAATAACCCCTATAGTCCCGGTTGCTGCCACCAACCGGGACCAAGAAACTATAAGCAGAAACAAAAGAAAATAAATAAAGCAAAAAAAACAAAAAACAGGAAAAAATGGTGCCTACTGGGCCACCACAGTCTGAATATGACTAGAAACCCAACAACTAGTTGGGCCAGGATTTAGGCCCGCAGAAGGACAAGTAGGCCCACAAGCAGTGGAGTGTGCGGTTAGGCCCGTAAGCGTGTAGTTGAGAGGAGCTCGAGAGGGTTAGCGCAACAGCGCTTATAAACCACTCTCGAGCCCTCTCAGCTAGCGAGATGGGACTAAACATTTGTCCCGGGCAGCACCAACCTTTAGTCCCGGTTGGTGGAACCAACCGGGACTAATACAAACCTTTAGTCCCGGTTGGTGGCACCAACCGGAACAAAAGGTCCCTGTTTCCTGCCGGCTGATGAAAAGGGACCATTGCTCCCTATTTCCCTCCCTTATGGCTCCTGAAAATAGGGCTTTGGTCCTGGTTGGTGGCACCAACCGGGACCAAGGTGGGCATTGGTCCCGGCTCGTTCCACCAACCGGGACCAATGCTCCCTGTGTAAAACCCCACACTTAGAAGTTTTCGACCCATTCGCTCCCCCGAAGGCTAGATCCCCACCCACGTCGTCAGGCTGCCCAAATCTCGCGCGCTCTTCGTCGCCGTCGTCGCCGCCAGCCGCTGTCCCCGACCTCCCCGACCTCGCTCCGGCCGCCCTGCCCCGCGCCACCCCGCCCCGGCAGCCCCGCCCCGTCGCCGCTGATGCGGCCTTGCCATGCAGTTGCCCTCTCCATCGCCGCCCCGTCGCCATCGCCCTCTCCGTCGCCGCCCCCGTCGCCGTCGCCCTCTCCGTCGCTGCCCCGTCGCCACCGTGCCGCCACCGCTCCCATCGTGAGCCTTAGGAAAAATTAGTTGATTAAACATTTTGTCTATTGTTGTAATGTTGTCTATTGTTTTGATCAATCTTTTCATCACTGCTTTCATCAGTAATACCATTTTGCTTGTTTTATCTACTGATTTTATGCGCCCTATGTGTGAGCCTTAGGGTTTATGTTTAATTATATGATTAATGTTTATGTTTCAGTTGTTTTATGTTTTATTTAATTATTAGGAGTCTTAGGAAAAATTAGTATGTGTATGTTAGATTACAGAATATTTTGGGGTTTTATGAAAAATTAGTGATTAGACGATAAGAAAACATTCTTATAGGAATTTGTCGACGATGCCCGGCCCGCATCCTCGTCATCGAGTAGTCCGCGAGAGCCTGCTTGATAGGCACCATGTCCGGGACTGGGCTCTGCCGGGATAGCACTGGGAGGTGCTACCTTCCCGGGCTCGGAGGTTGGTGAGGAATCCAGGTATCGTCGTCGACCTGAACCTTCTATGGTGGCGGTCACGCGGGCCACTTCGGTGCAGAGGGAGAGGGCACCCGCAGAGGTGGTACGTCACCGTGTCAGGGAGGAGGACGAGCACGTCCATCGCTACATGGCAGCATTGGACGCCCGGTTCGACAATACCTGGCAGATCCTTCAGGGATCTCACCCGAGTTATGATCCCGTGATGGTTCCTTATCTTTGGGTGTCGACCGCCGGCGACTCAGAGACCTCTAGTGAACCGAGTTCACCGTCCTCCACTTTGGATTCTAGGATATTCGATCTGTATTATTGATCTTATATGATAATATTCAAGATGTATTAGTTAATATTTGATGATGCATTAACTAGATTATTCGGGATGATGTATTAGTGATATTATATCAGAGTTCATAATAAATATTAACGTATTTGTGATATTTTATCGATATAATGCGTGTGTGACTTTCGGTCTGTCGTTGCTCCTTGTGTGACTTTCATGTGTTTCTTGATGGAGGAATCCCGACTGTTGTCATGGGGGGCGCCTCCTCTTTTTTCTCTTCTTTGCGATATACTCATCGATATATTGCACAAGAAGAGAAGAGGGATGGCGTCCATCATCGGCGATCGAACTATTACTGTGAGAGAGTTCCTACCAACATATATACACCACCATATCAGTGTGAGAGAGAGTGCACCAACATCACCGGCGGACCGAAAGTCACACACGCATTAGGATCCAAAGCGTGTCGTAATTCTTGAACTAGCTTACTCGGGATGATGTATTAGTGATATTATATTCGAGTTCATTATAAATGTATTTGTGATTTGCAAGTCATTCTGGTAAAACATAGGGAATTTTTTCTATGTCATTGCTCGATATATGTAACGGGTTAACTTTAGGTCTATTTCGGTTACTTGTGTGTATTTGAGTGAGAGAGGAAGAATCCCGACTATTGTCGTTGGGGTCGCTTCTCCTTCGTTCCAGTGTGCTAGAAATTTTGGTGTAATGCACTCTGGGTTGAATGGAGGAGGCACCATCATCGACAGTCGCAATATCAGAGGGAGTGCCCACCATATACGTGAGATGAGAGTTTAGGAAGGAAAGACTCGACAGACCTAAAGTCAACCCGTTGCATATTGAGTAATAGTGATCTATGTGTTGATAAGTTTTCTCGTAGTTTCCTTTGATCGATTTTAAATGTGTCAACTATGAACATAGGAAATGTCTGACAACGAAAGGGAATTCGCTATGTGCGAATACTGCGAAGACGGGCGCGGCCTGTGTGACAAGGCTTTCCTAATTGATGGTAGGCGCGTCAGCATCATGCTGGATGAGACCTTTGAAGTGGATACAGTAAGTCACAATGACAAGTCTTTTTTCTTAATTAAGCATTACTTTTGCTTCTTTTGCTTCAACTTATAATTTTAATTTTTTACTATTCTACTAGCGTATCCCCTGCCATGTAAGAATTGCTGCCTTGGATAAGATTGGTTTCAATACTAAAAAAAGATATGGAGGTAAAGATAATTCACTTGAGGACCGAGAATGGTTTTACTTTTGCGGTAAAATTGTATCATGCAGACACATATTGCTATTTTGAATGCAAAACTTGGCAAGCACTATGCAAGGCTTATGCATTTGAGCCTAATATGCTTATCACCTTTGATATTTGTCTAGAAGATGAAATTAAAGGTAATATCAACATCTGGGTCAATGTGCAGACGCCTCCAGTTCTACCATTATGTGAGTTTCTCAACCATATTTATTAAGTAACTTCTATTGTTTATTTAAAAATAGTTGACAACTTATTTCCATTAACAGCTTATTTTCATTGTTCAAAAAATGCACGGGAGATGGTAGACACAACCTACTACTACAGTGATGAAGCAGAACTAACTTATAAGGAGAAAGATCATCTTACCACATTTCTTAGTCATCTTGAGAATTACAATAGCTATTATCAAACTCTTGCACATTATGGTCAATTCGTGCCACTAGTACACGTGGTAAACTACGGTGACATCCGTGGAGATTGCATGGTAAGATTTTAATTCTACTATTACGTCCGTGCATCTTTTGCATAAATTCTTCTAAAACTAAACTGCATTGCTAACTATAAAGTTATTACTATTTTTTCAACAGAAAATCCTGAAGGATTGTGTGCCTCATGTGATGTTTCCGAGAGGTCGCCTTGTTGCTATGAGCTTAGGGCCACCACGGCCAGGTCAGCCTACGCATCACTCCTATCCATACTGGATTTCTAAAACCGATGGAGTCATGACAATGATAGATTGGAAAAAATGTATGGTCAATCGTAGAGAGCTACTTGGAAGCAACATTGTGCGTAGGCCAAGAATGGGAGACAGGATGATCTCCGTTCTCTATAATGGAGACTCAGGGCCTATCTTGTTTTATGATATTGTACCTAGGAGAGGGTAGAGTAGGTCCTATGAGAGAGGACTAGGTCCTAGGTACAATGTGTTATTATGTGCTACAATATGTTAGAGTTGATGATGATGATGAGGAGGAGTTGTGATTATGACTAGTGACCAACTTGTGATATGATGTCTCATTGACGAAAATGATGATTAAATTGTGTTATAAGTTCTCTCTATACGTATAGTACGTAGCGTTGCGACCAAGCACGGAGATAAGAGAGGTCAATTCTCTCTATTAGCTAGCTAACAAATTATATGAAACACCTAAATTAACCCTCCAAAACCCTCAACCCCCCCTCTTTCAGAAAAAAACAACTCCTCAGCTGCTGATGCGTGGACGCTCTTTGGTCCCGGTTGGTGTTACCAACCGGGACCAAAGGCCATCCTGCCTGGGCTCGGCGGAGTGGCCACGTGTAGCCCCATCTGTCCCGGTTTGTAAGCGAACCGGGACTAAAGGTCATGGGATTTAGTTCTGACCCTTTATTCCCAGGTCCAAAACCGGTATAGATGGGCCTTTGGAACCGGGACAAATGGGCCTTTTTCCACTAGTGTTAGCTAGCTAATAGAGAGAAGTGACCTCTCTTATCTCCGTGCTTGGTCGCGACGCTACGTACTATACCTATAGAGAGAACTCGCGACACGCTAGTTAGTAAGCAAATGAAGGAAACCATTAAGTACACAAGATCGTCATGAACATATACAGAGGGAAGTGACCGACCTCCTCCTGCTCCAAGAGATTGGTCAAACAATAAGTTTTCGTATATCTCCGGCTTTATTGATGATGTGGTCAATAAAGAATGCCGCCAATTCCTCTTGAATTGCTCGTATGCGATCTTGTGGTAGGAGTTCATCCTGCATCCGCCACATCTAAATTGAAGAAGAGGGTCAATACATGTATATGGATGAAACTGAACACAAATGATGGTAATAAAATAAAATTGTGAATATTTTTTCTTACGCACTTCATTTTTTTTCTAGTGTAGCCCCGCTTATTAGGATTCGTCGCGTTGTAGATGAACTCGCAAACGTAGTATCCACAAAAACTAGTCCCTTGTTCCTGCAACAAGCACTATATGAGAAATAGAGGTCAACCAAACTGATAAGCAAGCATGGTAAATGGTATATATTGGTTAAACTAGCTAGAATCAATGGGAGGTGGGCAGAACTAGGTAGTATATATTACTTACTTTGGGGTGTCTAAATTGTAGCTCGGTAGGCAGTTCTAGAGCAATTTTGGTGAAATCTTTCCAAACCCTGACAGACAAAGAAAATAATTACTTGATATACATCAGGAAATGAACAAAGTTGCCGATATGGTGCGATAATGATCGATTGAACTTACCTCTGGAGCATTTTAGTCAGGTTCGCATACAACTCGGGGTTATTTCGTCTCGAGTCTAAGACGATTACTACTCCCTGCTCAAGCTTAATCTCTAGTAGAATAAAGTGGTGGCTGTGCACACATGCATAGCTCATTAATTACATTACTATACCCTCGAGTACTAAGGGAGAAACTGAGTATGCACAAGACAGTAAAACTCACTTGAAGTTGTAAGGAAGGAGTATTTTGTCTTTGTTTTGATTTTTAAGCATCGATTCTAGCAAGTTCTCCATGGTTTGTTTGGGATACATTTGAACCGTCACTTCAAGTATGATATTTGGGTTAATGAACCCAATGTCATACATTTCTGCTTTTTTGCATTCGACGATCTTCAATCTACATAATATAGTGATGTGGATAATTATATATACATGCAATGAAAGAAGTGAGCTATATATGGAGACTTAATTACAGAAGTGCTTACAGACAGTAGCAAGTCATGATTTGTATGTCGATGTCCTTTTGATTGTAAAACTGGAAAAGCTCGTCAAATTCAACATTAATCACCTCATGGCCAAAGAAGTCGTGCTTCTCTTTAATAGTCATCATCAAACAATCAATCCCATACTCGCTGAAGGTTTTCATCTACCAATTATGCAATTGTCTCATCATTGTTCATAGAGGATGACTTCCATCTTTGATGAGAGGCTTCCTGTACCGATATTTGAAATCGTCCACCTCCAACGGTTCAAACAGTACATCATCGCTCATGTAATCAGCAGGATTGGTACCGGGCACCATCCTCGGATGATCAGTGGTGATATCGGTAGACACCTTTAGGGGGGGCACGATTGGTTAGCCTGTTCGCCGAGCTGGGGAATGCTTTTCCTACTTCTTTTTTTTGCTAACCTCTCATCACTGGAAGTCGTTCCCATCTACACCGCATTTTGATATGCCTTTGAGTAGCGTAGACATAGTTGGTATCCAGCGGAGGTGGTGGTGGTTGCTTCAGGGCCTCGATAGTGCGCTTTGCTGCCACCGGATCTATGGTCTGCTTCGAAGGTGGAGCTTTCTTTGAAAAATGGGCCCTCACTTGGTCTTGAGAGATCTTTGCGGTTTCCTCTGCAGTCCTCTCGTATGGCAACTTTTCCAATGGCTTGAGAGACTTAGGAACGTATACGTATGGCCTCCCGCCACTAGCTGTACAGCTAGCAGCCAGAGCGATGATGTCTCTCTTTCATCGTTGCTTATGAGGCGGAGGAGGAGGCGGAGTGCTCCGACGCGCCGGAGGAGGAGGCGGAGGAGGCAGAGGAGCGGCTATCTTCTGCCATTGCTAAGGAGGCGAAGGAGGAGGCGGACTGCTTGAACGCGCCTAGGAGGAAGAGGAGGAGGCGAAGTTCGTTGATCGTTGACGTCACGCTCCGGACGAGGTGAAGGAGGAGGCGGAGTGCCTAGATCCCTCGCCGGGGGAGGAGGAGGAGGATGAGTGCCTTCATCACTCCCCGGAGGAGGAGGAGGCAGATTGCCTTGATCCCTCGCTAGAGGAGGAGGAGGAGGAGGAGGAGTGCCTTCATCACTCGCCGGAGGAGGAGGAGGAGAAGGCGGAGGCGTCCAGTTAGTAAGCTTGATGTGCTCCATCCGCCATAGACATGTACTCCTCAGAGCAAATCTCAGCTGAGTCTCCCCTTCACCTGTGGGGTCGTCAAGTTGGAGCTACTCAAATCCCCCCATTATTTCATCCCCTTGCACAACAGCATAGTCATGTGGAATCTTACCGTGGTGAAAAGTTCCGTCGGTTCGAGGAGGTGCAACAAAGCTGTCAGCCGACTTGAAGGTAAGGTTGACGCATTTTGTCATAAGCTCGCAATGTTGGCCATCTATGATAGCATCCACGGGGTAGCTAGGAGCCGTGAAGTCAGGCTGGTGAAGGAGCTCCGTGGAATTCATGCTGCTTCTCCGCTGAGATGGCGGGGTAGCTTCGTGCCCTTGATCAAGTTGCTGGTCGGGAGCTCACTGCCTCATAACTTCTTCCTCTAGCCTTCGTACTCTTGCATTGAGCTCCTGCACAACGCTGAGCTCCTGTTTCCTCTTCCTCTCCCGGGTTTTGTAACTGCCAGCGTCGGGAAACTCAAGCTTCCACGAAACAGAGCCTGGCGTGCCTCGTGTTCGTCCAGGGTGCTCAGGATTCCTGAGGGCCTCAGTCAGCTCGTCCTTCTCTCTGTTGGGAATGAACCTCCCTTCCAGCGCTTCCTTGATAACTTGCTTAAGCTTCCTGAAGGGTATTGCAAGTTGCTCGTCCGTACAAACACTCTTCCCTGTTTCAGGGTCAAAAGTTCCCCCAACCCCGAAGAACCAAGTCCTTGAACGGTCTGGCCAGTTCCCTGTCTCTAGGTCGACATCTTTAGCTCGCAGGTCATCCTCCCATTTGGCCCACAACGGCCTAGCTCTGAGGTAGCCACCTGACCCCATGCGATGGTGATACTGCTTCTTCTCAGCATTTTTTGTGTTTATCACTGACATTTTCTTACTTTTTTCAGAAGTCTTGTATGCCACGAACGCATCCCATTGATCTCTTATCCCCGCATATCGGCCGACTAATACTGGAGTCTTCTCTTGGTCGACAAACTTAGCTTTCAACTCATTCTGCCACCTCCTCAAAAGATCTGTCATCTTCTTAAGAGCACACGACCTGACCAATGGCTCTATAACTGGATTACTCTCATCCTCCTCCGGCGGTAGGGTGAAATTTGCCTTCAGGGCCTTCCAAAGATCTTATTTCTGTCTATCGGTGACATAAGAAACTTGAGGGTCGTAGTTCTTAGCGTTCTTAGCCGGCTCATTTCATTGCTGGATGCTGATCGGGATGTTGTCCTTCACAATAGCTCGACACTGAGCAGAAAATGCATCCTTGGTCTTCTTCGGTTCTATCGGTTGTCCATCGTTTATGATTAAGGTGATCGTGAACCTTTCTTCCTTTCCCAACCGTTTCTTCGGGCCTCGTATCGTTACCGAAGTTTGGCTCAATCCGGGGGGCTATATAAAAGAAGAAATAAGAGTTAATATATGTACATGCCAAAACAATTAATGCATCAATTAGTCAGCACAGGCTTAATTAATATATATACCTCACCGGATGACTTTGCAACAGCTCCTTCCGTTCGGTCACCGGAGCCATCATCATGGTCTCGTTCTTCCTCCGGTTCTTGGTCACCAGAGCCGTCATCATGGTCTCCTTCTTCCTCCAACATTCAGTGACCGGATGCATCATCATCATCATGTCCTAGCTCTTCCATGTCAAAATTGATTAACGAGAAGATATTAGCGCCGCAGCGGATCATGTCCCCCAACAACTCTTCTCCTTCAAAGTCTCTATTCATGGTTGGATCCTTGGTTAGATCCATGGTTTTTGCAAATATTACAACATGTCAATTAATATACAAACATGACAGATGGATATATTAATTAGTGGCAAACATAGACAAGGGATCATATTAGTGGCCTCGACGCTTCTACGGTTTGGGGTGGCCTCGACAACTCTTCTTGGGATTGGGTGGCCTCGATGCTTCTAGGGTTTCGGTGGCCTCGGCAACGCTTTTAGGGATTGGGTGGCCTCGGAAATGCTTCTCGGCGAGGGGTGTTGATCGAAGTTACCGGAGTTTTCTTCTAGTGGTTTGGGTGGCCTCGAGAGTTTGTGGACTAGGGCGAGAGGGTGTAGGAGATCGACAACGCTTTTTCAGTCCCGGTTTAGGTTGACTCGAGAGTTGGTCGGGCGAGAGGGGATTGATCGACGTCCCCCCTCATGTCGAAATTACCGGAGTTTTCGATATGAACAAAAAATATGCCGGCCGGACATCATCACGTGGCGGCGATAACCTACGAAGCACCGATACGGCAACATCGATACGGCGATACGAGGTACGACAATTTATATAAACAGCAATACGACAATACGAGAAGCATATATAAATAATAATGAAATAACATGTAATGAGATAATATAATAAAACGTACATACACATACACATATATGAACACATACAAACATGAACACATAGATGAACACATACATACAAATACACATATTTGAACACATACAAACACATATATGAACACACACACACATATATGAACACTTGCATGAACTGCTCACGTATAGGGGAGGGGGGATGTGGCCGGAGTGGGTCAGGACGGCCGGCGCGGGGCGGCCGGAGCGGGGCAGGGCGCCGGCGTGGGGTGGCACAGGGCGGGGCGGCCGGAGCGAGGTCGGGGAGGTTGGGGCCGGCGGCTCGCGGTAGCGACGGCAACGGAGAGCTAGCGCACGAGATTTGGGCAGCCTGACGGCGTGGGTGGGGATCTGGCCTTCGGGGGAGCGAATGGGTCAAAAACTGCTAAGTGTGGGGTTTTATGTAGGGAGCATTGGTTCTAGTTGGTGGCACGAACCGGTACCAATGCCCCCCTTTGGTCCCGGTTCATACCACCAACCGGGACCAAAGCGCTTTCGTCCGCGACCCACGCCGAGCAGCAAACCCTTTCGTCCCGGTTGGTGGCACCAACCGGGACCAATGCCCCCCTGTGGTCCCGGTTCGTGCCACCAACCGGGACGAAAGCCCGGTTTTCAGCAGCCCAAAGGGCGGGAAAGCAGAGACCTTTGGTCCCGGTTGGTGGCACGAACCGGGACCAAAGGTAGGCATTGGTCCCGGTTGGTGCCACCAACCAGGACGAAGGGGTTTGCAGCCCGGGGACAAATGTTTAGTCCCACCTCGCTAGCCGAGATGGCTCGAGAGTGGTTTATAAGCGCTGATGCGCCAACCCTCTCGAGCTCCTCTCAACTGCAGGCTTACGGGCCTAATCGCACACAACTCTGCCTGTGGGCCTATTGGGCCTGCTACGGGCCTGAATCCTGGCCTAACTAGCTGGTTGGGTTTCAAGTCGTATTCAGGCCGTGGTGGCCGAGTAGCCCGCATTTTTTTAAATTTTTTTCCTGTTTTTTGTTTTGTTTTTTGCTTTATTTATTTTCTTTTGTTTCTACTTATAGTTTTTCAGTGATTCTTTTTTCTTTTAGGTCACAAAAATTATAAACTTTCTGTTACTCCCATTAGTTTTCAAATTTGAATAGATTAAATTTGAATTCTTTGAAATTTGTGTGAATCGCTAGTTTGTGAATAACTTTACTATAAAAATAGTTTTTTGAGTGATTCTTTTTTCCTTCTATTTAATATTACTTTGTTCTAACATTATATTCAATTTGGTAATTTTTAGGTTATTTTAAATGGTTGTTTAAATCAGAAATATATTTTGTTATTTTAGTTTTCTATTAAAGTTTCTAACAAAAAATTTCTTTATAATTTTTTTCCTATTAATGTTTTGAAAATAAAAATACTTTGATAATTTTAGTTGCAAATTTTTTATATAGTTTTAGTTTTAAAAATACTAGAGGTTTATAAAAGCTTTTAGAGTTTCCTTTTGCTATTAGACTTTTATAAAAGCTTTTTAGTTGATTCTTTTTGCTATTGAAGAATATTAAAATTCATAAAATAATATTTAAATTGATTATTTTTAGTTCATTCTTTTTGCCGTTAGGGTTTCATAAAAGTTTTTTAGTTGATTCTTTTTGCTAGTACTTCATTCTTTGAGCTAAATGACCCGGAAAATGAAAAGCACTACAAATGAACTCTGAAAAGGTTGAAAGTTGGCATGGTATCATCATTTCACCCACATAGCATGTGCTAAATAGTTGAGAGGGTTACGGAAAAAGATGGATGCACTTCGTGAACAAAATGGACAATATCTTTCAAAGTATCGGGGTTTCGGAAGAAAACTCAGCTGTTACAAAAGGATTTAATTTTCTTGAACTTATCTGATCTCCAGACTTTTTGTTTGTTCAAAATGCACCATTCAAAGCCAAATCATCAATTTTCAACCCTTTCTGACTTCATTTGTTAATTTTCATACAGTTATTGACACTAGTAGAAAACAGGGCATTGGTTCGGGCCTCCTAATCCCATTAATCCCAGTTCGCTCACGAACCGAGAGAAAAGGTGGCAACCGTCCCGGTTCGTGAGCCCAGGGGGGCGGCCGGACCACATGGGCCATTGTCCTGGTTTGTCTGGCCCCTCTAGTCCCGGTTCCAGACACGAACCGGGACTAATGCGCCCACCTCCTCGCCCACGACCATTGGTCTTGGTTCGTGTGTGGAACCGGGACAAAACGGAGACCAATTGTCCCGGTTCCAGCCATGAACCGGGACCAATGGTCTACCTATATAAACCCTTGCCCGTCTCTAGCAGAGTCGTGGAGTGCTCTGTTTTTTAGGCGCGGAGTGTTAGAGCTTTGTCGTGCTCTAGCTCACCTCCTATGCACATGAGGTGTTTGATGAAATGCCCAAGCCACACTTAATCTTTCTCCTCTCGAAGTTCCTTGTCCAAACTCCATTTTCGTCAAGATTTGTCTAGGTTTGGCGATCCATCCTGTCCCATCCCCGTCCTGAAACCGCCGTCGATCGCCCGCGCGTGGTGAGCCTCTTGATCTTATCTTCTTTCTAAAAGAAAATATACTTAGTGGTATGATTTTCTTGCTTTTATTATTGTTTGTTATTATATAGTGCCATGGTTATGGTATCCGCCCATGTCGGCCCTCGTCCAGTCTATGATTCAGACGTCGTATATTATCTTTTATAACTATTTCACACATCTAATGTCTATGACAATTAATTATGCCACCAACTTCATGCAGATGTTTTTATCCATAGGAAGTAGTTGAACCAGAAATGGATACCGACTATGCAATTCTGCTCGACAAGTTAACTAAATCTGAAAAAGAAATTGATCATTTGTTTTTTTTAAAAGAACTGAGGATGGGATTCGAGTTGCATGTTGCCGATACCGTCGATGATCACAGGACCAAGATAGCTGCAATGCGCTTGGAGCTTAGAAAGATTAGAAAATATGCCATTGATAAAGAGGCTTGGTGTCATTATGCCGTTGGTTGAATTGTTACCTTAGTTTTGATTATGATCGCATTTTTTGTTGCTTTGAAATGTTTTAAATAGTTTCAATGTATCGTTCAATTAGATGCTCTAGAGAGCTATATGTTGGTCAACGAGAACAATGTATCTACTTTGGTTTTAATGTGATGATGAACTTCTATTAATTTGGTCACTTTTGTATTCCTGATGTTCTGTAATAGTTTTTCAAACACTTAATTATATATAATGCACGCAGATGAACCGGTAATGGATGTACATTAACAGACACACCGACGAGTACATTAAGGGGGTGCATCATTTTCTCGAAGTGGCCGAGGCAAACAAGCAGAATGGTTTTATGTGTTGTCCATGCCCTACATGTGGGAATTTGTAGTCTTACTCTGACCAGAAAATCCTTCACAGCCACCAGTTTGTGAAGGGTTTGATGCCACACAATAATGTTTGGACCAAGCACGGACAAATAGGGGTTATGATGGAAGACGGCAAAGAAGAAGAATATGATGACAACTATGTGCCCCCTGAATACGGTGATGCTACAACCGGGGAAGCTGAAGATCAAGAGGAACTAGACGATGTGCCCGATGATGATCTTTGCCGGGTCATTGTTGATGCAAAGAGACAGTGCGAAAGTGAAAAGGGGAAGCTGAATTTCGATCGCATGTTAGAGGATCACAATAAAGGATTATACTGTTGGGAGACGTAGTAGTAAATCAAAAAAATTCCTACGATCACGAAGATCTATCCATGGAGAAACCAGGAACGGGTGGGGAGAGATTGTATCTTCATACCTTCGAAGATCGCTAAGCGGAAGCGTTACAAGAACGCGGTTGGTGGAGTCGTACTCTGAGCGATTCAGATCGCGGTGGATTCCGATCTAGCGAAGAACAACGGCGCCTCCGTGTTCAACACACATGCAGCCCGATGACGTCTCCTATGCCTTGATCCAGCAAGGAGGAAGGAGAGGTTGGGGAGAGCTCCAACGGCAACACAATGGTGTGGTGGTGGTGGAGTAGCAAGGTATTCCGGTAGGGCTTCGCCTAAGCGCTGGAGAGGAGGAAGAAGAAGGGTAGGGCTGCGCCGAGAGAGAGAGAAGTTGTCGTCTCAAATCAGCCCAAAAGATTGGGTATATGTAGGAGGAGGGAGAGGGAGGGCTGCCTTGGCCCCTCCTCCAAAGAGGATGGCTTCGGCCGAAGTGGAGATAGGGTCCACCTCCCATAAGGGAGGTGGATCTCCTCCTTTTCAAACTCCTTTTGCCCTATCCCTAGATCTCCAGCTGCATGGACTTTCTAGAAGGTCTTGGCCAGCCCAACAAGGTCTGGCACACCTCCTCTAAGGGCCCACGAAGTCCTATGGTCATCACACCCCTCCCGGGGGTCTTCCGACACCCTCTCGGCACTCCCGGTACATTACCGATGAGCCCGAAAACTTTCCGGTGACCAAAACTGGACTTCCTAGATATCAATCTTTACCTCCGAACCGTTCCGTAGATCCTCATGATGTCCGGGATCTCATCCGGGACTCCGAACAACCTTCGGTAATCACGTATACCATTTCCCTATAACCCTAGCATCATCGAACCTTAAGTGTGTAGACCCTATGGGTTCGGGAGACACGTAGACATGACCTAGACAACTCTCCGACCAATAACCAACAGTGGGATCTGGATACCCATGTTGGATCCCACATGCTCCACGATGATCTCATCGGATGAACCACGATGTTGGGGATTCAATCAATCCCGTATGCAATTCCCTTTGTCTACAGGTATGATACTTGCCCGAGATTCGATCGTCGGTATCCCTATACCTTGTTCAATCTCGTTACCGGCAAGTCTCTTTACTCGTTCCATAACACATCATCCCGGGGCTAACTCCTTAGTCACTTTGAGCTCATTATGATGATGTCTTACCGAGTGGGCCCAGAGATACCTCTCCGTCACAAGGAGTGACAAATCCCAGTCTCGATTCATGCCAACCCAACAAACAATTTTGGAGATACCCGTAGTGTAAATTTATAGCCACCCAGTTACGTTGTGACGTTTGGCACACCCAAAGCATTCCTATAGTATCCGGGAGTTGCACAATCTCATGGTCTAAGGAATTGATACTTGACATTAGAAAAGCTTTAGAAAACGAACTACATGATCTTGTGTTATGCTTAGGATTGGGTCTTGTCCATCACATCATTCTCCTAATGATGTGATCCCGTTATCAACGACATCCAATGTCCATGGTCATGAAATCATGACCATCTATTGGTCAACAAGCTAGCCAACTAGAGGCTCAATAGGGTCATGTTGTGGTCTATGTATTCAAACATGTATTACGGTTTCCGGTTAACACAATTATAGCATGAACAATAGACAATTATCATGAACAAGGAAATACAATAATAACCATTTTATTATTGCCTCTAGGGCATATTTCCAGTAGTCTCCCACTTGCACTAGAGTCAATAATCTAGTTACATTGTGATGAATCGAACACCCGTAGCATTCTGGTGTTGATCATGTTTTGCTCGTGAGAGAGGTTTAGTGAACGGCTCTGCGACATTCAGATCCGTATGCACTTTACAAATATCTATATATCCCTCCTGAATGTAATCACGGATGGATTTGAAGCGGGCGCTTGATGTGTCTTGTCTTCTTGTGAAACCTGGGATCATTTGCAAGGGCAATAGCTCCAGTGTTCTCACAGAGTAGAGTCATCGGGCCCGACGCATTGGGAATCTCTCCTAGGTCAGTGATGAACTCCTTCATCCAGACTCCCTCCTTTGCTGCTTCCGAAACAGCTATGTACTCCGCTTCACATGTAGATGCCACCACGACGCTTTGCTTGATGCTACATCAGCTGACTGCCCCTCCGTTCAAAATATACATATATCCGGTTTGCAACTTGGAGTCGTCTGGATCGGTGTCGAAGCTAGTGTCGACATAACCCTTTACGATGAGCTCTTCGGCACCTCCATATAGGAGAAACATGTCCTTTCTCCTTTTCAGGTACTTCAGGATGTTCTTGACCGCTGTTCAGTGTTCCGCTCTGGGATCACTTTGGTACCTCCCTACCAAACTCATGGCAAGGTTCACATCTGGTCTGGTACACAGCATGGCATACATAATAGAGCTTATGGCTGAGGCATAGGGGATGACACTCATCTCTTCTCTAGCCTTTTCCGTGGTCGGTCATTGAGTCGTACTCAATCTCACACCTTGCAACACAGGCAAGAACCCCTTCTTGGACTGATCCATATTGAACTTCTTCAATACTTTATCAAGGTATGTGCTTTGTGAAAGACCTATGAGGTGCCTCGATCTATCTCTATAGATCTTAATACCTAATATGTAAGCAGCTTCTCCAAGGTCCTTCATTGAAGAACACTTATTCAAGTAGACCTTTACACTTTCCAAGAGTTCTATATCATTTCCCATTATCAGTATGTCATCCACATAGCTCCCACTCACTTTCTTGTAAATGCTACAGAGCTCCCACTCACTTTCTTGTAAATACAGGGTTCTCCATAAACCTGTACAAACCTAAATGCTTTAATCACCTCATTAAAGCGAATGCTCCAACTCCGAGATGCTTGCACCAGCCCGTAGATGGAGCGCTGGAGCTTGCATACTTTGTTAGCATCTTTAGGATCGACAAAACCTTCTGGCTGCATCATATACAGTTCTTCCTTGAGGAAGCCATTAAGGAATGCCGTTTTGACATCCATTTGCCAGATCTCATAATCATAAAATGCGGCAATTGCTAACATGATTCGGACAGACTTCAGCATCTCTACGGGTGAGAAAGTCTCATCATAGTCAACTCCTTGAACTTGTCGGTAACCCTTAGCGACAAGCAGAGCCTTATAGACGGTCATATTACCATCCGCGTCAGTCTTCTTCTTGAAGATCCATTTATTTTCAATGGCTCGCTTATCAGGCAAGTTCACCAAAGTCCACACTTTGTTCTCATACATGGATCCTATCTCGGATTTCATGGCTTCAAGCCATTTGTTGGAATCCGGGCCCGCCATCGCTTCTTCATAGTTCGAAGGTTCACCGTTGTCCAACAACATGATCTCCAGGACAGGGTTGCCGTACCACTCTGGTGTAGAACGTGTCCTAGGGGACCTTCGAGTAGCAACTTGATCTGAAGTTTCATGATCATCATCATTAACTTCCTCTCTAGCCGGTGTAGGCTCCACAGAAACAACTTCCTGTGTTGCACTACTCTCCGGTTCAAGTGGAGGTACAATTACCTCATCAAGTTCTATTTTCCTCTTACTTCTTTCGAGAGAAACACTTTCGCGAGAAAGGATCCATTCTTGGCAACAAAGACTTTGCCTTCAGATTTGAGGTAGAAGGTATACCCGATAGTCTCTTTGGGATATCCTATGAAGACGCACTTTTCCGCTTTGGGTTCGAGCTTCTCAGGTTGAAGTTTCTTCACATAAGCATCGCATCCCCAAACTTTTAGAAACGACAACTTAAGTTTCTTTCCAAACCATAATTCATACGGTGTCGTCTCAACGGATTTTGACGGTGCCCTGTTTAAAGTGAATGCGACAGTCTCTCATGCATATCCCCAAAATGATAGCGGTAAGTCAGTAAGAGACATCATAGATCGCACCATATCCAATAGAGTGCGATTACGACATTCAGACAAACCATTTCGCTGCGGTGTGCCAGGCGGCGTGAGTTGTGAAACAATTCCACATTATCTTAGGTGCGTGACAAACTCGTGACTTAATATTCTCCGCCACGATCATATCATAGGCACTTTATTTTCCTATCACGTTGATTCTCTACCTCACTCTGAAATTCCTTGAACCTTTCGAAGGTTTCAGACTTGTGTTTCATTAACTAGACATACCCAAATCTGCTCAAGTCATCAGTGAGGGTGAGAACATAACGGTAGCCACCGCGAGCCTCGATGCTCATTGGACCACATACATCGGTATGTATTATCTCCAATAAGTCAGTTTCTCGCTCTATTGTTCCGGAGAATGTAGTCTTTCTCATTTTACCCATGAGGCATGGTTCGCACGTGTCAAATGATTCGAAATCAAGAGACTCCAAAAGTCCATCAGCATGGAGCTTCTTCATGCGTTTGACACCAATATGACCAAGGCGGCAGTGCCACATGTAAGTGGGACTATCGTTATCAACTTTACACTTTTTGGTACTCACACTATGGACATGTGTAACATCACGTTCGAGATTCATCAAAAACAAACCATTGACCAGCGGGGCATCACCATAAAATATTTCTCTCATATAAATAGAACAACCATTATTCTCATATTTAAATGAGTAGCCATCTCGAATCAAACGAGATCTAGATACAATGTTCATGCTCAAAGCTAGTACTAAATAACAATTATTATGGTTCAAAACTAATCCCGAAGGTAGATGTAGAGGTAGCGTGCTGACGGCGCTCACATCGACCTTGGAACCATTCCCGACGTGCATCGTCACCTCGTCCTTTGCCAGCCTCCGCTTATTCCGCAGCTCCTTCTTGGAGTTAGAAATGTGAGCAACTGCAACGGTATCAAATACCCAGGAGCTACTACGAGCGCTGGTTAGGTACATATAAATAACAAGTATATGACATATACCTTTAACGTTGCCAGCCTTCTTATCTTCTGAGTACTTGGGGCAGTTCCGCTTCCATTGACCGGTACCCTTGCAATAAAAGCACTCAGTCTCAGGCTTGGGTCCATGCTTGTTCTTCTTCCCGGCAACTTGCTTACCGGGCGCGGCAATAGCTGTGCCATCCTTCTTGAAGTTCTTCTTACCTTTGCCTTTCTTGAAACTAGTGGTCTTATTCACCATCAACACTTGATGCTCCTTTTTGATCTCGATCTCCGCTGATTTCAGCATTGAGTACAACTCAGGAATGGACTTCTCCATACCCTGCATGTTGTAGTTCATCACAAAGCTCTTGTAGCTAGGTGGAAGCGACTTGAGGATTCTGTCAATGACCGAGTCATCCAGGAGATTAACTCCTAGCTGAGTCAGGCGGTTGTGCAACCCAGACATTTTGAGTATGTGCTCACAGACATAACTATTCTCCTCCATTTTACAGCTGAAGAACTTGTCAGAGATGTCATATCTCTCGACCCAGGCATGAGCTTGGAAAACCAGATTCAGCTCTTGGAACATCTCATATGCTCCGTGTTGCTCAAAACGCTTTTGGAACCCCGGTTATAAACTGTAAATCATGACGCACTGAACAAGGGAGTATTCATCACAGCGTGACTGCCAAGCGTTCATAACGTCTTATTCCGCTTGGAGAATGGGTGCGTCACCTAGCGGTGCATCTAGGACATACAATCTCTTGGAAGCTATTAGCATGATCCTCAAGCTACGGACCTAGTCCGCATAGTTGCTTCCATCATCTTTCAGCTTGGTTTTCTCTAGGAACGCGTTGAAGTTAAGGGTGACATTCGCGTTGGCCATTGGATCTACAATATAGATGGTATATACAATTTTAGACTAAGTTCATGATAATTAAGTTCACATAATCAAATTATTTAATGAACTCCCACTTAGATAGACATCTCTCTAGGCATCCAAGTGACACATGATCCATGTCAACTAGCCCGTGTCCGATCATCACGTGCGACGGACTTGTCATCCATGGTGAACATCTCTATGTTGATCGTATCTTCAATACGACTCATGTTCGACCTTTCGGTCTTCCGTGTTCCGAGGCCATGTCTGTACATGCGAGGCTCGTCAAGCCAACCTAAGTGTTCTGCGTGTGTAAATCTGGCTTACACCTGTTGTATGCGAACATTAGAACCTATCACACCCGATCATCACGTGGTGCTTCGGAACAACGATCCTTAGCAACGGTGCACAGTTAGGGTGAACACTTCTCTTGAAATTTAATTGAGAGATCATCTTATTTACTGCCGTCGTTCTATGCAAATAAGATGTAAACATGATAAACATTACATGCAATCAATATAGTGACATGATATGGCCAATATCATCTTGCTCCTTTGATCTACATCTTCGGGGCACCATGATCATCACTTTCACCGGCACGACACTATGATCTCGATCATCGTGTCTTCATGAAGTTGTCTCGCCAACTATTACTTCTACTACTATGGCTAACGATTAGCAATAAAGTAAAGTAATTACATGGCGTTTATGATTGACGCACAGGTCATACAATAAAATAAGACAACTCCTATGGCTCCTGCCGGTTGTCATACTAATCGACATGCAAGTTGCGAATCCTATTACAAGAACATGATCAATCTCATACATCACAATGCATCACATCACATCATTTGGCCATATCGCATCACAAGGCATATGCTGCAAAAACAAGTTAGATGTCCTCTAATTTGTAGTTGCAAGTTTTTATGTGGCTGCTATAGGTTTCTTTTCATCGAATCCAATCCGACTAAGGTAGGAGAGACAAACACCCGCTAGCCACCTTATGCAACTAGTGCATGTCACGCGGTGGAACCGGTCTCACGTAACCGTACGTGTAAGGTTGGTCCTTGCTGCTTTATCCCACGATACCGCTGAATCAAGATAAGACTACTAGTGGCAAGCAAATTAACAAGATCGACGCCCACAATTGCTTTGTGTTCTACTCGTGCATAGATTCTACGCATAGACCTAGCTCTGATACAACTGTTGGGAGACGTAGTAGTAAATCAAAAAATTTCCTACGATCACCAAGATCTATCCATGGAGAAACCAGCAACGAGTGGGGAGAGATTGATGTTCAAACCTTTGAAGATCGCTAAGCGGAAGCGTTACAAGAACGCGGTTGGTGGACTCGTACTCGTAGCGATTCAGATCGCAGTGGATTCCGATCTAGCGCTGAACAATGGCGTCTCCACGTTCAACACACGTGCAGATCGGTGACGTCTCCTACGCCTTGATCCAGCAAGGAGGAAGGAGAGGTTGAGGAGAGCTCCAACAGCAGCACGACAACGTGGTGGTGGTGGAGTAGCAAGGTATTCCGGCAGGGCTTCGCCTAAGCGCTGCGGAGGAGGAAGAAGAAGGGTAGGGCTGCGCCGAGAAAGAGAAGTCGTCGTCTCAAATCATCCCAAAACCTTGGGTATATATAGGAGGAGGGAGAGGTAGGGCTTCCTTGTCCCCTCCTCCAAAGAGGACGGCTTCGACAGAAGTGGAGATAGAGTCCACCTCCCACAAGGAAGGTGGATCTCCTCCTTTTCAAACTCCTTTTGCCATATCTCTATATCTCCAGCCGCATGGGCCTTTCTAGAAGGTCTTGGCCAGCCCAACAAGGGATGTCACACCTCCTCTAAGGTCCCATGAAGTCCTATGGTCGTCACACCCCTCCCGGGGGTCCTCCGGCACCCTCCCGATACATTACCGATGAACCCGAAAACTTTTCGGTGACCAAAACTGGACTTCCTATATATCAATCTTTACCTCCGGACCATTCCGGAGCTGATCATAATGTCCGGGATCTTATCCGGGACTCCTAACAACCTTCGTTAATCACGTATACCATTTCCCTATAACCCTAGCATCATCGAACCTTAAGTGTGTAGACCCTACGGGTTCAGGAGACACGTAGACATGACCGAGACAACTCTCCGGCCAATAACAAATAGTGGGATCTGGATACCCATGTTGGCTCCCAAATGCTCCACGATGATCTCATCAGATGAACCACGATGTCGGGGATTCAATCAATCCCGTATGCAATTCCCTTTTTCTTCCGGTATGATACTTGCCCGAGATTCGATCGTCAGTATCCCTATACCTTGTTCAATCTCGTTACTGGCAAGTCTCTTTACTCGTTTCGCAACCAATCATCCCGCGGCTAAATCCTTAGTCACTTTGAGCTCATTATGATGATGTCTTACCGAGTGGACCTAGAGATACCTCTCCGTCACAAGGAGTGACAAATCCCAGTCTCGATTCATGCCAACCCAACAGACACTTTCGGAGATACCCGTAGTTTACCTTTATAGCCACCCAGTTACATTGTGATGTTTGGCACACCCAAAGCATTCCTACGGTATCCGGGAGTTGCACAATCTCATGGTCTAAGGAATCAATACTTGACATTAGAAAAGCTTTAGCAAACGAACTACACGATCTTGTGCTATGCTTAGGATTGGGTCTTGTCCATCACATCATTCTCCTAATGATGTGATCCCGTTATCAACGACATCCAATGTCCATGGTCATGAAACCATGACCTTCTATTGATCAACGAGCTAGCCAACTAGAGGCTCAGTAGGGACATGTTGTGGTCTATGTATTCATACATGTATTACAGTTTCTGGTTAACACAATTGTAGCATGAACAATATACAATTATCATGAACAAGGAAATACAATAATAACCAGTTTATTATTGCCTCTAGGGCATATGTCCAACATATACCCCGATTGCGAAGATGGCAACATAAAGCTCGGTACCACACTGGAATTGCTCCAGTGGAAGGCAGAGAATGGTGTACCTGACAAAGGAAGAGGGTTTCTGCCAAGGTGATGTGGTATGCTCCTATAATACCACGGTTGAAACGTCTGTTCAGAAACAAAGAGCATGCCAAGAAAATGCGATGGCACAGAGAGGACCGTAAGAAAGACGGGAAGGTGAGAGCACCCGCTGACGGGTCGCAGTGGAGAAAAATTGAGAGAAAGTACTCGAAGGAGTTTCCAGGTGATGCAAGGAACGTATGGTTTGGTTTAAGCGCAGATGGCATTAATACTTTTGGGGAGCAGAGCAGCAATCACAGCACCTGGCCCATGACTCTATGTATCTATAACCTTCCTCCTTGGCTGTGCATGAAGCGGAAGTTCATTATGATGCCATTTCTCATCCAAGGACCTAAGCAGCCCGGCAACGACATTGATGTCTACCTAAGGCCATTAGTTGAAGAACTTTTACAGGTGTGGAATGGAAACGGCGTACGCGAGTGGGATGAGCACAACCATGAGGATTTTGACCTGCATGTGTTGTTGTTTGTAACCATGAATGATTGGCCTGCTCTCGGTAACCTTTAAGGAGAGACAAACAAGGAATACCTCGCATGCACGCACTGTTTAGATGACACCAACAGTATATACCTGGACAATTGCAGGAAGCATGTGTACCTAGGGCATCGTCAATTTCTTCTGACCAACCATCAATGTCGAAAGAAAGGCAAGCATTTCAAAGGCAAGGCAGATCACGGGAAGAAGCCCGCCATCCGTATCGGTGATAACATACTTGCTATGGTCAATGATTTACATGTAATCTTTGGAAAGGGTCCCGGCAGACTATCTGTTCCGAATGACGCTCAGGGACGCGCACCCATGTGGAAGAAGAAATATATAGTTTGGGACCTACCCTATTGGAAAGACCTAGAGGTCCGCTCTGCAATCGACGTGATGCACGTGACAAAGAATCTTTGCGTGAACCTGCTAGGCCTCTTGGGCGTGTATGGGAAGATAAAAGATACACTGGAGGGATGGGAGGACCAGCAACATGGTCACGAAAAAGATGGCATGCCTCCAAACAGTATGAAGGTCCTGCGAGCTACGCTCTTACCAAAGAAGAGAAGTAAATCTTCTTTGAATGCCTGCTGAGTATGAAGGTCTCGTCTGGATTCTCGTCGAATATAAAGGGAGTAATAAATATGGCAGAGAAAAAGTTCAAGAATCTAAAGTCTCATGACTGCCACGTGATTATGATGCAACTGCTTCCTGTTGCATTGAGGGGGCTTCTACCAGAAAACGTTTGATTAGCCATTGTGAAGCTATGTGCATTCCTCTATGCAATCTCTCAGAAGGTGATCGATCCAGAAATCCTACCGAGGTTAAGGAGTGATGTGGCGCAATGTCTTGTTAGATTTGAGCTGGTGTTCCCACCATCCTTCTTGAATATCATGACGCACATCCTAGTTCATCTAATCGACGAGATTGTCGTTCTGGGCCCTGTATTTCTACATAATATGTTCCCCCTTTAAGAGGTTCATGGGAGTCCTAAAGAAATATGTCCGTAACCACGCTAGGCCATTAGAAAGCATCTCCATGGGCCATCAAAGAGAGGATGTCATTGGGTTTGTGTTGACTTCATTCCTGACCTTAAGAAGATTGGTCTCCCTCAATCGCGGTATGAGGGGAGACTGACCGGAAAAGGCACGCTAGGAGCAAAGTCAATAATATGTGGGGACGGGCATTCTTGGTCTTAGGCACACTACACAGTTCTACAGAATTCTACCTCGGTGACCCCGTATGTCGATGAACACAAGAACATTCTTCGCTCCAAACACCCAGGACAGTGTGACGACTGGATTACACGTGAACACATGCTATGTGGGTGAAATGATGATACCATGCCAACTTTCAACCTTTTCAGAGTTCATTTGTAGTGCTTTTCAATTTGAGTGTCATTTAGCTCAAAAAAATAATAATTACATGAAAATAAACTAATGAAGTCAGAAAGGGTTGAAAATTGATGATGTGGCCTTGAATGGTGCATTTTTAACACACAAAAAGCCCGAAGTTCAAATAAGTTGAAGAAAATGAAATGCCTTTTGCAACAGATGAGTTTCCGTCCGAAAACCTAATACTTCGAAAGAGACCGTCCGTTTTGTACACAAAGTGCATCCAGATTTTGCCGTAACCCTCTCAACTATTTAGCACATTCTATGTGGGTGAAATGATGATACCATGCCAACTTTCAACCTTTTTAGAGTTCATTTGTAGTGCTTTTCAATTTAAATGTCATTTAGCTCAAAAAAATCAATAATTGCATGAAAAATAACAAATGAAGTCGGAAAGGGTTTAAAATTGATGATGTGGCTTTGAATGGTGCATTTTGAACACACAATATGTCTGGAGTTCAAATAAGTTCAAGAAAATGAAATCCGTTTGTAACAGATGAGTTTTCGTCCAAAACTGTGATACTTCGAAAGAGATTGTCCATTTTGTTCACAAAGTGCATCCAGCTTATGCCGTAACCCTCTGAACTTTTTAGTACATGCTATGTGGGTGAAATGATGATACCATGCCAACTTTCAACGTTTTCAAAGTTCATTTGTAGTGCTTTTCAACTTTAATAGCAAACTAAAATAACTAAATCTGTTTTTGATTTAAACAACCATTTAAAATAAGCTAAAAATTACCAAATTGAATATAATGTTAAAAAAGCAATATTAAATAGCAGGAAAAAAGAATCACTCAAAACTCTATTTTTATAGTAAGGTTATTCACAAACTAGTGATTCACACAAATTTCAAAGAATTTATATTTAAACTATTCAAATTTGAAAACTAATGGCACTAACAGAAAGTTTATAATTTTTGTGACCTAAAAGAAAAAAGAATCACTAAAAAACTATAAGGAGAAACAAAAAGAAAATAATTAAAGCGAAAAACAAAACAAAAAATTGGGCCACCACGGCCTGAATACGACTAGAAACCAAACTAGCTAGTTGGGCCAGGATTCAGGCCCGCAACAGGCCCAGTAAGCCCACAGGGAGAGGAGTGTGCGATTAGGCCCGTAAGCCTGTAGCTGAGAGGAGCTCGAGAGGGTTGGCGCAGCAGTGCTTATAAACCACTCTTGAGTCCTCTCAGCTAGCGAGGTGGGACTAAATATTTGTCCCCGGGCAGCACCCCCCTTTTGTCCCGGTTGGTGGCACCAACTGGGACCAATGCCCACCTTTCGTACCGGTTGGTGGCACCAACCGGGACCAATACTCACTTTTGGTCCCTGTTCGTGCCACCAACCGGGACGAAAGGGGGGTGATTTCCCGCCCTTTGGGCTGCTGAAAACAGGGCTTTGGTCCCGGTTGGTGGCATGAACCGGGACCAATGCTCCCAATATAAAAGCCCCCATACTTTGTAGTTTTCGACCGATTCCCTCCCCCGAAGGCCAGTTCCGTACCCATGCCCTCAGGCTGAACAAATCTCGCACGCTCTCCGTCACCTTCGCCGCCGCCGCTCGCAGTCCCCGACCTCGCTCTGGCTGCCCCGCCCCGCTCCGGCCGCCCTGCTCCGGCCGCCCCGCCTCGCTCATCCCGCTCCGGCTGCCCCGCCCCGCGCCACCCCGCTCCGGCCACTGCTCCGCCCCCTCCGACCACCTCCCCCACCCCTATAGTGAGGATGATTTTTTGTTTTTATGATATTTTTTGTTCATATATATGTGAATGATGTTTTTTGTATGTGAGTTCATATATATGTCTATGTATGTGTTCATATATGTGTATGTGTATGCGCGTTTTATTATATTAGCTCTCATTAGTTACATGTTATTTATAGAAATTGCCGTATCCCGTATCGTCGTATCGATGTTGCCGTATCGGTGCTTCGTAGGTTACCGCCGCCGCGTGATGATATGTCCGGCCGGCATTTTTTTTGTTCATATAGAAAACTCCGGTAATTTTGACATGAGCGGGGACGTCGATCAACCTCATGTCGCCCGACCAACTCTCGAGTCCGCCTAAACCGAGATATCCCTAGAAGCGTCGATGTCACCCAATATCCCTAGAAGCGTTGTCGAGGCCACCCCATACCGTAGAAGCGTCAAGGCCACTAATATGATCCCTTGTCTATGTTTTCCACTAATTAATATATCAATCTCTCATGTTTGTATATTAATTGCCATGTTGTAATATTTGCAGAAACCATGGATCCAACCATGAATAGAGACTTTGAAGCAGAAGCGTTGTTGGGGGGCATGATCCGCGGCGGCGATATCTTATCGTTAATCAATTTTGACACAGAAGAGCTAGGACATGATAATGACCGATCCGGTCACTGAATGCTGGAGGAAGAAGGAGAATATGGTGACGGCTCTGGTGACTGAGAGCCGGAGGAAGAAGGAGACCATGATGACGGCTCGGTGACCGAACGGAGGGAGCTGTTGCAAAGTCCTCCAGCGAGGTATATATATTAATTAAGCCTGTGCTGACTAATTGATGCATTACTTGTTTTGGTATGTACATATATTAACTCAGCTTGTTTCTTCTTTTATAGCCCTCCGCATCAACCGAAACTTCGGTAACGAGACGAGGCCCGAAGAAAAGGTTGCCCGCTGATGAAAAGTTCATGATCACCTTAATCACGAACGATGGCCAAGTAATTGAACCGAAGAAGACCAAGGATGCATTTTCTGCTCAGTGTGGAGCTATTGTCAAGGACAGCATCCCGATCACCATCCAGCAATGGAATGAGCCGGCTAAGAACGCTAAGAACTACGACCCTCAAGTTTCTTATGTCACCGATAGACATAAAGAAGATCTTTGGAAGGACCTGAAGGCAAATTTCACCCTACCGCCAGAGGAGGATGAGAGTAATCTAGTTATAGAGCCACTGGAGGCAGTATGCCCTAGAGGCAAGTGGGAGACTATTGGAAATATGCCATAGAGGCAATAAATAAAGTGTGTATTATTATATTTCCTTGTTCATGATAATCATTTATTATTCATGCTATAATTGTATTGAATGGAAACATAGATACATGTGTGGATACATAGACAACACCGTGTCCCTAGTATGCCTCTAGTGAACTAGCATGTTGATCAAAAGATGGTTAAGGTTTCCTAGCCATAGACATGAGATGTCATTTGGTAACGGGATCACATCCCAAACTACAAACGTAGTGTATGATCGTGTCAGTTTATTGCTGTTTTTATGGATGTCAAGTATATGTTCCTATGACCATGAGATCATGCAACTCACTGACACCGGAGGAATACCTTGTGTGTATCAAACATCGCAACGTATCTGGGTGACTATAAAGGTACTCTACAGGTATCTTCGAGGGTGTCTGCTGGGTTGACATGGATCAAGACTGGGATTTGTTACTCCGTGTGACGGAGAGGTATCTCAGGGCCCACTCGGTAATACAACATCACAACAAGACTTGCAAGCAATGTGACTAAATTTTATCCACGGGATTTTGTATTACGGCACGAGTAAAGAGACTTGCCGGTAATGATGTTGAACTAGGTATTGAGATACCGACGATCGAATCTCAGGCAAGTAACATACCAAAGAACAAAGGGAACATCATACGGGATTAACTGAATCCTTGACATAGAGGTTCGACCGATAAAGATCTTCGTAGAATATGTAGGAACCAATATGGTCATCCAGGTCCCGCTATTGGTTATTGACCGTAGTGGTGTCTCGGTCATGTCTACATAGTTCTCGAACCCGTAGGGTCTGCTCACTTAAGGTTTGGTGACATTTCGGTAGTATGGAGTTATGTATGGTGGTGACTGACGGTTGTTCGGAGTTCAGGATGAGATCCAGTATGTCACGAGGAGCTCCGAAATGGTCCGTAGGTAAAGATTCATATATAGGAAGTCCTGTTTTGGTCGCCGGAAAAGTTTTGGGCTCATCGGTAGTGTACTGGGAGTGCCGGTAGTGTACCGGGAGACCACCGGGAGGGGTATTTCGACCCAAGAGGGTCCATGGTCTATGGGAGAGTGAATACCAGCCCTTATCAGGCTGATGGAACCTCCACACAAGGCCCATGCGGCTAGGGAACAAAATCCCAAAGAGAAAAGGTGGAAAAAAAGGCAAAATAGGGTGAATCCTAGTCCTACTAGGATTGGAGGTATATTCCACCTCTCCTCCTAGTTCGGCCGAACCAAAGGGCAGGCCCCTTGAGGGCCAAGCCTCCTCCTCTCTTCCTCTTAAATATACTAGAGGTTTTATGGTTTTTGGCACAAGATTTTCAGCCACGTATTACCCGTTCCTCTAGTGCATAGTTTCTCCTCTAGAACGGATTTCCGCAGTGCTTAGGCGAAGCCCTGCCGAAATTGCTCCACCACCATCGCGGGAGCGCCGTCATGCTGCCGGAGAACTCTTATACCTCTCCGCTCCCTCTTGCTGGATCGCCTTGAAGCTGTACGTGTGCTGAACGCGGAGGTGTCGTCCGTTCGGTGCTAGATTGGAAGGACCGTGATCAAGGCCATGAGACGATTCGTGATTAGATCGCGGGACGGATTGTGACGAGATCGCGGGACAGATCTTGATTAGATCGTGGGATGGATCGTGATTGGATCGCGGGACTCTTGGCGATTTGGATCGCGAAGACGTTCGACTACACTAAAAGTGTTTCTTAACGCTTCCCGCTTAGCGATCTATAAGGGTACGTAGATCCACTCTCCCTCTCGTAGATGCTCATCGCCATGGATAGTTCTGCGTGTGCGTAGGAATTTTTTTGTTTCCCATGCAACATTCCCCAATAGTGGCATCATGAGCTAGGTCTATGTGTAGATGATATCTCGAGCAGAACACAAAGAGTTTGTGGGCGTTGATGCTTAGATTGCTTCCTCCCTTGGTCGTGTTTTGGTTCAGCGGTATTGTGAGATGAAGCGTCCTCGGCCAACATTACTCGTATGCTTACGAGAGACCAGTTCCCTCAACTGCACTTGTTGCAAGAGATGTCTTGCGGGTGCCAGTTTCTCTTACTTTAGTTGGATCGGATACGACAAAGGCGGTCCTTGAGAATATTGAAAAGCAACTTATGTATCATCGTTGTGGTTTTGCATAGGTGAGATTCGATCTTGCTAGATACCCGTAGCAGGCACGTAAAACATGCAACAACAATTAGAGGACGTCTAACTTGTTTTGCAGGGTATGATGTGATGTGATATGGCCAATTACATGATATGATATATGTGATGTATGAGATGATCATGTGATGTATAGAATTTCACGACTTGCATGTCGGTGAGTACGGCAACCGGCATGAGCCATAGGGTTATCTTTAATTATTGTATGACCTGCGTGTCAATCATTGAGTGCTATGTAATGCTTTACTTTATCGCTAAACGCTAGCAATAGAAGTAGAAGCAGGGTTGGCACCACAACCCCAATGGAAACACGTTGATGGAGATCAAGATGATGGAGATCATGGTTTCGTGCCGGTGACGACGGAGATTATGCCGGTGCTTTCAAGATGGAGATCTAAAGCACAAGTTCATGGCAAGATCATGTCACTTATGAATTGCATGTGATGTTAATCCTTTTATGCACCTTGTTTTGCTTAGTAAGACGGTAGCATTATGAGGTGATCCCTCACTTAAATTTCAAGATAAATTGTCTTCTCCCCGAGTGTGCACCGTTGCGAAAGTTCATCGTGTTGAGATACCACGTGATGATCAGGTGTGATAGACTCTACGTTCACATACAATGGGTGCAAGCCAGTGTTGCACACGCAGAACACTCGGGTTAAACTTGACGAGCCTAGCATGTACAGGCATGGCCTCGGAACACAAGAGACCGAAAGGTCGAACATGAGTCATATAGTAGATATGATCAACATAATGATGTTCACGATTGAAACTACCTCAACTCACGTGATGATCGGACTTGAGTTAGTGAATTTGGATCATGTGACACTCAGATGACCTGAGGGATGTCAATTTGAGTGGGAGCTTTAGTAATTTGATTAACTAAACTCACTGTCTTGAATAATAGTCTAAAGTAACCTTTGCATATTTATGTTGTATATCAATGGCTCGCGCAGTAGCACCCCTGAATTTTAATGCGTTCCTAGAGAAAGATAAAATGAAAGATGATGGAAGTAACTTTGTTGACTGGGCCCGTAATCTGAGGATTATCCTCATGGCTTCCCCGAATTATATGTCCTTGATGCACCGCTTCATGACCCACCCTCTCATGTGTCATCCGAAGACGTTAAGAACGCTTGGGAGGCACGTGCTGGAGATTACTCAATAGTTCAGTGTGCAATATTGTATGGATTAGAACCAGGACATCACAGACGTTTTGAATGTCATGGAGCATATGAGATGTTCCAGGGGTTGAAGTTTATCTTTCAAAAGAATGCCCGGATCTAGAGGTATGAGACCTCCGATAAGTTCTATGCTTGCAAAATGGAGGAGAACGGATCTATCAGTGAACATGTACTCAGAATGTCTGGGTACTCGACTCGTCTGGCGGAGTTCGGGATTGCCCTTCTGTCAGAGGCGAACACTGACAGAGTTCTTCAATCACTGCCACCTAGTTACAAGAGTTTTGTGATGAACTATAACATGCACGGGATTAACAAGTCAGCCCCCGAGCTTTTTGCGCTGCTGAAAGTTGCTGAGTCTGAAATCCAGAAAGAACATCAAGTGTTGATGGTCAATAAAACCACTAGTTTCAAGAAAACCGGCAAAGGCAAAGGCAAGAAGGGTAAAACCTAGAAGGATGGCAAAGCAGTTGCTACTCCTGTAAAGAAGCCTAAGCATGGACCTACGCCGGAAACTGAGTGCTTTCATTGCAAGGGAATTGGTCACTAGAAGCGGAACTGCCCCAAGTACCTGGCTGACAAGAAGGCGGCCAACAACAAACAAGGTATATATGATATACATGTTATTGATGTGTACCTTACTAGCTCTCGTTGTAGTGCCTGGGTATTTGATACCGGTTCGGTTGGTCACATTTGCAACTCAAAACAGGAACTGCGGAATAGACGGAGGCTAGCAAAGGATGAAGTGACGATGCGCGTGGGAAATGGTTCCAAGGTTGATGTGATCGCCGTCGGCACACTCTCTCTTCGATTACCATCGGGATTAGTGATGAACCTGAATAATTGTTATTTAGTGCCTGCGTTAAGCATGAACATTATATATGGATCTTGTTTATTGCAAGACGGTTACTCATTTAAATCAGAGAATAAAGGTTTTTCTATTTATATGTGTAATATCTTTTATGGTCATGCACCCAATGTGAGGGGTTTATTTATCCTGCATCTTGATAGTGATGATACACATGTTCATAACATTGATGCCAAAAGATGTAAAGTTGATAATGATAGTACCACTATATTGTGGCACTGCCGTTTAGGTCATATTGGTGTAAAACGCATGAGGAAGCTCCATGCTGATGGACTTTTAGAGTCACTTGATTTTGAATCACTTGACACATGTGAACCATGCCTCATGGGCAAGATGACTAAAACACCATTCTCTGGAACAATGGAACGGGCGAGTGACTTATTGGAAATCATACATACTGATGTGTGTGGTCTAATGAATGTTGCAGCGCGTGGTGGATATCGTTATTTTCTCACCTTCACTGATGACTTAAGTAGATATGGATATATTTACTTAATGAAACACAAGTCTGAAACGTTTGAAAAGTTCAAGCAATTTCAGAGTGAAGTTGAGAATCATCGTAACAAGAAGATTAAGTTCCTACGATCTGATCGAGAAGGTGAATATCTGAGTTATGAGTTTCGCAGTCACTTAAGACAGTGTGGAATTGTTTCATAGTTGACACCGCCCGGAACACCACAGCGTAACGGTGTGTCCTAACATCGTAATCGAACCTTATTAGATATGGTGCGTTCTATGATGTCTCTTGCTGATTTGCCACTATCGTTTTGGGGTTTTGCATTAGAGACAGCTGCATTCACTTTAAATAGGGCACCATCGAAATCCGTTGAGACGACGCCATATGAACTATGGTTTGGCAAGAGGCCAAAGTTGTCATTTCTTAAAGTTTGGGGATGTGATGCTTATGTCAAAAAGCTTTAGCGTGAAAAGCTGGAACCCAAAGCGGAGAAATGCGTCTTCATAGGATACCCAAAAGACACAGTCAGGTATACCTTCTATCTCAGATTCGAAGGCAAAGTGTTTGTCGCTAAGAACAGAACATTTCTTGAGAATGAGTTTCTCTCGAAAGAATTGAGTGGGAGGAAAATAGAGCTTGATGATCTTGTTGAACATTTACTTCAACTAGAGAGTAGCGCAGTGTAGAAAGATGTTTCTCTAGAGCTTACGACGGTTGAAGAAGAAGAAGTTAATGATGATGATCATGAAGCTTCGGATCAAGTTACTAATAACCTCGTTGGTCGACAAGGACGCATACTACTCCTGAGTGCTACGGCAACCCTGTCTTGGAGGTCATGTTGTTGGACAACAATGAACCTACTAGCTATGAAGGAGCAGTGATGGGCCCGAATTCCGAGAAATGTTAGATGCCATGAAATCCGAGATGGGATCCATGTATGAAAACAAAGTATGGACTTTGGAAGTATTACGTGGAGGGCGAAAGGCCATTCAGAACAAATGGATCTTTAAGAAGAAGACGGATGCAGACGGTAATGTCACCATCTATAAAGCTCGACATGTGGCAAAGGATTTTTCACAAGTTCAAGGAGTTGACTACGATGAGACCTTCTCACCCGTAGCGATGCTTAAGACTATCAGAATCATGTTGGCAATAGCTGCTTATTTCGACTATGAAATTTGGCAGATGGATGTCAAAACAGCGTTCCTCAACGGTTTCCTTGAGGAAGAGTTGTATATGATGCAACCAGAAGGTTTTGTCGATCCACAGAATGCTGACAAAGTTTGCAAACTCCAGCGATCCATTTATGGGCTGGTGCAAGCATCTCGGAGTTGGAATAAGCGCTTTGATGAGTTGATCAAGGCGTTTGGGTTTATACAAGTTTATGGAGAAGCTTGTATTTACAAGAAAGTGAGTGGGAGCTCTATAGCATTTCTAATATTATATGTTGATGACATACTGCTGATTGGAAACGATATAGAAATGCTGGAAAGCGTGAAGGAATATTTGAACAAGAGTTTTTCAATGAAGGACCTAGGAGAAGCTGCTTTCATATTAGGCATTAAGATCTACCGAGATAGATCCAGACGCTCAATAGCACTTTCACAAAGCACATACCTTGATAAAGTTTTGAAGACTCGATGTCAGCCTTGCCATAAGTATGGCCGGAAGGTTTCAAAGTGATCCTGGAATGGAGCACTGGCAAGCGGTCAAAATATCCTTATGTACCTGAAAAGGACTAAGGAGATGTTTCTCGTTCATGGACGTGATGAAGAGCTCGTCGTAAAGGGTTACGTCGATGCAAGCTTTGACACTGATCTGGATGACTCTAAGTCGTAAACCGGATACGTATTATTCTCAACGGGGGCACAGTAAGCTGGTGCAGTTCCAAGAAAAGCGTGGTAGCTGATTCTACATGCGAAGCGGAGTACATCGCAGCCTCGGAGGCGGCGAAAGAAGGTGTCTCGATGAAGCAGTTCATGACAGATCTTGGAGTAGTGCCCAGTGCACTGAATCCAATGAGCCTGTTCTGTGACAACACTGGTGCCATTGCTCTGGCCAAGGATCCAAGGTTTCCCAAGAGGACTAGACACATAAAGCGACGCTTCAACTCCATCCGAAATTACATCGAGGAGAAGGACATAAATATTTGCAAAGTACACACAGATCCGAATGTTGCAGACCCGTTGACTAAACATCTTCCAAGAGCTAAACATGATCAACACCAGAACTGCACGGGTGTTTGATTCATTACAATGTAAATCACATAGTGATGTGAACTAGATTATTGACTCTAGCGCAAGTGGGAGACTGTTGGAAATATGCCCTAGTGGCAATAGATAAAGTGTTAATTATTATATTTCCTTGTTCATGATAATCGTTTATTATTCATGCTATAATTCTATTGAATGGAAACATAGATACATGTGTGGATACATAGACAACATTGTGTCCCTAGTATGCCACTAGTGAACGAGCCTGTTGATCAAAAGATGGTAAAGGTTTCCTAGCCATGGACATGAGATATTATTTGATAACGGGATCACATCATTAGGAGAATGATGTGATGGACAAGACCAAACTACAAACGTAGCGTATGATCGTGTCAGTTTATTGCTACAGTTTTCTGCATGTCAATTATATGTTCCTATGACCATGAGATCATGCAACTCACTGACACCGGATGAATACCTTGTGTGTATCAAATGTTGCAACGTAACTGGGTGACTATAAAGGTACTCTACAGGTATCTCCGAGGGTGTCTGTTAGGTTGGCATGGATCAAGACTGGGATTTGTTACTCCGTGTGACGGAGAGGTATCTCAGGGCCCACTCGGTAATACAACATCACAATAAGCCTTGCAAGAAAATGTGACTAAGTGTTAGCCACGGGATCTTGTATTACGGAATGAGTAAAGAGACTTTCCGGTAACGAGGTTAAACTAGGTATAGAGATACGGGCGATCGAATCTCGGGCAAGTACCATACCGAAGAACAAAGGGAACAACATATGGGATTAACTGAATCCTTGACATAGAGGTTTGACCGAAAAAGTTCTTCATAGAATATGTAGGAAAAAATATGGGCATCTAGGTCCCGCTATTGGTTATTGACCATAGAGGTGTCTCGGTCATCTCTACATAGTTCTCGAACCCGTAGGGTCTGCACACTTAAGATTCGGTGACGTTTCGGTAGTATAGAGTTATGTATGGTGGTGACCGAAGGTTGTTCGGAGTCCCAGAGGAGATTCCGGACGTCACGAGGATCTCCGGAATGGTCCAGAGGTAAAGATTGATATATAGGAAGTCCTGTTTTGGTCGTCGGAAAAGTTTCAGGCTCATCGGTAGTGTATCGGGGGTGTCGGGAGGGTACCGGGGGACCATCGGGAGGGGTGTCACGCCCCGAGGGGCCTCATGGGCTGTGGGAGGAGACAAACCAGCCCCTAGTGGGCTGGAAAAAGCCTCCACTAAAGCCCATGAGGTTTGAGAAGGAGAAAATCCAAAGGTGGAGAGGTGGAAAGAGTTTCGAAGTGGAAAGGAGGAATCTTACTCCTAATAGGATTGGAGTAGGACTCCTCCACCTCCAATTTCGGCCAGCTCTTGAGGATTTTAGGCTGACTCCTACCCTCCCTCCCTCCTATATATACTAGAGGATTTAGAGGTGATAGCTAACCCTAATTGCCATGTGCTCTCTCTACTTCCTCTAGATCGTAGTTTCTCCTCTAGATCGGTTTTAAGCGGTGCTTAGGCGAAGCCCTGCTGGAATAGCTCCACCACCATCGCCGCAATGCCGTCGCACTGCCGGAGAAATCATCTACCTCTCCACTCCCTCTTGCTGGATCAAGAAGGGGGAGATCGTTTTCGAGCTGTACGTGTACTGAACGCGGAGGTGTCATCCGTTCGGCACTAGATCGGAAGGACCGTGATCAAGATCACGAGACGATTCATGATTGGATCGTGGGACAGATCGTGATGAGATCGCGGGACGGATCATGATTGGATCGCGTGATGGATCATGATTGGATCACGGGATGGATCGTTATGGGATCGCGGGACGCTCGGCGATTTGGATTGCGGAGACGTTCGACTACATCAACCACGTTTCTTAATGCTTCCCGCTTAGCGATCTACAAGGGTATGTAGATCCACTCTCCCTCTCGTAGATGCTCATCACCATGGTTAGATATTGCATGTCCATAGGAACTTTTTTTGTTTCCCATGCAACGTTCCCCAACAGTGGCATCATGAGCTAGGTCTATGTGTATATGAGATCTCGAGTAGAACACAAAGAGTTTATGGGCGTTGATGCTTACATTGCTTCTTCCCTTGGACATGTTTTGGTTCAGCGGTATTGTGGGATGAAGCAGCCCAGACCAACCTTACTCGTACGCTTACGAGAGACTGGTTCCATCGACTGACGCGTAACTTCGTTGCACAAAGATGGCTGATGGGTGTCAGTTTCTCCTACTTTAGTTGGATCGGATTAGACAACGGCGGTCCTTGAGAAGGTTGAAAAGCAACTTATGTATCACAATTGTGGTTTTGCGTAGGTGAGAATTGTTCTTGCTAGATACCCGTAGCAGCCACGTAAAACATGCAACAACAATTAGAGGACGTCTAACTTGTTTTTGCAGGGTATGTTGTGATGTGATATGGTCAATTACATGATGAGATATATGTGATGTATGAGATTATCATGTGTTGTATAGAATATCACGACTTGCATGTCGATGAGTACGGCAACCGGCAGGAGCCATAGGGTTTTCTTTAATTATTGTATGACCTGTGAGTCAATCATTAAGTGCTATGTAATGCTTTACTTTATCGCTAAATGGTAGCAATAGTAGTAGAAGCATGGTGGGCGCAACAACCCCGATGACGACACGTTGATGGAGATCAAGATGATGGAGATCATGGTGTCGTGCCGGTGACGATGGAGATCATGCCGGTGCTTTCACGATGGAGATCAGAAGCACAAGTTCATGGCCATATCATGTCACTAAAAATTTGCATGTGATGTTAATCCTCTTATGCAGACATGGCCTCTACATTCACATACAACGGTTGCAAGCCAGTGTTGCACATGCAGAGCACTCGGGTTAAACTTGATGAGCCTAGCATGTACAGACATGGCCTCGGAACACAAGAGACCAAAAGGCCGAACATGAGTCATATAGTACATATGATCAACATGATGATGTTCACCATTGAAACCACCTCAACTCACGTGATGATCGGACTTGAGTTGGTGAATTTGGATCATGTATCACAGGAATGACCGGAGGGATGTCAATTTGAGTAGGAGTTCTTAAGTAATATGATTAATTGAACTCATTATCATGAACATAGTCAGTAGTATCTTTGCAAATTATGTTGTAGATTACTAGCTCACATTGTAGCTCCCTTAAATTGTTATATGTTCCTATAGAAATAGAGTTGAAAGATGATGGTAGCAATATTATGGACTGGGTCCGTGATCTGAGGATTGTCCTCATTGCTGCACAGAAGGCTTATGTCCTTAATGCACCGCTCGGTGCGCCACCCCCTCGATTGTCATCTGTAGATGTTGTGAACATCTGACAGGCACGTTCCGATGACTACTTGATAGTTTAGTGCGTCATGTATTACGGCTGAGAATTGAGGCTACGAAATGTTTTGAACGTCCCGGGACATATGAGATGTTCTAAGAGCTGAGATTGTGATCTCAGGCTTGTGCCCATGTTGTGAGATATGATATCTCCAACAAGATTCTTTGCCTGCAAGATGAAGGAGAATACCTCAATCGTTGAGCATGTGCTCAAATTGTCTGGGTACTACAATCGCTTGAATCGACTGGGAGTTGATCTTCCAGATAAGATAGTGATTGATATAGTTCTCCAAGTCACTCTCACTAAGCTACTAGAACTTGGTGATGAACTAGAAAATGCCAGGGATAGAAATAATGATCCCTGAGCTATTCGCGATGTTTGACACCGCAATGGTAGAAATCAAGAAGGAGCATCAAGTGTTGATGGTTAGTAAAACCACTAGTTTCCATATAGGCAAGGGCAAGGAGGGAAACTTCATGGATGGCAAGTCAGTTGCTGCTCTAGTGAAGCAACCCAAAGTTGAACCCAAACCTGAGACTTAGTGCTTCGATTATGAGGAGATCGGTCGCTGAAGCGGAACAACCCTAGATACTTGGTAAATAAGAAGGCTGGCAACGTCAACAGAAGTATATTTGATATACGTATTATTGATGTGTACCTTGATAGTACTCCTAGTAGCACTGGGGTATTCGATACCGGTTCGATTGCTAAATGTTAGTAACTCGAAATAAAAGCTACAAAATAAACGGAGAACTACCTAACGGTGAGGCGATGTGTGTTGGAAATGTTTCCAAGGTTGATGTGATCAACATCGCACGCTCTCTCTACCTTCGGGATTAGTGACGAACCTAAATAAATGTTATTTGGTGTTTGCGTTAAGCATGAACATGATTAGATCGTGTTTATTGCAACACGGTTATTCATTTAAGTTATAGAATAATAGTTATTCTGTTTACATGAATAATACCTTCAATGGTCATGCACCCAGTGAGAATGGTTTGTTGAATCTTGATCGTAGTAATACACATGTTCATAACGTTGATGCCAAAAGATACAAAGTTAATAATGATAGTACCACGTACTTGTGGCACTGCCGCTAAATGTCATATTGGTGTAAAGCGCATGAAGAAACTCCATGCTGATGGATCTTTGGACTCATTCGATTTCGAATCGGTTGAGACATGCGAACCATGCCTCTTGGGCAAGATGACTAAGGACCCCGTTTTCCGGATTGATGGAGCGGGCAAGTGGTTTATTGGAAATGATACATGTTGATGTATGCAATCCAATGAGTCTTGTAGCATGCAGTGGATATTGTTATTTTCTTACCTTCACTGATGATTTGAGTAGATAATAATGTATATTTACTTGATGAAACACAAGTCTGAATCATTTGAAAAGGTTCAAGCAAGTGAAGTTTAAGATCATCGTGAAAAGAAGATAAAAATGTCTGCGATATGATCGTGGAGGTGAATATCTGAGTTACGAGTTTGGCATACAACTTTAGACAATGTGAAAGTTGTTTCACAACTCACGCCACCTAGAACACCATAGTGTGATGGTGCGCCCGAACATCATAGTCGTGCTCTATTGGATATGGTGCTTGCTATGATGTCTCTTATCGTTTTGCTACTATAATTTTGGGGTTATGCATTAGAGACAACTACATTCACTTTAAATGGGGCACCATCTAAATCCGTTGAGATGAGACCGTGTGAATTATGGTTTGATAGAAACCTAAAGCTATCATTTCTTAATGTTTGGGGCTGCGACGCTTGTGTGGAAATGTTTTCACCGAATGAGCTCGAACCCAAAGCGGACAAATGCATCTTCATAGAATACCCTCAGAACAGTTTGGTGACCTTCTTTCTCAGATCCAAGCATAAAATGTTTGTTGCTAAAACTGGGTCCTTTCTTGAGAAAAAGTTTCTCTTGGAAGAATTGAGTGGGAGGAAGATACAACTTGATGAGGTTGTTGAACCTTTGTTTCAACGAGAGAGTAGCGCAGCGAAGGAAGTTGTTTCTGTGAAGCCTACATTATGTTGAAGAGGAAGTTAATGATGATGATCATGAAGCTTCGGATCATGTTACTATCAAACCTCGTAGGTCGACAAGCACGTGTATTGCTCCTAATAGGTACGACAACCATGTCTTAAAGGTCATGTTGTTGGACAACGATGAACCTATGAGCTATGGAGAAGCGATGATGGGCCCGGATTCCGACAAATGGTAAGAGGCCATGAAATCCGAGAAAGGATCCATGTATGAAAACCAAGTATAGACTTTGGTAGACTTGCTCGTTGGACGGCAGGTCATCGAGTACAAATGGACCTTTGAGATGAAGACAGACGCTGATGGTGAATGCACCATTTATAAAGCTCGACTTATTGCAAAGAAGTTTATGACAAGTTCAATGAGATGACTGCGATGAGACTTTCTCACTCGTAGTGGTGCTAAAGTCTTTTGAAATTATGTTAGCACTTGTTGCATTTTTGAAATTATGAAATCTGGCAGATGGATGTCAAAACATCGTTTCCTTAATAGTTCACTTGAGGAAAGGTTGTATGTGATACAACCAGAAGGTTTTGTGAGTTCTAAGGATGCTAAAAGGTGAGCAAGCTTCAGTGATCCTTCTATGGACTGAAGCAAGCATCTCGAAGTTGGAATATACGCTTTGATGAGGTGATAAATTTTTTGTAGTTTATACAAAGTTTACGAGAAACTTGTATTTACAATAAAGTCAATGGGAGCACTATAGAATTTCTTATTAGTATACGTGGATGACATATTGATGATCGGGAATAATGTAGAATTTCTGGAAAGCATAAATGGTTCTTTGAGAAGTGATTTTCAAAGTAAGACCTGGATAAAACTACCAAATTGTTGAGCATCAAGATCTATAGAGATAGATCAAGATGCTTGATGACACTTTCAATGAGTACATACCTTGACAAGATTTTGAAAGAGTTCAAAATGGATCAGTCAAAGAAAGAGTTCTCGCCTGATTTGTAAGGTGTGAAGTTGAGCGAGACTCAAAGCTCGACAACGGCAGAAGAAAGAGAAAGGACGAACGTCATCCCCTATGCCTTAGCCATAGGCTCTGTCTAGTATGACATGCTGTGCACCGCACCTATGTGTGCCTTGCCATGAGTCTGGCAAGGGGTACAAGAGTCATCCAGGAGTGGATCACCGGACAACGGTCAAGATTATCCTTAGTAACTAAAACACTGAGGAGATGTTTCTCGATTATGGAGGTGATAAAGAGTTCGTCGTAAAGAGTTACGTCGATGCATGTTTTAACACCTATCCGGATGACTCGTAGTAGCAATCTGGATACGTATAGTGGAGCAGCCATTTGGAAATATTACCAAGTGGAGTGTGGTAGCAGTGTTTACAGTTTGATATAGAGATTTGCAAAATACACACAGATCTGAATGTCGCAGACCTGTTGACTATAAGACCACTCTCACATGCATAGCATGATCAAGGCCCAGAACTCATTGGGTGTCAGATTCATAACAATGCGAATCACATGGTGATGTGAACTAGATTATTGACTCTAGTGCAAGTGGGAGACTGTTGGAAATATGCCCTAGAGGCAATAATAAATTAGTTATTATCATATTTCCTTGTTCATGATAATCGTTTATTATCCATGCTATAATTGTATTGATCGGAAACTCAGATACATGTGAGGATACGTAGACAACACCATGTCCCTAGTATGCCTCTAGTGAAATAGCTCGTTGATCAAAGATGGTTAAGGTTTCCTAGCCATGGACATGAGATGTCATTTGATAACGGGATCACATCATTAGGAGAATGATGTGATGGACAAGACCCAAACTACAAACGTAGCATATGATCGTGTCAGTTTATTCGTACTTTTTCTGCATGTCAAGTATATGTTCCTAGGACCATGAGATCATGCAACTCACTGACACCGGAAGAATACCTTGTGTGTATCAAATGTTGCAACGTAACTGGGTGACTATAAAGGTGCTCTACAGGTATCTCCGAGGGTGCCTATTGAGTTGGCATGGATCAAGACTGGGATTTATTACACCGTGTGACGGAGAGGTATCTCAGGGCCCACTCGGTAATACAACATCACAACAAACCTTGCAAGCAATGTGACTAAGTGTTAGCCACGAGATCTTGCATTACGGAACGAGTAAAGAGACTTGCCGGTAACGAGGTTGAACTAGGTATGGAGATACTGACGATCGAATATCGGGCAAGTAACATAACGAAGAACAAAGGGAACATCATACGTGATTAACTGAATCCTTGACATAGAGGTTCGACCGATAAAGATCTTCGTAGAATATGTAGTAACCAATATGGTCATCGAGGTCCCGCTATTGGTTATTGACCGTAGAGGTGTATTGGTCATGTCTACATAGTTCTCGAACCCGCAGGGTCTACACACTCAAGGTTTGGTGACGTTTCGGTAGTATAGAGTTATGCATGGTGCTGACCGAAGGTTGTTCGGAGTCCCAGATGAGATCCCGAACGTCACAAGGAGATCCTAAATGGTCCGGAGGTAAGGATTGATATATAGATGTCCTATTTTGGTCAACGGAAAAGTTTCGGGCTCATCGGTAGTGTACCGGGAGGGCCGGTAGTGTATCGGGAGACCATCGGGAGGGGTTTTCGACCCAAGAGGCTACATGGGCTGTGGACAGTAAATACCAGCCCTTTGTGGGCTATTGGATGTCCCACACAAGGCCCATGTGGCTGGGAAGAAAAGCCCAAAGAAAAAAAGGTGGAAAAAGGCAAAAAGGCAAAAATAAGGAGGAGTCCTAGTCCTACTAGGATTGGAGGATTCCTCCTCCTCCTCCAATCCTCCTTGGTTCGGCCGACCCAAGGGCTGGCTCCTTGGGAGCCAAGCCTCCTCCTCTCTTCCTCTTATATATACTAGAGGTTTTGGGGTTGTTGGCACCTGATTTTCAGCCACCTGCTACCCGTTCCTCTAGTGCATAGTTTCTCCTCTAGATCGGTTTTCTGTAAGGCTTAGGCGAAGCCCTGCCGGAATAGCTCCACCCCATCGCCGGAGCATCGTCATGCTGCTGGATAACTAGTCTACCTCTCCGCTCCCTCTTGCTGGATCAAGAAGGCAGAGGTCGTCATCGAGCTGTACGTGTGTTGAACGCGGAGGTGCCGTTCGTTTGGTGCTAGATCGGAAGGACCATGATCAAGATCCTAGGATGAATCGTGATGAGATCGCAGGGCGGATCGTGATGAGATTGTTGGACGGATCATGATCAAGATCGTGAGACGGATCGTGAGAAGATCGCGGGACATATCGTGATGAGTTTGCGGGACGGATCGTGATTGGATCGCGGGACGGATCGTGATGAGATCGCGGGACGCTCGGCAATTTGGATCGCGAAGACGTTCGACTACGCCAACCGCATTTCTGAATGCTTCCCGCTTAGCGATCTACAAGGATATGTAGATCCACTCTCCCTCTCATAGATGCTCATCACTATGGATAGACCTTTCGTGTGCGTAGGGAATTTTTTGTTTCCCATGCAACGTTCCCCAACAATGATATTGTTGGACAACGATGAGCCTACGAGCTGTGGAGAAGCGATGATGGGACCGGATTCCGACAAATGGCTAAAGGCCATGAAATCAAAAACATGATCCATGTATGAAAACCAAGTATAGACTTTGGTAGACTTGCCCGTTGGACGGCAGGTCATTGAGTACAAATGGGCCTTTAAGATGAAGACAGACGCTGATGGTGAAAGTCACCATTTATAAAGCTCGACTTGTCGCAAAGAAGTATCCGCCAAGTTCAAGGAGTTGACTACGATGAGACTTTCTCACTCGTAGCGATGCTAAAGTATATTGGAATTATGATTAGCAGTTGCTGTGTTTTTCAATTATGAAATCTGGCAGATGTATGTCATAACATCGTTTCCTTCCTTGGGGAAAGGTTGTATGAGATACAATCAAAAGGTTTTGTCAGTCCTAAGGATACTAAAAGGTGTGCAAGCTTCAGTGATCCTTCTATGGACTGAAGCAAGCATCTCGGAGTTGGAATATACGATTTGATGAGGTGATCAATGTTTTTGATTCTATACAAAGTTTATAAGAAACTTGTATTTACAGTAAAGTGAGTGGGAGCACTATAGAGTTTCTAATAAGCATATGTGGATGACATATTGTTGATCGAAAAAGATGTAGAATTTCTGGAAAGCATCAATGGTTGTTTGAAAAGAATTTTTCAAAGGAAGACCTGGATAAAGCTACCTAATTGTTGAGCATCAAGATCTATAGAGATAGATAAAGATGCCTGATGAGACTTTCAATGAGTACATACTTTGAAAAGATTTTGAAAGAGTTCAAAATGGATTTTGAGAGATTTTGAGAGAAAGAGTTCTTGCCTGATTTGTAAGGTGTGAAGTTGAGTGAGACTCAAAGCTCGACAACGACAGAAGAAAGAGAAAGGACGAACGTTGTCCCCTATGCCTTAGCCATAGGCTCTAGTTTACCATGCTGTGTACCGCACCTATGTGTGCCTTGCCATGAGTCCGTCAAGGGGTACAAGAGTGATCCAGGAGTGGATCACTGGATAGCGGACAAGATTATCCTTAGTAATTGAAACACTAAGGAAATGTCTCTCGATTATGGAGGTGAGAAAGAGTTCGTCATAAAGAGTTACGTCGATGCAAGCTTTGACACCAATCCGGATACGTATAGTGGAGCAGCCATTTGGAATAGCTCCTAGTGGAGTGTGGTAGCAATGTCAAAGTATGACATAGAGATTTGCAAAGTACACACGGATTTGAATGTCTCAGACCCGTTGACTAAAAGACCCCTCTCACATGCAAAGCATGATCGAGCCCCAGAACACGTTAGGTGTTAGATTCATAATAATGCGAATCACATGGTGATGTGAACTAGATTACTGACTCTAGTGCAAGTGGGAGACTGTTGGAAATATGCCCTAGAGGCAATAATAAATTGGTTATTATCATATTTCCTTATTCATGATAATCGTTTATTATCCATGCTATAATTGTATTGATCGGAAACTCGGATACATGTGTGGATAGATAGACAACCCGATGTCCCTAGTATGCCTCTATTAGACTAGCTCATTGATCAAAATGGGATGTCATTTGATAACGGGATCACATCATTGGGAGAATGATGTGATGGACAAGACCCAAACTATAAATGTAGCATATGATCGTGAGTTTATTGCTACTGTTTTCTGTATGTCAAGTATCTATTCCTATGACCATGAGATCATGCAACTCACTGATATCGGAGGAGTGCCTTGTGTGTATCAAACGTTGCAACGTAACTGGGTGACTATAAAGGTGCTCTACAGGTATCTCCGAGGGTGTCTGTTGGGTTGGCATGGATCAAGACTGGAATTTGTTACTCCGTGTGATGGAGAGGTATCTCAAGGCCCACTCGGTAATACAACATCACGATAAGCCTTGCAAGCAAATGTGACAGAGTGTTAACCACGGGATCTTGTATTACGAAACGAGTGAAGAGACTTGTCGATAACGATATTGAACTAGGTATAGAGATACCGACGATTGAATCTCGGGCAAGTAACATACCGAAGAACAAACGGAACAACATATGGGATTAACTGGATCCTTGACATAGAGGTCCGACCGATAAAGATCTTCGTAGAATATGTAGGAACCAATATGGGCATCCAGGTCCCGCTATTGGTTATGGACCGTAGAGGTGTCTGCACACTTAAGGTTCGGTGACGTTTCGGTAGTATAGAATTATGTATGGTGGTGACCGAAGGTTTTTCAGAGTCCCGGATGAGTTCCCAGACTTCACGAGCAGCTCCAGAATGGTCCGAAGGTAAAGGTCGCCAGAAAAGTTTCGGGCTCATCGATAGTGTACCGGGAGTGCCGGGAGGGTACCGGGGGACCATCGGGAGCGGTGTCACGCTCCGAGGGGCCTCATGGGTAGGACAAAGCCTCCACTAAAGCCCATGAGGTTTGAGAAGGAAAAAAAATCCAAAGGTGGAGAGGTGGAAAGAGTTTCCAAGTGGAAAGAAGAAATCTTAGTCGTAACAGGATTGGAGTAGGACCCCTCCACCTCCAATTTCGGCCAGCTCTTGAGGTTTTGAGGCTGACTCCTCGCCTCCCTCCCTCCTATATATACTAGAGGATTTAGAGGGGATAGCTAACCCTAATTGCCACGTGCTCTCTCTACTTTCTCTAGATCGTAGTTTCTCCTCTGGATCGGTTTTCAGCGATGCTTAGGCGAAGCCCTGCTGGAATAGCTCCACCACCATCGCCGCAACGCCATCGTGCTGCCGGAGAAATCATCTACCTCTCCGCTCCCTCTTGCTGGATCAAGAAGGCGGAGATCGTCTTTGAGCTGTGTTGAACGCAGAGGTGTCGTCCGCTCGACGCTAGATCGGAAGGACCGTGATCAAGATCGCGAGACAATTCTTGATTGGATCACGGGACAGATCGTGATGAGATTGCGGGACAGATCTTTATTGGATCGCGGGACGGATCGTGATTTTATCGCGGGATGGATCGTGATGGGATCGTGGGAAGCTCCGCGATTTGGATCGCGAAGACGTTCGACTACATCAACCGTGTTTCTTAATGCTTCCCGCTTAACGATCTACAAGGCTATGTAGATCCACTCTCTCTCTCTCGTAGATGCACATCACCATGGATATATCTTGCGTGTGCATAGGAAATTTTTTGTTTCCCATGTAATGTTCCCCACCAGTCGGTTCAACACGGCTCGGCACCAAAGGCCCTCCACGTGGCATCCGACGGCACCGCGGGCTGGGGGACCTTTAGTCCCGGTTGGTAATTTTAGTTTTTTTAGTTTCGTTTTATTTTTCCTTTCAATTATCTAAGGGTTTATGAATTAATTATGGTTTAATTTTTCTTCTAATTTTTTGTTTTCCATTTAATGAATTTTTATTTCAAACATATATTACCCTACTACGTACATACTGTACACACGTTGTGCATGCGTATATATATAAATAGAAATAGAAATTTCTCGTAGAACCACGATCATATATGTGTGTGTGTGTGTGTATATATATAATTTCTCCAACAATTTGAGGATCGTTACATATATATGCAGGCCCACAGAAATCCAGCTAATTCCTGGAGATCTTGTAATGGTATTCTTCTTTGGGATCTATGACCTGGTCGAGCAGAAATCCAGCTAATTCCTCTTGAATTGCTCGTACCCGAGCCTCTGGTATGAGTTGGCCCCGCATCTACGTCAGCTACAAGATGGAGATCAGGATGAATATATTAGTTGTGTGTATATATATTAGCTAGATCCTTATAAAAAATTATGGATAGCGTTCTGGCAAACGTACCCAAAGGTTTCTTTCGTTTCTGCTCCTTTCAAACGTGATCATGCAAATGTTCTCATAAACGTAGTATGCGCATAAACTATTCCCCTGCTGCTGCCTCATGCACTTTACGAGAATAAAATTCAATTAGGTAATAATTAATCAAGCATGATAATGATATTGAAAATAGAATTAAAGAGATGCACGGACGTAGTTAGCTAGTAGTACTTAATTACCTTGGGTCGCACCCATTTCAGTTGTTGTGCCCAGTCGCCTGGGACCTATCTGATGAACTTGGCCCAAGCCCTACCCACCGGCAAAGAAGATGAATAAATGAGTTATTAACTAGTTGATATCAGGAAATGAAGTAATTAAAGTGGCTGACATAGTGCGATAATGATTGAAATTACCTGTCAAGCAGCCCCCTTATGATTGTGTATTCGGATGGATCCTTTAATAGCGAGTCGAGTATTTGAAATTTTCCCTTGTCAACTTCAATTATTAACAAGATCCAGTGGTAATTGCATAACTCATCAACAACACTTATTAACATCTAGTAAGCAAAAAATAGAATTTCCTGTACAATATATCAATCTATATATGTATATATGTACATATATATATATATATGTGTGTGTGTGTGTGTGTGTGTGTGTGTGTAGTAACACTCTCCCGAAGTTGTAAGGAAGTAGTATTTCTGGTTGGGTGTTTAGATGCATAAAAAATTCTAGCTTTTTTTTCTCTGTGTCTTTTCTCAAATATGAAGTTTCCCATATCTTTTGATTAATCGTATTTGGGTCAATGAACCCAATGCCATAGCGTCTAGCTTGCTTCATTTCATACATCTTCATTCTGCACAATACCACAGAAACAAATATACTGAGGATAATTCCAGGTAATGAACGAGAGCACATCTAACTAGAGACTTAAATTATAGAAAGAAATCACTTACATACAATAGCAATTGACTAAAGATTTGTCGAGTGCGTCTCGATTGAATAACTGAAACAACTCTGCATAATGAATCCACACATCCATTTTATGGAAGTATTGCCTCTCTTGGACTCTCACCATGAGGGACTCTTCATTGGTATTTGTTGTTATTTGCATGTACCATGTATGCAAATCATACATTCTCGTTGCTAGAAGCTTGGCATCTTCAGGCTTGATCAGAGGTTTGCCGCGGGCATATTGATATTTTACTTCTGAATCTTTAAGCATGGGGAGTTCCTCAAGGCCTAGGAGTTGTTCAACAGTGACACCAGCCTCTTTAGCCATCCTAATATGTTCTTCAGTTACTTCTGCCCGACCGGCGGTACTTACAGGTGTTTGTACAATGAGCAGGGGCATCGATTGCATTGCTTGTTCTCCCAGCTGGGGGATAGTTTTCCCGCTTTTTTGCCAACTCCTCGGCTCGAGCTCGAGCTCGACTCCTTTTGTCCTGCAAGATATGATCTCTTGATAGACCGCACATAGTCGCTATCCTTCTAAGCCGGTCGAGCCATATCAATGAAATGTTGTGAGACATGCTCAGGTACTTTCTCCTTTGGCGGCTAGGGCGGTTTCAGTCCAAAATGGGCCTTCAAATTGGTATCTACTGCGCTGTCGAGTTCCTCGTCGGTCAGGTGGTAAGGCAACTTCGGAAGAGGCTTGAGGCAGCTTGTACCATATTTGTATTTCTTGCCTGTTGTACCGCTAGTCGTCATAGCTGCATCCTCTCTCTTCTGTTGTTGCTTAGGCGACGGAGCATGGTGACGCTGTGCTGGACCTGGAGGAGGAGTCGGATGACGCGGTGCCGGACTTGGAGGAGGAGGAGTTGGCTGACATCATGCCGGGCTTGGAGGAGGAGTCGGCTGACACGGTGCCGGACTTGGAGGATGAGGACTTGGCTGACGTCGTGCTGGACTTGGAGGAGGAGTCGGCTGACGCGATGCCGGACTTGGAGGAGGAGGAGATGGATGATGTCGTGCCGGACTTGGAGGAGGATTCGGCTAACGCGGTGCCGGACTTGGAGGAGGAGTCGGAGTCAACTGAAGCAGCAGCGGACTTGGAGGAGGAGGAGTCGGTGGCCATGGAAAGACGATGCAATCCTTTTACCATAGAATGATACGATGTATGGCCTCTCCCAGTGTTCTCTCCTCGTCACCTCCAGGAATTTCAAGTTGTAGCTCGCTATATGCTTAAATCACTTAATCAACCCCGACACGAGCATAGCCAGCTGGAATGGGATTGCAATGGAAGGTTGCTTCTGGGGGATTTGCTAAAGCATAGTCGTCCGCCACCTTCATGGATAAGTTCCTCACTTGCATGTGTAGCTCACAGTTAGTCCTGTCTTTCATATCATCCACAGGGTACCTAGGTAGCAGTGCATCGTCATCGATATCGGCCGGGGCGGAACCCACGCTGCTTTTCGGCATAGATGTGATGCTAGTATCGAATGCTAGATCGATCTGCTCATGTTGCCGTTGAGACGCCCTTTCCTGGCAGAGTGAGTCGATATGCTCCTACTATCGCCTGACTCTGGATTCCAAATCTAGGTGCTTTGATTCGAGGCCTTCAAGGCGGAGTGCTTCCCCCTTCTTCTTCTTCTTCTCCTGCATCTTCTTTCTTGCACGACTTCTGTAGCCGTCATTCCAACCCGCAAACCCCTCAAACCATGGAATAACGCCATTGCCTCGTGTTCTTCCTGGGTGTTCAAGATTCTTCAGAGCGCGCGTAAGCTTGTCATCCTCTTTGTTGGGCGTGAACACCCCCGTTCGAGCTTCTTCGATTTTCATCAGAATTTCGTCAGTCACTTTTTTAAGACTTGCCTTCACCATAATAGCCCCTTTCTTTGGGTCCAACTTCCCCCCATGCGCATAAAACCATGTCCTCCACCTCGAGGGCCAGGTCGTCGTAACTGGAGTGACCGCTGCACTAATCATATCTTTTTCGGATTGATTCCACTTAGGCAGGGCCGTCTGGTAGCCACCTGGCCCCAGAGTATGGTACCACTGCTTTTTCGCAGCATTAATCTTGTTCTTTCTCGACCGTTCCTTAGCTAGTTCTGATTCCTTAAACTTCACGAAATCTTCCGAGTGAACTTTTTCCTACACCAGTGCTCCCTCGAATTTTGGAGTCGTCTTGTTTGCTTTGACGTATGCATCCCATGCATTTTTATTGAAGGTGTTGAATGCAATCCCCATCTTTTTAAAAGCATAGTTTCTGACTTTATTCAGATCTGCATCTGTCAAATTATTTGGTAGTATGAAATGTGACATCAGCTCGGTCCAAAGCACATCTTTTGCTCTTTCATCGACAAAAGCAACTCCTTCTCGATCTCCATTTGCTGGCTTTTTCCATCCTTGTGTGGAGATCGGGATTTGGTCCCTGACAATAACTCTGCATTGATTCTTGAACTTGGTCGCATTTTTCTTAGGTTCAAGCGGTTCGCCAGTTGATGTATTGATGGAATCGATGTTGAAATTTACGCCAGGGTCCAACTTTCTGGCCGGGACTCGAACGACCCTGTCGCTTGTAGAAGATTTTCTGGCCTAAAAGAAGAAAGATCGATTCGTTAATACATATACAACTCAATTAAGACATGTAATGATCACCGAATGGCTTATATAATTAATATACCTCGCTGGTTTTTGGTTATTTGAAGAATATATTCCTCGTCAACGTCGTTGTCGAATTCATCTATTCGTTTGTCTTCATCAAACATACAACCCTCACAGGAATTGTTCATATATTGCGAGCCGTCATCATTTGCAGGTTCATGCTCTGGGCTCGTGGAGCGTATGATATTGAACAGAGCCTCTTCTCCTTCTCTGCCGATATTGTCCATAGCTATTATTTAACTAACCCAGAAGAAAGATAAAACAATTTAGTATTGAAATTAGAATGCATGCAATCAAGAAGGAAAACTAAATCATAGTACATAATATGCATCATCGAATATAATCTCGAATACATCTCGAATAATATTACTAATACATCTTGAATATTATTACTAATACATCTCGAATATTATTGATTATATAATATCACTACTACAGATCCAGTTGATGTCTCGTGCGACAGACGGTGGACACCCAAAGAGAAAGAACTATGACAGGATCATAGCTCGGGTGAGATCCCTGAAGAACCTGCCAGGTATTGGAGAACCTGACGTCTAACGCATCCATGTACCGACGGACGTGCTCGTCCTCCTCCCTAACACGACGAGGTACCACCTCCGGCAGGGCCGGCTACCTCCGCACCGAAAGTGGCCCACGCGAACGCCATCAAAGAAGTTATGGGTCGACGACAGGACCCGAGTTCCTCACCAAGTTGCGCGCCCTTGAAGGTACCACCTTCCAGTGCCAACCCGGCGGGGCCCAGTCCCAAACGTTGGCCCTCTGAAGCATAACGTCGTCATGAACGAGTCGATGATGAGCATGCGGACCGGGCATCATTGACTCCGAGAAAATTTCTTATGAAAAAAATTCCTAGGTTATAACTACCCTACTAATATTCCATTCTCAATAAAAAATCTAATTAAGCAATAGTATATACTTCTAAGCAACATTTAATAGGTTAGAGACATTATATACTTTCCAATTAAGCAAAAAAATCCAAAATTCATCTAATTCATCTAACATTTCTATAACTAAAAGTATCAAAAAATAAAAAAATAATAAACCATAAAATAAGAAAATGTGTGTGTGTGTGTGCGTGTGTGTGTTCATGCATATGTTTGTCTATGTGTGTGCGGGCTCGGTCGATGGGAGGGCGGCCATGGCGGCATGGGCTCACAACGGGGCGACGGGCGGCGAGGCGAGGCGAGTCATCAGTGACGGCGACGGCGACGACGACGACGACGACGACGGAGCGCGAGCTCGAGGAGGGGGCGGCAATGGTGGGCAGCGCGTTGGGCGCGGCGACGGCATGGGCGGCATGTCGGGGGCGGCGACGGCGTGGGCGGTGCGTTGGGGGCAGCAACCGTGTGGGCGGTGATGGCATCGGGGCAGGTGGTGCGCCAGTGGCGATCTCCTGTGTTCCTAGCGGTCGAAGAGAGGCGAAGAAAGCAGAGGGAAGGTGAAAAAATTTCAAATCCTCCTGATATAGGAGGACCTTTAGTCGCGGTTGGAGGCACCAACCGCGACTAAAGGTGAATTTCACCAGCCGAAGCGGCGGGAAGCAAAACCCTTTAGTCGCTGTTGGTGGCTCCAACCGCGACTAAAGGGGTGTATTTAGTCGCGGATGGAGCCACCAACCATGACTAAAGGGTGTTGTGCCAGGCGAGTGGCGGGGTGGAAGTTTAGTCCCACCTTGCTTGTCGAGAGGAGCTCACACCAGTTTATAACCCCGTCGCGGCTACCGTGTCGAGCTCCTCTCTTTAGCTGGCCTTCTGGGCCTACCGCACCTCTGCCACCCTGTGGGGCCTAATGGGCCGTACAAAAGGTTGGGTTTCTAGTCGTATGCAGGCCGTCGCGGCCTAGTAGGCGGGCTTTTTTAATATGTTTTTTTGTTTTTTTGTTTTCTGCTTTATTTATTTTCTTTTGTTTTTGACTTGTTTTTTGCTTTATTTAGAGTTTCTTTGTGAATCTTTTTCTTTAGGTCAAAAAAATTATAAACTTTCTTTTAGTGGCAGTAGTTTTCAAATTTGAAAAGTTTAAATTTGAATTATTTGAAATTTGTGTGAATCACTAGTTTGTGAATAACTTTAATTCAAAAATAGATTTTTCAGTGATTGTTTTTTGCTGTTTAATATTAGCGTGTTTCCTCATTATATTCAATTTGGTAATTGTTAGGTTATTTAAAAAATGAAATGCCTTAGTATTAGACGAGTTTTCGTCTGAAACCCTCATACTTCGAAAGAGATTGTCCATTTTATACATGAACTAGATCCAGTTTTTGTTATAACCCTCTCAACTTTTTAGCACATGCTATGTGTGTGAAATGATGATACCATGCCAACTTTCAACCTTTGCAGAGTTCATTTGTAGTGCTTATCAATTTCAGGGTCATTTAGCTCAAAAAAAATCCGTAAATGCATGAAAAAATAGCAAATGAAGTCAGAAAGGGTTGAAAAATTGATGGCCTCCCTTTGAATGGTGCATACTTAACGCATAAAAGTCTGGAGTTGAAAAAAGTTAAAAAAATGAAATGCCTTTATAACAGGCGTGTTTTCGTCTGAAACTCATATACTTTGAAATAGATTGTCCATTTTGTACACGAAGTGCCTCAAGTTTTTGCCGTAACCCTCTCAACTTTTTAGCACATGCTATGTGGGTGAAATGATGATACCATACAAACTTTCAACCTTATCAGAGTTAATTTGTAGTGCTTATTAACTTCAGGGTCATTTAGCTCAAAAAAATAAGTAAATGCATGAAAAATAGCAAATGAAGTCGGAAAGGTTGAAAATTGATGGCCTCCCTTCGAATGGTGCATACTAAATGCACAAAAACTCTGGAGTTGAAATAAGTTATAAAAATGATATGCCTTTGTAACAGGCGAGTTTTCGTCTGAAACCCTTATATTTCGAAAGAGATTATCCATTTTGTAGTGGAAGTGCACCCAGTTTTTGCCATAACCCTCTAAACTTTTTAGCATATGCTATGTGGGTGAAATGATGATACTATGCCAACTTTCAACCTTTTCAGAGTTAATTTGTAGTGCTTATTAATTTCATGGTCATTTGGCTCAAAAAAAATAATTAAATGCATGAAAAATAGCTAATGAAGTCGGAAAGGGTTGAAAATTGATGGACTCCCTTCGAATGGTGCATACTGAACACACAAAAACTCTGGAGTTGAAATAAGTTAAAAAAATGAAATGCCTTTGTAACAGGCGAGTTTTCGTTTGAAACCCTTATACTTCGAAAGAGATTGTCCATTTTGTACACGAAGTGCATCCAGTTTTTGCCGTAACCCTCTAAAAATTTTAGCAGATGCTATGTCGGCGAAATCATGATACTATGCCAACTTTCAGCCTTTTCAGAATTCATTTTAATGCTTATCAATTTAAGGGTCATTTAGCTCAAAAAAAATCAGTAAATGCATGAAAAATAGCAAATGAAGTCGGAAAGGGTTGAAAATTGATGGCCTCCCTTCGAATGGTGCATACTAAATGCATAAAACACATAATAACACTACTATTACAAAGATTCCCTTTGGTTTGTCCGAAGTGGGACTTTCTAGATATATATGTCCGGAAACTAACTAGAGAAGGCGGTCACATCCCGGAGTGGGATCTTTGGGTGTAAAACTTTTTCTTCGCATGTGTCCCTTTGCGTCGTAACCATGGGAAATCTTCATCGTTTAACTTGATCCTCGGGTCAACATTCACTGTGAAGGGAGCAATTTCACGAAACTTTAAATAATCTTCTCACATGTTTGTCTTGTCCTCCACTCCCACGATGTTTCTTTTCCCTGAAAGAACTATGTGGCGCTTTGGCTCATCACATGATGTATTTGCTTCCTTATATTTTATTTTTCTCAGCTTCGTAGACATGTCCTTCACATAAAAAACCTGCGCCACATCATTGGCTAGGACGAACGGTTCGTCTGCGTACCCAAGATTGTTGATATCCACTATTGTCATTCCGTACTGCGGGTCTTACTTTACCCCGCCTCCTGTCAGATTAACCCATTTGCACCTAAACAAAGGGACCTTCAAATGAAGTCCATAACCAAGTTCCCATATCTCCTCTATGTAACCATAATATGTGTCATTTGTCCCATTGTTGTTTGCTGCATCAAAGCGGACACCACTGTTTTGGTTGGCGCTCTTTTTATCCTGGGAAATCGTGTAAAATGTATTCCCATTTATCTTGTATCCTTTGAAAGTCAATATAGTCGAAGATGGTAACTTGGATAGCAAGTAGAGGTCATCTTCAACAGTGTCCTCATGCATAAGACGTGTCTCCAACCAACCAGCGAAAGTCACCGTTTGTTCATGTGTAATCTAGTCATCAGACTTCTCATGATGTTTAGAGCATAGAATATTCTTGTTTTGCTCGATATATGGAGCCACCAAGGCAGAACTTTGTAGAACTATGTAGTGTGCTTGTGCCAAAGAATGCCCGTCCCAGCATAATAGTGAATTCTTTCCTAGCATGCCTTTTCCACCTAGTCTGCCCTCATGCCACGATTCAAGAACACCTATCGGCTTAATGTCAAGAATAAAGTCAACACAAAACTCAATGACCTCCTCTGTTTCATGGCACTTGGAGATGCTTCCTTCTGGCCTAGCACAATTATGAACATATTTCTTTAAGACTCCCATGAACCTCTCAAAAGGGAACATATTGTGTAGAAATACAGGACCCAGAATGGCAATCTCCTCGACTAGGTGAACTAGGACATGTGTCATGATATTGAAGAAGGATGGTGGGAACACCAACTCGAAACTGACAAGACATTGCACCAAATCATTCTCTAACCTTGGTAGGATTTCTGGATCGATTACCTTCTGAGAGATTGCATTCAGGAATGCACATAGCTTCACAATGGCTAATCGAACATTTTCCGGTAGAAGCTCCCTCAATGCAACCAGAAGTAGTTGCGTCATAATCACGTGGTAGTCATGAGACTTTAGGTTATTGAACTTTTTTCTCTGTCATATTTATTATTCCCTTTATATTCGACGAGAAGCCAGATGGGACCTTCATACTGAGCAGGCAGTCAAAGAAGATTTCCTTCTCTTCTTTTGTAAGAGCGTAGCTGGCATGACCCTGAAACTGCTTTGGAACCATACCATCTTTTCCGTGCATATGTTGTTGGTCCTCCCGTGCCTCCAGCGTATCTTTTCTCTTCCCATACACGCCCAAGAAGCCTAGAAGGTTCATGCAAAGATTGTTCTTCACGTGCATCACATCGATTGCAGAGCGGACGTCGAGGTCTTTCCAATACGGTAGGTCCCAAAATATAGAGTTCTTCTTCCACATGGGTCCGTGTTTGTCTGCGTTATTCGGAACAGATTGTGCACCAGGACCCTTGCCGAAGATTACTTTTAAATCCCTAACCATATCAAGTATTTCATCACCCGTACGGTGGCGAGGCTTCTTTCGGTGATACGCCTCACCTTTAAAATGCTTGCCTTTCTTTCTTACGGATGCCTGCTCTGAAGAAATCGACGATGGCCCGGATACACATTCTTCTTACATTTACCCAGATATATACTATCGGTATCATCTAAACAGTGTGTGCATGTGTGGTATCTCTTGTTTGTCTGTCCTGAAAGGTTACTGAGAGCAGGCCAACCATTGATGGTTACAAACAGCAACGCATGTAGGTCAAATTCCTCCTAATCTTTCGCACCCCAAGCACGTACACCTTTTCCATTCCACGGCTGTAAAAGTTCTTCAACCAATGGCCTTAGATACAGATCAATGTCGTTGCCGGGTTGCTTGGGGACTTGTATGAGCACTAGCATCATAATGAAATTTCGCCTCAAGCACAACCAGGGACGAAGGTTATAGATACATAGAGTCAAAGGCCATGTGCTATGATTGTTGTTATGCTCCCCGAAAGGATTAATGCCATCTGCACTTAAACAAAACCATACGTTCCTTGCATCCTTTGCAAAGTCCTTCTACTTTCTCTTGTTTTTTCTCCACTGCGACCCGTCAGCAGGCACTCTTAACTTCCCGTCTTTCTTACGGTCTTCGTTGTGCCATCGCATCAACTTGGCATGCTTTATTTTTTGAACAAACGTTTCAACTATGGTATTATAGGAGCATACCACATCACCTTGGCAGGAATCTTCTTCCCGGGGCGCTCGCAGTCAACATCACTAGGGTCATCGTGGCCGATCTTATAGCGCAATGCACAACATATCGGGCATGCATTCAAATCCTCGTACTCACCGCGGTAGAGGATGCAGTCATTAGGGAATGCATGTATCTTCTCGAGCTCTAGTCCTGGAGGGCAGACAACCTTCTTTGCTTCGTACGTACTCTTTGGCAATTCATTATCCTTTGGTAGCTTCTTCTTTAACATTATCAGCAACTTTTGAAATGCCTTGTCGGATACACCATTCTCTGCCTTCAATTGCAGCAATTCTAGTGTGGTACCCAGCTTTTTATTGTCATCTTTGCAATTTGGGTACAACCCTTTTTGGTGATCCTCTAACATGCGCTGCAACTTGAGCTTCTCCTTTTCACTTGCGCAGTTTCTCTTTGCATCGGCAATGGCCCGACCAAGATCATCAGCGGGCTCATCTGATGCCTCTTTTTCAGCTCCTTCCCGCATTGTCGGCTCAGCTTCTTCCCGCATTGTTGTACCGTCGTATTCATGGAACCCATGGCCAGGATAGTTGTCGTCATCCTCTTCTTCTTCATTCTCTTCCATTAGGACCCCTCTTTCTCCGTGCTTGGTCCAATAGTTGTAGCGGACATGAAACCGGACCCAAAAAGGTGGACGTGAATGGTTCTTGAGTTAGAGTAATTTCGATCATTCTTACAGCCAGTACATGGACAATACATAAAACCATCTGGCCGCTTCTTTGCCTCAGACGCAACCAGAAAAGTATGCACGCCATTAATGAACTGGGGAGAGCATCGGTCCTCGTACATCCATTGCCGGCTCATCTTCATTACACAACACTAAAAAGACCAAATTAATACAAGTTCATACATAAAGTTGATACACACTTGTCCTCATAAAACAACATACGAACTCTCTAGGTAAAGCATTTAAATGCAAAAAAAATGCGATCAACATCGCAACTAAGGTAACAATTGATCCAACAACATAGTGATACCAAGCCTCACTATTAATGGCATATCTTTTAAATTTTCTAATCTTCAAGCACATTGCACCCATCTTGATCTTGTGATCATCGACGACATCGGCAACATACAACTCCAGTTTCATCTGCTCTTCTTCAACTCTTTTCAATTTTTCTTTCAAATACTTGTTTTCTTTTTCAACAAATTTTAACTCTTGAAAAGAATATCTATGGCAGTTGGAATCTCCGGTTCACATACCTCCTAAATAAAAATATCTATGTCAACTTGATTGGCATAATTTTCATAAACACGACAAAGAGTTATAAAAGAGAGTATATACCACATCCGCATCATAAACCGGATGAGGGGCGACAGGGACGGATTTCAAAACCATGCACTATGTATAACAAAAAACCACATAGGTAAGAAAACTATACAAGTAACTAACTAAATCTTACAAACATGGTTTTTTTATAAAAAGGATAAGAACAAGAGGCTCAGCAAGGTGGTGCCGGCGATGGGATGGTGCGGGCGATCGACGGTGGTTAGGACGGGCAGGAAGGCACTAAGTAAACCACACCTACAAATGCAAAGTAAGAATTTAATTTGAGCTCAAATTACATAAATTAAATAAACTACCACATACAAACTAAAACCCACAAATTACTATACTTATAGAGCATTGCAAGAGCTAATCTAGCATTGAGATATGAAAGGACAAAGTTGCTAACCTTTGTGAACACTTGGATGGATGGGATGCCTCCAAATCTTGACAAATTTTGGCAAAAATGGAGGATGAGCTCGAGGAACATAGGAAGAATAGAGAGGAGGGGAAAGGGGAAGAACAGAGGACTCTGCTCGGGCTGGTGCCGAAGGGTTTCAATATAGGGGGACCTTTAGTCCGGGTTGGTGGCTCCAACCGCGACTAAAGGTTAGCCTATAGTCGCTGTTGGAGCCACCAACCGGGACTGAAGGATCTCGTGGGGCCCCAGGCTGACGCCAGCCTGCCACAACACCTTTAGTGCTGGTTCATGGCACGAATCGGGACTAAAGGTCTGTAACGAACCAGCACTAATGATCCCCATCTCGAACCGGCACTAATGATCACATTAGTGTCGGTTCAAAAGCCAACCGTGACTAATGAGGTGGACGAAAGGTCTGTTTTCTACTAGTGTATGGTGCTGGTGACCTTATAGAGGTGCCCAGAGGAGATTTCTAAGCCCATAGCCGCGTCCAAAGTCGCCGGTTTCATCATCTCGGCCTGGGTTTTCATGTGCTCGCCCAAGTTGTTGGTGAAGATATCTCGTTCCTCGTCGTGTGCAATGGGGTGCAACTGTCGGGACCCCGATCCTAAGTCATATGAATCCAGGTTGTAACATATCACATCACTTTGGGGCCTCACGCACGGTAACTCCACGGCTGTAGCCTTACCTTGGACGGGACCGTTTGCGCCTTTTGGCTCACGTATGCAGACTCAAATCTCTTCTCGATCTGATTGTCACACTAACAATACTCAAATATCAACGATCACTTGCAAACAAGCTAGCTAGTGGTCCATGGCTAGTAACTCGTCATCCTAAGCATTAGATAAGAATCCGAATTCCTATCCCCATAGACAAGATGAGAATGACTCAGCATAGAATAACTTGGGAAGAGGAGTAAAAAGAGTTTTACGTTCCCTTCCACAATCAATTCCCCTACTTTTCTATAGTGTTTCTAGACTCAACTTCGACCGGTTTGGCTTGGTAGTCCTAGTGTCAGTCAGGCTCTGATACCAACGCTGTCGGGACCCTGATCCTAAGTCATATGAATCCAAGCTATAACATATCACATCACTTTGCGGCCTCACGCACGGTAACTCCACGGCTGTAGCCTTACCTTGGACGGGACCGTTTGTGCCTTTTGGCTCACGTATGTGAACATGTCGCTGGCAATCACACAACAAAGAACCCGGGCCGACATTACTAGTCATAGAACCCAAGTGGCACATCCGTACGGAAAAAGGCATACATAACCCAGGAATGGAGGTGTCGGCCTCAAGCATGTGTAGCCGAGTCATAGCAAGCTACAAGGACTCCATTACGTTGTGAGACACGAACGTCATCACTGCACGTAGACGAGTCGTGGCAGGCTATAGGGACTCCATTACACTACGAGACATTTCCCCGAAGGGACAGACATAGCAGCAAAGACGGATACATGTCGGTCAATCAATGTGTCCGGAGCAGTAGCAAGCTACCATGGCTCGGTGGAAGCACAAAGAGGCAGTTTCCCGTAAAGAGTACTACTAAAGGCACACAACTAGGTGTCGGATCCCATACATACCGCTGCACATCACACGTACGCACGACATGCCCGATATGCATAGATACAACCATGGCATCACAACATAACCATACAACAACATGACTTTTATTTAAAAGCCCCAGAAGAGCCTTGCATAATATGTTCTTACAGATAGGGGTCACATGACCCGGCACTCAAGTCATACAAACAAGTTCATACAAGCTAGGGGAAACTTAGAACTATCTGAGTACGGAAAGTGAAATGAAAAGAGGGCACACGGCCTGACTATCTACAACACGCCACACGACACAGGGTCGTAGCTGGGACACCAGCTACTCGGCGTCTTCAACGTCTAGAAAGAACCCACCTGATGGGTCCTGATTCTCTTCTGCAACATTCATTAAGCAAGGATGAGTACAATCGTACTCAGCATGTCTTTAAAACAGACCTAGTCTATTTATGCTCATGTATCAACAAGGGGGGTGGTGGAGTTCATGCAGAAATGCCAGCTTTGACTCATGGCTATCCTACACTACTCAATTTTAACTCTTTGTTAATATTTTAAATATCGTACACGAGTCCACTAACTCCACAACAATACACTACCATGGATTCATCTTCCCCTCCTGGAAGAGTGCCATCCCCGGTACTCACACTTGTCGTGATATTTTTATGAGTATCCATTTGATTCTCTATGAACAACATAAGTTCTCCAAGTAGTCCATATCCGAGGACGCAGCTATTCGAATAGTTTCATAACCCTGCAGGGGTGTACCTCTTCACACACGCTCTCGCCACTTCTCGTTGTGTGCCCATAAAACCATGCACCTCGGCAACCTTCAAGCGGAAGCCCAGCGAGGGAGTCGGCCACGACCGTCAATCACATAAGAACACTAGTCCAGGCTACCGCCTATTATGAGACTGAACCCGCACGGAAGTCCGGCCGAAGTTTCCGCAAAGGCCCCAAACGATGTGCACAGGGTTCCCAAGCCCACCATTCGGGTGACCCTTGGTACACCGTGCCATTGCCTACCGCGTCGTAACCCACCCCGAGGGTCAGTGCTACGCACAGCCTCCAGCATGCTATAAACACCAGAAATTAATTGCAATACCTGGACCAAGGACTAAGCGATTGATAAGTCGAGAGGGTCAATTAAGTATCCCAACGTGTGGTAGTATCTCACCTTGGATCACAAACATGGAACTCAGTTCCTAAGAACGGTCCCGATGAGACAACCCGCTCTGTACTCCTACATAGCCTCTCATCGCTACCTTTTACAAAAACAGATTCATCATGAGCTCATCACCCAGATGAATCAGACCTGACACAACTCTAAGCATAGCAGCATGGCATGAAAGTAAGCTAGGCACATCATGGCACAAGCATCTACCAGGTATGCTAGGTTGCAAGGTTTAGCTATTTACTGTGACAAGATCAGGTCTTGCAGAAGATTAGGTTCATCTACCGTGTATGACTGACAAGTGAACAACGTCCTAATGCAATGAACAAGAGTAGGAGCGAGAGAGTGGGATGTTATTGGAATGATCAATGGGGTTGCTTGCCTTGCTGAGAAGTGGAGGGGTTTTCTCCTTCGTCGGGATACAGGGTGGTATCTTCTGGATTAGGGCCTACCGCAACGCAGATAAGAGCATTCAATACAAGCAAGTGCAACAATATGATGCATGATCATGGTATAGTAATATGCATGGGTGAGCTAATGCAACCAGTGATCATGTCAATTTAAAATGGATTTAAATATAGGTTCAAAGTTGTTCTTCTTTCAAATTCCAAATATTAACCTAATGATAAATGTCCATGTTCACCTATTTAGATTGCTCTAACATGCATGAGAATAGCACCATTGGATTCTTTGGATTTTTCTGATCAATTTTCATATATAAATTATTTTCATCTGACTTACGGATTATTTCATATGATTTTTCAAAGTTTTAAACAATTTCTGGAATTATTTTTCAATTAAAATTGTTTTATTGCATCAGCATGACATCATGATGATGTCAGCTGGTCAGCTGACCCGGCCCAGAGTCAAACCTGACATGTGGGGTCCACATGTCAGTGACTCATTAAATTAATTAACTGATTAAAATTAATCCTAACTAATTATCAGTTTTGGGCCCACCTGTCAGTGACTTATTATCTTAATTAATTTAGATTAATTAAATAACACTAATCATAGATTAGACAGGGGCTGGCCCCACCTGTCTGTGACCCAGGGGGTCAAACCCCGTGGTTAAACCGGCCAGGGTCACCGGCGACGAGCCGCCGACGACTCCAGGGATGGCGGAGGGCTTCGGGTCTCCTCCTCCGGCAACCAAAAGGACGGCGGAGGGCATCAAAATGCTCAGCACACACGCGCGTGTCCATCCCGACCCTTCCCAGGAGTTGAGATGGTCGGAATCGACGTCGGCGATGAGCAAGGCGGCGGCCGGAGCTCGGACGAGCACGGGCTCGTCGAAACAGGGCAAGGCACGACCTCTACTGGGCACCTGCGGACTCTACTCAACCCCACGAGCATGATGGAGGCCTCAGATGGACCAACTGGTCATCGGAACACGGCCGGCGTCGAGCTCGAGCGGCGGAGGCATTCGGGCTGTTTTTCCAGCCCACTAAGGTCTGGTAATTACTCTCCACAGCCCATGGACCCTCTGGGGTCGAAATACCCCTCCCCGAGGTCTCCCGGTACACTACCGGCACTCCCGGTACACTACCGATGAGCCCGAAACTTTTCTGGCGACCAAACTGGGACTTCCTATATATGAATCTTTACCTCCGACCATTCTGGAGCTCCTCTTGACGTCCGGGATCTCATCCGGGACTCCGAACAACCTTCGATGACCACCATACATAACTCTACACTATCGAAACGTCACCGAACCTTAAGTGTGCAGACCCTGCGGGTTCGAGAACTATGGAGACATGACCGAGACACCTCTACGGTCAAGAACCAATGGTGGGACCTAGACGTCCACATTGGTTCCTACATATTCTACGAAGATCTTTATCGGTCGAACCTCTATGTCAAGGATTCAGTTAATCCCGTACGATGTTCCCTTTGTTCTTCGGTATGTTACTTGCCCGAGATTCAATCGTCGGTATCTCCATACCTAGTTCAATCTTGTTACCGGCAAGTCTCTTTACTCGTTTCGTAACACAAGATCCCGCAATTAACACTTAGTCACATTGCTTGCAAGGCTTGTTGTGATGTTGTATTACCGAGTGGGCCCTGAGATACCTCTCCGTCACACGGAGTAACAAATCCCAGTCTTGATCCATGCCAACTCAACACACACCCTCGGAGATAACTGTAGAGCACCTTTATAGTCACCCAGTTACGTTGCGACGTCTGATACACACAAGGTACTCCTCCGATGTGAGTGAGTTGCACGATCTCATGGTCATAGGAACATATACTTGACATGCAGAAAACAGTAGCAATAAAGTGACACGGTCATATGCTATGTTTGTAGTTTGGGTCTTGTCCATCACATCATTCTCCTAATGATGTGATCCCGTTATCAAATGACATCTCATGTCAATGGCTAGGAAACCTTGACCATGTTTGATCAACGAGCTAGTCTACAAGAGGCTTACTAGGGAGATGTTATTGTCTATGTATCCACACATGTATCTGTGTTTCCGATCAATACAATTATAGAATGGATAATAAACGATTATCATGAAAAAGGAAATATGGTAATAACTAATTTATTTTTGCCTCTAGGGCATATTTCAAACAGTACCTGCTACCCCCACCTACCTTAAGTGGTCCCAGTATGCTATCACATTCGACTAGACAGACCATCCTGCTCATATGGCCACTCCTGGTCGATAGGCTGTGGTAGTTGATCCGATGGGGGGGGCACTCGACTCAGAAAAGTCCTCATGGATGGTGGCAGCGGTCTGAACATCCTGTATGCGAATACCCTGAAAGGGATGGGCATTCCGATGTCCCGACTGAGTGAAAGCAACATGCAATTTCACGGAGTCATCCCAGGGAAGAATTTTCGGGAACGACATCACGGATACACTCACCCACATTGCATTGGATGTGACGTTCGGGAACGACAAGAATTTTCGAAAGGAAAAGTTGACGTTTGAAGTCGTGGATTTCTGGAGTGCCTATCATGCCATTTTGGGTCGACCCGCGTATGCTCATTTCATGGCCCGACCATGTTACGTGTACCTCAAGTTGAAGATGTCGGGCCATAAGGGTGTGATCACGGTCACTGGCAATCGACAGCGAGCAAAAGAATGCCTCCAGCAAGGTTCCAAGATCGCCGATCATCAGATGGCCATTGTCGAGCTAGAGGAGTACAAGAAGAGCGCAGACCCTACCGATTTTCTCCGCACAAAGAAGCCCGCTTCTGAGTCAGCCTTCCAGTCGGCAGGGGAAGTAAAGAAAGTGCACATCCACCCGACGGCCCGAACTGCTGCCCCGACGAATATATCATCAACGCTCGACAGCAAATCGGAAGCCGAGCTCATCCAGTTCCTCCGTGAGAACTAGGATATCTTCGCATGGAAGCCTGCTGACATGTTGGGTGTTCCCAGGGGACAGGTTGAGCATCGTCTGGGAGTTGATCCGAAGGCTAAGCCCAGCAGGGAGCATTTGCGTCGATCGGCGGCGGAGAAGCGCAAATCAATCGGTGAAGAAATGGCTCGTCTCTTGCAAGACATCTTCATTCGGGAGATTTACCACTCCGAGTGGCTCTCGAATGTCGTGATGGTGCCCAAAAAAGATAAGTCGTTGCACATGTGCATTGACTTCAAACATCTCAAACGGGTCCCCAAAGGATCATTTTCCGCTCCCTTGCATAGATCAGATTGTTGACTCGACTACGGGATGCGAGCACTTATCATTTCTAGATGCTTACTTTGCATACCATCAAATCCGTCTGTATGGCCCAGACGAAATGAAGACAGCCTTCATCACCCCATTCGGGTGTCTTTGTTACATCACTATGCCATTCGGTCTGAAAAATTGCGGCGCTACTTTTATGCGCATGATTTAGAAGTGTTTACTCGATCAGATCCCTCAGAATGTCGAGGCGTACATGGATGATATAGTGGTCAAGTCCTGCAAAGGTTCTGACCTGCTGGCTGACTTGGCCGAAACATTCACCAATTTGAGGAGATACGACATAAAGTTGAATCCTTCCAAGTGTACTTTTGCCGTCCCTGGCGGCAAGTTACTCGGTTTTCTCATTTCCGAACGAGGGATCGATGTCAACCCCGAAAAAATCAGCGCCGTTACACGGATGAAGACCGCCGTGCGAGTGCACGATGTTCAGAAACTCACAGGTTGCCTGGCAGCATTGATTCGATTCATTTCTCGTCTCAGTGAGAAGGCGTTACCTATATACCAATTGATGAAGAAGTACGATACATTCGAGTGGACTCCTGAAGCCAAGGCAGCGTTTGTTGAGCTCAGAGCCCTGCTCTCCACCCAGCCAGTGCTTGTCGCTCCATGCAGCAAAGAGCCATTGCTCATGTATATCGCAGCCACTAATCAGGTCGTCAGTATGATGCTAACTATCGAGCGAAAGGAGGAGAGTAGAGCTTACAAAGTTCAACGGTCGGTTTATAATGTCTCTGAAGTTCTATCTCCCTCGAAGCAAAGATATCCACACTACCAGAAGCTGGTTTATGGCATTTACCTATCAGCAAAGAAGGTGGCGCATTATTTTCGAGACCACTCAATTTCAGTCGTCAATGATGCACCATTGTCCGAGATTTTCAACAATCGAGATGCATCTGGTCGAGTGGCTAAGTGGGCAATCGAACTCGGGCATTTTGACATTAAGTCTGAAGCCAAGAAAGCAATCATGTCTTAGGCATTGGTAGATTTTACGGCCGAGTGGATTGAACAGCAAGAGCCAATCCAAATTCACTCGGCACATTGGGCCATGTTCTTTGACGGCTCTAAAATGTTGAATGGGTCCGGTGCTGGTGTTGTTTTGACATCTCCCAAGGGCAACAAGCTCAGCTATGTCTTACAAATTCACTTGGATTCCTCCAACAATGAGGCAAAATATGAAGCACTTTTGTATGGGTTGTGCATGGCTATCTCACTCGGCGTCAAGCGCCTAATGGTTTATGGCGACTCGGATTTGGTGGTGAATCAAGTGATGAAAGAGTGGGATGTTCGAAACCCTGCTATGACTGGGTACTGCAATGCTGCCAGAAAGTTGGAGAAGAAATTTGAAGGCATGGAACTTCATCATGTTGCCCGACTGAAGAATCAGGCGGCCGATGAACTAGCAAAGATTGGGTCCACTGGACGGTCCGTCCCCAGTGATGTGTTTTTAGAGCACTTACACACTCTGTTGGTGCAAGAAGATCCTTTCATCGAAGAGCCCCCGCAAGTTTTGATCTCCACTGATCTGACTAAAGTCGATGTCCCTGCAGTAATCGATTTGGTCATGGAAATTCTGGTTGTTGTTCCTTATTGGACAGTACCTTGCATTGCTTATATCCTCTGACAAGAACTCCCTGAAGATGAAATAGAGGCTCGACAGATTGTGCGCAGGTCCAAGGCCTTTACTGTGATGGGAGATCAGCTGTTGAGAGAAAGCACGACTGGTGTGATGCAGCGTTGCATATCCCCCGAAGAAGGCCGAATGATTCTGGATGAGATCCACTCTTGAACTTGCGGCCGTCATGCTTCCTCAAGAACAATCGCTGCTAAAGCACACCGAGCTGGTTTCTTCTGGCCACGAGCTAATGAGATGGCCAAAGACATTGTTGATCATTGTGATGGATACCCGTTCTATGCAAATTTGCCACATAAACCAACCTCTGCTCTGAAGGCGATTCCCCTCGCCTAGCCATTTGTCGTTTGGGGACTCGACATGGTTGGTCCCTTTCGGACCGGAAAAGGCGGTTTCACTCATTTGCTAGCTGCAGTCGACAAGTTTACCAAGTGGATAGAAGCCAAACCCATCAAGAAATTGAACTCACGTATGGAGATTACATTCATGAGAGAAATAATTTTTCGATACGGTGTTCCTCATAGCATTATCACAGATAATGGCACCAACTTTGACTCGGAAGAGTTCAGAAACTTCTGCACATCTCAGGGCAACCGGGTGGATTATGCATCTGTCGCTCACCCACAAACCAACGGGCAAGTCGAGCGAGCCAATGGCCTCATCCTGCAAGGTCTGAAGCCTCGTCTCATGCATGATCTCGATCATGCCGCTGGTGCCTGGGTAACTGAGATGTCGTCTGTCTTATGGGGCCTAAGAACTACACCAAATCGGTCGAGTGGACGGACTCCTTTTTTCCTAGTCCATGGTGCCGAAGTTGTCCTGCCGAGTGACTTGTTTCACAATTCTCCCTGAGAGGAACTTTATTCTGAGGCTGAAGCTGAACAGGCTAGGTAGGATGGTGTTGATATCCTGGAGGAAGAACGAGAGATGGCTTTGATCCGGACTGCAGCCTATCAGCGGGATCTGCGGTGCTTCCATGTGAAAAATGTCAAGAGTCGATCGTTTCATGAGGGAGACATGGTGCTCCGAGTGAATCAACACCGACCTCATAAGCTTGCTCCTGCATGGGAAGGTCCTTTCATTGTCACTAAAGTGCTGAACAATGGAGCTTATCACCTGTACAATCTCATGAAGCGGATAGACGAGCCACGAGCCTGGAATGCAGATCTCCTCCGTTTCTTTTATACTTAGAGACAGAAGAGCTTTTGATGTAATAAAAATACTTCATCTACGCAAATCAGATTTCCGCAATATATTGTCGATTCCGATCGTACAGTTTCACACTTGGTAATACTTCGAGTGTTGAGCAATCCTCACACTCGGGGGCTTCGATGCGAACATGCTTTCGCCTAAGTTAAAAACCCTGTCGGGTGGATAGCAGTCCATTCACTAGAAGACTTAGCTACGAACCAGCCTTTGGCTAAGTTCAAAATTCTTCTCCGATGTCGAGCAATCCTCACACTCGGGGGCTTAGCTGCGAACATGCTTTCGCCTAAGTTCAAAACCCTGTCGGGTGGATAGCAGTCCATCCACTCGATGACCTATTTGCGAATCAGTCTTCACTTAGGTTCAAAGGTACTCCGAGTGATGAGCAATCCTCACACTCGGGGGCTTAGATGCGAACATGTTTTCGCCTGAGTTAAACCTTGTCGGGTGGATAGCTGTCTATTCACTCGACGACCTATTTGCAAATCAGTCTTCGCTTAGGTTCAAAGATACTCCGAATGATGAGCAATCCTCACGCCCGGGGGCTTAGTTGTGAACATGCTTTCGCCTAAATTAAAAACCTTGTCGGGGTATAGTAGTCCATTCACTCGACGACCTACTTGCAAATCAGTCTTTGCTTAGGTTCAAAAATACTTCGAGTGTTGAGCAATCCTCACACTCGGGGGCTTAGCTGCGAACATGTTTTCGCCTAAGTTAAACCCTGCTGGGTGGATAGCAGTCTATTCACTCGACGACCTATTTGCGAATCAATATTCGCTTAGGTTCAAAAATACACTGAGTGATGAGCAATCCTCACACTCGGGGACTTAGCCACGAACATGCTTTCGCCTAAGTTAAAAACCCTTTCGGGTGGATAGCAGTACATCCACTCGAAGACCTACTCGCGAATCAGTCTTCGCTTGGGTTCAAAAATACCCCGAGTGTCGAGCAATCCTCACACTTGGGGGCTTAGCTGCGGACATGTTTTCGCCTAAGCCTAAAAAAAACTCAGTCGAACAAACGATTGAAAGCCAAATACGGATAAATCCAAAGGTTTAATCACAGATAAAAGTTTCGCGAGAAAGCAAAAGTGCTCAGGCCTAAGGCATGAATGAAGTTTTAAAGTTGATACAGTTTCACTCGGCATACCGAGGCAAATAATGTTTTCTTTCGAAGATCAATCTTTTAAGCGCCTGGCGGGCTTGCTGACTCGACGAAAGTGTCCAAGTCAATGTCGTCCATGATCCTGGTGGCTACGTCGATGAAGGTATTCATGAAATCTTCAAACTGGAGTTTCTTCGTGTTAACCACTCGGAGCTCCTTCAGCTTGTCTTCCCTCACTTCCTTGCAATGGACCATCACAAGGGAGAGCGACACGTGAGCACCGCAACGAGCAGCAGATTTCTTCCAGGCTTGCACTCAGCTAGGGAGGTCGTTCAGGCGTGTCATCACATATGTGAGGTCGAGCTGAAGAGTGTCCTCGGGCCATAGCTCCTTGTCGATCCTCTCCATTGCAGTTTTCAATGGAAGGACATACGCTTGGACACCCTGAAGCCTGAAGTTGAGTCTGAGCATGTTCATGGCCACCGCATCCCCAACAGGTGACTTGGTGGGATCTAGGTTCGGCTCGATCTCCCTGTTTCTTTCTCAAAGTCTTGGCAGAATTCTGGGAAAGAAGAATGAGAGAATAGGATAAGGATTGGTGTGATGCAGTCGTCAAAGATCCCATAAGGTTCAGTCGACAGAAAAACTCATCGTCAAGCAGAATATACATCTTCCTCGAGAACTCTCCCAGATGCCTCTACAGGCCGTTGCTCCTCTTGGGTAATTGCTTCGTCTTCTTGATGAGGTCCACATGCTCTTGCTTCAGCTTCGAGTTTTCTTGCACCATCCTCTTCGCGGCAGCCAGTCTCTTGTCAGCAGCTTCAGTCTTTTACTTCGCCACACGCTGGGCATCGGCCAGCGCTTTGTCCTTGTCCTCCAGCGCCTTCTTCATGGAATCTAAAGAAACAACATTATTGAGTTGCGCTTGGAGTTGACGGTTTTCATTGTGTACGTCTGCTCGAGTGAAAGCACTCGGTTCAAAGCATGGACAGTGAAAATGTGAAGGCAGCGGGGCGAAGAAAGTTACCTCCCAGAGTTTTCAGCTCGGCTCGCACCCTCTCCAAAGCATTATTGGATGTTTCCAAGTCCATGTGCAACCGGTTCCTTTCATCTTCAAGGTCCTTGTACTGCATTCCAAGTTCACAAGCCCTCTGAAATCAACAAAGAAAGAAATTCAATCGACAAAAAATTCCAGCACGGAACCGTAGAAGACCAAAAACGGTCGATTGGGCAGCGCACATTGCCCCGCCCCACTACCCTGGAATAGCGTCATATCATGGTTGATCAATGATGTCCATGAAACATGCGTCCAGGGGAAACAGAATTTAACCAAAAGTACACTCAACATGTCGAGTGGCTCATGTACTTCGCATACTATCAACAAGTTCAAGACAGTCTTTATCAGACCCCCGCCACTGCAAGCACTCGTCGGTGGTCTCGGGAACTACACCCAGTGGGTTCACACAGAGTGCCCCCACTGGAATGGTTAACACACGATCCGTCGAGTGTCCTGTCTATCCCGTTCTATACCTTTGAAGCAGCGTCTTCGGAGCGAGACGGTCAAAAAAAAATACACTCGACATGTCGAGTGGTGCTCGTACTCCGCGTACGACAGAAATTCCGATTTCGAGTTTTCAAGACTACTGCTTATCGTCTGTGATTAACAGTAGCCTCGGGGACTACACCCACTGGGTGCACTTAGCGTGTCCCCACTGGTTATGAAACAGTCGACAAAGTCTGCCCTATCAAACTTCCATCACTCAATCTGTCGAGTAACGTGCCCCCCCCCCTCACTCAGTGAAGTGCAGTCTATCCTTATGTAGCATCATATCATGGTTGATCAATGATATCCATGAAACCTACAAGGTAGCCACGGAGTGTTGAGGTCGAAGGCAAACATATCCTGCATATGACAAACTATAAGACCCCTGCCGGTGCAAGCACACGACAGCGGTCTCGGGGACTACACCCAATGGGTGCACTTAGTGTGTCCCCACTGGATCTACCAATTCTCGACCTGTCGAGTGGTAGAAAATATCCATCAATGGAACATCTGTCACTCGATTTTTCGAGTGACGTATCCCCTACACTTCGTGAAGTGCAGTCTATCCTTATGTAGTGTCATATCATGGTTTATCATTGATACCCATGAAACCTACAAAGTAGCTGCGGAGTAGCGTAGTTAAGGACAACTGTATCCCACATACGGGAAACTCTAAGATCCCTACCGAGTCAAGCACTCGACAGTGGTTTCGGGGACTACACCCAGTGGGTGCACTTAGTGTGCCCCACTAAGCCGAAACCTACTCGACTAAGACCTGATCTATTCGGGTGGAGAGATCCAATACATTATGTGAATGGAAAGTAAAAACCCACTGCGTGTGCAATCAAAGAAGACATGAATTCAATCGGAAATATACTTACAATCGAACTTACTCGAACATTCGTGCGAAGCGCTGTGCTGGCATCATAAGCCAATTTGCTGGCCTCGTACGCCTCCTTGGTTTGCAGCATCACCTGCTCCGCCTGGATCAATTCCTCCTTTGCAACTCCGGTTTGATCTTCCGGAACGCGATGCAAAGGAAAAGTTGTCATCGGCGCGAGCGGCGTAATGATGGGAGTAGTCGAGGTAGTCTGGGCAGAACCAATTGGGGTCGACGTCATGATAGTAGAAATAGTTGGAGGGGCACTCGCCAGAGGCCCTGTTGGGTCAGTTCTGATCCGCGTCGAGTCACTCATCCCCTGGGAAGACTCCGCGGTCGATGGCTGCGGCGTCTACGCAGATGAAGTTCTTCGAGTGCGTATGCGCGGGGTGCTCAAGGTCTCGCCTCCACCTCTCGTACCCCGAGGGTGTCCATCATCATCTTCTAGCTGGATGATTTCTGCAACAATAAATCGACAGAATTAACTTTGGCATTCGACAAATCATACTCAATAAGCAGAATCGAAGAGTTGATTACCTCTTTGAGAAGTGGCTGCATCGGCAGTGTCTACATCCACGACATCCCCTCCATCAAGTTGAAGTGATGTCACTGAGGTAGCAGCTCTGATGGATCTAGTAACATTCAGACAACAAGGATTTTAAATCGCAGTCGACAATGAGAATTCAAAAGTAAGTACTCACGTGGAGACGACAAGCACAGCCATCTTCATGCGAGGCAGGGCTTTGCGAGGTCTGGCCACAATCACTTTGGGTAGCTTCGCAGATCGTTTGCTCGACTCAACAGTCGAGGGGCGGCTCCACTTCGGGTTCTTCTCGCTTGGGCCAGAGCCCTGTCCTCAACAGCCGCAGGATTTTGGCGAGACTTGGAGCGACGTTCGTAGCGAGGAGGTGACTGGGCTTCTGGCTCGTTTTCGTATGAGTTTTCGTACTCGTCTTCAGAGTCTTCTGAACCGTTCTCGTCCATGCTACCACCCTCGCTCACCAAACCATCTTCAGTTTGGTTCCCGTTGGGAACAAGCGAGTGCATGTACGTCCACTCCTGCATGATTCAAACAAAGAAGTCAGTGCAAAATCAATCTATCACTCGATGGTACAAATATGTCAATCAACATAGCGCAACTTACCAAATACTTCGGCAGGTTTTCGGCCGAGTAAGGCCGGATCCTCTTGGCCCCCAAAGGGTTGTCGCACGCTCCGATGATACTGCGAAGCCACTGCTCGATAGTTTTTTGTGGAACCTCTTCTGGGTGCGTCTTGGTCGAATCCCCAGGGCCTGTGTAATGCCACATGGTGTGATCCCTAGCTTGGAGCGGCTGAGTACGTCGACTGAGAAATGTCTCCAACAGATCCATGCCAGTCACTCCACCTCGAATCAGTTGCACCACAGCTTCAACCAAGATTCCCACTTGGACGTCTTCCTCTTCGGTCACCCTCAGAAACTTGGGGACAACTGGACGGTCAGTTGTATAGGAGGAAAGGCCAGTCAACATGTATGAGGATGCTATATCTTTGCAATAGAACCAAGTCGACTACCATCCTCTAACGGATTCAGGAAAAGTCATAGCAGGGAAAGAACTACGGGCTCTTTTCTGAAGTCCTAACCCCCCCACACACACACACACAACTGAAGCACATGAGTCTTCCCATCAGCAGGGAGAGCTTTCTTCACAGTCTGGGATCTGACTGTAAAGATGTGCTTGAACAGCCCCCAATGAGGAGGACAGACCAGAAAACACTCGCACAAGGTAATAAAGGCAAACAGATAGGAAATCGCATTCGGTGCGAAGTGGTGGAGCTGAGCGCCAAAGAAGTTCAGAAAACCCTTAATGAATGGGTGCGGAGGCAAAGAGAAACCTCTTTCGACGTGGGAGAGGAGGAGGACTTGCTCCCCGTCGCGCGGCTCCGGCTCGCGCTCTCCCTCCGGCAGCCTCCAGGCGCCTTCTGCCACAAGCCCGTCGGCGACCAATCCCTCCATGTCCTCACGAGTGACCATAGAGGGGAGAAAGTCCTCCTGCATCCATCCCGTCGGCGTAGTGAATCGGGCCGTCGAGGGCTTCTTGCCCTTGTTCTTCATCGCCCCCTTCTTGGTGCGCTCTAGTTTCTTCGTGACGCCCTTCGTCATCGCGGCGGCCTCTCTCATCAGAGAAGTATAGGATGAGGCGCTGGGGACAGGGGAGGCGGAGGAAGTGAGGAAGTTTGGGGGAAGAGTACTGTGCGGCCCGCGGCGCTGCAAAATTTATATCCCGCCGAGTGCCTCGCTGACTGCTGGCCCGCGAGATCACCGCGCACGGCAACTGCAGTCTGTGTCAGGTACGTGGCGAAATGACTGGCACGAGAATCGAGGCATCATGCCCCCACTTTCTTTGATCGTGGCATCATCATCGCACGCGCGCGCTTCCCAAATGTTCGTATCCCGCAAAATCCAGGTCTGATAGATCGACCCGCCACCTCTTAAGATTCCTTCGGGTCATTCGGAGAAAAATTGACACTGAACATTCACTCAGGCATTTTCAAGGCTGAATGGATCCGGGCGAGTGACGCAGAGTTCAGTCGATGCAAGTTTCTTTGATGTCCCGAATATCATTCAGAAGATTTGATGCCTTATGCAGAAATGGCATCGATATACCCACTCGTCACTCGAACCCCGATCCATTCGGGGGCTAATGACGATGATATGTACCTAGGGTAGGGTCCTAGGCCTGACCTAGACCCCCCTACCTAAGGGCATGACATCGAAGGACTTGAAGATCACAAATAAGATTCCGTGCGGACTCCTGGTGGTGCTCAAGTCACTCGACAGGCAATCCACTCGGAGACTTCTTCCTTCATTCGACGGCCGACTGTCACTCGGAAGACCTCATTTCCACTCAACGCCAGAAGACCAGAAGCCACCTCTAGGAGGCCAACGGGCAGTCGTTAGGCTTTACGTCATTAGTAGCTTTTATTATGTATGTTAGCAGTAACGACAGTCTTTAAACCCACGATCGGACCCTTATATGCTGGACAATTATGAGGGGCAGCGAACTCTATATAAGTCGCCCCTCCCCTCTGGCACAAGGGTTCGCAACCACTGTAATCTCAACATTCCACATGACAAAGCTCCCGAGCACTGAGACGTAGGGCTGTTACCTTCACGAGAGGGGCCTGAAATCATACATTCGTGTGTACACCCTCATCGTAGCTTGGACTATGCCCTTTCCTTTTGTATCCCAACCTTCTACTGTCAGGCTCGTTCCCACGACACCCAGTGTGAGACGACTCCTCTAGGGGCCGCATGATCCCGAGACCACCCAATTGAGGCATGCCCTTGCCTTCCAGCTAGAGGAGGGCCAGGTGCTGCATGCGCTGCTGCTGGGCCGTATCCCCCAGCCGGCCCTGGAGGGATTTGAGCGTCTCGGCAATGGACTGGAGGGTGGCGTGGTTCGCACCGTGCTCCATCTGAGCGGTATGGTTCTCCTTAGAGAGGCTGTTCAACGTGGCGACCACGGCCTCATGATCCTCGCGTTGTTTGGTCGCGAGTTCTTCTAGGGTTTGCGGTAGGGACGCCGGTGGCGGAAGCGGCAGCGGCGGCAAAGACATGGCCGCCGGGATGGACAAGGAAGCTGATACCAAGTTGTCACAGCCCCGGCTGATTGCCGCATAGGTTATAGGTGTGGGACGTAGGAGGGCAAGGGCGAACCCCTCGCCGCCCTATTGTTGGAGAAGAGGGTGAGAAGGGACGCCGTGGCGCAGGAGCAAGCGAGGTGAGGGTTTAAGTTATTCTTTGCCTATCTTTATTGATCCCAAGGGCTGGCTATTATAGCCTAATGACAAGACCAGATTACAGACTCTTACTATAATTGGGTCTTGGCAGGGTAATCTTCTATGAGACCATACCTTTCCAACTGATACCCAGACTCCTAATCTAAAAGGACTATAATTAAACTAGGACATATACTAGGCAGGTGCAGGACCGGCCCGCACAAGGCCCTTGCGCCTATAGGGCTGGCCCCACATGACACAAAATTAACAGCATTATCATCAAGGGATCTTCCATAAGTAAGCTTCACAACTCAATAACTTGAGAAGATGTCACACAGGTCATAACAAATTCCAGCTGTCTTAGATACTTCCAATGCTATCTTAGTGATGTAGCGAGTAGAGCTGAGGTGAAGTTAGGAAGTAGTAATATGCTTGAGTTAATAATAAATCTGTTCAGGTGATAATAGGAAGCCGATGGATATAGTGTTTTTCTATAGCTAGAGGTTAGTGTGGACACGGTCCGGTCCGGTCCGATCCCTGACTGAGCCGTCGTTTGGACCGGCCGCCAGCGGTCCGGACCGGACTGGACCGAGAAGCCGAGCGGTCCTGTTTTCAGGGACCGGACCGGCGGCGACGAAGCCCGGGCCGGACCGGAAGGACCGAACGGACCGGCCAACAACAACCGGCGTTGATGTGTGCGGGTGCAGCGGCAAAGTGGGCGACGTGCGCTAGTGATGTGACGAAGTGGACGACCTGCGCGAGCGTGAGAAATTAAGAGGTGAACTTTGATGAAACTGACGAAAGTGAATTTTGACGAAACTGACGAAACTGAATGTTTACAAACTGACAGCGAGCCGCCGGCGTATGTGGACACGCTCATCGACCTCTGTGTCCCGGAAGACCACAGCGGTTGCAAGCGAAGGCGGCAGCATAGGCTCGCCGACGGAGAAATCGTGGGCTTGTGCGCCGAGTTCGTCGGTGCAGGAACTGAAACAGTGGCCTCGGAGCTGCAGTACATCATGGCGAACCTGATGAAACGCCCACACATGTAAGAGGCCGTCCAGTTCATCCAGGTGGCGCGGGCGAGGCGTTCGCCTACCTGGGCTAGCTGGTGGCCAATGTGCGTGTTTTGCTCAAACGACAGCCATGGCCATGGTCGAGAACTCCAGATCGGCGGCGGTGCAAGCACGGCGGCGATGGCGAGTGGCGGCAAGAGGCTATGGCGCACCGGAAGGAAAGGAAGGAAGAATAGGGGAAGCTCGGGGACACTGTGGTTCACCCGGGGGCTGCCGGTGGCCGCGACGACGAGGAATGGCGGCGGCGGTGACTACGTTTGCTCGGTCCGACCGAGCGGACCGAGCCAAAACAGGACCGGACCGGATGCTATATCGGGCCTGATTCCACAGCTCGGACCGGCCAATTATTTTAGCGAGCCGGGACGGTACGGTCCGGTCCTTCGTGGGCCACGAGCGGGCCATGAAGCTAGAGGAGAAGTATGTGAGTGTGCCTTGGGGTGGAGAATCAAAGATGGGAAATTTTGATTCTGAGACTATTGGGGGTGAATACTGAATAGGGTGGGTTTAGAAATGACGATGAAGATAGTTGTGCTAGAAGTAGACCCAAATGTAGTCTTGTAGAGCAGTAGAAGTCATTATTTTTTTCTGGTAGAAACTGTAGAAGTATACCCAAATATAGTTTTGTAGTGCTACTGCACCTGCTACCACTTAGTCTCTTTGCAACCTGTTTTCTGAATATGTGTGGAATGTGGTTAACTGCACACTGAATAGGTCGCTCCTGTTTTTTTATTTTTTATGATGTAAGTATGTAGGTTCGGTTGTGGACTTTAATGAAGATGTTGCAAATTTGATGGTTGTTGGAGTAGTTGCTCTAGTTTGGACTGTAAGGATTCTGTAACACATTTTGCTATTCAGTTTCTAAGGATGGATTGGATCCTCAGGTGGTGCTGTGAGCCTGTGAGTACTGGACAGACTGCTACCGTGCTATGGCTGTGGACTGTGTCATGTAAGTATGATGATGAAGTGCTTCCAACAAGTTCCTCCTCTCTGTGCTCTGGCTTTCAGTACATGAATACTGCTGTAATGTACTTCCTCCGTTCCTAAATATAACACCTTTTAGAGATTCTACTATGACTACATACGAATCAAAATGAGTGAACATACACTCTAAAATATGTCTTCATATACATTCGTATATAGTCTATAGTGAAATCTCTAAAAGGTCTTATATTTAAGAACGGAGGGAGTACTGTATGTAGTCTGACGTGATATATATTTGCTCATGGTCTATCAAAGTGACTGTGTGCACAGGCAAGCCTTTGTCTGCCTATGCCTGAACTGGAAATTAGCAGAGCAATTCGACATAGCACAAAATAAAATAAAATTCTGCATACTCCTCTGTTCCAGCGACTTCATCTTCCTCCTCCTGAGCAGCGACTTCATCTTCCTCTCACTAATGGCGGATTCCATCCTTCTTCTTTTCGTTTTGAGCAAAGAGTGCTTCGAAGTGGACTAAATATTGCGAGACACCCCCAACTGAATCTCAAAGGCATCAGGAACCCTAGCCTCAAGCTACATATCGGAAACTTACAGAGAACAAGCTGCGACGACTCCACTCCAGCCCACGAACGGGATGGCGCCGGCGTTGGCCGACCTCCACGCCACCGGAAGAAACATTGGTTCGCCGCCTCTCCGGCACATCTCTCTCAAGCCTCGTCTGCTCCGGAGAGACGCCCGCGGCCCAGCCCCGCGTGTGCTCGCGTGAATCGCCGCGCTGATCGGACGGCCACCAAAATTCCGCTTACTCTGCTCCAAATCTATTTTTCTTTTACTGTGTATGCAGAGATGTATTTTTGGTTCCAGCGTATGGTAAAATTCCTCTTGAACTAAATAAATCTATTCAAGTCTTAAGTGATACGGAAGCTGAATATCTGTGGAGTGTGGTTAAGTTGCACACTGATGTGATAGGTGATACGGTCCTACTTTACCATGGTCTTTCATTCAGTTAGAGGATCATATATCTGTATGTTGTTGAGAAAGTTATATATCCCAAGTGAATCCAGTATAGAAGTAACTGTACGGGCAGAGAGATCGGCAAGCTTTTGTTCCTATGTTTGAACAAGGAATTGGAAGAGGAGGTGGATGTCACATAAAAAAATAAAATGCAGACTCCTCTGCTCCAGCGACTCCATCTTCCTCCTCATGAGCAGATAGCGGAGGAAATTACCTGTTTCCAAATGTTGGTGGAGTGTGACTAACCGTACACTGAGCATTCATGTTGTTTTCTGTTTCTCTCAGTGATCTGTCTAGTTCAATTTCTCAAGTTTACAGGAGATGTTAGAAATTTGATGGTTGTTTGGACTAGTTGCTCTAGTTTAGACTATAAGGAACATGTGTTACCAGTTTCTAATGATGAATTGGATCATTAGGTGCTGCTGGGTTTGTCAGACATATTGCTATGGCTATTGACTCTGTCTCCTGAAGATGACCAAGTTCTCCCAACAAGTTTCTCCTCCGTGTACTATTGCTTCTAGTACATGAGCTTGTTCCCATGTATCCCAATTTGGTGGGCTCTCTGCGGTAACAAGGCTTACCATTTAATGCATGATGTCATATATTTAGCCTGTCTGAATTTCATAAAACGTTACTATGGTCCTTTATTCAGTTACAGTTACAGGATCATCTATTTCTATATTGTTGGCAATGCATGCTATATGTTCCTACATTTTTCCTTTGCAGAGTTTATTTTTTTTCTGTAGGTTTCCCAATGGACCAAGCAATCAATCCTGTGAATGCATTATGTATTAGAGCTACTGTATTCGAAACGGAGAGAACGGCAACCTTTATGCATCTCTATGTCTGAACTAAGAATTGCACACAAACACAAGAGTGGAGTTATCAAAGTTAAATCCCCTTAGAGAGACGATATTCTCAAGTTGAGATTGTAAAAGCGTGTGAATCAACTCAAGGTTTCAGGATCTTTGTACCATACATAAGGTGCCATCAAAACAGTGCCTTGTTTCCTTCAGAAAAAATAATTGTGCCTTGTTTCCTTCACAAAAAAAAAGTGCCTCGTAAACATGCCTAGTTCATCCCTTCCCAACCAACATATCTGCATTAAAGGAAGAAAAAATAGTTTTCACAATTCCTGAAAAAAAAAACATGCGTACAAAAGTAATGCAGATGTCGAAGGAAATTACCTGGTGAGAGGTTTGGTGTTACAAGTTTCAGTTGACCACTGAAGAATACTTCTATTGAAGACACTGAAACATATCGTCGATGTTGATGCTTGCTCGGCTCTTCCCATTCCATCCATGCCACTTTCCCTGCCTGCGGGGAAAGAAAATGGAGCGGGAACACGCATTGACTTGGAGGAGGTTGGAGAGCGGCGGTGGAGGTTCCTCGTTGGAGCTTGGGAATCTGTCTTGTTTTCTTGGCCTTAGCCGTGATGTCTTCTTGGTTTTTTTTAAGACAAACTCGCAAAGCCTTTATTACCCCGTCACAATGTTTATATGGACGAAAAAAAGATCGCCGGGATGACCGAACCAAACATGACGACCACCCTCGAGAGAGAGTGCATGCTTCGTTAAATTGTGATCTTCAAAATTTGAACTCCTAAATTCATGAACTATCTTACAAAAAGGGAAATTTGGAAAACAACCTACGGTATCCTGGATCACCGCACCATAAGCTGTAGTATTCTCTTGATTCATGTCATCCACCACCGTCTTGCAATCCGACGCCACATGAATGTGGTGCAGATACAAGTCATCTGATAGTGCTAAAGCTTCCCGTATAGCCATTGCTTCAAGGGTAGTGGGATCTGTGATGGATCCTATTCCATGCACATGCACACGGGCGTTGGGATATGATCGTGCGCGGAGACTTGATGTGAGACAACCGCCGGCTGAAGCGCAAGCCCAAATCAGATCGGAGACGATGGGGTCGGTGAAGACTGCGTAGGCTAATCAAAAGGAAACATGCAGGAGCATCCCGCCGCCGCCGTCCGCCGTCAGAGCCTCCTCCAGCGGCGGCGGGGAGGGAGGTCAGCGAGGAGTGACCGGCGGCTGGGGCGGTAGGGTTTCCCCCGAGTCGCCCGACGCGAGCACATTTCATACACATTTTACATTCTAGTATGTATATAAAACATTTCATACACATTTGAATTCATTTATATATATATATATATTTGTTTGAATTAATATTTTCAAACCTTTTTTGAATAAGTGTTAATATTTTCAAACCTTTTTTCAATAAGAGTTAATATTTTCCGAATACACGTTGAAATATTTGTTTGAATTGTACAAAACAGTTTTCTCTAAACTATGTGAATATTGTGTTAGATTGCATAAAGTTCTTTAAATGTAAAGTAACATATTTTTTGAAACACATGAAAATTTATTAAAACGTAGAATTTATTTTGAATATGGCAAATATATTTTAAAATTGTATAATTTGTTTTAAATGTCACACAGATTTTATTTCAAATGTGTGAAAGAAAATTAAATGTCATGAACATTTTTTTTTCAATGCTGTCAGCACTTTTGAAAAAATTCGCTCATAATTTTTTACAATGTACTAACATATTCGTATTAGTGGTGAACATATTTGCTCATAATTTCAACACAGGTATTTATTTGTTTTCAAAAATAGTAAAGAAAATTAATTATGTTAACACTATGTTTCTCGCAAAGATGTAAGAGCAACTCCAACGAGGAGACCCAACGGACACGGATTTTGTCCTTTTTTTGTCCGTTTAGGTCCGCCATCCGCTCGTCCGTGTCTTTTTTTTAATTGGGTCGGTCGATGCATTCAACGTGGACGAATGCATTTTTTGATGTTCTATCAAACACGTAACATGCAGCTCTGTCACGTCCTCCTGCCTGGAGCTCCGAGCCCAGCCGCCATGCTCGCCGGCGCCTCGAGGGCGAGGCCCCGCCCCGCCCCGCAGCTGTCACCGCAGCCCCGAGCGCCGACGCCGCTCCGAGCCGAGCGCGAGGCACCACCCCGCCCCGGAACGGGAGCTGCTCCACCGGCAGTGCCGACGGCGGCGAGTGCGGGAAGCATGGGGGGGTCGTCGAGGCGAGCATGCATGGCGCCGGTGGGGATGGGTAAGGCGCGGCCGGTGATGGGCGAGGCACAGCATGGCACCGGCGGGGTGAGCAAGGTGCGGTGGCGCAGCGCGACGTGGCAGGGTGAGTGAGGCCAGGTCGGGCATGTGGAGCGCGCGGGAACAGCAGCCAGTGACCTTGGCCGCACCGGTCGCAACGGCATAGTCCCTGTGCAGCAGCGGCGTCGTCCATGGGTAGCTCGGCCGTCGGCGTCGTTCATGGGCAGCCGTGGGCAGCTCGGCTAGCAGCTAGCAGGCACGACGGGCAGCTCGGCCGGCGGCTAGCTAGCTAGCTATCATTCACGGGTGCAGCCTCGACGATTTGTTTGGCGGGCATGTTGGGTCAGCGACGGAGACAGACGGACATAAAAGAGAGCTCGGGTGTTTGCTTTCTGTCCGCGTGTGACCCAAATTTAAATCAAATTTGAGTTCGAAATTGATCCGAACGAACATAAAATAGAAATGGGTCGTTTCTTTTGTCCGTACGGATCCAACGCGAACACGGACGGATGAAATGGTTGGAGTTGCTCTTAATAGTATTACTTTAAATTCCCATCTAAACAAACTGATCAAACTTTTCATCAATTAATGACCCAACAGTGACATCGCCATGGCACTACCTTGATGTCCAACTCAAGGAAATAAAAAAAACTAATTTGGGTCCCCACGGTAGAAGTTTTCGCCCACTGAATCATTTCATTGTTTCCTGGACGTGCAGCCGCCCGTGATTGACTGACTCAATTTTTGACTTGAAGGTGTACAGTTTGATGATTGTATATATGCTGAGTTGGTGAGATTGTTCTCTCGTCACAGTCAGCCAAGACTAGAAATCCTATCCTATTTACCGTGAGTGCGCCACCACTCACTGCATACACATGTAGAATACGAGAAAGAGACGCCCGCAACCACCTCCAATGGCTGTTGCACTCATTTTCCTGGTCGTACTGGTACTATCGGCCATCTCCACTTCTTCTCAAGGCCGACCGACGGCAATCGCAGCGACACTGATCTCGCTTTCAAAGCCCAGCTCTCTGACCCTCAAGGCCTTCTCGCGGGCAACTGGACCACCGCTACATCTCTCTGCCTCTGGGGTGGGCGTCGAGAGCGCGTCACCTCTCTATCGTTGCCGGATGTACCCCTCCATGGATTGCTTGCTCCTCAGCTTGGTAACCTCTCTTTCCTCTCCTTCCTCAACCTCACCAACACAAATCTTAAGCTTACGGGCACAATCCCAGATGATTTAGGAAGACTGCGTCGCCTAAAATTCCTATATCTCGGGGATAATGGCCTGTCAGGTAGCATCCATCCTACCATTGGAAACATCACCGTCTCTCTGGTCCACTCCCAGTAGAGCTGCAAAACCTGCAGAGTCTTGCATACATAAATCTCGCGAGGAATGACCTCAGCGACATGATACCGACCAATCTATTCAACAACACTCGCATGTTAACTTATCTCAACTTGGGCAACAACAGCTTCTCAGGACTAGTACCATATTCCGTTGGATCGTTGCCAAAGCTTGAGTTTCTTAGCATGCAATTCAATCATCTCAACAGTCCACTGCCTCCAGGGATGTTTAACCTGTCTAGACTACACCGCATCTGGATGTGCTGCAATTACAACCTAACTGGTCCTATCCCCGGCAATGAAAGTTTCAGTCTCCCGATGCTGCAAGACATCGACACCGGACGGAACAGTTTCGCCGGCCAGATTCCATCGAGTATTGCATCTTATCAATTCCTCGGTACGCTTTCCTTGTTCACAAATTCATTTCACGATATTGCGCCTACATGGTTGGGCAGATTGACGCGTCTTAAAATCCTTACTTTGGGTAGGAATGCCCTTTCTGGCCCAATCCCTGTTGTCATAAGCAACATCACTGGGCTAGAGGTATTGGACATATCATCTTGCAAGTTGACAGGAGTCATCCCATAAGAGCTGGGGCAGTTGAGCCAGTTGTCAAATTTGCATCTTGCACAAAATCAACTGATAGGACCTCTTCCTGCTTCTCCCAGTAACTTGTCAAGCTTAGGACTGGTACTATTGGAGTCCAACTTGTTATTTGGACCAGTACAGGAAACAACTGGTAAATTAAACTCTCTGACATTTCTAAGTATTGCAGACAACAACTTTCACGGAGATTTCAACTTCCTGTAAACTCTTTCTACAAAAATTCACTGAGCTGCAAGAATTCATTGCATATGGAAACAAGATATCAGGTGGGCTTCCAGCTACATTGTCAAATCTCACTAGCCTCAACATCCTAGACCTCTCAACCAACCAACTACATGGTGCAATTCCAGAATCAATTATGATGATGGAAAATCTACAACTCCTTAACATCTCCAACAATCTTATGTTTGGCCCCATCCCAGCAAAAATTGTAAGGCTAAAAAATCTTGATGAACTCTACCTCAACCACAACAAATTTTCTAGCTCCATACCAAATGGACTCGACGACCTCACCAAGTTAGAATACTTAGGATTATCTGGCAACCAACTATCATTAACAATACCACCAAGCTTATTTCATATTAGTAGCCTCATTACACTTGATCTATCTCAAAACTTCTTGAATGGTCCATTACCAGTTGATATCAGCTATCTATTATTATCTACTAAAAGGAAAATACGACTCAAAATAGAGAAATATGCTAGAAAATCCCACGTTAATCAGAATATACTGGCCCTCGATCTGATAGATCTCTTAAAATTAACAGTTTGTGACCGTTCAATCTACATAAATATATATAACACTGTGGGGCCTCAGGAAGACTCACGTGCACGTGTACGTATGTATGTGCAAACAATATTTGGTAAGAGAAAGACGTGCAAACCCTCAACATACTAAACTACAAAAAAAACTTGATTATTAGGCTATATGCAAAATAAATTGGACTGTTTGGTGAACGCACAATACACACACACACACACACACACACACACACACACACACATATATATATATATATATATATATATGTTAATCAATATTTGGTAAGACAGACGTCCAGCCCATAAACATAAAATCTACAAAAAAATGATTATTGGGCTATCTAAAGTAAATTGAAAGTATAGATCTGAGGGAGATAGAGCTTTCTGACAGAAAATTTACTTGGGCCAACGAAATGCCAACCCAACTTTTGAGAAGTTGGATCGTGAGCGGTATCTATAAGGTTGGAAAAAAAATTGGCCCAAAATTTTTTCGGCTGAAAATATTTTTTACTTATCTTGATTTTAGTTTCTCCGGAGCGTTTTGAGAACCTTGCCATCATAGTGATTTTTGTCAAAAATTTTGGTCGTCGCAGACCCTGAATCGCTCCAAAAAAAAATAGTCAAAAAATTTCGTGTCTATCCTGCTTATACGACTTGGGAAGAGTTTTGAGACACTCGTCATTATAGTGATTTTCTGAGGAAAAAAAAAGAGCGCAAAAAATGGCGCAAAAGCAAAACGAAAAAATCAGAGTGTGCTCTTCCCTTGATTACGTGTAGCGTCGTGATTTTGTTGGTATTTTAGGCTCGCATCTCTAGCACGGTGTAGCCTAGAACCAGCACAGTATCGTCGTTGAGCGTTTATTCAACTTTGCATCTCTGAATTGATTATTGCTGACCCTTTTTGCTACCATATTATATGCCATCCCAGCTCCACATACATCTACATCGTGTGTTTGACACCATCTGGCAATCACTCTATCCAAGCTTTGAGAGTTTTGACTACAACGGTTACCGATCGCCGCCTGCTGCTGGGTAAGAACTGGTAAGAATTTGAGATTCGCTTGACGGATTTGTGACACACCACCACCACCACTTCAAAGTAGTTTGTAGGTTTCATATTCTTGTGTGTTTTCTCTTGCTGCTAACCATGTCAGGATCATAAGACGACGAGATCGATTGGGAGAGCATGACCAACAAAGTGTTCCATGATAAATTTCAGCAAATGATGGCTGACCAGGTACAAGACTTCGTGACCAGCCTTGGAGAGGCCATGGAGAAGCTAGATGGTTTGGCGAAGACATTAGACACCAAGATGGACGCCAAGTTCAACGAGGTGCTTGCCCGTCTACCACCACCAGTTGCAGCTCCTATCCCTCTCGAACGACGAGCACGATGTGTGCCTATCGGCCAAGTCCAACATACTGGTACTGTTGATACTGCTGCTACTTCTATGGTTGTTGCTGCTACTGTCGTTGAGCAGGTTGAGGATTATGATGGCGATTACGATGATGAGGGAGAGGTTGCTCCAGATCAGCCTCAGGGGCAACAACCACCACACGCACCAGGTCATCCACATGGCTACAACCGTAACGGTAGGGCTGCACAACCTCCTCAGGTACAGGATCATGACCATCCTCCTAAACTTAAATTGAATATTCCGACATTTGAGGGTAGATATGTTCCTGATATATATCTTACAAGGGAGTTAGAAACGAAACAACGTTTTACATGCTTACAATTCCCTGAGGATAGACGTGTTGCTGCTGCTCTTTGTTCATTCACTAGTTTTGCTTATGTTTGGTGGTCAGAACATTATAGAATACATCATGCTAATATTCCAACTACTTGGGCTGCCTTGAAATCTGCTATGCGTAATCGTTGGGTTCCACCATATTGTCAACGTGAATTGCTTCAAAATTTGCAGCGTTTAAGACAAGGGAAAAATTCTGTAGAGAAATATTATCAGGAATTACAAACTAGCATGATTTGATATGGTATTGTTGAGGAGAATGAAGCTATGCTTGCATGTTTTATGGGTGGATTAAATAGAGAGATTCAGACTATTCTAGAATATAAGGAGTATAACACTATCACTCGTTTATTCCATCTTGCTTGCAAAGCTCAACGTGAAGTGCAGGATCGATAGGCAATGGCGAGAACTAATTTTCTGCAGGTCACACTTCACCATGGACGCCACGTACCTCCTCTACTTCCGCACGTCCTGCTGCAGCACCACCTACTTCAACCTCCAACTCGAATCAAGATACTAGGAAACAGGCTCCTGCCCCAACCTCCGAGAAGAGCATACCTTCTGGGCCTGCACAGAGCTCTTCTTCATCCATTGCATCCACAGGGCAAACACATGAGGATATATGTCGTTGTTGCAAGGGTGGAGGTCACTATGCGAGAGAATGCCCTTCCAAGCGTGTGATGATTGTTACCGAGGATGGTGGATATTCTTCCGCTAGTGATTATGATGAGGAGACTTTGGCTCTCATTGCGAGTGAAGAACAGGGTGACGAGGAAACAGAACAAGAGACACACTACATGGCTGCTGATTACGCTGACAAGTATGAAAGTTTAGTTGCTCAACGTGTTCTTAGTGTGCAGGTTACACAGGCTGAGCAAAATCAGAGACACAACTTGTTCCACACAAAGGGAGTTGTGAAGGAGCGTTATGTTCACGTCATCATCGATGGGGAGAGTTGCAACAATTTAGTCAGCATGGACATGGTGGAGAAGTTGTCTCTAACCACCAGACCTGTTGGAAATATGCCCTAGAGGCAATAATAAATTAGTTATTATCATATTTCCTTGTTCATGATAATCGTTTATTATCCATGCTATAATTGTATTGATCGGAGACTTAAATGCATGTGTGGATACATAGACAAAACCATGTCCCTAGTATGCCTCTAATGGACTAGCTCGTTGATCAAAGGATGGTTAAGGTTTCCTAGCCATGGACATGAGATGTCATTTGATAACGGGATCACATCATTAGGAGAATGATGTGATGGATAAGACCCAAACTACAAACATAGCATATGATCGTGTCAGTTTATTGCTACTGTTTTCTACATGTCAAGTATATGTTCCTATGACCATGAGATCATGCAACTCACGGATATCGGAGGAGTGCCTTGTGTGTATCAAACATCGCAACGTAACTGGGTGACTATAAAGGTGCTCTACAGGTATCTCCGATGGTGTCTGTTGAGTTGGCATGGATCGAGACTGGGATTTGTTACTCCGTGTAACGGAGAGGTATCTCGGGGCCCACTCGGTAATGCAATATGACAATAAGCCTTGCAAGCAATGTGACTAATTGTTAGTTGCGGGATCTTGTATTACGGAACGAGTAAAGAGACTTGCTGGTAACGAGGTTGAACTAGGTATGGAGATACCGACGATCGAATCTCGCGCAAGTAACATACCGAAGAACAAAGGGAACGATATACGGGATTAACTGAATCCTTGACATAGAGGTTCGACCGATAAAGATCTTCGTAGAATATGTAGGAACCAATGTGGACGTCCAGGTCCCGCCATTGGTTATTGACCGTAGAGGTGTCTCGGTCATGTCTACATAGTTCTCGAACCCGCAGGGTCTGCACACTTAAGGTTCGGTGACGTTTCGGTAGTGTAGAGTTATGTATGGTGGTGACCAAAGGTTGTTCGGAGTCCCGGATGAGATCCCGGACATCACGAGGAGCTCCGGAATGGTCCGAAGGTAAAGATTCATATATAGGAAGTCCTAGTTTGGTTTCCAGAAAAGTTTCGGGCTCATCGGTAGTGTACCGGGAGTATCGGTATTGTACCGGGAGTGCCGGTAGTGTACCGGAGGACCTCCGGGAGGGGTATTTCGACCCCAAGAGGTCCATGGGCTGTGGGAGAATAATAACCAGCCCTTAGTGGGCTGGGAAAACAGACACAAAGGCCCATGGCGCAGGAGAGAAAGTCCTAAAGCAAAAAGTGGAAAATCAGCCAATAGGAGGCAATCCTACTCCAACTAGGATTGGAGGTGAAGTAGGATTGCTCCCACCTCCTATTTCGGCCGACCCAAAGGCCTTGGCTGCCTCTCCTCTCCTCTCCTCCTATATATACTAGTGGATTGGGTGGTTTTTGGACAGAATTTCCGGCCACGTGCTACCCGTTTCACCGGTGCACAGTTTCTCCTCTAGATCGGTTTTTCGCAGCGCTTAGGCGAAGCCTTGCCAGAATCACTCCACCACCATCACCGGAGCGCCGTCATGCTGCCGGTGAAATCTCTCTCCTCTCCACCTCCTCTTGCTGGATCAAGACGGTGGAGATCGTCATCAAGCTGCACGTGTGCTGAACGCGGAGGTGTCGTCCGTTCGGCGCTAGATCGGAAGGACCGTGATCGAGATCGCGAGACGGTTCGTGATGAGATCGCGGAACGGATCGTGATGAGTTCGCGGGATAGATCGTGATCAAGATCGTGAGACGGATCGTGATGAGATCGCGGGACGGATCGTGATGAGTTCACGGGACGGATCGTGATTGGATCGCGGGACGGATCGTGATGAGATCGCGGGACGCTCGGCGATTTGGATCGCGAAGATGTTCGACTACACCAACCGCGTTTCTTAACGCTTCCCGCTTAGCGATCTACAAGGGTATGTAGATCCACTCTCCCTCTCTTAGATGCTCATCACCATGTATAGGTTTGCGTGTGCGTAGGAAAAATTTTATTTCCCATGCGACGTTCCCCAACAGTGACATTATGAGCTAGGTTGATGGTTCGATGAGATCTCGAGTAGAACACAAAAGGTTTGTGGGCGTTGATGCTTAGATTGCTTCCTCCCTTGGTCGTATTTTGGTTCAGCGGGATTGTGAGATGAAGCGGCCCGGACCAACATTACTCGTACGCTTACGAGAGACCGGTTCCCTCGACGCAACTTGTTGCCTAGATGGCTTGCGGGTGATAGTTTCTCTCACTTTAGTTGGATCGGATTCGACAAAGGCGGTCCTTGAGAAGGTTGAAAAGCAAACTAGTGTATCACCGTTGTGGTTTATGCGTAGGTGAGAATCGTTCTTGCTAGATACCCATAGCAGCCACGTAAAATATGCAACAACAATTAGAGGACGTCTAACTTGTTTTTGCAGGGTATGTTGTGATGTGATATGGCCAATTACATGATGAGATATATGTGATGTATGAGATGATCATGTGATGTATAGATTATCACGACTTGCATGTCGATGAGTACGGCAACCGGCAGGAGCCATAGGGTTGTCTTTAATTATTGTATGACCTGCGTGTCAATCATTAAGCGCTATGTAATGCTTTATTTTATCGCTACGGTAGCAATAGTAGTAGAAGCATGCAGGGCGTGACAACCCCAATGGAAACACATTGATGGAGATTAAGATGATGGAGATCATGGTGTTGTGCCGGTGTTTCGAAGATGGAGATCTTAAACACAAGTTCATGGCCATATCATGTCACTTATGAATTGCATGAGATGTTAATCCTTTTATGCACCTTGTTTTGCTTAGTACGGCGGTAGCATTATAAGGTGATCCCTCACTTGAATTTCAAGATGAACTGTGTTCTCCACGAGTGTGCACCGTTGCGAAAGTTCGTCGTGTTGAGACACCACGTGATGATCGGGTGTGATAGACTCTACGTTCACATACAACGGGTGCAAGCTAGATTTGCACGCGCAGAACACTCGGGTTAAACTTGACGAGCCTAACATGTACAGACATGGCCTCGGAACACGAGGGACCGAAAGGTCGAACATGAGTCATATAGTAGATATGATCAACATAATGATGTTCACCATTGCAGCCACCTCAACTCACGTGATGATCGGACTTGAGTTGGTGAATTTGGATCATGTATCACTCGAATGATCGGAGGGATGTCAATTTGAGTGGGAGTTCTTAAGTAATATGATTAATTGAACTCATTATCATGAACATAGTCAAAGTGTCTTTGCAAATTATGTTGTAGATTACTAGCTCGCGTTGTAGCTCCCTTGTATTTTTATATGTTCCTAGAGAAATAGAATTGAAAGATGTTGGTAGCAAAATTGCGGACTGGGTCCGTGATCTGAGGATTGTCCTCATTGCTGCACAGAACGCTTATGTCCTTAATGCACCGATCGGTGCGCCACCCCCTCTAGTGTCGTCTATAGATGTTGTGAACATCTAACAGGCACGTTTTGATGACTACTTGATAGTTTAGTGCGTCATGCATTACGGCTTAGAATTGAGGATCCAAAACGTTTTGAACGTCACGGAACATATGAGATGTTCTAGGAGCAGATATTGTGATCTCAGGCTCGTGCCTTTGTTGCGAGATATGAGATCTCCAACAAGATTCTTTGCTTGTAAGATGAAGGAGAATAGCTCAATCGTTGAGCATGTACTCAGATTGTCTGGGTACTACAATCGCTTGAATCAAGTGGGAGTTGATCTTCCAGATAAGATAGTGATTGATATAGTTCTCCAAGTCACTGTCACTAAAGCTACTAGAACTTAGTGATGAACTATAATACACCAGGGATAGAAGTATTGATCCCTGAGCTGTTCGTGATGTTTGACACCGCGAAGGTAGAAATCAAGAAGGAGCGTCAAGTGTTGATGGTTAATCAAACCACTAGTTTCGAAAAGGGCAAGAGCATGGAGGGAAACTTCATGGATAGCAAGTCAATTGCTGCTCCAGTGAAGCAACTCAAAGTTGAACTCAAACCCGAGACTAAGTGCTTCTATTATGAGGTGAGAGGTCGCTGAAGCGGAACAACCCTAGATACTTGGTAGATAAGAAGGCTGGCAACATCGACAGAAGTATATTTGATATACGAGTTATTGATGTGTACCTTGCTAGTACTCCTAGTAGCACCTGGGTATTGGATACCAGTTCGGTTGCTAAATGTTAGTAACTCAAAATAAAAGCTACGGAATAAACGGAGAACTAGCTAAGGGTGAGGTGACGATGTGTGTTGGAAATGTTTCCAAGGTTGATGTGATCAACATCGCACGCTCTCTCTACCTTCAGGATTAGTGACGAACCTAAATAAATGTTATTTGGTGTTTTGCGTTGAGCATGAACATGATTAGATCATGTTTGTTGCAATACGGTTATTCATTTAAGTCAGAGAATAATAGTTATTCTGGTTACATGAATAATACCTTCAATGGTCATGCACCCAGTGAGAATGGTTTGTTGAAATCTTGATCGTAGTAGTACACATGTTCATAACATTGATGTCAAAAGATACAAAGTTAATAATGATAGTACCACATACTTGTGGCACTGCCGCTAAATGTCATATTGGTATAAAGCGCATGTAGAAACTCCATGCTGATGGATATTTGGACTCATCGATTTCGAATCGGTTGAGACATGCGAACCATGCCTCTTGGGCAAGATGACTAAAGGACCCCGTTGGATGGAGCGGGCAAGTGATTCATTGGAAATGATACATGTTGATGTATGCAATCTTGTGAGTCTTGTAGCGTGGAGTGGATATCGTTATTTTCTTACCTTCACTGATGATTTGAGTAGATATAGTGTATATTTACTTAATGAAACACAAGTCTGAATCGTTTGAAAGGTTCAAGCAAATTCAGAGTGAAGTTTAAAGATCATCGTGACAAGAAGATAAAAATGACCGCGATATGATCGTGGAGGTGAATATCTGAGTTACGAGTTTGACATACAACTTAAGACAACGTGAAATTTGTTTCACAACTAACGCCACCTGGAACACCATGGTGTGATGGTGTGTCCGAACATCATAGTCATGCTCTATTAATATAGTGCATACTGTGATGTCTCTTATCGTTTTACTACTATAATTTTTGGGGTTATGCATTAGAGACAACTACATTCACTTTAAATAGGGCATCATCTAAATCCGTTGAGATGACACCGTGTGAATTATGGTTTGATAGAAACCTAAGCTGTCATTTCTTAATGTTTGGGGCTGCGATGCTTGTGTGGAAAATGTTTTCACATAATAAGCTAGAACCCAAAGCGGACAAATGTATCTTCATAGAATACCCTAAGAACAAATGGGTATGCCTTCTATCTCAGATCCGAGTGCAAAGTGTTTGTTGCTAGAACTGGGTCCTTTCTCGAGAAAAAGTTTCTCTCGAAAGAATTGAGTGGGAGGAAGACAGAACTTGATGAGGTTGTTAAACCTTTGTTCAACCAGAGAGTAGCGCAGCGCAGAAAGATGTTACTATGAGGCCTACGTTAGTTGAAGAGGAAGTTAATGATGATGATCATGAAGCTTCAGGATCAAGTTACTATCAAACTTCGTAGGTCAACAAGGATGTGTACTGCTCCTAAGTGGTACGACAACTCTGTCTTGGAGGTCATGTTGTTGGACAACGATGAACCTACGAGCTATGGAGAAGCGATGATGGGCCCGGATTCCGACAAATGGTTGGAGGCCATGAAATCCAAGATAGGATCCATGTATTAAAACCAAGTGTAGAATTTGGTAGACTTGCTCGTTGGACGGCAGGTCGTTGAGTACAAATGGATCTTTAAAATGAAGACAGACATTGATGGTGAATGTCACTATTTGTAAAGCTCGACTTGTTGCAAAGATGTTTGTGACAAGTTCAAGGAGTTGACTACGATGAGACTTTCTCACTCGTAGCGATGCTAAAAGTCTGTTAGAATTATGTTAGCAGTTGATGTGTTTTCAATTATGAAATCTGGTAGATGGATGTCAAAACATCATTTCCTTAATGGTTTACTTGAGGAAAGGTTGTATGTGATACAACCAGAAGGTTTTGTCAGGCCTAAGGATGCTAAAAGGTGTGCAAGCTTCGGTGATCCTTCCATGGACTGAAGCAAGCATCTCGGAGTTGGAATATATGCTTTGATGAGGTGATCAAAGTTTTGATGTTTATACAAAGTTTATGAGAAACTTGTATTTGCAATAAAGTGAGTGGGAGCACTATAGAATTTCTGATAAGTATATGTGGATGACATATTGTTGTTCAGAAATAATGTAGAGTTTCTGGAAAGCATAAAACGGTTATTTGGAAAGTGATTTTCAAAGGAAGACCTGGATAAAGCTACCTAATTGTTGAGCATCAAAATCTATAGAGATAGATCAAGATGCTTGATGAGACTTTCAATGAGTGCATACCTTGACAAGATTTTGAAAGAGTTCAAAATGGATCAGCCAGAGAAATAGTTCTCGTCTGATTTGTAAGGTGTGAAGTTGAGTGAGACTCAAAGCTCGACAACGGCAGAAGAAAGAGAAAGGACGAATGTCGTCCCCTATGCCTTAGCCATAGGCTCTATATTATGCCATGCTGTGTACCGCACCTATGTGTGCCTTGCCATGAGTCTGTCAAGGGGTACAAGGGTGGTCCAGGAGTGGATCACTGGACAGCGGTCGGAATTATCCTTAGTAACCAGAGGACTAAGGAAATGTTTCTTGATTATGGAGGTGATAAAGAGTTCGTCGTAAAGAGTTACGTCGATGCAAGCTTTAAGACCTATCCGGATGACTAGTAGTAGCAATCTGGATACGTATAGTGGAGCAGCCATTTGGAAATAGTACCAAGTGGAGTGTGGTAGCAGTGTTTACGGTTTGACATAGAGATTTGCAAAGTACACACGGATCTGAATATCGCAGACCCGTTGACTATAAGACCTCTCTCACATGCAAAGCATGATCGAGCCCCAGAACTCATTGGGTGTTAGATTCATAACAATGTGAATCACATGGTGATGTGAACTAGATTATTGACTCTAGTGCAAGTGGGAGACTGTTGGAAATATGCCCTAGAGGTAATAATAAATTAGTTATTATCATATTTCCTTGTTCATGATAATCGTTTATTATCCATGCTATAATTGTATTGATCGGAGACTTAAATGCATGTGTGGATACATAGACAAAACCATGTCCCTAGTATGCCTCTAATGGACTAGCTCGTTGATCAAAGGATGGTTAAGGTTTCCTAGCCATGGACATGAGATGTCATTTGATAATGGGATCACATCATTAGGAGAATGATGTGATGGATAAGACCCAAACTACAAACATAGCATATGATCATGTCAGTTTATTGCTACTGTTTTCTGCATGTCAAGTATATGTTCCTATGACCATGAGATCATGCAACTCACGGATATCGGAGGAGTGCCTTGTGTGTGTCAAACATCGCAACGTAACTGGGTGACTATAAAGGTGCTCTACAGGTATCTCCGATGGTGTCTGTTGAGTTGGCATGGATCGAGACTGGGATTTGTTACTCCGTGTAACGGAGAGGTATCTCGGGGCCCACTCGGTAATGCAATATCACAATAAGCCTTGCAAGCAATGTGACTAATTGTTAGTTGCGGGATCTTGTATTACGGAACGAGTAAAGAGACTTGCCGGTAACGAGGTTGAACTAGGTATGGAGATACCGACGATCGAATCTCGGGCAAGTAACATACCGAAGAACAAAGGGAACGATATACGGGATTAACTGAATCCTTGACATAGAGGTTCGACCGATAAAGATCTTCGTAGAATATGTAGGAACCAATGTGGACGTCCAGGTCCCGCCATTGGTTATTGACCGTAGAGGTGTCTCGGTCATGTCTACATAGTTCTCGAACCCGCAGGGTCTGCACACTTACGGTTCGGTGACGTTTCGGTAGTGTAGAGTTATGTATGGTGGTGACCGAAGGTTGTTCGGAGTCCCGGATGAGATCCCGGACATCACGAGGAGCTCCGGAATGGTCCGGAGGTAAAGATTCATATATAGGAAGTCCCAGTTTGGTTTCCAGAAAAGTTTCGGGCTCATCGGTAGTGTACCGGGAGTATCGGTATTGTACCGGGAGTGCCGGTAGTGTACCGGAGGACCTCCGGGAGGGGTATTTCGACCCCAAGAGGTCCATGGGCTGTGGGAGAATAATAACCAGCCCTTAGTGGGCTGGGAAAACAGACACAAAGGCCCATGGCGCAGGAGAGAAAGTCCTAAAGCAAAAAGTGGAAAATCAGCCAATAGGAGGCAATCCTACTCCAACTAGGATTGGAGGTGAAGTAGGATTGCTCCCACCTCCTATTTCGGCCGACCCAAAGGCCTTGGCTGCCTCTCCTCTCCTCTCCTCCTATATATACTAGTGGATTGGGTGGTTTTTGGACAGAATTTCCGGCCACGTGCTACCCGTTTCACCGGTGCACAGTTTCTCCTCTAGATCGGTTTTTCGCAGCGCTTAGGCGAAGCCCTGCCGGAATCACTCCACCACCATCACCGGAGCGCCGTCACGCTGCCGGTGAAATCTCTCTCCTCTCCACCTCCTCTTGCTGGATCAAGACGGTGGAGATCGTCATCAAGCTGCACGTGTGCTGAACGCGGAGGTGTCGTCCGTTCGGCGCTAGATCGGAAGGACCGTGATCGAGATCGCGAGACGGTTCGTGATGAGATCGCGGAACGGATCGTGATGAGTTCGCGGGATAGATCGTGATCAAGATCGTGAGACGGATCGTGATGAGATCGCGGGACGGATCGTGATGAGTTCACGGGACGGATCGTGATTGGATCGCGGGACGGATCGTGATGAGATCGCGGGACGCTCGGCGATTTGGATCGCGAAGATGTTCGACTACACCAACCGCGTTTCTTAACGCTTCCCGCTTAGCTATCTACAAGGGTATGTAGATCCACTCTCCCTCTCGTAATGCTCATCACCATGTATAGGTTTGCGTGTGCGTAGGAAATTTTTTGTTTCCCATGCGACGTTCCCCAACAAGACCACATCCTCATCCTTATTACATCCAATGGTCCAATGGTAACACGTACTGTTCGTGTGCATTTTAGCATTGCTACATATTCTGATTATGTTGATTGTGATGTGGTACCCATGCAAGCATGTTCTGTTTTACTTGGTAGACCATGGCAATTTGATAAAAATTATGTACACCATGGTAGGACAAATCAGTATACTCTTGTTCATAGGGATCAAAATATCACTTTGCTTCCTATGTCACCTGAACATATTATGAAAGATGACATATTGCTAGAGCTAGTATAGCAAAACAAGAGAAAAATAAGAGTGAAAATCAGATTGTGGCACAGGAATTTGAGCAACGCCATAAGCCTACTAAACCATTATCTAGTGTTGCATCCGAAATAAAATTGAAGAGTGAATGTTTACTTGCTATTAAATCTGATATTAATGATTTGGATGTTACTACATCTATTTGCTATGCTTTTGTATGCAAAGAGGTATTATTTTCATTCGAGGACATGCCTCCCTCTTTGCCTCCTGTTGTCATTAACATTTTTTAGGAGTTTGTTTACGTCTTTCCACAAGACGTGCCACCGGGATTACCACCTATTCGTGGGATTGAGCATCAGATTGACTTAATTCCCTGTGCATCGTTACCCAACCGTGCGCCACACTGTACCAATTCAGAGGAGACAAAGGAGATTATGCATCAAGTACAGGAGCTGCTCGACAAAGGTTATATACGCAAATCCCTTAGTCCTTGTGTTGTTCCTATTTCCAATGCCTAAAAAGGATGGCACATCGCACATGTGTGTGGATTGTGGAGGAATTAATAATATTACTATTCACTGTTGTGATATGCTTGATGAATTAAGTGGCTCTATAATTTTCTCCAAAGTTGATTTGCGTAGTGGATACCATCAAATTCGTATGAAATTGGGAGATGGATGAAAAACAACATTTAAAACTAAGTTTGGATTATATGAGTGGTTAGTCATGCCTTTTGGGTTAAGTAAGGCACCTACCTCTTTCATGAGATTAATGAATGAGGTTTTACATGTTTTCATCGAACGATTGGTGGTGGTCTATTTTGATGATATATTGATTTATAATAGATCTTTGGAGGAACATTTACGTGCTGTTTTTATTGCTCTATGTGATGCACGTTTGTTTGGTAACCTTGGGAAGTGCATCTTTTGCACCGACCGACTATCTTTTCTTGGCTATGTTGTTAGTCCATAGGGAATTGAAGTTGATAAAGCCAAGATTGAAGCTTTTGAGAATTGGCGCAGCCCAAAACGGTCACACAAGTAAGGAGTTTTTTTGGCCTCGCTGGTTTCTATAGGCGTTTTATGAGACATTTCAGCACCATTGATGTGCCTCTCAATGAGATTACAAAGAAGGACGTGCCTTTTGCTTGGGGGTACCGCATAGGAAGAATCCTTCACGGTCTTGAAAGATAAGTTAACACATGCTCCTTTACTCCAACTTCCTGATTTTAATAAGACTTTCGAGCTTGAATGTGATGCTAGTGGAATTGGATTAGGAGGTGTGTTATTACAAGATGGTAAACCTGTTGCGTACTTTTCGACGGCAAATGGTTGTTCATGTTCAACACTATTATTGAAAGTCTAGATCTCACGGAGATAGAAAATTGGCAGAAAATTCACTTGGGCAAACTAAATGCCAACCCCAACTTTTGAGAAGTTGGATCGTGTCCTCACTAGTGTAGATTGTGAGCAAAAGTTTCCCCTGGTGACGGTTCAGACGTTGTCGCGAGCACTCCCGGATCATACCCCACTCCTTGTCGACTGTTTAGAGCCGAATCATGTGAACAAAAATCTTTTCTCTTTTGAATTTGCATGGTTTGAGAGAGATGGCTTCCTGGATCTGGTTGCACATGAATGGGCAAAGGATTTAGGAGGGAGAACCAGCGTAGAAATATGGCAGAGTAAAATTAGGCACTTAAGACGGTTCCTTCGAGGATGGGCCAATCACTTGAGCGATGTCTATAAGGTTGAAAAGGAAAGGCTCCTTACACTTATAGATGCCCTAGATTTAAAGGCCGAAACCTCCATTTTACACACCACATAATTGGAAACTAAGTTGAGGCCGAGATGAGGCTGAAAGAATTGTTGCGAGAGAAAGAATTGAAGTGGGCACTTAGAGCTAAAGTGTGACAAGTCGTCCAGGGAGATGATAACACGCAATTCTTTCATTTGATTGCGAATGGCAAACATCGCTAGAAGAAGTTCTTTCAGCTTGAGCAAGATGAGGGGATGATTTTGGGTCAGGAGAACCTAAAATTATATATTACCAAATATTATAAGTAGTTGTTTGGGGCCCCTGAGGATAGTTTTGTATCCTTAGATGAATCCAGACTTGAGGATGTTCCCCAACTATCCATGAGATCCACACGAAAAAACTTGATGGGGTGTTTTTTAAGGTGGATTTTGAGAAAGTGTATGAAAAGGTTAAGTGGCCATTTCTTCAGCAAGCCTTGCGTATGAAAGGATTCGATCAAGCCTGGAGAAAGCAGGTAGAGTTCTTCACGCAAAAAGGCAGTGTCGGAATAAAAGTGAATGATGACATAGGTCATTATTTCCAGACACTCAAGGGTCTAAGACAGGGAGACCCGATGTGAACTATATTGTTCAACATTGTGGTAGACATGTTGGCAATACTGATAGGAAGAGCTAAAGAAAATGGCCAAGTAGGTGATCTTGTCCCGCATTTGGTGGATGGCGGTGGGTCCATCCTATAGTACGGTAATGACACTATCATCTTCATGGAGCATGATCTTGCGAAAGCCAGAAATATGAAGCTAGTGTTATGCTTATTCGAGCAGTTGTTGGGGTTAAAGATTACTTCCATAAAAGTGAATTGTTCTGCTTTGAAAGAGCTAAAGACGAACAAGAAGGTTACAAACAACTGTTTGGATGTAGATTGGGCTCGATGCCTTTTACATATCTAGGAATACCGATACACCATCGCAAGCTTTCTAATAAGGAATGGAAGTGTATTGAAGATCAATTTGAAAAGAAACTAAGTTGCTGGAAGGGCAAACTAATGTCATATGGAGGCCGACTTATTCTCATTAATTCGGTGCTCACAAGTATGCCAATGTTTCTCTTGTCTTATTTTTAGATACCAGTAGGGGTACGGAAAAGACTGGACTTCTATCGATCCCGTTTTTTCTGGCAAAGTGATGAGTTAAAACAGAAATACAGACTTGCTAAATGGGATATTATTTGTAGGCCAAAAGACCAAGGTGGTATTGGGATTGAGAATTTAGAGATGAAGAACATATGCCTACTCAGCAAATGGCTGTACAAGTTATCTGTAGAGACCGAGGCCACTTGGGCCCAGATTCTGCGTAATAAGTACCTGCAAACTAAGACTTTATCTCAGGTGATGGTCGGACCAACCGACTCACCTTTCTGGAAAGGATTGATGCGAGTTAAATCAGCCTTCTTTCACAGAAACAAAATTTATCGTTGGTAATGGTACTTCAACGAGATTCTGGGAGGATACGTGACTAGGGGAGATGCCTCTAGATATCCAATATCCTTCTCTCTATAGTATTGTTCACCGTAAAGAGGCCGTTGTTGCAACAATATTGTAGTCCAATCCTCTAAATATTCAATTCAGAAGGACCTTACTGGGGAGTCGTTGTGAAGCATGGCTCCATCTGGTGAGAAGATTGATGGATGTCCAACTCTCTCAACAGACAGATCAGTTGCACTGGAAACTAACCAAGAGTGGAGTGTTTTCGGTAAAGTCCATGTATTTGGATATAATCAACTCGGTCTCGATCCCTAGATCTGCACATATCTGGAGGGTCAAAGTCCCTTTAAAAATTAAAGTGTTCATGTGGTTTGTTCACAAACAAGTCATTCCCACCAAGGATAATTTGGCAACACGTAACTGGTCAGGATCTAGAAGGTGTAGCTTCTGTGATAATGATGAATCTATCAAACACATCTTTCTCGAGTGGCAAAGGTTTTATGGTGGTCGGTCCACATGGCTTTTAACAACGCTCCTCCTACTAGCATCCACACGCTATTTGGTATGTGGCTAAATGGGGTGGACATAGAAACAACAAGACACATCCGTGTAGGCGTATATGCGTTATTATGGGCTATTTGAAACTGCAGGAACGACTTGGTTTTTAACAGAACAACAAATATTAACTTTTTGCAGGTTATCTTTTGGGCTACCACATTAATCCGTATGTGGTCACTACTCACTCTTATGGATGCCAGGAAGCGTATGGTTACTGGGTCTATCCGATAGGAAACGATAGCTCGGGCTATCTTCAATCGATTTGGATGCCGATCATATAATAGGATATGTGTTTAGTTTCCTATCATTTTTGCTGCCGGATGGAGCTGTCCCAATTTCTTTTTTATTCCGCTCTTTGTGAGCTCTTTTATAACTTATGATATAGAGACTATTTTTTGCTTTATAATAAAGTGACCGCATGCATCTTTTTGATAGAGAAGCCTGGATCCTCCTCCTTTTCTAATAAAAATCTAGAGTAAATTGGACTCTTAGGTGAACAATCGTGTGGCCCCCAACTCGTACAACCTAGAAAAAACTACAACTTGATTATTTGGCTGTCAAACGCAAGTTGACCTCTACAATAAAAATAATAATTAAATTGCTGCCACCGAATGTGCAGCCTAAGGACTACAATAACCGGCTTTCTCAGAAAAAGCTGGACTCCAACTAAAAAAAGATGGACTCTACAGTAAAATGATTAAGGTGGTGCCGAAGGAAAGAAACGACTGTCAGGTTATTTGGACAACACATGTACGCACACATGATTCTTGTAAAAAACAAAAAGAAAAAAGTGCATATATATGCACCTCACAAACTCATACATGATAATGTGACACAATTGTATATAGTCATATAAAATATATTAGGTAGTTTGGCATATAATGTCGGAACATTTTTTGTTCTCTTCAAAAGAATAATTTGATAGTAGTGGATGGCATTTCAACTTAAAAAATAGATTTTCTTTTAGAAACACATATTACAGCATAGTGCGCACATGCACACAATTTATCATTTTTCTTGCAACACAAATATAAATTTCTACTCATGTTTATGTCCGACGATAATAAGTCAATGGCTTCTTACGAAGGACAAAATGTCTAGACCATGTTCCGAATGTAGAGATGTCGTATAGGACACAAATATATGCATGAGCGGGACCATAGAACACTAAAATAATGGAACTAGTAGGAGAGATTTAAACAAAATAAGTAGGAATAATATAACTTCTGATTTTCACTAGAGTGTCTCCCAGAAGACTGGTAGTAGAATTGCCCTTACTCTTACTGTGAATATACAAATGTACCAATGAAACTGTTAAAAATCAGTTTTTTGTTTATTTTGCTGGTTCACTGGCTTTAGAAACATATTCATATTATTTCATTGTGAGATAGTATTCATGTTTAAAACTTTATATGTTTCCAACAAATTTTGTAACTGAGAGACAAACAGACTTACAAAGGCAATTTAAGTGGGTATTTTCATTGTTTACGTGTCCTACTTATATCAATAAATTATCTCTTAGTAGCCCCGTTCGTATAGTTTATTTTGTTATTCATCTAGAGATCACATTAAGATCACCTAATCTATGCTAAAGTCGCATAATTATTAACATAACATCGGATTTTATAACTGTGCATCTAACACCAAGAGTTCATATGTTAACATAACATGATACATCCGGCTACGCCCAAATGGTAAACATGGTCATAAATACACTACATTTACCATTCAAAATGGTTATCCATCCATAAGTAAATATTATAGAAGTTAACTTCAAATGTGATATTTTATTTAGAAATTATTTCCAGTAATTATAGAATTGATTATTTCATACTGTGGCATGTGAATATCCATGAAAGCATAGGTTTAATTTCAAGACACAATCGACAACCTAAAGATGATGCCCTCGCATTTGCGAGGGCCACCTTGCTAGTTTGAAACAAATTAATAGCATAGATCTCTCTACCAACCGCTTGCTTGGTAGCCTCCCAGATTCGATTAGACACCTCCTAATGATGTCTTACTTGAACCTATCACACAATTCATTCTATGACTCAATTCCACACGCTTTTAGTAAGCTGGCTAACTTGGAAATTTTAGACCTATCCCGCAACAATTTCTCCGACACCATTCCAATGTACTTTGCCAATTTTACCTACCTCACCATCTTGAACCTGTCTTTCAACAAGCTAGAAGGTCAAATACCTGAAGGAGGTATTTATACAAACATTAACCTGCAGTCTTTAAAGGGGAACTTAGGGCTCTCTGGTGCTCCACGTTTCGGTTTTTCACCGTGTCCAAGTAACTCTCAGCGAAGAACCAATGTCCACATGCTAAAACTTTTGCTCCCTACTACCATCATAGCAATTGGAGTTGTATCTTCATGTTTATACATGATGATCAGAAAGAAACTTAAGAAGACACCGCGCACAATAAAAGGGGCTAAAATAACCTTCATCATGCGACTGGCGTGGTCCGAGACTGTTGCAAGTCTCCCGTTCCACGCCATGGTCTCCTGACGTTGGTACTCCATGTAGGCCTTCAATATAACATGATGAAACTTATAAGAACATCGGCGTGTGGAAAATAAAATGAGAAAAAGGAAGATAAGAGGGAAAATTCTTACAGAGTGTTGCTGGGCTAGGAGGGAAGTGAATGTGCACTTGTCGTCCTCTGCTGCGGGCTCAGGCTCGGGTCGGTAACTCGGAGCTGTGTGTAGGAGATAGAAGGAGTGACCACAGCATCCAGAACTCCCTGTCGACCATGACTCTTCGGCCCTATGCCGACCACCGCCATGTCGTCCATAGCCTCTTTTATGGGGTCACGTATGTCAGGATTGTACAGATTATACACCTTCTTGTAGGTCTCAAGGTGCTCGCCGGACTTGCCGTAGTACTTGCCCTTGGCTTCCTTGGGCTTAGTCCGCACATGGGCTAGCTCCCACGTGTCCATGTCTGAGAGCGGCCGCTTCAGTTTCTCCTCCTGCACCACCAAGCAGCACCAAACAGAGGTTAGTCATACATAGAAGAAGAAAAATGTTTCATGTACATAGATATACCTGAACTTTCTTGTGGCTCCAATGGTTTCGGTTTCCCTGGCTATGTGTGTTGGAAATATGCCCTAAAGGCAATAATAAAATGGTTATTATTGTATTTCCTAGTTCATGATAAGTGTCTATTGTTCATGCTATAATTGTGTTAACCGGAAACCGTAATACATGTGTGAATACATAGACCACAACATGTCCCTAGTGAGCCTCTAGTTGACTAGCTCGTTGATCAATAGATGGTCACGGTTTCATGACCATGGACATTGGATGTCGTTGATAACGAGATCCCATCATTAAGAGAATGATGTGATGGACAAGACCCAATCCTAAGCATAACACAAGATCATGTAGTTCGTTTGCTAAAGCTTTTCAATGTCAAGTATCGTTTCCTTAGACCATGAGATTGTGCAACTCCCGGATACCGTAGGAATGCTTTGGGTGTGCCAAACGTCACAACATAACTGGGTGGCTATAAAGGTGCACTATGGGTATCTCCGAAAGTGTCTGTTGGGTTGGCACGAATCGAGACTGGGATTTGTCACTCCGTGTGACGGAGAGGTATCTCTGGGCCCACTCGGTAATACATCATCATAATGAGCTCAATGTGACTAAGGAGTTAGCCACGGGATGATGTATTATGGAACGAGTAAAGAGACTTGCCGGTAACAAGATTGAACAAGGTATAGCGATACCGACGATCGAATCTCGGGCAAGTATCATACCGATAGACAAAGGGAATTGTATACGGGATTGATTGAATCCCCGACATCGTGGTTCATTCGATGAGATCATCGTGGATCATGTGGGAGCCAACATGGGTATCTAGATCCCGCTGTTGGTTATTGACTGGAGAGGTGCCTCGGTCATGTCTACGTGTCTCCCGAACCCGTAGGGTCTACACACTTAAGGTTTGATGACGCTAGGGTTATAGGGAAATGTTGTACGTGGTTACCAAAGGTTGTTTGGAGTCCCGGATGAGACCCCGGATGTCACGAGGAGCTCTGGAATGGTCCGGAGGTAAAGATTGATTTATAGGAAGTCCAGTTTTGGTCACTAGAAAGTTTTCGGGCTCATCGGTAGTGTACTGGGAGTACCGGGAGGGTGCCGGAGGACCCCCGGGAGGGGTGTGACGACCATAGGACTTCGTGGGCCCTTAGAGGAAGTGTGCCAGCCCTTTTTGTGCTGGCCAAGACCTTCTAGAAAGTCCCATATGGTTGGAGATCAAGGGATAAGGCAAAAGGAGTTTGAAAGGAGGGAAATCCACCTCCCTTGTGGGATGTGGACTCTTCCCTAGCTTCGGCGGAAGCCCTCCTCCTTGGAGGAGGGGCCAAGGCAGCCCTCCCTCTCCCTCCTCCTATATATATGCAAGGGTTTGGGCTGATTTGAGACACGACTTCTCTCTCTCTCTCGGCACAACCCTACCCTTCCTCTTCCTCGTTCTCCATAGCGCTTGGCGAAGCCCTACTGGAGTCCACGTAGCTCCACCGTCACCATGCCGTCGTGCTGCCGGAGCTCTCCCTCAACCTCTCCTTCCTCCTTGCTCGATCAAGGCGTAGGAGACGTCACCGGACTGCAGGTTTGTTGAACGCGGAGGCGCCGTTGTTCGGCGCTGATATCGGAATCCACCGCGATCTGAATCGTTGCGAGTACGATTCCACCAACCGTGTTCTTGTAACACTTCCGCTTAGCGATCTTCAAAGGTATGAAGTTGCAATCTCTCCCCACTCGTTGCTGGTTTCTCCATAGATAGATCTTGGTGATACGTAGGAAAATTTTGATTTACTACTACGTCTCCCAACAGTGGCATCATGAGCTAGGTCTATGCGTAGAATCTATGCACGAGTAGAACACAAGTTGTTGTGGGCGTCGATTTTGTTAATATGCTTACCACTACTAGTCTTATCTTGATTCAGCGGTATTGTGGGATGAAGCAGACTGGACCGACTTTACACGCACGCTTACGTGAGACTAGTTCCACCGCCTGACATGCACTTGTTGCATAAGGTGGCTAGCGGGTGTCTGTCTCTCCCACCTTAGTCGGATTGGATTCGATGAAAAGGGTCCTTATGAAGGGTAAATAGAAATTGGCATATCACGTTGTGGTTTTGGCGTAGGTAAGAAACGTTCTTGCTAGAAACCTACAACAGCCACGTAAAAACTTGCAACTAGAAATTAGAGGTCGTCTAACTTGTTTTTGCAACATATGCCTTGTGATGTGATATGGCCAAAGAATGTGATGTGATGCATTGTGATGTATGAGATTGATCATGTTCTTGTAATAGGATTCACGACTTGCATGTCGATGAGTATGACAACTGGCAGGAGCCATAGGAGTTGTCTTATTTTATTGTATGACATGCGTGTCAATCATAAACGTCATGTAATTACTTTACGTTATTGCTAAACGTTAGCCATAGTAGTAGAAGTAATAGTTTGCGAGATAACTTCATGAAGACACAATGATGGAGATCATGGTGTCGTGCCGGTGACAGTGATGATCATGGTGCCCCGAAGATGGAGATCAAAGGAGCAAGATGATATTGGCCATATCATGTCACTATATTGATTGCATGTGGTGTTTATCATGTTTACATCTTATTTGCTTAGAACGACGGTAGTAAATAAGATGATCTCTCAATAACAATTTCAAGAGAAGTGTTCACCCTAACTATGCACCGTTGCTAAGGATCGTCGGTCCGAAGCACCATGTGATGATCGGGTGTGATAGGTTCTAACGTTCGCACACAACGGGTGTAAGCCAGATTTACACACGTGATACACTTATGTTGACTTGACGAGCCTAGCATGCACAGACATGTCCTCAGAACACGGAAGACCAAAAGGTCGAACATGAGTCATATAGAAGATACGATCAACATGGAGATGTTCACCATGGATGACTAGTCCGTCTCACGTGATGATCGGACACGGGCTAGTTGATATTGATCATGCGTCACTTGGATGACTAGAGAGATGTCTATCTAAGTGGGAGTTCATTAAATAATTTAATTATTTGATCTTAATTATCATGAACTTAGTCTAAAATTATCTTTACAATCTATATTGTAGATCCAATGGCCAACGTGAATGTCACCCTCAATTTCAACGCATTCCTAGGGAAAACCAAGCTGAAAGATGATGGAAGCAACTATGCGGACTGAGTCCGTGGTTTGAGGATCATCCTCATAGCTTCCAAGAAATTGTATGTCCTCGATGCACCGCTAGGTGACCCACCCCTTCTCCCAGCAGAGCAAGACGTTGCGAACGCTTGGCATTCTCGCTGCGATGATTACTCCCTTGTTCTGTGCGGCATGCTTTACAGTTTAGAACCGGGGCTCCAAAAGCGTTTTGAGCAACGCGGAGCATATGAGATATTCCAAGAGCTGAAACTGGTTTTCCAAGCTCATGCCCGGGTCGAGAGATATGACGTCTCCGACAAGTTCTTCAGCTGTAAGATGGAGGAGAATAGTTCTGTCAGTGAGCACATCCTCAAGATGTTTGAGCTACACAACCGCTTGACTCAGCTGGGAGTTAATCTCCCGGATGACTCGGGCATTGACAAAAACCTCCAGTCGCTTCCACCTAGCTACAAGAGCTTTGTGAAGAACTACAACATGCAAGGGATGGATAAGTCCATTCCTGAGTTGTACTCGATGCTGAAATCAGCAGAGGTCGAGATCAAAAAGGAGCATCAAGTGTTGATGTGAATAAGACCACTAGTTTCAAGAAATGCAAGGGTAAGAAGAACTTCAAGATGGACGACAAAGCTATTGCCGCACCCAGTAAGCAAGTTGCCGGGAAGAAGAAGAACAAGAATGGACCCAAGCCTGAGACTGAGTGTTTTTACTGCAAGGGTACCGGTCACTGGAAGCGGAACTGCCCCAAGTACTTAGCGGATAAGAAGGACGGCAACGTTAAAGGTATATGTGATATACTTGTTATTGATGTGCACCTAACCAGCGCTCGTAGTAGCTCCTGGGTATTTGATACCGGTGCATTTGCTCACATTTGTAACTCCAAACAGGAGCTGCGGAATAAGCGGAGGCTGGCAAAGGACGAGGTGATGATGCGCGTCGGGAATGGTTCCAAGGTCGATGTGATCGCCGTCGGTACGCTACCTTTACATCTACCTTCGGGATTAGTGTTAAACCTTAATAATTTTTATTTAGTACCAGCTTTGAGCATGAACATTGTGTCTGGATCTCACTTGATGCGAGATGGCTACTCATTTAAATCTCAGAATAATGGTTGTTCTATTTATATGAGAGAAATGTTTTATGGTCATGCCCCGCTGGTCAATGGTTTATTTTTGATGAATCTCGAACATGATGTTACACATGTCCATACTATGAGTACCAAAAAGTGTAAGGTTGATAACGATAGTCCCACTTACACGTGGCACTGCCGCCTTGGTCATATTGGTGTCAAACACATGAAGAAGCTCCATACTGATGGACTTTTGGAGTCTCTTGATTTCAAATCATTTGACACGTGCGAACCACGCCTTGTGGGCAAGATGACCAAGACTCCGTTCTCCGGAACAATGAAGCGAGCAACTGACTTGTTGGAAATAATACATACCGATGTATGAGGCCCAATGAGTGTCGAGGCTCGTGGTGGCTATCGTTATGTTCTCACCCTCACTGATGACTTGAGTAGATATGTGTATGTCTACTTAATAAAACAAAAGTCTGAAACTTTTGAAAGGTTCAAGGAATTTCAGAGTGACGTAGAGAATCAACGTGACAGGAAAATAAAGTGCCTACGATCTCATCGCGGCGGCAAATATTTAAGACACGAGTTTGTCACACACCTAAGGAAATGTGGAATTGTCTCACAACTCACGCCGCCTGGCATACCTCGGCGAAATGGTGTGTCTGAATGTCGTAATCGCACTCTATTAGATGTGGTACGATCTATGATGTCTCTTACCGACTTACCACTATCATTTTGGGGATATGCATTAGAGACTGCCGCATTCACTTTAAATAGGGCACTGTCAAAATCAGTTGAGATGACACCGTATGAATTATGGTTTGGAAAGAAACCTAAACTATCGTTTCTAAAAGTTTGGGGATGCGATGCTTATGTGAAGAAACTTCAACCTGAGAAGCTCGAAGCCAAAGCAGAAAAGTGCGTCTTCATAGGATATCCCAAAGAGACTATTGGGTATATCTTCTACCTACGATCCGAGGGCAAAGTCTTTGTTGCCAAGAATGGATCCTTTGTGGAGAAAGAGTTTCTCTCGAAAGAAGTAAGTGTAGCGACCCGACTCAAAACGAGTCAAGCCTCTGTGTTTTCTGTGCCATCCCTGGATCAGTATGCTGGCACACATAGTACATCAATGTATATATCAAAGTGCAATCACATGTAATTAACGTCAAACTGATATATACCTTAAAATAGCAGCGGATACAGTCAACGGCAAGTTGAGTGCGGACCGTAACCCTGAATCGTACTCTTACCCGTCGTAGAAGAGTATCTGCAACATAAGACGTTGCAGCCGTGTAGGTCAGTACATGGAATGTACTGGCAAGATCACCATAGCATGAACAGAAGATAAAGACTAATCTATATGCAGTATGGCTTTATGGTTCTGTGTCTCAGTTTTTGCATAAAGCTGATTTTGTTTGCTTTTCCTACAACAAAGGAATATCAGGAATTTTCACTATAGAGTTACCTATCATGACATGGTTGCGCCAACCGATGTCCAAATGCCCACAAGTATCAGTAAGTTGCCCACAATTAGTTATCAGTCTAGTGTTGAGAGTTCAGAGATAGATCCAAGTCTAGAAGCTCAAATTGTCCGTATCCGGGGACACGGCTAATCGATTAGGTTTAACTCTGCAGAGTGTTGTGTACTTTACCCACAAGATTCTTTCCCTCCTGGTAAGTCCTCGCACTGCCTGGTGTTTGAGAACAGGATGAAAGAAACATGGTCTTTCAGAGTGCTTCCCTGACTGTCCGGCAGTGCCCATCCAATCATAACGTCGACTACATCTCGTAGCACTGCCCAGCAGAGTCACAACAAAGATCAACCAAGCCAGAGCCCATAATGACTTGTGGCTACACAGGTAAGCTTCCGGTCATGAAGTATTCATCCTTCTCTTTGAGTCTGGGTGAAGCTTTCCGCAAGATGTCATGGCGCTTCTCCATGCATCCCGGCCATCCACTGGTTTCTCCAGGGATGCCCAATCAACCATCCTTCACCCAGTAGTGTGTATTGAAAACTTGTCTTCTCGAGTCTTGAAGTCTTGAGGTCTTGAAGATGCAGGACTTGAAGATGTCTTCATGAAATCGTTGTTTTGACGTGGAGTCCTTCTTCACACCACTCACGAACACTCATACCAAACCTTGTCTACTTTAGCACAACATAAAAGTCACAAACGTTCCTGGGGCTTTAGTGACCAGTGATGGGTTCCTACCTCATGCATTCTACTCAACTACAAGAATTTCAATAACACTACGGGAGGGATATGTTGAATGATGTCACTACATGCAATAAAAACATAGGTATGAAATAGATGGTCAAGGTGAACTTGCCTGTACTGTTGATGAAGAAATAGATTGCTCTCAGAAATAACTTGATAGACTATACGTCACTCTCCGATGAAAAATCTATCTAACAAACATTACATACATATAAGCAATCACTTCTAGCATTCAAACTAACAATCACAAGGTAACACAAGGAACAAAAACAACAAGGTTGATGAAGGAAATACTTAAGACAAAAGTTAAAATAAGGAAAACTACATCAACACAACTAAGGTGATGATGAAGGAAATACTTAAGACAAAATCAACAAAGTTTTTCATAAAAGCAACTAAGGTAATTTCCCACTACAAGCAACTGTTTTCAACAACACTAAACCAGAAACAAAGTAAAATATAACAAAAAGGATTTTAGTAAATATTTTACTAGCAAAAAGAATTACTTTTGAAGAATAAGTAAAACTATGAAAACAACATTCTAACAACATGAGTGTGAACTTAACTACAAGCACAACCATAAACTAAAAGAAAAACAAATATGAAACAACTTAGTTAACAGAAAATAAACAATGAAAATCTTTATTATAAAACAGAATTAAATCATCTAAACTTTTGTGAAAAGAGTTTCTATGAAAAAGTAAATTGTTTTATAACATGTTACCTAATGAAAAAAAATAATCTAGTTTCCTCTCATAATAGAGGAAAATTAAATTATTTTTATTAACAAAATATTTCTTAACATAAAAGAATTAATACAAATTTTATTTGAAAACATAATCTAATTACTTAAAACTTTAGTTAAAAGAATTGTTACTAACAAATTTGCTTTTAAAACAACTATACCTATTTGAAAGAGGGTATAGATCCCTACAACAAAATTTATAAACTAAACAAATTAACTTTTGTTAACAGCAAGTAAATTACTAAGGTTTTAAACAACAAAACTAAATGAAATCTGAGACTTAATATAAATCATATTCAGATTTTCAAAATAAAACAAAGTAAATCAATATAAATAAACTAATATGAAACTAAACAGATTCTGTTTGGTTTGAAAACACTATTTAAAATTATTATAAAAAAATTCTCAAACTCTACCAAATGATAGCTATGGTCACTAGTGACAAGTAGGAAAAAGAATCATTCAAAAATTCATTTTAGAACTCATGATATTCAGATTTTTTTTAAATCAAATCTTTTCAAATTTAAATTTAAATGTTCAAACATGGTCAAATTTGGTATTCACAGAAACTAGATGAAATTTTTGATATAATGCAAAAGAAATCAATGAAAAACATTAAGTAGTTTAAAAGATATAAAGAAAATAATATCAGAACTTTCTCTGTTTTCTAAAACAAAACAGAAAAAGAGAAAACTAAACTAACGGTGAGGGGGTGATGTGGCGTTCTCTGGTTGGTCTAGGTGTGTGCGGGCTAGTGTGATTGGGGCGGACGATCGAACTATAACGCGTATCGGTTCGAGCAAATAAACAGATCTAATCGGGGCCGTGGGATTTAGATCGAACGGAGGGGAAGAGGGGTGCGGTGCTCACAGTGAGATGGTCGCCGACGGGGGCTTCTCCGGCGAGTCCGAAATGTCAAGGTCGTCGGAGACGGTGCTCTAGTGACCCTCCGGCGATGGAGAAGGCACCACTCGATGCGGGCGAATACGGCGATGAGATAGGTGGCTTCAATGGGGCGAGCGGGTGACGGAGTCGACGGTGGTGAGCTCGGAGGCGGAGCCGTCCTTTGGTGGTCGTTGGGGAGATAGTTCCCGTGGGTGTGGAGCACGGGTGAGAGGGTGGGGAGGTGCGGGCTAGTGAGAGAGGAAGGTTGGTGGGCTCTGGGAGGGTGCGGGGAAGGCAGGGGAAGCAGCACGTCGAAAATGGCGCGGTGGCTACCGGTTGTCTCCGGCGAGCTATTCCGGCGAGGAGAGGGGCTCGGACGAGAGGGAAACTAGGGGAATAAGTAGAGGAGAGGAAGGGGTACTTATAGGGGCTCACGGGTGGTCGGGGAATAAAGGAGGGAGGGGGTCCGCGGCGAGGGGATCCGGCAACGGCGTCGGGCGCATGGGAGGAGGGTGATGACCGGCGACGGTTTCGGTCGGGCGCGTGGGGCCAGGGTGTCAGCGAGAGAGAGAGGGCGAGCGTAGTCAGTGGGCGACTGACCGGTAATGGTCTCGGCATTTAATGTCGTTGGGCCGGCCGGTTTTATTATAAACCGTTACCGTTTTCTATTTATGATTTTACAAGAGCCATAAAACTTGTTCAATGCATCCGAATAAATACCAAATATAGTCAAATTGTACATCCAAATTAACACAATAATAAATGCCATTTAATGGACATTTTTATTCTGGCATGTGAATACTTTGTACAAAATATTATTTTCAGAAATTGCCCTTTTGCTTTTAAATCCCTTTGCAAATATTTTTCAGAATAACCCCTGGTTTTTATTATTCAAATAAATCACCAAGAAGTCCCTGGTGTGGAGTGTCATGTTACTCCTCTCAAAATATTTGCAAGGGGTTTGGATGCATGAAATTTCAAATAGGAAACTGAAATGAATTTGAAACTCCATATGAGACTTTTATCAAATAGTTTCCAACTTCAAATAATTAAACTTCCAACTCATATTTCACACATTTGAAGAAGTCATATTATCCTCTCTCATGAAAATCATTGAGTTGCATAAAGTTTCTGAATTTGAAATTCAAATCATTTTCAAATCCCTTTTCATTTCTTTAAATGGAAGAAGTCATGTCATCTTCACTCTAGTGTTTTGTGTTGAAATGAATTTGAATTCCTGGTGATCAAAATGCAGATTGAAAGTTTTGGGAAAGTCATTTCATTCCCTCTCATCAACTTTCAAAAAGTTTCAAATTTCACTCACTTTCAATTACTAAATCAAACACACAATCATTCTAATATTTATTATAACATTCCAAAATTTTGGGATGTTACAAACCTACCACACTTAAAATGAATCTCGTCCTCGAGATTCGAAAAGGGCTAGAAAGAAAAGGTTAGGGTTTGGGGGTCTTCTAACAAATCCAATGACCAAGAAGGCATGGAGTCTACCACACTTAAAATGAGAGTTACTAGTCCCTCAAAATCATGATAGTCCTCTGGGTGCATCTGTCTCTTCACGTACTTCACGATAGCTCCTTCGATGCTGCTCTTCTGTTTTAAAATCAAAATCTCGAGTTCTCACATCAAAGTGTATTTCCTCTGATACTGGGCCTTCTTAGCTGACAGGTCTCGTGATCATTCTAAATAACCTATCGATGATCTCATGGTGGTCTACCATTAGTGGTTACCCTGCAGTGAAATGGGTCTTGGCTTCATTCCTCACCGTAAAAATTCCTACGTGTGACAGCAACTGTAATGTACAAGGGTTCTCATCATACCATTCTAAGGCTTAAACAAAAGCTTCAAAGAACGTCGTCTCTTTACTATGGGTAAGTCACTCAGATTTACCATTCCGAATAGCAAGAGAATGATTAGAGTAAGTCGTCATGGTGGCCAAACCATGTCGCACTGAAATCATTACCTTGTATAAGGTTTAGTGAATCTCATATTCTAACACTTGGTCTTCCTCACAAGCGTTGCAGAAATTTCTCTTGTCAATGAACAAAGTTCGGATAAATCCATTGATTCTGCAAGCTAAGCAAAAACATCTATCGTTTCTTCACAACTCTCAGGTTTTTGTATACTCCTAAAGAAAATCGTTTGCTGATCAGTCGTAGCTTCTTCCAAGTTTTCTTCCTTCACAAAGGTGGGGCTTGATCCTTATCAATCCTGAGGTCGGTGAGTTGTGGGTTCACTTGAATACTTGAACAACTTTATCTCACTCTTGGGGTGACTATCGATCCATATTCCAGCATTACCTTCAATTCAATACATCATGCCCTTGAGGTAACAAATCACAGACTTATTCTTGTCTAGATTCCACTCTGCAGAATCCATTTTCCTTTCCATTGGTCTGTTTAACCTTGGGTATGGTTTCATTACAATCATTCCTTTTCTCGTCATTCCAGCTTCAAAAGCACTTTGTCACAAAGGTTATCATCCACACAGTTTGGATATGATTCCACATTCTCTTCATTTGTATTCACTTATCCAAACTCCTTAATCCGGAAAAGGTACCTGTGGTTACTACCACACTTCAAATGAAATGCACTCATGTATGCATAGACCATATTTTCTCATATCCTCGAAAATGGTCGGAGATCTTGGGTTATAGAGTAACAACTCACATATTTCAACATAAGATAAATCATGACACCATAATTTCCATTGACTCATGAATTTATTACAAACTCTGAGACTTCCGTTACATAACTTCAAAATGGTAAGAGTGCTACCTATTACATTTGGTACATCCAGAATCCAAAACTCAGACTACTTATGCTTAGCCATTCTTCTCTGAACAGGTATAGGAGTAGTGTCCTGTCTTCTTGCACTGAAAACAAATGATTTCTGACATATCTCGGGTCTTCTTGATGTTGGTTTTTGCTCTTGGAAGTTCTGGTCCTTTCTTGGGCACTTATTGGTATAGTGGCCCATATCCTTACACTTGAAACATCTAACATGACTCAAGTCCTTCTGTTCAGGGGCTTGTCTCTTCCTGAGGTTCTTTGTTCCGATCAAAACTTCAATTTCCCGTGGATCAAACTCCACTTCTTCTACTGGGAAGTTTTCCAGATACTCTTTTCTTTCCTTCGTACAGTCCTGTGAGAAGTGTCCTTTTTCTCCACATGTATAGCAGGCATTGGAGAAAAATCTGGTTAATCCTTCTCCATTAGGGTCTTCATCATCTTCCTTCTTCACAAGTTCTCCTGAATTTTCTCTGAAGGCTTTCTTCATGGCTTTGTTCTTCTGTTTGATGACTTCCTATACCTTGGGGTACACTTGGCATTGAGCAGGGTAATGTGTAGTTCCTTCACACCAGAAACATGTCACTTGCCCAGTTGGGCAGTCCTCAGCAGGGTGATTCTCTTCACAGTAAGGGCATCCATCCTTGTGTTCTGCCTGGGTGTGTCCTATCTCTCCACATATCTTGCATGCACAAATCTTCTTGACATCGTTGCCAGGGGCTTCTAGGTGTTGGTAACAGCATGGGATCCTTGCAAAGTCATCTTGAATTCTTCCCAAGTGATTGATTCCTGTCTATCATAGATATCTTCATGCATCTTCCACCAATGTGTAGCACCTTCTGCAAAGTATCGAAGAGCATACTGGACCATCTCGTTCCTTGCAACATAATTACTCCTTAGATGAACCTCCATGTTCTCAATCCATTCTTCTGTCTCTAACCAAGTCATTGATCCAGAATACACAAGTCCATCTTCATTCATCATCTATTGGGGTCAAGGTTTTGGGATGAGAAGCAAGAGAGAGAAAGGAGGGGATACACACAACACAAACAATGGTTTTGAAAATAGATTTTAGTTGTGGCTGTCGAAAATTACACACAAATGATAGCTCACAAATCATCGTATCTAACGTAAGTATACAACAAGGGTTTGGTCTTCTAGGGCCATAATATCTTGGAAAATTCTTCATGGTCTTCAATTTCTTCAGATCTATATAGTCTTCAATCCTTTTTGTAGCTCTTCCATAAGGGAATACATCTTTGTCTGAGTTGGTCACCAGTTGTCTGATATCTTGTCCTTCTTGGCGGGCTTGAGTTGATCCTTCGTGTGATCAAGGGAAAAAGGGTATTTTCTAACTCTTTGAAGTAGGAGAGATCATTTGATAAAACTCAAATAAGATGAGAAGTAAAGGGTCTTTTGAAAACAAAGTTGGAGAGCAATCTTTTCATAAGGCTTTCCAGTTTCTAGGGTCACGTCCTACAGTCAACATGTGCTCTGATACCATTTCTGTAGCGACCCGACTCAAAACGAGTCAAGCCTCTATGTTTTCTGTGCCATCCCTGGATCAGTATGCTGGCACACACAGTACATCAATGTATATATCAAAGTGCAATCACATGTAATTAACGTAAAACTGATATATACCTTAAAATAGCAGCGGATACAGTCAACGGGAGTGGGGTCCCAATAACACCAACGGCAAGTTGAGTGCGGACCGTAACCCTGAATCGTACTCTGACCCGTCGTAGAAGAGTATCTGCAATATAAGACGTTGCAGCCGTGTAGGTCAGTACATGGAATGTACTGGCAAGATCACCATAGCATGAACAGAAGATAAAGACTAATCTATATGCAGTATGGCTTTATGGCTCTGTGTCTAAGTTTTCGCATAAAGCTGATTTTGTTTGCTTTTCCTACAACAAAGGAATATCAGGAATTTTCACTATAGAGTTACCTATCATGACATGGTTCCGCCAACCTATGTCCAAATGCCCACAAGTATCAGTAAGTTGCCCACAATTAGTTATCAGTCCAGTGTTGAGAGTTCAGAGATAGATCCAAGTCTAGAAGCTAAAATTGTTCATAACCGGGGACACGGCTAATCGATTAGGTTTAACTCTGTAGAGTGTTGTGTACTTTACCCACAAGATTCTTTCCCTCCTGGTAAGTCCTCGCACTGCCTGGTGTTTGAGAACAGGATGAAAGAAACATGGTCTTTCAGAGTGCTTCCCTGACTGTCCGGCAGTGCCCATCCAATCCTAACGTCGACTACATCTCGTAGCACTTCTCAGCAGAGTCACAACAAAGATCAACCAAGCCAGAGCCCATAATGACTTGTGGCTACACAGGTAAGCTTCCGGGCATGAAGTATTCATCCTTCTCTTTGAGTCTGGGTGAAGCTTTCCGCAAGATGTCATGGCGCTTCTCCATGCATCCCGGCCATCCACTGGTTTCTCCAGGGATGCCCAATCAACCATCCTTCACCCAGTAGTGTGTATTGAAAACTTGTCTTCTCGAGTCTTGAAGTCTTGAGGTCTTGAAGATGCAGGACTTGAAGATGTCTTCATGAAGTCGTCGTTTTGACGTGGAGTCCTTCTTCACACCACTCACGAACACTCATACCAAACCCCGTCTACTTTAGCATAACATAAAAGTCACTAACGTTCCTGGGGCTTTAGTAACCAGTGATGGGTTCCTACCTCATGCATTCTACTCAGCTACAAGAATTTCAATAACACTACGGGAGGGATATGTTGAATGATGTCACTACATGCAATAAAAACATAGGTATGAAATAGATGGTCAAGGTGAACTTGCCTGTACTGTTGATGAAGAAATAGATTGCTCTCAGAAATAACTTGATAGACTATACGTCACTCTCCGATGAAAAATCTATATAACAAACATTACATACATATAAGCAATCACTTCTAGCATTCAAACTAACAATCACAAGGTAACACAAGGAACAAAAACAACAAGGTTGATGAAGGAAATACTTAATACAAAAGCTAAAATCAAGAAAACTACATCAACACAACTAAGGTGATGATGAAGGAAATACTTAAGACAAAATCAACAAAGTTTTTTATAAAAGAAACTAAGGTAATTTCCCACTACAAGCAACTATTTTCAACAACACTAAACCAGAAACAAAGTAAAATATAACAAAAAGGATTTTAGTAAATATTTTACTAGCAAAAAGAATTACTTTTGAAGAATAAGTAAAACTATGAAAACAACATTCTAACAACATGAGTGTGAACTTAACTACAAGCACAACCATAAACTAAAAGAAAAACAAATATGAAACAACTAAGTTAACAGAAAATAAACAATGAAAATCTTTATTATAAAATAGAATTAAATCATCTAAACTTTTGTGAAAAGAGTTTCTATGAAAAAGTAAATTGTTTTATAACATGTTACCTAATGAAAAAAAAATCTAGTTTCCTCTCATAATAGAGCAAAATTTAATTATTTTTATTAACAAAATATTTCTTAACATAAAAGAATTAATACAAATTTTATTTGAAAACATAATCTATTTACTTAAAACTTTATTTAAAAGAATTGTTACTAACAAATTTGCCTTTAAAACAACTATACCTATTTGAAAGAGGGTATAGATCCCTACAACAAAATTTATAAACTAAACAAATTAACTTTTTTTAACAGCAAGTAAATTACTAAGGTTTGAAACAACAAAACTAAATGAAATCTGAGACTTAATATAAATAATATTCAGATTTTCAAAATAAAACAAAGTAAATCAATATAAATAAACTAATATGAAACTAAACAGATTCTGTTTGGTTTGAAAACACTATTTAAAATTATTATAGAAAAATTCTCAAACTCTACCAAATGATAGTTATGGTCACTAGTGACAAGTAGGAAAAAGAATCATTCAAAAATTCATTTTAGAACTCATGATATTCAGAAAACAAAATTTAAATAAAATCTGTTCAAATTCAAATTTAAATGTTCAAACATGGTCAAATTTGGTATTCACAGAAATTAGATGAAATTTTTGATATAATGCAAAATAAATAAATTAAAAACATTAAGTTGTTTAAAAGATATAAAAAATAGTATCAGAACTTTCTCTGTTTTCTAAAACAAAACAGAAAAAGAGAAAACTAAACTAACGGTCAGGGGGTGATGTGGCATTCTCTAGTTGGTCCAGGTGTGTGCGGGCTAGTGTGATTTGGGCGGACGACCGAACTATAATGCATACCAGTTCGAGCAAATAAACAGATCTAATCGGGGCCGTGGGATTTAGATCGAACGGAGGGGAAGAGGGGTGCGGTGCTCACAGTGAGATGGTCGCCGGCGGGGGCTTCTCCGGCGAGTCCGAAATGTCGAGGTCGTCGGGGACGGCGCTCTAGTGACCCTCCGGCGATGGAGAAGGCACCACTCGATGCGGGCGAATACGGCGATGAGATAGGTGGCTTCAATGGGGCGAGGGGGTGACGGAGTCGACGGTGGTGAGCTCGGAGGCGGAGCCGTCCTTCGGTGGTCATCGGGGAGATAGTTCCCGTGGGTGTGGAGCACGGGTGAGAGGGTGGGGAGGTGCGGGCGAGTGAGAGAGGAAGGTTGGTGGGCTCTGGGAGGGTGCGGGGAAGGCAGGGGAAGCAGCACGTCAAAAATGGCGCGGTGGCTACCGGTTGTCTCCGGCGAGCTATTCCGGCGAGGAGAGGGGCTCGGACGAGAGGGAAACTAGGGAAATGAGTAGAGGAGAGGCAGGGGTACTTATAGGGGCTCGCGGGTGGTCGGGGAATAAAGGAGGGAGGGGGTCCGCGGCGAGGGGATCCGGCGACGGCGTCGGGCGCATGGGAGGAGGGTGATGACCGGCGACGGTTTCGGTCGGGCGCGTGGGGCCAGGGTCTCAGCGAGAGAGAGAGGGCGAGCGTAGTCAGCGGGCGACCGACCGGTAACGGTCTCGGCATTTAATGTCGTTGGGCCGGTCGGTTTTATTATAAACCGTTACCGTTTTCTATTTATGATTTTACCAAAGCCATAAAACTTGCTCAATGCATTCGAATAAATTCCAAATATAGTCAAATTGTATATCAAAATTAACATAATAATAAATGCCATTTAATGGACATTTTTATTCTGGCATTTGAATAGTTTGCAAAAAATATTATTTTCAGAAATTGCCCTTTTGCTTTTAAATCCCTTTGCAAATATTTTTCAGAATAAACCCTGGTTTTTATTATTCAAATAAATCACCAAGAAGTCCCTGGTGTGGAGTGTCATGTTACTCCTCTCAAAATCTTTGCAAGGGGTTTGGATGCATGAAATTTCAAATAGGAAACTGAAATGAATTTGAAACTCCATATGAGACTTTTATCAAATAGTTTTCAACTTCAAATAATTAAACTTCCAACTCATATTTCACACATTTTAAGAAGTCATATTATCTTCTCTCATGAAAATCATTGAGTGGCATAAAGTTTCTGAATTTGAAATATTTCCAAAATGGAAATTCAAATCATTTTCAAATCCCTTTTCATTTCTTTAAATGGAAGAAGTCATGTCATCTTCACTCTAGGGTTTTGTGTTGAAATGAATTTGAATTCCTGGTGATCAAAATGCAGATTGAAAGTTTTGGGAAAGTCATTTCATTCCCTCATCAACTTTCAAAAAGTTTCAAATTTCACTCACTTTCAATTACTAAATCAAACAAACAATCATTCTCATATTTATTATAACATTCCAAAATTTTGGGATGTTACAGTAAGTGGGAGGAAAATAGAACTTGATGAGGTAATTGTACCTCCACTCAAAACGGAGAGTAGCGCAGCACAGGAAGTTGTTTCTGTGGAGCCTACACCGGCTAGAGAGGAAGTTAATGATGATGATCTTGAAACTTCAGATCAAGTTACTATTGAATGTCGAAGGTCCACTAGGACACGTTCCACACCAGAGTGGTACAGCAACCCTTTCCTGGAGATCATGTTGTTGGACAATGGTGAACCTTCGAACTATGAAGAAGCAATGGCGGGCCCGGATTCCTTGTATGATCCATGTATGAGAACAAAGTATGGACTTTGGTGGACTTGCCTGATGATAAGCGAGCCATTGAAAATAAATGGATCTTTAAGAAGACGACTGACGCAGACGGTAATGTGACCATCTATAAGGCTCGACTTGGTGCTAAGGGTTATCGACAAGTTCAAGGAGTTGACTATGATGAGACTTTCTCACCCGTAGCGATGCTGAAGTTTGTCCGAATCATGTTAGCAATTGCCTCATTTTATGATTATGAGATCTGGCAAATGGACGTCAAAACGGCATTCCTTAATGGTTTCCTTAAGGAAGAACTGTATATGATGCAGCCGGAAGGTTTTGTCGATCCTAAAGATGCTAACATGGTATGCAAGCTCCAGCGCTCCATCTATGGGCTGGTGCAAGCATCTCGGAGTTGGAACATTCGCTTTAATGAAGTGATTAAAGCGTTTGGGTTTGTATAGGTTTATGGAGAACCTTGTATTTACAAGAAAGTGAGTGGGAGCTCTATAGCATTTCTCATATTATATGTGGATGACATACTGATAATGGGAAATGATATAAAACTCTTGGAAAGTATAAAGTCCTACCTGAATAAGTGTTTTTCAATGAAGGACCTTGGAGAAGCTGCTTACATATTAGGTATTACGATCTATAGAGATAGACCGAGTCGCCTCATAGGTATTTCACAAAGCACATACCTTGAAAAGATATTGAAGAAGTTCAATATGGATCAGTCCAAGAAGGGGTTCTTGCCTGTGTTACAGGGTGTGAGATTGAGTATGACTCAATGCCCGACCACGGCAAAGGATAGAGAAGAGATGAGTGTCATCCCCTATGCTTCAGCCATAGGCTCTATTATGTATGCCATGCTGTGTACCAGACCTGATGTGAACCTTGGCATAAGTTTGGTAGGGAGGTACCAAAGTGATCCCAGAGCGGAACACTAGACATCGGTCAAGAATATCCTGAAGTACCTGAAAAGGATAAAGGACATGTTTCTTGTATATGGAGGTGCCGAAGAGCTGGTCGTAAAGGGTTACGTCGATGTTAGCTTCGACACAGATCCGGACGACTCCAAGTCGCAAACCGGATACGTGTATGTTTTGAACGGAGGGGCAGTCAGCTGGTGCAGTAGCAAGCAAAGCGTCGTGGAGTACATAGTTGCTTCGGAAGCAGCAAAGGAAGGACTCTGGATGAAGGAGTTCATCACCGACCTAGGAGTAATTCCAAGTGCGTCGGGCCCGATGACTCTATTCTATGACAACACTGGAGCTATTGCCCTTGCGAAGGAGCCTAGGTTTCACAAGAAGACAAGACATATCAACCGCCGCTTCAACTCCATCTATGATTACATTCAGGAGGGAGATATAGATATTTGTAAAGTACATACGGATCTGAATGTCGCACATCCGTTGACTAAACCTCTCTCACAAGCAAAACATGATCAACACCAGAATGCTATGGGCTTACGATTCATCACAATGTAACTAGATTATTGACTCTAGTGCAAGTGGCAGACTGTTGGAAATACGCCCTAGAGGCAATAATAAAATGGTTATTATTGTATTTCCTAGTTCATGATAATTGTCTATTGTTGATGCTATAATTGTGCTAACCGAAAACCGTAATACATGTGTGAATACATAGACCACAACATGTCCCTAGTGAGCCTCTAGGTTACTAGCTCATTGATCAATAGATGGTCATGGTTTCATGACCATGGACATTGGATGTCGTTGATAACGAGATCACATCATTAGGAGAATGATGTGATGGACAAGACCCAATCCTAAGCATAGCACAAGATCGTGTAGTTCGTTTGCTAAAGCTTTTCAATGTCAAGTATCGTTTCCTTAGACCATGAGACTGTGCAACTCCCGGATACCGTAGGAATGCTTTGGGTGTGTCAAAAGTCACAATGTAACTAGGTGTCTATAAAGGTGCACTACGGGTATCTCCAAAAGTGTCTGTTGGGGTGGCACGAATCGAGACTAGGATTTGTCACTCCGTGTGACGGAGAGGTATCTCTGGGCCCACTCGGTAAGATATCATCATAATGAGCTCAATGTGACCAAGGAGTTAGCCACAGGATGATGTATTACGGAACGAGTAAAGAGACTTGCCAGTAACGAGATTGAACAAGGTATAGAGATACCGACGATCGAATCTCGGGCAAGTATCATACCGATAGACAAAGGGAATTGTATACAGGGTTGATTGAATCCCCGACATCGTGGTTCATCCAATGAGATCATCGTGGAGCATGTGGGAGCCAACATGGGTATCCAGATCCCGCTATTGGTTATTGACCGGAGAGGTGTCTCGGTCATGTCTACGTGTCTCCCGAACCCGTAGGGTCTACACACTTAAGGTTTGATGACGCTAGGGTTATACGGAAATGTTGTACGTGGTTACCGAAGGTTGTTCGGAGTCCCGGATGAGATCCCGGATGTCACGAGGAGCTCCTGAATGGTCCGGAGGTAAAGATTGATATATAGGAAGTCTAGTTTTGGTCACCGGAAAGTTTTTGGGCTCATCGGTAGTGTACCGGAGTGCCGGGAGGGTGCCGGAGGACCCCCGGGAGGGGTGTGACGACCATAGGACTTCGTGGGCCCTTATAGAAGTGTGCCAGCCCTTTTTGGGCTGGCCAAGACCTTCTAGAAAGGCCCATCTGGCTGGAGATCAAGGGATAAGGCAAAAGGAGTTTGAAAGGAGGGAAATCCACCTCCCTTGTGGGAGGTGGACTCTTCCATAGCATCGGCCGAAGCCCTCCTCCTTGGAGGAGGGGCCAAGGCAGCCCTACCTCTCCCTATCTCGGCGCATCCCTACCCTTCCTCTTCCTCATTCTCCGTAGCGCTCAGCGAAGCCCTGCTGGAGTCCACGTAGCTCCACCGTCACCACGCCGTCGTGCTGCCGGAGGTCTCCCTCAACCTCTCCTTCCTCCTTGTTGGATCAAGGCGTAGGAGATGTCACCGGGATGCACGTGTGTTGAACGCGGAGGCGCCATTGTTCAGCGCTGAGATTGGAATCCACCGCGATCTGAATCGCTGCGTGTACGACTCCACCAACCGCGTTCTTGTAACGCTTCCGCTTAGTGATCTTCAGAGTAGAAGATGCAATCTCTCCCCACTCGTTGTTGGTTTCTCCATAGATAGATGTTGGTGATACGTAGGAAAATTTTGATTTACTACTACGTCTCCCAACAATGTGTTCCGTCATTTCCTCAATTAGCCCGGTTTTGGATGCTTTTAGCATCCCACTTTTCATCATCACCGAGCCATGTATCAACCAATGCCTCCCATGATTCCTTTTTACCAGGACATGCCTACATAATGAAAGCATAGTGGCATGTTGACAAGAAACAATGAAATTTAACACAAACATCGGAATGAAAAGTCTATTATACTTACCAACATGTATTGCTCCTTAGTCAAGGTAAGGTTCTCCTCCCGCGTGAAATCCTTGGGCATCTTCATGTCATAATAGTTGTAATAATATTGCGAGATGGCCACCCAGTGCACCTCGTACTGGATCTGTCAGGCCTGCTTCTTTGCGGCTCTCTAAAATAGCTTTTCGGCAATGGGCTTGTTCTCCTCAAGAACTCGATAGTATTTCTACAGTTCTTCATGAAAACAAAATGGAAGAAGCCATGAGTTGAACCAATCGATGAAAAACTATGGACGAAACTCAAGACTCATGCTTCTGAAGAGAAATAACCGAAAATTTTGTTTCCACGGCCTTAGCATGTGTCGGATAGTCCGCATGGGTAGCCAATTTGTAGTGGTCCCAGGTCATAGCCAAAACCCGGTGCTCCGGGTGCTTGACTACGTCCGGAACGAACAACCTCGGCCAATATTCCTTCAGCAAGATAGTGATGACACTGTTCGGAACATGGGATTTTGGAGGAACCTCCCAGCCCCTACAAAAGATAGAAAATATGAGCATGTTTACAAGCAAAAGAATTAAAATATGATTAAGAGGCACTTACTCTTTCCCCTTTGGAGTAATGATCCACTTCTGCTCCTTTGTATCAGGTTCGGGGGGGGGGGGAGTCTTACTCAACCACGCAACCACCCCTTGTTGTTGCCAACCCCCTCCCCCTCCTTGCCACCACCAACCTCCTCCTCCTCCCTAGCACCACCAACCTCCTCCTCCTCCCTGCCACCACCAACCTCCCCCCTCCCGAAACTCCTGCTCCTCCTCCTCGACCTCCTCGCGAAACTCCTTCTCCTTAGTAGAGGGTACCTCACTTCAAGAGGATCTATCACTAGAGGAGGGTACCTCACTACAGGAGGGCCTTGTAAAAGGCACCCCTAAGTCGGTGAGGGAGCGTTGTTTTTGGCACTGACCACCCCCTCCACCTCTAGGGGCTCTCCCCGCACCCCCTCCACCTCTCCCTTGACCTCCCTGTGAGGAGTCATCCTCAAGTAGTCGAGACAGAATAGTATGGGCTCGACCACTCCGATTAATAATCGATTTGAGTTTGCTTAGTAAACCCGTGCCATTGGCCTTGCCCTTGCCCATGCTTAGCAAACCTGCATTGAGAAGAGAATAAACAATTAGTATAATAATAAGGAAGAAAAAACAATATAAAAAGAAATTGATAAATATGCATATTAATAAACCATAGTAAAAAGACATGAAACGTACATCTGCTAGGACCCATACGAATCATCACTGTCACTATCACTATCACACATATCATCTTCATTGTCGGAAGGAGGTGGAGGCTCTTCCTCATAGTCATCGTCTTCATTTAACAACTTTTCTAGCCTAAGTATGTATTTTTCATTAACAATGGTCTCACCATCATTCCGTGCATCGTCATTGTTTGGATCCACATCATCGTGACCCAAGGAGTCATCATAATCGTTTCTGACCATATCATCATCATCATCATCGGGTTGCTCTTGAAAGAACACTCCCTCGTACGTCATGGGGTTAATGTTGTAATAATCGTCATCATTTGGGTCCGGTAATTTACTATGTCATGACACCTTGAACACAACTTCCCAACCCTTTAGGTATTCTTTTTGGCATGGGTAAGGCGGATAATAAACTTGTGTGGCTTGGGTAGCCACAATAAAGAGATCGGCTGCAGCATAGACGGTTGATGGTTTAACTTTGACCAAAAAATACGAAGATGTATGTCTAAGCCCCTTTACTGGGAGACTTAGGGTTTTGCGGCCACGACTGAATGAAAGCTCATATATTTTTCCTACCATTCCGTAATACTGAACTCCATTTTGACCTGGGGTGTACACTCCAGTATTTATAGATTTGGGATCAGGCCGGTTGTTCTCGTGCTCCTTTGTATGGAAGCGATACCCATTCACATCATACTTTTCACATGTCATGACCGAAGGGTTAAAACCCATGGAAACCCAGCTCAATTCGTCATCCATAGGTATGTTCCGATCTTTTACCTACAAGTTTAATTGAAATTGTTTGGTTAACTAATAGACTGTTCAACTAGGTATTTAATAGGGGAATGTGAAAAATTACTTTAGCCATAAACCAAGCAAAAAAAAATTGCCTTCCAGGATTTCCATGTCGAAGAAGAGTAAGTGCCTCCGCCTGAGTAGGATGAATCACTCCCTTCCACTCCTCATGAATGAATTGGCTGAAAGAAGAAAAGCGGTGTTTAGGCCTAGACTAAGAGAACATGTAACATGATGTTGTGCAAGACATAAAGGAATGGTGTGGTGGTATTACCTGATCCACTCCTACTCAACTTCCTTGATGTTGTGCAAGACATAGAACATGATGTCCTCCCACTCTTGTTCTGACATGTTATAAGATTTCGAGCACCCAGCCATGCCACCTTGCCCGTTAAATAGATCGAGCTTGGGTTTATACTTGGGCTCTTCCGTATTGTATCGAGGCACCTTATTATGCAGGCTGGGAACATGGTCTAGATAGTACGATGTCTTGAGGTTTGACACCTCCTCAAGGATAACTGCCTCAGCTATGGAAGCTTCAATCTTAGCTGTTTTCCTCATTTCTTTCGGAGATGCTTGTTCTGTCTCTCAGAGCTGTACTGCCAACGATTCTACACAGGTCCCCCCAACAATACGTCTTTAGCGAGGTGTAAAATGAGATGTGTCATCAGAGTAAAGAAGCCTGGCAGAAAGGTCTTCTCTAGCTTGCATATCAACTCTGGTGCCTTCTTATGCAATTCTCCAATCACCTCGGGACATACTTCTTTAGCATAGAGCGTGCGAAAGAAATGGCTTAGCTTCGCAAGCACTCGCCAGACACGCTCGAGGACACAGCCTTGAACCATCACCAACATTAACCGCTCAATCCATACATGATAGTCATGACTCTTGAGCCCGTTGACCTTGTTCGTTGAAAGATTGACTCCATCACTTATATTCAGTGCATAACCATCAGTGAACTTCACAATGTGTTTGAGCCACATAAGTAGCTCCTTCTTTTCTGGCGGTTTAAGGACGAAGTCAGCCTCTTGCTTGAACCAGTTTCTTTGACCGTCTGTGGGAGGTTGCATGTTTAGACGTGGTCTATCAAAAAAATTGTTGATCGGCTCTAGCTTGAACGTTATCCTTTGTATTATCAAGAATGCTGAGGATCGTGCGAAAAAGGGACTCTACGACATTATTTTTGGTGTGCATCACATAGATGTTATAAGGAAGTTTGAGGTCCTTGAAATAGAGAAGCTTCGCGAAGGGTTTGCCTTTGCCTTTCCCTTTGACTTCAGGCTGGAGAGCTTTTAGCTGAGCAAGAACATTTGCTCCTAAAAATGTTGGAATCACGTTTACTTCATGGACAACCCGACCTTTCGTGAAGTTCATGTTGTCTTCCCTGTCTGGATGGTCTAGAGGGAGGAACTGGCAGTGCTGGTCAAAGGCTACATACTTGCGACCCTTCTGCAGCCAAATAAAATGTAGATCCTGCATAAACACTGGGCATGGCATCTTACCACTTGTACACCATCCGCAGAATAGGGAATAGCCGGGAAAGTCATGCTTGCAATACATCAACCAAACTTTCATCAAGAAATTTTTCTGCAGATGTCGGTCGTATGTCAACCTTTGGAAGTACCAAGAACGGTGCAAATCATCCACCAGCGGCTGCATTAACACTCCCAAATTCTTCCCCGGGTATTCGGGCCCTAGAATGATCAGTGAAAAGAACATGGTGTTGCATTGCATTAGGACGCCAGGAGGGAGATTGAGCGGAATAACAAACACGGGCCAGCAACTGTATGAATTGGACGACATACCATATGGATTGACCTCATCACCTCTTATTGCAACTCGGACATTCCCATCCTCGGTTGCTTCCTCGGGGTATTCTTTATCGAATTACTTCCATGCTTCACCTCCCGATGGATGTACTATTTTGTTTGTATGGTATCCTATCCCTTGCTTGTGCCACTTCATCATTTTGGCAGACTCCTCCGTGATGAAAAGGCGCTACAGTCTTTTTATGAAATGAAGATATCGAAGAACATTTGCAGGGATGCGTAGCTGCCTCTTTTACCATCCCTACCAACCACCTCAAGTTACCGAGATGAACCACACTTCCTACTATACTTGTCATCCGCATACTCGTGCCTAAACAAAAGGCAATTCTTCGGATAGACATGTATTTTCTCATAATCTTTAGAGAGTGTCTTCATGATTTTCTTCATGGCGTACATGCTTTATGGCAGTTCATGACCATCTGGTAGGCTGTTAGCCCATACTCCTAGAAATGCTATGATGCAAGCTTGTCTACAGCCATACTCAGCATTAACTGCCATTAGTTGCGAGATGGCATCTAGCTGAGAGAGTTTGGGACCCGCATAAAGACGCTTCTTCGAAGAAGCCAACATCTCCAAGAAGGACTTTGCGGTTCCCTCCAGCTCCTCCGGCTCCTCTAGTTCATTCTCTGAAGGTGTCGCATGTGTCTCCTCTGTAGCAATGACATCATCTAGTATGTCTCTGACCCCGTCGTCCACATAACCACCGATGCGTTGATGCATCACCTCCTCTCTACCGCGGTCCCGCTCGGCAAAGTTTATCGGCATGTGAAAGTTTTTCATATATCCGTGCGTGCGAAGGTGTCAGGTCATTTCGTCCTTGCCTTTAGAGTGACGTCTATTTTTGGGGAACGTCGCATGGGAAACAAAAAATTTCCTACGCTCACGCAAGACCTATCCATGGTGATGTGCATCTACGAGAGGGAGAGTGGATCTACATACCCTTGTAGATCGTTAAGCAGGAAGCGTTAAGAAACGTGGTTGGTGTAGTCGAACGTCTTTGCGATCCAAATCGTCGAGCGTCCTGCGATCCAATCACGATCCGTCCCGAACAAGCACCGATGGACGGCACCTCCGCGTTCAGCACACGTACATCTTGATGACGATCTCCGCCTTCTTGATCTAGCAAGAGGGAGCGGAGAGGTAGAAGGGTTCTCCGGCAGCGTGGCAGCACTCCGGCGATGGTGGTGGATCTATTCCGGCAGGGCTTCGCCTAAGCACTGTAGAAATCCGATCTAGAGGAGAAACTTTGCACTGGAGGAACGGGTAGCACGTGGCTAAAAATCTTGTGCCAAAAATGCTAAAACATCCAGTATATATAGGAGGAAGAGAGGAGGAGGCTTGTCCCTCAAGGGACCAGCCCTTGGTTTGGCCAAATCGAGGAGTTGAGGAGGACTCCTCCTCCAAGCCTAGTAGGACTAGGATTCCTGCCTATTTTGCCTTTTTTCCATCTTATCTCTTTGGGTTTTTTCTCCTAGCCGCATGGGCCTTGTGTGGGACTTCCACCAGCCCACTAAGGGCTGGTGTTCACTCTCCCACAGCCCATGTAGCCTCTTGGGTCGAAATACCCCTCCTGATGGTCTCCCGGTACACACAACGACACTCCCGGTACACTACCAATGAGCCCGAAACTTTTCCGGCGACCAAAATAGGACTTCCTATATATCAATCTTTACTTCCGGACCATTCCGGAGCTCCTCGTGATGTCTAGGATCTCATCCCGGATTCCAAGCAAACTTCGGTCACCACCATATATAATTCTATACTACTGAAACATCAACAAACCTTAAGTGTGCAGACGCTGCGGGTTAGAGAACTATGTAGACATGACCGAGACACCTCTACGGTCAATAACCAATAGCGGGACCTGGATGTCCATATTGGTTCCTACATATTCTACGAAGATCTTTATCGGTCGAACCTCTGTGTCAAGGATTCAGTTAATCCCGTATGATGTTCCCTTGTCCTTCGGTATGTTACTTGCCCGAGATTCGATCGTCGGTATCTCCATACCTAGTTCAACCTTGTTATCGGCAAGTCTCTTTACTCGTTCCGTAATACAAGATCCCGTGACTAACACTTAGTCACATTGCTTGCAAGGCTTATTGTGGTGTTGTATTACCGAGTGGGCCCTGAGATACCTCTCCGTCACACGGAGTAATAAATCTCAGTCTTGATCCATGCCAACTCAACAGACATCTTCAGAGATACCTGTAAAGCACCTTTATAGTCACCCAGTTACGTTGTGACATTTGATACACACAAGGCACTCTTCTGGTGTGTGTGAGTTACATGATCTCACGGTCATAGGAACATATACTTGACATGCAGAAAACAGTAGCAATAAACTGACACGATCATATGCAACGTTTGTTGTTTGGGTCTTGTCCATCACATCATTCTCCTAATGATGTGATCCCATTATCAAATGACATCACATGTCAATGGCTAGGAAACCTTGACCATTGTTGATCAACGAGCTAGTTCACTAGAGGCATACTAGGGACAAAGTGTTGTCTAGTTACCCACACATGTAATGTGTTTCCAATCAATACAATTATAGCATGGATAATAAACGATTGTCATGAAAAAGGAAATATAATAATAAACACTTTATTTATTGCCTCTAGGGCATATTTCCAACAGTCTCCCACTTGCACTAGAGTAAATAATCTAGTTCACATCACTATGTGATTTACATTGTAATGAATCGAACACCCATGCATTCTGGTGTAGATCATGTTTAGCCCTTGGAAGAGGTTTAGTCAACGGGTCTCCAACATTCATATCCGTGTGCACTTTGCAAATATTAATGTCCTTCTCCTCGATGTAATCGCGGATGGAGTTGAAGCGTCGCTTTATGTGTCTGGTCCTCTTGTGAAACCTTGGTTCCTTAGCCAGAGCAATGGCACGAGTGTTGTCACAAAACAAGTTCATTGGATTCAGTGCACTCGGCACTGCTCCAAGATCTGTCATGAACTACTTCATCCAGACACCTTCCTTTGCCGCCTCCGAGGTTGCGATGTACTCCGCTTTGCATGTAGAATCGGCTACCACGCTTTGCTTGGAACTACACCAGCTTACCGCTCCCCCGTTGAGAATAAATACGTATCCGGTTTGTGACTCAGAGTCATCTGGATCAGTGTCAAAGCTTGCATCAACATTACCCTTTATGACGAGCTCTTCATCACCTCCATAAACGAGAACCATTTCCTTAGTCCTTTTCAAGTACCTAAGGATATTCTTGACCGCTGCCTAGTGTTCCATTCTAGGATTACTTTGAAACCTTCCGGCCATACTTATGGCAAGGCTGACATCAGGTCTTGTGCACAGCACTGCATACATGTTAGAGCCTATAGCTGAAGCGTAGGGGATGACACTCATCTTTTCTCTATCTTCTATAGTCACTGGGCATTGAGTCTTACTCAACTTCACACCTTGTAACATAGGCAAGAACCCCTTCTTGGACTGATCCATTTTAAACTTCTTCAAAACTTTATCAAGGTATGTGCTTTGTGAAAGTGCTATCAAGCGTCTCGATCTATCTCTATAGATCTTAATGCCTAATATGAAAGCAGCTTCTCCTAGGTCCTTCATTGAAAAACTCTTGTTCAAATATTCCTTCACGCTTTCCAGCATTTCTATATTGTTTCCAATCAGCAATATGTCATCCACATATAATATTAGAAACGCTATAGAGCTCCCACTCACTTTCTTGTAAATACAAGCTTCTCCATAAACTTTTATAAACTCAAACGCTTTGATCACCTCATCAAAGTGCTTATTCCAACTCTGAGATGCTTGCACCAGTCCATAAATTGATCGCCGGAGTTTGCAACCTTTGTTAGCATTTTCTGGATCGACAAAACCTTCTCGTTGCATCATATACAACTCTTCCTCAAGGAAACCGTTGAGGAATGCTATTTTGACATCCATCTGCCAAATTTCATAATCTAAATAAGCAACTATTGCCAACATGATTCTAAAAGACATTAGCATCGCTACGGGTGAGAATGTCTCATCGTAGTCAACTCCTTGAACTTGTGAAAAACCCTTTGCCACAAGTCGAGCTTTATAGACGGTGACATTACCGTCCGTGTCCGTATTCTTCTTAAAGATCCATTTGTTCTGAATGGCCTTTCGTCCTTCAGGTAATACGTCCAAAGTCCATACTTTGTTTTCATACATGGATCCCATCTCGGATTTCAAGTCCTCTAACCATTTCTCGGAATCCGGGCCCATCACCGCTCCTCCATAGCTCGTAGGTTCATTGTTGTCCAACAACATTACCTCCAAGACAGGGTTGTCGTACCACTCAGGAGTAGTACGCGCCCTTGTCGAACTACGAGGTTCAATAGTAGCTGTATCCGAAGCTTCATGATCATCATCATTAACTTCCTCTTCTACCGTCGTAGGTTCCACAGAAACATCTTTCTGTGCTGCGCTACTTTCTGGATGAAGTAAAGGCTCAATAACCTCGTGAAGCTCTATTTTCCTCCCACTCAATTCTTTCGAGAGAAACTCATTCTCAAGAAATGTTCCGTTCTTAGCGACAAACACTTTGCCTTCGGATCTGAGATAGAAGGTATACCCGACTGTCTCCTTTGGGTATCCTATGAAGACGCATTTCTCCGCTTTGGGTTCCAGCTTTTTAGGTTGAAGCTTTTTGACATAAGCATCACATCCCCAAACTTTAAGAAACGACAACTTTGGCCTCTTGTCAAACCATAGTTCATATGGCGTCGTCTCAACGGATTTCGATGGTGCTCTATTTAAAGTGAATGCAACTGTCTCTAATGCATAACCCCAAAACGATAGTGGAAAATTAGCAAGAGACATCATAGAACGGACCATATCTAATAAGGTTCTATTACGATGTTCGTAAAACAATTCCACACTGTCTTAAGTGACTGCCAAGCTCATAACTCTGATATTCACCTCCTCGATTAGATCACAAGAACTTAATCTTGTTGTTACGATGTTTCTCAACTTCACTCTGAAATTGCTTGAAGTTTTCAAATTTTTTAGACATGTATTTCGTTAAGTAAATATACCCATATCTACTTAAGTCATCAGTGAAGGTGAGAAAATAACGATATCCACCACGCGCTGTAACATTCATTGGACCGCACACATCAGTATGTATGATTTCCAATAAGTCACTCGCCCGTTCCATTGTTCCAAAGAACATCATTTTATTCATCTTGCCCATGAGGCATGGTTCACATGTGTCAAGTGATTCAAAATCAAGTGACTCCAAAAGTCCATCAGCATGGAGCTTCCTCGTGCATTTTAAACCAATATGACCTAAACGACAGTGCCACGAGAAAGTGGTACTATCATTATCAACTCTACATCTTTTGGCATCAATGTTATGAACATGTGTGTCATTACTATCAAGATTCAATATGAATAAATCCCTCACATTGGGTGCATGACCATAAAAGATATTACTCATATAAATAGAACAACCTTTATTCTCTGATTTAAATGAGTAACCGTCTTGCAATAAACAAGATCCAAAGATAACGTTCATGCTTAACGCAAGCACTAAATAACAATTATTCAGGTTCATCACTAATCCCGATGGTAATCAAAGAGAGAGAGTGCCGATGGCGATCACATCAACCTTGGAACCATTTCCCACGCGCATCGCCACTTCATCCTTTGCCAGCCTTCGTCTATTCTGTAGTTCCTGTTTTGAGTTACAAATGTGAGCAACCGACCGGTATCAAATACCCAGGCACTAGAACGAGACCTAGTAAGGTACACATCAATAACATGTATATCATATATACCTTGTTTGTCATTGGCCGCCTTCTTGTCAACCAGGTACTTGGGGCAGTTCCGCTTCCAGTGACCAGTTCCCTTGCAATGAAAGCACTCAGTTTCTGGATTGGGTCCATGCTTGGGCTTCTTTACAGGAGTAGCAACAGCTTTGCCATCCTTCTTGGTTTTACCTTTCTTGCCCTTGCCCTTGCCATTCTTCTTGAAACTAGTGGTTTTATTGACCAACAACACTTGATGTTCTTTCTGGATTTCAGTCTCAGCGACTTTTAGCATCGCAAACAGCTCGGCGACTGACTTGGTCATCCCGTGCATGTTATAGTTCATCACAAAGCTCTTGTAGCTAGGTGGCAGTGATTGAAGAACTCTGTCAGTGATTGCCTCTAGCGGAAGGGGCATCCCTAACTCTGCCAGACGAGTCGAATACCTAGACATTCTGAGTATATGTTCACTGATAGACTCGTTCTCCTCCATTTTACAAGCATAGAACTTAGCGGAGGTCTCATACCTCTCGATCCGGGCATTCTTCTGAAAGATAAACTCCAACTCCTGGAACATCTCATATGGTCCATGACGTTCAAAATGTCTTTGAACTCCCGGTTCTAAGCCATACAATATTGCATGCTGAACTATTGAGTAATCTCCAGAACGTGCCTCCCAAGCGTTCTTAACGTCTTCGGAGGACAAGTCAGCGGGTTGGTCACCAAGAGGTGCATGAAGGACATATGACTTCTGGGAAGCCATGAGGATAATCTGCAGATTACGGGCCCAGTCAACAAAGTTACTTCCATCATCTTTCAACTTAGCTTTCTCTAGGAACGTATTAAAATTCAGGGGTGCTACTGCGCGAGCCATTGATCTACAACATAAATATGCAAAGGTTACTTAGACTATTGTTCAAGATAATGAGTTTATTTAATCAAATTAGTAAAGCTCCCACTCGAATTGACATCCCTCAGGTCATCTGAATGACACATGATCCTAATTCACCAACTCAAGTCTTATCATCACGTGAGTTGAGGTGGTTTCAATGGTGAACATCATCATGTTGATCATATCTACTATACGACTCATGTTGATCATATCTATCATATCTACTATATTTCGGTCTCTTGTGTTCCAAGGCCATGTCTGTACATGCTAGGCTCGTCAAGTTTAACCCGAGTGTTCTGCATGTGCAACACTGGCTTACACGCATTGTATGCGAACGTAGAGTCTATCACACCCGATCATCACGTGGTGTCTCGACACGACAAACCTTCACAATACTGCACACTCGGGGAAAACACAGTTCATCTTGAAATCTAAGTGAGGGATCACCTTATAATGCTACTGTCCTCCTTAGCAAAACAAGGTTCATAAAAGGATTAACATCACATGCAAATCATAAGTGACATGATATGGCCATGAACTTGTGCTTTTGATCTCCATCTTGAAAGCACCGGCATGATCTCCATCGTCACCGGCATGACACCATGATCTCCATCATCTTGATCTCCATCAACGTGTTGCCATCTGGGTTATCGCGCCCACCATGCTACTACTACTATTGCTACCGTTTAGCGATAAAGTGAAGCATTACATAGCGCTTAATTATTGACACGCAGGTCATACAATAATTAAAGACAACCCTATGGCTCCTGCCGGTTGCCGTACTCAATGACATGCAAGTCGTGATATTCTATAAAAAAACATGATCATCTCATACATCACGTATATCACATTATTAAATTGTCCATATCACATCACAACATAGCCTGCAAAAACAAGGTAGACGTCCTCTAATTGTTGTTGCATGTTTTACGTGGCCGCTATGGTTATCTAGCAAGAACGATTCTTACCTACGCAAAAACCACAACGGTGATATGAAGATTTATTTTCAAACTTCTACAAGGACTGCCTTAATCAAATACGATCCAACTAAAGTGGGAGAGATAGACACCCACCACCCATCTTTATGCAACGAAGTCACATGTCAGTCGATGGAACACGGTCTCTTGTAAGCATACGAGTAAAGTCGGTCCGAGCCGCTTCATCCCACAATACCGCTGAACCAAGAAAAGACTAAGGAAGGAAGCAATCTGAATATCAACCCACAAACTCTTTGTGTTCTACTCAAGATCTCATCTACGCATAGACCTAGCTCATAATGCCACTGTTGGGGAACGTTGCATGGGAAACAAAAAAATTCCTACGCTTCACCGAGATTAATCTAGGAGATGAGCATCTATGAGAGGAGAGATTGGATCTATGTACCCTTGTAGATCGCTAAGCGGAAGCCTTAGAGAACACGGTTGATGTAGTGGTACGTCTCTGTGATCCAAATTGCAAGCCATCCCACGAACTCTCGATCAAGTACCGAACGGATGTTACCTCCGCGTTCAGCACACGTGCAGCTCGGTGAAGATCTCCGTCTTCTTGATCCAGAAAGAGGGAATGGAGAGGTAGACGAGTACTCCATCGGCGCGATGGTGTTGCAGCAATGGTGGTGGAGCAATTCCAGCAGGGCTTCGCCTAAGCACTACTGAAAACCGATCTAGAGGAGAAAACGATCTAGAGGAAGAAGAGGGTAGCACGCGGCAATTAGGCTTAGAGGCTGCCCTCAAAATCCTCTATTATATATAGGAGGGAGGGGAGAGGAGGCAGTCCTAGCCTCTCCTCCGAGGAGAGGTTCGGCCGAACCAGAGGGGAGGAGTCCACCTCCCACAAGGGAGGTGAATTCCAAGTGGGACTCTTCCCTAACTTGGCTCCTACTCTTCCTCCTTCTTCCCTTGTGCATAGGCCGTTATGGGCTGGCTTTCCCAGCCAACCAGGGGCTGGTGCGCCACCTCTAAGGCCCATGTGGCCCCTTGGGGTATGTGGGCCCCACTTGCTGGTCCCCCGGAACCCATTCGTCACTCCCGGTACACTGCCGAAAATGCCCAAAACTTTTCCGGAGTTCAAACACCACTTTCCTATATATCAATCTTTACCTCCGGACCATTACGGAGCTCCTCGTGACGTCCGGGATCTCATCCGGGACTCCGAACAATCTTCGGTCACCACCATACATAATTCTAAACTATCGAAACCTCACCGAACCTTAAGTGTGCAGACCCTGCGGGTTCGAGAACTATGTAGACATGACCGAGACACCTCTACGGTCAATAAACAATAGCGGCACCTGGATGGCCATATTGATTCCTACATATTCTACGAAGATCTTTATCGGTCGAACCTCTATGTCAAGGATTCAGTTAATCCTGTATGATGTTCCCTTTGTTCTTCGGTATGTTACTTGCCCAAGATTCGATCGTCGGTATCTCCATACCTAGTTCAACCTCGTCACCGGCAAGTCTCTTTACTCGTTCCATAATACAAGATCCCATTGCGAACACTTAGTCACATTGCTTGCAAGGCTTATTGTGATATTGTATTACCGTGTGGGCCATGAGATACCGACGGAGTCAAAAATCGCAGTGTTGATCCATGCCAACCTAGCAGACACCCTCGGAGATACTTGTAGAGCACCTTTATAGTTACCCAGTTACGCTGCGACGCTTGATACACAAAGGGCACCCCTCCGGTATCTGTGAGTTGCATGATCTCATGGTCATAGGAACATATACTTGACATGCAGAAAACTGTAGCAATAAACTGGCACGATCATATGCTATGTTTATACTTTGGGTCTTGTCCATCCCATCATTGTACTAATGATGTGATACCGTTATCAAATGACATCTCATGTCAGTGGCTAGGAAACCTTGACCATCTTTGATCAACGAGCTAGTCCACTAGAGGCACACTAGGGACAAAGTGTTGTCTATTTATCCACACATGCATTGTGTTTCCAATCAATACAATTATAGGATGTATAATAAACAATTATCATGAACAAGTAAATATAATAATAAACACTTTAGTTATTGCCCCTAGGGCATATTTTGAACACCCCTAGACAAGCGTCTACGCATGCCACGTCACTTTCACACATGCAAGAGGCCCCAGTGCAGTGTTTCGGTCGCATTGCTATCCATGGAAGCCCCACCGACCGGACTAACCCTAGCCCCGTTGACAAGTAGATCTAGGCCTTTGAATTTCGCCGAGCGTGCTTTGACCAGTGGACTCTTCCACCTGGTTGTGATAGGTCAGCCCATAGGAACATCCCCGGACATCTTCTGGACCCAACCAACCACTAGATTCGCTTCGGCTCGACCCCACCAACACGTTTCCCCCCTCCAAAGTGACTACGACAGTGCCTTCCGTGGACGAGGGCACACCCAGGAGCCCCGGGTAGGGCGTCTACGCATGCCACAACACTTACACACATGTAGGAGGACCCGGTCCGAGATCTGGTATCATAGCTACCCTAGAAGGCCCTCGGCAACACCCGTAGACACTCGATGAACAATCTGTGAACTACAGTTTATTAAGATACAGGAACATCCCCGGACATCGTCTGGACCCAACCAACCACTAGATTCCCTCCGGCTAGACCCCACCCGCACGTTTCCCTCCCCCCTAGAAAGTGACTGCGACAGTGCCTTCCGTGGAATGGGGCACACCCAGGAGCCCGGGGAAGGGTGTCTACCCACGCCACAACACTTACACACATGTAGGAGGACCCGGTGCGAGATCTGGTGGCATATCCACCATAGAAGACCCCTAGCAACACCCGTACACACGGGATGAACAATCTGTGAACTGCAGTTTATTAAGATACTTTGGCATCTTTGAAGATCATGAAAAAACACCACATAGCTTTATCACATGTCTCTACACTATATAAATAATTCATGAATTTATAATGCTCCCACTCTCCTAAACAATTCACGCAACAACAAAACCGACGAACACCACCTCAGTGTTACCGCCATCCGTGTAGGGGGCAACACCCCTTAGCCGGGCACCAGGTGTTTAAACCTACCGCCAACCTTTAGGACATGCATGAGAACCCGGTGCGGTGTTTCGGTGGCATTGCTACATTCGCAAGCCCCACCGACCGGACAAACCCTAGCCTCGTTGACCAGTAGATCTAGGCCTTTGACTTTCACCCGGCGTGCTTTGACCAGTGGACTAGTCCACCTGGCTGCGATAGGTCAGCACATCGGAACATCCCCGGACATCATATGGACCCAGCAACCAATAGATTCCCTCCGGCTCGACCCCACCCATACGTTCCCGCCCCCCCCCCCCCCAAAGTGACAGCGACAGTGCCTTCCGTGGAAGGTGGCATACCCACGAGCCCCGAGAAGGGCGTCTAGGCACGCCAGAACACTTACACACATGTAGGAGGACCCGGTGCGAGATCTGGTGGCATAACTACCCTAGAAGGCCCCCGACAACAACCGTAGACACGCGATGAACCATCCGTGAACTGCAGTTTATTAAATTACTTAGGCATCTTTTAAAATTATGAAAAAAAAAGACCACATAGCTTTTATCACTTGTCTCTACACTGTGTAAATAATTCATGAATTTATAATGCTCCCACTCTCCTAAACAATTCATGCAACAACAAAACCGATGAACACCACCGCGGTGTTACCGCCATCCGTGTAGGGGGCAACACCCCTTAGCCAGGCACCAGGTGTTTAAACCTACCGCCAACCTTTAGGACATGCATGAGAACCCGGTGCGGTGTTTCGGTGGCATTGCTACATTCGAAAGCCCCACCGACCGGACAAACCCTAGCCTCGTTGACCAGTAGATCTAGGCCTTTGACTTTCACCCGGCGTGCTTTCACCAGTGGACTAGTCCACCTGGCTGCGATAGGTCAGCACATCGGAACATCCACGGACATCATATGGACCCAGCAACCAATAGATTCCCTCCGGCTCGACCCCACCCATACGTTCCCGCCCCCCCCCCCCCCAAAGTGACAGCGACAGTGCCTTCCTTGGAAGGTGGCACACCCACGAGCCCTGGGAAGGGCGTCTAGGCACGCCAGAACACTTACACACATGTAGGAGGACCCGGTGCGAGATCTGGTGGCATAACTACCCTAGAAGGCCCTCGACAACACCCGTAGACACGCGATGAACCATCCGTGAACTTCAGTTTATTAAATTACTTAGGCATCTTTTAAAATTATGAAAAAAAAGACCACATAGCTTTTATCACTTGTCTCTACACTGTCTAAATAATTCATGAATTTATAATGCTCCCACTCTCCTAAACAATTCACGCAACAGCAAAACCGACGTACGCCACCTCAGTGTTATCGCCGTCCGTGTAGGAGGGCAGCACCCCTTAGCCGGGTGTCGGGTGTTTGAACCTATCACCACCCTTTAGGGCATTCGTGAGGACCCGGTGCGGTGTTTCGATGGCATTGCTACATCCGAAAGGTCCACCGACCGGACTAACCCTAGCCCCGTTCACCAGTAGATCTAGGCCTTTGACTTTCGCCCGATCTGCTTTGACCAGTGGACTCTTCCACCTGGTTGCGATAGGTCAGCCCACAGGAACATCCCCGGACATCGTCTGGACCCAACCAGCCACTAGATTTCCTCCGGCTAGACCCCACCCGCACGTTTCCCTCCCCCCTCGAAAGTGACTGCGACAGTGCCTTCCGTGGAATGGGGCACACCCAGGAGCCCGGGGAAGGGTGTCTACCTACGCCACAACACTTACACACATGTAGGAGGACCCGATGCGAGATCTGGTGGCATAGCTACCCTAGAAGACCCCTAGCAACACCCGTAGACACGGGATGAACAATCCGTGAACTGCAGTTTATTAAGATACTTTGGCATCTTTGAAGATCATGAAAAAACACCACGTAGCTTTTATCACATGTCTCTACACTATGTAAATAATTCATGAATTTATAATGCTCCCACTCTCCTAAACAATTCATACAACAACAAAACCGACGAACACCACCTCGGTGTTACCGCCATCCGTGTAGGGGGCAACACCCCTTAGCCGGGCGCCAGGTGTTTAAACCTACCGCCACCCTTTAGAACATGCATGAGGACCCGGTGCGATGTTTCGGTGGCATTGCTACATTCGAAAGCCCCACTGACCGGACAAACCCTAGCCTCGTTGACCAGTAGATCTAGGCCTTTGACTTTCGCCCAGCGTGCTTTGACCAGTGGACTAGTCCACCTGGCTGCGAAAGGTCAGCACATCGGAACATCCCCGGACATCATCTGGACCCAAGCAAACAATAGATTCCCTCCGGCTCGACCCCACCCAAACGTCCCCCCCCCCCAAAGTGACAGCGACAGTGCCTTCCGTGGAAGGTGGCACACCCACGAGCCCCGGGAAGGGCGTCTAGGCACGCCAGAACACTTACACACATGTAGGAGGACCCGGTGTGAGATCTGGTGGCATAACTACCGTAGAAGGCCCCCGACAACACCCGTAGACATGCGATGAACCATCCGTGGACTGAAGTTTATTAAATTACTTAGGCATCTTTTAAAATTATGAAAAAAAAGACCACATAGCTTTTATCACTTGTCTCTTCACTGTGTAAATAATTCATGAATTTATAATGCTCCCACTCTCCTAAACAATTCACGCAACAGCATAACCGACGTACGCCACCTCAGTGTTACCGCCGTCCATGTAGGAGGGAAGCACCCCTTATCCGGGCGTCGGGTGTTTGAACCTATCACCACCCTTGAGGACATGCGTGAGGTCCCGGTGTGGTGTTTCGATGGCATTGATACATCCGAAAGCTCCACCGACCGGACTAACCCTAGCCCAGTTCACCTGTAGATCTAGGCCTTTGACTTTCGCCCCGGTGTGCTTTGATGAGTGGACTCTTCCGCCTGGTTGCGATAGGTCAGCCCATACGAACATCCCCGAATATCGTGTGGACCCAACCAACCACTAGCTTCCATTCGGCTTGACCCCACCCGCACGTTTCCCTCCCCCTTCCAAATTTACTACGATAGTGCCTTCCATGGAATGGGGCACACCCAGGATCCCCGGGAAGGGTGTGTGCCCACGCCACGACACTTACACACATGTAGGAGGACCCGGTGCGAGATCTTGTGGCATAGCTACCCTAGAAGGCCCCTAGCAACACCCGTAGACACGGGATGAACAATCCATGAACTATAGTTTATTAAGATACTTAGGCATCTTTGAAGATTATGAAAAAATACCATGTAACTTTTATCACATGTCTCTACACTATGTAAATAATTCATGCTTTTTTAATGCTCCCACTCTCCTAAACAATTCACGCAACAACAAAACCGATGAACACCACCTCGGTGTTACCGCCATCCGTGTAGGGGGCAACACCCCTTAGCCGGGCACCAGGTGTTTAAACCTACCGCCACCCTTTAGGACATGCATGAGGACCCGGTGCGGTGTTTCGGTGGCATTGCTACATATGAAAGCCCCACTAACCGGACAAACCCTAGCCTCGTTGACTAGTAGATCTAGGCCTTTGACTTTTGCCCGGCGTGCTTTGACCACTGGACTAGTCCACCTGGCTCCGATAGGTCAGCACATAGGAACATCCCTGGACATCATCTGGACCCAAGCAACACATAGATTTTCTCCGGCTCGACCCCACCCGCACATCCCCCCCCCAAAGTTATAGCGACAGTGCCTTCCGTGGAAGGTGGCACACCCACGAGCCCCGGGAAGGGCGTCTAGGCATGCCAGAACACTTACACACAAGTAGGAGGACCCGGTGCGAGATCTGGTGGCATAACTACACTAGAAGGCCCCCGACAACACCCGTAGACATCCGATGAACAATCCGTGAACTGCAGTTTATTAAATTACTTAGGCATCTGTTAAAATTATGAAAAAATACCACGTAGCTTTTATCACTTGTCTCTACACTATGTAAATAATTCATGAATTTATAATGCTCCCACTCTCCTAAACAATTTACGCAACAGCAAAACCGACGTACGCCACCTCAGTGTTACCGTCGTCCGTGTAGGAGGGCAGCACCCCTTAGCCGGGCGTCGGGTGTTTGAACCTATCACCACCCTTTAGGACATGCGTGAGGACCCGGTGCTGTGTTTCGATGGCATTGCTACATCCGAAAGGTCCACCGACCGGACTAACCCTAGCCCAGTTCACCAGTAGATCTAGCCCTTTGACTTTCGCCTGGTGTGCTTTGACCAGTGGACTCTTCCAACTGGTTGCGATAGGTCAGCCCACAGGAACATCCCCGGACATCGTGTGGACCCAACCAGCCACTAGATTCCCTCCGGCTAGACCCCACCCGCATGTTTCCCTCCCCCCTCGAAAGTGATTGCGACAGTGCCTTCCGTGGAATGGGGCACATCCAGGAGCCCGGGGAAGGGTGTCTACCTACGCCACAACACTGACACACATGTAGGAGGACCCGATGCGAGATCTCGTGGCATAGCTACCCTAGAAGACCCCTAGCAACACCTGTAGACACGGGATGAACAATCCGTGAACTGCAGTTTATTAAGATACTTTGGCATCTTTGAAGATCATGAAAAAAGACCACGTAGCTTTTATCACATGTCTCTACACTATGTAAATAATTCATGAATTTATAATGCTCCCACTCTCCTAAACAATTCACGCAACAACAAAACCGACGAACACCACCTTTGTGTTACCGCCCTCTGTGTAGGGGGCAACAACCCTTAGTCGGGCGCCACGTGCTTAAACCTACCGCCACCCTTTAGGACATGCATGAGGACCCGGTGCGGTGTTGTGGTGGCATTGCTACATTCGAAAGCCCCACTGACCAGACAAACCCTAGCCTTGTTGACCAGTAGATCTAGGCCTTTGACTTTCGCCCGGCGTGCTTTGATCAGTGGAATAGTCCACCTGGCTGCGATAGGTCAGCACATAGGAACATCCCCGGACATCATCTGGACCCAAGCAACCAATAGATTCCCTCCGGTCAACCCCACCTGCACGTTCCCCCCCCCCAAACTGACAGCGACAATGCCTTCCGTGGAAGGTGGCACACCCACGAGCCTCGGGAAGGGCGTCTAGGCACACCAGAACACTTACACACATGTAGGAGGACCCGGTGCGAGATCTGGTGGCATAACTACACTAGAAGGCCCCCGACAACACCCGTAGACACGCGATGAACAATCCGTGAACTGCAGTTTATTAAATTACTTAGGCATCTTTTAAAATTATAAAAAAAAATACCACATAGCTTTTATCACTTGTCTCTACACTGTGTAAATAAGTCATGAATTTATAATGCTCCCACTCTCCTAAACAATTCACGCAATAGCAAAACCGACGTATGCCACCTTAGTGTTACCACCATGCATGTAGGAGGGCAGCACCCCTTAGCCGGGCGGCGGGTATTTGAACCTATCACCACCCTTTAGGACATGCGTGAGGTCCCGGTGCGGTGTTTCAATGGCATTGCTACATCCGAAAGCTCCACCGACCGGACTAACCCTAGCCCCGTTCACAAGTAGATCTAGGCCTTTGACTTTCGCCCCGTTGTGCTTTGACTAGTGGACTCTTCCACCTGGTTGCGATAGGTCAGCCCATAGGAACATCCCCGGACATCGTGTGGACCCAACCAACCACTAGATTCCCTTCGGCTTGACCCCACCCACACGTTTCCCTCCCCCCTCCAAAGTGACTGCGATAGTGCCTTTCGTGGAATGGGGCACACCCAGGAGCCCCGGGAAGGGTGTGTACCCACGCCACAACACTTACACACATGTAGGAGGACCCGGTGCGAGATCTGGTGGCATAGCTACCCAAGAAGGCCCCTAGCAACACCCGTAGACACGGGATGAACAATCCGTGAACTGCAGTTTATTAAGATACTTAGGCATCTTTGAAGATTATGAAAAAAATACCATGTAGCTTTTATCACATGTCTCTACACTATGTAAATAATTCATGAATTTATAATGCTCCCACTCTCCTAAACAATTCACGCAACAACAAAACCGACGAACACCACCTTGGTGTTACCGCCCTCCGTGTAGGGGGCAACAACCCTTAGTCGGGCGCCAGGTGCTTAAACCTACCGCCACCCTTTAGGACATGCATGAGGACCCGGTGCGGTGTTTCGGTGGGATTGCTACATTCGAAAGCCCCACCGAGCGGACAAACCCTAGCCTCGTTGACCACTAGATCTAGGCCTTTGACTTTCGCCCGACGTGCTTTGGCCGGTGGACTAGTCCACCTGGCTGCGATGGGTCAGCACATAGGAACATCCCTGGACATCATCTGGACCCAAGCAACCAATAGATTCCCTCTGGCTCGACCCCACCCATACGTTCCCCCCCCCCAAAGTGACAGCGACAGTGCCTTCCGTGGAAGGTGGCACACCCACGAGCCCCGGGAAGGGTGACTAGGCACGCCAGAACACTTACACACATGTAGGAGGACCCAGTGCGAGATCTGGTGGCATAACTACCCTAGAAGGCCACCGACAGCACCCGTAGACACGCGATGAACAATCCGTGAACTGTAGTTTATTAAGATACTTAGGCATCTTTTAAAATTATGAAAAAATATACCACGTAGCTTTTATCACTTGTCTCTACACTGTGTAAATAATTCATGAATTTATAATGCTCCCACTCTCCTAAACAATTCACGCAACCGCAAAACCGACTTACGCCACCTCAGTGTTACCACCGTCCGTGTAGGAGGGCAGCACCCCTTAGCCGGGCGTCGGGTGTTTGAACCTATCACCACCCTTTAGGACATGCGTGAGGACCCGGTGCGGTGTTTCGATGGCAATTCTACATCCGAAAGCTCCACCGATCGGACTAACCCTCGCCCTGTTCACGAGTAGATCTAGGTCTTTGACTTTCGCCCCGGTGTGCTTTGACCAGTGGACTCTTCCACCTGGTTGCGATAGGTCAGCCGATAGGAACATCCCCGGAAATCGTCTGGACCCAACCAACCACTAGATTCCCTGCGGCTCGACCACATCCGCACGTTTCCCCCCTCCGAAGTGATTGCGACAGTGCCTTCCGTGGAAGGGGCACACCCAGGAGCCCCGGAAAGGGTGTCTACCCATGCCACAACACTTACACACATCTAGGAGGACCCGGTGCGAGATCTGGTGGCATAGCTACCTTAGAAGGCCCCTGGCAACACTCGTAGACACGCGATGAACAGTCCATGAACTGCAGTTTCTTAAGATACTTAGGCCTCTTTGAAGATTATTAAAAAATACCACGTAGCTTTTATCACATGTCTCTACAATATGTAAATATTTCATGAATTTATAATGCTCCCACTCTCCTAAACAATTCACGCAACAACAAAACCGACGAACACCACCGCAGTGTTACCACCATCCGTGTTGGGGGCAACACCCCTTTGCCAAGCGTCGGGTGTTTAAACCTACCGCCACCCTTTAGGACATGCATGAGGACCCAGTGCGGTGTTTCGGTGGCATTGCTACATCCGAAAGCCCCACCGACCGGACTAACCCTAGACCCGTTGACCAGTAGATCCAGGCCTTTGACTTTCGCCCGACGTGCTTTGACCGGTGGACTAGTCCACATGGTTCTGATAGGTCAGCACATAGCAACATCCCTGGACATCATCTGGACCCAACCAACCACTAGATTCCCTCCGGCTCGACCCCACCCACACGTTTCCCCCCTCCAAAATGACTGCGATAGTGCCTTTCGTGGAAGGGGGCACACCCAGGAGCCCCGGGAAGGGCGTCTACGCACGCCACAACATTTAAACACATGTAGGAGGACCCGATGCAAGATCTGGTGGCATAGCCACCCTAGAAGGCCCCCGACAATACCCATAGACACGCGATGAACAATCCGTGAACTGTAGTTTATTATGATACTTAGGCATCTTTGAAAATTATGAAAAAAATACCACATAGCTTTTATCACTTGTCTCTACATTGTGTAAATAATTCGTGAATTTATATTGAACCCACTCTCCTAAACAATTCACGCAACAGCAAAACCGACGAACGCCACCTCGGTGTTACCGCCGTCCATGTAGGGGGCAACACCCCTTAGCCGGGCGCCGGGTGTTTAAACCTACCGCCACCCTTTAGGACATGCATGAGGACCCGGTGCGGTGTTTCAGTGGCATTGCTACATCCGAAAGACGCACCGACCGGACTAACCCTAGCCCCGTTGACGAGTAGATCTAGGCATGTGACTTTCACCCGACGTGCTTTAACCAGTGGACTCTTCCACCTGGTTGCGATAGGTCAGCCCATAGGAACATCCCCGGACATCGTCTGGACCCAACCAACCACTAGATTTCCTTCGGCTTGACCCCACCCGCTTTTCCCCCCCGCTCCCCTCCAAAGTTACTGCGCCAGTGCCTTCCATGGAAGGGGGCACACCCAGGAGCCCCGGGAAGGGCGTCTAAGCACGGCACAACACTTACACACACGTAGGAGGACCCGGTGCGAGATCTAGTGGCATAGCTTCCCTAGAAGGACCCCGGCAACACCCGTCGACTCGCGATGAGCAATCAGGGAAGTGTAGTTTATCAAGAAACTTAAACATCTTCGAAAATTATGAAAAATACCATGTAGCTTTTATCACTTGTCTCTACACTGTGTATATGATTCATGAATTTATAATGCTCGCACTATCCTAAACAATTTACGCAACAGGAAAACCGACGAATGCCACCTTAGTGTTACCGTCGTTCGTGTAGGGAGGCAACAACCATTAGCCGGGCGCCGGGTGTTTGAACATACCGCCACCCTTTAGGACATGCATGAGGACCCGAGGCGGTGTTTCGGTGGCATTGGTACATCCGAAAGCTCCACTAACCGGACTAACCCTAGACCCGTTGACCAGTAGATCTAGTCCTTTGACTTTTGCCCGACGTGCTTTGACCAGTGGACTCTTCTACCTGGTTGCGATAGTTCAGCCCATAGGAACATTCCCGGACATCGTCTGGACCCAGCCAACCACTAGATTTCCTTCGACTCGACCCCATCCGCAAGTTTCCCCCCTCCAAAGTGACTGCGACAGTGGCTTCCGTGGAAGGGGGCACACCTAGGAGCCCCGAGAAGGGTGTCTATGCACGCCACAACACTTACACACATGTAGGTGGACCCTGTGCAAGATCTGGTGGCATAGTTACCCTAGAAGGCCCCAGCAACACCCGTAGGCACGCGATGAACAAATACGTAGCATTGGTACCCCCCTAGGTACCAAGTCCCGTCTAACCTTGATTCCCTCCGTGTCGTTCGTTTCCCCCTCTGTGACATGGCGGTAGTGGCGTCGTCCGTGTGTGGGGGGGGGATGGATTTACAATTGAGGTCTTTTTTTGGCTGAGATAATACACATGTATGTTTTGAAAAAAAAGAAAACAAAAAGGAAAAAATATCTACGCCGACGGCATTGCCGTCGGTATATATGTGCATATAGGTCGCCGCTCGTTCGGATCTGTGAGGTGCCATTAGACGCGGATCGATGACGTGGCGGGCCAGACCTATGCCGACGGCTAAGCCGTCGGTGTACCTGTGGAGTACATATGCCGACGGTCCCTGTTAGCGTCGTCGACATAGACATACGCCGTCAAATGATCACCGATGGCCGTGTAGCCGGGCCCGTGGCTATGCCGACGGCTGGAGGTATGCCGACGGCCACCGTAGGCGTATTTTCAACGCTCCCGACGGCCATGATATGCCGACGGCCGCCATCGGTATAGGTTGACATATGCCGGCGGCTTTTCTACGCCTACGGCTTGGAGTAGGCCGTCAACATATGTCCATCTTTGCCGACTATGGCCGTCGATGTAGATTAATCCGTAGGCATCGTCAGTTATTCTGTAGTGGCGGGGGATGTCCCCTACATTTTTTTTGTTTTTCGAGAAACGTGACACGGGCTTCCAAAGAGATCAGGAAAGGTGCATGGGCTGATCTCCGGGCCCGATAAGAAATATCTAAATTGCAAGTGCAGGGCGGCTCCAATATGCGGCTCGCTGCAGCAAGTAGTCGCCCGGTACATTTATTGAAAATTCTGAACTTTTTTTGAAAATGAGATCTTTTTAGAAGTCCAAATTTTTTGAATAATGTAAACTATTTTATTTTATAAATTAAACCAACTTTAAAAGTTCCATCTTTTTGTTGAAAAAGTTAACTTTTTCAAAAGAATGTAGCGAAATTTGAATTCCTGATAATTTTTAAAGAGTGAGCACTTTTTGAAACTATGAACTTTTTTGAATATCTTCTGCAATTATGAATAAAATTTCAAATTCCAAAATGTTTTTGAACATTTAATGAAACACAAAGATTTCTTTTAAAAATCAATCAAATTTATAACCAAAAGGAGAAACAAGAAACCCAATAAAAAAATGTCGAAACCAAAACAAGAAACCCTCATCCTAACGCAAAATGGGCCAGCCGTCTTACTCACTGGCTCGTCCTTGTGCGAAACAATGACATTTTGTCACAATATGCAGCATACGAGATTTGGCCTATAATGACATCTGAGAAAATGTCGAGGAAGAAATGCATCATGGGAGAGGAGCGAATTAATCAGATCAGAGAGGAGCAGAGCGTGCGTGCCTGGGTCGTGCGGGTACTCGCAGACCAGGTCGAAATAGTACAACATGGTGGCGGCGGAGCAGCATGACGGGGAGGTTGCAGTTACATTTTTATTGTTTTCTGTATTATGAAGTAAAAGTGGTTGCTTTTGAGATGCGTTGAAATCCCCATGGCATTATCTACCATTGATAATGCAACATGAGTTAATCATGACTTCTTTGCTTATGCATAACAGGAACATCCTGAAAATCTCGAAACAGGCTTTCGTCCGGCTTTATAAATAAAACCATAACCGAACAGATACACGACCAAACGATACAAGGTGGTGAGGAGACCCTCTTACAAAGACAATCCTAAGAAAACCAGCAACAAGACCAGAAGAAACTACACGAAGAACTGAACGCAACACCACACTACACCCTAGCACACCTAAGCTCCACGACAACGCCCTCAGAAGGGAAAGCGGTGCCAAACGTCGCCACTGCCATGTCCGCAAAGAACAGAGTTTTCACCTGGAACCTGACATGAAGAGAAGAACCACGACAACGTCTTCAGGAAGATAGCGGCACCCGCAAGCGTCGCCGTTGTCGACACCGAGGCGCAGAGCTTTCGCTCGGCAAGTCACCCATGTCACCATGAGGTGTTTAGGACTAGCATGGTGAGGCCAGATCCCCAGATCCAGATCGAAGAGCCGTCACTAAGAAGACAGAGAGGGCACCCGAGCGACCTGCCTCCACCGTCATGTCGCCCATGCGACCAAGACAGGGAGTCACCACCGCCACGAGGTTGCTTGTCAGAGAGAAAACCATGTGGACCGCCACCCGGGGCCGTCACCCCGGCATCCATGTCCGAACCATCGTCAGCCACCCACATCACGGAGTACTCACCACAGTAGGTGGGGTAAAAGGGGTCTGCTTTCACCCCTAGACCGGCATCAGCCATGAAGTCTGGACCAACACCAACACCGTAGGGGCGTCGACACCTATGCCTCCAGCCATTCCCGGTGGACTAGGGGAGGCACAACTCCGTGACTACCACCGGCCGCCGGTGAACATGTGTGCACGACGGCATATCCGTGATCTCCGACTTCGATCTGCCCGACGAGCACCCGATGACCTGACCACCGCCAACATCCGTCATACCCACAAGGAGAAGCAACGCGACTCCCACGAGAACCCCTAGACCAAGCCCACCATCGTCTACCCGGAGCGGAGCTCCGACACGTCTCGGTCCCAAAACTGGTCCGCCCGAGCATAGGCTCCTAGTCATGGTCGTCTCGCCGCGCGAGCATCCCGTGCCGCCGGCCCAAACGAGGAAGAAGAGAGTGGGGGCGGAAACTCACACGACTGGGAGGGTGACGACGGCGAGGATTCCAGTCGGATCGGACGAGGATGGCACGCAGGAAGGAGGCGGGGACATCCAAGGTTGGCAGGGGCGGAAATTCGTGCGGCTGGGAGGGCGGCCGCGGCGTGGATTCCAGTCGGACCGGACGAGGATGGCACGTGGGCAGGAGGCGGGACGTCCAGGGGTGGCGGCGCAGAAACACATGTGGCTGGGAGGGTGACGACAACTATGATTCCAGCCCGATTGGATGAGGATGGCACGTGGGCAGGAGGCAGGGGGCGTCCAGGGGTGGCGGGGCCGAAAATTCGTGCGACTGGGAGGGCGGCGGCGGCAAGGATTCCAGTCGGATCGGACGAGGATGGCACACGGGCAGGAGGCGGGGACATCCAGGGGTGATGGGGGCAGAAACTCGTGCGGCTAGGAGGGTGAAGACAACTAGGATTTCGGCCGGATTGGATGAGGATGGCACGCGGGCAGGAGGCGAGGACGTCCAGGGTTGGCGGGGCGGAAATTCGTGCGGCTGGGAGGGCGGTGGCGGGGAGGATTCCAGTCGGACCGGACGAGGATGTCATGCGGGCAGGAGGCGAGACGTCCAGGGGTGGTGGGGGCAGAAACTCGTGCGACTGGAGGGTTACAACAACTAGGATTCCATCCGGATTGGATGAGGATGGCGCGCGAGCAAGAGGCGGGGACGTCCAGGGGTGGTGGGGCGGAAATTCGTTCGGCTGGGAGGGCGGCGGCGATGACGATTCTAGTTGGATCGGACGAGGATAGCACGCAGGCAGGAGGCGGGACCTCCAGGGGTCGCGGGCGCAGAAACTCGAGTGGCTGGGAGGGTGACGGCAACTAGGATTCCATCCGGATTGGATGAGGATGGCACGCAGGCAGGAGGCGGGGACGTCCTGGGGTGTCAGGGGCGGAAACTCGTGTGGCTGGGAGGGTCGCGGCAGCAAGGATTCTACTCAGATCGGACGAGGATGTCACGCGGGCAGGAGGCGGGAAGTCCAGGGGTGGCGGGGGCAGAAGCATGTGCAGTTGGGAGGGTGACGACAACTAGGATTCCAGCCGGATTGGATGAGGATGGCACGCGGGGAGGAGGCGGGGACGTCCAGGGGTGGCGGGGGCAGAAATTCATGTGGCTGGTAGGGCGGCGACGACGAGGATTCCAGTTGGATCGGACGAGGATGGCACGCGGGCAGGAGGCGGGACATCTAGGGGTGGCGGGGGCAAAAACTCGTGCGGCTGGGAGGGTGACGGCAACTAGGATTCCAGCCGGATTGGATGAGGATGGCACGTGTGTAGGAGACGGGGACGTCCAGGGGTGGTGGGGGCGGAAATTCATGCGGCTGGGAGGGTGGCGACGACGAGGATTCCAGTTGGATCGGACGAGGATGGCACGCGGGCTGGAGGCGGGACGTCCAGGGGTGGCGGGAGCAGAAACTCGTGAGGCTAGGAGGGTGACGGCAACTAGGATTCCAGCCGGATTGGATGGGGATGGTGTTGGAAATATGCCCTAGAGGCAATAAATAAAGTGTTTATTATTATTTTTCCTTGTTTATGATAGTTGTTTATTATCCATGCTATAATTGTATTGATTGGAAACACATTACATGTGTGGGTAAATAGACAACACTTTGTCCCTAGTATGCCTCTAGTGAACTAGCTCATTGATCAAAGATGGTCAAGGTTTCCTAGCCATTGACATGTGATGTCATTTGATAACGGGATCACATCATTAGTAGAATGATGTGATGGCCAAGACCCAAACTACAAACGTAGCATATGATCGTGTCAGTTTAGTGCTACTGTTTTCTGCATGTCAAATATATGTTCCTATGACCATGAGATCATGCAACTCACGGATACCGGAGGAGTGCCTTGTGTGTATCAAATGTCACAACGTAACTAGGTGACTATAAAGGTGGTCTACAGATATCTCCGAGGGTGTCTTTTGAGTTGGCATGGATCAAGACTGGGATTTGTTACTTCGTATGACGGAGAGGTATCTCAGGGCCCACTCGGTAATACAACATCACAATAAGCCTTGCAAGCAATGTGACTAAGTGTTAGTCACGGGATCTTGTAATACATAACCAGTAAAGAGACTTTCCGGTAATGAGGTTGAACTAGGTATGGAGATACCGACGATCGAATCTCGGGCAAGTAACATACCGAAGAACAAAGGGAACATCATACGGGATTAACTGAATCCTTGACATAGAGGTTCGACCGATAAAGATCTTCGTAGAATATGTAGGAACCAATATGGACATCCATCTCCCGCTATTGGTTATTGACCGTAGAGGTGTCTCGGTCATGTCTACATAGTTATCGAACCCGCAGGGTCTGCACACTTAAGGTTTGGTGACGTTTCGGTAGTATAGAGCTATGTATGGTGGTGATCAAAGGTTTTTCAGAGTCCTGGATGAGAACCTGGATGTCACAAGGAGCTCCAGAATGGTCCGGAGGTAAAGATATATATATAGGAAGTCCTATTTTTGTCGCCGGAAAAGTTTCGGGCTAATCGGTAGTGAACTGGGAGTGCCGGTAGTGTACCGGGAGACCACCGGGAGTAGTATTTCGACCCAAGAGGCTTCATGGGCTGTGGTAAAGTGAATACCAGCCCTTTGTGGACTGGTGGAAATCCCACACAAGACCCATGCGGCTAGGGAAGAAAAGCCCAAAGGGAAAAAGGTGGAAAAAGGCCAAAAAAGGAGGAATCCTAGTCCTACTAGGATTGGAGGAGGAATCCACCTCTCCTCCCACTTTGGCCGAACCAAGGAGGGCTTGGCCATTGCGCCAAGGCCTCTCCTCACTCCCTCTTATATATACTGGAGGTTTTAGGGTTTTTGCACAGAATTTTCAGCCACGTGCTACCCGTTCCTCAAGTGCATAGTTTCTCCTCTAGATCGGATTTCTGCAGTGCTTAGGCGAAGCCCTGCTGGAATAGCTCCACCACCATCGCCGGAGCGTCTTCACTCTGCCGGAGAACTCTTTTTCCTCTCCGCTCTGTCTTGTTAGATCAAGACGGGGGAGATCGTCATCAAGTTGTACGTGTGTTGAACGTGGAGGTGCCGTCCGTTCGACGCTAGATCGGAAGGACCGTGATCGAGTTCGCGGGACGGATCGTGATTGGACCGCGGGACAGATCGTGATTGGATCGCGGGACGGATCGTGACTGGATCGCGGGACGCTCGGTGATTTGGATCTCGAAGACGTTCGACTACACCAACCGCGTTTCTTAACGCTTCCCGCTTAGCGATCTACAAGGGTACGTAGATCCACTCTCCCTCTCGTAGATGCTCATCGCCATGGATAGATCTGCGTGTGCGTAGAATTTTTTTTGTTTTCCATGCAACGTTCCCCAACAGTGGCATCATGAGCTGGGTCTATGTGTAGATGAGATCCCGAGTAGAACAAAAAGAGTTTGTGGGCTTTGATGCTTAGATTGCTTCCTCCCTTGGTCGTTTTTTGGTTCAGCGGTATTGTGAGATGAAGCGGCCCGGACCAACATTACTCGTACGGTTACAAGAGACCGGTTCCCTCAATCACAACTTGTTGCATAGATGGCTTGCGGTTGCCAGTTTCTCTCACTTTAGTTGGATCGGATTCGACAAAGGCGGTCCTTGAGAAGGTTGAAAAGCAACTAGTTTATCACCGTTGTGGTTTTTGCATAGATGAGAATTGTTCTTGCTAGATACCTGTAGCAGCCATGTAAAACATGCAACAACAATTAGAGGACCTCTAACTTGTTTTTGCAGGGTATGTTGTGATGTGATATGTCCAATTACATGATGTGATATATGTGATGTATGAGATGATCATGTGATGTATAGATTATCATGACTTGCATGTCGTTGAGTACGGCAACTGGCAGGTGCCATACGGTTGTCTTTAATTATTGTACGACCTGTGTGTCAATCATTAAGCTCTATGTAATGCTTTAATTTATCGCTAAACGGTAGCAATAGTAGTAGAAGCATGTTGGGCGCGACAACCCCGATGACGACACGTTGATGGAGATCATAGTGTCGTACCGGTGATGATGGAGATCATGTTGGTGCTTTCTAGATGGAGATCAAAAGCACAAGTTCATGGCCATATCATGTCACTTATGATTTGCATGTGATGTTAATCCTTTTATGCACCTTGTTTCTCTTAGGACGACGGTAGCATTATAAGGTGATCCCACACTTAAATTTCAAGATGAATTGTGTTCTCCCCGAGTGTGCACCGTTGTGAAAGTTCGTCGTGTCGAGACACCACGTGATGATTGGGTGTGATAGACTCTACGTTCACATACAATGGGTGCAAGCCAGTGTTCCACATGCAGAACACTCGGGTTAAACTTGACGAGCCTAGCATGTACAAACATGGCCTTGGAACACAAGAGACCGAAAGGTCGAACATGAGTCATATAGTAGATATGATCAACATAATGATGTTCACCATTGAAATCACCTCAACTCACGTGATGACCGGAATTGAGTTGGTGAATTTGGATCATGTGACACTCAGATGACCTAAGGGATGTCAATTTGAGTGGGAGCTTTTGTAATTTGATTAACTAAACTCATTATCTTGAACAATTGTCTAAGTAACCTTTGCATATTTATGTTGTAGATTAATGGCTCACGCAGTAGCACCCCTGAATTTTAATGTGTTCCTAGAGAAAGCTAAGTTGAAAGATGATGGAAGTAACTTTGTTGACTGGACCCGTAATCTGAGGATTATTCTCATGGCTTCCCAGAAATCATATGTCCTTGATGCACCGCTTGGTGACCAACCAGAAGACATGACCTCCAAAGACGTTAAGAACGCTTGGGAGGCACGTACTGGAGATTACTCAATAGTTCAGTGTGCAATATTGTATGGTTTAGAACCGGGACTTCAAAGACGTTTTGAACGTTATGGAGCATATGAGATGTTCCAGGAGTTTAAGTTTATCTTTCAGAAGAATTCCCGGATCGAGAGGTATGAGACCTCCGATAAGTTCTATGCTTGCAAGATGGAGGAGAACGGGTCTATTAGTGAACATATACTCAGAATGTCTGGGTATTCAACTCGTCTAGCGGAGTTGGGAATTGCCCTTCCGCCAGAGGCAATCACTGACAGAGTTCTTCAATCACTACCATCTAGTTACAAGAGCTTTGTGATGAACTATAACATGCACCGGATGAACAAGTCACTTGCCGAGCTGTTTGCGATGCTAAAAGTCGCTGAGTCTGAAATCCAGAAAGAACATCAAGTGTTGATGGTTAATAAAACCACTAGTTTCAAGAAGAATGGCAAGGGCAAGGGCAAGAAGGGTAAAACTAAAAAGGATGGCAAAGCAGTTGCTACTCCTGTAAAGAAGCCCAAGCATGGACCTAAGCCAGAAACTGAGTGCTTTCATTGCAAGGGAATTGGTCACTAGAAGCGGAACTGCCCCAAGTACCTGGCTGACAAGAAGGCGGACAATGACAAACAAGGTATATATGATATACATGTTATAGATGTAGGGAGACGTAGTAGTAAATCAAAAAATTTCCTACAATCACCAAGATCTATCCATGGAGAAACCAGCAACGATAGGGGAGAGATTGCATCTTCATACTTTGAAGATCGCTAAGTGGAGGCATTACAAGAACGCGGTTGATGGAGTCGTACTCGCAGCGATTCAGATCGCGGTGGATTCCGATCTAAGTACCGAACAACGGCGCCTCCGCGTTCAACACACGTGCAGCCCGGTGACGTCTCCTACACCTTGATCCAACAAGGAGGAAGGAGATGTTGGGGAAGAGCTCCAACAGCAGCACGATGGCATGGTGGTGGTGGAGTAGTAAGGTATTCCGGCAGGGCTTCGCCTAAGCGCTGCGGAGGAGGAAGAAGAGAGGTAGGGCTTTGCCGTGAGAGAGAGAGTTCAGATCTGTTCTCAAAAGGCCAAAACCTCAAGTATACATAGGAGGAGGGAGAGGGAGGTCTCGCTTGGACTCTCCTCCAAGGAGGAGAGCTTCGGCCGAATCAAAGGGAGAGTCCACCTCCCACAAGGGAGGTGGATCTCCTCCTTTTCAAACTCCTTTGCCCTTATCTCTAGATCTCCAGCCACATGGGCCTTTCTAGAAGGTCTTGGCCAGCCCAATAAGGGCTGGCACACCTCCTCTAAGGGCTCACGAAGTCCTTTGGTCGTCACACCCCTCCCGGGGATCCTCCGGCACCCTCCCGGCACTCCCGGTACACTACCGATGAGCCCGAAAACTTTCCGCTGACCAAAACTGGACTTCCTATATATCAATCTTTACCTCCGGACCATTCCAGAGATCCTCGTGATGTCCGGGTCTGATCCGGGACTCCGAACAACTTTCATTAATCACGTATACCATTTCCCTATGACCCTAGTGTAGCGACCCGACCTGAAAGGTCAAGTCTCCGGTGTTTCCGTACCATCCCAAGATCATGCTGGTACACACACGGTACATCAATGTATATATCAAAGGGAAATCACACAGCATTATATTAATCGAAATCTCATATCGAGTCCTTTATTACAATAAATATTACAATAAAGTGGCCAAAGGCCAACTCATGAGAATATCTAAATCTTGCGGAAGCGTCGACGGTAGATGAGTCCATCTGACTCCAAGGGCGTCTCACTGAGCATAGAACGCGTCCTCACTCCTGGTCGGAAAAATACTCTGCAACATGATACGTTGCAGCCGTGTAGGTCAGCATATGGAATATGCCGGCAAAGTCACAGTAGAGGTGTGAAAATAATCAGCTAGTCTATATGCTTATATGGCAGGTGGTGGTGTAAGTTTTTGCGTAAAGCCAATTTTTTTCCTACATCAAGAGAGGGGTTAAGCAAAATATTACTAAGTTGGTTGATTAATGAGATGGTTCCACCAACCAATTCTCATACCCAAAATTGTTAATACCCACATCATCATATTAATTGTGTTGAGAGTTCCGGAAGTTCCAATTCCTTTGGCTCAAGTCGTCCATGACCGTGGACACGGCTAATCGATTAGGTTTGAGTACTCTTCAGAGTTTTGCACACGTTCCCCACAAGATTTGGTCGCCTCCGTTTGGTTTCTCGCACTTCAGGGTGTTTGAGAAACGGATGACCAAAACATGGTCTTCCAAAGGGTTTCCCTGCGACTCTGTCGGTGCCCATCCTTTCCTACCGTTCTTCTACCTCTCGTAGCACCGCCTGTCCAGGGTCACCACGATATCCAACCAAGCCAGAGCCCATAATGACTTGTGGCTGTGCAGGTAAGCCTTGGGTCTTGAAGCACCAATCCATCTCTTTGTGCCTGGGTGGACCTTTCCGCGTGGATACTGGCCATCTCCAGCATCACCTAGGCAAATCCACTGGTTTCTCCAGGGTGCCGTTCAACCATCATCCACCCAGAGGTATGTTGAAAACTCGGAGTCTTAAATCTTGATCATTATGTAGGTCTTGAAATTATTAACTCTCTCAACTCCCATGAATCACACAACCAACCCCGTCTACTAATAGCATAGCAAAAGTAAAACAACGTTTCCCGGGGCCAAAGTTGTCAAAGAGGGTTGAGAGGGGTACCTACCACATGATACTACTACAATGTAACCAAGTTTCCAACTAACCTATCTTGCATGCAACTGGGGAGATGGTAGAACTAATGCATATAAAACATGGGTAAAACATGATCAAAGTGACTTGCCTGATTGATGATCTTCGTACGTGAGTGACTCTAAGTAACAAGCTTCGCACTCCGAATAATCTAACGAAGCAAACAAGCACTCAATAAGCATACAACAAAATATTGTAACTCACAAACATCAACCAAGAACTAGTAAACAATCAAGAAAAAACCAATGCACAAATCTCAAGTAAGAAAAACACACAAGGTTTTTTTTCAAAAGGTGAGGAATGAAACACTACTAACATAATGAAACCATTTGTAATAACAAAACAATTGTTGTCAGCAAGGAAACAATAGAATATTTTATTAATAAACAGAATATAATCAATTTAAGTTTGTTGGGAAAAGTTTAGTAAAGTTTATACAAGTTTGTGATAAACACTATATGAATCAACTATAGTTATAATAACAAAAGAATAAAAAAACTAAACTTATTATTTATTTGTAAAACATGTTCTTAACAGGAAATAATTTACAATTAAATCTGTCTTAGAAAACAGAATTAAAATATACAAAACTTTGTTTGAAAACAAAACTATTACTAGTTAGTTGTTTTAATCAAAATAAACCTATTTGAAAATAAGTTGTGATTCCTATGTTAAATAAAATTAAACTAAGCAAATTTATATTTTTATTAACAGTGAGTGAAAACACTAAATATTTACTAACAAAACCTAATAAACAAATAAAACCAAATTCTAAATCAAACTAATTAAAATTGAGTTTATAAAACTATATTATAATACTAGACAGATTCTGTTTTTGGTTAAAACACTAATCAAATATATCCTGAAAATCCTCAAACTAAACATGAAGATAGTCCTAACTAATACCAAACATTAGCAAAAAGATTCATATCAAAATCTATTTTCAAACTCTAGTTATTCAGATTTGAAGATTTTGAGCAAATTTGATTAAGTACAGGGTGAAACTACATGAAAATTGTGAGCTATTGCAAAATTAATCAACTCAAAACACTAAATAGATTAAAAGATATAAGAAAAACAAAATTTGAAAACATTCTGTTAATTAAAACAAAACTGAAAAAAGAAAAACTGACTTTGCAACGGCCAGGGGGCTACGTGGCGCTGTCCGATTGGCTAGCGAGCGCGTGCGGTAGGTGATTTAGAGCGGGCGACCGATTGGAAGAGGATACCGGTTCGGACTTAAGCCCGTTCTAATCTGGGTCGTTGGTTCGGGATCCGATGGTCGAGGGAGCTTACGGAGGGAGGTTGCCGGCGTCGGGGTTTCTCCGGCGATCCGAAGGTGGCGAGGACGATGGCAAGGCGCTCCGGTGGTCGGGGAGGACGGGGAAATGGTCCGGGCGATGGCGACGGTTCTCCGGAGTCGACTGGTGGCAACAATGGGGCGAACGATGGTCGGACGTGGTGGCTACGGTCGACGGCGAGCTCCGGTGGGGGAGGGAACTACGTCGAGCAATTAGGCAGCCTTCCGGCGAGGGAGAGAGGGGGTTTGGGGGGGGGGGAATGAGAGGCGGGGTTGGCCGGTACTTATAGAGTGCTCGAGGGGTGCGGGGAAGTGATGGGGAGCGAGATCCGCGGAGGTGGAAGAAACGGCCGACGAGGGTCCGGCGCGCGCGGGGAGGAGGGCGATGACCGTTTCGGGGCAACGGTCGGTCGGGTGTGGGACCTAGCGTCAGAGAGAGAGGGAGGCGTTACTGCGCTCGGTCGGCCGGCTTCTAATTAATTCGCGAGTAACTGTCGTGGGCCGGCCCGTTTAATACCGGAAACGGTTACCGTTTCTTTTTAATAATTTTCCAGAGACATTCAAATACATTTTAAAGCATTCAAATCGTCTCTAAATATAGGGGTATTATATATCAAAATTAACAGAATAATAAATGCTATTTAATGAACATTTCTATTCTGTCATTTGAATAATTTGAAAAAATAATATTTTCAGAAATTGTCTAATTGTTTTTAAACCCTTTTTGCAAATATTTTCAAAATAACCCCTGGTTATTTTTGTTCAAATAAACCACCAATTAGTCCCTGGTGTGGAGTTTCATGTTCCTCCTCTCTTATTTGAACTTTTAACCAAAATTTCAAATAGGTGAAAGCAACTTAGGAAAAAAAATAGAAAGGACTTTCAGAAAGTCAGAAAAGGCATTTCAACTATTTCATAAAATCAAGCAATGATGATGATAGATGCGTAGCTATATCATAACATTCCAAAATGGAATTTTGGGATGTTACACCTAGCGTCATCGAACCTTAAGTGTGTAGACCCTACGGGTTTAGGAGACACGTGGACATGACCGAGATACTTCTCCGGCCAATAACCAACAGCGGGATCTGGATACCCATGTTGGCTCCCACATGCTCCACGATGATCTCATCGGATGAACCATGATGTCGGGGATTCAATCAATCCCGTATACAATTCCCTTTGTCTATCGGTATGATACTTGCCCGAGATTCGATCGTCGGTATCTCTATACCTTGTTCAATCTCGTTGTTGGCAAGTCTCTTTACTCGTTCCGTAATACATCATCCCGTGGCTAACTCCTTAGTCACTTTGAGCTCATTATGATGATGTCTTACCGAGTGGGCCTAGAGATACCTCTCCGTCACACGGGGTGACAAATCCCAGTCTCGATTCGTGCCAACCCAACAGACACTTTTGGAGATACTCGTAGTGCACCTTTATAGCCACCCAGTTACGTTGTGACATTTGGCACACCCAAAGCATTCCTACGGTATCCGGGAGTTGCACAATCTCATGGTCTAAGGAAACGATACTTGACATTGAAAAGCTTTAGCAAACGAACTACACGATCTAGTGCTATGCTTAGGATTGGGTCTTGTCCATCACATCATTCTCCTAATGATGTGATCCCGTTATCAACGACATCCAATGTCCATGGTCATGAAACCGTGACCATCTATTGATCAACGAGCTAGTCAACTAGAGGCTCACTAGGGACATGTTGTGGTCTATGTATTCACACATGTATTATGGTTTCCAGTTAACACAATTATAGCATGAACAATAGACAATTATCATGAACAAGGAAATACAATAATAACCATTTTATTATTGCCTCTAGGGCATATTTCCAACAATTGATGTGTACCTTACTAGCTCTTGTTGTAGTGCATGTGTATTTGATACCGGTTCGGTTGCTCACATTTGCAACTCAAAGCAGGACCTACGGAATAGACGAAGGCTGGCAAAGGATGAAGTGTCGATGCGCGTGGGAAATAGTTCCAAGGTTGATGTGATTGCCGTCGGCACGCTCTCTCTTCGATTACCATCGGGATTAGTGATGAACCTAAATAATTGTTATTTAGTGCCTACGTTAAGCATGAATATTATATCTGGATCTTGTTTATTGCGAGACGGTTACTCATTTAAATGAGAGAATAAAGGTTGTTCTATTTATCTGAGTAATATCTTTTATGGTCATGCACCCAATGTGAGGGGTTTATTCATATTGAATCTTGATAGTGATGACACACATGTTCATAACATTGATGTCAAAAGATGTAGAGTTGATAATGATAGTACCACTTTCTTGTGGCACTGCCGTTTAGGTCATATTGTTGTAGAACGCATGAGGAAGCTCCATGTTGATGGACTTTTGGAGTCACTTGATTTTGAATCACTTGACACATGTGAACCATGCCTCATGGGTAAGATGACTAAAACGCCATTCTCTAGAACAATGGAACGGGCGAGTGACTTATTGGAAATCATCCATACTGATGTGTGCAGTCCAATGAATGTTACAGCGCGTGGTGGATATCGTTATTTTCTCACCTTCACTGATGACTTAAGTAGATATGGGTATATTTACTTAATGAAACACAAGTCTGAAACGTTTGAAAAGTTCAAGCAATTTCAGAGTGAAGTTGAGAATCATCATAACAAGAAGATTAAATTCCTGCGATCTGATCGAGGAGGTGAATATCTGAGTTATGAGTTTGGCAGTCACTTAAGACAGTGTGGAATTGTATCACAGTTGACACCGCCTGGAACGCCACAGCGTAATGGTGTGTCCGAACGTCGTAATCGAACCTTATTAGATATGGTGCGTTCTATGATGTCTCTTGCTGATTTGCCACTATCGTTTTGGGGTTATGCATTAGAGACAGTTGCATTCACTTTAAATGGGGCACCATCAAAATCTGTTGAGACAACGTCATATGAACTATGGTTTGGCAAGAGGCCAAAGTTGTCGTTTCTTAATTTTTCGGGATGTGATGCTTATGTCAAAAAGCTTTAGCCTGAAAAGCTAGAACCCAAAGCGGAGAAATGCGTCTCCATAGGATACCCGAAAGAGACAGTCGGGTATACCTTCTATCTCATATCCGAAGGCAAAGTGTTTGTCGCTAAGAATGGAAATTTCTTGAGAAAGAGTTTCTCTTAAAGAATTGAGTGGGAGGAAAATAGAGCTTGATGAGGTTATTGAATCTTTACTTCAACCAGAAAGTAGCACAGCACAGAAAGATGTTTCTGTGGAACCTATGACGGTAGAAGAGGAAGTTAATGATGATAATGATGAAGCTTCCGATCAAGCTACTATTGAACCTCGTAGGTGGACAAGGGCGTGTACTACTCCTAAGTAGTACGGCAACCCTGTCTTGAAGGTCATGTTGTTGGAAAACAATGAACCTACGAGCTATGGAGGAGCGGTAATGGGCCCGGATTCCGAGAAATGGTTAGAGGCCATGAAATCCGAGATGGGATCCATGTATGAAAACAAAGTATGGACTTTGGAAGTATTACCTGAAGGGCGAGAGGCCATTCAGAACAAATGGATCTTTAAGAAGAAGACAGACGCGGACGGTAATGTTATCGTCTATAAAGCTCGACTTGTGGCAAAGGGTTTTTCACCAGTTCAAGGAGTCGACTACGATGAGACATTCTAACCCATAGCGATTCTTAAGTCTGTCAGAATCATGTTGGCAATAGCTGCTTATTTCGATTATGAAATTTGGCAGATGGATGTCAAAACAGCATTCCTCAACGGTTTCCTTGAGGAAGAGTTGTATATGATGCAACCAGAAGGTTTGGTCGATTCAGAGAATGCTGACAAAGTTTGCAAACTCCAGCGATCCATTTATGGGCTGGTGTAAGCATCTCGGAGTTGGAATGAGCGCTTTGATGATGTGATCAAAGCGTTTGAGTTTATACAAGTTTATGGAAAATCTTGTATTTACAAGAAAGTGAGTGGGAGCTCTATAGCTTTTCTAATATTATATGTGGATGACATAATGCTGATTGGAAACAATATAGAAATGCTGGCAAGCGTGAAGGAATATTTGAACAAGAGTTTTTCAATGAAGGACCTAGGAGAAGCTGCTTTCATATTAGGCATTAAGATCTATAGAGATAGATCGAGACGCTTAATAGCACTTTCACAGAGCACATACCTTGATAAAGTTTTGAAGAAGTTCAAAATGGATCAGTCCAAGAAGGGGTTCTTGTCTGTGTTGCAAGGTGTGAAGTTGATTAAGACTCAATGCCCAGTGACTGCAGAAGATAGAGAAAAGATGAGTGTCATCCCCTATGCTTCAGACATAGGCTCTATCATGTATGCTATGCTGTGCACAAGACCCGATGTCAGCCTTGCCATAAATATGGCCGGAAGGTTTCAAAGTGATCCTGGAATGGAACACTGGGCAGCGGTCAAGAATATCCTTAAGTACCTGAAAAGGACTAAGGAAATGTTTCTCATTTATGGAGGTGATGAAGAGCTCGTCGTAAAGGGTTACGTCGATGCAAGCTTTGACACTGATCCGGATGACTCTAAGTCACACACCGGATACGTATTTATCCTCAACGGGGGAGTGGTAAGCTGGTGCAGTTCCAAGCAAAGCGTGATAGCCGATTCTACATGCGAAGCGGAGTACATCGTAGCCTCAGAGGCGGCGAAGGAAGGTGTCTGGATGAAGCAGTTCATGACAGATCTTGGAGTAGTGCCTAGTGCACTGAATCCAATGAACCTGTTCTGTGACAACACTGGTGCCATTGCTCTGGCCAAGGAACCAAGGTTTCACAAGAGGACAAGACACATAAAAGTGACACTTCAACTCCATCCGCGATTACATCGAGGAGAAGGACATAAATATTTGCAAAGTGCACACGGATCAGAAATGTTGCAGACCCGGTGACTAAACCTTTTCCAAGGGCTAAACATGATCAACACCAAAACTGCATGAGTGTTCAATTCATTACAATGTAAATCACATACTGATGTGAACTAGATTATTGACTCTAGTGCAAGTGGGAGACTTTTGGAAATATGCCCTAGAGGCAATAGATAAAGTGTTTATTATTATATTTACTTGTTCATGATAATTGTTTATTATCCATGCTATAATTGTATTGATTGGAAACACATTACATGTGTGGGTAAATAGACAACACTTTGTCCCTAGTATGCCTCTAGTGAACTAGCTCGTTGATCAAAGATGGTCAAGGTTTCCTAGCCATTGACATGTGATGTCATTTGATAATGGGATCACATCATTAGTAGAATGATGTGATGGACAAGACCCAAACTACAAACATAGCATATGATCGTGTCAGTTTATTGCTACTGCTTTCTGCATGTCAAGTATATGATCCTATGACCATGAGATCATGCAACTCACGGCTACCGGAGGAGTGCCTTGTATGTATCAAACATCACAACGTGACTGGGTGACTATAAAGGTGCTCTACAGGTATCTCCGAGGGTGTCTGTTGAGTTGGCATGGATCAAACTGGGATTTGTTACTCCGTGTGACGCAGAGGTATCTCAGGTCCCACTCGGTAATACAACATTACGATAAGCCTTGCAAGAAATGTGACTAAGTGTTAATCACGGGATCTTGTATTACGGAACGAGTAAAGAGACTTGCCGGTAACGAGGTTGAACTAGGTATGGAGATACTGACGATCGAATCTCGGGCAAGTAACAAACCGAAAAACAAAGGGAACATCATATGGGATTAACTGAATCCTTGACATAGAGGTTCGACCGATAAAGATCTTTGTAGAATATGTAGGAACCAATATGGGCATCTAGGTCCCGCTATTGGTTATTGACCGTAGAGGTGTCTCGGTCATGTCTACATAGTTCTCGAACCCGCAGGGTCTGCACACTTAAGGTTTGGTCACGTTTTGGTAGTATAGAGTTATGTATGGTGGTCACTGAAGGTTGTTCGGAGTCCCGTATGAGATCCCAGACGTCATGAGGAGCTCCGAAATGGTCCGAAGGTAAAGATTCATATATTGGAAGTCCTATTTTGGTTACCAGAAATGTTTCGGGCTAATCGGTAGTGTACCGGGAGTGCTGGTAGTGTACCGGGAGACCACCGGGAGGGGTATTTCGACCTAAGAGGCTTCATGGGATGTGGTAAAGTGAATACCAGCCCTTTGTGGGCTGGTGAAAATCCCACACAAGGCCCATATGCGGCTAGGGAAGAAAAGCCCAAAGGGAAAAAGGTGGAAAAACAGGCCAAAAAAGGAGGAATCCTAGTCCTACTAGGATTGGAGGAGGAATCCTTCTCTCCTACCACTTCGGCCGAATCAAGTAGGGCTTGGCCCTTGAGCCAAGGCCTCTCCTCCCTCCCTCTTATATATACTGGAGGTTTTAGGGTTTTTGCACAGAATTTTCATCCACGTGCTACCCGTTTCTCCAATGCATAGTTTCTCCTCTAAATCGGATTTCTGCAGTGCTTAGGCGAAGCCCTACCGGAATAGCTCCACCACCATCTCTGGAGCGCCGTCAAGCTGCCGGAGAACTCTTCTTCCTGTCCGCTCCGTCTTGCTGTATCAAGTCGGCGGAGATCGTCATCAAGTTGTACGTGTGCTGAACGCGGAGGTGCCGTCCGTTCGGCGCTAGATCGGAAGGACCGTGATTGAGTTCGCGGGACGGATCGTGATTGGATCGCGGGACGGATCGTGATTGTATCGCGGGACGGATCGTGAGTGTATCGCGGGACGGATCGTGAGTGGATCGCGGGACGGATCGTGAGTGGATTGCGGGACGCTCGGCGATTTGTATCGCGAAGACGTTCGACTACACTAACCGCGTTTCTTAACGCTTCCCGCTTAGCAATCTACAAGGGTACGTAGATCCACTCTCCCTCTCATAGATACTCATCACCATGGATAGATCTGCGTGTGCGTAGGATCTTTTTTCCCATGCAACGTTCCCCAACAGATGGCACGCGGGCAGGAGGCGAGGACGTTCAGGGGTGGCAGGGGTGGAAATTCGTGCGACTGGGAGGGCGGCGGTGGCGAGAATTCCAGTCGAATCGGACGAGGATGTCACGCAGGCAGAAGGCGGGACGTCCAGGGGTGTCAGGGGCAGAAACTCGTGCGGCTGGGAGGGTGACAACAACTAGGATTCCGGTCGGATTGGATGAGGATGGCACGCGGGAAGGAGGCGGGGACGTCCAGGGGTGGCGGGGGCGGAAACTCGTGCGGCTGGGTGGGTGGCGGCAGCGAGGATTCTACTCGGATCGGACGAGGATGTCACGCGGGCAGGAGGCGGGACGTCTAGGGGTGGCGGGGGCAGAAACTCGTGCGACTGGGAGGGTGACGGCATCTAGGATTCCAGACGGATTGGATGAGGATGGCACGTGGTAGGAGGCAGGGACGTCCAGGGGTGGCGGGGGCAGAAATTCATGCGGCTGGGAGGGCGGCGATGACGAGGATTCCAGTTGGATCGGACGAGGATGGCACGCGGGCAGGAGGCGGAACGTCCAGGGGTGGCGGGGGCAAAAACTCGTGCGGCTGGGAGGGTGACGGCAACTAGGATTCTAGCCGGATTGGATGAGGATGGCACGTGGACAGGAGGCGGGGACGTCCAGGGGTGGCGGGGTAAGAAATTCGTGCGGCTGGGAGGGCGGCGACGACGAGGATTCCAGTTGGATCGGACGAGGATGACACGTGGGCAGGAGCCAGGACGTCCAGGGATGGCGGGGGCAGAAACTCGTGCGGCTGGGAGGGTGACGACAACTAGGATTCCGACCGGATTGGATGAGGATGGCACGCGGGTAGGAGGCGGGGACGTCCAGGGGTGGCGGGGGCGAAAATATGTGCGGCTGGGAGGGCGGCGACGGCGAGAATTCCAGTCGAATCGGACGAGGATGTCACGCGGGCAGGAGGCGGGACGTCCAGGGGTGGCGGGGGCAGAAACTAGTGCGACTGGGAGGGTGACGGCAACTAGGATTCCAACCGGATTGGATGAGGATGGCACGCGGGCAGGAGGTGGGGACGTCCAGGGGTGGCGGGGGCGGAAATTCGTGCGGCTAAGAGGGCGGCGACGATGAGGATTCCAATCGGATCGGACGAGGATGGCATGCGGGCAGGAGTCGGGACGTCCATGGGTGGCGGGGGCGGAAACTCGTGCGGCTAGGAGGGTGACGACAACTAGGATTCCAGCCAGATTGGACGAGGATGACACGCGGGCAGGAGGCAGGGACATTCGGGAGCGGCGGGTGCTCTGCTCGACAAGGTCTGGCCTTGTTGGAAGCGAGCTTCATCACGAGGACCCGCGACAATAGCGGCGCATGATGAACAAATGGAAAAAAGGAAGGAAGGGATGGCAATGAGGTGGCCTAGTCGGAGGTCCTGTGCTTGCCGTCGGCGACGCGAAGCCGGGGACAGGCAGCGTCGATCCTCCCTTAGCACCATCGGGCGGAGCTCGTGGCCTGCTATTGCTGCTATCGGGTGATGAAGAAGACGATCTCTGATCGCCACATACACTGGCAAGGCTGCCGTCCACTTCTGCAACATCACTTTTGTTGCAAAAAGAAATGTGCAACAAGACTTCTTTTGTTAAAAATAAAACACAACAAGACCTGTGTTAAAAAAACATTCGTGACGGACACGAGTGCGAGCCGCAGAAGCTTTTTTGAAACATAGATGTTGCAAACAAAATGCAACAAATATCTTGTTGAAAAAGAAAAATGTACGACATGACTGGTGTTACAAAAGTTTATGCAGTTTCAAAAGAAAAAAGGTTTATGCAACCTTTGTTTTTTGTTTAAAAGAATTCTATAGCATTACCTCTGTTGCAATGGGAAGGACGTTGCTGTGTTGCTTGAAGCACGTCCCATAATACATTTGTGCGTACACCGAATTAGAAGATCTGCTAGAGCAGAGTCAGCCGCTTGAAAATAAAAAGGCTGTAATCGCAGCGGAATTTTGATGGCCGTCCGATCTGCGCGAGGATTCACGGGAGCACACGTGGGGCTGGGCCTCTCCGGAGCAAAGGAGGCGTGAGAGAGATGTGCCGGGGAGCCCAGAGAAAATGATAGAATCCGCCATTAGCGTGAGGGGGCAGCGTCTCGCTTCGTCCTCTGCCCAGGAGGAGGAAGATGAGGTCGTTGGAGCAGAGGAGTCTGCATTTTTTTTCTTTCTAATATCCAATTGCTGTGCTAATTTTTAGTTGAGGCATAGGCAGACAAAGGCTGGCCTTTGATCGACCAGGAGGAGCAAATATATATCATGTCAGACTACATACATTACAACAATATTCACGTACTGGAGCCAAAGCACATTTATTTTTTTAAAAAGAAGCGTTACCTCGGATCTCTGCATCAGCATACAGCCTCTTTAGAAAAGAAGCCAAAGCGCATTCAGGAGGAACTTGTTCATCATATTTACAAGACAGAGTTCATAGCCGTGCAGTTAACCACATTCCACACATATTCAGAAAACAGGATGCAAAGAGACTAAGTGGTAGCAGGTGCAGTAGCACTACAAAACTATATTTGGGTATACTTCTACAGTTTCTACCAGAAAAAAATAATGACTTCTACTGCTCTACAAGACTACATTTGGGTCTACTTCTAGCACAACTATCTTCATCCTCACTTCTAAACCCACCCTATTCAGTATTCACCCCCAATAGTCTCAGAATCAAAATTTCCCATCTTCGATTCTCCACCCCAAGGCACACTGCCATACTTCTCCTCTAGCTATAGAAAAACACTATATCCATCGGCTTCCTATTATCACCTGAGCAGATTTATTATTAGTACATACACCTGAATAGAAAAATAAAGAGAAATGTATAATATGTAGACGGATATACTCGTAATTTAATTAATTCCACCTGCTTACGCTTATCAGTACATACACCCCCAGCTACTTAGTGATCTAACTGCGTACCTATAAAATACTATAATATAATGTCTGCTTGAGCGTTGGCTAGCTATAAATAATCTCTGATTTCGATTACAAAAGGAAACCCGTTTCATTTATTATTATTCCATAATAACAAGAGAGTTTTGGTAACAATTAAGTGCATGATAAAACCTACTCTACTTTGTTCAAAAAAAAATCCCCTACTCTACGAGATATAATAGGAGCAAATTGTTGCCCCCCTTCAAAGCGAATACTATTAAATCGTCAGGTCCAAATTGTTTTTTATTTAGAGTTCAAAAAATCTTGAAAAAAAAAGAGGGAACGCTAGAGACTGAATTCGATGTTCGAAAGTAACTGATAGCAGTAATGTTCTACGGTACAGGTAAAGTTGGGTGATGGAGATGAAGATCATGAGAACACCGTAGAAAGCGTTAAAACATTATTGGAACACAAATTGCAACTGGAAATAACAGCTAGTGTAGTGACTAAAACTCGGATGTTTCGCTGGAACTCATTAAAGTCTTGTCTTTTTGTATCGTCAGCGGAGCGCTCCCAGGAAATTCAGACTGAGAATGAGGCACAGCCAGCAATGCATGGAAATATGAAGAGAAACTCTGTGTCATTCAAATCATGGAGCAAACTGGATAAAGAAAAAATTATACAAAGCGAGTACAAGGTAATTAACTTACTCATATCTTGCATGCATCCAACCTTTATTCACTTGACCGACTCAGCAACCCATCACGGCGCAACTAATCCAGATGTTGGCCCTGTATGGTCGTGTGGCAAACAAATTCCACACAGGCGGTTGCCCATCCGGGATCCATGAATGAAGCTCAACCACCTTTTCATCAGTAGAATTGTTTGAACGCCCAATAACAATCAGCCGGTCACCACACGCTCGGAAACCCATGTCCCAACCCTTTCTAATCCTAGACCGTAGAGGCAATTTTCCGAGAGTGATCCACCTGTTGTCCAGCTTATCATACTGCTTCAACTCATTATTCTCACTGTAATCGGCGGCATAAAGCTCATTGTTGACAACTGCAAGGAGCAGAGGAGCTCCCTGGCTTGTCTCGTTGAGCCCCTGAGACATGTTGTCGATGACCCTCCATGACTGCAGGTTCAAGTCACACTCCTCACCGCATGTCAATACCACGTCGCTACTGCTACGACCACTGATCACACAAAAGTTGCCGTTCATGAAGGCGCCCGAGCATCCGTACCTAGCCCTATTCATGCTGGGAATGGGTGTCCATGTATGTGTCTCCGAGTCATATATCTCTGGGAGCTAAATACACTATGAGAAGAATCACACCCTCCGGCGGCATACGCCTTTTCACCGACACTTGCTGACCCAAACAAGAACCGCGGGGTGTTCATCGCATCAGCCACCCCTGTCCATGAATTGGTAAGGATGCTATATCTCAAGGCAACCCTTGCGGACCAAAACACCAGCAGCTCAGTTCCTACAGCGAGCGCCTGCCAAGTATAGGCTTGAGCCGGTGGCATGTTGGGCAGTTGGATCCAGCGCCCAATGGACGGGTCATAAGCCTCCCACTCCGGAGGATTATTACCGCAAGAGAGGTAGAGCCAGTGCTCTGCAACCCCATTCTTCCGACGCAGGCGGTAGATGTCACCGTTGCGAACCACCGAATTGACATCACGGTTGAGGGAGGCGATGGAGGCATAGTCCCACCTGGACAGACGGTGCAGGCAATAGATGAAGAGTTCCCAACCTATCACATCAGTGGTATTGCTCCACGAGACCTTCCTAGAACTTCCGAAAGATGTATTAAAAATGGTATGCTCAGATTTGGATGGCGATGCCTATAAGCTATGCTAAATTCTGTTAGTTCTGATGATAATATGCATGTTTTGTAATGAAAAATTACTGATCTGAAAGGAATTCTCTCATAATATGTATGCATGTTTTTAATGGAAATCATAACTACAGGTTATGCAGAAACACCAGAGGTATTTTCCTGTAACCGCCAAGTCTACAGGCGATCTGCTACCATATTTTATTACTGTGAGATGGTTTTTGCACCTTTATATACTTTACAAGTGGATAGTGATTACCATCTTTGTTCTAATTCAGTGTTTTGTTGCTAGGTCGCTAATGGTTCTATTAGTGAAGAGGTGGTCCGTAAAGGCAATGAAGCTGTACTCAGGTTATGCACAGGCCCAAATGAAAATTTTGTGAATCATTATTTTACTGTGCAAATTTTTATTTTAGAGCCAAAGAATTCACACAAACAAACAGTAGCATAGGCAAACCACTAGCATTGTTTTGAGTTCTTCTCTTGCCCTCTGATTTTGTTTTTGTTTGGAAAGATAACTTTAGTCAACTGTACGTTCTGAATTGGCATACAAATACAGGGCAAGGTATGAGGATGCTAAGTTCTTCTATAACATGGATACACAAAAGAACTTGTCTGAATTCCGAGGCCAGCTCAAGAGCATTCTCTTTCATGTGAGTTGCGCTGACTTTTTTTTTACCATAAGTTTTCAAAATCTCGATTTTGAACATAAAAATATATCAGAAGATGCTGAATTTTCCTTAGATTATTGCGTTCTGTTTATTCTTATTTTGTCTATATCACATTGAATAGGAAAAACTTGGTACAATGCTCGACAAAATGGTGCGTGTTGAAAATGTTGTTGCAGAGTTGACCCTTGTTCTCGGGATAAATGAGGGGATGATCCCAGTTATCAAAGATGCAGCTTCATTGGCTATGTCAGATCTTGCCACTTCAATTGTTACAGAATTTACTTCACTCGCTGGAATTATGGCACGCCATTATGCTTTAAGGGATGGTCTTCCAGAAGAGGTACATATGTTGCCAACTCTTAATAGGGAAAGTTAGGCCGTTCCTCAACTTTGGCTGAGTAAATTTTCATGTCAAAGATTGCAGAAGCACTGTTTGAGATAACACTTCCAAGGTTCTCAGGCAATGTTTTCCCAAAAACAGATGCTGGTATAGTCCTTGCGGTTGCTGATAGGTACCTCCTGCACATATATTGCCATCGTTAAATATATGCTAAATTGAAAATAGAATAGAATGATGCTATATTCGCCTAAAAATGGTTTTAAATAGCGGGCTATAGCGTTCAGAAGAAGTCCCGCGCTAAGCAACTTTGCTCCAAACACATGAACAAACATTCTAAATAGCGCGCTATAGCATCGCTATAGCATTTAGTAGAGGTCCGCCGCTAAGAGACATAGCCCACTATTTAGAACTATGATATTCGGAGAACCTTGCTTCTGCTAATGATTTTTTATTTATTTTCACAGATTGGACAGCCTAGTGGGTCTGTTCGGAGCTGGATGTCAGCCAAGTTCTTCGAACGATCCATTTGGACTGAGAAGGATCTCTTATGGATTGGTAAGGAGAGCTGAAACTGCAAATATAATTAAATATATAATATTTTTGTACGGTTCCAAGTATTAGTTGATAATATATTTTATACAGGTTCAAATATTGGTTGAGAATAAGAAGAACTTTGACCTCACGAAGGCCTTGACCTTGGTAGCACAGGTGCAGCCTATAAGAATAGACAATGACGTTATAAATGAGGTCAGTATATATTTCACATCATCACTGTGTTACTATGTTCATATGAGTACATGGTTTTTGACAACTCTGATCAGAATTTTCTTAGGTAGTGCAATTTGTAACACGGAGACTGGAACAACTTTTGGTATGTATCTCCTTGACCTCTCACAACAACTTTTGTTACAGATAGTGATAAGGCTGTTCTTCTCCAAGATTCTTGTATTCTACCCTCTTGGGATGTACTGAGAAAAGAAATATAAGATACCCCTTCCGTTCCATAATTCTTGTCGTGGTTTTAGTTCGGATGGAGTACATAGACTATATGTGAATAAATTTTATGTCCTTTCGAAATGACTCGTTGTTTCCTAATTTTTCATCAGGGGGATGAGGGAATTAACTGTGAAATAGTTCGGTCGGTGCTGATGGAGCGTGCGAACTGCCCTTATCTGGCATCACAAACGGCAGCTGAAGTAAGAAATTGTAGTGTTCAAGTTTTATGTGCTTAGCACCTCTGCTGAAATTTATGGAAGCATCCTGGGTTTGTGGTGATGGTCTTGCTGTGTGGAAACTTGCAGATGGAAGCATTTTCAAGAACTGAAGATTTCCCAAAAGTTGTTGAGGCATATTCCAGGCCAGTTCGAATTATACGTGGGAAGCAAATTGAGTCTGCTTGGGAGGTACTGGCTGTTTTTACGTAGACACATGCCATCACAATTGAGTAACAATCTCAGAGCGCAGCCTGAATTAGGAACTAAGCTTGCCGCTGTAGCATCTATCGACGACCTACCTCACCATGAATGCAATATGTAGGTTGACACGAGCGTATTCGAGAAGGACGAAGAAAAAGCCTTGTGGAGCGCGTATTTGGAGGCTACTGACAAGATCCATCCTGGTAACAGAAGACATATTCATTTCTCAAAGTGACATGTATCCGGTCCACAGTTCATACAGCTCACCTGTGCACTATTCTGTTCACCGCTCTTGCAGGTGTTGACGTCAAAACCTTCGCCGAGGCCTCCCTGCTTCTAATACAGCCTTTGGAAGATTTCTTCAACAATGTTTTTGTCATGGCGGTGAGAGTAGAAACTCTTTGTTTTTAAGATGTATTGTGATTCATTTCATTTTACCGTTTGACAGTGTATATATGCACATGCGACTTTGCTGATTAATCTTTGTTTGTATCTCGTGATGGCCCATTGGACAGGAAAATGAGAAGATCCGCAACAACCGGCTGGCACTGCTACAAAAGGTTGCGAGTTTGACGAAGGGGATAGCTGACCTCTCGGTTTTACCAGGGTTTTAGTTAGCATTGGAGTGAGCTGAGAGCGCGCGTCCCATTTTTGAGCTGGTGCCATTAAGTTTGTTGTTCATTTGGTGGAAAATTACTAGAAGAAGAATGAGAATCAGGATGTAATACAAGGTTTTCTGTATTAGTTTGTTGTTTATGCCAGTTTATTACATGCATTTTCTTCTTCTGTGTTGTGTTGATGGGGACCCAGGAAAAACGCTTATCAATACATACACCCCCGCTCCCCACCCCACCCCCACCCCAGCCACATAATTAGTGATCTAAACGATTTTATACTACTGAGTACATATGACATACTATATAATATAATCTCTGCTTGAGCGTGGCTAGCTATAAATAATCTCTGATTTCGATTACAAAAGAAAAAACCGTTTCATTTATCATTAGTACATAGTAATAACTAATAACAAGAGAGTTTTGGTAACAATTAAGTGCATGATCAAACCTACTCTACTAGATATAATAGAAGCAAATTGTTGCCCCCCTTCGAAGCGAATACTATTAAATCGTCGGGTCCAAATTGTTTTTTATTCAGAGTTGGAAAAATCTTGAACAAGAAAAGAGGGCACGCTGGAGACTGAATTCGATGTTGGAAAGTAACTGATAGCAGTAATGTTTTACGGTACATATAAAGTTGGGTGATGGAGATGAGGATCATGAGAACACCGTAAAAAGCATCAAAACATTATTGAAACACAAATTGCAACTGGGAATAACAGCTAGTAGTGACTAAAACTCGGATGTTTCTCTGGAACTCATTCATGTCTTGTCTTTTTTGTATCATCAGTGGAAATTGAGACTGAGAATATCGAGGCACAGCCAGCACTGCATGGAAATACATGTGAAGAGAAAGTCTGTGTCATTCAAACCGTGGAGCAAACTGGATAAAGAAAAAAATTATACAAAGCGAGTAGTACATGGTAAGTAACTTACTCATATCTTGCTTGCATCCAACCATTACTCAGTTGACCGACTCAGCAACCCATCACGGCGCATGCAATCGCTCTGCGCGCCCCGTGTGGCCTTGTCGCAAACACACTCCACATGGGCGGTTGCCCATCCGGGATCCATGAATGAAGCTCCACCACTTTTTCATCACTAGAATTGTTTGGACGCCCAATAACAATCAGCCGGTCACCACACGCTCGGAAACCCATGTCCCAGCCCTTTTTGTTCTTAGACCGTACAGGCAATTTTCCGAGAGTGATCCACCTGTTGTCCAGCTTATCATACTGCTTCAACTCATTATTCTCACTGTAATCAGCGGCATAAAGCTTATTGTTGACAACTGCAAGGAGCAGAGGAGCTCCCTGGTTTGTCTCGTTGAGCCCCTGAGACATGTTGTCGATGACCCTCCATGACTGCAGGTTCAAGTCATACTCCTCACCGCATGTCAATACCTCGAAGCTACTCGTAAGACCACCGATCACATAGAACTTGCCGTCCATGAACGCGCCAGAGCACTTGCGCCTAGCCCTGTTCATGCTGGGAAGGGGTGTCCAAGTATGTGTCTCCGAGTCATACATCTCTGCGGAGCTCAATACATTATTAGTAGAAGAATCGGAGCCTCCCGCGACATACACCTTGTCACCCACACTTGCTGACCCAAACCCGTACCGCGGGGTGTTCATCGCATCAGCATCAGCCAGCCCTGTCCATGAATTGGTAAGGATGCTATATCTCAAGGCAACTATTCCGTAGGACCCAAACACCAGCAGCTCGGTTCCTACAGCGAGCCAGTCCCAGATGGAGATTACAGCCGGTGGCATCTTGGGCACTTGGATCCAGCGCCCAGTGGACGGGTCGTAAGCCTCCCACTCCACAGGACTAGCATTATCATCACCGCAAGAGAGGTAGAGCCAGTGCTCTGCCACCCCGTTCTTGCGACGCAGGCGGTAGATGTCCCCGTTGCGAACCACTGAATTCAAGTCACGGTTGAGGGAGGGGATGGCGCCATAGTCCCACCTGGACAGACTGTGGAGGCAATAGATGAAGAGTTCCCGACCTATCACATCAATGGTATTGCTCCACGACACCACATCCTGCTGCTCTCCACCCTCCTTCGCACCTGACAAAAGTCACCAATTCATCCATTGTCTTACTGAGTAATTTATCACCTGATGACGAAACGTCTCTGTTACATTTACAACTCCTGTTGACTGAAAAGCATACCTGGAGGAAGCAGGCGCGATGAGGACTCTGCTGACCTCCATGATATCCTGCACGAATAGTCAAATCAAGTTTAATTGAATAACTCAAGAGTTACAACAGCAACAGAAATCATTTAGCTTGGACTGGCAGGCACTACCTTTTATCAGCATGGGAACCAGAATCCACAAGTTGCACTTGCACGTCGATCATAGGATTGCCCGGATGATTGCTAACTACACCCATCCTCGAGACATACTGCAGATCAGTAGCCGCACCCCCAAATTTTGCAGACACCTCTCTAAGGCCTGTCATACGCTCGATGCTGATTAATGCAGTACCATGCCGATATTGTTTCCACTTGTCACACGCCGAATAAAGTTCAAGTCGTTGGTCCATTCGGGGGATGGCGTCGAAAACGAGCCTAAGCTTCAAGAGATTAGGCATTGCGTCCGCCTCAAATCTTAGCCAAGCTATTCCACTCATGAACCTCAGCTTCAAGTACTTGAGAGCTGTGAATCCAGCAGCCGTGCCAAAGATTATCTTAACATTAGGTGACTTCTCCACATACAACGACAGAGCGGTGAGGGCAGACAACCCTCTAAGAATATCAACATCCTTTGCTGACAGTCCATCCACAAGAATCTTCAGAATGCATAGGTTGCCAAGTTGGATCTTCCACATGTGCATATCACAAAATACGACCGGGCTGTGCGGTGAGACCTCAAATCTCTGGAGATGGTGGATAGGTCTGTCCAAGATCCACAAAACTCTTGCTTTTGAAGCGTCGCCATGGCTAACTGAGGATCCTTGAGCCACCAGTTTTACCGTTTTCAGGCTGTCATGTTCATACATTAAATAATCCAGAGCATACAAGCTTCTCTCCAGTTGGTCGGAATCTGAAGAAGGCGGTGTATAAATGCAGAGATCCTGCAGGTGGCTCGGCTTGCAAAGGCTCATATCGTCACCAACAGACCAGTCCAGCAGATTTGTGTCAGGAGGAAGACTGAGGTGCAACAAGCGTGGGAGATATATGATGTCCCATGGAACATAAGTGCCTCTTGGTGTATCCATAACATCCAGTGTTTCCAAACACTGCAGCCCTCTCATACGGTTCGGAAGTTTTATGCAGACATCACAAACAATCTTGAGATATCTCAGATGGAACAGTTCAGATATCCCAGTGAGGTCTATAGCCAGGTCTCGGTCGCCATTATGATGGCCAGATAGATTAAGGTTTAGAACACGAACAAGCTTGAACTCTCCAATACAAGGCATGCACTCTGATAATCCAAAAACTCCAAGTGAACGTACTTGTGACTTTCTGATGTTTGCTGGTATCTTAGCATATTTTGCATCACCAAGTTGGAGAGATAGTCGACGGACCTTATGAGAAAGTGTCAAATTCTTCCGATTGTAATCTACTACCACAAGGAAATTCTCTTCAGCTGACTTGTGAGCAATAAGATCATGCACCACGGCATGAACTGTGCAGGACACCACCTCATTATTGAAGTTGATAGACATAGGTTGGACGAATCTCCTATCAACAAGTTCATCGACATACAATCCTGCAACTTCCTCCATGTTTTTTCCTTCACTTGCAGCAACAAACCCTTCAGCCACCCATTGCCTCACCAGATCGTGTTTGAAGATTATGGAGCCCTCTGGATACATACCAAGTTGGAGCAGGCATGTCTTGAGGTAATGAGGAAGGCTGTTGTAGCTGAGGCTCAGTACTTGTCTGGTTCTTTCTGATGTTGAATTTGATGACAAACAAGACACTAATGAATCATGTATGTGAGTCAATAAATCCATTGATACAGAAGGCTGGTTTGCTAACAGACTTGCTATGCTGCTGGTCGCTAGCGGCAAACCACCACATATTTCTACAATTTGGCTTGAAACTTGTTTGAATTCTTCAGGACAGTCACTTTCAGAACCAAAAAGCCTGCCAAAGAATAGCGTCCTTGAGTGATCATCATCCAAAAGTTTCATCTCAAAAACTTGTTCTGGATCATCGCAGCAACATGCTAATGCAACATCTTCAATCTGTGTAGTTGTTATTATTCTGCTTCCTTGACTATACTTGGGGAAAAGCTGATTAATAACATCCCATGCTGATGTATCCCATAAATCGTCAACAATAATTAGATAACTGCATGTCAAGAATGTACGGACGTCACATTTATGTGTCAGGCAAACGGCAAAAACACTTAGATACACTAGAAAAGAATGTAATTTTGGTCCATCCATGTCCAGGTCTTATGGTATTAACCTGAAGTTTAATATTACTGCCAGCATCAAGTTAGTGCTGACTTGAAGTGTAAAGCTAATGTCCATTGACTCGACATGCATGTACTGAAGCTTTTCTAGCTCACTGTAAAGCTTGTCTGAAAAACATCTTTTCAGAAATTGACTATATATCATCATGCCTTTTTAAAATAAAAAATAAAAAGATCAACCTGTAGAGATTTAATGTAGTACATGCGATTCTAAACCATTTGGAAAATAAGTACATCCTATGTGATACAACTAGTACATACTACTCGAATGTGGAAAATAAGTACCTCTTGCCATGTAGATAATTCCTGATATTTTGAGCAGTAATGCAAAGTTCATCAGAAGCGTCTTGGCTAGCTTTGGGTTGCCTCCGCTGGATTTGTGATAGCATGTCGCAGAAAAGCCTCTTCATATCAGGCTTTTTGGACACCCGGATGAAAGCCCGGCAATGGAATTGCCTCCCAATTTTATTGTACAACACTTTGGCAAGCATTGTTTTACCAAGACATCCAGATCCATGAATAGACACCACCTTAAGCGGCTGATCCACGTCATTAGCCAGCGAGTTAATAAACTTGCTCATCCGACCATCAATTACTAGGCCGAAACAAGTTTTCTCACAAGGCATTGGCGGCATTGGCATTATAGGCCCAATGGCTGAATATCTACGTGCCGCCGAGGTGCTACAACACTGGACATGGTACCTCTCGTATCGTCGGATCGCCTCCCGGGCATAAATCCTGAATTCTGCTACCTTTTCAACCATCTGCTGGTACCACTTGAACTTCCTGGGAGCACGGATGACATCAACACGAATGGTTTTGGAGATAACATGTCCTAACACATCAGGAGCTGCATATTCCATCTGTTTCTGCCACTTGAGCCTCTTGGGAATTTTAACATGAGTCATCTTGTGGTCAGATTTGTAGCCAAGAGACTCAGGGGGTACAAAGTTATCAATACAATCTAGGATGTCATAAGATAACTCATGTGCCTCTTTCATCCAGCTCTTGGCTGCCAGGGGAGGGTCCTCCACCTCTACCAGATCTTCAAGGTATGCACCTATTTCTTCAAGATCATCTTTGAGGAATTGCGACCCATCATTGACCCCCTTGTTCAGCCTGCATCCATGAGGACCTAGCATCATGTCAAGCTTCTTAAGAAGGGGTCTCATAGCGCCTAGAGAAACACTGAAACTGACATCCATCTCTCCTCTACCTCCCATTGAAACATCTGAAAAGAAACATAGATGAGACAAAATGATTTAATTTATACAATGGATCTTGCATGTAATACATAACACCAGTGTGTGTCACACTCGTATCTATTCTATTCACATGACTGACATTCAGAAAAGCCAAATTATATAGATTTTGTGCTTTGTACTTCACTCATCGTATCCACCAACACATTTAAATTTCAGAGAAAACAAACTGTTTATATAATTTTCTTGTGGACTTTATTCACTCAAAATGAAGCATCGGAGATACAAGCACAATGAGCACACCTGTTGTCTACATGAGTAGGATGCACGAAACCAACACTAACACACACAAAAAAAAACATAGTCAAAGGGAAAGTTCATAAAAGATTGAGGCTCTGCCTAGTCTAGGACCAGTTCTTTTGGCGGCTTAAAACATAAGCCGCCTCCTCCCCAACTTTTCCCATAAACTGTCTTCCTCATTCATTGTTTTTTTAACTAGTTATGAGATTACTAATCTAGAAGCCTCAACAAATTTTGGGAGCGTCTTATTTTTAATGCTGGAGGGAGGCAGCTTATTTTTTAAGCCGTCCAAAAGAACTGGCCATTATTCAACTAGTTTGGCTGGCGATCCACTCGTAGAACTTGTGGATGAGGTATGTAATTAATCTTGTGTCCGGACGGTTGTGGTCGTATTTTTATGTTTATTTAGTTTGTTTGGTACTCAATGAGGACCTAGCATCATGTCTGGTGCTCAATGACTTGAACTAATCTTGTGTTTTTTTTAGTTTTGTCTGGTACTCAATGATTTGAACTTGTTTTCACGTTTAATAAAATTATTTGTATGCATCTTGTGATGCAGAAGTCCGGGGTACTCCACTTTACAAAAAAAGTATTGTCTGGATGATCCGACTGATGAAAAGTGATGGGCGTCTTGGCCCAATCTAGATACTTTGTGACAGTCGGAACTGCCATGTTAACCTCTCTGTTTATCACCTCCAGTGGCTCTTGCTTTCGACGTCTGCAAAAATCATGAGGACTTTCTTGATGTTGGGGGTACCCGAAGGCGTTTTCCCCCTCATCGTTGTCGTTGTCCTTGCTCTCGATGGGCTCTTCTCGCTTCTCCTGCTTGAGCAGACGACACTTCCAAGTGGTGTGCTTGGGCAAAACGAGGTTGGCATCTTCATCCCATTTGGTTTGAATCTAGTAGGGCTGGTTCAGGATGTTGGCCTTGAGCTCGCTCTTCTTCTTCGCCACCCAATCCTTCTTCTGTTTCTGATTTCCGTTGCTACTACCTTGTCCAGACATGGCTGTAGTCTATTCCGTGCCGACGGACTCGACTTTTTGTTTTTTGTTTTTACCTGCATTGCCACCCGACTGAGGAGCTTTGGGGACGCGGCTCTTGCCGCTACTGAGGCGGTCTTCTTCTTCATCGTTGGCGTACCGACTGGCAATCTCCATAGCCCGACTGAGGGACAGAACATCACACCCACCGAGCTTTAGGATGAGCTTGCGGTACCCGAGGCCTGCCTTGAAGGCACATATAGCCCCACGCCCTGTCACATTGTCCACCGTGTTGTCTAGGGTGGTCCAACGTTGGATGTTCCTCTGCTGCAACTCAGTCAGTCCACCCAGGCAGTTGTAAGTGCCTTTGAACGTCTTGACAAACACTCGGGCCAGGTCTTCCCAGCTGTAAATACTGCTAGCGGGCAGCTGATTCAGCCGTGCCCTCGTCGATCTTCCAGCATGAGAGGTAGGTGCCTCATCACGACAAAATCATTGATGTCGCCGATCTGCCACTCGGTAATCTTCCAACCAAATTTCTAGCTTGCATTCGTAGTTGAACATGCCGATCCCCATTGCCAACCTATAATTGGAGGGAATCTTAGCCTCCCGAATGTATTTGCTGAAAAACTCGAGGCCCGAAATGCCCCGACCACTCGGCCTCTTTGCTAGCTCTGGCCCTGTCGACCACGCCCTGAGCGATGATGGACATAGCATTGAGTGGGGGCACTTGGAATTCTTCATCCCCGTAGTTCCTCCGCCGAGTGGCATTCCGCCTTCGGTCATCTTCATAAGGCCGCCTATCGTCATAGGACTGATATTCGTATGAGACATCCCTCGGAGGGCGCGTCCGAGTGCGACGACAGTCTTCGCCTCTTCGGTCCCCATATTGGTCTCTTAGAGGAGGATAATGCTAGTGCCTCCTCGGCGCGAGTGGGCCGTGAGCCTACTGCACCATGTCCACCCATACGGACTTGTTGAATGCCTTCCCCTGCTGCCAAATCAGACAACTGAAAGGAGTCAGCGATCCGAGTCGGCGCGGCCAAATTTTGCAGCGAGGTGCACATCACATGGTAATTACACGACTGCTCATTCTAGAACAACCGCTTGAGATGCCGACTGGAGCTGGGCTGCTCCCGAGTCATGCGACCGTCAAGTGACTTCTGGGGCCGCTCAAGCCGTTCGCTCTCGGCCAGAGTGGCCTGACGCATGGCTTCCAAGGCGATTGCCTCCGAGATTGTCGCGGTGATAGGAGTGAGCAGAGCATGCTCGTTCCTATGCCTAAGTTCCTCCCGCTGCTCCCGAGTGAGAGGTTGGGGGACACAGGGGTCATCAACGTTGTCGTCGTGGTTGTTTCCGTCACGCCTGCGGGAAGTCCCATCGTCGAACTCAGAAGGACCTACGTTAGTTCCTGCCATCAGAATCTATCCAGCAGGTTCGCTGCTATCACACTCGGACTCCACAGAGGAGTCGCCGTGCATGGAGGTGAGTAAATCGAGGGTGGCCTTGTCGGAGTCGAGCGTGGCCACATGCTCGGCCGTGGTCTGAAGAGCCACGACTTGCTTGATCCAGCGCTGGAGCCATGAGCACCTGGAGCTCTTGCAACGACATCCAACTGATAGAAGTGGTGCCGCGCGGTAGGGGACCGATGGCTGCGGGAGTAGGGATCCGAACGAGGATGCACGGAAGTGCGCCGCGCTGCGGGCGGGCAATGCGTCCGTGTCGAACGGAGCTTCCTTCAGCCACGCCATGCTTGATCCAGCGTTGGAGTCGTGAGCACCTGGAGCGCTGGCGACGGCATCCAACTGATAGAAGTGGTGCCGCGCGGTAGGTGACCGATGGCTGCGGGAGTAGGGATCCGAACGAGGATGCACGGAAGTGTGCCGTGCTGCGGACGGGCAATGCGTCCGTGTCCAGCGGAGCTTTCTTCAGCCACGCCATGCTTGATCCAGCGTTGGAGTCGTGAGCACCTGGAGCGCTGGCGACGGCATCCAACTGATAGAAGTGCTGCCGCGCGGTAGGTGACCGATGGCTGCGGGAGTAGGGATCCGAACGAGGATGCACGGAAGTGTGCCGTGCTGCGGACGGGCAATGCGTCCGTGTCCAGCAGAGCTTTCTTCAGCCACGCCATGCTTGATCCAGCGTTGGAGTCGTGAGCACCTGGAGCGCTGGCGACGGCATCCAACTGATAGAAGTGGTGCCGCGCGGTAGGTGACTGATGGCTGCGGGAGTAGGGATCCGAACGAGGATGCACGGAAGTGTGCCGTGCTGCGGACGGGCAATGCGTCCGTGTCCAGCAGAGCTTTCTTCAGCCACGCCATGCTTGATCCAGCGTTGGAGTCGTGAGCACCTGGAGCGCTGGCGACGGCATCCAACTGATAGAAGTGGTGCCGCGCGGTAGGTGACCGATGGCTGCGGGAGTAGGGATCCGAACGAGGATGCACGGAAGTGTGCCGTGCTGCGGACGGGCAATGCGTCCGTGTCCAGCGAAGCTTTCTTCAGCCACGCCATGCTTGATCCAGCGTTGGAGTCGTGAGCACCTGGAGCGCTTGCGACGGCATCCAACTGATAGAAGTGGTGCCGCGCGGTAGGTGACCGATGGCTGCGGGAGTAGGGATCCGAACGAGGATGCACGGAAGTGTGCCGTGCTGCGGACGGGCAATGCGTCCGTGTCCAGCGAAGCTTTCTTCAGCCACGCCATGCTTGATCCAGCGTTGGAGTCGTGAGCACCTGGAGCGCTTGCGACGGCATCCAACTGATAGAAGTGGTGCCGCGCGGTAGGTGACCGATGGCTGCGGGAGTAGGGATCCGAACGAGGATGCACGGAAGTGTGCCGTGCTGCGGGCGGGCAATGCGTCCGTGTCCAGCGGAGCTTCCTTCAGCCACGCCATGCTTGATCCAGCGTTGGAGTCGTGAGCACCTGGAGCGCTTGCGACGGCATCCAACTGATAGAAGTGGTGCCGCGAGGTAGGGGACCGATGGCTACGGGAGTAGTGATCCGAACGAGGATGCACGGAAGTGCGCCGTGCTGCGGGCGGGCAATGCGTCCGTGTCCAGCGGAGCTTCTTTCAGCCACGCCATGCTTGATCCTGCGTTGGAGTCGTGAGCACCTGGAGCGCTTGCGACGGCATCCAACTGATAGAAGTGGTGCCGCGCGGTAGGGGACCGATGGCTGCGGGAGTAGGGATCCGAACGAGGATGCACGGAAGTGTGCCGTGCTACGGGCGGGCAATGCGTCCGTGTCCAGCGGAGCTTCCTTCAGCCACGCCATGCTTGATCCAGTGTTGGAGTCGTGAGCACCTGAAGCGCTTGCGACGGCATCCAACTGATAGAAGTGGTGCCACGCGGTAGGGGACCGATGGCTACGGGAGTAGGGATCCGAACGAGGATGCGCCGCGCTGCGGGTGGGCAATGCGTCCGTGTCCATGCATATGTACAAGGATCAAGTAATGTACATGCATACGTTCTGCATTTTTTTTGCTAACTGAAGAAAATAACAGCAGCAGGGTTTAGGCTAACATAATGGAGGGTTTTCCGTGTTTATAAAGAACGATTATACAAGCAGTAATAGTGCCTATAGCGCAACACGATCGAGTTATGTGAGCATCAAGAAAAGGAAACGGCTCTCCAAGCAAGTTCCATCGGAGTTTCAATTTTGTTTTTTAAGGAGCTAGCAGTAGGGGGATAAAAAAGGAGAGACACGAAGCGTCACCTTGGGTTGGATAAAGAAGGACGACCCTCTCCTCTTCTTTTTCCTCCTCCTCAATAATGCCATGATCCAGCATCTTGTTGCGGGACTCGCCGCACTTTGGGCATGGCTCGGAGCCGACCCTCTTACAGGCTTGGCAGACGAAGGCGGGGCTCGGCCTTGGGGCGCCGTCGACGAGGGTCCTCAGCCCGCCGGCGTGGTGCAACTGCCTAACATCGTCAGGGCCGCCCACGAGCCGGCCGCCCACAAGGAGCTGCGGGAGGGAGAAGGCGCAGCCCCGTGACGCGAGCAACGACTTGAGCTCTCCGCGGTGCGCTTTGCTCGTGGACACGTCGCGCTCGTCCACGGTCAGGCGGTAGCTCCGCAGTAGGGCACGCAAGGCGTAGAGGTCAGCGGAGGCGCGCCCTCTGCGGCGCGACGCGGTGTAGAGAACCACCTCCGGCTGCAGCTCGACCTTGCCGTGCGGCCGAGACGAGGAGCTGCCGCCTGGGTCATACATGTCCGGCGGCCTCATCACCCAAGAGAGAGCGAGTGTGGCGAGGGGAGAGCGTAAGCAGATGGAGACGGGGACAAGTGAAGTACTCTGTGATTCATCTCCTTAATTACATTGTCAAATGCATCGCCTCTACTGCCGTGCCTGCTGCCTTGTGTTTATTAGTATCAAAATTCCTCGGACGCAACGCTTCTTTGTCGATTGCCAGTGGTGCGTTCCCTTGGCCTCTCCTCTTTCTTTTGCGGGAAAATTTGGCTTCTCCCGCTCACGCCTCGCGCTGCTTACTTTCAAACACTGGAATCTGATTGGACAGTCTCATTGGATTCTCATCTGCTCCGGATTTAATAGAGGAGTACTTTGTTCAAAAAAGAAAGAGGAGTACGTACTTTGCTAGTACTATTTTATAGAGACACTTAAATTACAAGTACATCCTTTTTGATTATTACCTCTTTCGAGGAGACTCTGTGTCAGCCGGCCCACGCATGCATGTGAGATGAGACAATACGGCACGGTCACACCTGGAAAACAGTGTCAATACGGCACGCGTGCATGCCATATGAGGTCGTACCCTCACCCTCACCACATCATGTGGCATGCACATGGGAAACAGTGGTAGGACCTGCATTGGACAATCCATGTTGAAACCATGGCGGAAAGGCCCCTCGGAGTTAATTTGCCCGTGACTCTTTTCGATTGTTCGTGTTTTGATTCTATAAGAAGTGTTGGCATATTATCAAAAGTGACCAGGACCGGATGAGTTTTCAGCTGAATTCTATAAGAAGTGTTGGCATATTATCAAAGGTGACCTTCTTCCGATGTTTCATGACTTGTTTAATGGGCACTTGCAGTTATATCACCTTAACCTTGGGACAATCACGTTGTTGCCAAAGAAGGAGGGGGTGGTGCCTATTGACCAATTCTGACCTATTTGCCTTCTTAATGTGAGCTTCAGTATATTCACTAAAGTCGGAACCAATAGGCTGACGCAGATTACACACGCGGTGGTGCAACCGAGCCAATCTGCGTTCATGCCTGGTCAAAATATTCTAGAGGGGGTGGTTGTGCTCCATGAAACCCTTCACGAAATTCATTCGAAGAAACTAGATGGGGTTGTCTTCAAGGTGGATTTCGAGAAGGCATACGATAAAGTTAAATGGCCTTTCCTTCAACAAGCTTTACGTATGAAGGGTTTTGACAAGCTATGGAGAAAGCAAGTCGAATCTTTTGTATAAAAAGGGAGCGTTGGAATTAAAGTGAATGATGACATGGGTCATTTATTCCAAACTCAAAAAGGTCTCCGTCAGGGAGACCCAATGTCCCCTATCCTATTTAATGTCGTTGCCAGTGGTGGAGCTAGCGAATTGCCAAAGCTTGGGCATGTCGTAACTAAAGTTTCCTTTGGTTTATCAGTTTTTTAATCAAATTTCGTAGTTGGTTGTGTTCGATCTTTAATACATATGCTCTTCTCACCAGATCTTTTTGCCTATGAAAGAGGCAGCCAAACAGGCTAGAGGTGCAGCTTATCGATTCACATTCGTTTTCCATGCAGTCTGATCGAGAGAGATCCATGAGTTTTTTTAGGAAGAGATATTTTTTTAGACATTGAGGCATAGAGATGCACGAGTTGACTCTACCCTGTTGTGGCCCATGGAGGAAATAATGAATGGGCCTATGGCGTTCCATGGTCCTAGTTTGGAATGAGTTAGCCCAAAAGGGAAAGAGGGCTTCTAAACTAGCCCAATTCGTGAAGCCGATGTATTTTATACCATATTCCCGTATGTTTTCAGCGATCGTGGCCATTGTGATGGCTCGGCTGGTCGTAGAAGTACAAGAAATTGGCAGGGTCGAGCCCGGGCACGTGCCCAAGGTGCCCCTACGGTAAAATCGCCCCTGGTCGTTGTGGACATGCTCGCTGTTTTGATAGGAAAGGCTAAACAGGAAGGCCTAGTAGGTGGTTTAGTGCCTCATCTAGTCGATGATGGGGTGTGCATTCTACAATACGCTCATGACACTATCTTTGCATGGAGCATGACATACCGAAAGCAAGAAATATGAAACTTATCCTCTGCTTATTTGAACAACTGTCGGGTTTGAAAATTAACTTTCACAAGAGTGAATTGTTCTACTTTGGAAGAGCCAAAGTGGAACAAGAGAATTATAAACAGTTGTTCGGATGTAAATTGGGTAGCATGCCGTTTTGCTACTTAGTCATACCTATTCACCATCGTAAGTTATCCAACCAGGAGTGGAAGAGGATAGAGGATCGATTCGAGAAGAAGCTTATCTGCTGGAAGGGCAAGCTTCTATCTTACGAGGAAGGTTAATTTTGATTAACTCGGTCCTCACGAGTATGCCTATATTCCTCTTGTCCTTCTTTGAGATACCAGTAGGTGTACGGAAAAGACTGGACTTCTATCGATCCTGTTTCTTTTGGCAGAGTGATGAGGTTAGGATAAAATATAGACTGACTAGATGGGACATTATATATGTCGACCCAAAGACTAGGGAGGTCTGAGAATTGAAAACCTAGAAGTCAAGAATAGATGTCTGCTCAGTAAGTGGCTGTATAGACTATCTGTTGAGACTGATGGCATGTGGGTACAAATTTTACGTAAAAAAGTACCTACATTCCAAAACACTTGCCCAGGTTACTATTAGGCCGACTGATTCTCCATTCTAGAAAGGTCTGATGAAGGTTAAGGCTCAATTTTTTCACAGAACTAAGTTCGTCATTGAAAATGGAGAGACAACCCGGTTTTGGGAAGATACGTCGCTGGGGAGACGCCCTTAGCCGTACAGTATCCATCTCTGTATAATATTGTGCAACGTAAAGAGGGATATGTTGCCATAATACTACAGTCCACTCCTCTAAACATCTAGTTTAGGCGCACTTTGATAGGACATCGGTGCGCGGAGTGGTTACATCTAGTCAAAAGACTTATGAATGTGCATCTTACGGAAGAGGCCGACAAGATTACATGGCAGCTCACTGCCTCTGGTATATTTTCAGTTAAATCTATGTATCTTGACCTCATAAACACGACAACATTGTCCAAATCCATTCACATTTGGAAGGTCAAGGTTCCTTTGAGAATCAAAGTTTTCATGTGGTTTGTTCACAAGAAGGTGATTCTTACTAAGGACAATCTTGCAAAGCGCAATTGGCGAGGTAGTACGAGATGTAGTTTTTGTGATCATCATGAGACCATCCAACACCTTTTGTTCAATGTCCATTAGCGAAACTTTTATGGCAAACTGTTAGAGTCACTTTAAATATTGCTCCTCCAGATAGCATAAACACGTTGTTCGGGGCGTGGCTAAATGTAGTGGATATCAACGCCACCAAACATATATGCATATGAGTTTGTGCACTTCTCTGGGTTATATGAAATTGCAGGAATGACATGAATTTTAACAGACAAATACGTATACATCTCTTGGAGGTTTTACACAGGGCGTCGGCGTGGATCCATACGTGGTCGTTACTCACTCCTGCGGAAACCAGGGAGCCTTTGGTTACTGAGTCTGCTCGGTGGGAGATGGTAGCGCGGGATATATCAACCGGTTTGAATGGCAAACCATTAATATGATAGATGGATAGACATCTATGCTTATTTTTGCCGGTTGTGTCTATTTCTTGTTTTGCTTTTTGAACCTTGTTATTGCTCCTTCAGAACTCGGTTGTGACCGCGGACCATTTGTTACTTTCATTTAAATAAAGGGGTCGTATGCATCTCGCTGATGCAGAGGTCAGAGGTAACGCTCCTTTTAAAAAAAAAATCCTACGGCAAGACCTAAAAAATATACTCTTTTGCTCGGCTCAAGAGGTCTTTAACTTGATCTGTTACAAATAAAGCCTAGGTTTGAAACGCTAGGGAAGTCACCAAATCGGCATGATAGCAAAGAGGACAAACTTGCCTAATTTTAATTTGCATTCAGTTGATGCTGTTTAGATAAAGAAAATTGGCGAGGATATGTACCTAGGGTAGGATCCTAGGCAAGGCCCACGTACCCTACCTAAGGACACTACATGGGAGGACTTGAAGATCCAGCATGAACTTCCGAGTGGATCCCTGGAGACGTCCAAGACCACTCGACAGTAATCCACTCGGAGCTCCTCCTCTCACTCGGCAGTCGCGTGTCACTCGAAAGACTTCGCTTTACTCGACGCCAGAAGACTAGAAGTCATCATCAATAGCCCAACGGGCAAACGCTAGTTCAATGGTTATTAATAGCTTTTATTATGTACGTTACCAGTAACGGTAGACTACCCCACGATCAGACTCTTAGATGCGGGATAATTATGAGGGGCAGCGAACTCTATATAAGCTGCCCTTCCCCTCCTGCACAAGGGTTAGCAACTATTGTAATCTCAACATTCCACACGACATAAAGCTCCCGAGCACTGAGACGTAGGGCTGTTACCTCCAGAGAGCGGTCTGAACTCATACATCTGTGTGTACATCCTCGCCGTAGCTAGGACTCTGCCCTCTCCATTCGTACCCCTACCATCTACTATCAGGCTCGTTCGCACGACAGTTGGCGCCCACCATGGGGCAGGCGTCTAAGCGACTTCCGACGAGGTTGCGATTTTCATCCTTCGACATGTCTTCCAGCAGTGTTTTTGCTCTGGGCCACGAGATCCGTTTCGGAGCACTCACCTTCATAGCCGACGATTCGGCATGGCCCCAGGAGGCGCCTCTCGATGTTGAGGCGCTCCCAGTCCGCGGGGCCACGCATTTCCGTGCGAGTCCCTGCGGCGTGTTGCTGCATCAGCCGTCGACCCCCTACACGTCGGCTCCTCTCGCCGTTCGCGGTAGCAAGCGGTCCGGCCGCTCACAACTCCAGCGGTGGGTCGAACACACAGCAACGCGTCAAGCTTCTTCGCAGGTTGCAGCACTCGAGCCTGCCAAGTCCCTTCATGGCTTGTTCGAGTAGGATTCCGATCCGTCCGACGTGCCTTCCGAGTGCGAGAGCTGTGATCCCGCAATGGAGGTCTTGATGGCGGGCTCTCATCAGAGTTCACCGACTAGCTTCGATCATGGCAAGCGCGAGGCTGGAGGCCCGTCGAACGTGCAGCTGCATCGCGATGAGGAGGTCCTTCATACCCCCATCGTCGGCGCGACTGCCGAGGCCCAAGCTTTGGAGGCCGCACGTGTTCTTCTGGAAGAGCTCCAGGCAGAGATCGATGAGCATGCCCGCCAGCGCCCACCACACCCAAGTCGACGTCATCGGCAGCTGTTTCCGACTGGATCTCACGATGGCGTTGAGGTATACCGAACTCAGGTGCTTAATGTTGCTGCTACTGCTAGGATAGCAGATTCCATTCAGTCGTCCCGGCCAGAGGCTGTTAGAGGGCTGTTGCAGATCAGAGCACTGTTGGATGCAGCACAACGTCATAATTCAGCAGTTTTTTAGTCCTGTCACAAGATATATAGTAATTCACCCAAGGAAGAGACCGTTCAGTCGGCACACAACCCTGGATCGCCCTCGCATCGTCAAGGAGGCAGTTTTCGTGAAGGGCAAGACAGAGATCAACATCACCGCGAAGACCACCGTCGAGTGCCCACTCCTCCGTGGAGTGGTCCGTACGCGCCCCGGCGCTAGGACGACAGGCACTCCTTCGGTGATGAGCGGGACGCGGACTTTGACGCCCACACCTACCATGTTCAGAAGCGGATCGACAAGAGCAAAGCCTACAGAGAAGGACACGGCAGAGATCTTTCGAGTGGAAGCTCAGCTGTGGTGTCTGGTCCAGAGTGTATCAACAGAGCTATACGTTCTGCAGAGATTCCCCCCAACTTCAGAATGGCGGCGGGGATCGGAAAGTTTTCTGGTGAAATAAAACCAGAGACTTGGTTAGATGATTACCGAGTGGCTATTCAGATTGGCGACAGAAATGACAATGTCGCAATGAAGCACCTGCCCATCATGTTGGATGGTTCAGCTTGATCTTGGTTGAATCGTTTGGCTCCTTCCAGCATACATTGTTGGGAAGATCTTGCCCGAGTGTTTGTCCGGACCTTTGAGGGCACTTGCAAGCGCCCCAACGGTCTGGTTGACTTACAACACTGCGTCCAGAAGCCCAATGAAACCTTAAGGGACTATATTCAGTGATGGTCCACCCTGCATCATATGGTGGAAAATGTGTCGGAACACCAGGCTGTTTGTGCCTTCAAGGCCGGTGTGAGATACAGGGAGTTCTACCTGAAGTTCGGGCGCACTAGTGACATTTCACTAGGCAAGATGATGGAAATTGCCACTCGCTATGCCAATGGTGAGGAAGAAGACCGCCTGCGTAGCGGCAAAGGAAAAGCAGTCGCCAACGAGTCTGGCGGCGGCAACAATAGGAAACAGAAGCGGAAGGCTGAAGACCCAGCTCCGGCAAAGGCAGCAGCTGGCGACTCAGTCGAAGAACAACGGCAAGGCCAAGGCTCAGTATGACCCCAAGAAGGGGATGGGTCAGTCAGGAACAGATATCTTGGATCAGCTATGTGTGATTCACACGAGGAAATATGCACAAGGCAACCTGGTTTTGCCCAAGCACACCACCCGACAGTGTCGAACCCTCATCCAACAGTTCAAGGGAGACCAATCGAGTGGGAAATCTCCTAAAAAGAAGATGAAGATGAAGAGAAGGAAATATTCCCGGATGTCACTGCTACACTGGTGATCTTTGCTGATGTCAAGAGCAAGAGTCGTCTGAAAGTCATCAATAGAGAAATGAACATGGCTGTGCCAGACACCCCCACCTACCTCAAATGGTCTCAGTATGCTGTCACATTCAACCAGACTGACCATCCTGCTCGTGTGGCCACTCCCAGTCGACAGGCTCTAGTAGTTGATCCGGTGGTGCAGGGGACTTGGCTCAGAAAGGTCCTCATGGACGGCGACAGCGGCCTGAAAATTCTGTATGCGGATACCGTGAAAGGGATGGGCATTCCGATGTCCCGTCTGAGCGAAAGCAGCATGCATTTTCATGGGGTCATCCCAGGAAAGGAGGCCAAGTCACTCGGCCAGATAGCATTGGATGTGACATTCAGAGATAGCAAAAAATTCCGAAAAGAAAAGTTGACATTTGAAGTCGTGGATTTCAAGAGTGCTTACCACACCATCTTGGGTCGACCCGCTTATGCACGTTTCATGGCCCGACCATGTTACGTGTATCTCAAGTTGAAAATGCCAGAAAGGGCGTGATCACGGTCACTGGCAGTCGACAGCGGGCCGAAGAGTGTCTCCAGCAAGGGTCCAAGATCGCCGATCAACAGATGGCCATGGTCGAGTTGGAGGAGTACAAGAAAACCGCTGACCCTGCTGATTTGCTCCACGCAAAAAAGCCGGCTTCCGAGTCGGCATTTCAATCGGCAGGGGAAGTGAAGAAGGTGCACATCCACCCGACGAATCCAACTGCTGCCTCGATGAATATCTCAACAACACTCGACAGTAAATAGGAAGCCGAGCTCATCCAGTTCCTCCGTGAGAACTGGGATATCTTTGCATGGAAGCCTGCTGACATGCCGGGGATTCCCAAGGAGCTGTTTGAGCACCGTCTGCAAGTGGATCCGAAAGCCAAGCCCGTCAGGGAGCATTTGCATCGATCCGCGGCGGAGAAGCGCAAGGCAATCAGAGAAGAAGTGGCCCGTCTCTTGCAAGCCAAGTTCATTCGGGAGATTACCACTCCGAGCGGCTCTCGAATGTTGTGATGGTGCCCAAGAGAGATAAGTCGGTGCACATGTGCATTGACTTCAAACATCTCAATAAGGTGTGTCCAAAAGACCATTTTCCGCTCCCCCGCATAGATCAAATTGTTGACTCGACAGCAGGGTGTGAGCGATTATCGTTTTTGGATGCCTATTCTGGGTACCATTAGATCCGTTTGTTTGGCCCGGACGAAATAAAAACAGCCTTCATCACCCCGTTTGGGTGCTTTTGCTACATGACCATGCCTTTTGGTCTTAAGAATGCTGGCGCTACTTTTATGCACATGATTCAGAAATGTTTACCCGACCAGATCCCTCGGAATGTCGAGGAGTACATGGACGATATAGTGGTCATGTCCCGCAAAGGTTCCGACCTGCTGGCTGACTTGGCCGAGACATTCGCCAATCTGAGGCAATTCGACATAAAGCTGAATCCGGCCAAATGTACCTTCGGTGTCCCTGGCGGCAAGTGTTGGGTAAAGTTGCATGGGAAACAAAAATTTTCTTATGCACACGCAAGATCTATCCATGGTGATGAGCATCTACGAGAGGGAAAGTGGATCTACGTACCCTTCTAGATCAATAAGAGGGAAGCGTTATGAAACGCGGTTGGTGTAGTCGAACGTCTTCGCGATCCAAATCGCCGAGCATCCCACGATCTCATCACGATCCGTCCCGCGAACTCATCACGATACGTCCCGCGATCTCGTCACGATCCGTCGTGCAAACTCATCATGATCCGTCTCGCGAACTCAGCATGATCCGTCTCGCGATCTTGATCACGGTCCTTCCGATCTAGCGCCGAACGGACGACACCTCCGCCTTCAGCACACGTACAGCTCGATGACGATCTCCGCCTTCTTGATCCAGCAAGAGGGAGCGGAGAGGTAGAAGAGTTCTCCGGCAGCGTGACGGTGCTTCGGAGATGGTGGTGGAGCTATTCCGGCAGGGCTTCGCCTAAGCACTGCAGAAATCCGATCTAGAGGAGAAACTATGCACTAGCGGAACGGGCAGCACGTGGCTAAAAATCTTGTGCCAAAAACCCTAAAACCTCCAGTAGATAGAATAGGAAGAGAGGAGGAGGCTTGGCCCTCAAAGGACCAGCTCTTGGGTTAGCCGAATCAAGGAGGAGAGGAGGATTCCTCCTCCAATCCTAGTAGGACTAGGTTCCTCCTTATTTTTGCCTTTTTGCCCTTTTCCACCTTTTTCTCTTTAGGTTTTCTTCCCAGCTGCATGGGCCTTGTGTGGGACTTCCACCAGCCCACTAAGGGCTGGTATTTACTGTCCCACAGCCCCTGTAGCCTCTTGGGTCGAAATACCCCTCCCGATGGTCTCCCGGTACATTACCGGCACTCCTGGTACACTACCGATAAGCCCAAAACTTTTCCGGCGACCAAAATAGGACTTCCTATATATCAATATTTACCTCCGGACCATTCCGGAGCTCCTCGTGACGTCCGGGATCTCATCCGGGACTCTGAACAACCTTCGCTCACTACCATGCATAACTCTATACTACCGAAACGTCACGGAACCTTAAGTGTGCAGAGCCTCCGGGTTCGGGAACTATGTAGACATGAACGAGACACCTCTACGGTGAATAACCAATAACGGGACCTGGATGCCCATATTTGTTCCTACATATTCTACGAAGATCTTTATCGGTCGAACCTCTATGTCAAGGATTCAGTTAATCCCGTATGATGTTCCGTTTGTTTTTCGGTATGTTACTTGCCCGAGATTCGATCGTCGGTATCTCCATACCTAGTTCAACCTCGTTACCGGAAAATCTCTTTACTCGTTCCGTAATACAAGATCCCATGACTAACAATTAGTCACATTGCTTGCAAGGCTTATTGTGACGTTGTATTACCGAGTGGGCCCCAAGATACCTCTCCGTCACATGGAGTAACAAATTCCAGTCTTGATCCATGCCAACTCAACAGACACCATCGGAGATACCTGTAGAGCACCTTTATAGTCACCCAGTTACGTTGCAACGTTTGATACACACAAGGTACTCCTCCGGTGTCAGTGAGTTGCATGATCTCATGGTCATAGGAACATATACTTGACATGCAGAAAACAGTAGGAATAAACTGACACGATCATATGCTATGTTTGTAGTTTGGGTCTTGCCCATCACATCATTCTCCTAATGATGTAATCCCTCTATCAAATGACATCTCATGTCCATGACTAGGAAACCATAGCCATCTTTGATCAACGAGCTAGTCTATTAGAGGCATACTAGGGACATGGTGTTGTCTATGTATCCACACATGTATCTGAGTTTCCGATCAATACAATTATAGCATGGATAATAAACGATTATCATGAACAAGGAAATATGATAACAACTAATTTATTATTGCCTCTAGGGAATATTTCCAACAGTCTCCCACTTGCCCTAGAGTCAATAATCTAGTTCACATCACCATGTGATACGCATTGTTATGAATCTAACACCCAGTGAGTTCTGAGGTTCGATCATGCTTCGCATGTGAGAGAGCACTTATCGTCAACGGGTCTGTGACATTCAGATCCGAGTGTACTTTGCAAATCTCTATGTCAAACCGTAAACACTGCTACCACACTCCACTTGGTACTATTCCAAATGGCTGCTCCACTATACGTATCCAGATTGCTACTATGAGTCATCCGGATTGGTGTTAAAGCTTGCATCGACGTAACTCTTTACGATGAACTCTTTATCACCTCCATAATCGAGAAAACATCTCCTTAGTCTTTTAGTCACTAAGGAGAATATTGACCGCTGTCCAGTGATCCACTCCTGGATCACTCTTATACCCCTTGACAGACTCATGGCAAGGCACACACAGGTGCGGTACACAGCATGGCATACTATACAGAGCCTATGGCTAAGGCATAGGGGACGATGTTCGTCCTTTCTCTTTCTTCTGCTGTTGTCGAGCTTTGAGTCTCACTCAACTTCACACCTTACAAATCAGGTGAGAACTCTTTCTCCGACTGATCCATTTTAAACTCTTTCAAAATCTTCTCAAGGTATGTACTCATTGAAAGTCTCATCAAGCATCTTGATCTATCTCTATAGATCTTGATGTTCAACAATTAGGTAGCTTTATCCAGGTCTTCCTTTGAAAAACTCTTTTCAAACAACCGTTTATGCTTTCCAAAAATTCTACATCATTTCCAATCAACAATATGTCAACCACATATGCTTATCAGAAACTCTATAGTGCTCCCACTCACTTTATCGCAAATACAAGTTTCTCATAAACTTTGTATAGATTTAAAAACTTTGATCATCTCATCAAAGTGTATATTCCAACTCCGAGATGCTTGCTTCAGTTCATAGAAGAATCACTGAAGCTTGCACACCTTTTAGCATCCTTAGGACTGACAAAACCTTCTGGTTGTATCACATACAACCTTTCCTCAAGTAAACCGTTAAGGAAACGACGTTTTGATATCCATCTGCCAGATTTCATAATTGAGAAATGCAGCAACTGCTAACATAATTCCTACAGACTTTAGCATCACTACGAGTGAGAAAGTTTCATCGTAGTCAACTCCTTGAACTTGTCGTAAACTTCTTTGCAACAAGTCGAGCTTTACAAATGGTGACATTTACCATCAGCGTCTGTCTTCATTTCAAAGATCCATTTGTACTTAACGACCTGCCGTCCAACGAGCAAGTCCACCAAAGTCTATACTTCGTTTTCATACATGGATCCTTTCTCATATTTCATGGCCTCTAACCATTTGTTGGTTTCCGGGCCCATCATCGCTTATCCATAGTTTGTAGGTTCATCATTGTCCAACAACATGACCTTTAAGACAGGGTTGCCGCACCACTCTGGAGCAGTACACGTCCTTCTCGACCTACGAAGTTCGATAGTAACTTGATCCGAAGCTTCATGATCATCATCATTAACTTCCTCTTCAACTAACTTAGGCTTCATAGAAACAACTTCCTGCGCTGCGCTACTCTCTGGTTGAAACAGAGGTTCAATAACCTCATCAAGTTCTATCTTCCTCCCACTCAATTCTTGCAAGAGAAACGTTTCCTCGAGAAAGGACCCAGTTTTAGCAATAAATATTTTATGGTTGGATCTGAGATAGAAGGTTCACCCAACTGTTCTTAGGGTATTTTATGAAGGTGCATTAGCGCTTTGGGTTCGAGCTCATTAGGTGAAAACATTTTCCACACAAGCGTCGCAGACCCAAACATTAGGAAATGACACCTTAGGTTTCTATCAAACTATAATTCACATGGTGTCATCTCAACAGATTTAGATGGTGCCCTATTTAAAGTGAATGTAGTTGTCTCTAATGCATAACCCCAAAATTATAGTAACAAAACGATAATAGATATCATAGCACGCACCATATGCAATAGAGCACGACTATGACGTTAGGACACACCATCACACTATGGTGTCCAGGTGGCGTGAGTTGTGAAACAACTTTCACATTGTCTAAAATTGTATGCCAAACTCGTAACTCAGATATTCACCTCCACGATCATATCGCAAACATTTTTATCTTCTTGTCACGATGATCTTAAACTTCACTCCGAATTTTCTTGAACCTTTCAAACGATTCAAACTTGTGTTTCATTAAGTAAATATACACTATATCTTCTCAAATCATCAGTGAAGGTAAGAAAATAACGATATCCACCTCACGCTACAAGACTCATTGGATTGCATACACCAACATGTATCATTTCGAATAAATCACTTGCCCGCTTCATCAAAACAGAAAACAGGGTCCTTAGTCATCTTGACCAAGAGGCATGGTTCGCATGTCTCAACCGATTCGAAATCGAATGAGTCCAAAGATCCATCAGCATGGAGTTTCTTCATGCGTTTTATACCAATATGACATTTAGCGACAGTGCCACAAGTATGCGGTACTATTATTATTAACATTGTATCTTTTTGGCATCAATGTTATGAACATGTGTATTACTACGATCAAGTTTCAACAAACCATTCTTACTGGGTGCATGACCATTGAAGCTATTATTCATGTAAATAGAATAACCATTATTCTCTAACTTAAATGAATAACCGTGTTACAATGAACATGATCTAATCACGTTCATGCTCAACGCAAAAACACCAAAAAACATTTATTTAGGTTCTTCACTAATCTCGAAGGTAGAGAGAGCGTGCGATGTTGATCACATCAACCTTGGAAACATTTCCAACACACATCGTCACCTCACACTTAGCTAGTATCCGTTTATTTCGTAGATTTTACTTCGAGTTACTAACATTTAGCAACCGAACCGGTATCCAATACCCAAGTGCTACTAGGAGTACTAGCAAGGTACACATCAATAACACGTATATCAAATATACTTCTGCCGACTTTGCCAGCCTTCTTATCTACCAAGTATCTAGGGTTGTTCGCTTCAGCGACCGTTCTCCTCATAATCGAAGCACTTAGTCTCGGGTTTGGATTAGACTTTGGGTTGCTCACTAGAGCTGCAACTGACTTGCTATCCATGAAGTTTCCCTCCTTGCTCTTGCTCTTCTTGAAACTAGTGGTTTTGACTAACCATCAACACTTGACGCTCCTTGTCGATTTCTACCTTTGCGGTGTCAAACATCGCGAACAGCTTAGGGATCATTATTTCTATCACTGGTGTTTTATAGTTCATCACCAAGTTCTAGTAGCTTAGTGACAGTGACTTGGAGAACTATATCAATCACTATCCTATCTGGAAGATCAACTCCCACTCGATTCAAGCGATTGTAGCACCCAGACAATCTGAGCACATGCTGAACGATTGAGCTATTCTCCTTCATCTTGCAGGCAAAGAATCTTGTTGGAGATCTCATATCTCGCAACACGGGCATGAGCCTGAGATCCTAATTTTAGCTCTTAGAACATTTCCGTGACATTCAAAATGTTTCAGAGCCTCAATTCTAAGCCGTAATGCATGACGCACTAAACTATCAAGTAGTCATCAGAACGTGCCTGTCATATGTTCACAACATCTACAAACAACGCTAGAGGGGTTGGCGCACCGAGTGGTGCATTAAGGACATAAGACTTCTGTGCAGCAACGAGGACAATCGTCAGATCATGGAGCCAGTCCGCAATAATGCTACCATCATCTTTCAACTCTATTTCTCTAGGAAAATATAAAATTCAAGGGAGCTACAGCGTGAGCTGGTAATCTACAACACAGTTTGCAAAGACACTACTGACTATGTTCATGATAATGAGTTCAATTAATCATATTACTTAAGAACTCCTACTCAAATTGACATCCCTCCAGTCATTTGTGTGATACATGATCCAAATTCACCAACTCAAGTCTGATCATCACGTGAGTTGAGGTGGTTTCAATGGTGAACATCATCATGTTGATCATATCTACTATATGACTCATGTTCAACCTTTCAGTCTCTTATGTTCCGAGGCCATGTCTGTACATGCTAGGCTCGTCAAGTTTAACCCGAGTGTTATGCATGTGCAACACTGGCTTGCACCCGTTGTATGTGAACGTAGAGTCTATCACACCCGATCATCACGTGGTGTCTCAACACGACGAACTTTCGCAACGGTGCACACTTGGGGAGAACACAATTCATCTTGAAATTTAAGTGAGGGATGACCTTATAATGCTACCGTCGTCCTAAGCAAAACAAGGTGCATAAAAGGATTAACATCACATGCAAATCATAAGTGACATGATATGGCCATGAACTTGTGCTTTTGATCTCCATCTTGAAAGCACCGGCATGATCTCCATAGTCACCCGCAAGACACCATGATGTCCATCATCTTGATCTCCATCAATGTGTCGCCATCGGGGTTGTCGCGCCCAACATACTTCTACTACTATTGCTACCGTTTAGCGATAAAGTAAAGCATTACACAGCGCTTAATGATTGACACACAGGTCATACAATAATTAAAGACAAACCTATGGCTCCTGCCGGTTGCCGTACTCATCGACATGCAAGTCGTGATAATCTATACATCACATGATTATCTCATACATCACATATATCACATCATGTAATTGGACATATCATATCACAACATACCCTGCAAAAATAAGTTAGACGTCCTCTAATTGTTGTTGCATGTTTTACGTGGCTGCTACGGGTATCTAGCAAGAACAATTCTCATCTACGCAAAAACCACAACGATGATACACTAGTTGCTTTTCAACCTTATCAAGGACCGCCTTTGTCGAATCCGATCCAACTAAAATGAGAGAAGCTGGCACCCGCAAGCCATCTATGCAACAAGTTGCGGTCGAGGGAACAGGTCTCTCGTAAGCGTACGAGTAATGTTGGTCCGGGCCGCTTCATCTCACAATACCGCTGAACCAAAATCCGACCAAGGGAGGAAGCAATCTAAGCATCAACACCCACAAACCTTTTATGTTCTACTCGAGATCTCATCTACACATAGACGTAGCTAAAGATGCCACTGTTGGGTAACGTTGCATGGGAAACAAAAATTTTCCTACACACACGCAAGATCTATCCATGGTGATGAGCATCTACGAGAGGGAGAGTGGATCTACGTACCCTTGTAGATCGCTAAGCGGGAAGCGTTAAGAAATGCGGTTGGTGTAGTCAAACGTTTTTGCGATGCAAATCGCCGAGCGTCCCGCGATCCAATCACGATCCGTCCCGCAAACTCATCATGATCCGTCCCGCGATCTCATCACGATCCGTCCCGCGAACTCATCACGATCCGTCCAGTGAACTCATCATGATCCGTCCCGCAATCTCGTCATGATCCGTCCCGCAATCTCGTCACGATCCGTCCCGCAAACTCATCACGATCCATCCCATGAACTCATCACGATCCGTCTTGCGATCTTGATCATGGTCCTTCCGATCTAGCGCCGAACAGATGGCACCTCCGCGTTCAGCACATGTACAACTCGATGACGATCTCTGCCTTCTTGATCTAGCAAGAGGGAGCGGAGAGGTAGAAGAGTTCTCCAGCAGCGTGACGGCGCTCCGGAGATGGTGGTGGAGCTATTCCGGCAGGGCTTCGCCTAAGCACTGCAGAAATCAGATCTAGAGGCGAAAGTATGCACTAGAGGAATGGGCAACACGTGGCTAAAAATCTGGTGCCAAAAACCCTAAAACCTCTAGTATATATAAGAGGAAGAGAGGAGGAGGCTTAGCCCTCAAAGGACCAGCTCCTGGGTCGGCCGAATCAAGGAGGAGAGGAGGATTCCTCCTTATTTTTGCCTTTTTGCCTTTTTCCACCTTTTTCTCTTTGGGCTTTTCTTCCCAGCTGCATGGGCCTTGTGTGGGACTTCCACCAGCCCACTAAGGGCTGGTATTTACTTTCCAACAGCCCATGTAGCCTCTTGGGTCGAAATACCCCTCCCGATGGTCTCCTGGTACACTACCGGCACTCCCGGTACACTACCGATAAGCTCGAAACTTTTTCGGCGACCAAAATAGGACTTCCTATATATCAATCTTTACCTCCGGACCATTCCGGAGCTCCTCGTGATGTACGGGATCTCATCCGGGACTCCTAACAACCTTCGGTCACTACCATGCATAACTCTATACTACCGAAATGTCACCGAACCTTAAGTGTGCAGACCCTGCGGGTTCGAGAACTATGTAGACATGACCGAGACACCTCTACGGTCAATAACCAATAGCGGGACCTGGATTCCCATATTGGTTCGTACATATTCTACGAAGATCTTCATCGGTCGAACCTCTATGTCAAGGATTCAGTTAATCTCGTATGATGTTCCCTTTGTTCTTCGGTATGTTACTTGCCCGAGATTGGATCGTCGGTATCTCCATACCTAGTTCAACCTCATTACCGTCAAGTCTCTTTACTCATTCCATAATACAAGATCACGTGACTAACAATTAGTCACATTTCTTGCAAGGCTTATTGTGACGTTGTATTACCGAGTGGGACCCGAGATACCTCTCTGTCACACGGAGTAACAAGTCCCAGTCTTGATCCATGCCAACTAAATAGACACCAGCAGAGATACCTGTAGAGCAGCTTTATAGTCACCCAGTTACGTTGCGAAGTTTGATACACACAAGGTACTCCTCCGGTGTCAGTGAGTTGCATGATCTCATGGTCATAGGAACATATACTTGACATGCAGAAAACAGTAGCAATAAACTGACACGATCATATGCTACGTTTGTAGTTTGGGTCTTGTCCATCACAAGATTGGTTCCACTCGACAGCCTGTGCCCAGCGGAGTGTTCCTGGAGCATTTTCACACTCCTTCGATTCAAGAGGATCCCTTCACCGAAGAGCCCCCACAAGCGTTAAGCTCCTCTGACTCGACTGAAGTTGATGTTTCTGCTATGATTGACCTGGTCATGGAGGTGCTAGTTATCATTCCCGACTGGACTGTGTCATACATTGCCTATATCCTCAGACAAGAGCTCCCTGAAGATGAAGCGAAGGCTCGACAGATTGTGCGCATGTCCATGGCTTTCACTGTGATGGGAGATCAGCTATTCAGAGAAAGTGTGACTGGTGTCACCCAGCGCTGCATTTCACCCGAGGAAGGTCGAATGATTATAGACAAAATACACTCGGGAACTTGCGGGAACCATGCGTCTTCAAGGGCGATCGTTGCTAAAGCATACTGAGCTAGTTTTTACTGGCCACGAGCTGATGAGATGGCTAAGGACATTGTTGATCACTGCGAGGGCTGTCAGTTTTATGCAAATCTATCACACAAGCCAGCGTTTGCTCTAAAGACAGTTCCACTCGCCTGGCCGTTTGTGGTTTGGGGACTCGACATGGTTGGTCCTTTCCGACCCGGAAAAGGAGGATTCACCCACCTATTGGTAGCAGTCGACAAATTCACCAAGTGGATTGAAGCAAAGCCCATCAAGAAGCTGAATTCCCGCACGACGGTCACGTTCATGAGGGAGATCATTATCTGGTACGGCATTCCCCACAGAATCATCACGTACAATGGCACTAATTTTGACTCGGAAGAATTCAGGAGATTTTGTAACTCCCAAGGCACCTGAGTGGATTACGCTTCCGTTGCACATCCTCAAACCAATGGGCAAGTTGAGCGGGCTAATGGTCTCATTCTGCAAGGTTTGAAGCCTCATCTCATGCGCGATTTGGATCATGCTACTGGTGCATGGGTAACTAAGCTGCCGTTTGTTTTGTGGGGGTTGAGGACAATGCCTAATCGGTCGCCTGGACGAACTCCTTTCTTCCTTCTCTATGTTGCTGAAGCTATACTGCCGAGTGACTTGGCCAACAATTCTCCTGGAGTGGAGCTATATTCTGAGGCTGAAGCTGAACAGGCTAGACAGGATGGGGTAGATCTTCTGGAGGAAGAGCATGAGATGGCCCTGATCCGGACCACAACCTATCAGCAAGACCTACGGTGCTTCCACGCAAGGAATGTCAGAAGCCGAGCGTTCCACGAGGGAGATTTGGTGCTCCGAGTGAATCAACACCAACCTCACAAGCTTGCTCCTGCATGGGAAGGCCCTTTTGTCGTCACTAAGGTGCTAAACAATGGATCCTATCACTTGTATAATCTCATGAAGTAGATGGATGAGCCACGAGCCTGGAATGCAGACTTGCTTCGACATTTTTACACTTGAGACAAGAGTTTTCTGATGTAATAAGAGTACTTCAACAATGCAATTTGTGTTTCTGCGACTAATACTTCGTCGATTCCAAGTGTGCAGTTACATTTTTGGGGATATTCCGAGTGATGAGCAATCCTCACACTCGGGGGCTTAGCTGCGGAACATGTTTCGCCTAAGTTAAAAACCCTGTCGGGTGGGTAGCAGTCCATTCACTCGACGACCTATTTGCGAATCCGTCTTCGCTTGGGTTCAAAAAAAACCTCGCCGAGTGGATGGTAATCCATTCACTCGACAACTTAGATGCGAATCGACATTCGCCTAAGTTCAAAAATACTCCGAGTGATGAGCGATTCTCACACTCGGGGGCTTAGCTGCGAAACACGTTTCGCCTCAGTTAAAAACCTCATCGAGTGGATAATAATCCATTCACTCGACAACTTAGATGCGAATCGACATTCCCCTAAGTTCAAAAATACTCTGAGTGATGAGCGATCCTCACACTCGAGGGCTTAGCTGCGAACACGTTTCTCCTAAGTTAAAAACCTCATTGAGCGGATAATAATCCATTCACTCGACAACTTAGCTGCGAATCGACATTCGCCTAAGTTCAAATATATTCCGAGTGATGAGCGATCCTCACACTCGGGGGCTTAACTGCGAACATGTTTCGCCTAAGTTAAAAACCTCATCGAGTCGATAATAATCCATTCACTCGACAAGTTAGCTACGAATCGACATTCGCCTAAGTTTAAATATACTTCGAATGATGAGCAATCCTCACACTCGACAGCTTAGTTGCGAAACACATTTCGCCTAAGTTAAAAAGCTCATCGGATGGATAGTAATCCATCCACTCGATAGCTTAGCTACGAATTGACATTCGCCTAAGCTCAAAAATACTTCGAGTGATGAATAATCCTCACACTCGGGGGCTTAGTTGCGAACACGCTTCGCCTAAGTTAAAAACAAACTCAGTCGAACAAACGATTGAAAGCCAAATACGAATAAAATCCAAAGGGTAAACCGCGGATAAACTTTTTGTATGGAAGCAAATGTGCTCAGGCCCAAGGTCTGAACGAAGTTTTTAAGGCTACAAATCCACTCGGCATACCGAGGCAAATTTAACTGTTTCTTTCAAAGACAAGTTTTTCAAGCAAGTGACGGACTGACGGGCTCGACGAAGGTGTCCAGGTCGATGCCGTCGGCGATTCTGGTGGCCGCTTCGATGAAGGTCTGCATCAAGTCCTCAAACTGAAGTTTCTTCATGTTGACCACCTGAAGCTCCTTCAGCCTCTCCTCCTTCACGTCCCTGCAATGGACCCCGACGAGTGACAACGCCATGTCAGCCCCACAACGAGTGGCAGATTTCTTCCAAGCCTACACTCGACTTGGAAGTTCGTCTAGACGAGCCATCATAGAGTTGAGGTCAAGCTGGAGGGTGTCCTCAGGCCATAGCTCTTTGTCGATCCTCTCCATTGCAGACTTCAGGCGGATATTGAGTCGGAGCATGTTTGTGGCCACCACATCTGTGACAGGAGACTTGGTGGGATCCAAATTGGGCTCAACCTCCTCTGTATCCTTCTCAAAGTCTTGGCAGAATTCTGTTGAAGAATGGAGAATAGGAGGAGAATCAGTGAACTTCAATCCTCAAAGATTTTACAAAGCTCAGTCGACAAAAATACTTACCATCGAGCGGAATATACATCTTCCTCGAGAACTCGCCCAAATGCTTCTCCAGTCCATTGCTCCTCTTGTTCAGCTGCTCGGCCCTTTTGGCGAGGTGCGCGCACTCCTGCTTGAGTTTGGTGTTCTCCTCTTCCAGCTTCTGCGCGGCTGCTAGCTTCTGTTCTGTAGCTTTAGTTTTGTCCCTGGCCACCCGTTGGGCGTCAGCGAGTGCTTTGTCCTTCTCCTCCAGTGCCTTCTTCATGGAATCTAAAGAAACAACATTGTTGAGTCGCGCTTGGAGTCGATGGTTTTCATTGCGCACGTCTGTTCGAGTGAGAGCACTCGGTTCAAAACATGAAAAGTGAAGATGGGAATGCTGACAGTCAGCAGTAATTACCTCCCAGAGACTTTAACTCAGCACGTGCTCGCTCCAGGGCGTTGTTGGCGACCGCTAGGTCCACCTGCAAGTGGTTCTTCTCCTCCTCCATCTCCTTGTACCGCGTCTCAAGTTCGCAAGCCATCTGGAACCAACAAAAGACAAGAGTTCAATCAGCAAGTGGTTCCTGGACAGCCGACTGAGTTATTAAAACCGGCGAATGACCGTCTTGGAAGAATTCAAACAGAAAGTCCACTCGACATGTCGAGTGGCTCTGGCGCTCCGCACGCTATAAACAAATTCAAAATCTATGTCTATTAAGACCCCTGCTGATGCAAGCACTTGACATTGGTATCGGGGACTACACCCAGTGGGTGCGCTAAGAGCGCCCTCACTTAGATGGTTAACTCTCGGTCCATCGAGTAACTCATCAGAAGATACACTCGACATGTCGAGTGACATTAGTACCACGTGTACGACAATAGACTCTAAGACCCCCGCCGATGCAAGCACTCGATAGTGGTCTCGAGGACTACACCCAGTGGGTGCACTAAGAGCGCCCCCACTGAGACGGTTAACTCTCGATCCGTCGAGTAACTCGTCAGAAAACACACTGAACAAGGTCAGCCCTGTCGTGACACTCAACGCGTCGAGTGACGCACCCCCCTACTCTATGAAGTGCAGTCGATCCCTATGCAGCGTCATATCATGGTTTGCTAATAATATCCATGAAACCTGCAAGGTATCTACGGAGTGGTCTGATTCAAAGATAAAATGTATCCCGTATACAATAAACTCTAAACACCCCTGCTGATCCAAGCATTCGACAACGCAATTGGCGATTGGCGAGGTAGTACGAGATGTAGTTTTTGTGATCATTAGGAGACCATCCAACACCTTTTTGTTCAATGCCCATTAGCGAAACTTTTATGGCAAACTGTTAGAGTCACTTTTAATATTGCTCCTCTAGATAGTATAGACACGTTGTTCGGGGCGTGGCTAAATGGAGGGGATATCAACGCCACCAAACATATATGCATAGGAGTTTGTGCACTTCTATGGGTTATATGAAATTGCAGGAATGACATGATTTTTAACAGACAAATACATATACATTTCTTGTAGGTTTTACACAGGGCGTCGGCGTGGATCCGTACGTGGTCGTTACTCACTCCTGCGGAAACCAGGGAGCCTTTGGTTACTAGGTCTGCCCGGTGGGAGATGGTAGCGCGGGATATATCAACCGGTTTGAATAGCAGACCACTAATATGATAGATGGATAGGCATCTATGCTTATTTTTGCCGGTTGTGGCTATTTCTTGTTTTCCTTTTTGAACCTTGTTATTGCTCCTTCAGATCTCGGTTCTGACCGCGGACCATTTGTTACTTTCATTTAAATAAAGGGGTCGTATGCATCTCGCTGATGCAGAGGTCAGAGGTAACGCTCCTTTTCTAAAAAAAAATCCTACGGCAAGACCTAAAAAATATACTCTTTTGCTCGGCTCAAGAGGTCTTTAACTTGATCTGTTACAAATAAAGCCTAGGTTTGAAACGGTAGGGAAGTCACCACATCGGCATGATAGCAAAGAGGACAAACTTGCATAATTTTAATTTGCATTAAGTTGATGCTATCTAGATAAAGAAAATTGATGAGGATATGTACCTAGGGTAGGTTCCTAGGCAAGGCCCACATACCCTACCTAAGGACACTACATGGGAGGACTTGAAGATCAAGCATGAACTTCCGAGTGGATCCTTGGAGACGTCCAAGACCACTCGACAGTAATCCACTCGGAGCTCCTCCTCTCACTCGGCAGTCGCGTGTCACTCGGAAGACCAGAAGCCATCATCAATAGCTCAACGGGCAGACACTGGTTCAATGGTTATTAATAGCTTTTATTATGGACGTTACCAGTAACAGTAGACTTTAAACCCCACGATCAGACTCTTAGATGCGGGATAATTATGAGGGGTAGCGAACTCTATATATGCCGCCCCTTCCCTCCTGCACAAGGGTTAGCAACTATTGTAATCTCAGCATTCCACACGACATAAAGCTCCCGAGCATTGAGACGTAGGGCTGTTACCTCCACGAGAGGGGCCTGAACTCATACATCTGTGTGTACATCCTCGCCGTAGCTAGGACTCTGCCCTCTCCATTCGTACCCCTACCATCTACTGTTAGGCTCGTTCCCATGACAGTTGGCGCCCACCATGGGGCAGACGTCTAAGCGACTTCCGGCGAGGTTGTGATTTTCATCCTTTGACATGTCTTCCGGCGGTGTTTTTGCTCTGGGCCATGAGATCCATTTCGGAGCACTCACCTTCATCGCCGACGATTCGGGATGGCTCCAGGAGGCGCCTCTCGATGTTGAGGCACTCCCAGTCCGTGGGGCCGCGCATTTCCGCGTGAGTCCCTGCGGCGTGTTGCTGCATCAGCCGTCGACCCCCTACACTTCGGCTCCTCTCGCCATTTGCGGTTGCAAGTGGTCCGGCCGCTCACGACTCCAGCGGTGGGTCGAACACACAGCGACGCGTCAAGCTTCTTCACAGGTTGCAGCACTTGAGCCTGCCGAGTCCCTTCATGGCTTGTTCGAGTCGGATTCCGATCCGTTCGACTTGCCCTCCGAGTGCGACAGCTGTGATCCCGCAGTGGAGGTCTTGATGGCGGGCTCTCATCAGTGTTGACCGCCTGGCTTCGGTCGTGGCAAGCACGAGGCTGGAGGCCTGTCGAACGTGCAGCTACGTCGCGATGAGGAGGTCGTTCATACCCTCATCGTCGGCGCGACTGCGAAGGCCCAAGCTTTGGAGGCCGTGCGTGTTCGTTTGGAAGAGCTCCAGGCAGAGATCGATGAGCACGCCCGCCAGCGCCCGCCGCGCCCCAGTCAACGTGATCGGCAGCTGTTTCTGACTGGATCTCACGATGGCGTTGAGCTATACCGAACTCCTGTGCTTAATGTTGTTGCTGCTGCTAGGATAGCAGATTCCATTCAGCCGTCCCGGTCAGAGGCTGGTAGAGGGCTGTTGGAGATCAGAGCGCTGTTGGATGCAGCACAACGTCAGAATTCAGCAGTTTTTCAGTCCCGTCACAAGATATACAACAATTCACCCAAGGCAGAGACCGTTCAGTCGGCACACAGCCCTGGATCGCCCTTACTTCGTCGAGGCGACGGTTTTCGTGAAGGGCAAGACCGAGATCAGCATCACCGCAAAGACCACCGTCGAGTGCCCACTCCTCCGTGGAGTGGTCCGTACGCGCCCTGGCGCTAGGATGACAGGCACTCCTTCGGTGATGAGCGGGACGCGGACTTTGACGCCCGCGCCTACCTTGTTCATAAGCGGATCGACAAGAGCAGAGCCTACAGAGAAGGACATGACAGAGATGTTACGAGTGGAAGCTCAGCTATGGTGTCTGGTCCAGAGTGTTTCGGCAGAGCTATACGTTCTGTAGAGATCCCACCCAACTTCAGAATGGTGGCGGGGATTGGAATGTTTTCTGGTGAAACAAAACCAGAGACATGGTTCGATGATTACCAAGTCGCTGTCCAGATTGGCGACGGAAATGACAATGTCGCAATGAAGCACCTACCCCTCATGTTGGATGGTTCAGCTCGAGCTTGGTTGAATCGTTTGGCTCCTTCCAGCATACATTTTTGGGAAGATCTTGCCCGAGTGTTTGTCCGGACCTTTGAGGGCACTTGCAAGTGCCCCACAGGTCTGGTTGACTTACAACACTGCGTCCAGAAGCCCAATGAAACCTTAAGGGACTATATTCAGCGATGGTCCACCCTGCATCATATGGTGGAAAATGTGTCGGAACACGAGGCTGTTTGTGCCTTCAAGGCCGGTGTGAGATACATGGAGTTGTACCTGAAGTTCGGGCGCACTAGTGACATTTCACTCGGTAAGATGATGGAAATTGCCACTCACTACGCCAATGGCGAGGAAGAAGACTGCCTCTGTAGCGGCAAAGGAAAAGCAGTCGCCAACGAGTCTAGCTGCGGCAACAATAGGAAATAGAAGCGGAAGGCTAAAGACCCAGCTCCGGCAAAGGCAACAGCTGGCGACTTAGTCGAAGAACAACGGCAAGGCCAAGGCTCAGTATGACCCCAAGAAGGGGAAGGGTCAGTCAAGAACCGATATCTTGGATCAGCCGTGTGTGATTCACACGAGGAAAGATGGAGAAGGCAACCTGATTTTGCCCAAGCACACCACCCGACACTGTCGAACCCTCATCCAACAGTTCAAGGGAGACCAGTCGAGTGGGAAATCTCCTGAAAAAGAAGATGAAGATGAAGAGAAGGAAACATTCCCGGATGTCACTGCTACACTGGTGATCTTTCCTGATGTCGAGAGCAAGAGTCGTCTGAAAGTCATCAATAGAAATCAACATGGCTGTGCCAGACACCCTCACCTACCTCAAATGGTCTCAGTATGCTGTCACATTTGACCAGACTGACCATCCTGCTCGTGTGGCCACTCCCGGTCGATAGGCTCTGGTAGTTGATCCGGTGGTGCAGGGGACTCGGCCCAGAAAGGTCCTCATGGACGGCGGCAGCGGCCTGAACATTGTGTATGCGGATACCGTGAAAGGGATGGGCATTTCGATGTCCAGTCTGAGCGAAAGCAGCATGCATTTTCACGGGGTCATCCCAGGAAAGAAGGCCAAGTGACTCGGCCAGATAGCATTGGATGTGACATTCGGAGATAGCAAAAATTTCCGAAAGGAAAAGTTGACGTTTGAAGCCATGGATTTCAAGAGTGCTTACCACACCATCTTGGGTCGACCCACTTATGCACGTTTCATGGCCCGACCATGTTACGTGTATCTCAAGTTGAAAATGCCATGCCCTAAGGGCGTGATCATGGTCACTGGCAATCAACAGCGGGTTGAACCATGTTTACAAAGCTCAGTCGACAAAAATACTTACCGTCGAGCGGAATATACATCTTCCTTGAGAACTCGCCCAAATGCTTCTCCAGGCCATTGCTCCTCTTGTTCAGCTGCTCGGTCTTTTTGGCGAGGTCCGCGCGCTCCTGCTTGAGTTTGGTGTTCTCCTCTTCTAGCTTCTACGCGGCCGCCAGCTTCTGTTCTATAGCTTCAGTTTTGTCCCTGGCCACCCATTGGGCGTAGGCGAGGGCTTTGTCCTTCTCCTCCAGTGCCTTCTTCATGGAATCTAAAGAAACAATATTGTTGAGTCGCGCTTGGAGTCGACGGTTTTCATTGCGCACGTCTGTTTGGGTGATAGCACTCGGTTCAAAACATGAAAAGTGAAGATGGGAATGCTGACAGTCAGCAGTAATTACCTCCGAGAGACTTCAGCTCAGCACGTGCTCGCTCCAGGGCATTGTTGGCGACTCCCAGATCCACCTGCAACTTGTTCTTCTCCTCCTCCATCTCCTTGTACTGCGTCCCAAGTTTGCAAGCCGTCTGGAACCAACAAAAGAGAAGAGTTCAATCAACAAGTGGTTCCTGGACAGCCGGCTGAGTTATTAAAACCAGCGAATAACCGTCTTGGAAGAATTCAAACAGAAAGTCCACTCGACATGTCGAGTGGCGCTGGCGCTCCGCACGCTATAAACAAATTCAAAAGCTATCTCTATTAAAACCCCTACTTATGCAAGCACTCGACAGTGATCTCGGGGACTACACCTAGTGGGTGCGCTAAGAGCGCCCTCACTGAGACGGTTAACTCTCGGTCCATCGAGTAACTCGTCAGAAGATACACTCGACATGTTGAGTGACACTAGTACCACGTGTACGACAATAGACTCTAATACCCCCACCGATGCAAGCACTCGACAGTGGTCTCGGGGACTACACCCAGTGGGTGCGCTAAGAGCGCCCCCACTGAGACTGTTAACTCTCGATCCGTCGAGTAACTTGTCAGAAAACACACTCGACAAGGTCAGCCCTGTCGTGACACTCAACCCGTCGAGTGACGCACCCCCTACTCTATGAAGTGCAGTCAATCCCTATGCAGCGTCATATCATGGTTTGCTAATAATATCCATGAAACCTGCAAGGTATCTATGGAGTGGTGTGATTCAAAGACAAAATGTATCCCGTATACAATAAACTCTAAAGACCCCTGCCGATGCAAGCATTCGACAGCGGTCTCGGGGACTACACCCAGTGGGTGCGCTAAGAGCGCCCCCACTTAGACGGTTAACTCTCGATCCGTCGAGTAAATCGTCAGAAAATACACTCGACATGTCGAAGGACACTAGTGTACAACCAATCCTAATCCTACTCGACTGTGATCCGATCTATTCGAGTGGAGAAAGTTCAAACATTCTACGGCGATCACCCAGTGGGTGTACAGCAGCCAAGAAAATACAAGAATTCAATCGACAATGGACTTATAATCGAACTTACTCGGACATTGGTGTGCAGGGCCGTGCTGACATCAAAAGCCAGTTTGCTGGCCTCGAACGCCTCCTTGGTCCTCAGCATGAGCTGCTCTGCCTGAATCATGGCTTCCTTCGTAGCTCCGGTCTGATCTTCCTATTGCAAATATGCCCTAGAGGCAACAAATAAAGTGTTTATTATTATATTTCCTTGTTCATGATAATCGTTTATTATCCATGCTATAATTGTATTGATTGGAAACACATTACATGTGTGGGCAAATAGACAACACTCTGTCCCTAGTATGCCTCTAGTTCACTAGCTCGTTGGTCAAAGATGGTCAAGGTTTCCTAGCCATTGACATGTGATGTCATTTGATAACGGGATCACATCATTAGGAGAATGATGTGATGGACAAGACCCAAACTACAAACTTAGCATATGATCGTCTCAGTTTATTGCTACTGTTTTCTGCATGTCAAGTATGTTTTCCTATGACCATGAGATCATGCAACTCACGGACATCGGAAGAGTGCCTTGTGTGTATCAAATGTCGCAACGTAACTGGGTGACTATAAAGGTGCTCTACAGGTATCTCCAAAGGTGTCTGTTGAGTTGGCATGGATCAAGACTGGGATTTGTTACTCCGTGTGACAGAGAGGTATCTCAGGGCCCACTCGGTAATACAACATCACAATAAGCCTTGCAAGCAATGTAACTAAGTGTTAGTTGCGGGATCTTGTATTACGGAATGAGTAAAGAGACTTGCTGGTAATGAGGTTTAACTAGGTAAAGATTCATATATAGGAAGTCCTGTTTTGGTCACCGGAAAAGTTTCGGGCTCATCGATAGTGTGCCGGGAGTGCCGGTAGTGTACCGGGAGACCTCCGGGAGGGGTATTTTGACCCAAGAGGCTTCATGGGCTGTGGGAGAGTGAATATTAGCCCTTAGTGGGCTGGTGGAAACTCCCACACAAGGTTCATGTGGCTGGAGAATAAAACCCAGTAGGAAAAGGTGGAAAAAAGGAAAAAAAAGGACCAATCCTAGTTGGTTCGGCCGACTCCTATAGGAGCCTTGGCCCTTGCGCTAGCCTCTCCTCCTCTCCTCCTATATATACTGGTAGATTTTAGGGTTTTGCACTAGTTTTTACAGCCACGTGCTACCCGTTCCTCCTGTGCATAGTTTATCCTCTAGATCGGATCTCTGAAGTGCTTAGGCGAAGCCCTGCCGGAATTGCTCCACCACCATCGCCGGAGCGCCGTCACGCTGCCGGTGAACTCTTCCTCCTCTCCACTTCCTCTTCTGGATCAAGACGGTGGAGATCGTCATCAAGCTGCACATGTGCTGAACGCGGAGGTCCCGTCCGTTCGGCGCTAGATCGGAAGGATCGTGATCAAGTTCGTGGGACGGATCATGATCATGTTCGTGGGACAGATCGTGATTGGATCGCGGGACGGATCATGATTGGATCGCGGGACGCACGGTGATTTGGATTGCGAAGATGTTCGACTACACCAACCACATTTCTTAACGCTTCCCTCTTAGCGATCTACAAGGATATGTAGATCCACTGTCCCTCTCGTAGATGCTCATCACCATGAATAGATCTGCATGTGCGTAGGAATATTTTATGTTTCCCATGCAACGTTCCCCAACAATGGTATCAGAGCTAGGTCTATGTGTTGATGAGATCTCGAGTAGAACACAAAAGGTTGGTGGGCGTTGATGCTTAGATTTCTTCCTCCTTTGGTCGTATTTTGGTTCAGCGGTATTGTGAGATGAAGTGGCCCGGACCAACATTACTCGTACGCTTACGAGAGACCAGTTCCCTCGACGCAACTTGTTGCCTAGATGGCTTGCGGGTGACAGTTTCTCTCAGTTTAGTTGGATCGGATTCGCTAAAGGCGGTCCTTGAGAAGGTTGAAAAGGAAATTATGTATCATTGTTGTGGTTTATGCGTAGGTGAGAATCGTTCTTGCTAGAAACTCGTAGCAGCCACGTAAAATATGCAACAACAATTAGAGGACGTCTAACTTGTTTTTGCGGGGTTTGTTGTGATGTGGTATGGCCAATTACATGATGTGATATATGTGATGTGTGAGATGATAATGTGATGTATAGATTATCACGACTTGCATGTCGATGAGAGCGGCAACTTGCAGGAGCCATAGGGTTGTCTTTAATTATTGTATGACCTGCGTGTCAATCATTAAGCGCTATGTAATGCTTTACTTTATCGCTAAATGGTAACAATAGTAGTAGAAGCATGTTGGGCGCGACAACCCCGATGGCGACACGTTGATGGAGATCAAGATGATGGAGATCATGGTGTCTTGCCGGTGACGATGGAGATCATGTCGGTGCTTTCAAGATGGAGATCAAAAGCATAAGTTCATGGCCATATCATGTCACTTATGAGTTGCATGTGATGTTAATCCTTTTATGCATCTTGTTTTGCTTAGGATGACGGTAGCATTATAAGGTGATCCCTCACTTAATTTCAAGATAAATTGTGTTCTCCTAGAGTGTGCACCATTGCGAAAGTTCGTCGTGTTGAGACACCACGTGATGATCGGGTGTGATAGACTCTACGTTCACATACAACGGGTGCAAGCCAGTGTTGCACGTGCAGAACACTCGGTTTAAACTTGATGAGCCTAGCATGTACAGACATGGCCTCGGAACACAAGAGACCGAAAGGTCGAACATGAGTCATATAGTAAATATGATCAACATAATGATGTTCACCATTGAAGCCACCTCAACTCACGTGATGATCGGACTTGAGTTGGTGGATTTGGATCATGTGACACTCAGATGACCTGAGGGATGTCAATTTGAGTGGGAGCTTTAGTAATTTGATTAACTAAACTCATTATCTTGAACAATAGTCTAAGTAAACTTTGCATATTTATGTTGTAGATCAATGCCTCGCGTAGTAGCACCACTGAATTGTAATGTGTTCCTAGAGAAAGCTAAGTTGAAAGATGATGGAAGTAACTTTGTTGACTGGGCCCGTAATCTGAGGATTATCCTCATGGCTTCCCAGAAATCATATGTCCTTGATGCACCGCTTGGTGACCAACCAGAAGACATGACCTCCGAAGACGTTAAGAACGCTTGGGAGGCACGTACTGGAGATTACTCAATAGTTCAGCGTGCAATATTGTATGACTTAGAACCGGGACTTCAAAGACGTTTTGAACGTCATGGAGCATATGAGATGATCCAGGAGTTGAAGTTTATCTTTCAGAAGAACGCCCAGATCGAGAGGTATGAAACCTTCGATAAGGTCTATGCTTGCAAGATGGAGGAGAATGGGTCTATCAGTGAACATATACTCAGAATGTCCGGGTATTCAACTCGTCTAGCGGATTTGGGAATTGCCCTTCCGCCAGAGGCGATCACTGACAGAGTTCTTCAATCACTGCCACCTAGTTACAAGAGCTTTGTGATGAACTATAACATGCACGGGATGAACAAGTCAGTCGCCGAGCTGTTTGCGATGCTAAAAGTCGCTGAGTCTGAAATGCAGAAAGAACAACAAGTGTTGATGGTCAATAAAACCACTAGTTTCAAGAAAAATTGCAAGGTCAAGGGCAAGGGCAAGAAGGGTAAAACCAAGAAGGATGGCAAAGTAGTTGCTACTCCTGTAAAGAAGCCCAAGCATGGACCCAAGCAAGAAACTGAGTGCTTTCATTGCAAGGGAACTGGTCACTGGAAGCGGAACTACCCCAAGTACCTGGATGACAAGAAGGCGGCCAACGACAAACAAGGTATATATGATATACATGTTACTCATGTGTACCTTACTAGCTCTCGTAGTAGTGCCTCGGTATTTGATACCGGTTCAGTTGCTCACATATTCAACTCAAAGCAGGAACTACGGAATAAACAAAGGCTGGCAAAGGACGAAGTGACGATGCGCGTGGGAAATGGTTCCAAGGTTGATGTGATCGCCGTCAGCACGCTCTCTCTTCGATTACCATCGGGATTAGTGATGAACCTGAATAATTGTTATTTAGTGCCTGCGTTAAGCATGAACATTATATCTGGATCTTGTTTATTGCGAGACGGTTACTCATTTAAATCAGAGAATAAAGGTTGTTCTATTTATATGAGTAATATTTTTTATGGTCATGCACCCAATGTGAGGGGTTTATTCATATTGAATCTTGATAGTGATGATACACATGTTCATAACATTGATGCCAAAAGATGTAGATTTGATAATGATAGTACCACTTTCTTGTGGCACTGCCATTTAGGTCATATTGGTATGAAACGCATGAGGAAGCTCCATGCTGATGGACTTTTGGAGTCACTTGATTTTGAATCACTTGACACATCTGAACCATGCCTCATGGGCAAGATGACTAAAACGCCATTCTCCGGAACAATGGAACAGGCAAGTGACTTATTGGAAATCATACATACTGATGTGTGCGGTCCAATGAATGTTACATCGCATGGTGGATATCGTTATTTTCTCACCTTCACTGATGACTTAAGTAGATATGGGTATATTTACTTAATGAAACACAAGTCTGAAACGTTTGAAAAGTTCAAGCAATTTCAGAGTGAAGTTGAGAATCATCATAACAAGAAGATTAAGTTCCTGCGAGCTGATCGAGGAGGTGAATACCTGAGTTATGAGTTTGGCAATCACTTAAGACAATGTGGAATTGCTTCACAGTTGACACCGCCCAGAACACCGCAGCGTAATGGTGTGTCCGAACGTCGTAATCGAACCTTATTAGATATGGTGCGTTCTATGATGTCTCTTGCTGATTTGCCACTATCGTTTTGGGGTTATGCATTAGAGACAGTTGCATTCACTTTAAATAGGGCACCATCAAAATCCGTTGAGACGACGCCATATGAACTATGGTTTGGCAAGAAGCCAAAGTTGTCGTTTCTTAAAGTTTGTTGATGTGATGCTTATGTCAAAAAGCTTCAGCCTGAAAAGCTGGAACCCAAAGCGGAGAAATGCGTCTTCATAGGATACCCGAAAGAGACAGTCGGGTATGCCTTCTATCTCAGATCCGAAGGCAAAGTGTTTGTCGCTAAGAACGGAACATTTCTTGAGAAAGAGTTTCTCTCGAAAGAATTGAGTGGGAGGAAAATAAAGCTTGGTGAGGTTATTGAACCTTTACTTCAACCAGAAAGTAGTGCAGCGCAGAAAGATGTTTCTGTTGAAACTACGACGATAGAAGAGGAAGTTAATGATGATGATCATGAAGCTTCGGATCAAGCTACCATTGAACCTCGTAGGTCGACAAGGCCGCGTACTACTCCTGAGTGGTACGGCAACCCTGTCTTGGAGGTCATGTTGTTGGACAACAATGAACCTACGAGCTATGGAGGAGCAGTGATGGGCCCGGATTCTGAGAAATGGTTAGAGGCCATGAAATCCGAGATGGGATCCATGTATGAAAACAAAGTATGGACTTTGGAAGTATTACCTAAAGGGCAAAAGGCCATTCAGAACAAATGGATCTTTAAGAAGAAGACAGACGCGGACGGTAATGTCACTGTCTATAAAGCTTGACTTGTGGCAAAGGGTTTTTCATAAGTTCAAGGAGTTGACAATGATGAGACTTTCTCACCCGTAGCGATGCTTAAGTCTGTCAGAATCATGTTGGCAATAGCTGCCTATTTCGACTATGAAATTTGGCAGATGGATGTCAAAACAGCGTTCCTCAACGGTTTCCTTGAGGAAGAGTTGTATATGATGCAATCCGAAGGTTTTGTCGATCCAGAGAATGCTGACAAAGTTTGCAAACTCCAGCGATCCATTTATGGACTGGTGCAAGCATCTCGGAGATGGATTAAGCGCTTTGATGAGGTGATCAAAAGCGTTTGAGTTTATACAAGTTTACGGAGAAGCTTGTATTTACAAGAAAGTGAGTGGGAGCACTATAGCGTTTCTAGTATTATATGTAGATGACATATTGCTGATTGGAAACAATATAGAAATGGTGGAAAGCGTGAAGGAATATTTGAACAAGAGTTTTTCAATGAAGGACCTAGGAGATGCTGCTTTCATATTAGGCATTAAGATCTATAGAGATAGATCGAGACGCTTAATAGCACTTTCACAAAGCACATACCTTGATAAAGTTTTGAAGAAGTTCAAAATGGATCAGTCCAAGAAGGGGTTCTTGCCTGTGTTACAAGGTGTGAAGTTGAGTAAGACTCAATGCCCAGTAACTGCAGAAGATAGAGAAAAGAGGAGTGTCATCCCCTATGCTTCAGCCATAGGCTCTATCATCTATGCACTGCTATGCACAAGACCCGATGCCAGCCTTGCCATAAGTATAGCTGGAAGGTTTCAAAATGATCCTGGAATGGAGCACTGGGCAGCGGTCAAGAATACCCTTAAGTACCTGAAAAGGACTAAGGAAATGTTTCTCGTTTATGGAGGTGATGAAGAGCTCGTCATAAAGGGTTACGTCGATGCAAGCTTTGACACTAATCCAGACGACTCTAAGTCGCAAACTGGATACGTATTTATTCTCAACGGGGGAGTGGTAAGCTGGTGCAGTTCCAAGCAAAGTGTGGTAGCTGGTTCTACGTGCGAAGAGGAGTACATCGCAGCCTCGGAGGCGGCAAAGGAAGGTGTCTGGATGAAGCTGTTCATGACAGATCTTGGAGTAGTGCCCAGTGCACTGAATCCAATGAACCTGTTCTGTGACAACACTGGTGCCATTGCTCTAGCCAAGGAACCAAAGTTTCACAAGAGGACCAGACACATAGAGCGACGCTTCAACTCCATCCGCGATTACATCGAGGAGAAGGACATAAATATTTTCAAAGTGCACATGGATCTGAATATTGCAGACCCGTTGACTAAACCTCTTCCAAAGGCTAAACATGATCAACACCACAACTGCATGGGTGTTCGATTCATTACAATGTAAATCACATAGTGATGTGAACTAGATTATTGACTCTAGTGCAAGTGGGAGACTATTGGAAATATGCCCTAGAGGCAATAAATAAAGTGTTTATTATGATATTTCCTTGTACATGATAATCATTTATTATCCATGCTATAATTTTATTGATTGGAAACACATTATATGTGTGAGTAAATAGACAACACTCTGTCCCTAGTATGCCTCTAGTTCACTAGCTCATTGGTCAAAGATGGTCAAGGTTTCCTAACCATTGACATGTGATGTCATTTGATAACGGGATCACATCATTAGGAGAATGATGTGATGGACAAGACCCAAAATACAAACGTAGCATATGATCGTGTCAGTTTATTGCTACTGTTTTCTGCATGTCAAGTATGTGTTCCTATGACCGTGAGATCATGCAACTCATGGACATCGGAAGAGTGCCTTGTGTGTATCAAACGTCGCAACATAACTGGGTGACTATAAAGGTGCTCTACAGGTATCTCCAAAGGTGTCCGTTGAGTTGGCATGGATCAAGACTGGGATTTGTTACTCCGTGTGACGGAGAGGTATCTCAGGGCCCACTCGGTAATACAACATCACAATAAGCCTTGCAAGCAATGTATCTAAGTGTTAGTTGCAGGATCTTGTATTACAGAACGAGTAAAGAGACTTGCCGGTAACGAGGTTGAACTAGGTATGGAGATGCCGATGATCGAATCTCGGGCAAGTAACATATCGAAGAACAAAGGGAACATCATATGGGATTAATTGAATCCTTGACATATAGGTTCGACCGATAAAGATCTTCGTAAAATATGTGGGAACCAATATGGGCATCCAGGTCCCGCTATTGGTTATTGACCGTAGAGGTGTCTCGGTCATGTCTACATAGTTCTCGAACCCGCAGGGTCTGCACACTTAAGGTTTGGTGACGTTTTGGTAGTATAGAGTTATGTATGTTGGTGACCAAAGGTTGTTTGGAGTCCCGGATGAGATCCCGGACGTCACGAGGAGCTTCGGAATGGTCCGGAGGTAAAGATTCATATATAAGAAGTCCTGTTTTGGTCACCGGAAAAGTTTCGGACTCATCGGTAGTGTACCGGGAGTGCCGGTAGTGTACCGGGAGACCTCCGGGAGGGGTATTTCGATCCAAGAGGCTTCATGGGCTGTCGAAGAGTGAATATCAGCCCTTAGTGGGTTGGTGGAAACTCCCACACAAGGCCCATGTGGATGGAGAAGAAAACCCAATAGGAAAAGGTGGAAAAAGGAAAAAAAGGACGAATCCTAGTCCTACTAGGATTGGTGGAGAGTCCTCCAATCGTAGTTGGTTCGGCCGACTCCTATAGGAGCGTTGGCCCTTGCGCCAGCCTCTCCTCTGCTCCTCCTATATATACTGGTGGATTTTAGGGTTTTGCACTAGTCTTTACATCCATGTGCTACCCGTTCCTCCAGTGCATAGTTTCTCATTTAGATCGGATCTCTGCAGTGCTTAGGTGAAGCCCTACCGGAATTGCTCCACCACCATCGTCGGAGCGTCGTCACGCTGCCGGTGAACTCTTCCTCCTCTCCACTTCCTCTTGCTGGATCAAGACGGTGGAGATCGTCATCAAGCTGCACATGTGCTGAACGCGGAGGTGTCGTCCGTTTGGCGCTAGATCAGAAGGATCGTGATCAAATTCGTGGGACGGATCATGATCAAGTTCGCGGGACGGATCGTGATTGGATCACGGTATGGATCGTGATTGGATCGCGGGACACACGGCGATTTGGATCACGAAGACGTTCGACTACACCAACCACGTTTCTTAACGCTTCCCGCTTAGCGATCTACAAGGGTACGTAGATCCACTCTCCCTCTCGTAGATGCTCATCACCATGGATAGATCTGCGTGTGCGTAGGAAATTTTTTGTTTCCCATGCAACCTTCCCCAACACTTCCGGGGTGCGATGAAGAGAGAAGACTATCACAGGTGGGTTCGGCATGGTCGTTGGGGCAGCTGAGGCAGCCTGAGGGGGTCCAGTTGGAGTCAACATCACGACGATCGAGATGGTTGGAGGAGCATGCGATAGAGGCGTTGCAGGCTCAACCCTAGGTTGCGTCAAGTCACCTCTCCTTTGGGAAGACTCTGTAGTTGAGCGCTGAGGTGCTTGCGCCGATGACGCCCTTCGGGTGCGAGCACGCGAAGTGTCCAGTGGCCCCTCGTCGTCCTCCACTTGAATGACCTCTCCAACAACCGACAACATCAACATCTGTATGTGTCGAGTCCTATTCGGACAAACCAACAACTTTCTTACCTCTATGAGAAGTGGCAGCGTCAACGGTGTCAACATCCATCACGTCTCCTCCATCTCGATGAGGTGAGGTCACAGATGTAGCATCTCTGAAGGATTGAATAGCTTTTCGCTCAGATATAACTCAAGACTTCAGTCGACAGAACAATTCGGAAATGAACACTTACGTGGAGACGATAGGTACGGACACCCTCATGCGAGGTAGAGCTTTGCGAGGCTTGGAGATGCCTTGCTTGGGCTGCTTGGCCAGTCTTTCACTCGACTCGACAGTTGAGGGCCATCTCCGTTTTGGGTTCTTCTTGCTTGGGCCCGGGGCCTTGTCCTCAGTAGCTGCCAGATCCTGGAGGGCCTTGGTGTGGCCTTCACGACGGGAGGTGACTCGACTCCTTCCTCTTCGCCGGAATCTTCATATTCATCCTCGGAGTTGAAAAGTTCGTCGCCGTCCACGGTGCCACCCTCGCTCACCACGCCGTCTTCCACATGGTTCCCATTGGGAACGGACGAGTGCATGTTCATCCATTCCTGCATAATTCAAACAAGAGAGTCAGTCTACAAGTCAATACATCACTCGACGGTATAAATACATCAGCCCACACCACATGTCTCACCAGGTTCTTCGGTGGGTTTTCGGCCGAGTAAGGCCGGATCCTCTTGGCTCCCGTGGGGTTGTCGCAAGCTCCAGTGATGCTCCGAAGCCACTACTCGACAGTCTCCTGTGGAACTTCTTTTGGATGCGTCCTGGTTGAGTCCGCCGGACCTGCATAGTGCCACATGGTGTGGTCTCTGGCCTGGAGTGGCTGAATGCGTCAACCGAGGAACGTCTCAAGCAGGTCCATGCCTGTCACTCCGCCCAAGATCAGCTGCACAACCGCCTCGACTAAGATACCCACTTGGACATGCTCCTCATCAGTCATCTTTAGGGACTTGGGGGCGGCGGGGCGGTCAGGTGTAAATGGGGGAAGACCAGTCGACATGTTGGGTGGCGCTACATCTTTGCAGTAGAACCAGGTCGACTGCCAGCCTCTGACGGACTCGGGAAAAGTAATGGCAGGAAGGGAACTATGCTGCCTTTTTGGACCCCTAAGCCTCCACACAACTGGAGCACATGAGTCTTCCCATCAGCGGGAAGGGCTTTCTTCACAGTCTATGATCTGACCGGGAAGAGATGCTTAAACAACCCCCAATGGGGAGAGCACCTCAGGAAACACTCGCACAAGGTAACGAATGCTGACAAATACGCAATGGTGTTCGGTGGAAAGTGGTGCAGTTGCGCACCGAAGAAATTCAGAAATCCCCTAAAGAATGGGTGGGGTGGCATGGAGAAACCTCTTTCCACATCGGAGAGGAGAAGAACCCGCTCCCCGTCGCGCGGCTCCGGCTCGCGCTCCTCCCCCGGCAGCCTCCAAGCACCGTCTGCCACCAGCCCGTCGGAGACGAGACCCTCGATGTCGGCGTGAGTGACAACAGAGGGGAGAAAATCCTCCTGCATCCACCCCACCGGCGCGGTGAACCGAGCGGTCGAGGGCTTCTTGACCTTGAGCTTCGACGCCCCCTTCTTTGCCCGCTCCAGCTTCTCCGTCGCATACTTCGTCATCGGAGCGGCGGCTCTGGTCGAAGGAGAATGGAGTGCGGCGTTGGGGGCAGAGGAGGCGGAAGAAGAGAGGGACAACTGGCGGAAGGTACTGTGCGAACCGCGGCACCAAAAGCTTTATATGCTACCGAGTTTCTCACTGACCAGCTGGCCCACGAGATAACCGCACACGCCAACCGCTGACAGCGCCCAACGCATGGCGAGATGACCGGCGCGAGAATCAAGGCGTCGTGCCTCCACTTGCCCTGATCGTGGCGTCATCATCGCGCGCGCATGCTTCCCAAATTATCGTATCTTGGAGAATCCGGGCCTGTCAGACTGACCCATCACCTCCCAAGATGCTCTCAATTCACTCGGAGCAAAATAGACCCTGAACATCCACTCGGACACTTTTAAGGCTGAATGGATCCAGGCGAGCGGAGAAGAATTCAATCGGCGTAAATTTCATTGAAGCCCCGAATATCATTCAGAAGATTTTGCATGTCGATCCTAAATAGACGCCGATGCTCAGAGTTCAATCGACGCAAGTTTCAGGGAAACCCCAAATATCATTCGGAGGATTAGACGCATTAACTAAAGGTTGACGTTGATACCTCCTTCCACCACTTGAACCCCGATCCATTCGGGGGCTAATGATGAGGACATGTACCTAGGGTAGGGTCCTAGGCAAGGCCACATACCCTACCTAAGGACACTACATGGGAGGACTTGAAGATCAAGCATGAACTTCCGAGTGGATCCCTAGGGACGTCCAAGACCACTCGACAGTCATCCACTCGGAGCTCCTCCTCTCACTCGGTAGTCGCGTGTGACTCGGAAGACCTCGCTTCACTCGACGTCAGAAGACCAGAAGTCATCATCAATAGACCAACGGGCAGACGCTGGTTCAATGGTTAGTAATAGCTTTTATTATGTACGTTACCAGTAACGATAGACTTTAAACACCACGATCAGACTCTTAGATGCAGGATAATTGTGAGGGGCAGCGAACTCTATATAAGCCGCCCCTCCCCTCGTGCACAAGGGTTAACAACTATTGTAATCTCAACATTCCACACGACATAAAGCTCTCGAGCACTGAGACGTAGGGTTGTTACCTCCCCGAGAGGGGCCTGAACTCATACATCTGTGTATACATCCTCGTTGTATTTAGGACTCTGCCCTCTCCATTCGTACCCCTACCATCTACTGTTAGGCTCGTTCCCACGACAAATATCTTGGGACGTCTTGGGTGTGCCACAAAAGCCATCTAGATTTTTACATAGCAGTCGGATCGACTTGAGGCTCCATGTTACACGGCAAAGCTCCGTCTTAGACTCACACCATATTTTCACCATTGTCAGATCCTTCATATTAGCCAAAGCTCAGTTGCAACCTTGTGAGCGCACAAAAATATAAAGGATCAGATGCAGCTTAGAGTTCACTAACCTATTACTAAAGCACTGCAAGCATCCCGAGTCTCCAAGTAAGTTCACAGAGTTACCTACAAAAGATATTACTTGTCGACTGTTGAAGCGCGTGTTCATAGGTTTTATAACTCATCTCCCATGTCTCCACCCCATTGATCCAAGCAGTGTATTAGTTTAATCTGGCAGTGTGGCACGCCATCAATCTACCCTGCGTGCCAGCGAATGTGAAACGAAAAATGTTACATTAGATGAACTAATAAACTCTGGACCTTTGACGCCTTGTCTCGGGGTTATCTGTCTCATCGATCCAAGCAGCTGGCGGTGCATTCGTACTTTACTTCAACTTGGCCGTCTGGGACGCAGTGAGGATGAACTTTGCATTTGCATTGACTCAAAACAGACACTGATATCTGTCAATAGACTAATGAACTCACAAGCCTTTCACACCACATCTATCGAAGTATTTACATTTTCACAAATTTCCCAATTAAGTGGAGCGGTGGAGGATGAGCAACAAGGGGAGCAGTGGGGCGAAAGTATGAGGATAATGAAAATGAGTTGGTGGCATGCAAGCACAATGGCAACTGGCTACCCTGTAGCGCTTTACCTGTGCATGTCGATACAGATTTAGAGTGGTGCCTCCTCGGAATGCAGGCACCACACCTTGCGGCAGTGGCTGTTATGTGACAAGCAGGAGGAATAAAATGTGAAAAACGTGGTGTGAGCATATATATGTTCACTAGTAAAAAACAGGGCATTGATTCGGGCGGGCCAGCATATTAGTCCCGGTTCAGTCACGAACCGGGACCAATGGGGGGCAATGGTCCCGGTTCGTGAGGCCAGGGGGCCAGGCGGGCCACGTGGGGGCATTGGTCCCGGTTCTTCTGGAACCTTTGGTCCCGGTTCCAGACACGAACCGGGACCAATGTGCCTCGCTCCTGGCCCACAACCATTGGTCCCGGTTCGTGGCTGGATCCGGAACCAAAGGGGGTCCTTTAGTCCCGGTTCCAGCCACGAACGGGAACCAATGAGATGCATATATATACCCCCTCGCCAGCCAGCAGAGCACTCCACACTGCTCTGTTTTTTTGGTCGATGAGGGGAGAGCTTTGTGGTGCTCTAACTCACCTCCTATGCGTATGAGGTGTTTGATGAAATGCCTAAGCCAAACTTAAGCTTTCTCCTCTCGAAGCTCCTTGTCCAAACTCCATTTTCGTCAAGATTTGTCTAGGTTTGGCGGTCCGTCATGTCCCGTCCCCGTCCTGAAACCGCCGTCGATCGCCCGCGCGTGGTGAGCCTCTTGATCTTATCTTCTTGCTAAAAGAAAATATACTTACTCGTATGATTTTCTTACTTTTATTATTATTCACTTCTCTATTCATGATATGTTATAATGGTTTTTAATACACTTTATTATATAACGCACGCAGATGAACCGGCAATGAATGTACGATGACCGGCGCACCTCCGAGTATATTAAGGGCCTGCATAATTTTCTCGAAGCGGTTGAGGCAAACAAGCAGAATGGTTTTATGCCTTGTCCATGTACTGTCTGTGAGAATACGAAGTCTTTCTCCAACTCTAAAACCCTTCACTTCCACCTGCTTCAGAAGGGTTTTAAGCCACACTATAATGTTTGGACCAAGCACGGAGAAAGAGGGGTTATGATGGAAGACAACGAAGAAGAAGAGGATGACGACAACTACCCTCCCCCTGAATACGGTGATGCTACAATGGGGGAAGTTGAAGATCAAGAGGAACCAGACGATGTGCCCGATGATGATCTTCGACGGGTCATTGTTGATGCGTATAGAGAATGAGAAAGTGAAAGGGATAAGTTGAAGTTCGATCACATGTTAGAGGATCACAAAAAAGGGTTGTACCCAAAATGCGAAGATGACAACAAAAAGCTCAGTACCACACTGGAATTGCTGCAATGAAAGGCAAACAATGGTGTATCTAACAAGGGATTTAGTTCGCTACTGAAAATCATGAAGAAGAAGCTTCCAAATGATAACGAATTGCCCGACAGTACGTACGTAGCAAAGAAGGTTGTATGCCCTCTAGGATTGAAGGTGCAGAAGATACATGCATGCCCTAATGATTGCATCCTCTACCACGGTGAGTACAAGGAACGGAACGCATGCCCGGTATGCGGTGCATTGCGGTATAAGATCAGAAGAGATGACCTTGATGATGTTGAGGGCCAGCGCACCGGGAAGAGGGTTCCTGCCAAGGTGATGTGGTATGCTCCTATAATACCACGATTGAAACGTCTGTTCAGAAACAAAAAGCATGCCGAGTTGATGCAATGGCACAAAAAATACCGTAAGAAAGACGAGAAGTTGAGAGCACCCGTTGACGGGTCGCAGTGGAGAAAGATTGAGAGAAAGTGGAACGACTTTACAGGTGACCCGAGGAACGTATGGTTTGGTTTAAGTGTAGATGACGTTAATCCTTTTGGGGAGCAGAGCATCCAGCATAGCACATGGACTATGACTCTATGTATGTATAACCTTCCTCTTTGGTTGTGCATGAAGCGGAAGTTCATTATGATGCCAGTGCTCATCCAAGGCCCTAAGCAACCCGGCAATGACATTGATGTGTACCAAAGGCCATTAGTTGATGAACTTTTACAGCTATGGAATGGAAGAGGTGTACGTGTGTGGGATGAGAACGAACAGGAGGAATTTGACCTACATGCATTGCTGTTTATAACCATCAACGATTGGCCTGCTCTCAGTAACCTTTCAGGACAGACAAACAAGGGATACCATGCATGCACACACTATTTAGATGACACCGTCAGTATATATCTGGACAAATGCAGGAAGAATGTGTACCTGGGGCATCATTGATTTCTTCCGACCAACCATCAATGTCGAAAGAAAGGAAAGCATTCCAAAGATGAGGCAGATCACCGGAAGAAGCCCGCCCTCCGTACTGGTGATCACATACTTGATATGGTTAATGATTTACATGTAATATTTGGAAAGGGTCCTGGCGGACTATTTTTTCCGAATGACACTGAGTCGCTAACAAACGCGCACCCATGTGGAAGAAGAAATCTATATTTTGGGACCTACCCTATTGGAAAGACCTAGAGGTCCGCTCTGCAATCGACGTGATGCATGTGACGAAGAATCTTTGCGTGAACCTGCTAGGCTTCTTGGGAGTGTATGGGAAGACAAAAGATACACCGGAGGCATAGGAGGAACAACAACGTGTGCATGAAAAAGACGGCATGCATCCAAAGCAGTATGAAGGTCCTGCCAGCTACGCTCTTACCAAAGAAGAGAAGGAAATCTTATTTGACTGACTGCTCAGTATGAGGGTCCCGCATGGCTTCTCGTCGAATATAAAGGGAATAATAAATATGGCAAAGAAAAAGTTCCACAACCTAAAGTCTCATGACTGCCACGTGATTATGATGCAACTGCTGCCGGTTGCATTGAGGGGGCTTCTACTGGAAAACATTCGATTAGCCATTGTGAAGCTATGTGCATTCCTCAATGCAATCTCTCAGAAGGTGATCGATCCAGAAATCCTGCCAAGGTTAAGGAGTGATTTGGTGCAATGTCTTGTTAGTTTTGAGCTGGTGTTCCCACCGTCCTTCTTCAATATCATGACGCACGTCCTAGTTCATCTAGTCGACGAGATTGTCGTTCTGGGCCCTGTATTTCTACACAATATGTTCCCCTTTGAGAGGTTCATGGGAGTCATAAAGAAATATGTTCGTAACCTTGCTAGGCCAGAAGCAAGCATCTCCATGGGCCATCAAACAGAGGATGTCATAGGGTTTTGTGTTGACTTCATTACTGACCTTAAGTAGATTGGTCTCCCTCAATCACGGTATGAGGGAAGACTGACTCGAAAAGGCACGCTAGGAGCGGACTCAATAATATATAGGGATGGGCATTCTTGGTCTCAAGCACACTACACAGTTCTACAGAATTCCACCTTGATGACCCCGTATGTCGATGAACACAAGAATATTCTGCTCTCCAAACATCCGGAGCAGTGTGATGACTGGATTACATATGAACACATCAGGACTTTCGGCAGTTGGTTGCAAACACGTCTCATGGGTGACAACACTGTTTCTGATGAGCTGTACTCGTTGGCCAGGAGACCATCTTCGACTGTATTGACTTACAAAGGGTACGAGATAAATGGGAATACATTTTACACGATCGCCCAAGATGAAAAGAGCACCAACCAAAACAGCGGTGTCCACTTTGATGCAGCAACCAAGAGGGGAAAGGACACATATTACGGTTACATAATGGACATATGGGAACTTGACTATGAACATGATTTCAAGCTCCCTTTGTTTCAGTGCAAATGGGTCAATCTGCCAAGAGGCGGGATACAGGAAGACCCACAGTACGGAATGACAATAGTGTATCTGAACAATCTTGGGTACATAGACGAACCATTTGTCCTAGCCAATGATGTGGAGCAGATTTTCTATATGAAGGGCATGTCTACCATACCGAGAAAAAGAAAAGATAAGGAAGCGAATACATCATACTATGAGCCAAACCGCCACATAGTTCTTTCCGGAAAAAGAGACATCGTGGGATTGGAGGGCAAGACAGACATGTCTGAAGATTATGAAAAGTTCCATGAAATTCTTCCCTTCAAAGTCAAGGCTGACCAAAGCACCCTTTTAAACAATGAAGATTATCCATGGTTACGGCGCAATAAGCAAAGGACACTAGCGAAGAAAAACTGAAGACTTTCTCTCCACAACTATATAATTGCAGTGACATGTGAAGAAATGAAATGCCTTTTCTAACACATGAGTTTTCGTCTGAAAGCCTAATACTTCGAAAGAGATACCTGTAGAGCACCTTTATAGTCACCCAGTTACGTTGCGACGTTTGATACACACAAGGCACTCCTACGATATCCGTGAGTTGCATGATCTCATGGTCATAGGAACATATACTTGACATGAAGAAAACAGTAGCAATAAACTGACACGATCATATGCTATGTTTGTAGTTTGGGTCTTATCCATCACATCATTCTCCTAATGATGTGATCCCGTTATCAAATGACATCTCATGTCCATGGCTAGGAAACCTTAACCATGCTTTGATCAACGAGCTTGTCCATTAGAGGCATACTAGGGACATGGTTTTGTCTATGTATCCACACATGCATTTAAGTCTCCGATCAATACAATTATAGCATGGATAATAAACGATTATCATGAACAAGGAAATATGATAATAACTAATTTATTATTGACTCTAGGGCATATTTCCAACAGTCTCCCACTTGCACTAGAGTCAATAATCTAGTTCACATCACCATGTGATTCGCATTGTTATGAATCTAACACCCAATGAGTTCTGGGGCTCGATCATGCTTTGCATGTGAGAGAGGTCTTATAGTCAATGGGTCTGCGATATTCAGATCCATGTGTACTTTGCAAATATCTATGTCAAACCGTAAACACTGCTACCACACTCCACTTGGTACTATTTCCAAATGGCTGCTCCACTATACGTATCCAGATTGCTACTACGAGTCATCCGGATTAGTGTTAAAGCTTGTATCGACGTAACTCCTTACGACGAACTCTTTATCACCTCCATAATCGAGAAACATCTCCTCAGTCTCTTAGTTACTGAGGATAATCTTGACCGCTGTCCTGTGATCCACTCCTACTTCACTCTTGTACCCCCTGACGGACTCATGGCAAGGCACACACAGGTGCGGTACACAGCATGGCATAATATAGAGCCTTTGGCTAAGGCATAGGGGGACGACGTTCGTCCTTTCTCTTTCTTCTGCCGTTGTCGAGCTTTGAGTCTCACTCAACTTTCACACCTTACAAATCAGGTGAGAACTCTTTCTCTGACTGATCCATTTTGAACTCTTTCAAAATCTTGTCAAGGTATGCACTCATTGAAAGTCTCATCGAGCATCTTGATCTATCTCCATAGATTTTGATGCTCAACAATTAGGTAGCTTCATCCAGGTCTTCCTTTGAAAATCACTTTCCAAATGACCGTTTTATGCTTTCCAGAAACTCTACATTATTTCTGATCAACAATATGTCATCCACATATACTTATCAGAAATTCTATAGTGCTCCCACTCACTTTATTGCAAATACCAGTTTCTCGTAAACTTTGTATAAACATCAAAACTTTGATCACCTCATCAAAGCGTATATTCCAACTCCGAGATTCTTGCTTCAGTCCATGGAAGGATCACCGAAGCTTGCACACCTTTTAGCATCCTTAGGCCTGACAAAACCTTCTGGTTGTATCACATACAAGCTTTCCTCAAGTAAACCATTAAGGAAACGATGTTTTGACATCCATCTGCCAGATTTCTTAATTGAAAACACAGCAACTGCTAACATAATTCCAACAGACTTTAGCACCACTATGAGTGAGAAAGTCTCATCGTAGTCAACTCCTTGAACTTGTCACAAACATCTTTGCAACAAGTCGAGCTTTACAAATATTGACATTCACCATCAGTGTCTGTCTTCATTTTAAAGATCCATTTGTACCCAACGACCTGCCGTCCAACGAGCAATTCTACCAAAGTCTACACTTGGTTTTCATACATGGATCCTATCTCGGGTTTCATGGCCTCCAACCATTTGTCGGAATCCGGGCCCATCATCGCTTCTCCATAGCTCGTAGGTTCATCGTTTGTCCAACAACATGACCTCCAAGACAGGGTTGTCGTACCGCTTAGGAGCACTACACATCCTTGTCGACCTACGAAGTTCGATAGTAACTTGATCTTGAAGCTTCATGATCATCATCATTAACTTCATCTTCAACTAACGTAGGCTTCACAGAAACAACATCCTGCGCTGCGCTACTCTCTGGTTGAACAAAGTTTTAACAACCTCATCAAGTTCTATCTTCCTCCCACTCAATTCTTTCGAGAGAAACATTTCCTCGAGAAAGGACCGTTTAAGCAACAAACATTTTGCACTAGGATCTGAGATTGAAGGTTCACCCAACTGATCTTAGGGTATTCTATGAAGATGCAATTTGTCCGCCTTGGGTTCGACCTCATTAGGTGAAAACATTTTCCACACAAGTGTCACATCCCAAAATATTATGAAATGACAGCTTAGGTTTCTATCAAACCATAATTCACATGGTGTCATCTCAACGGATTTAGATGGTGCCTTATTTAAAGTGAATGTAGTTGTCTCTAATGCATAACCCCAAAATTATAGTAGTAAAACAACAAGAGACATCATATTACGCACCATGTCCAATAGAGCATAACTATGATGTTCGGACACACCATCACACTATGGTGTTCCAGGTGGCGTTTAGTTGTGAAACAACTTTCACATTGTCTTAAGTTGTGTGCCAAACTCGTGACTCAGATATTCACCTCCACGATCATATCGCAGTCATTTTTATCTTCTTGTCACGATGATCTTTAAACTTCACTCTGAATTTGCTTGAACCTTTCAAACGATTCAGACTTGTGTTTCATTAAGTAAATATACACTATATCTACTCAAATCATTAGTGAAGGTAAGAAAATAACGATAACCACTGCACGCTACAAGACTCACTAGATTGCATACATCAACATGTATCATTTCCAATGAATCACTTCCCCGATCCATCCAACGGGGTCCTTTAGTCATGTTGCCCAAGAGGCATGGTTCGCATGTCTCAACTGATTCGAAATCGAATGAGTCCAAATATCCATCAGCATGGAGTTTCTACATGCGCTTTATACCAATATGACATTTAGCGGCAGTGCCACAAGTATGTGGTACTATCATTATTAACTTTGTATCTTTTGACATCAATGTTATGAACATGTGTAATACTACGATCAAGATTTCAACAAACCATTCTCACTGGGTGCATGACCATTGAAGGTATTATTCATGTAAACAGAATAACCATTATTCTCTAACTTAAATGAATAACCGTATTGCAATAAACATGATCTAATCATGTTCATGCTCAACGCAAAACACCAAATAACATTTATTTAGGTTCGTCACTAATCCTGAAGGTAGAGAGAGCGTGCGATGTTGATCACATCAACCTTGGAAACACTTCCAACACATATCGTCACCTCACCCTTAGTTAGTTCTCCATTTATTCCGTAGCTTTTATTCCGAGTTACTAACATTTAGCAACCGAACCGGTATCCAATACCCAGGTGCTACTAAGAGTACTAGCAAGGTACACATTAGTAACTTGTATATCAAATATACTTCTATCAATGTTGCCAGCCTTCTTATCTACCAAGTATCTAGGGTTGTTCCGCTTCAGCAACCGCTCACCTCATAACAGAAGTACTTAGTCTCGGGTTTGAGTTCAACTTTGGGTTGCTTCATTGGAGCAGCAACTGACTTGCTATCCATGAAGTTTCCCTCCTTGCTCTTGCCCTTCTCGAAACTAGTGGTTCGATTAACCATCAACACTTGACGCTCCTTCTTGATTTCTACCTTCGTGGTGTCAAACTTCGTGAACAGCTCAGGGATCAACATTTCTTTCCCTGGCATTTTATAGTTCATCACCAAGTTCTAGTAGCTTAGTGACAGTGACTTGGAGAACTACATCCATCACTATCTTATCTGGAAGATCAACTCCCACTCGATTCAAGCGATTGTAGTACCCAGATAGTCTGAGCACATGCTCAACGATTGAGCTATTCTCTTTCATCTTGCAGGCAAAGAATCTCGTTGGAGATCCTATATCTCGCAACTCAGGCACGAGCCTGAGATCACAATCTCAGCTCTTAGAACATCTCATATGTTTCGTGACGTTCAAAACGTTTCGGAGCCTCAATTCTAAGCCGTAATGCATGACGCACTAAAATATCAAGTAGTCATCGAAACGTGCCTGTCAGATGTTCACAACATCTACAGACGACGCTAGATGGGGTGGCCCACCGAGCGGTGCATTAAGGACATAAGCCTTCTGTGCAGCAATGAGGACAATCCTCAGATCACGGACCCAGTCCGCAATTTTGCTACCAACATCTTCCAATTCTATTTCTCTAGGAACATATAAAAATACAAGGGAGCTACAGCGCGAGCTAGTAATCTACAACATAATTGCAAAGACACTTTGACTATGTTCATGATAATGAGTTCAATTAATCATATTACTTAAGAACTCCCACTCAAATTGACATCCCTCGGGTCATTCGAGTGATACATGATCCAAATTCACCAACTCAAGTCCGATCATCACGTGAGTTAAGGTGGCTTCAATGGTGAACATCATTATGTTGATCATATCCACTATATGACTCATGCTCGATCTTTCGGTCTCTTGTGTTTCGAGGCCATGTCTGTACATGCTAGGCTCGTCAAGTTTAACCCGAGTGTTCTGCGCGTGCAAATCTGGCTTGCACCCGTTGTATGTGAACGTAGAGTCTATCACACCCGATCATCACGTGGTGTCTCAACACGACGAACTTTCGCAACGGTGCACACTCGGGGAGAACACAGTTCATCTTGAAATTCAAGTGAAGGATCACCTTTTCAGAGTTCGATTGAAGTGCTTTTTAATTTCTTTCAAAACATCATGGGAGTGGAGTTCAAAAAAGAATCAGCTAAAAATATTTTATAAACCTCTAGTATTTTTGAAACGATAATTATATAAAAATTATGGAACAAAAATTATCAAAGTATTTTTTTCAAAACATTAATAGCAAAAAGAATATAATGATAAAACACACTTGAAATAAATAAAGCAAGAAACAAACAAATTAATGGAAATTATGCAACTAAGATTATCAAATATTTATTTGTTAAAAAGAATGAACTAAAATAACAAAAGAAAAATACTGGAAAAAAATAAAAAAATAAATAAAGCAAAAAAAACAAAAATACTGGAACAAATAAAAAAATGCCGCCTACTAGGCCACCATGGCCTGGATACGACTAGAAACCCAACCAGCCAGTTAGGCCAGGATTTAGGCCCATAGAAGGTCCACAGGCAGATACAGAGTCGTTAGGCCCGTAAGCCTACTTTAGAGAGGAGCTCGAACTCTCAGGCGCACCGCGCCTTATAAACAGGTGCGGCTCAGCCTCCACTAGCGAGGTGGGACTAAACTCCCACCACGCCGCTGTGCAAGGCCATTGGTCCCGGTTGGTGGAACCAACCGGGACCAATACCCACCTTTAGTCTCGGTTGGTGGCACCAACCGGGACCAATGTTTGGGCTGCCGAAAAGAGACATTTGGTCCCGGTTGGTGGCACCAACTGGGACCAATGCTTCTTGTATATAAGAAGCACATAGGAAATTTCGCAGGTTTCATCTACCAGTTGCCTCGAGTCGTCGTCCTCGTCCCCGTCACCTCCCCGAGCCGCTATCCTCGTCGCCGGCCCCGTCGCCTCCCCGAGCCGCCGTCCACATCGCCTTCCCGTCACCAGCCCCGTCCACGTCGTCGGCCCCGTCGCCTCCCCGAGCCGCCAGCCCCGTTGCTGCCATCCTCGTCGCCTTCCCGTCGCCACCGTCCTCGTCCCTATCGCCTCCCCGTCAACGCCGTCCTCGTCGCCTCCCCGTCGCCGCCCTCCCCGTCGCCTTCCCGTCGCCGTCGTCCCCGTCGCCTCCCCGTCGCCACCCGCCCAATGAGCCCCCCTGCTCCTCATGTATATGTGTGTATATATGTTCATGTATAAATATCATGTATATGTGTGTATATGTTCATGTATATGTGTGTATATGTTTGCATATGTATATGTGTGTATATGTTCTTGTATATGTTTTTTTTCATGTATATGTATATATGTTCATGTATATGTGTCATGTGTGTATATGTTCATGTATATGTTTTTTTCATGTATATGTATGTATGTTCATGTATATGTGTGTATATGTTCATGTAAAAAGTCTTTTTTTTTCATATGTACGAAAATGTAGAATGAAAACGAAAATAAACATATAAGAAAAACAAAGTAGAAAATGAAGAAGGAAAACAAAACTGCTCACCCGACCAACTATCGAGGCCACCCAAACCCTAGAAGAAAGAGCGTCGTTGTCGATCTACCCCCTCCCCGATAACTTTGACATGAGGGGGGACGTCGGACATGGATGAGTGAGAGAGGTGGTCCGCTCGCCCGACCAACTATCCAGGCCATCCAAACCCTAGAATAAAGAGCGTCGTTGTCAATCTACCCCCTCCCAGATAACTTCGACATGAGAGGGGACGTCGGACATGCATGAGAGAGAGGCGGTTCGCTCACCCGACCAACTATCGAGGCCACCCAAACCCTAGAAGAAAGATCATCGTTGTTGATCTACCCCGTCCCTACCCGATAAACTCTCGAGGCCACCCAAACCGGGACTGAAAAAGCGTTGTTGAGGCCACCCCAAACCCTAGAAGTGTTGTCGAGGCAACCCCAAACCCTAGAAGCGTTGTCGAGGCCACCCAAATTTACCAAGTTAAATGAAGAAAACTCCGGTAACATAGATTTATCAAGAATGCCCCCATTATGGATGTGCACAAGTTGATCCAATTTTTTCTGATCTCATCTATATATATATATTCTTCTATATGTCACGTTGTCTGTCAAAGTATTGAAGAAATCCATGGCTTCATCATTAGCCGGAAATAACATGCGTATGATGCCACGAAGCTCTTCAAAGTTGTTTTGAAATGGAGTCCCGGATAGAATAATTCACTTTTTGGTACGAATTTCAGCAAAGGCCTTCCAAATAGTGATATTCGGAAGGCTCTTGCTGAACTTCGTACCAAAAAGCTAATTAATTATCCTAACCGGGACTCCGTTACAAAACAATTTTGGAGAGCTTCGTACCATTACGCGCCTGTTACTTCCGGCTAATGATGAAGTCTTGGTTTTCTTGAATCCTTTGACACTACACAACATGACATATAAAAGGGTAGATGAGATGAGGAAAAATATGGACCATTTTTTGCACATTCAGAATGGCGCCATTTTGTTAATTAAATCCCTTAAAGGTTAACAGAATCTCTTGTTTGACATTCATGAGAGAGGCGGTCCGGACGTCGGACATTCATGAGAGAGGCGGTCCGGACGTCAGACATTCATGTTTGTATATTAATTGCCATGTTGTAATATTTGCAGAAACTATGGATCCAGGAGATGAAGAACAAGAACAGTTGTTGGGGGACATAATCCATGGCGGACGTGATATCTTGTCGCATCTCAACGACACTGATGGTCTGGAAGGAGAGGATTATGACGGCTCCAGTGATCGAACAATGGAGGAGGAAGGACATGATCATGATGGCTCCGATGGCCGAATGCCAGAGGAAGAAGAAGACCATGATGACGGCTCCGTTGACCGATCGGCGAGGTATATATATTAATTAAGCCTGTGCTGACTAGCTAATTAATGCATTAATTTTTTTGGTATGTACATATACTAATTAACTCTTCTTTCTTCTTTTATAGCCCTCCGGATCGAGCAAAACTTCGGTCACGAGACGAGGCCCGAAGAAGATGTTGCGCAAGGATGAAAAGTTCACGATCACAGCACTCGCGAACGATGGCCATCCGATTGAACCCAAGCGGACCAAGAACACATTTTCTGCTCAGTGTGGAGCAATTGTTAGGGACAACATCCCGATCAGCATCAAGCAATGGCATAAGCCTAAGGACGGTGCCCCTGATGGTGCCTATGTCACCGATAGACAGAAAGATGATCTTTGGACCGTGCTAAAGGCAAATTTCACCCTACCACCAGAGGAGGATCCGAATAAGCCAGTTATAGAGCCACTGGTCAAGGCGTGTGCTCTTAAGAAGATGTTTGTCGACAAAGGGAAGACTCCAGAATTCATCAGCCGATTTGAGAAGACAAGAGATTACTGCCCGCATTTGTGGAATACAACACTTCAGACAAGAGTAAGAAAATGTCAGAGACAAACAAGGTCAATGCTGCAAAGAAGCAGTATCACCATCACACGGGGTCAGGTGGCTACCTCAAAGCCCGGCCGTTGTGGGACAAAGCTGAGAATGACTTGATTGCTAAAAGGGTCGTACCACAGACATTGAACTGGCCAGACCGTTCAAGGACTTGGTTCTTCGGGGTTGGGGGAACTTGGGACCCTGAAACAGGGAAATGTTGTTGGACGGACGAGCAACTTGCAATACCCATGAACAAGCTTCAGAAGTATATCACCATAGCGCAGGAAGGGTCGTTCATTTCTGTCAGAGAGAAGGACAAGCTGACTGAGGCCCTAGGGAATGCTGAGCACCCTGGACGAACACGAGGCACACCAGGCTCCATTTCGTGGAAGGTTGGGTTTCCCGACGCAGACGGTTACAGAAGCCGGGAGAGAAAGAGGAAAGCAGAGCTGAGCGAAATTTAGAAGCTCAATGCAAGACTACAACAGCTAGAGGAAGCTGAGAGCCAGCGAACTGCCGGCCAACCATCTCAGTAGCACGAAGCTACCCCAGAAGCTACCCTGCCATCTCACCGGAGAAGCAGCGTCGCTTCCACAGAGCCCGTTCAGCCTGACTTCACGTCTCCTAGCTACCCCGTGGATACTATCACGGAAGCTCAACATTGCGAGCTTATGACAAAATGCCGGAACCTCACTTTCAGGGCGGCTGTCGGCTCTGTTGCACCTCCTCAACCCAACGGAACTTTTCACTGTCGTCCGATTCCACGTGGCTATGTTGTTGTGATGGTGGATGAAGTAATGAAGGAATTTGAGGAGCTCGAGCTTGACCACTCTACAGGTGAAGGAGAGAATAAGTTGGTTCGTGCCCTGAGGAGTACATGTCTATGGCAGAAGGAGTACATCAAGCTTCCAAACTGGACGCCTCCGCCTCCTCCTTCTCCTCAGCCGAATCAGGGCACTCCGCCTCCTCCTCCTCCTCCTGCGGCGAGTGATCAGGGCACACCATGTTGGAAATATGCCCAAGAGGCATAAATAAAGTGTTTATTATTGTATTTCCTTATTCATGATAATCGTTTATTATCCATGCTATAATTGTATTAATTGGAAACATGGATACATGTGTGGATACATAGACAAACACAATGTCCCTAGTATACCTCTAGTGAACTAGCTTGTTGATCGAAAGATGGTTAAGGTTTCCTAGCCATGGACATGAGATGTCATTTGATAACGGAATCACATCATTAGGAGAATTATGTGATGGACAAGACCCAAAGTACAAACGTAGCTTATGATCGTGTCAGTTTATTGCTACTGTTTTGTGCATGTCAAGTATATGTTCCTATGACCATGAGATCATGTAACTCACAGATATCGGAGGAGTACCTTGTGTGTATCAAACGTCACAACGTAACTGGGTGACTATAAAGGTGCTCTACAGGTGTCTCCGAGGGTGTCTATTGAGTTGGCATGGATCAAGACTGGGATTTGTTACACCGTGTGACGGAGAGGTATCTCAGGGCACACTCGGTAATACAACATCACAATAAGCCTTGCAAGCAATGCGACTAAGTTTTAGTTACGAGATCTTGTATTACGGAATGAGTAAAGAGACTTGCCTGTAACGAGGTTGAACTAGGTTTGGCGATACCGACGATCGAATCTCGGGCAAGTAACATACCGAAGAACAAAGGGAACATCATACGGGATTAACTGAATCCTTGACATAGAGGTTCGACCGATAAAGATCTTCGTAGAATATGTAGGAACCAATGTGGACATCCAGGTCCTGCCAATGGTTATTGACCGTACAGGTGTCTCGGTCATGTCTACATAGTTCTCGAACCCGCAGGGTCTGCACACTTAAGGTTTGGTGACGTTTCGGTAGTATAAAGTTATGTATGGTGGTGACCGAAGTTTGTTCGGAGTCCCGGATGAGATCTCGGACGTCACAAGGAGCTCCAGAATGGTCCGGAGGTAAAGTTTCATATATAGGAAGTCCCGTTTTGGTCGCCGGAAAAGTTTCAGGCTCATCGGTAGTGTACCGGGAGTGCCGGTAGTGTACCGGGAGGCCTCCGGGAGGGGTATTTCGACCCAAGAGGCTTCATGGGCTGTGGGAGAGTGAATATCAGGCCTTAGTGAGCTGGTGGAAACTCCCACACAAGGCCCATGTGGATGGAGGAAAAAACCCAATCGGGAAAGGTGAAAAAAAGGCAAAAAGGAGCAATCCTAGTCCTCCTAGGATTGGAGGAGGAGAGTCCTCCTCCACCTCCCACTTCGGCCGAAGCCACCTAGGCTTGGAGGCCAAGATGCCTCTCCTCCTCCCTCCATCCTATATATACTAGTGGATTTCTAGGGTTTTGGACTTTGATTTTCAGCCACGTGCAAACCCTAATCTCTAGTGCATAGTTTCTCCTCTAGATCGGTTTTCTGCAGTGCTTAGGCGAAGCCCTACCGGAATTGCTCCACCACCATCGCCGGAGTACTGTCAGGCTGCAGGAGAACTCTTCGTCCTCTCCACTCCTTCTTGCTGGATCAAGATGGTGGAGATCGTCATCAAGTTGTATGTGTGCTGAACGCGGAGGTGCCGTTCGTTCGGTGCTAGATTGGAAGGATCGCGATCAAGTTCGTGGGACGGATCGTGATCAAGTTCGTGGGACAGATCGTGATCGGATCGCGGGACGGATAGTGATTGGATCGCAGGACGGATCGTGATTGGATCGCGGGACGCACGGTGATTTGGATCGCGAAGACGTTCGACTACACCAACCGTGTTTCTTAACGCTTCCCGCTTAGCGATCTACAAGGGTATGTAGATCCACTCTCCCTCTCGTAGATGCTCATCACCATGGACAGATCTTGTGTGCGTAGGAAATTTTTTGTTTCCCATGCAACGTTCCCTAACAGTGGCATCATGAGATAGGTATATGTGTAGATGAGATCTCGAGTAGAACACAAAGGTTTGTGGGCATTGATGCTTAGATTGCTTCCTCCCTTGGTCGGATTTTGGTTCAGCGGTATTGTGAGATGAAGCGGTCCGGACCAACATTACTCGTACGCTTACGAGAGACCGGTTCCCTTGACGCAACTTGTTGCCTAGATGGCTTGCGGGTGGCAGTTTATCTCACTTTAGTTTGATCGGATTTGACAAAGGCGGTCCTTGAGAAGGTTGAAAAGCAAATTATGTATCACCGTTGTGGTTTATGTGTAGGTGAGAATCGTTCTTGCTAGAAACCCGTAGCAGCCACGTAAAACATGCAACAACAATTAGAGGACGTCTAACTTGTTTTTGCAGGGTGTGTTGTGATGTGATATGGCCAATTACATGATGTGATATATGTGATGTATGAGATGATCATGTGATGTATAGAATTTCACGACTTGCATGTCGATGAGTACGACAACTGGCAGGAGCCATAGGGTTGTCTTTAATTATTGTATGACCTGTGTGTCAATCATTAAGCGCTATGTAATGCTTTACTTTATCGCTAAACGGTAGCAATAGTAGTCGAAGCATGCAGGGCGTGACAACCTCGATGGCGACACATTGATGGAGATCAAGATGATGGAGATCATGGTGTCGTGCCGGTGACGATGAAGATCATGCCGGTGCTTTCAAGATGGAGATCTAAAGCACAAGTTCATGGCCATATCATGTCACTTATGAATTGCATGTGATGTTAATCCTTTTATGCACCTTGTTTTGCTTAGTACGACGGTAGCATTATAAGGTGATCCCTCACTTAAATTTCAAGATAAAATTGTGTTCTCCCCGAGTGTGCACCGTTGCGAAAGTTCGTCGTGTTGAGACACCACGTGATGATCGGGTGTGATAAACTCTACGTTCACATACAACGGGTGCAAGCCAGTGTTGCATGCGCAGAACACTCGGGTTAAACTTGATGAGCCTAGAATGTACAGACATGGCCTCGGAACACAAGAGACCGAAAGTTCGAACATGAGTCATATAGTAGATATGATCAACATAATGATGTTCACCATTGAAGCCACCTCAACTCACGTGATGATCGGACTTGAGTTGGTGGATTTGGATCATGTAGCACTCAGATGACCCGAGGGATGTCAATTTGAGTGGGAGCTTTAGTAATTTGATTAACTAAACTCATTATCTTGAACAATAGTCTAAGTGAACTTTGCATATTTATGTTGTAGATCAATGGCTCTCGCAGTAGCACTCCTGAATATTAATGCGTTCCTAGAGAAAGCTAAACTGAAAGATGATGGAAGTAACTTTGTTGACTGGGCCCGTAATCTGAGGATTATCTTCACGGCTTCCCAGAAATCATATGTCCTTGATGCATCGCTTGGTGACCAACCAGAAGACATGACCTCCGAAGACGTTAAGAACGCTTGGGAGGCACGTACTGGAGATTACTCAATAGTTCAGTGTGCAATATTGTATGGCTTAGAACCGGGACTTCAAAGATGTTTTGAATGTCATGGAGCATATGAGAAGTTCCAGGAGTTGAAGTATATTTTTCAGAAGAACGCCCGGATCGAGAGGTATGAAACCTCTGATAAGTTCTATGCTTGCAAGATGGAGGAGAACGGGTCTATCAGTGAACATATACTCAGAATGTCCGGGTATTCAACTCGTCTAGCGGAGTTGGGAATTGCCCTTCCGTCAGAGGCGATCACTGACAGAGTTCTTCAATCACTGCCACCTAGTTACAAGAGCTTTATGATGAACTATAACATGCATGGGATGAACAAGTCAGTCGCCGAGCTGTTTGCGATGCTAAAAGTCGTTGATTATGAAATCCAGAAAGAACATCAAGTGTTGATGGTCAATAAAACCACTAGTTTCAAGAAAAATGGCAAAGTCAAGGGCAAGGGCAAGAAGGGTAAAACCAAGAAGGATGGCAAAGCAGTTGCTACTCCTGCAAAGAAGCCCGAGCATGGACCCAAGCCAGAAACTGAGTGCTTTCATTGCAAGGGAACTGGTCACTGGAAGCGGAACTGCCCCAAGTACCTGGCTGACAAGAAGGTGGCCAATGACAAACAAGGTATATATGATATACATGTTATTGATGTGTACCTTACTAGCTCTCATAGTAGTTCCTAGGTATTCGATACCGGTTCGGTTGCTCACATTTGCAACTCAAAGCAGGAACTACAGAATAAACGAAGGCTGGCAAAGGACGAAGTGACAATGCACGTGGGAAATGGTTCCAAGGTTGATGTGATCGCCGTCGGCACGCTCTCTCTTCAATTATCATTGGGATTGGTGATGAACCTGAATAATTGTTATTTAGTGCCTGCGTTAAGCATGAACATTATATCTGGATCTTGTTTATTGCGAGACAGTTACTTATTTAAATCAGAGAATAAGGATTGTTCTATTTATATGAGTAATATCTTTTATGGTCATGCACCCAATGTTAGGGGTTTTATTCATATTGGATCTTGATAGTGCTGACACACATGTTCATAACATTGATGCCAAAAGATGTAGAGTTGATAATGATAGTACCACTTTCTTGTGGCACTATCATTTAGGTCATATTGGTGTAAAACGCATGAGGAAGCTCCATGCTGATGGACTTTTGGAGTCACTTGATTTTGAATCACTTGACACATGTGAACCATGCCTCATGGACAAGATGACTAAAACGCCGTTCTTTGGAACAATCGAACAGGCAAGTGACTTATTGGAAATCATACATACTGATGTGTGCGGTCCGATGAATGTTACAGCGCGTGGTGGATATCGTTATTTTCTCACCTTCACTGATGACTTAAGTAGATATGGGTATATTTACTTAATGAAACACAAGTCTGAAACGTTTGAAAAGTTCAAGCAATTTCAGAGTGAAGTTGAGAATCATCGTAACAAGAAGATTAAGTTCCTTCGATCTGATCGAGGAGGTGAATATCTGAGTTATGAGTTTGGCAGTCACTTAAGACAGTGTGGAATTGTTTCACAGTTGACACCGCCCGGAACACCACAACGTAATGGTGTGTCCGAACGTCGTAATCGAACCTTATTAGATATGGTGCATTCTATGATGTCTCTTGCTGATTTGCCACTATCGTTTAGGGGTTATGCATTAGAGACAGCTGCATTCACTTTAAATAGGGCACCATCAAAATCCGTTGAGACGACGCCATATGAACTATGGTTTGGCAAGAAGCCAAAGTTATCGTTTCTTAAAGTTTGGGGATGTGATGCTTATGTCAATAAGCTTCAGCCTGAAAAGTTGGAACCCAAAGCGGAGAAATGCGTCTTCATAGGATACCCGAAAGGGACAGTCGGGTATACCTTCTATCTCAAATCCGAAGGCAAAGTGTTTGTCGCTAAGAACGGAACATTTCTTGAGAAAGAGTTTCTCTCGAAAGAATTGAGTGGGAGGAAAATAGATCTTGATGAGGTTATTGAACCTTTACTTCAACCAGAAAGTAGCGCAGCACAGAAAGATGTTTATTTGGAACCTACGACGGTACAAGAGGAAGTTAATGATGATGATCCTGAAGCTTTGGATCAAGCTGCTATTGAACCCCGTAGGTCGACAAGGCCGCGTACTACCCGTGAGTGGTACGGCAACCCTGTCTTGGAGGTCATGTTGTTGGACAACAATGAACCTACGAGCTATGGACGAGCAGTGATGGGCCCGGATTCCGAGAAATGTTTAGAGGCCATGAAATCTGAGATGGGATCCATGTATGAAAACAAAGTATGGACTTTGGAAGTATTACCTGAAGGGTGAAAGGCCATTCAGAACAAATGGATCTTTAAGAAGAAGACAGACGCGGACGGTAATGTCACCGTCTATAAAGCTCGACTTCTGGCAAAGGGTTTTTCACAAGTTCAAGGAGTTGACAACGATGAGACTTTCTCACCCGTAGCGATGCTTAAGTCTGTCAGAATCATGTTAGCAATAGCTGCTTATTTCAATTATGAAATTTGGCAGATGGATGTCAAAATAGCGTTCCTCAACGGTTTCCTTGAGGAAGAGTTGTATATGATGCAACCCGAAGGTTTTGTCGATCCAGAGAATGCTGACAAAGTTTGCAAACTCCAACGATCCATTTATGGACTGGTGCAAGCATCTCGGAGTTGGATTAAGCGCTTTGATGAGGTGATCAAACCGTTTGACTTTATACAAGTTTACAGAGAAGCTTGTATTTACAAGAAAGTGAGTGGGAGCTCTATAGCGTTTCTAGTATTATATGTAGATGACATATTGCTGATTGGAAACAATATAGAAATGCTGGAAAGCGTGAAGGAATATTTGAACAAGAGTTTTTCAATGAAGGACCTAGGAGAAGTTGCTTTCATATTAGGCCTTAAGATCTATAGAGATAGATCGAGACGCTTAATAGCACTTTCATAGAGCACATACCTTGATAAAGTTTTGAAGAAATTCAAAATGGAACAGTCCAAGAAGAGGTTATTGCCTGTGTTACAAGGTGTGAAGTTGAGTAAGACTCAATGCCTAGTAACTGCAGAAGATAGAGAAAATATGAGTGTCATCCCCTATGCGTCAGCCATAGGCTCTATCATGTATGCAATGCTATGCACAAGACCCGATGTCAGCCTTGCCATAAGTATGGCCGGAAGGTTTCAAAGTGATCCTGGAATGGAGCACTGGCAAGCGGTCAAGAATATCCTTAAGTACCTGAAAAGGACTAAGGAAATGTTTCTCGTTTATGGAGGCGATGAAGAGCTCGTCGTAAAGGGTTACGTCGATGCAAGCTTTGACACTGATCCGGACGACTCTAACTCGCAAACTGGATACGTATTTATTCTTAACGGGGGAGCAGTAAGCTGGTGCAGTTCCAAGCAAAGCGTGGTAGCTGATTCTACGTGCGAAGCGGAATACATCGCAGCCTCAGAGGCGGCGAAGGAAGGTGTCTGGATGAAGCAGCTTATGACAGATCTTGGAGTAGTGCCCAGTGCACTGAATCCAATGAACCTGTTCTGTGACAACACTGGTGCCATTGCTCTGGCCAAGGAACCAAGGTTTCACAAGAGGACCAGACACATAAAGCGACGCTTCAACTCCGTCCGCGATTACGTCACGGAGAAAGACATAAATATTTGCAAAGTGCACACGGATCTGAATGTTGCAGACCCGTTGACTAAACCTCTTCCAAGGGCTAAACATGATCAACACCAGAACTGCATGGGTGTTTGATTCATTACCATGTAAATCACATAGTGATGTGAACTAGATTATTGACTCTAGTGCAAGTGGGAGACTGTTGGAAATATGCCCTAGAGGCAATAAATAAAGTGTTTATTATTGTATTTCCTTGTTCATGATAATCGTTTATTATCCATGCTATAATTGTATTAATTGGAAACATGGATACATGTGTGGATACATAGACAAACACAATGTCTCTAGTATACCTCTAGTGAACTAGCTAGTTGATCGAAAGATGGTTAAGGTTTCCTAGCCATGGACACGAGATGTCATTTGATAACGGGATCACATCATTAGGAGAATGATGTGATGGACAAGACCCAAACTACAAATGTAGCTTATGATCGTGTCAGTTTATTGCTACTGTTTTCTGCATGTCAAGTATATGTTCCTATGACCATGAGATCATGTAACTCACAGATATCGGAGGAGTACCTTGTGTGTATCAAATGTCGCAACGTAACTGGGTGACTATAAAGGTGCTCTACAGGTGTCTCCGAGGGTGTTTGTTGAGTTGGCATGGATCAAGACTGGGATTTGTTACTCCGTGTGACAGAGAGGTATCTCAGGGCCCACTCAGTAATACAACATCACAATAAGCCTTGCAAGCAATGTGACTAAGTGTTAGTTTCGGGATCTTGTATTATGGAACGAGTAAAGAGACTTGCCAGTAACGAGGTTGAACTAGGTATGGAGATACCGACGATCGAATCTCGGGCAAGTAACAAACTGAAGAACAAAGGGAACATCATACGGGATTAACTGAATCCTTGACATAGAGGTCCGACCGATAAAGATCTTTGTAGAATATGTAGGAACCAATGTGGAAATCCAGGTCCCGCCATTGGTTATTGACCGTAGAGGTGTCTCGGTCATGTCTACATAGTTCTCGAACCCGCAGGGTCTGCACACTTAAGGTTTGGTGACGTTTCGGTAGTATAAAGTTATGTATGGTGGTGACCAAAGTTTGTTTGGAGTCCCGGATGAGATCCCGGACGTCACGAGGAGCTCCGGAATGGTCCCGAGGTAAAGATTCATATATAGGAAGTCTCGTTTTGGTCGCCGGAAAAGTTTCGGGCTCATCGGTAGTGTACCGGGAGGCCTCCGGGAGGGGTATTTCGATCCAAGAGGCTTCATGGTCTGTGGGAGAGTGAATATCAGCCCTTAGTGTGCTGGTGGAAACTCCCACACAAGGCCCATGAGGCTGGAGGAAAAAAGCCAATAAGAAAAGGGAAAAAAAAGGCAAAAAGGAGCAATCCTAGTCCTACTAGGTTTGGAGGAGGAGAGTCCTCCTCCACCTCCCACTTCGGCCAAGAGGCCTCTCCTCCTCCCTCCCTCCTATATATACTAGTGGATTTCTAGGGTTTTGGACTTTGATTTTCAGCCACGTGCAAACCCTAATCTCTAGTGCATAGTTTCTCCTCTAGATTGGTTTTCTGCAGTGCTTAGGCGAAGCCCTGCCGGAATTGCTCCACCACCATCGCCGGAGCACCGTCAGGATGCCGGAGAACTCTTCTTCCTCTCCACTCCTTCTTGCTGGATCGAGATGGTGGAGATCATCATCAAGTTGTACGTGTGCTGAACGCGGAGGTGTCGTCCGTTCGGTGCTACATCGGAAGGATCGCGATCAAGTTCGTGGGACGGATCGTGATCAAGTTCGTGGGATGGATCGTGATTGGATCGCGGGACGGATAGTGATTGGATCGCGGGACGGATCATGATTGGATCGCGTGACGCATGACGATTTGGATCGCAAAGACGTTTGACTACACCAACCGCGTTTCTTAACGCTTCCCGCTTAGCGATCTACAAGGGTATGTAGATCCACTCTCCCTCTCGTAGATGCTCATCACCATGGATAGATCTGCGTGTGCGTCAGAAATTTTTTGTTTCCCATGCAACGTTCCCTAACACACTGCCTCCTTCTTCGGCTCCTCCGGCGCGTGGGGGCACTCTGCCTCCTCCTTCTCCTACTCCGGCACGTCCGAGCAGTACGCCTCCTCCTCAGCCTCGTCGGCAGCGGAAGAAAATAGACGCCACCACTCCGTCTCCTCCGGCGCCTAGTAAGCAACGATGGAAGGGAGCCGCCGCCGCTCCGACGGCTAGCAGTATAAGCATAGGCAGGAGGGGATACAAATATGGTCCATCTCTCAAGTCTCTAGAAAAGTTACCATATGAGAGGACCAAGTCTGAAAACAAGGAGATATCTCAGGCCGAAGTGAGGGCCCATTTTGCAAAGAAAACTCCACCTCCGAAGGAGAAGATAGATCCGGTGAAAGCGATGCGTACTATCGATGCCCTGAAGCGACCACCACCACCTCTGCTGGATTCCAACTTTGACCGTTGTATTAAAAAGACATATCAAGTTGCGCAGCGATCGGGAAGTACTTCTAGTGATGCAAGGTTAGCAGAATGAATGAGTGGGGAAAAAATCCCTAGCTCGGCGAACAGGCGAACCAATCGTGCCCCCCGCTCAAGGTGTCTAGCGATATCGTCGCTAATCATCTGGGGATGGTGCCCGATACCAAACCTGGTGATTACCTGAGCGATGATGTACAGTTTACGCCGTTGGAGATGGACGAATTCCGTTACCGGCACGGGTGGCCTCTCGTCAAACCTGATCATCCTCCTCTAACAACGATGATGCGAAAATTCCATGAATGGTACATGAAAACCTGTCGCGAGTCTGGGAAGGATTCTTTGATACTTTTAGTTAAAGAGGAGCACGACCTCGTTGGAATGGAACTGTTGAATATTGAATTTGAGGAGATATTCCAGTTATACAATCAAAAGGCCCTCGACAAAACAATCGTGACTTGCTACTGTCTGTAAGTACTACTTCTGTAATTAAGTCTCTCTATGTATATAGCTCAGCTCTTTAATTGCATGTATATATAATTATCCCCACTACTATATTATGCAGATTGAAGATCGTCGAATGCAGAAAAGCACAAATCTATGACATTGGGTTCATTAACCCAAATGTCATACATGAGTATAATTTTCAAAAGTATCCCACACAAACCAAGGAGAACTTGCTACAATCGTTGCTTAAAAATCAAAACAAAGGGACAATACTCTTTCCTTACAACTTCAAATGAGTGTTACTATATTGTGCATATTTGGTTTCCCATATTACTCGAGGTTTATAGTAATGTAATTGATGAGTTATGCATGCATGCGCAGTTTCCACTTTATTCTGCTAGAGATTCGGCTTGAGCGGGGAGTAGTAATCGTCTTAGACTCGAAACGAAAAGATCCCCAGGATTATGTGGACATGACTGAAATTCTCCATAAGTAAGTTCAATCGATCATTATTGCATCATATCGGCAACTTTGTTCATTTCCTAATAGTTTTCTTTGTCTGGCAGGGTTTGGAAAGAGTTCACAGCAATTGTTCCGGCATTGTCGGGGGAGCTGTGATTTACACACCCGAAAGTAAGTACTACTAGCTAGTTCCGCGCATCTCCCATTGATTCTAGTTTCATCATTACCATTTATCATGCTTGATTATCAAATTGATTGAATTATATTTCTCGTAAAGTGCTTGCGGCTGGAAACCGGGAATGATTTATGTGGATACGACATTTGCGAGTTCATCTACAACGCAACGACCCCTAAGCAGGGCTACTCTGAAAAACAATTTCAAGTGCGTAAGCAATAATATTCAAAATTTTATTTTATTACCAAATATATGTATTGACCCCCTTCTTCATATTAGATGTGGCAGATGCAGGATGAACTCCTACCACATGGTTGCATACGAGCAATTCAAGAAGAATTGACGGGGTTCTTCGTTGACCACGTTGTCGTGGGAACGAGCCTGACAGTAGATGGTAGGGGTACGAATGGAGAGGGCAAAGTCCTAGCTACAGCGAGGATGTACACATAGATGTATGAGTTTAGGCCCCTCTCATGGAGGTAACAGCCCTACGTCTCAGTGCTCGGCAGCTTTATGTCATGTGGAATGTTGAGATTACAATAGTTGCTTATATAGAGTTTGCTGCCCCTCATAATTATCCCGCATCTAAGAGTATAATCGTGGGGTTTAAAGTCTACCATTATTGGTAACGTACATAATAAAAGCTATTAATAACCATTGAGCCAGCGTCTTCCCATTGGGCTATTGATGATGGCTTCTGGTCTTCTGGTGTCGAGTGAAGCGAGGTCTTCCGAGTGACACGCGACTGCCGAGTGATAGGAGGAGCTCCGAGTAGATTACTGTCAAGTGGTCTTGGACGTCTCCAGGGATCCACTCGGAAGTTCATGCTTGATCTTCAAGTCCTCCCATGTAGTGTCCTTAGGTAGGGTATGTGGGCCTTGCGTAGGACCCTACCCTAGGTACATATCCTCGTCATTATCCCCCGAATGGATCGGGGTTCGAGTGGTGGAAGGAGGTATCAACGTCAACCTTTAGTTAATGCGTCTAATCCTCCGAATGATATTTGGGGTTTCCATGAAACTTGCATCGATTGAACTCTGAGCATCGGCATCTATTTAGGATCGACATGCAAAATCTTCCGAATGATATTCGGGGTTTCAATGAAATTTACGCTGATTGAATTCTTCTCCGCTCGCCTGGATCCAGTCAGCCTTAAAAGTGTCCGAGTGGATGTTCAGGGTCTATTTTGCTCCGAGTGAATTGAGAGCATCTTGGGAGGTGACGGGTCGGTCTGATAGGCCAGGATTCTCCGGGATACAAAAATTTGCGAAGCGCGCGCACGCGATGATGACGCCATGATTAGGGCAAGTGGAGGCATGACGCCTCGATTCTCACACCGGTCATCTCGCCATGCACTAGGTGCCGTCAGCGGTTGGTGTGCGCGGTTATCTTGCGGGCCCACTGGTTAGTGAGACACTCAGCAGCATATAAAGGTTTCGGTGCCACGGTTCGCACAGCACCTTCCGCTAGTTCCCCCTCTCTTCTTCCGCCTCCTCCGCCTCCTCTGCCCCCAACGCCGCACTCCGTTCTCCTTCGACCAGAGCCGCCGCTCCGATGACGAAGTATGCGACGGAGAAGCTGGAGCGGGCAAAGAAGGGGGCATCAAAGCTCAAGGGCAAGAAGCCCTCGACCGCTCGGTTCACCGCCCGGCGGGGTGGATGCAGGGGGCTTTTCTCCCCTCTGTTGTCACTCGCGCCGACATTGAGGGTCTCGTCTCCGACGGGCTGGTGGCGGATGGTGCCTGGAGGCTGCCGGGGGAGGAGCGATAGCCGGAGCCGCGTGACGGGGAGCAGGTTCTTGTCCTCTCTGATGTGCAAAGAGGTTTCTCCATGCCACCCCACCCATTGTTTAGGGGATTTCTGAATTTCTTCGGTGTGCAACTGCACCACTTTCCGCCGAACACCATTGCGTATTTGTCAGCATTTGTTACCTTGTCCGAGTGTTTCCTAGGGTGCTCTCCCCATTGGGGGTTGTTTAAGCATCTCTTCACGGTCAGATCACAGACTGTGAAGAAAGCCCTTCCCGCTGATGGGAAGACTCATGTGCTCCAGTTGTGTGGAGGCTTAGGGGTCCAGAAAAGGCAGTGTAGTTCCTTTCCTGCCATTACTTTTCCCGAGTCCGTCAGAGGCTGGCAGTCGACCTGGTTCTACTGCAAAGATGTAGCGCCACCCAACATGTCGACTGGTCTTCCCTCGTTTACACCTGACTGCCCCGCCGCCCCCAAGTCCCTGAAGGTGACCGATGAGGAGCATGTCCAAGTGGGTATCTTAGTCGAGGTGGTGGTGCAGCTAATCCGGGGCGGAGTGACAGGCATGGACCTGCTTGAGACGTTCCTCGGTCGACGCATTCAGCCACTCCAGGCCAGAGACCACACCATGTGGCACTACGTAGGTCCGGGGGACTCGACCAGGACGCATCCAGAAGAAGTTCCACAGGAGACTGTCGAGCAGTGGCTTAGGAGCATCACTGGAGCTTGCGACAACCCCACGGGAGCCAAGAGGATCCGGCCTTACTCGGCCGAAAACCCACCGAAGAACCTGGTGACACATGTGGTGTCGACTGATCTATTTATACCGTCGAGTGATGTATTGACTTGTAGACTGACACTCTTGTTTGAATTATACAGGAATGGACGAACATGCACTCACCTGTTCCCAACGGGAACCATGTGGAAGCCGGCGTGGTGAGCGAGGGCGGCAGCGTGGATGGCGACGTACTTTCCGACTCCGAGGATGAATATGAAGATTCCGGCGAAGAGGAAGGAGTCGACTCGCCTCCCCGTCGTGAAGGCCGCACCAAGGCCTTCGAGGATCCGGCAGCTGTTGAGGACAAGGCCCCGGGCCCAAGCAAGAAGAACCAAAAATGGAGCCGGCCCTCACCTGTCGAGTCGAGTGAAAGACTGGCCAAGCAACCCAAGCAAGCCATCTCCAAGCCTCGCAAAGCTCTGCCCCGCTTGAGGGTGGCGGTACCTGTCTTCTCCACGTAAGTGTTCATTTCCGAATTGTTCTGTCGACTGAAGTCTTGAGTTATATCTGAGCAAAAAGTTGTTCAATCTTTCAGAGCTGCTACATCTATGACCTCGCCTCATCGAGATGGAGGAGACGCGATGGATGCTGACACCGCTGACGCTGCCACTTCTCATAGAGGTAAGAAAGTTGTTGGTTTCTCCGAATAGGACTCGACACATGCACATGTTGATGCTGTCGGTTGTTGCAGAGGTCATTCAAGTGGAGGACGACGAGGGGCCACTGGACACTTCGCGCGCTCGCACCGGAAGGGCGTCATCGACGCAAGCACCTCAGCGCTCAACTGCAGAGTCTTCCCAAAGGAGAGGTGACTCGACGCAACCTAGGGTTGAGCCTACAATGCCTCTATCGCATGCTCCTCTAGCCATCTTGACCGTCGTGACGTTGACTCCAACCGGACCCCCTTAGGCTGCCTCAGCTGCCCCAACGACCATGCCGAACCCACCTGTGACAGTCTTCCCTGTGCATCGCACCCCGGAAGATCAGACCGGAGCTGCGATGGAAGCCATGATTCAGGCAGAGCAGCTCATGCTGAGGCCAAGGAGGCGTTCGAGCCTAGCAAACTGGCTTTTGACGTCAGCACGGCCCTCCGCACCAATGTCCGAGTAAGTTTGATTGTAAGTCCATTGTCGATTGAATTCTTGTCTTTTCTTGGTTGTTGTACACCCACTGGGTGATCGTGGTAGAATGTTTGAACTTTCTCCACTCGAATAGATCGGATCGTACTCGAGTAGGATTAGGATTGGTAGTACGCGTGGTACTAGTGTCGTTCGACATGTCGAGTGTATTTTGTGATGAGTTACTCGACGGATCGAGAGTTAACTATCTCAGTGGGGGCGCTCTTAGCGCACCCACTGGGTGTAGTCCCCAAGACCGCTTTCGAATGCTTGCATCGGCAGGGGTCTTTAGAGTTTATTGTATATGGGATACATTTTGTCTTTGAATCACACCACTCCGTAGATACCTTGTAGGTTTCATGGATATTATTAGCAAACCATGATATGACGCTGCATAGGGATCGACTGCACTTCATAGAGTAGGGGTGTGCGTCACTCAACGGGTTGAGTGTCACGACAGGGCTGGCCTTGTCGAGTGTGTTTTTGACGATTTACTCGACGGATCGAGAGTTAACCGTCTCAGTGGGGGCGTTCTTAGCGCACCCACTGGGTGTAGTCCTCGAGACCACTGTCGAGTGCTTGCATCGGCGGGGGTCTTAGAGTCTGTTGTCGTGCACGTGGTACTAGTGTCACTCGACATGTCGAGTGTATCTTCTGACGAGTTACTCGACGGACCAAGAGTTAACCGTCTCAGTGGGGGCGCTCTTAGCGCACCCACTTGGTGTAGTCCCCGAGACCACTGTCGAGTGCTTGCATCGGCAGGGGTCTTAATAGAGATAGCTTTTGAATTTTTTTATAGCGTGCAGAGCACCAGAGCCACTCGACATTTTGAGTGGACTTTCTTTTTGAATTCTTCCAAGATGGTCATTCGCCAGTTTTAATAACTCAGTCGGCTGTCCAGGAACCACTTGCTGATTGAACTCCTATCTTTTGTTGGTTCCAGACGGCTTGCGAACTTGGGACACAGTACAAGGAGATGGAGGAGGAGAAGAACTAGTTGCAGGTGGACCTGGTAGTCGCCAACAACGCCCTGGAGAGAGCACGTGCTCTGCTGAAGTCTCTGGGAGGTAATTACTATCAACTGTCCGCATTCCCATCTTCACTTTTCATGTTTTGAACCAAGTGCTCTCACGCCAACAGACGTGCGCAATGAAAACCGTCGACTCCAAGCGCGACTCAACAATCTTGTTTCTTTAGATTCCATGAAGAAGGCACTGGAGGAGAAGGACAAAGCACTCGCCGACGCCCAACGGGTGGCCATGGACAAAACTGAAGCTGCAGAACAGAAGTTGGCGGCCGCCCAGAAGCTGGAAGAGGAGAACACCAAACTCAAGCAAGACCGCACAGACCTCGCCAAAAGGGCCGAGAAGCTGAACAAGAGGACCAATGGCCTGGAGAAGCATTTGGGCGAGTTATCGAGGAAGATGTATATTCCGCTCGACGGTAAGTATTTTTGTCGACTGAGCTTTGTAAAATCTTTGAGGATTGCAGTTCACCGATTCTCCTCCTATTCTCCATTCTTCAACAGAATTCCGCCAAGACTTTGAGAAGGAGACAGAGGAGGTTGAGCCCAATCTGGATCCCATCAAGTCTCTTGTCGCAGACGCGGTGGCCATGAACATGCTCCGACTCAATTTTCGGCTCCAGGGCGTCCAGGCGTATCTTGTTCGACTGAAGTCTGCAATGGAGAGGATCGACAAAGAGCTATGGCCTGAGGACACCCTCCAGCTTGACCTCAACTCTATGATGGCTCGCTTGGACAAACTTCCAAGTCGAGTGCAGGCCTGGAACTGCCGCTCGTTATGGGGCTGACGTGGCGTTGTCACTCGTCAGGGTCTATTGTAGGGGCGTGAAGGAGGAGACTCTGAAGGAGCTTCGGGTGGTCAACACGAAGAAACTTCAGTTTGAGGACTTCATGGAGACCTTCATCAAAGAGGCCTCAGAGTCGCCGATGGCATTGACCTGGACACCTTCGTCGAGCCCGTCAGTCTGTCACCTGCTTGAAAAACTTGTCTTTGAAAGAAATAGTTAAATTTGCCTCGGTATGCCGAGTGGATTTGTATCCTTAAGAACTTTGTTCAGGCCTTGGGCCTGAGCACATTTTCTTCCATACGAAACATTTATCCGTGGTTTACCCTTTGGATTTTATTCGTATTTGGCTTTCAATTGTTTGTTCGACTAAGTTTGTTTTTAACTTAGGCAAAGCATGTTCGCAACTAAGTCCCCGAGTGTGAGGATTGCTCATCACTCGGAGTATTTTCGAGCTTAGGCGAATGTCGATTCGTAGCTAAGCTGTCGAGTGGATGGATTATGATCCACCCGATGAGCTTTTTAACTTAGGCGAAACGTGTTTTGCAACTAAGCTGTCGAGTGTGAGGATTGCTCATCACTCAAAGTATATTTGAACTTAGACGAATGTTGATTCGCAGCTAAGTTGTCGAGTGAATGGATTATTATCCACTCGATGAGTTTTTTAACTTAGGCGAAACGTGTTCGTAGCTAAGCCCCCGAGTGTGAGGATCGCTCATCACTCCGAGTATATTTGAACTTAGGCGAATGTCGATTCACAGCTAAGTTGTCGAGTGAATGGATTATTATCCACTCGATGAGGTTTTTAACTTAGGCGAACATGTTCGCAGCTAAGCCCCCGAGTGTGAGGATCGCTCATCACTCGGAGTATTTTTAAACTTAGGAAAATGTTGATTCGCCTCTAAGTTGTCGAGTGAATGGATTATTATCCACTCGATGAGGTTTTTAACTTAGGTGAAACTTATTTCGCAGCTAAGCCCCCGAGTGTGAGGATCGCTCATCACTCGGAGTATTTTTGAACTTAGGTGAATGTCGATTCGCATATAAGTTGTTGAGTGAATGGATTACCATCCACTCGACGAGATTTTTTTTTGAACCCAAGCGAAGACGGATTCGCATATAGGCCGTCGAGTGAATGGACTGCTACCCACCCGACAGGGTTTTTAACTTAAGCGAAACATGTTTCGCAGCTAAGCCCCCGAGTGCGAGGATTGCTCATCACTCGGAGTATCCCCAAGAATGTAACTGCACGGTTGGAATCGACGAAGTATTAATCGCGGAAACACGAATTGCATTGATGAAGTACTCTTATTATATTAGAAAACTCTTGTCTCAAGTGTAAAAACGTCGAAGCAGGTCTGCATTCCAGGCTCGTGGCTCATCCATCTTCTTCATGAGATTATACAAGTGATAGGCTCCATTGTTTAGCACCTTAGTGACGACAAAAGGGCCTTCCCATGCAGGAGCAAGATTGTGAGGTCGGTGCTGATTCACTCGGAGCACCAAATCTCCCTCGTCGAATGCTCGGCTTTTGACATTCCTTGCATGGAAGCGCCATAGGTCTTGCTGATAGGCTGTGGTCCGGATCAGAGCCATCTCACGCTCTTCCTCCAGAAGATCTACCCCATCCTGTCTGTCCTGTTTAGCTTCAGCCTCAGAATATAGCTCCACTCGAGGAGAATTGTGGGCCAAGTCACTCGGCAGTATAGCTTCAGCACCATAGACAAGGAAGAAAGGAGTTCGTCCAGTCGACCGATTAGGCGTTGTCCTCAACCCCCACAAAACAAACGGCAACTCAGTTACCCACGCAACAGCAGCGTGATCCAACTCGCGCACGAGACGAGGCTTCAGACCTTGCAGAATGAGACCATTAGCCCGCTCAACTCGCCCATTGGTTTGTGGATGTGCAACGGAAGCGTAATCCACTCGGGTGCCTTGCGAGTTATAGAATCTCCTGAATTCTTCCGAGTCAAAATTAGTGCCATTTTCCATGATGATGCTGTGGGGAATGCCGTACCGGATAATGATCTCCCTCATGAACGTGACCGGCATGCGGGAATTCAGCTTCTTGATGGGCTTGGCTCCAATTCACTTGGTGAATTTGTCGAATGCTAACAATAGGTGGGTGAACCCTCCTTTCCGGGTCGGAAAGGACCAACCATGTCGAGTCCCCAAACTGCAAACGGCCAGGCGAGTGGAATTGTCTTCAGAGCAGACGCTGGCTTGTGTGATAGATTTGCATACAACTGACAGCCCTTGCAGTGATCAACAATGTCCTTAGCCATCTCATTAGCTCGTGGCCAGTAAAAACCAGCTCGGCATGCTTTAGCGACGATCACCCTTGACGATGCATGGTGCCCGCAAGTTCCCGAGTGGATTTCGTCTAGAATCATTCGACCTTCCTTGGGTGAAATGCAACGCTGGGTGACACCAGTCACACTTTCTCTGAATAGCTGATCTCCCATCACAGTGAAAGCCTTGGACCTGCGCACAATCTGTCGAGCCTCTGCTTCATCTTCAGGGAGCTCTTGTCTGAGGATATAGGCAATGTACGGCACAGTCCAGTCGGGAATGATAACTAGCACCTCCATGACCAGGTCAATCATAGCAGGAACATCAACTTCAGTCGAGTCAGAGGAGGTTAATGCTTGTGGGGGCTCTTCGGTGAAGGGATCCTCTTGAATCGAAGGAGTGTGCAAATGCTCCAGGAACACTCCGCTCGGGACAGGCTGTCGAGTGGAACCAATCTTGGATAGCTCATCACCTGCCTGATTTTTCAGTCGAGGAACATGGTGAAGTTCCAGACCTTCAAATTTCTTCTCTAGCTTCCGGACTGCATTGCAGTATCCAGTCATAGCAGGGTTAACATTCCACTCTTTCATCACTTGATTCACCACCAAATCTGAGTCGCCATAAACCATCAGGCGCTTGACACTGAGTGAGATAGCCATGCACAACCCATACAAAAGTGCTTCATACTCTGCCTCATTGTTGGAGGAATCAAAGTGAATTTGCAAGACATAGCTGAGCTTGTCGCCTCTGGGGGATATCAAAACAACACCAGCACCGGACCCATTCAACATTTTGGAGCCGTTGAAGAACATTGTCGAATGCGCCGAGTGAACTTGGATGGGTTGTTGCTGTTCGATCCACTCGGCCATGAAATCTGCCAACGCTTGGGACTTGATTGCCTTCTTGGCCTCGAATCTGATGTCAAAGTGTCCAAGCTCAATTGCCCATTTAGCCACTAGACCTGATGCGTCGCGATTATTGAAAATCTCGGATAAAGGAGCATCACTGACGACTGAGATCGAGTGGTATTGGAAATAATGTGCCACCTTCTTCGCTGATAGGTAAATACCATACAAACGGGGTGATGAAGGTTGTTTTTATTTTGTCCGGGCCAAACAAACGGATCTGATGGTACCCAGAATAGGCATCCAAAAACGATAATCGCTCACACCCCGCTGTCGAGTCAACAGTTTGATCTATGTGGGGGAGCGGAAAATGGTCTTTTGGACACACCTTATTGAGATGTTTGAAGTCAATGCACATGTGCAACGACTTATCTTTCTTGGGCACCATCACAACATTCGAGAGCCACTCGGAGTGGTAAATCTCCCGAATGAACTTGGCTTGCAAGAGACGGGCCACTTCTTCTCCGATTGGATTGCGCTTCTCCGCCGCGGATCGATGCAAATGCTCCCTGACGGGCTTGGCTTTCGGATCCACTCACAGACGGTGCTCAGCCAGCTCCCTGGGAATCCCCGGCATGTCAGCAGGCTTCCATGCAAAGATATCCTAGTTCTCATGGAGGAACTGGATGAGCTCGGCTTCCTATTTACTGTCGAGTGTTGTTGAGATATTCGTCGGGGCAGCAGTTGGATCCGTCGGGTGGATGTGCACCTTCTTCACTTCCCATGTCGACTGAAATGCTGACTCGGAAGCCGGCTTTTTTGCGCAGAGCAAATCAGCAGGGTCAGCGGTTTTCTTGTACTCCTCCAGCTCGACCATGGCCATCTGTTGATCGGCGATCTTGGACCCTTGCTGGAGACACTCTTCGGCCCGTTGTTGATTGCCAGTGACAGTGATCACGCCCTTAGGGCCTGGCATTTTCAACTTGAGATACACGTAACATGGTCAGGCCATGAAACGTGCATAAGCGGGTCGACCCAAGATGGCGTGGTAAGCACTCTTGAAATCCACGACTTCAAACGTCAACTTTTCTTTTCGGAAATTTTTGCTATCTCCAAATGTCACATCCAATGCTATCTGGCCGAGTGACTTGGCCTTCTTTCCTGGGATGACCCCGTGAAAATGCATGCTGCTTTCGCTCAGATGGGACATCGGAATGCCCATCCCTTTCAGGGTATCCGCATACAGAATGTTCAGGCTGTTGCCGCCGTCCATGAGGACCTTTCTGAGCCGAGTCCCCTGCACCACCGGATCAACTACCAGAGCCTGTCGACCGGGAGTGGCCACATGAGCAGAATGATCAGTCTGGTCGAATGTGACAGCATACTGAGACCATTTGAGGTAAGTGAGGGTGTCTGGCATAGCCATGTTGATTTCTCTATTGATGACTTTCAGACGACTCTTGCTCTCGACATCAGCAAAGATCACCAGTGTAGCAGTGACATCCAGGAATGTTTCCTTCTCTTCATCTTCATCTTCTTTTTCAGGAGATTTCCCACTCGACTGGTCTCCCTTGAACTGTTGGATGAGGGTTCAACACTGTCGGGTGGTGTGCTTGGGAAAAATCAGGTTGCCTTCTGCATCTTTCCTCGTGTGAATCACACACGGCTGATCCAAGATATCGGTTCCTGACTGACCCTTCCCCTTCTTGGGGGCATATTGAGCCTTGGCCTTGGCCTTGTTCTTCGACTGAGTCGCCAGTGCTGCTGCCTCTGCCGGAGCTGGGTCTTTAGCCTTCCGCTTCTGTTTCCAATTATTGCCGCTGCTAGACTCGTTGGCGACTGCTTTTCCTTTGCCGCTACGGAGGTGGTCTTCTTCCTCGCCATTGGCGTAGCGAGTGGCAATTTCCATCATCTTGCCGAGTGAAATGTCACTAGTGCGCTCGAACTTCAGATACAACTCCCTGTATCTCACACCGGCCTTGAAGGCACAAACAGCCTGGTGTTCCGACACATTTTCCACCATATGATGCAGGGTGGACCATCACTGAATATAGTTCCTTAAGGTTTCATTGGGCTTCTGGACGTAGTGTTGTAAGTCAACCAGACCTGCGGGGCACTTGCAAGTGCCCTCAAAGGTCCGGACAAACACTCGGAGAAGATCTTCCCAACAATGTATACTGGAAGGAGCCAAACGATTCAACCAAGCTCGAGCTGAACCATCCAACATGAGGGGCAGGTGCTTCATTGCGACATTTTCATTGCCGCCGCCAATCTGCACAGCCACTTGGTAATCATCTAACCAAGTCTCTGGTTTTGTTTCACCAGAAAACTTTCTGATCCCCGCCGTCATTCTGAAGTTAGTGGGAATCTCTACGGAACGTATAGCTCTGCTGAAACACTCTGGACCAGACACCACAGCTGAGCTTCCACTCGGAACATCTCTGTCGTGTCCTTCTCTGTAGGCTCTGCTCTTGTCGATCCACTTCTGAACAAGGTAGGCACGGGCGTCAAAGTCCGCGTCCGGCTCATTACCGAAGGAGTGCCTGTCGTCCTAGCGCCGGGGCGCGTACGGAGCACTCCACGGAGGAGTGGGCACTCGACGGTGGTCTTCACGGTGATGTTGATCTCTGTCTTGCCCTTCACGAAAACCGCCGCCTCGACGACGCAAGGGCGATCCAGGGCTGTGTGCCGACTAAACGGTCTCTACCTTGGGTGAATTGTTGTATATCTTGTGACGGGACTGAGAAACTGCTGAATTCTGACGTTGTGTTGCATCCAACAGCGCTCTGATCTGCAACATCCCTCTACCAGCCTCTGACCGGGACGGCTGAATGGAATCTGCTATCCTAGCAACAACAACTACATTAAGCACAGGAGTTCGGTATACCTCAACGCCATCGTGAGATCCAATCGGAAACAGCTGTCGATGACGTCCAATGGGGCGCGGCGGGCGCTGGCGGGCGTGCTCGTCGATCTCTGCCTAGAGCTCTTCTAGACGAACCCGCGCGGCCTCCAAAGCTTGGGCCTCGGAAGTCATGCCGACGATGGGGCATGAAGGACCTCCTCATCGTGACACGGCTGCACGTTCGACGGGCCTCTAGCCTCGCGCTTGCCACGACTGAAGCCAGACGGTGAACTCTGATGAGAGCCCGCCATCAAGACCTCTGCTGTGGGATCACAGCTTTCGCACTCGGAAGGCACGTTAAACGTATCGGAATCCGACTTGAACACGCCATGAAGGGACTCGGCAGGCTCGAGTGCTGCAACCTGCGAAGAAGCTTGACGCGCCGTTGTGTGTTCGACCCACCGCTAGAGTCGTGAGCGGCCGGACCGCTTGCGACCCCGAACAGCGAGAGGAGCCGACACGTAAGGGGTCGACGGCTGACGCAGCAACACGCCGCAGGGACTCGCGCGGAAATGCGCGGCCCCGCGGACCGGGAGCGCATCGACATGTCGAAGGATGAAAATCGCAACCTCGCCGGAAGTCGCTTAGATGCCTGCCCCACGGTGGGCGCCAACTGTTGTGGGAACGAACCTGACAATAGATTGTAGGGGTATGAATGGAGAGGGCAGAGTCCTAGCTACAGCGAGGATGTACACACAGATGTATGAGTTCAGGCCCCTCTTGTGGAGGTAACAACCCTACGTCTCAGTGCTCGAGAGCTTTATGTCGTGTGGAATGTTGAGATTACAATAGTTACTAACCCTTGTACAGAAAGGGAGGGGCGGCTTATATAGAGTTCGCTGCCCCTCATAATTATCCTGCATCTAAGAGTCTGATCGTGAGGTTTAAAGTCTACCGTTACTGGTAACATACATAATAATGTACTCCAAATTACAACAATATATAAATATTTGAGTTAGTGGTTGTCCCTTGATACACGGAGGTTACCTCTTAAGTTGACAAAAAGATTTAATTAACCTACAACTATATTAGCACTGCAATCCAGACACAAGCCAAAACACAAATGTAGAACTAAAATGTGTTCCACTTTATTAGCCAGCAAAACATCACAGTGGTTCCCTCGTAAACCTAATTTTGGGCGTCACCAGTTCGTACTGGCTAGTTCCAGCATGCATGCATCGATTCAGCTAGAAGAGTGCACAAGATATACAGTGGTTGCCCTTCCCAAGTTGCTAGTTCCAGCGTGCATTTGCATCGATGCTGGTTAACTTGGAGGACCGTGCATTTTGGGTTTAGTTTTTTTAGAAAAGGAGGTTAAGACCCCCGGTCTCTGCATCAATCGATGCATACAGCCATCTTTATTACATATTCAACAAAGGTCTGACAATAACTTACATCAAGCCACCCGAAGCCCCCACTCATACCTACAAAACGCGATAATGTAGAGTGCTCTCACTCCCCATATCTAAAACCGGTGTCGTCGTCAATCCATTCACATAACGTATCGGAACTAACAGCCGGTGCAGCAGAACTAAAGCGTACATCACATGCACACGTTTTAGAAGCCGCCATCATCATCGAACCGCTTATCCATCTTCAGGAGAGAGATCCGCATCATCCTTGCCAGTCCGGCTATCCGTCGATGCCACCAAGGCGCCCAACGGCGCCACCTCCCTGCGCCCGTCCATCCAGACGTGAATACTCTGTAAGATCTGTTGTGCGTAGCACCTGCTGAACAGGCATGACAAAGCATAGTACCTGTCGGCCAGGCATGACCTGACATCACCATCGAAGCTCTGTGCAGGATGAAGACGCTCCACCTCTTGCCTCTGTCTTCCAGCGCTACTCCACAAACGATGCTCCCAAGAGAGGAACGACACGGCAGTGCCGTCATCGTCCGATATGGAAAATAAGATCCTAGGGTTTCTTCCGGAGCAGCACGAGTGGATCGACAGTAGTTACAGGACGAAGTCTTCATCAAGGTAACGGCGCAGAACGCCGTCGTCGTCCGCCGTCGGCTCGGTTTTCACCGGCAACTATGTCTCCCCGACTCGCAGCCGGGACTAGATGACAGATGTGGAGATCTGATCACCCAGCCTTAGGCCAGCCACCTATGACGTAGGAGATGACCACCACCGCCATAATCCTCGTGATGCGATGCAGACCCGGAGTGCCTCCGCGAGCTGTCGCCGAATTCGACGAGATGTAGCAGATTGAGGACGAGATGCAGCCGCCCGCCTAGACCCGAAGGTCATAGATCGAGCCCGGGACGTATCCCGGCCGCCGTTGCCGTCTTCTCCTACCAACCCCGCCGGCTACAGCAGAGTCACCCCGACGCGCCCCGGCCGCCGCTGCCCGCCATCCTTGTCGTAAGGGGTCCAGATCTGGCCGCCGCCGCCTTAGATCCCGGGATGCGAGAGGAAGTCCGCCACTGCCATGCCACAGGGCCTTCGCCCGCTGACGTTGCCGACGGCGACGGAGGGAGGGAAATGCGCGGGGGTCGAGGGGATTTGGATGGAGACCGCCCAGTGGCCGCACGGGAGCGGAGGGAGTTTCTCACGTTCTTGTCAAATGATGTCACATTTTTTTGGGGGTTCAGTTAAAACGAAAAACTACATTGTCAGTCTCCATACATTCACCACACATGATTCCGCCTTGTGATGATATATTGATGTGCGTGTGCGAGTCGTGGGGTGAAGTTAAAAATCAAGACTGCTAGCTCCGTTTGGTGGGAGCAGCTGCACACGCGTTGAACTAACCTGCTTGTTCGACCACCTCCCTTCCCCTCCAAAAATGCTAGACTCACGGATCTTTACAAGCCTAATAGGGACTCCTCCAACTAACTAAACCTGCAGCCCAACCCCCATCCCCCCCCCAGGCTGATTTTTTCAGGTGGGGTGTGGGCCAATTTTCTCTAATTGCCAACCATAAAATGACAAGTGGATCAACCCCGTAATAACCCCGTAAAGACCCGTGTGTGTAGCGTTGTCCCTCCCCCTTTCGAACCCCTCACGCCGCCACGCCGAGAGGACCAGATCCCGGCGCCCCAGCCCCACACCCAACAGCAGATCATGCCGGCGATGTTGGCCGCGATGGCGGCGGTGCCCGGTGCCAAGGCGCTGAGGCAGGAAGAGGCGGCGATAACCCTTCGAGGCGTCTGGGGCATCTCGGGCTGGGGGCTTCGCGCCGCGGTAGGGCGGCTCCCTGGCCGTGCGGCAGCAGCCAACGATCCCATGGCTGGTGGTGCTAGCGATGGTGGGCATGGTGGCGGCCGCGGATCTGGATGCCACCTAGATCCGTCGCCGATTCTTCATGTGGATGGTCGGCGGCGCGATGAGGGCTCCGGTGAAGGGATGGAGGACCTCCGTTGGAGTACCGGTGGCAACATACGTCTTTATGGCAAAGCTCCGTGCGGTTTCATCGAGCCACGAGACCGGGGCAATGCGGCTTCCGATGAAAACCACGCCTGACTGCGGTCTTGCGGGCGATGGTGGCGTCTCTGATGTAGTTTTCTTCTCGAGGCATCGTTGTTGCAGGTCACGTCAACTCGATCGGGATGTTACAGAGGAAACCCTAGATCTGGGTCTACCGGATCAGACGATGACGGCGCCTTCGGTGTTGTTCTCCCTCCCGGGGTATCGTTTTGGAGCAAGTGCTGGCTGGAGGGGACAAGAAGAGGAGCGGTGTACATCTACCACAAGGGCAACGGCGGATCCCGGCGGGCACCGTGGAGATTCGGCGACGGGCGGGTGTGGATGGATACGTGCAGGATGGTGGCATTGTTTGATGCCATGGTGGCATCGACAGCAGGCCTGGCAAGGTCGGTGTGTCAGTACCTGCTCTAGAGATGGATCGATGGAAGACGGCGGCGGCGGTCTCTGAGAGTGCGCCGGACTGGTGTATGATCCAATCCCGGCAATGTGGCTTGGCTGGAGCATCCGACTTTAGATGTTAGGCTTTGCTACGATGTCTGTTTGGTATTCGGCTCTGACATTCGACACCCCTTCATCAAGTGGATAGGAGTAGCAACTGTTGAAATATATTAACCACCTCTCTCCATCAGTTTAGATTTTTGGATGAGTTGACTGGAGCATGAATTTGATACAGTATCTGAGCCAGGAGGTCTTGAATTCAAAACCCTGCCAACACAATATTAAATAAAAAAGATTCTATGGCCTACACATCGATCCCACGTCTAAGGACTAATATAGCCTAGACGTGAGGGGAAGTACTGTTGAAATATATTGATCACCTCTTCGGACTTTTGGATGAGTTGGCTAGAGCATGAATTTAATACCAATAGGTGTTGCCAAGATGATGGCTTCAGGAATGTTTTTATAAATAATTAATAAAATGGCTGCATGCATCTTTCAGATGCAGAGGCCGAAGGTATATTCTCCTTTTCTAAAAAAATGATTCCGCCTTGTTCAGGTATTTTAAGCAAGCATCACACCATTGTGTCGTGCCTGGCCACCTGCTTCGCCAATTGTTAAACTTAATCTTTCTGTTTACAAAGCAGGGGCAATGCATTGTTTCTCTACAGCTAGGAGTTAGAGATGTGTTGTGGGTCGACTTTCCATGACTCGAAACAGACGGTGCTACCATTGGATCCAATCGATGCGCCACCCTATCCAATCTGAAGGAGGAATTATGGAGGAGGAGAAACAAGGGGAGCAGGAGGGAAAATGAATGAGAAGGAAAAAGATGGTGTGGCCGGCGAGCTCAATAGCAGCCAGCCAACCACCACCTCTGAAGGCTTACCGATGCTATACAGACTTAAAGAGTGATGCCAATAAATTACCAAAACTTAATCTATACCTATTAATAAAGAAAATAGGTATTCTTAGTCCGTCGTGCTATTTTATAGAAACCTTTCTGATGTTTTTGATATTAAACCCGCAGTGCATATCAAATGTTTTTTTTAAATACTCATATCTTCTAAATTGTAACTCCAAATTTAACATGTTATATATGAAATTTGATTAGAAAAATATGTAGAATCTGAATATGATGTTATTTTACCTGTTAATTTTAAAAAAAATACTATCTAGGATGCAATCTTAATCAATAATGTATTATCCGTCTTTCTTTCATATCGATACTGATTCGGTTTGGGATGAACACCTCAACAAAATCAGGATTGGACACGAAATTGAAGATAATTTGCTAGATACACCCAATAAATAAGGACATGCATGATAAGAAATAAAAGAAGGACCAATAAAGATGGGATGCCCGCTATAAAAGAAATAAAAAAGAAAATGCAAAGGAGATCCGATGAAAATAAGATGTTGTGCTATTCTCCTATATATAAGAAGAAGAAAGAGAGGACATGCATGACAAAAAGTAAAAAGGAGGCATGCATGACAAAAAATAAAATAAAGGACATGTTTGATAAGATATAAATAGTATTGAAACAGGGACCAATACCTATGACATGCATTGCAAGAAATAGTGATGTAATAGGGGTGCAAATACCTACGGAGACCATACAAAAATGTTATTTTCCAGACAAAAATATCTCTCTTTGTGATCAAAAAATCATGTATCTTTTTAACAAGTCTCCCTATGTTTAAGAAATATGCATGTGAAAAAAGGTGTTCAAGAGTTATCCTAAGTTGGTGATGCTTAAAATGAAAACCGTCCTTGATGAACACATGTCTCCATAGTGTGCTAATGTGTCATCGTCTATTTCTGTCGCTTTCCTTTACCGGCCCGTAACAACACCTAATTCCACACATGACATGAATAAATGCATGATCACTTGCCCATTTCTTTGTACGGATTAAATCTACATGCAAACCGTGTTAAAATAGAATAGCTATGTAATCTTGAACTACGCTTTTGTAGGCTAAGATCATCTTTCTTTGAGCCGTATCTATAAATTCTCAAATTATAGATCATTTTTTATAAATTAAGAACGTGTGATATTTTTTTCTCCCGTTGCAATGCACGGGCCTTTTTCCTAGTATACACTAAATTACCGCAAAATATCTCTATCTTATTTGACGAATCCCCCTTCATTCTCGAGTCAGAGGTTACCTCGTAAGTTGCCAAGAAATTAATTTACACAGCTATCATTTTTACCCCAAGAAAAAAAATCATTATATGCAGTAGCTAGCGAGATGCATCAAGAACTTGTGATTAGACCAGTCAATCGATCTTTATTTTGAGAAAAAAATATTTGCACAAAAGTAGTGACTATAATGACAAAAGCATTTAAACAACTCATGTCATTAAGGAAAACTCCTCTAGCAATGCATGAGCATTGAACTTCTATGCCAGTGCACAGATATTTAGCTAATTAAAACTAAATAACCGCTAGAAACTAAAAATGTGTTGGATGTTTCTCTCGAACTAGGCTTTTGCCCCGCTTTCCATATAACGCAGCAACCACAGTTTATAGCCAAACGGTACAAAGTAGTGAAGAAGCCCTACAACAAAGCAGATCAAAGAAATCCAAACAACAGGAGTCGCACCGCAAAAAGATGCACAAAGGCACAAAAACGACAGGAAGACGCTGCAGAACAAGAGCATACCACAGCCCAACAGGCGGCACTTGAGCTCCTCCATGAGAACACTCCCGGGAGGGTAACAACAAAAAGCGTCACCGATGTCGAGTCTGATAGACAAACAAGGGTTTTCAACCAGAGTCCGGGCAATAGTAGGACATCTGCGGCGATGTCCTGAAGAAGAAAGGGGAACTCGCGGGCATTGCTTTCGTCTGTGCCAAAGCGTGAATCTTTTCCTCGGAATCCTCCCGCATCTCACGAAGCACCTAGGTCACCACCACGATGAAGTCTAGCCCATCCGAATTAGATATGGGTGCCGCCACTTCCTCCAGAAAAGAATGACCCGCCGTTAGACCCCTTGCCACCTACAATATCAACAGGCGAAGCCACCACCGCCACCACAGAGTCGTCAAAGAGTAGACACGGTAGCATGCCATTTGAGGCCAAAGGAGGATGCCATGAGCGTCTGCTATGTGTCTGCGAGGATGCAAATCCAGAAAATTTTTGGACAAAACTCAGTTCAAAATGACACCCGTCTGTTTGCATGGCGCGTTTGACCATGCTCTCTCTTTGTGCGGACCCAAACGTACGTGGACGTATGAAATGCGTCAGTGCATTGGAGTTGGCCTAAAGATGTGAAAATGGTTACAAGACATCTGATGGTAAAATAGAACTGATGGACGTGGAGGTGGTCGACGCGCACAGCTCCATCATGGGGTGAATGCACGTTTTCGATAAATATATATTTTTGGGGTTTCTGACAAAGAATCACAGGAGCACAATCAGATACCCGAAAAAAAAATACTTAACAAATCACAGTCGAAGTTTGGTGCCAGTCCGACCTCCGCGAGCTGCTCCATGTGTCTCCCCCGAGCCTCCCTTCCCCTGATCTAGGCGGGATACATGTCATATTATCGATCGTATGCAACCCACCACCGGCTGTGCTAGCTGTTCGGTCCTCCTGGACCACAACCACAAGCTTCTCTTGTAACCCTAACACGTCTCTACATGTGAGGCGCTGTGAATATTACTTGTTCTGTGCCCGATCGTCATGATGGCCAAGTCTGTCGCAGTCGCTCTACCCCTCTCGCGGGAGCGATTCGGGTCCCCTCGGAGAAGGCCTGGAGGACAAAGAAGAGAATGTCAAAGAATGCAACAAGGTTCTTGTTGCAGAAGGCCGAGCGCAACAAGGCACCTATTGTAGAGATCGAAGGAAAAAAGATGGTTCATGAAAGATTGGAACAAGGCTCCTGTTATAGAAGACTGAGCGCAACCAAACCCCTGTTGCGGATATCAAAGGAAAAAAAATGGTACGTGAAAGTTTGCAATGAGGCTTATGTTGCAAAAGGTCGATATCAACAAGGCTCCTACCGCTGAGGTCGGAGAAAAAAAACCGTGCGGGAAAGATTGCAACAAAGCTCCTATTGCAGAAGGCCGAGCGCAACAAGGCTCCTCTTACAATGATCGATGTCTATTCGTGGCTCCATCCAACGGTTGCAGAGGTGATGAATCTTTTCAAATTACCATCTAGCCAACGCGTAAGGCTGCCCATGAGGTAAGTTATCTTAAAAAAGAATTGGGTGTGCTACACGTTGGCCGACTGAAAAGATCGGCCGGGTAGCGAGCCGTCCGATCTGCACACGCGATGATCTCAACATGATGCTTATTGTAGAAACATCCTGCAATATGAGCCTTGTTGAATAAAAGCTCTGCGGCTCGTGCAACTGTAGACTTCTTGCAATTGCAACGGGATCCTTGTTGCAAAGAAAAAAATATATCATCTCAGCTTTCTTCTCCCTTGTTGCAATTGTCGTCGTTTGCAACACCGTCGTTGTAATGGAACGCACAATGGATCGCCAGAGGAGCATGCGTTAGGGCGCCGAACCATCACGTGGCCATGCATAAGGCCTTGCGGGCGTGCACGGAGCACGATACGCAGCTCGGAACTCGTCAGCGGCGCACGCCGTTAGACCCCATGGCGCTTGGCCGCAAGCTCGATTCCGAGCAGGGCGAGGCCTACGACAAAAGAATAAGACGAGAGAGGGGCAGTAACTCACCGAGCTTGAGCATGTGGTCGTGGACGCTAGGAAAGTAGGGGCGGCAGTGTAACGGCGGCTGACGGATCGCTGGAGCCTGGAATCAAAAACGGCGGCTGACCATCTCCTCTTCTGGGCCGCGTGAGATGAGTTCATGATCGATGGATCTGGAGGTGAAGCATGCCCGTCAATCCGATCTTTTGATGCCCATTAAAATGTCCAGTTGGATCGAAATTTTGTGACCGATCGGTTACCGAGTAGGGGTCGGGTTGTAGATCTCTAACAAATCGCAGCCGACGTTTAGTGTCCGTCTTGTCTGCGTTTGCAGGCGTCTCTCCAGAGCAGAGGCGTGAGAGAAAGATGTCGGAGAGGCGGCGAGCCAATGTTTCTTCCGGCGGCCGGTGCCGCGGAGGTCGCCCGGAGACGGATGCGGCACCGGCGGCAACCTGTCCCTGAGCTCGAGTGGAGGCACTCATCGCGGCCTGATTTGTAAGTGTTCGATTTCGATCTGTAGCTAGCTAGCTAGGGTTCCTGATGCTGGTTCATCGTTGGGGGAAGTCTGATGCGGATACCATCCGCCATTAGCGTGATGGAGCACGAGACAGAGCTCATAGCCGTAGCCGTGCTCCAAGCACCAGCTGAGGATCCAATTCATCAATAGAAACTGATCAAAACAGGTTCCTGATGGTCCAAATTAAAGCAACTACAACAACCATCAAATTTCTAACATCTCCAGTTTACTTCAGAAATTGAACCACAAAGATCATTGAAAGAAACAGAAAACAATCTGAATGTTCTGTCACACTGCACTAATATTCAGAAACAGAGTGCTAAACGAACAAGTGGTCCACTGTTTCTTAAACACTGCAAAACATAGATTTGGGTCTACTTCTACCAGGAGAAACATAACGAAGTAGGTCTAGTTAGAGAAGCTGAACGCTTAACACAACTATCTACACCCCCATTATAATCTCAGAGCAGCTCCTTATTAGCCTTATAACCAAAAGTTTCTGTAGCACACTGTCAGACTGCTCTGTGCTAGCAAAAAAAAAAACCTGATATACCAGCTTCCGTATCACTTGCCACATGAATATATTTATTCACCTCAGTTCTACTAGTTACCCCAATAAGAGAGCATTGTAAGAAATTAAGACAGTTATTAGCTTGTGTAAATTACCTTTGTGCCTTCTTCCATCTGTTGCTCCTGTCAAACCGCCACCCCTTCCACCTTCCCTTTAAAACTTTCAATGTTGGTGATCGGACCATATTCTTGTTGTGGACTAGCTAAGGCTATGTGATTCATCGATAACATTGTATTATCAGTAGTAGCTAGCACCACATAGATTTTTGCAGCCAGACTTCCCATCTCGAAAGTAACAAGCTGTACTGCACGGCTAAAAATTAAACAGAAATTAAACAAGCATATATACAACTTAACACGCCCCAAGAGTTAACCGAAGTAGCAATTAAGAAAAATGAGACGCACATACAAAACTTAATTACTGGATATTCTTGTGCATTAGCAAAAGCTTCATGATTCCCAGCAGCAACGTATTATCAATAGTAGCTGGTGCCATAGGGATTTCCGGCGGAAGCTCAGTTCCCATTTCAAAAGTATCAACCGGTTCTGCAGAGTAAGGAATAAAAAATGTCATGTGCCTATGTGTAGAGAGAGTTTATATGTAACCCAACACACCACAAGAAATAGCCAAACTAGAATAAGATGCACATACAAGCTTTCTTACAGGACTGTCCAGTCGAAATGGCACCAGGATACGGTATCACTAATAACGTCATATCAGTCAGTAGGCGGTGTCGCAGGACTCTGAAAATTCTCTGCATTTTCTTAGTACAAAAAAATTATCTGTAAGTTCACCTTCTGCATCTCGCACAAACCTCTTGGGCCTTCGTATGAGTAGCAGTTGCCGTAAGGCTAATTTTCGCAGCAGACTCATTTCCTAGTAGTTAAAAATGGTCATAAACCATTAACAAGAGCTTGAGACACCGTGGCCTCTTGGGTGGTTCTTTACTGCTTCTTTACAGTCCTAAATCATGCTGCAGTTTTATATTATTTTCGCAGCAGGGACTGTATCATGATGCTGCTGAGATCCTTACATATCAGCTGCAGCGAATCATGGCGCGATAGAGCCCCTCTTGTATTTCTAGCCTACCATGACGCATAAGTTTGCTGGCTTCTTAGCGCGCATATGGGTTGCACCATGTACCTTTTTCCCCATTTTCCCTTTTGCTTCTTTTTTCTTCTGGGTTTTTATGATGGTTTATTTTTTTGGTGTTTCTTTTTTATATCTCCCCCCTTTTCAGTTCCATTTCCTACTTTTGGTTTTTCATTTTCTGGGGGGAAATATGAGCAGTTTTCTACAAAGTGCATGGACATAATAAGTCGCGCGTGAACCTTCTTTGGAAAACGCTAAAATTTCCTGTAAACCTGAATTATTTTTGTAAATATGAACTTTTTTCGAAGTATGTAAACATTTTTTTTAATGTACATAAACTTAATTTTTTTCTTAATACATGAACATTTATATTAACATGGGAAAACATTTATTATTGCGCATCACCATATTTTCGCAATATATACATATATTCTTTTTGATTTTTTTGAAATAAAATAGGAATAGAAATATAAAGCTTATCGGGCTTGCCCTTGTAGCAGACTTCGGCTTTATAGGGCCTGACCGTGGGATAGCAGCTCCGTATTTTTGTGTCCAACCTATTTAGTTTTGTTTCTTCCATTTTCTCCTATTGTTTTCTCTCTCCATTTTTTTATACATTTTCCTTTTTCCCATTGTTATTTTTATAATTTGATTTTGTATTCAATTTTGATGTTCTTGTTCTTGAATTTTTTTTACTTTGTTTTTTGAGAGGTGGGGGGTCATTTTATTCTATTTTTTTGTAAACATGAACATTTTGAAATATGAGACTAGTGTTTAAAAAATTTATGAACATGTTCATTGAGGAGCAGAACAATTTTATTCTTTCACTTCTCCCTATTTAGTATTTATTTAATTTAACTAGGTTTAATATATGCTTTCTTTGAAATAATTAAGTAAGAAACGAAATTTTCAGGATAAAAACAGTTACAAATCTTCTTGGGAAGGCCTGTATAGTAGCACTCTAAGAACAGACACACAGAGCTATACTCATGTAGATGTTGCTTTGGTAGGTGTGGCTTTAAATATAATTGAGTACTAGTACATCCAAACGGTAACACTGGCCTTTTCGAGTCAATGCAAAGTCGACCCACACCTTGCATGATACCGTTAGTCGCGCTTTGTAAACCAGAAGATATGCTTAACAATCCGAAAAGTGAACGTACTTGTTGGAGATTGCTTAAAATACATGGCACCGGGCACGACGGTGCTTGCTTAAAATACTTGAACATCTTTGTTTTCTTAATGTATGGAGATTGAAGACGCTTGTAGTGCTTTAGTTTACATATCTAGGTTAATTAAGCACGACACAGGACTCTAAGCCGCATATAAGTATTTTTCTCCCCTCCCAAGGTCACATCTCAGTCTTTGCTTGCTTAAAATATGTTTTTTATATTTTATCGTACTTGTTGTATTTTGGATTGCGTCAAGTTTTAAGTTTTTGTCGTGTTCGTCCTCCTCCCTGACACGACGACGTATCACCTTCGTGGTTGCCCGTTCCCTCCGCATCGAAAGTAGCCCGCATGACCGCCACCACATAAGGTCCGAGTCGACGACGATACCTGCATTCCTCACCAACCTCCGAGCCCGGAAAGGTAGCACCTCCCAGTGCCAGCCCGGCGAAGCCCAGTCCCAGACATGGCACCTATCAAGCAGGCTCTTGCGGACGACTCGACGACGAGGATGCGGGCCGGGCATCGTCGACAAATTCCTGTGAGAATGTTTTCTTATCATTTAATCACTAATTTTTCATAAAACCCAAAAAAATTCTGTAATCTAACATACACATACTATCTTTTCCTATGACCCTTAATAATTAAATAAAACATAAAACAACATATTAATCTAACATAAACATTTATCATACTAATCTAACTAATCTAACACAAACATTCATCATAAAAAAATTCTGTAATATAACATATACATACTAATCTAACACAAACATTCATCATACTAATCTAACTAATCTAACATAAATATTAACATTAACATGGCGGCTCACAGCGGGGGCGGCGACAGGGGCGGGGCGGCAACGGGGACGGGGCGGCGACGGCGGTGGCGGGGGAGGCGACGGGGGAGGGGCGGCGATGGGAGCGGCGGGGGAGGCGACGGGGGAGGCGACAGGGGAGGGGCGGCGACGGGGACGGCGGGGGAGGCGATGGGGAAGGGGCGACGACGAGGGTGGCAGGGGCGGCGACGAGGGCGGGGCGGCGACGGGAGCGACAGGGGAGGCGACGGGGACGGGGTGGCGACGAGGAAGGGTATGATGACGGCGCAGGCGGCAACGAGGACGGAGACGGCGACGGCGGGCTCGGGGCGGGGATGGGGGCGGCGACGGGGACGGGGACAAGGACGACGGGCTCGGCGAAGTGGCAATGAAAACTGCAAAATTTCCTAAGTGCTTCCTATATATAAGAAGCATTGGTCTCGGTTGGTGGCACAAACCGGGATCAATTCCCCCCTTTAGTCCCGGTTGATGCCACCAACCGGGACCAAAGCCCTGTTTTCAGCAGCCCAAAGGGCGGGAAACAGGGACCTTTGGTCCCGGTTGGTGGCACCAACCGGGAAAAAAGAGGAGCATTGGTCCCAGTTGGTGGTACCAATCGGGACCAAGGCCCTGTTTTCAGCATCCCAAAGGGCGAGAAACAAGGACCTTTCGTCCCGGTTGGTGGCACCAACCGGGACGAAAGGGGGGCATTGGTCCCGGTTGGTGACACCAACCAGGACCACTGGTCCCTTTATGTCGGCCGGCGGGAAAGCAGAAGATGTTTAGTCCCACCTCACTAGTCGAGGGGAGACAACACGTGTTTATAAGCCCCGATGTGCTTGACTTGTCAAGCTCCTCTCATAGTGAAAATAGATGCCCTTATACACGAAATTTGACCTAAATTCAAAATGCTAGTTAGGTGCCTAACTAGCACTTTGAATTTAGGTTGAATTTCAGTGTAAGTGCATCTATTTTCACTTTTGCTATTTTTATGTTATTTCTTTGCTATTTTTCCTGCGATTTAATATTACTTTATTTTTAACATTATATTCAATTTGGTAATTTTTAGGTTTTGTATAATTTTAGTTTAAAAAAACTAGAGGTTTATAATTTTAGTAATTGATTTTTTTGAGCTAAATGACCCTAAAATTGAAAAGCACTACAAATGAACTCTGAAAAGATTGAAAGTTGGCATGGTATCATCATTTCATCCACATAGCATGTGCTAAAAAGTTGAGAGGATTACGGCAAAAGTAGGATGCACTTCGTGTACAAAACGAACAATCTCTTTCGAAGTATCGGAGTTTCGAACGGAAACTCATCGGTTACAAAAGACATTTCATTTTCTTAAACTTATTTGAACTCCAGGCTTTTTGTGTATTCAAAATGCACCATTCAAAGCCACATGATCAATTTTCAACCCTTTCTGACTTCATTTGGTATTTTTCATGCAGTTATTGATTTTTTAAGCTAAATGACCCTGAAATTGAAAAGCACTACAAATGAATTCTGAAAAGATTGAAAGTTGGCATGGTATCATCATTTCACCCACATAGCATGTGCTAAAAAGTTGAGAAGGTTACGTCAAAAGCAGGATGCACTTCGTATACAAAACGGACAATTTCTTTCGAAGTATTGAGATTTCGGACGAAAACTCATTGGCTACAAAAGACATTTCATTTTCTTCAACTTATTTGAACTTCGGGCTTTTTGTGTGTTTAAAATGCACCATTCAAGGACACATAATCAATTTTCAACCCTTTCTGACTTCATTTGGTATTTTTCATGCAGTTATTGATTTTTTTTGAGCTAAATGACCCTGAAATTGAAAAGCACTACAAATGAACTCTGAAAAGGTTGAAAGTTGGCATGGTATCATCATTTCACCCACATAGCATGTGCTAAAAAGTTGAGAGGGTTACGGTAAAAGCAGGATGCACTTCGTGTACAAAACGGACAGTCTCTTCCGAAGTATCGGGGTTTCGGACGGAAACTCATCGGTTACAAAAGGCATTTCATTTTTTTGAACTTATTTGAACGATGCGTCGGTCACCGTACATCCATTGCCGGTTCATCTGCATTCATTATATAATAAAGTGTATTAAAAACCATTACAACATATCATGAATAAAGAAGTGATCAAATTAATAGAAATTCATCATCACATTAAAGTCAAAGTACAATAATGACCAAAATAAATACGTACAGTTCATACATAGTTGTCATTATTGAACAACATATAGCTCTCTAGAGCATCTAATTAAAACATACAATGAAACTACGTAAAAAAAATAAATGCGACAACAAATGCAATCCTAACCGCTATTAAGGTACCAATTGATCCAACGACATAATGATACCAATCCTCAGTATGAATGGTATATTTTCTAATCTTTCTAAGCTTCAAGCGCATTGGATCCATCTTGGTGTTGTGATCGTCGACGATATCGGCAACATGCAACTCTAATCTCATCTTGTCATCTTCAGTTTTTTTCAATTTTTCTTTTAAATGATCGATTTGTTTTTCAGCTTCTGTTAACTTCTCGAGCAGAATTGCATAGTCGGTTGGAATTTCTGGTTCAACTACTTCCTATAGATAAAAACATCTACGTCAAGTTGGTGGCATAATTAATTGTCATAGACATTAGATATGTGAAATAGTTATATAAAAGATAATATATCACATCTGAATCATAGACTGGACGAGGGCCGACGTGGACGGATACCATAACCATGACACTATATAATAACAAACAATAATAAAAGTAAGAAAATCATACGAGTAAGTATATTTTCTTTTAGCAAGAAGATAAGATCAAGAGGCTCACCACGCGGGGGCGATCGACGGCGGTTTCACGACGGGACAGGATAGGACGGACCGCCAAACCTAGAAAAATCTTGACAAAAATGGAGTTTGGACAAGGAGCTTCGAGAGGAGAATGCTTAAGTTTGGCTTGGGCATTTCATCAAACACCTCATGTGCATACGAGGTGAGCTAGAGCACCACAAAGCTCTCCCCTCGCCGGCCTAAAAACAGAGCAATATGGAGTGCTCCGCTCGCTGGCGAGGGGTATATATAGGCATCTCATTTGTCCCGGTTCGTGGCTGGAACCGGGACTAAAGGACCCCCTTTCGTCCCAGATCCAGCCACGAACCGGGACCAATGGTTGTGGGCCAGGAGCGAGGCACATTGGTCCCTGGTTCGTGTCTGGAACCGGGACCAGAGGTTCCAGACAAACCGGGACCAATGTCCCACGTGGCCCGCCCGGCCCCCTGGCCTCACGAACTGGGATCGTTGTCCCCATTGGTTCCGGTTCGTGACTGAACCAAAGCCCTGTTTTCTACTAGTGTGTATATGACCTGCAAAAATTGTTAAGTTTCTTGCCTTGAAAAATTATATCGTTTCTAGTATTTCAGATAGCCCAAAATAATGCACTAGTGCCAATGCGTATATGATTGGCTATTGTTGCATCGACTCCGTCGAGCCACGCCCCAAAAAGCCTATTGATGTTCAGTGGTGCTTGCATATTAAAAGCTATCTGAATTGTACGCCAAAGTAACTTTGCCAGTGGACAATCTAAGAAGAGGCGTTGAATTGTTTCATTATGACCGCAATAGCAACAAGTAGCATTTCTGTTCCAGTTACGTTTTATCAGGTTATCCTTTGTTAAGATGACACCCTTGTGCACAAACCACATAATTTTGTTAATGCGTATTGGAACTTTGATCTTCCATATATGTAACGACCTTCATAGGGGTCCATGGTTATTCAAATCCATATACATCGACTTCACCGAGAAAAAACCACTCGTGGTTAATTTCCAATGAATTCGGTCCTCCTGGTCAGAGAGTTGCACATCCATCAACTGTCTGACCAGATGTAACCATGATTTCCATCTCTATCCCACTAGAGTTCGTCGGAAGTGGACATTAAGGGGTATGGACTGTAGCACTGTTGCAACGTAATTTGCCTTTCGTGTAGCAATATTATATAATGTGGGATACTGTATAGCCAATGGTGTCTCCCCTAGCCATGTATCCTCCCAAAATCTGGTCGTGGTACCGTTATCAACCAGAAACTTAACTCTCTGAAAAAAGCATGCTTTCACATTCATTAATCCTTTCCAGAATGGCGAGTCATTGGGTCTAGCTAAAACCTGTGCTAGAGTCTTGGATTGTAGATACTTATTTCTCAAAATTTCTACCCACATTCCATCTGTCTCCATAGATACCCTATATAGCCATTTGCTAAGTAGGCATCTATTCTTAACTTCTAAGTTTTCAACCCCTTATTCCCCTTGATCTTTAGGTTTGCATATAATATCCCATTTTGTTAATCTATATTTCCTTCGGGTCTCATCACTCTGCCAGAAGAAGCGTGATCGGTAGAAATCTAATCTCTTTCATACCCCTATAGGCACTTGAAAGAATGATAGAAGAAACATCGGTAAACTAGTCAATACCGAATTAATCAGGACCAGTCGGCCTCCATATGACATAAGCTTACCCTTCCAGCAAGCCAGTCTTTTTTCAAATCAATCTTCTATGCACTTCCACTCCTTGTTCGTCAGTCGTCTGTGATGAATCGGAATACCAAGGTAACTAAACGGCAGTGAACCCATTTCACATCCGAAAAGTTGTCTATATGCGTCCTGTTCTTCCTTGGCTCTTCCAAAGCAAAACAGTTCACTTTTATTAAAGTTAATCTTTAGTCCATACAGTTGTTCGAATAAGCAAAGAACTAGCTTCATGTTTCTAGCTTTTGCTAGGTCGTGTTTCATGAATAGGATTGTATCGTCCGCATACTGTAGTATAGATACTCCCCCCTCCACCAAGTGGGGAACTAAACCACCTACTTGGCCGTTCTCCTTAGCCCGACCAATGAGGACCGTCAACATGTCCGCAACTATGTTGAACAAGATAGAAGACATGGAATCCCCTTGTCTTAAGCCTTTATGTGTCTAGAAGTAATGACCCAGGTCATCATTAACTTTAATTCCCATACTACCCTTTTGCATGAAGGTATCCACTTGCTTCCTCCAAGACTTAGTAAATCCCTTCATTCGCAACACTTGTTGTAAGAAAGGCCATTTGACCTTGTCATATGCCTTTTCGAAATCCACCTTGAAGATAACCCCATCAAGTTTATTTTTGTGAATTTTGTGAATTGTTTCAGGCAAGACTACCATTCCTTCAAGGATGTGTCTTCCCGGCATAAATGTTGTTTGAGATGGTTGAACAACAGAGTGAACAATCTGTGTCAATCTATTTGTAGCCACCTTTGTAAATATTTTGAAGCTGATATTAAGTAAACATATTGGTCTAAACTGTTCAATGCGAATGGCATCCCCTTCTTTGGCAACAACGTTATTGTTCCAAAGTTTAGGTGAAAGAGTTGTGATTATCCATTGAACAAGTCATGGAACAAGGGCAGCAAATCCCCTTTGATTATGTGCCAGCATTTCTTATAGAACTCCGCGAGGAACCCATCCGGTCCCGGGGCCTTATTGTGTTTCATTTGTACTATAGCGGCATACACCACTTTTTCATTGAACGGAGCAGCCAGAACATCATTCTCTTCATGTGTAAGTTGACGAATATCAGATGTAATGTTTTCATTGAGAGAAACACAATTCTCCTGAGGTGCCCAGAATAGCTTTTTGTAGTATTCCGTGATATAATGTTTCAAATTATCATGCCCAACAATTGTGCCCTCATCCTGTTCAAGCTGAAATATTTTCTTCTTTCTATGTTTGCCATTTGCAATCATGTGAAAGAATTTAGTATTATCATCACCGTGAACCACCTTCGTCACTTTTGCCTGAAGTGCCCACTTCATCTCTTACTCTTTGAGGAGAGTTTGTAGTTTTTTTCGGCTTCAATTTTAGTATTTCTCTCTGTAGTGAGTAGTATCGAGGATTTTGCTTTGACATCCAAATTGTTAATGAGTTGAAGCAGCCTCTCTTTTTCCTCTTTATAAATTCCAGCTTGATTTTTGGCCCATCCTCTTAAGAACTGTCATAGGTGTGTAATCTTATTTTGCCACCTATCCATATTTGTATGGCCCCTAGTTTCTCTTGCCCACTAGGTAGCAATGAGATCCATAAATCCCTCTCTCTCGAACCAACTCAATTTGAAAGAGAAGGTATTCCTATTTCCGACATGGCTTGGTTCACCCGAATCTATCAATAGTGGTGTGTGATCGGAGATGGCTCTTTGTAAAGCTCTTACCGTGACCATCAGAAATTTCTGTTCCCAGTCAACGTTGGTAAGAACCCGATCCAACTTCTCATAAGTCGGATTCGGTAACGAATTTTCCCAAGTAAATTGTCTACCGGTGAGGTCTGTCTCTTTCAAATCCAGACTCTCTATGATCGCATTGAACATGAATGACCACCTTCCATCGAAGTTGTCATTGTTTTTTTCTTCACGTCTCCTAATAATATTAAAATCGCCTCCAATTAGAATGGGCAGTGTCTCCTCCCCACACATTTGCACTAAGTCTGTGAGGAAGTCAGACTTGAACTCTGGTTGTGCCGCCCCATACACAGCGACCAACACCCATCTAAAACCGTCAATTTTCGACCTCAACTGAAATTTGACAGTAAACTCACCGTAGACCACACTGAGGACCTGTAGGGACTCACACTTGACCCCTAGCAAAATTCCTCCAGACCTTCCCCTTGGGGGTAAGCAATGCCAATCAAAATCCACTCCACCCGAGATGGTGTTCAGAAATTGTGGCGTAAAATTATCTCGTCCCGTTTCTTGTAAGGCCATAAAGTCCAGTTTCTGCTCAAGTGAAGTTTCTCGAAGGAACCTTATTTTAGCCAAGTCCGCAAGACCTCTGCTGTTCCAAAAGATTCCTTTCATATATGATCATGGAATTTTTTCTTATGTTTCACTCTCGCACTCCTCCTTACCGCCGAGGTCGGGTATATTTTCCGTTTCCAGGGTCTTTTAGATGTCTCAGACACCACGTCGAAATTGCCAGATTGGCTTATTTCCTTAGTATGGATGTTGGCAATCAGATGAGCCATATACCCCCGGATTCCTCGTCCTTCTCGTCCCTGTGTACCCCATCTTATGGAATTAGGCCCTCACATAGACTTTCTAGAGATGTGATACCCAACTCCTCAATTTCTGTGTCGTTTAAAGGTTTTACTGTAGCTATGTTTTGAATGATATCAATTACTCTATCCGTTTCTAGATCAAGCAAGTCATTAACGGTTTTTGCAATCTCTTTCTTATTGCTACCTAGTGAAATCCCTATGTTGCTGGCATTTTCTACAATCTTAGTTTCAGTAAAATGCAGAATGGAACAAGTCGTATTAACTGACATACCTGTCGTTTCTTCGACATCACGGAGCTTGGCTGTCCTCATAGCTCGGCCTAGCTGAATGTCGTCTGCATCCGACTGCCCTTGGATACGATGACTGAACCGCCGTTCAGAACATATCGGGTCCGGAATGCCATCAAAACTGATCACATCATTTAAAGAAATCTCTGAAATATTTCCTCTCTAGCCCTTTGGCCAACGTGGAAGAATTTAATGTTTTGTTTACTGACCTGGGGTCTTGAATGGACAAAGGCGAGATCACATGCTGCTGAGTATCCAGCGATGCACCATGTGTATGTGAGCGTGTCTCCGGGCTCTTTCCCAGATGCACCTCATCGCCGACGATATGCGTAGACAGGAGTGAAGCCGGCGGGTGCGCCATCTGCTCGGCCACGATCGTCACTCCTCCCGCCGAGGATGCTGCATCGACTGCATCCGATCCGGTACCCTGGCGCACTGCAGCAGCCACCGGTGTCAGTGATCCGCCATCTACGGGTCCGTTACACCCCTCATGTGGTGCAACCCCGTCGGTCGCCGGTCTGGTGCACCTTTCCTGGGTCACCGTGGTGCATGCCTGTGACGTTGCCCCATGGACTGCACGGCCGACGTGCCCTTCCTGGCAATCTGAAACAGCCGTCGAGTTGACGTCATGCTGTGCATTAGCTGTAGTCCGGTCATAGCTGGCCGCTGCAGCCCCTGTGACCAGTGCGATGAGATGACGGCCTACTGATGTAGAGACCATCTCTCTCTGTGTGATGTCCATTCCCTCCCAGGGAGGTCCGCTAGTGTGTGTTGATGGGAGGTCCTAATGCTCAAGATATGGTTAAGTCCGTTCCTCTTGTTCATACTTATACGGCCAGGAGCGGACTGCATTTGAAAACGATCCAAAACGTAAGGAGTTCATTGGTGTTGATGTTGGTGCCTTTCCGTCGTGGATAGGTGTCCCCGTGGAGGTAGATGACTGGCCCTTATCATTAGACATATTAGCATCATCATGTGTGTCGGCCTAAGGGTTACCATCCCCCTCTCCGTCACCCATCATATCCACGTCTTGGTCCTTGGCTATCTCCTGTGGAATGGTCTCCTCAACCTCCACGTCAAGATTATAATGCACATCGTCATACGCCCAAGGCACGAAATCCGGCACATGTTCCAGATCTAGTACCCCAACAAGTAACTGTGCAATCCCCTGTTTCCGTGTGAATGGCATGTCCACTTTCTCCATTTTTTCAACCAAAGACCCAAGACTCTAGACGATGAAAAAATCCTTAAGAACATGTTCCGGGACACCCGAGATCCTGATCCATACCTTCTCAAGAGGTGATCCCTTTGGCTCTGTCTTTTTACTCTGCTCGAACTCAAGCATGCAGTTAGTCCCCGGGACTTTGCTCACACCGAACTTCAGTAATCGCTCAAGATCCTCTCTTCGGGGAAATTCAACTCGAAACACCCGTTCCTCAACTCTAACTGGCGCCCACTGGTATGACTCAGACACGAGCCTCCTCAACTGCTGAGATATCTGGTCCTCAGTAAGCGCCCCATGTGAAACCTTAATCAGCCCCGTCTTCGTGCTTCCTAGCTTTGACGGAAGTTGTGGTGCATTTGAGAACGGTGTCTCGAAAAACATAAGTTTGTGATGACAAACTCCATATATATTGACCACCGGCTTCGGTGCCAATAGTAATGGGCAAGTGGAATCAGTATGTCCAGGTTTCAAGCATAAATCGCATAGCACCTCCTTGCAATCCATCACAAAGTGTCCTACCATCCCGCAGCAAAAACAACTCATTTTTTCTTTCTTATGGGCTGCCTTATTTCTAGCAGCTTCCGTTTTCTCCACGCTCAAGTCCTGCTGTGCTCCAGTGTCATGTGTCATGTCTGTTGTTGGGGTAGAAACAAATGCGAGGGCTTTGACTACGGCCACCACTACCGCCGGCAAAGTCATGGCCATGGCCGCAGCGCCGTTGCCACTATTCTTTGCTGCGCCATATTGTTTCTCCGTTTGTTGCCAGTGCCGCCGCAACGGTGGTTTTCTGCCGTGGGTGCGCCCACCTCCCCGATTCCCAAAGTATCGGTTTGGCGGTCCAGAAGCACCTTCCACGAAGTCCCCTGCCGGTGGATGGAAATCGCGGTGCCATTGATTGGTACCGAACGCACGATCATCCCCTTACCATCTTTCACGTGAGCCACCTCCACGATCATCTGTCCACTGGTTCCAATTCGGTCGTTTTCCTTTGTATCCACCGTCGGCCCCGCCGCGTCCACCGTGAAAACCGCCGCGACCGGCCATCACGTCACCTTGTCCCGTTGCTGGATTGCCCCGAGCACCATTGGTGCGGCCTGTCCCCGGGGCGGCCCTCTGTTGATCACCGTCCGTGTCTGTTCCTCTCCCAGCATCACGGCCAGCTCTGGCAGCACCCGTCATCGGGCCTCGTGCGTTGGATCACCCAGTTTTCTCCGACCCAATAACGATAGCTAGATTGTTGTCTTGGCCCAACAGAAATTTCAAACAAGCATCCCTGGCCGCCCGGCGGTGAGCCCTCCACTGCCGGATGTCTCTTCTTCCGCGTGAATTGAACCTTCTTCCAAGTGCCTAGGAAATCTGCTAAGATCCTCGAACTTCTCCATCACTCGCCGAGTCATCCTCGTCGTTACCGGCGAGAGCCCAGAATCGGCTATCTCCGGTGACAAGGGTCCGGCCGGGTCGAGATCGCGCCTCCTCTCTCCAGACTCACTTAGCTCAAGAATAAATAGGAACCTAAATTCGCTTCCGTGAAGATTTGAACTCAGGTGTTGGGTTTGTGCATCCACTCCTCCAACCAGTTAAGCTAGGCTCACTCCTCAGTGCCTCCAATAATCTAAGCTGCTTTATCTCCTTCCGAAGCGCCATGACCATAACAGCTAGTAAGAAGCAATGGCTGGATCAAGGCCAGGCCAGGAGATCAGTACAGCTTTATTAGCAAAAGCTGATGAAGCCAACATAGATTATAATACTGAAAGAAAGAAACATCTAGAGTACAATTTAAAGCTGATGAAGCCAACATAGATTAGTATACATCACCGAGCCTCTCCAAACCGGCCCTGCGGATTACCATATTTATTATCCTCTTGCAGTACAGTCTACTAAGAATCTCTTTATTTCCTAGCCTCGTGCAGTGCAGTCCACTCCACCGAGAATCTCTTTATTTATTATATTTTAGCATCTGTTTGCGTTAATTAATTGCATTCCCCCAAGACTCTGCCCCCCTGCTTCTCACATGCCCGATCTGATGCAGGCTGCCTTTGGAAGAGTGATCAAGAGCTAGCGGAGAGAAGAGTGGGCTGCAGGTTCTTGATTGATTGATGCTGCGAGAGTTCAAGGAGGAGGTGGAGATCAAACCCCTCCTTGAGCAGCAGGTGGAGGTACGATCTCCTCCAAAGCATAAGGAAGAGGAGGAGGAGGCCGAGGAATTTCCTCAAGTGGACAACAGCACCTTCTTCGATCCAGGTCCTTCTACCAGAGGTGAGTCCGGGATCAGGCTCATATCACTTGACTTGCTAATGACTGCTTACAGCTAGAAAGGATGTACTATTATTAATTGCTTACAATTTTCCCCTGCAAAGTATGGGTCCCTTTCGTATCTGTAACGCGATTTTGGCAATCAATTCTATGAAAAATGAGGACACAGCTTCTAATCTCTCCCCTTGTTTTATGGAGTCTTTACTTGATGTAAGGATGGTCAATGCTGCCTCGCGGCCATGGGTGATGTCTGTCGTTATTTTATGTTTTTGACAGTAACATGCATTACCTGTTAATTAATTACACCTTTCTTTCTGTATGTTAGATGTTTCGATCCGAGGCAGGGAGATTGGGGCCCCAATCAGTGCTTCGATGGGATCCATGAGACCCCTTGTTGGGAAGCTGGATATGCTGCTGCAAGCTCCTCTTTTACAAGGTTGCTCCAACTCCAAGAGGTTCAAGAGGGTCGATGACGGGATACGCCTCCTCAAATATGACGTTCAAAAGATGGGCTCCTACCTTGATCAGCTGTCAGAGGTGGACGACCCTTCCCTGGCGGCCAATTGCTGGATGAATGAGGCGCGTAATCTTTCTTACGACATGGAGGATTACATTGACAGCTTAATATTTGTGCGGCCTGCCTCCCTTGTTCCCAACAACATCAAGACCACCAGGTCCGGCCTCAAATTTAGATTCTGCCTCAAATTCTTGGGTCATGCCAAGACTCCCAAGACTCAGGTTGTTAGTATCGCGGAAATGCTATCAGAATTCAGGATGTATGTCCAGGAGGCAATTGAACGGCACCAGAGATACAGTCTTCATTCTTGCGGCACATTGAAGCGTAGGCTGGTGCCCGTTGGCCCTATGCTTCCAATACCAACGCAGTATGATGAAGAAGCTGTGCACATCGTAGTCGATGGTTGGATGAATGAGTTTATCAACTCACTTGTCGCTGAAGAACGGGAGGATCTACAGCAGCAGCAGCTCAAGGTGGTAGCTGTTCTTGGACCTTCATGTCTTGGTAAAACTACACTTGCCAAAGTGTTGTACAACAGAATTGGGAAGCAATATCATTGCCGTGCTTTCATTCGGGTGTCCAAGAAACCCGATAAGAAGAGGATTTTCCGTGACATTCTCTCGCAACTCCAGCTTCCGGACCCCCCACAGGATTTTAAGGAGACTGACCTCAGTGATAATATCAAGAAATATCTACAAAACAAAAGGTACTACTGTTTTTCCTACTACAAAATGTTGCCATAAAACCCTAGTTAATATGCCCCCTCAATTTTGGCATGTTGCAGGTATCTGATTATTATTGATGATTTGTGGGAAACATCAGTGTGGGATATAATTAACCAAGCTTTTCCCAAGGGTAGTCAAGGCAGCAGAATAGTAACAACTACACAGATCGAAGACGTTGCAATAGCATGTTGTTGTTATCAGTCAGAGCATGTCTTTGAAATGAAACCTCTGGATGATGATCACTCAAAAAAGCTATTTTTTAACAGACTCTTTGGCTCTGAAAGTGATTGTCCTGAAGAATTGAAACAAGTTTGTGATGAAATTGCTGAAATTTGTGATGGTTTGCCGCTAGCCACAATCAGCATAGCTAGTCTTCTACTAAGCCAGCCTGTCATGTCAAATGATCTCTTCACATACATCCATCAGTCGTTAATCACTTGTTTCTCTGTGGTGCCTACTTCTGAAAAAACTAGACAAGCACTGAATCTTAGCTACAATAATCTTCCTCGTTATTTGAAGTCATGCCTGCTCTACCTTAATATGTATCCGGAGGGCTACACATTCTTAAAGGATGATTTGGTGAAGCAATGGGTGGCCGAAGGTCTGATCTATACAACAGAAGGGCAAGACATCGACAAAGTTGCAGAAAGCTATCTCTATCAACTTATTTGTAGAAGCTTCATCCAGCCTATATGTGTCAACTACAACAATGAGGTGTTGTCCTGTCAAGTCCACGACATGGTACATGATCTTATTGCGCACAAGTCTGCAGAAGAGAATTTCATCGTGGCAATAGACAACAGCTGTCGAAAGAATGTGCCACTTTCCCATAAGGCCCGTCGACTCTCACTCATATTTGGCGATGCGAGATATGCCAAGACACCAGCAAACATCAGAAACTCACAAGTTCGGTCAGTTAGATTTTCTGGATTACTTGAGTCTATGCCTTGTCTTACAGAGTTCAAGCTTGTTCGTGTCCTAAACCTTCAACTATCTGGTCAAGGACGCCATGATGATGATATGGCTGACCTCACTGGGATTTCAGAAATGTTTCAACTGAGATATTTGAAGATTGCATGTGATGTCTGCATCAAACTGCCAAACCATGTGCTACAGTACCTGGGAACACTGGATATTACGGATGCAAGATTTGCTCCTGTTCCATGGGATGTCAATTTCCCATGCTTGTTGCACTTGCACTTGAGTCTTCCTGTCGAGAGAAATCTGCTCGATTGGATAGACAGAACGAGGTCCCCCGGTATAATGAGCCTTGGCAAGCTAAGCTTCCTGCAGGAGTTTCATCTTACCATTTCTTCACTGTCTACTTTCCAGCATGTGGCGGAGAACATGGAATCTCTGGGTTATTTAATCGGAGGTCATGGCAACCTGAAAACTGTAGTAGTGGTGCATGCCTCAACGGTTAAAAAAATTGCAGTTTCGAAAACAGAAATTTTATGGGATTGCATTGAACCTCCCTCTCTTCTCCAGAGATTTGAATTCTCACAGCACAGCAGCTGCATATTCTCACGGGTACCTTTGTGGATTGGAAAACTTGGCAACCTATGCATTTTGAAGATTGCAGTGAGGGGACTGCCGACTCATTGTGTGGATATTCTCAGAGGATTGCCGGCCCTCACTGCCCTGTCGCTCTATGTGGAGACGGCACCTGATGACAAGATTATCTTTGACAAGGCCGGGTTCTCATTTCTCAAGTACTTCAAGCTTATGTTCAAGCGGGGTATTACATGGGTAAAATTTGAGGCGGATGCAATGCCTAATCTCTTGAAGCTCAAGCTAGTTTTCAATGCCATCCCCCCAATGGACAAACAGTGGAAAACATATCGACATGGTACAACATTAATCAGCATCGATTATATGCCATGTCTTAGAGAGATCTTCACAAATTTTGGGGGTGCAGCTGCTGATCTGAAGTATGTCTCAAGGATTGGCGTAGTTAGTAATCATCCGAGCAATCCTATAATTGGCGTGCAATTAGCAGATTCTGGTTCCTATGTTGATGAAAGCACCGAGACCGAAATAACAAGTCTACGTCGGTGATTAAGTGTTTGTATTCAGGTGATATAAATAAATAGATAATCAATCTGGTGGAGCAGAAATTGGTGTCCTGACATTCGCTTGCATAGAGAAAATGGTAAGACCCATGCATAGATCAGTTTGTGAAGTACGCTAGTGGGGGAAATATCTTTTCTTGTAAGGCATATTGTCGTTAACCCGTCAGCCTTGGCATTCTCGTAGTTCACAACTATATCTCGAGAAGAAAGTTATTTCTTGATGTTATTACAATACACATATTCCGTGTTATGACTTAATACACTAACTTGTTCCAGCGTTTGTGTTAGTGCAAAGGAGCATACAAGATCTCAGTCTAGGGCTAATTGGGAGAATGAAGAGCTGAGCGGCATTATCATTTTCATGTTACTGTTCGTGTGAACTGTTACATTCTTGATAACATATGTTTCGTATCTGCTTTTTTCAAATAAATATACGAAAAGGGCCATTGCCCCATTTTATAGATAATGCATCAACCAGTACAAACTAGAAAGGAACCATACAAACACACACCAACAACGCTGGGTTTACCAGCTATACAATAGAAGCTCACACGGCTAACATGAAACTAAAAGCATGGATAAATTAAACAAAAGCTAAATGAAGCACTAATCCAAAGGAGCTTGCTTTATCCTAGCAAAGAACACATGCTTCCCGAAGCACCACGGCACCACTCATCAATCAGCCACCGAATCCCCAGCACACTCCAAATGCTGAGTCCGGAGATGTAGGAAGAGACCATCAACTTGAAGGAGTAGGTTCCAAATGACGATGCTTCCAAGGAAGGGCACGGCGTCCGCTTGACCGAGGTCAAGCACGGCATTTGCTGGCACCCTACTATCCAAACCCGAAGCCCAACAATCACACCAAAGCACCTTGGCTTAACATGGAACACCGGTAGCCTATGGCACGACACAGATCCCGGCAACCCCTGGTCCCGGGATGACCGCGCATGCCAAGAGAGCACGTTGAAGTAAATCGTCGGTGACAAGAAGGGCCTAAAACAGCCTAGGCAAAGCAAACACCGACAGAAACCAACGAAGGAGACACTGAGGATCGGTGGCCAGGGCAGCCCGACCATGCCTCATCGTCTGTCAACAAGGAAATGTGCGAGGAGAACCATCCACGGGAGAAAACAGATGGCCATGGCCCCTCCTGAACACGACTACCCATCCTCTCTCTCACTAGCCCCCACCCCACACCCGATCTGCAAGGAAGAGGGGACCCCGAGAAGCACACCCCTAGCCCATGGTCGGGCGAGCTAGCCACCGGCACTCCATACCGTAACGACCTCGCGAGAAACATGGTGCCCATCACCCCTGGTAAAGCCCGGCATCAGGCCGGTGAGTGTCGGTCAGCCCCAGATCTCGGCTGCACCAGACCCAGCAGAGTGCAGCCCAGTCCATGCAGGCCGCGACAAGCAACACCACAAGCTTCCCCATCACGCCATGATGCTGCAACTCCATCGACAAGGACCAGGTCCCCCGCAGCCCGCGGCGTTGGACCCGCCTGATCTAGATGCGGAGAACACCGCGGCCACCGGGGCGAGACCCACGCAGCCCTCTACATTGTCACACCACGCGTGTGACCCAGTCGTCGACGCCCGCCACCTGATACTTGTGATTTGTGTTGGGTTTTTCCCCGAAGAGAAAGGGATGATGCAACACAGTATAGATAAGTATTTCCCTCAGTGGGAACTAAGGTTATCGAACCAAAAGAAGGATCACCAAACTCCCGTCTTCAGCGCCTACGCACAAAAGAATAAACAGTTGCACCCAACACGGGCAAAAGGGTTGTCAATCCCCTTGAACTCGTTACTTGCAAGCAGATAAGTAGTGTCGATGATAGTTGGTAATTGTAAAGTGGAAAATAAATAAAACGAAAATAATGGTAGCAAGGAAATAGCAGCGTTTGTAAATATATATAGGTGAATTCACCATGGGTCCATAGTATTCTCTAGTGGCATCTCTCTCAAAGAAGGCAGCGGTGGGTACACAAATTATTGTTGGGCAATTGATAGAAAATCATATATTTATGTAATATTTATTCACGTCAATGATCATGTTTATATAGGCATCACGTCCATATGCAAGTAAACCGATTCCTGCCTGCATCGACTACTATTACTCCACCCGTTGGCCGCTATCCAGCATGCATCTAAAGTATTAAGTAAAACATAGTAATACTTAGAGAACAATGACATGATGTAGACAAAGTAAGCTCAATTAATATGAATGAATCACATCGTTTTATCCTAAGTGACAACAATGCAAATACATGTATTGTCCCCTACTTTCTCACCAGGATATAGAGCACCTCATGATTGGACTCACTACAACGCATCCCTCGCATTGAAGATAAATCAATCTAGTTGGCCAAATCAAATCAATAGATCAGAGGGATTTATGAAGCTATAGTAATAATGCAAATAAGAATCAAATAACAATTCAGAGAAGACTCGGATCTTTTTCATGAATAATCTCCACATAAAATCCACAATTCATCGGATCCCAACAAACGAACCGTACAAAGTGATTACATCGAATAAATCATCGAGAAGATGCGATGAACTTTGTATTGAAGAACATATATATAGAAAGAGCAATGTAAATACTAGCTATAGACCCGTAGGTCTGTGGTAGACTACTCACACATCACCATGGGAGCAACAAGGTTTATGTAGAGGCCCGCCGTGATCGATCCCTCCTCCGGCAGGACACCGGAAAAGGGCTAAAGGGCACAGTGTTTTGGGACCTCCCCTAGGGTTTTTGGCATATATGAGAATTTATAGACTAGAGAGGGCGTCAGGAGACGAGGGGCGGCCACAAGCTAACAGTACGCGACCACACCCCCTGGGCGTGCCTTGTTGGCTTGTGGGACCCTCATGCGGCTCCCGACCTCCTCCCAAAAGCTTATAGGTATTCTTTTGGTCCAGAAAAAATCAAGAGCTCTCGTATTTTACTCCCTCTGTAACTTAATATAATAAGATGTTTTTCAACACTTAGAATATCTCAAAAAACATCTTATAAGTCGGAGTGAGTACTATTTTAGACAAGAGAGAAGAGTAGCCTTTGGTTCTCTCCTTCGACCTTAGGTGACGACCTGAGCAGAGGAGAGCAGAGGCCACAAAACGACACACAAGAGGAGGATGGATGCTTCTCTCGGCGTCGGTGTCATGTGTCAGGCGGCACAGGTCGAGGTCCTTCAAGAACAAGAGGACCATGCGGCAGGAGCGGAGGAGCCGCCTTCCTCCCCACCCTGCCCGCCTGTGGCTTGTCGGCCACCGCTCCGCGTCCCTGCCTAGTGCGGCAGCCGGCAATGCCCGCTTGCGGCTTGTCGGCCACCGCTCCGCGTCCCTGCCTAGTGCGGCAGCCGGCAATGCCCGCCTGCAAGTCAGCAGTGGCTTCCGAGCCCACACTCATCTTATTTACGATCTGAGGCACAACTCACCCAGTGCACATTGCCCCCACTCCTCAATTGATTTAGGGTTAGAAAATTTCTCTAGTACATATGTAGATAAATTCAACACATATACACATAACTATTACCAGTCCAATCTCATTATGATTGATAGAATGCAAAGTACTCCATCCACATAGTTATTGAAGGAAAGATGACTGGAAACATTGGTTCTCTTCTTGACTATGTACCGAATGTGGAAGGAGAGCAAACTGAAGAACTTGTGCGTCTCCCAGTAGCCTAATCACATACATTGAGCGGGATATTTATAAAAAGATGAAGGGAGATGATATAATTAACAATTCCATGGTCATGCACAAGCGTAGGCCAGAAACATAAGCCTTCTTTGAACTTCTCAAGTTATGTATTATGTAGGTTTCTTTTATGGAAAAATGAGACTTAGTGAGAATTTTAGTATGTTTGTAAGACCATTCTATGTGCAATTGGTAGTTAGTTAGATCATATTCACATGCTAGCTATTCATATTTTAGGGTTCGTACAGATGTTCATCGTCTCTTCGATTGGTGTTATTTTATCTGCTCTGTTCCTGCTTGATGTTGTGATCAATGTACTAGTATCAAGAATGTAATGGAAATATGAAATTGCAGTGTCAAAGTATATTCACATGTCATATTTGTTGTCAATATTTTTAGGAGGAGCACACAGTTTGCAAATGCTTGAACCGCCACTGCTCGATAGTCTGTACCTCACTAGGGTTTCCTTCTGATGATTTGTGAATTGGGCGGGTGTGGATGAAGTGGAGCACCAAATACGGGGTTGTATTGTGTATGCATTGCTCCAAAAATTAGGGCAACGGCCGTGTTGAGGACCAAACCAAATTAATTGGGGATAACTAGTGCTTTCTATGGGCAAACACCCCAAGATATTTTGCTAGGCATCAGTGGTAAATCCTGAGATGGTAAAAACAAGTTAAAAAAACACAGAAAATGCAAACCCTTCCCGCTTTCATACTGTTACAGATTTGGGGAGGAAACCCCCATCCCAAATTCACATGCATAATCCCCTGCTATATAGAACCAAATGAATGATTGGTGAGTAAAATGCACCATCCAGGGCCTATACCAAGACATGCTAATCAGCCGCTAAACACTACTCCATTGTAAATAAAATCAACATAACTTAGAAAAGAACATCATAAGTTCCCTTTTTTTGGTAAAGAAAACTGTGTTTTCTCCTCATTACATTTATGAAACAAGTGTTTCAATACACAATAGCCAGAAATGAAATACGGAGTATGCCAGTTTTCATAATAATTGTTGTAAGCTACCATGTACAATCAAAATATTAAAAAAGGCGATGATGATAAAAACTAGTATATGTGAAACCGCCGTCAAAGTCAAACAGGGCCAACTATATATCCAACAACATACATGGTGAACTAAGTTACAGTTGAAGACAACAAATCAGCATTCATGAAAATTAACTCATCTGCATTCAGGAGAAACTTAGCATAAGCACTTCATCATCTTCAGGAGATGAGCCCACATAGCCGTAGCAGTCTGGCACGTCCAGCACCTTAGAATCCACCTTTAGCGCATCAGAAATTGACAGCGCAATGTCCAAGAGAGCTGCACAAGACAGACCAGCTGCTGAAGCAACACAAGCTACAGCTACTTAAAAATGTGAAACGCCAACCTGATACTCAAAGCACACCTAATCTCTGTGCCGAGAAAGATTAACCTGGCCAAGGCACCAACCGCCGCTCTCGACTTCTTTGGCGAAAGACACCAATGGCCACCAGCGACGAATTTTTTGCAAGCATGCACGGTTTCTTTTGAAGGCCTTGTTTCTTTAAACAAGTCCAGACGATAACGAGCATGTCAATTGAGAAACAAAGGCAACAACATTTCTTACTTCCCATATGGTGTACACAGTATCAGATTTCTCCATTCTACCTATAAATACATTTTTATCTCTAGCTGCTTCCATATCTTCAATCACATGCATGTCATGAAAATGACCTCATGTGCACCTCCTGTTCGCCCCTGTAACCTGCTCTCCTGTTATCAATGAATACCAACAGCTCTCCTGGTTGACTTAGAAAAAGTGCGTGAAGAAACAACTAACACATTTGAGTTTCTAGGAGTTATTTAGTTGAAGCTAGCTAAGTATCGTGCATCAGAGAAGTTTTTCCTGATGTCAGAAGTTGTTTAAACCGCTTTTCTCATTGTACTCACTAATTTCGTGCAAATATTTTTTCCCTAAAAGTAAGTATTAATCGACACATCTAATCACAAGATCTTGATGGATCTCTCTAGATCCTACATATAATGTACTTTTTTCCTGGGGCAAAAATGAATGATAGTTGTGTTAATTAATTTCCTGGTGTAACATCTGACTCGAGGGTGAAGGGACATTCAGAAACTCAGATATTGATATTTTGTTGTTATAGAGTATGATAAGTTTTGATAATTTATTGGCACCACTCTTTAAGTCTGCAATGACATCAGTAAGCCCTCAGTGGTGGCTGGCTGGTACCTGTTAAGCTCGCTGGCCACACCCTCTTTTCCTCTCCCGGTTCTTTTGCCTTCTTGCTCCCAGCTGTTTTCCCTCCTCTACAACTCCTTCCAGTAGGATTGGCATCCAACGGTAACACCGTCTGTCTCGAGTCAATAGAAAGCCGACCCACATCACGTTCCTCACTGCAAGCGGTAGTAAAACAATGCACCGCCCCTGCTTTGTGAACAGGTAAATACGTTTAACAACTGGCAGAGCAGGTGGGCAGGCACGACACCATGGTGTGTTTCCTGATGCTTGCTGGCTTAAAAAGACTTTTTTTAAACTAAACCCCAGACGCGCAGTCCTCTAATGCTGCCCGTATCGATGCAAATGCATGCTGGAGCTAGCTATTAGGGAAGGGCAACCACTATCTTGTCTACTCTGCACACTGGCTGAGCGTGAGCTCCATGCAGGGATTTCATATTTTTCTCCCCTCCCAAGATCACAGCTAAGCCCTGGTGGTACACATGTTAAATTACTACATGTACTGCTTGGATCAATGAGGTGGAGAAACGGGAGATAAGTTTAAAAACCTATGAACATGCGGGAGAGCTTTAAAAATTGAGGATGCTTGCAGTGCTTTAGTGATAGATTAGTGAACTCTAAGCCGCCCTCAATTCTTTATGTTTACCTCACGTCCCAAGGTTGCATCTGAGCATCGGTTGTCTACTGGCGGTACCAAGGGCAATGACAAAGCAATATACAGTGCACAGTGCTTTCAATTCAGCCTCCTAACTGGTCTAGGTAGCATACCCCAACTTCATCCCTGCCATGGATGTTGTCGTCCTCGCTGGTCGGTGAAAACTCCATGATGTGATCTTGCAACCAAACAAACACATACACACAGAGAGCGAGAGAGAAAAAAAGAGAGATGGAGGCTGTGGTGACTGTCGTGGCCAGCTCATTGGTGGAGTGGATGGTGCCGAAGCTCTTTGATTCCTTGCTCGCTAAGCACGAGCTCCGGATGAACCTGAAGGTTGACATCGAGTGCATCAAGAATGAGTTTGCTATGATTTCTGCCGTCATCCAGGACGATGATCGCCGTGGTGGCTGCCGCCGCGGCAGTGAAGAAGCACATATGGTGTGGATCAATATTGTGCGTGACTTGGCGCACGCCATAGAGGACTGCGTCGACCGCTTCATGCACCGGGTCACCATGGCCGACACAGCCACCGGGAGGCTCAGCCGGGCTGTCCACCGGGTGAAGACGGTGAAGGCCCGTAACATGTTTGCTGCCGAGATCCGGGTGCTGAGGAAAAGATCAGAAGATTCTGCAAACCTAAGAGAAGCATACAGCAACAACAGCAACGGCACTTGCTCACCAGAGGGGCCGACGGCAGTTGAGGGGGACGACGATGACACCTATTCACCAGCATCCATCGCTGTGCCTGTGGGTATGGACAGTCCCCGTGATGAGCTTCTGGATCTAATCCAGCAGGAGCAGCAGCTTAAGGTGATTACCATTGTGGGGTTCCACGGTATGGGCAAGACTCTCCTTGCCAATCATGTGTACAGAGAAATTAAGAGCCCATATGAAGTACGGGCTTGGGTCCTAGGGGGGAGGAGGACAGCAGCGGATGTTCTCAAGGAGATACTCCAGCAGCTTGGCCACCTTCCCATGCCAACCAATGGCAGGCTCACTCTCACATCGCTTCACGCAAGCATCGCAGAGTGCATTGGCAACAAGAGGTAACTCATTCATTCAGTTCCCCATCTCTTTTTCTCAATCTGCTAGCTTCATCTATTTTCTGATTACTTTGCGATGTTTAATTTGGTACCAAGCAGGTTCTTTATTGTAATTGATGACCTGCGGACAACAGCATATTGGCATGGCATAAAGGCGGCCTTCGTGGGTTTAAGGGGCAGATTTCTGGTGACAACAGCCATTCAGCCCGTAGCAAATACCTGCCGCAGCTCATCTGTTAATGATCATGTATACACAATGGCAACTCTTACCAACCAAGACTCAAGAATATTGTTCTTCAAGGAAGCTTTTCAAGACGATGAACCGCCGCCGCATGTGGAGGACCTCAGCTCTGAAGCGCTCAAGAAATGTGATGGCCTTCCCCTTGCTCTTGTTACCACCGCAAGGTTCTTGCAAAGCGCAGGTAATCCAACACCCATGATATGGGCAAAATTATGCGCCGACCTGGGTACACATCTGGAGAGTGATGATCTATTTGCAAGAATGAGGCGTGTGCTTGTCCAAAGCTACACCGGCCTTGATAGCCAGGTTGCCAGGACATTCTTGCTCTATTTGGGTACCTACCCAAGTGGTCGTCCTATCAAGAAATCAAGCTTGTTAAGGAGATGGTTAGCAGAAGGGTTGTCCCCAGGAGACAATACATGCAGTGATGTTGATGCCGCTATTACCAATTTTGATAAGCTTGTCGAACGGAGTATCATCCAGCCTATGGATGCCAGCGGTAACAGCACAGAGGTTAAGACATGCCATACCCATGGCATGATGATGGAGTTCGTCCTGCGCAAGTCCATGTCTGACAACTTTGCTACTGTGTTGTGCAATCGGCAGTCTACCCCACGCCAACACAGTAATATCCGTCGGCTTGCTCTGCATCATGCAATGCCCAGAAAATTGCAAGGTTTAACTCTTGTCCGGTCACTGACAATCTTGGGCAAAGCGCACGAATCTGTCCTGGACTTCTCCAAGTATGAACTGCTGCGAGTTCTGGATCTCGACGAGTGCGATGTACCCTTGGGGGATAGCCATCTCAAGTTGATATGCAGAAAACTGTTGCTTCTGAGGTACCTATGCCTCGGGAAAGCTGTTACTGCGACGGCGCTTCCAAAGGAGATCAGCAAGCTTCAATTATTAGATACACTGGATGTAAGAAGGACACGTATAGAAATTCTGCCAACACATGTCCTGGAGCTGCCACATTTACTTCATATATTTGGGAAGTTTAAGCTCGAACAAGATGTAGGAGACCGGAGAATGAGTAAGCTACAGAGTTGGTTGTCACTGGAGAGCGAATTAAAAACACTGGCAGGATTTGTTGTGGACAGCACAAAGAACCAACAGTTTGCACAGCTCATGGATCATATGAATTATCTGACAAAGGTGAAAATATGGTGTGAGCCTACCACCGACACCAGCAGCTCAAGTCATCTCTCAAAGGCCATCAAGGGGTTCGTTGAGAGAAGCACCGAGTTCACCGGGACCCCTTCACTCTCACTCAGTTTTGAAGGTGAGTTGACCCAAGACAGGCTGAATTTCTCTCTGGAGAAAGGAAAGAATTACTGCTGCTATCTTGGCTCGCTCAAGCTGCAAGGAAGCAACATATGCAGCCTGCCCCCATTTGTTGCCTTTCTGGGCGGTCTCACTAAGCTAGGACTTTCATCCCCGCAGCTGAGCCTGAGCCAAGACTTCCTTGCTGCCCTCAGCAAAGTGCCCGGCCTGGCGTACCTGAAGCTGGTTGCAACTAGCCTGGGCAAGCTCGTCATCACAGAAGGTACGCTTGAGAGCCTGACACGCCTATCCATCGTGGTGAAATCCATGATTTGTCAGCTGGACATCCATGTGGGAGCTCTACCTCGCCTCAAGTTGCTGCAGCTGCTATGCAAAAATCTAGATGGTTCAATTTCTGGCACGTCAGTGCTCCAGTCCCTTGGACATCTCGAGGAGGTTGCTCTTCATCATCAACTGAGTGATGAAACGAAACATGAGTGGAAAGAAGCAGCAAAGAACAGTCCAAGTCCGCGTCCCAAGATCTTGTTTGTCTAGACAACATCAACAAATCCACGTAAGGAATCATGCTGTACTTGCCTTGCAATGAGCTTTCCCCTGATCTCTCTATAGTTCACATCCTGGTAATGACACTTTTTTTTTCTATTTTGCAGGCAGTACAGGCTGCGACTTGCTAATGGCACATCATTCTCATATGCTGCTTATTGGTTGATGGCCATATATCAAACGACACTTTTATGATGGCTTCCCCGCCATTCGTACTTTTATGTTGTGTTTATTTATTTGTAAAGGATCGAAGTTAATGACCTGTTGAGCAGAGCAAACGATTTTCTTTTCAAGAAACATGGTGACTTGCTGCTGTAATAAATAAGTTTACTCTGTTTGTTGGTGGACATGTATTTGGTTATTTCCTGAAGATGATGAAATGCTTCTGATAAGTTTGTCCTAAGTGCACATGTTTGGTTAAATAAATAAATAAACAGTAGCAATTGCATATATGCATCCCTGTTGTCTGTAGTCGGCAGGAGCGTATGCTTAACCAGACTGGCTTTTCATTCTCTGTTGTTTGTCGGCACTGAATGCTATCGTTGTTGTGGACAATATCACGCTATGTTATTCCTTCAAATAAATAAGCCTTGGATGTTGCCAAGGAAACTTTGAAACTCAAGGTTTAGTTCTATGTGGAGTTATCTTAACTGAGGTTAGTGTTAGCAGAAGGGGCTGGAAAGGGACAACCTGCTGCTTGTGCCTTCTATGCTCTCTTTCTAAAGCGTGGTTAAGTGCACACTGATGGTCTATATATCTAATAGAGTTGTGGTGCTTACCTGCTGGAGACCCTGATGATGCATGCCGCCAATTCATTCTGTCTCTTGAGCCCAGGGCCTGGATTGCAAACCCATCCTCCAACCTGCAATTATCAGCGAGGCAATTAGGCAGAGGGCAATGGCAAAAAGATGGACAATCAGAACTGACTGATACAGACTGCAATTGTGCTTGCCTGGACCTCTGCTTCCTCTGCTTTCTAAACTCCGATATTCCTGCGGTCCTCCTCTGCTCTCCTCTGTTTTCTCAACTCTGAATATTTGCATGTCCCTTCCTCTGCTTTTGCTCTGTTTCTGAGCTCTCAATAGCAGGGACTTTGATTCCAAGGCTGACGCCAACAGCAGGGACTTTATTGCCAGGAACAATGCCACCCACAAGGTTGTCATACCGGCCACCAGCCGCAATGGAGCCGACCTATTGCGAAACAGATGAGTTAGCACAACATAATCAAATGATAAGCTCTTCCCTGTGTTCGAAAGAGATGATATGGGGTTATGGTTTCAGATGATATATAGAATGACAGATTTCAGGTGCCAATCATTGGTCAGTTAGGACCATGAGTGATAAATTGACATCAAGATCACATAAAACATATAATAAGAGCACCCAGTTTAAAAAACAGAAAAAAGGAGTTTGGACGCATACCAGTTCCTTATCTACTTCTTCGAATGACAGCTTGTCTAGCTTATCAAAACTTGAGAAAACCGTTCTGAACTTCTCAGGAGGCACGCCGCAGATTTGCAGCATTCCATCTAGCAACCTTATGTGATTTAGTTTTATCTCATCATGCACACCAATATCTAGCCAATCCAGCAATTTCGTCAGAATTTTGATAACCTCGAAATCTGGCTCCATTGGCTCGTATGCTCCAGCAATGTCAAAGTCACACTGGTAGAATTCTCGGTATCTTCCCTTTGTGGGTTATCTATCCTAGCTGTATACTTTTGCTATCTGGTACCTCCTCGATGCACTTATGTTAATCATGGCAAGATGTTTGGCAAATGGAACATTCAGATCATACCGCAAGGAGCAAAGCTCACCACCCTGCAGGTTAGTTGATGGTAAGACTTGAAAGTTCAAATCAAACAGAATTTGGGAATTTCAGCAAAACCAAACCCTTGTGGACAGCCCCATCAGAGCCTCCAACTCGATGGTCTCGCCGGTTTCAGCGGCAGCAGCATCACACTTCCCCAGCCTGGCCCAGCCATTCGCCTGGAGGGCCCGTGCACGGCGGGCACCTTGGCGAGCGCCTCCGGCAGCAAGATTGGAGGACCCGGTTAGGAGCCTCCTAAGGTCGGCGGCGCTTGGCGGGCGTGGCGAGAGCTTCGGGCGAGGCGCGCGGCCTCGCAGGAGAGGAGGGCCGATGGCAGCGGCGAGGGCGGCCTCGTCGCGGCTGAGTGCGCCGGCGGCGGCGGCGGCTGGGGAAGTCTCCATGGGAGTTCCGATGGGGCCAGTCGCCTACACTGCGCTAGGCCCACCAGCGCCTATTCTTCTTCTTTTTTACTGTACATTTTTGTTTCGTTTATATACATTTTGGGGGTGAATTACACAAATATCACGCGTTTTAAAAATAAAATATCCATGTGTTTCAAAAGGTATTCTCGGATACAAAAATAATTTGCATGTATATTTGAAAAATTGTTTTTGTGTAACAAAAAAGTTATCATACCAATAGCTGTGTTCTTGTATTTTAAAAACAATCTTCTCTTGCGCCCAGAAAATTTCCGAGATATAAAAAAATTATGTTTTATTTAAAAAAAATCACCTTGATTTTCAAAATATATAACATTATATGTAAAAAATCTTCATCGTATATTTGAAAGAAATAATGTGTTTGCGAAACAAATTCAATGCATCTTTTAAAAATGTCATCCTGTGCTTAAAAAAGGTTCATCAAGTAATTCTTAAATATTAATCATGATTTTTATATATATTCAAGGTTTATTTTAAAATGCTCATCATGCATATATAAAAGGTTGACTGTGTATTAAAAATAATTCAGCATTATTTAAGAAATGTTCATGGTGTATTTACAAATTTTCCATCATGCATGAAAAATTAGTATGCATGAAAAACTCTTTATTTTGTATTTATATAAATGTTCATCATGTATTGACGAATGCTCATGTTTAATAAATAAATATTCATTCTATAATATTAAATGTTTAACATGTATTAACAAATAAATATGTAATTAGAAAATATTCATTTTGTATTTCAAAATAAACATAGTGTATTCTAACCGTTCATCATGTATTTAGAAATAGTCATAGTGCGCCAGCGTGTAAGAAGAAAGAAAGAAATCTAGCCTCCTTCGTCGCTAGAGGGCCTCCTTCCACTGTTGTCCTCCGCCAGTGATGAGGGGGGTCGCCGGATCCACATGATGGCCGTGCTGAATAAAGTTTCTTCAGATCCTACTCCGACAAGGCGATCGGTCCTATAGTTGGGGATGAATTTGAAAAATAGTCTGTTCAAGTAAGGATGATGTGGCGCGGCATCCTCATGGTGGACATGTGACCTCGGGCTCTACCGTTGTGACCGCGTTTGCTCCAACAGATTATGGTCTGCATCAACGATATTTGAAAGATTGTGAAGCGCATGGTGGGTTCATGGTTCGTGACTTACATGTATGGTTTCCTCCTTCGGCGTCTTAGTTATGTGGGGGTGCTAGATTTGGAGTTTGATGGCGTGTCTGGGGTGTTGTCTTAGTCTGATTCGTTCAATGGTAACGGTGTCGCCTTTGGCGAGTCACCTTAAAGGTCCGCAAAGTTGCATATCAGCGATGGAGTCGTGTCAAATTCGGGTGTGGTGGTGATCCGTCATTTTTTTTGTGGCTGCTCTGGTGGTGCCAAAGGCAGGTGACGGTTGTTGGTGTCAAGCTTAGAGGATTCTTGGGTCTTTTATATATTTTTTGACTTCTTAGTTGGTGTTTTTCTATGTAAAGACTAGGGTTCTGCTGCTTTTTCAATGTTGTCTGGCCAATATGTATGTGGTTTGTACTATGATCCTTGTAATATATAAATGAGACACATATTACCATGTGGAAACAAATGTGTACTAATATGTTCATCATATATTTTGAAACATCATGTATTAAAAAATTTATCTATTTGTCAAAAAGTTTAATATTTTATTAAAAAGAAGTAGGTACAATTTTCACATATTTTTATAGTAAAAAATCATACTACATGAAATTTAGAAAAAAATCACGATGAAATACATGTTCATGTACTTTTTTGTGAGGTAATGTTCATGTACTTAAAAACTATACTTTCAAAAAATGTTTGCATATCTAAATAATAGCTCATATAACTCTTTACAAACCATATAATTTACCTCCCAAGAATAAATAGAAAAGGTAAAACAATATATTAAAAAAATAAGAAGACAAAGTGAAAACAACACAAAAAGAGAAAACCAAGAAAGTAATATAGATAGAAAAGGTTAAAAATGAGACACAAGCATGAAAAATAAAAGGAAAAGATAAATAAAAAACTAAACAAACAATTAAAGGATAAAAATACCGGAGAAAATCCTACTCAAAGAAAACAACAATAAAAATGATCGCGCTAAATAAAAAACCCACTAGGCACTACTATTGGGCCTGGCCCACATGGGACCGCGTTGAGTCAGACATAGGTTGTACCTCCTAACAAGTGAGAAATAACCTCGGTGTTGCCATGCAGACAAACCACGTGCCCTAAAAAGATATCTCATGGGCACATCCAATTCTTCTCTCCTCTTCGATCCAGCAAACCCCAACTAATTTTGCACAAATTAGAGAATCAAAGTACCTTCAAGCAGTTTGTTGTCGAACACCTTAATGGTGTTGATCTCATCATCAGGGGTGATATGTCATTGTGAAGAGATCGGTCGGCTCTGATTGGCAAGTGAGAAGGGAGCAAGAGCCACACGGGTTTCGTTCGGGCTGGCAGGAGTAATACATCTCAAACGTATATATACTTCATACCATTTTGTTGTCAGCTCATAAAATGATTTAAATTTAATTGGACTAACCTGTTGATAAAGTGCAAGGAGGGCCAGATGCATGTGTATATGTATGTTAATTACATGATCTCTCGAAATCCAAAACATTGTGGAAATAATTTTTTGCACTAACCAGTTGATAAAAGTGTATGGTTCCGGTCAGCGAGTTCAAGATGAGGTATAGAGCAGTGAAGTTGAATGACCTAGGCTCACCCTTGATGGTGTCTTGGAATAGAGGGTCCCAGCCAAGCTAGTCTAGTCCATGGGCCAGGAAGGAGGCCCGTCAAGGAGGAAGGACTTCGGAGGCCCTTGGGACATGGTGTGAGCACGTCGGACTCTACGAAGACTTGGCGTGTACTCCAATAAGGGATGATTCTTTCGGCATGTAATCTCTAGATGGTAATCGATATTCATGTAACCCTAGATACCTCTGGTGCCTATATAAGCCGGAGGGGTTCAGCCCGTAGGGAATAATCATACACATTCATCATCACCCCTACCGTTTAGACCACAAACATACGATCTCGGGATAGATCAACTCTGTACTTGCTACACCAATAATACAACAAGTGCAAGACGTAGGGCTTTACCTCCATAGAGAGGGCCTGAACCTAGGTAAATACCATGTGTTCCTCGTCTCCTCTTACCCATAGATCTGATCTCACAGCTCGCTCCCCCCCCCCTATCCGACAAGCCTGAAGAAGAGGTTTCGAGAAAGGATTTTATTTATGTGTTGAAGCAAATATTAAGTAGCTAACCCTGGAGAAAAATGTCCGATAAAGATGTAGAGCATAGATTAACTAATCAATACCTAGAGATCAAGAAATGTATAGGAAGATGCATTAGTTACCCCAAAACTTCCTGTATGGGTTCACTCTATCTCTTTGTAACACCCTCATGTAATGATGCTTAGTGAACACCATGATCAGTGTCAAATCATTTTACTAAACATAATATGATCACTTGGAATTTCTAACCTCATTTCAAAGTTCACTAATAAATGCCCTAGGATTTTATTGAATAAATTAAATCCCCAAAAGGCATAATAAAAATGTTGAACACTTGTTAAAAATCTCAAAACTAGAGCTGTTAGGGAAAACAACATCACCTTGATGTTGGTGTGGACCCCACCATCCAAAACAGAGCCCTAATGCAATTTAAAAGCACTTTAAATTCTGTGGAAAATCCTATCGGATTCCAAAAATGCTCAAACTTGGTGTGGCCATTCAAAATATTGCAAGATATTTTATGGACCTAGTCACACATTTTTGTTACAGGTATTTATTGCTAAAATAAAAAAACAGAAAAGCAATTAAAGGAAAAAGGCTAAAAGAAAAAAAAAGGAAAAGGAAAAGAACCCCCTGGGCCGGCCCCAACTGGGCCGCCGGCCGAACCACCCCCACAGCCAGCCCACCCCGGCGCCTACACCCCCACTCCCCCTCTACTCAATCCCCTCCTCTCTCTCGCCTGCCCTGATCCAGATCAGGATCGGGACGAGCCACCTAGCGCCGGCCCTCCACCGACGTCGCCCCGCCGGTGTGCCTTGCCCCAGCGCCCCTCCCCCCCCGTCGCCGTTCCTTCCACCTCGTCGCCTCTCCTCGCGCCCCTTGCCCCCTCCCTATAGGCAACTGTGAGCCCTCCCCGGGGTCCTCCACCTTACCCTCTCCTCCCCCAGGGTCGCGCGCCGGCGTCGCCCCACATGTGCGTCCTGCCCGCGGCCACCACGCCCCGCATGCCCCCATCCGCGCGCCCGCTGCGCCTCCCCCCCCCCCCCCCGCTCGCCACAGCACTACCCCGCGGCGCTAGCTGCCGCCGCTCCACCCCGCCACCATCAATGCCCCCCCCGCCCCCGTTGCGCGCCCATGGCCAGCCGTTGGCTGGTTGGCCCACTGCCACGTGGGACCACCCCCACTCCCTATGACAGAGGGGGCCCACGCCCCCCTAAAAACGAAATTTAAAATATATATAAATAAATAATTAGATGATTAATTAATTAATTAGTTAATTGCCTTAATTAAGGATTAAATAGATTATTTAATTACTCTATTACTTAATTAAATTAAACAGAGAATGATAGGTGGGCCCCACTCCCATAATTAATTTGTTTTAATTAATTTTAAACCTAATTAATCCTATGTCAAATGACATGTGGGACCCACTGGTCAGTTTGACCAGTCAGCACCATAGTTGTCTGCTGATGTCATGATGACATCATGTTGAAGGCACAGGTAAGGGGCTGCTCGTAGAGGAGATTAAGGGGATGCTGAAGATGTTTCAAGAAGTTAAAGTGTCATGGGTAAGGCGTAGTGCAAATTCTGCCGTAGATAAATTAGCTAAAGTAGGCTTAAGCGATAAACTCTATAAAGTTTAGTTTGCCATTCCCAGAGGCTGTATTCTGGGAATTGTATCGAACGAGATCCCTAGGTAGGTCTAGTTAAGCAATAAAGCGGCAGTGTTTGATCCTAAAAAAAAAGGCATTGATCGACAGAACAGAAATACACTACCGAACAAGATGTCTTCTTATTAGTAATTGAAGGCACCAATAAAGACTCCATGTTAATCCACCCCATTAAAATTTTCTTAACCGTTCCATCAATTTAATCAATCCATCTTAACCATCTGATTTATGTTACTCTAATTTGCGTGAAAAAAGAACCCAACATGACCCAACCTACACGTTAGAAAAAAAAAACATGTTACAAATCCAACGTATAACGTGGAGCAAGAAACCCAACGTGATCCAACCTATATGTAAGAGAACTCATGGATACCCTCCAAAACAAACGGCCCATATTGTTAAGTTCAAAAAAAAAACAGTCCATATTGTTATGGATTTCACAATAAAAAAAGAGTCCATCACCCCGTGGTACTCCATCCCACGTGATTTTTTGAGAAAAGAAAGATCGTGGCCTCTCCAAATACAAAATCAAACAAACGGCCATAGAAGGGATGTCTTAGCTATCGAAACAAGACAAAGAGCTCTACTGGAAAGTCTCCAGCGATTGAGAAGTTGTTAACGAATATAGCTGGTAGTGGATTAGACTGGCAAGCTAGACAACAGACGCTTTTTCCTTCTCTTTGTCTAGCTATAAGTGTATGTAGAATGGTACCAAGAATTCTGCAGTTAGATTTATGTTTACTAAACCAGCTACCAGATGGTTGTTTTATTTGTGACAGGCTCATGGTGGTGAAGCCATGGAGGTCGTGGTGACGGCATCCGGCAAGGTGTAGTGGTGCTTGAGGATCGTCATCAACAAGTTTGTGCGCTGCACGACTGCCACAACCGACGACGATGCGACCCTGATTCTGTCCTCGTTGAGTGTTTCTCCAGAACTTCCACGTGAGCACGGCGTGTTTTTCCGGAACTTCTGCATGCCTCAATGCTGAGTAGTTTCTAGATTGATGTTGAGCAAGGATGTTGCACTGTACGAGTGCCCACTACCTTGTCATTCCGTGATTCTTTTGCAACAGATTTTTCATATCTAGAAGTTCATCGCGACTTGGATTTTGTGGTTTATCAGTATCAGGGCACTTCTTTATGCAGGATGTGGTTTCGATCAGGGAAATACATTAGAATCAAGATGCCTTGGCAGCCTCATCTGCCTCATCTATGGCGCCTGAATTTTGTGGCAAGATATGAGTCGTCGACTGTCCAATGATTAGATTTGTTGCATCGTGCATCTTATGTAATGAGTAAAGACTATTTTTTTTAGGTGGCAACTGCCGAGGTAAAGAGCTCCTATTGCTCAGCGAGCTATTCATTCATTCAACCAGCTTTTCACATGTACAGTGGAAAGTCTATATACCTTAGTCTTCTGAATCTCTATATACAGTGGAAAGTCTGCCGAGGTAAAGATGCCTTGACTTATAAGCTCGCTTATGTGTCAATTGCTTCATGGTGGTATCCTTCATGGCTAATGCTTCTGATTAAATCTCTATATACAGTGGAAAGTCTATATACCTTAGTCTTCTCAATCATATCGATGGGACTTTACGCACAACAAATGCACTGTTATCCTGCCCCTCACATTGTAGTTGCATATTCTCCAGTGAATGAGTATGCCATATTATTCAAGTTTGACCATCTAATGATTTTTTTTATATATAAATTGTGGTGATGTATACTCTCAGAAGGCCTGCTTTATAGTTCTTGGGCATGTATATCATTTATTGTTTACTTTGAATTGGCCTTTGTTCCTACTATATTGTTCCATATGCCAAAGTGCACCTCAAATTAATGTTGCATGTTTGATTATCCTATTTTATTGAATTTTAAAGTGAAGAAACGACTTTAAATCATATTCCTACTTATATCTAAGGTGTCCCCTTCGATGTTAGAATTGTTTTTTGTCTCTTACAAATAACAACATCAAACATAGCTTTCATTTGGTGAACTAATTAGACCAATTAACGTTTTTTTTTGGATAAAGGCCAACGCTATCTTTTATTTAAGTCACGGCCCAATAGAAATATCTTCTTTGCTTTTGCTTCCATTTTGTTGGTAATAATTTGAACTCTAAACTATGTATATATTGTTGTGTTTCTTTTTTTGGACTAATCCTATATGTTGACAACATTATTTTGAATGTTTTCTTCAAATATTCTATTTGCAGACATGCATGATGATGCATGTTGTTTAAGGTCTACGTGTGCTGTTTCGAAATTTTATCCGGAAACATTACATTATGGCATTTGGAGTTTTCTGGGAAACGATTTCCTTATTTCATTGATAGCCTGCAAACACAGTTTCATTGATAGTTGAGGCATATGTTTGTGGTGGTTTAAGTTCTCAAATGTAGACAGGAATAACAATTATTTAGTGGCTGTTTTCAATGTGAAATGAACTCTTTATATTTTAAGTAAATAAAAAATATGGATCGTAAGATATAAATTCTTGAAAAGAAGGCAAATACTTGCACATGCTACCTCAAGTTTTATGCCATTTGATAAGTTATTTGTTTTTCCTTTGAGATAAAATTGTTGGATGGTTGGTGTGAGTTTAGTAACTGATATTAGTTTACACACCGCAATGTCAGACAGGTAAGCTTGTTTAGGGTCCATCTAGGGCACATCCCGATGCACCTTAATTATTGCAAATCCAAGTGACTCAATCATACATAAAATAGAAAAGAAAAAGAAAGAAGGAAAATACCATCACAAATCTCCACTTAAAAGTCAGTGTCATAGGACCTACATATGCAATACTTAGGGCATATCTAGATGTGCTTTAGCAAAACCGTTTATAATGCGAATTCATAAATAACTTTTGAAATGAAGCTATTGTTGGGGAACGATGCATGGGAAACAAAAAATTTCCTACGCACACGCAGACCTATCCATGGTGATGAGCATCTACGAGAGGGAGAGTGGATCTACATACCCTTGCAGATCGCTAAGCGGGAAGCGTTACGAAACGCGGTTGGTGTAGTTGAACGTCTTCGCAATCCAAATCGTCGAGCGTCCTGCGATCTCATCACGATCCGTCCCGCGATCTCATCACGATCCATCCCACGATCTCATCACGATCCGTCTCACAATCTTGATCACGATCTGTCCCGTGAACTCATCACGATCCGTACCGCGATCTCATCATGATCCGTCTCACGATCTTGATCACGGTTCTTCCGATCTAGCGCCGAACGGACGACACCTCCGCGTTCAGCAGACGTACAGCTTGATGACGATCTCCGCCTTCTTGATCTAGCAAGAGGGAGCAGAGAAGTAGAAGAGTTCTCCGGCAGCGTGACAGCGCTCCGGGGATGGTGGTGGAGCTATTCCGGGAGGGCTTCGCCTAAGCACTACAGAAATCCGATCTAGAGGAGAAACTATGCACTAGAGGAACGGGTAGCACGTGGCTAAAATCTGGTGCCAAAAAACCCTAAAACCTCTAGTATATATATATATATAAAAGGAAGAGAGGAGGAGGCTTGGCCCTCAAAGGACCAGCAATTGGGTCGGCCAAATCAAGTGGGAGAGGTGGAATCCACCACCAATCCTAGTAGGACTAGGAATCTCCGGCGATGGTGTTGTCTATGTATCCACACATGTATCTGAGTTTCCGATCAACACAATTATAGCATGGATAATAAACGATTATCATGAACAAGGAAATATGATAATAACTAATTTATTATTGCCTCTAGGGCATATTTCCAACAGTCTCCCACTTGCACTAGAGTCAATAATCTAGTTCACATCACTATGTGATTCACATTGTTATGAATCTAACACCCAATTAGTTCTGGGGCTCGATCATGCTTTGCATGTGAGAGAGGTCTTATAGTCAACGGGTCTGCGACATTCAGATCCGTGTGTACTTTGCAAATCTCTATGTCAAACCGTAAACACTGCTACCACACTCCACTTGGTACTATTCCAAATGGCTACTCCACTATACATATCCAGATTGCTACTACGAGTCATCCGGGTTGGTGTTAAAGCTTGCATCGACGTAACTCTTTACGACGAACTCTTTATCACCTCCATAATCGAGAAACATCTCCTTAGTCTTTGAGTTACTAAGGATAATCTTGACCGCTGTCCAGTGATCCACTCCTGGGTCACTCTTGTACCCCTTGACGGACTCATGGTAAGGCACACACAGGTGCGGTACACAGCATGACATACTGTACAGAGCCTATGGCTAAGGCATAGGAGACGACGTTCGTCCTTTCTCTTTCTTCTACCGTTGTCGAGCTTTGAGTCTCACTCAACTTCACACCTTACAAATCAGACGAGAACTCTTTCTCTGACTCATCCATTTTGAACTCTTTCAAAATCTTGTCAAGGTATGTACTCATTGAAAGTCTCATCAAGCATCTTGATCTATCTCTATAGATCTTGATGCTTAACAATTAGGTAGCTTTATCCAGGTCTTCCTTTGAAAAACACTTTTCAAACAACCGTTTATGCTTTCCAGAAATTCTACATTATTTTCGATCAACAATATGTCATCCACATATACTTATCAAAAAATTTATAGTGCTCCCACTCACTTTATTGTAAATACAAGTTTCTCGTAAACTTTGTATAAATTTCAAAAACTTTGATCACCTCATCAAAGTGTATATTCCAACTCCGAGATGCTTGTTTCAGTCCATAGAAAGATCACTGAAGCTTGCTCTCCTTTTAGCATCCTTAGGACTGACAAAACTTTCTGGTTGTATCACATACAACCTTTCCTCAATTAAACCATTAAGGAAACAATGTTTTGACATCCATCTGCCAGATTTCATAATTGAAAAATGCATCAACTGCTAACATAAGTCCAACAGACTTTAGCATCACTACGAGTGAGAAAGTCTCATCGCAGTCAACTCCTTGAACTTGTCACGAACTTCTTTGCAACAAGTCGAGCTTTACAAATGTTGACATTTACCATCAGCGTCTGTCTTCATTTTAAAGATCCATTTGTACTCAACGACCTGCCGTCCAATGAGCAAGTCTACCAAAGTCTATACTTGGGTTCCATACATGGATCCTTTTCTCGGATTTCACGGCCTCTAACCATTTGTCGGAATCCGGGCCCATCATCGCTTCTCCATAGCTCGTAGGTTCATCGTTGTCCAACAATATGACCTCCAAGACAGGGTTATCGTACCGCTCAGATGCAGTACACATCCTTGTCGACCTACGAAGTTCGATAGTAACTTGATCCTGAAGCTTCATGATCATCATCATTAACTTCCTCTTCAACTAATGTAGGCTTCACAGGAACATCTTCCTGTGTTGCGCTACTCTCTGGTTGAATAAAGGTTTAACAACCTCATCAAGTTCTATCTTTCTCCCACTCAATTCTTTCGATAGAAACTCTTTCTCGAGAAATGACCCATTTTTAGCAACAAACACTTTGCACTTGGATCTGAGATAGAAGGTATACCCAAGTATTCTTAGGGTATTCTATGAAGATGCGTTTGCCCTCTTTGGGTTTGAGCTTATTAGGTGAAAACTTTTTTTCCACACAAGCGTCGCAGCCCCAAAGATCAATAAATGACAGCTTAGGTTTCTATGAAACCATAATTCACACGGTGTCATCTCAACGGATTTAGATGGTGCCCTATTTAAAGTGAATGTAGTTGTCTCTAATGCATAACCCCAAAACTATAGTAGCAAATCGATAGGAGACATCATAGCAAGCACCATATCCAATAGAGCACGACTATGACGTTCGGACACACCATCACACTATGGTGTTCCAGGTGGCGTGAGTTGTGAAACGACTTTCACATTGTCCAAAGTTGTATGCCAAACTCGTAACTCAGATATTCATCTCCACGATCATATCATAGACATCTTTATCTTCTTGTCACGATGATCTTAAACTTTACTCTGAATCTGCTTGAACCTTTCAAACGATTCAGACTTGTGTTTAATTAAGTAAATATCCACTATATCTACTCAAATCATCAGTGAAGGTAAGAAAATAATGACATCCACCGCACGTTACAAGACTCATTGGATTGCATACATCAACATGTATCATTTCCAATAAACCACTTGCCCGCTCCATCAATCCGGAAAATGGGGTCCTTAGTCATCTTGCCCAAAAGGCATGGTTCGCATGTCTCAACCGATTCGAAATCGAATGAGTCCAAAGATCCATCAGCATGGAGTTTCTTCATGCGCTTTATAACAATATGACATTTAGCGGCAGTGCCACAAGTATGTGGTACTATCATTATTAACTTTGTATCTTTTGGCATCAAAAACATGTGTATTACTACGATTAAGATTCAACAAACCATTCTCACTGGATGCATGACCATTGAAGGTATTATTCATGTAAACAGAATAACCATTATTCTATAACTTAAATGAATAATCATGTTGCAATAAACACGATCTAATCACGTTCATGCTCAACGCAAAACACCAAATAACATTTATTTAGGTTCGTCACTAATCCCGAAGGTAGAGAGAGCGTGCGATGTTGATCACATCAACCTTGGAAACATTACCAACACACATCATCACCTCACCCTTAGTTAGTTCTCCATTTATTCCGTACCTTTTACTTCAAGTTACTAACATTTAGCAACTGAACCGGTATTCAATACCTAGGTGTTACTAGGAGTACTAGCAAGGTACACATCAATCACACGTATATCAAATATACTTCTGTCGACGTTGCCAGCCTTCTTATCTACCAAGTATCTAGGGTTGTTCCGCTTCAGCGACCGCTCTCCTCATAATCGAAGCACTTAGTCTCGGGTTTGGGTTCAACTCTGGGTTGCTTCACTAGAGCAGCAACTGACTTGCCATCCATGAAGGTTTGCTCCTTGCTCTTGCCCTTCTCAAAACTAGTGGTTTTACTAACCATCAACACCTGATGCTCCTTCTTGATTTCTACCTTCGCGGTGTAAAACATCGCGAACAGCTCAGGGATCATTATTTCTGTCCCTGGCATTTTATAGTTCATCACCAAGTTCTAGTAGCTTAGTGACAGTGACTTGGAGAAATATATCAATCACTGTCTTATCTGGAAGATAAACTCCCACTTGATTCAAGCGACTGTAGCATCCAGACAATCTGAGCGCATGCTCAACGATTGAGCTATTCTCTTTCATCTTGCAGGCAAAGAATCTTGTTGGAGATCTCATATCTCACAACATGGGCACGAGCCTGAGATCCTAATTTCAGCTCTTAGAAACATCTCATATGTTCCGTGACGTTCAAATCATTTTGGAGCCTCTATTCTAAGCCGTAATGCATGACGCACTAAACTATCAAGTAGTCATCAGAACGTGCCTGTCAGATGTTCACAACATCTACAGACAACGCTAGAGGGGTTGGCGCACCGAGCGATGCATTAATGACATATGCCTTCTATGCAGCAATGAGGACAATCCTCAGATCACAGACCCAGTCCGCAATATTGCTACCATTATCTTTCAACTCTATTTCTCTAGGAACATATAAAAATACAAGGGAGCTACAACGTGAGCTAGTAATCTACAACATAATTTGCAAAGACACTTTGACTATGTTCATGATAATGAGTTCAGTTAATCATATTACCTAAGAACTCCCACTCAAATTGACATCCCTTAGGTCATCCGAGTGACACATGATCCAAATTCACCAACTCAAGTCCGATCATCACGTGAGTTGAGGTGGCTTCAATGCTGAACATCATTATGTTGATCATATCTACTATATGACTCATGTTCGACCTTTCGGTCTCTTGTGCTCCGAGGCCATGTCTGTACATGCTAGGCTCGTCAAGTTTAATCCGAGTGTTCTGCATGTGCAACACTGGCTTGCACCCGTTGTATGTGAACGTAGAGTCTGTTGGAAATATGCCCTAGAGGCAATATATAAATTGTTTATTATTATATTTCCTTGTTCATGATAATTGTTTATTATCCATGCTATAATTGTGGTGATTGGAAACACATTGCATGTGTGGGTAAATAGACAACACAATGTCCCTAGTATGCCTCTAGTGAACTAGCTCGTTGATCAAAGGATGGTTAAGGTTTCCTAGCCATGGACATGAGATGTCATTTGATAACGGGATCACATCATTAGGAGAATGATGTGATGGACAAGACCCAAACTACAAACGTAGCATATGATCGTGTCAGTTTATTGCTACTGCTTTCTGCATGTCAACGTATATGTTCCTTTGACCATGAGATCATGCAACTCACGGATATCGGAGGAGTGCCTTGTGTGTATCAAACATCGCAACGTAACTGGGTGACTATAAAGGTGCTCTACAGGTATCTTCGATGGTGTTTGTTGAGTTGGCATGGATCGAGACTGGGATTTGTTACTCCGTGTTACGGAGAGGTATCTCGGGGCCCACTCGGTAATACAACATCACAATGAGCCTTGCAAGCAATGTGACTAATTGTTAGTTGCGGGATCTTGTATTACGGAACGAGTAAAGAGACTTGCCGGTAACGAGGTTGAACTAGGTATGTAGATATCGACGATCGAATCTCGGGCAAGTAACATACCGAAGAACAAAGGGAACATTATACGGGATTAACTGAATCCTTGACATAGAGGTTCGACCGATAAAGATCTTCGTAGAATATGTAGGAACCAATGTGGACGTCCAGGTCCCGCCATTGGTTATTGGCCGTAGAGGTGTCTCGGTCATGTCTACATAGTTCTCGAACCCGCAGGGTCTGCACACTTAAGGTTTGGTGACGTTTCGGTAGTATAGAGTTATGTATGGTGGTGACCGAAGGTTGTTCGGAGTCTCGTATGAGATCCTGGACGTCACGAGGAGCTCCGGAATGGTCCGGAGGTAAAGATTCATATATAGGAAGTCCCAGTTTGGTCGCCAGAAAAGTTTCGGGCTCATCGGTAGTGTAGCGGGAGTGACGATAGTGTACCGGGGGACCTCAGGGAGGGGTATCTCGACCCTAGAGAGACCATGGGCTGTGGGAGAGTATTAACCAGCCCTTAGTGGGCTGGAAAATCAGCCTAGAAGGTCCATGGCACAGGAGAGAAAAAGGCTAAAGGAAAAAGGCCAAAAATCAGCCAATAGGATGCAATCCTACTCCAAGTAGGATTGGAGGTGGAATAGGATTCCACCCCTATGGTTCGGCCGAACCAAGGAGGCCCTTGGCTGCCTCTCCTCTCCTCTCCTTCTATATATACTAGTGGAATAGCTAGGGTTTTGGCAGAAATTATGGCCACGTGCTACCCGTTCCACCAGTGCTCCTCTAGATTAGTTTTCCGCAGCGCTTAGGCGAAGCCCTGCCGGAATTGCTCCACCACCACCATCACCGGAGTGCCGTCACGCTGCCGATGAACTCTCTCTCCTATCCACCTCCTCTTGCTGGATCAAGACGGTGGAGATCGTCATCAAGCTGCACGTGTGCTGAACGTGGAGGTGCCATCCGTTCGGTACTAGATCGGAAGGATCGTGATCAAGGCCACGGGACATTCGTGATCGGATCGCGGGACGGATCGTGACGAGATCGCGGGACAGTTCGTGATTGGTTCGCGGGACGGTTCGTGATTAGATCGCGGGACGCTCGGCGATTTGGATCGCGAAGAAGTACGACTACACCAACCGCGTTTCTTAACGCTTCCCGCTTAGCGATCTACAAGGGTACATAGATCCACTTTTCCTCTCGTAGATGCTCATCACCACGGATAGGTTTGCGTGTGCGTAGGAAAATTTTTGTTTCCCATGCGACATTCCCCAACAGTGGCATCATGAGCTAGGTTGATGGTTCGATGAGATCTCGAGTAGAACACAAAAGGTTTGTGGGCGTTGATGCTTAGATTGCTTCCTCCCTTGGTCGGATTTTGGTTCAACGGGATTGTGAGATAAAACGGCTCAGACCAACATTACTCGTACGCTTACGAGAGACCGGTTCCCTTGACGCAACTTGTTGCTTAGATGGCTTGCGGGTGACAGTTTGTCTCACTTTAGTTGGATCGGATCCGACAAAGGCGGTCCTTGAGCAGGTTGAAAAGCAATCTAAGTATCACCGTTGTGGTTTATGCGTAGGTGAGAATCGTTCTTGCTAGATACCCATAGCAGCCACGTAAAACATGCAACAACAATTAGAGGACGTCTAACTTGTTTTTGCAGGGTATGTTGTGATGTGATATGGCCAATTACATGATGAGATATATGTGATGTATGAGATGATCATGTGATGTATAGATTTTCACGACTTGCACGTTGGTGAATACAGCAACCGGCAGGAGCCATAGGGTTGTCTTTAATTATTGTATGACCTGCGTGTCAATCATTAAGCGCTATGTAATGCTTTACTTTATCGCTAAGCGGTAGCAATAGAAGTAGAAGCAGGGCTGGCACCACAACCCCAATGGCAACACATTGATGGAGATCAAGATGATGGAGATCATGGTGTTGTGCCGGTGACGATGGAGATCATGCCGGTGTTTCGAAGATGGAGATCTTAAACACAAGTTCATGGCCATATCATGTCACTTATGAATTGCATGAGATGTTAATCCTTTTATGCACCTTGTTTTGCTTAGTACGGCGGTAGCATTATAAGGTGATCCCTCACTTGAATTTCAAGATGAACTGTGTTCTCCCTGAGTGTGCACCGTTGAGAAAGTTCGTCGTGTCGAGACACCACGTGATGATCGGGTGTGATAGACTCTACGTTCACATACAACGGGTGCAAGCCAAATTTGCATGTGCAGAACACTCGGGTTAAACTTGACGAGCCTAGCATGTACAGACATGGCCTCGAAACACAAGAGACCGAAAGGTCGAACATGAGTCATATAGTCGATATGATCAACATAATGATGGTCACCATTGAAACCAGCTTAACTCACGTGATGATCGGACTTGAGTTGGTGAATTTGGATCATGTGATACTCAGATGACCTGAGGGATGTCAATTTTAGTGGGAGCTTTAGTAATTTGATTAACTAAACTCATTATATTGAACAATAGTCTAAGTAACCTTTGCATATTTATGTTGTAGATCCATGGCTCGCGCAGTAGCACCCCTGAATTTTAATGCGTTCCTGGAGAAAGCTAAGTTGAAAGATGACGGAAGTAACTTTGTTGATTGGGCCCATAATCTGAGGATTATCCTTACGGCTTCCCAGAAACAATATGTCCTTGATGCACCGCTTGGTGACCAACCAGAAGACATGACCTCCGAAGACGTTAAGAACGCTTGGGAGGCTCGTGCTGGAGACTACTCAATAGTTCAGTGTGCAATATTGTATGGCTTAGAACCGGGACTTCAAAGATGTTTTGAACATCATGGAGCATATGAGATGTTCCAGGAGTTGAAGTTTATCTTTCAGAAGAATGCCCGGATCGAGAGGTATGAGACCTCCAATAAGTTCTATGCTTGCAAGATGGAGGAGAACGGGTCTATCAGTGAGCATATACTCAGAATGTCTGGGTACTCAAACCGTCTAGGTGAGTTGGGAATTACCCTTCCGCCAGAGGCGATCACTGATAGAGTTCTTCAATCACTGCCACCTAGTTACAAAAGCTTTGTGATGAACTATAACATGCACGGGATGAACAAGTCAGTCGCCGAGCTGTTTGCGATGCTGAAAGTCGCTGAGTCTGAAATCTAGAAAGAACATCAAGTGTTGATGGTCAATAAAACCACTAGTTTCAATAATAATGGCAAGGGCAAAGGCAAGAAGGGTAAAACCAAGAAGGATGGCAAAGCGGTTGCTACTCCTACAAAGAAGCCTAAGCATGGACCTAAGCCAGAAACTGAGTGCTTTCATTGCAAGGGAACTGGTCACTGGAAGCGGAACTGCCCCAAGTACCTGGCTGACAAGAAGGCGGCAAACGACAAACAAGGTAGATATGATATACATCTTATTGATGTGTACCTTACTAGTTCTCGTAGTAGTGCCTGGGTATTTGATACCGGTTCGGTTGCTCACATTTGCAACTCAAAGCAGGAACTACGGAATAAACGAAGACTGGCAAAGGACGAAGTGACGATGCGCGTGGGAAATGGTTCCAAGGTTGATGTGATCGTCGTCGGCACACTCTCTCTTCGATTACCATCGAGATTAGTGATGAACCTGAATAATTGTTATTTAGTGCCTGCGTTAAGCATGAACATTATATCTGGATCTTGTTTATTGCGAGACGGTTACTCATTTAAATCAGAGAATAAAGGTTGTTCTATTTATATGAGTAATATATTTTATGGTCATGCACCCAATGTTAGAGGTTTATTCATATTGAATCTTGATAGTGATGACACACATGTTCATAACATTGATGCCAAAAGATATAGAGTTGATAACGACAGTACCACTTTCTTGTGGCACTGCCGTTTAGATCACATTGGGGTAAAATGCATGAGGAAGCTCCATGCTGATGGACTTTAAGAGTCACTTGATTTTTAAACACTTGACACATGTGAACCATGCCTCATGGGCAAGATGACTAAAACGCCGTTCTCTGGAACAATGGAACAGGCAAGTTACTTATTGGAAATCATACATACTGATGTGTGTGGTCCAATGAATGTTACAGCGTGCGGTGGATATCGTTACTTTCTCACCTTCACTGATGACTTGAGTAGATATGGGTATATTTACTTGATGAAACACAAGTCTGAAACGTTTGAAAAGTTCAAGCAATTTCAAAGTGAAGTTGAGAATCATCGTAACAAGAAGATTAAATTTTTGCGATCTGATCGAGGAGGTGAATATCTGAGTTATGAGTTTGGCAGTCACTTAAGACAATGTGGAATTGTTTCATAGTTGACACCGCCCGGAACACCACAGCATAATGGTGTGTCTGAACGTCGTAACCGAACCTTATTAGATATGGTGCGTTCTATGATGTCTCTTGCCGATTTGCCACTATCGTTTTGGGGTTATGCATTAGAGACAACTGCATTCACTTTAAACAGGGCACCATCGAAATCCGTTGAGACGACGCCATATGAACTTTGGTTTGGCAAAAAGTCGAAGTTGTCGTTTCTTAAAGTTTGGGGATGTGATGCTTATGTCAAAAAGCTTCAGCCTGAAAAGCTGGAACCCAAAGCGGAAAAATGCGTCTTCATAGGATACCCGAAAGAGACAGTCGGGTATACCTTCTATCTCAGATCCGAAGGCAAAGTGTTTGTCGCTAAGAACGAAACATTTCTTGAGAAAGAGTTTCTCTCGAAAGAATTGAGTGGGAGGAAAATAGAGCTTGATGAGGTTATTGAACCTTTACTTCAACCGGAAAGTAGCGCAGCGCAGAAAGTTGTTTCTGTGCAACCTACGACGGTAGAAGAGGAAGTTAATGATGATGATCATGAAGCTTCGGATCATGCTATTGAACCTCGTAGGTCGACAAGGATGCGTACTACTCCCGAGTGGTACGACAACCCTGTCTTAGAGGTCATGTTGTTAGACAACAATGAACCTACGAGCTATGGAGGAGCAGTGATGGGCCCGGATTCCAAGAAATGGTTGGAGGCCATGAAATCCGAGATGAGATCCATGTATGAAAACGAAGTATGGACTTTGGAAGTATTACCTGAAGGGCGAAAGGCCATTCAGAACAAATGGCTCTTTAAGAAGAAGACGGACGCAGACGGTAATGTCACCGTCTATAAAGCTCGACTTGTGGCAAAGGGTTTTTCACAAGTTCAAGGAGTTGACTACAATGAGACTTTCTCACCCGTAGCGATGCTTAAGTCTGTCAGAATCATGTATGCAATAGCTGCTTATTTCGACTATGAAATTTGGCAGATGGATGTCAAAACGGCGTTCCTCAACGGTTTCCTTGAGGAAGAGTTGTATATGATGCAACCCGAAGGTTTTGTCGATCCAGAGAATGCTGACTCCAGCGATCCATTTATGGACTAGTGCAGGCATCTCGGAGTTGGAATAAGCGTTTTGATGAGGTGATCAAAGCGTTTGAGTTTATACAAGTTTATCGAGAAGCTTGTATTTACAAGAAAGTGAGTGGGAGCTCTATAGTGTTTCTAGTATTATATGTGGATGACATATTACCGATTGGAAACAATATAGAAATGCTGGAAAGCGTGAACGAGTATTTGAATAAGAGTTTTTCAATGAAGGACCTAGGAGAAGCTGCTTTCATATTAGGCATTAAGATCTATAGAGATAGATCGAGACGCTTAATAGCACTTTCACAGAGCACATACCTTGATAAAGTTTTGAAGAAGTTCAAAATGGAACAGGCCAAGAAGGGGTTCTTGCCTATGTTACAAGGTGTGAAGTTGAGTAAGACTCAATGCCCAGTGACTGCAGAAGATAAAGAAAAGATGAGCGTCATCCCCTATGCTTCAGCCATAGGCTCTATCATGTATGCAATGTTGTGCACAAGACCCGATGTCAGCCTTGCCATAAGTATGGCTGGAAGGTTTCAAAGTGATCCTGGAATGGAGCACTGGCAAGTGGTCAAGAATATCCTTAAGTACCTTAACAGGACTAAGGACATGTTTCTCGTTTATGGAGGTGATGAAGAGCTCGTCATAAAGGGTTACGTCGATGCAAGCTTTGACACTGATCCGGGCGACTCTAAGTCGCAAACCGGATACATATTTATTCTTAACGGGGGAGCGGTAAGCTGGTGCAGTTCCAAGCAAAGCGTGGTAGCTGATTCTACGTGCGAAGCGGAGTACATCGCAGCCTCGGAGGCAGCGAAGGAAGGTGTCTGGATGAAGCAGTTCATGACAGATCTTGGAGTAGTGCCCAATGCACTGAATCCAATAAACCTGTTCTGTGACAACACTGGTGCCATTGCTCTAGCCAAGGAACCAAGGTTTCACAAGAGGACCAGACAATAAAGTGACGCTTCAACTCCATCCGGTTCTACATCGAGGAGAAGGACATAAATATTTGCAAAGTGCACACGGATCTGAATGTTGTAGACCCGTTCATTAAACCTCTTCCAAGGGCTAAACATGATCAACACCAGAACTGTATGGGTGTTCGATTCATTACCATGTAAATCACATAGTGATGTGAACTAGATTATTGACTCTAGTGCAAGTGGGAGACTGTTGGAAATATGCCCTAGAGGCAATATATAAATTGTTTATTATTATATTTCCTTGTTCATGATAATTGTTTATTATCCATGCTATAATTGTGGTGATTGGAAACACATTGCATGTGTGGGTAAATAGACAACACAATGTCCCTAGTATGCCTCTAGTGAACTAGCTCGTTGATCAAAGGATGGTTAAGGTTTCCTAGCCATGGACATGAGATGTCAATTGATAACGGGATCACATCATTAGGAGAATGATGTGATGAACAAGACCCAAACTACAAACGTAGCGTATGATCGTGTCAGTTTATTGCTACTGTTTTCTGCATATCAATGTATATGTTCCTTTGACCATGAGATCATGCAACTCACGGATATCGGAGGAGTGCCTTGTGTGTATCAAACGTCGCAACGTAACTGGGTGACTATAAAGGTGCTCTACAGGTATCTCCGATGGTGTTTGTTGAGTTGGCATGGATCGAGACTGGGATTTGTTACTCCGTGTTACGAAGAGGTATCTCGGGGCCCACACGGTAATACAACATCACAATGAGCCTTGCAAGAAATGTGACTAATTGTTAGTTGCGGGATCTTGTATTATGGAACGAGTAAAGAGACTTGCCGGTAACGAGGTTGAACTAGGTATGTAGATACCGACGATCGAATCTCGGGCAAGTAACATACCGAAGAACAAAGGGAACGTTATACGGGATTAATTGAATCCTTGACATAGAGGTTCGACCGATAAAGATCTTCGTAGAATATGTAGGAACCAATGTGGACGTCCAGGTCCCGCCATTGGTTATTGACCGTAGAGGTGTCTCGATCATGTCTACATAGTTCTCAAACCCGCAGGGTCTGCACACTTAAGGTTTGGTGACGTTTCGGTAGTATAGAGTTATGTATGGTGGTGACCGAAGGTTGTTCGGAGTCTCGGATGAGATCCTGCAAGTTACGAGGAGCTCCGGAATGGTCCGGAGGTAAAGATTCATATATAGGAAGTCCCAGTTTGGTCGCCGGAAAAGTTTCGGGCTCGTCGGTAGTGTACCGGGAGTGCCGGTAGTGTACCGGGGGACCTCCGGGAGGGGTATTTAGACCCTAGAGAGACCATGGGCTGTGGGAGAGTATTAACCAGCCCTTAGTGGTCTGGAAAATCAGCCTAGAAGGCCCATGGCGCAGGAGAGAAAAAAGCTAAAGGAAAAAGGCCCAAAATCAGCCAATAGGGTGCAATCCTACTCCAAGTAGGATTGGAGGTGGAATAGGATTCCACCCCTATGATTCGGCCGAAGCAAGGAGGCCCTTGGCTGCCTCTCCTCTCCTCTCCTTCTATATATACTAGTGGAATAGCTAGGGTTTTGGCAGAAATTACGGCCACGTGCTACCCGTTCCACCAGTGCTCCTCTAGATTAGTTTTCCGCAACGCTTAGGCGAAGCCCTGCCGGAATTGCTCCACCACCACCATCACCGGAGTGCCGTCATGCTGCCGGTGAACTCTCTCTCCTCTCCACCTCCTCTTGCTGGATCAAGACGGTGGAGATCGTCATCAAGCTGCACGTGTGCTGAACGCGGAGGTGTCGTCCGTTCGGTACTAGATCGGAAGGATCGTGATCAAGGCCACGGGACATTCGTGATCGGATCGCAGGACGTTCGTGAGTGGATCGCGGGACGGATCGTGACGAGATCGCGGGACGGTTCGTGATTGGTTCGCGGGACGGTTCGTGATTAGATCGTGGGACGCTCGGCGATTTGGATCGCGAAGAAGTACGACTACACCAACAGCGTTTCTTAATGCTTCCCGCTTAGCGATCTACAAAGATACGTAGATCCACTCTCCCTCTTGTAGATGCTCATCACCATGGATAGGTTTGCGTGTGCGTAGGAAAATTTTTGTTTTCCATGCGACGTTCCCCAACAGAGTCTATCACACCCGATCATCACGTGGTGTCTCAACACGACGAACTTTCGCAACGGTGCACACTCGGGGAGAACACAATTTATCTTGAAGTTAAGTGAGGGATCACCTTATAATGATACCGTCGTCCTAAGCAAAACAAGGTGCATAAAAGGATTAACATCACCTGCAAATCATAAGTGACATGATATGGCCATGAACTTGTGCTTTTGATCTCCATCATGAAAGCACCGGCATGATCTCCACCGTCACCGACACAACACCATGATCTCCATCATCTTGATCTCCATCAACGTGTCGCCATCGGGGTTTGTCGCACCCAACATGCTTCTACTACTATTGCTACCGTAGCGATAAAGTAAAGCATTACATAGCGCTTAATGATTGACACGTAGGTCATACAATAATTAAAGACAATCCTATGGCTTCTGCCGGTTGCCATACTCAATGACATGCAAGTTGTGATAATCTATACATCACATGATCATCTCATACATCACATATATCACATCATGTAATTGGTCATATCATATCACAACTTCCCCTGCAAAAACAAGTTAGACGTCCTCTAATTGTTGTTGCATGTTTTACATGGCTGCTACGGGTATCTAGCAAGAACAATTCTCATCTACGCAAATGTTGGAAATATGCCCTAGAGGCAATAATAAAATGGTTATTATTGTATTTCCTAGTTCATGATAATTGTCTATTATTCATGCTACAATTGTGTTAACCAGAAACCGTAATACATGTGTGAATACATAGACCATCACATGTCCCTAGTGAGCCTCTAGTTGGCTAGCTCGTTGATCAATAGATGGTCACGGTTTCATGACCATGGACATTGGATGTCGTTGATAACGGGATCACATCATTAGGAGAATGATGTGATGGACAAGACCCAATCCTAAGCATAGCACAAGATCGTGTAGTTCGTTTGCTAAAGCTTTTCAATGTCAAGTATCATTTCCTTAGACCATGAGATTGTGTAACTTCCGGATACCGTAGGAATGCTTTGGGTGTGCCAAACGTCACAACGTAACTGGGTGGCTATAAAGGTACGCTACGGGTATCTCCGAAAGTGTCTGTTGGGTTGACACGAATCAAGACTGGGATTTGTCACTCCGTGTGACGGAGAGGTATCTCTGGGCCCACTCGGTAAGACATCATCATAATGAGCTCAATGTGACTAAGGAGTTAGCCACGGGATGATGTGTTACGGAACGAGTAAAGAGACTTGCCAGTAACGAGATTGAACAAGGTATGGCGATACCGACGATCGAATCTCGGGCAAGTACCATACCGATAGACAAAGGGAATTGTATACGGGATTGATTGAATCCCTGACATCGTGGTTCATCCGATGAGATCATCGTGGAGTACGTGGGAGCCAACATGGGTATCCAGATCCCGCTGTTGGTTATTGGCCAGAGAGGTGTCTCGGTCATGTCTACGTGTCTCCCGAACCCGTAGGGTCTACACACTTAAGGTTCGATGACGCTAGGGTTATAGGGAAAAGGTATACGTGATTACCGAAGGTTGTTCGGAGTCCCGGATGAGATCCCGGACGTCACGAGGAGCTCCGGAATGGTCCGGAGGTAAAGATTGATATATAGGAAGTCCAGTTTTGGTCACCGGAAAGTTTTCGGGCTCATCGGTAGTGTACCGGGAGTGCCGGGAGGGTGCCGGAGGACCCCCGGGAGGGGTGTGAAGACCAAAGGACCACATGGGCTGTTAGATAAAGTGTGCCAGCCCTTATTGGGCTGGGCAAGACTTTTGCTAAAGGCCCATGCGGCTGGAGATAAGGAGATAAGGCAAAAAGGATTTAAAAGGAGGAGATCCACCTCCCTTGTGGGAGGTGGACTCTCCCTTTAATTCAGCCGGCCATCTCCTCTTTGGAGTAGAGGCCAAGCCAGCCCTCCACGTCCCTCCTCCTATATATACTTGAGGTTTTGGATGTTTTGAGACAGGATTTGATCTCTCTCTCTCACGGCGAAGCCCTACCTCTCTTCTTCCTCCTCCGCAGCGCTTAGGCGAAGCCCTGTCGGAATACCTTGCTACTCCACCACCACCACGCCGTCGTGCTGCTGTTGGAGCCCTTCCCCAACCTCTCCTTCCTCCTTGCTGGATCAAGGTGTTGGAGACGTCACCGGGCTGCACGTGTGTTGAACGCGGAGGTGCCGTCCGTCGGGCACTTGATCGGATCTACCGCGATCTGAATCGCTGCGAGTACGACTCCATCAACCGCGTTCTTGTAACGCTTCCGCTTAGCGATCTTCAAAGGTATGAAGATGCAATCTCTCCCCTCTCGTTGCTGGTTTCTCCATAGATAGATCTTGGTGAACGTAGGAAAATTTTGATTTACTACTACGTCTCCCATCAGTGGCATCATGAGCTAGGTCTATGCGTAGAATCTATGCACGAGTAGAACACAAAGCAGTTGTGGGCGTCGAGTTTGTTAATTTGCTTGCCGCTACTAGTCTTATCTTGATTCGGCGGTATTGTGGGATGAAGCGGCCCGGACCAACTTTACACGTACGCTTACGTGAGACCGGTTCCACCGCCTGACATGCACTAGATGCATAAGGTGGCTAGCGGGTGTCTGTCTCTCCTACCTTAGTCGGATCGGATTCGATGAAAAGGGTCCTTATGAAGGGTAAATAGCAATTGGCAAATCACGTTGTGGTGTTGACGTAGGTAAGAAACGTTCTTGCTAGTAACCTATAGCAGCCACGTAAAAAACTTGCAACTACAAATTAGAGGACGTCTAACTTGTTTTTGCAGCATGTGCCTTGTGATGTGATATGGCCAAAGGATGTGATGTGATGCATTGTGATGTATGAATTGATCATGTTCTTGTAATAGGATTCACGACTTGCATGTCGATGATTATGACAACCGGCAGGAGCCATAGGAGTTGTCTTATTTATTGTATGACCTGCGTGTCAATCATAAACGCCATGTAATTACTTTACTTTATTGCTAAGCGTTAGCCATAGTAGTAGAAGTAATAGTTGGCGAGACAACTTCATGAAGACACAATGATGGAGATCATGATGATGGAGATCATGGTGTCGTGCCGGTGACAGTGATGATCATGGTGCCCCGAAGATGGAGATCATAGGAGCAAAATGATATTGGCCATATCATGTCACTATATTGATTGCATGTGATGTTTATCATGTTTACATCTTATTTGCTTAGAACGACGGTAGTAAATAAGATGATCTCTCAATAAAATTTCAAGAGAAGTGTTCACCCTAACTGTGCACCGTTGCTAAGGATCGTTGTTCCGAAGCACCACGTGATGATCGGGTGTGATAGGTTCTAACGTTCGCATACAACGGGTGTAAGCCAGATTTACACACGCGAAACACTTAGGTTGACTTGACGAGCCTAGCATGTACAGACATGGCCTCGGAACACGGAAGACCGAAAGGTCGAACATGAGTCGTATAGAAGATACGATCAACATGAAGATGTTCACCATGGATGACTAGTCCGTCTCACGTGATGATCGGACACGGGCTAGTTGACATGGATCATGTATCACTTGGAAGACTAGAGAGATGTCTGTCTAAGTGGGAGTTCATTAATTTGATTAAGTGAACTTAATTATCATGAACTTAGTCTAAAATTGTCTTTACAATCTATGATGTAGATCCAATGGCCAACGCGAATGTCACCCTCAATTTCAACGCGTTCCTAGAGAAAACCAAGCTGAAAGATGATGGAAGCAACTATGCGGACTGGGTCCGTAGCTTGAGGATCATCCTCATAGCTTCCAAGAGATTGTATGTCCTAGATGCACCGCTAGGTGACGCACCCGTTCTCCCAGCGGAACAAGATGTTATGAACACTTGGCAATCACGCTGCGATGATTACTCCCTTGTTCAATGCGGCATGCTTTACAGTCTAGAACCGGGGCTCCAAAAGCGTTTTGAGCAACACGGAGCATATGAGATGTTCCAGGAGCTGAAACTGGTTTTTCAAGCTCATGCCCGGGTCGAGAGATATGATGTCTCCGACAAGTTCTTCAGCTGTAAGATGGAGGAGCATAGTTCTGTCAGTGAGCACATCCTCAAGATGTCTGGGCTACACAGCCGCTTGACTCAGCTGGGGGTTAATATCCCGGATGACTCGGTCATTGACAGAATCCTCCAGTCGCTTCCACCTAGCTTCAAGAGCTTTGTGATGAAGTACAACATGCAAGGTATGGAGAAGTCCATTCCTGAGTTGTACTCGATGCTGAAATCAGCGGAGGTCGAGATCAAAAAGGAGCATCAAGTGTTGATGGTGAATAAGACCACTAGTTTCAAGAAAGGCAAGGGTAAGAAGAACTTCAAGAAGGACGGCAAAGCTGTTGTCGCGCCCGGTAAGCAAGTTGCCGGGAAGAAGAAGAAAAATGGACCCAAGCCTGAGACTGAGTGCTTTTATTGCAAGGGTACCGGTCACTGGAAGCGGAACTGCCCCAAGTATTTAGCGGATAAGAAGGACGGCAACATTAAAGGTATATGTGATATACTTGTTATTGATGTGTACTTGACCAGCGCTCGTAGTAGCTCCTGGGTATTTGATACCGGTGCAGTTGCTCACATTTGTAACTCCAAGCAGGAGCTGCGGAATAAGCGGAGGCTGGCCAAGGATGAGGTGACGATGCGTGTCGGGAATGGTTCCAAGGTCGATGTGATCGCCGTCGGCACGTTACCTGTACATCTACCTTCGGGATTAGTTTTAAACCTTAATAATTGTTATTTAGTACCAGCTTTGAGCATGAACATTGTATCTGGATCTCGCTTGATGCGAGATGGCTACTCATTTAAATCCGAGAATAATGGTTGTTCTATTTATATGAGAGAAATGTTTTATGCTCATGCCCCGCTGGTCAATGGTTTATTTTTGATGAATCTCGAACGTGATGTTACACATGTCCATAGTGTGAGTACCAAAAGGTGTAAAGTTGATAACGATAGTCCCACTTACATGTGGCACTGCCGTCTTGGCCATATTGGTGTCAAACGCATGAAGAAGCTCCATGCTGATGGAATTTTGGAGTCACTTGATTTCGAATCATTTGACACATGCGAACCATGCCTCATGGGCAAGATGACCAAGACTCCGTTCTCCGGAACAATGGAGCGAGCAACTGACTTGTTGGAAATAATACATACCGATGTATGCGGTCCAATGAGCGTCGAGGCTCGCGGTGGCTACCGTTATGTTCTCACCCTCACTGATGACTTGAGTAGATATGGTTATGTCTACTTAATGAAACACAAGTCTGAAACTTTTGAAAGGTTCAAGGAATTTCAGAGTGAGGTCGAGAATCAACGTGACAGGAAAATAAAATGCCTACGATCTGATCGTGGCGGAGAATATTTAAGTCACGAGTTTGGCACGCACCTTAGGAAATGTGGAATTGTTTCACAACTCACGCCGCCCGGCACACCCCAGCGAAATGGTGTGTCTGAACGTCGTAATCGCACTCTATTGGATATGGTGCGATCTATGATGTCTCTTACCGACTTACCGCTATCATTTTGGGGATATGCATTAGAGACTGCCACATTCACTTTAAATAGGGCACCGTCTAAATCCGTTGAGACGACACCGTATGAATTGTGGTTTGGAAAGAAACCTAAGCTGTCGTTTCTAAAAGTTTGGGGATGCGATGCTTATGTGAAGAAACTTCAACCTGAGAAGCTCGAACCCAAAGCGGAAAAGTGCGTCTTCATAGGATATCCCAAGGAGACTATTGGGTATACCTTCTACCTACGATCCGAAGGCAAAGTCTTTGTTGCCAAGAATGGATCCTTTCTCGAGAAAGAGTTTCTCTCGAAAGAAGTAAGTGGGAGGAAAATAGAACTTGATGAGGAAATTGTACCTCCACTCGAACCGGAGAGTAGCGCAGCACAGGAAGTTGTTTCTGTGGAGCCTACACCGGCTAGAGAGGAAGTTAATGATGATGATCATGAAACTTCAGATCAAGTTGCTATTCGAAGGTCCACCAGGACACGTTCCGCACCAGAGTGGTACGGCAATCCTGTCCTAGAGATCATGTTGTTGGACAACGGTGAACCTTCGAACTATGAAGAAGCGATGATGGGCCCGGATTCCAACAAATGGCTTGAGGCCATGAAATCCGAGATAGGATCCATGTATGAGAACAAAGTATGGACTTTGGTGGACTTGCCTAATGATAAGCGAGCCATTGAAAACAAATGGATCTTTAAGAAGAAGACTGACGCGGACGGTAATGTCACCGCCTATAAAGCTCGGCTTGTCGCTAAGGGTTATCGACAAGTTCAAGGAGTTGACTACGATGAGACTTTCTCACCCGTAGCGATGCTAAAGTCAGTCCGAATCATGTTAGCAGTTGCCGCATTTTATGATTATGAGATCTGGCAAATGGACGTCAAAACGGCATTCCTTAATGGCTTCCTCAAGGAAGAACTGTATATGATGCAGCCGGAAGGTTTTGTCGATCCTAAAGATGCTAACAAGGTATGCAAGCTCCAGCGCTCCATCTATGGGCTGGTGCAAGCATCTCGGAGTTGGAACATTCGCTTTAATGAGGTGATTAAAGCGTTTGGGTTTGTACAGGTTTATGGAGAACCTTGTATTTACAAGAAAGTGAGTGGGAGCTCTATAGCATTTCTTATATTGTATGTTGATGACATGCTGATAATGGGAAATAATATAGAACTCTTGGAAAGTATCAAGGCCTACTTGAATAAGTGTTTTTCAATGAAGGACCTTGGAGAAGCTGCTTACATATTAGGTATTAAGATCTATAGAGATAGATCGAAACGCCTCATTGGTCTTTCACAAAGCACATACCTTGAAAAGATATTGAAGAAGTTCAATATGCATCAGTCCAAGAAGGGGTTCTTGCCTGTGTTGCAAGGTGTGAGATTGAGTACGACTCAATGCCCGACCACGGCAAAGGATAGAGAAGAGATGAGTGTCATCCCCTATGCTTCAGCCATAGGCTCTATCATGTATGCCATGCTGTGTACCAGACCTGATGTGAACCTTGCCATAAGTTTGGTAGGGAGGTACCAAAGTGATCCCGGAGCGGAACACTGGACAGCGGTCAAGAATATCCTGAAGTACCTGAAAAGGACAAAGGACATGTTTCTCATATATGGAGGTGCCGAAGAGCTCGTCGTAAAGGGTTACGTCGACGCTAGCTTCGACACAGATCCGGACGACTCTAAGTCGCAAACCGGATACGTGTATATTTTGAATGGAGGGGCAGTCAGCTGGAGTAGCAGCAAGCAAAGCGTCGTGGTGGCATCTACATGTGAAGCGGAGTACATAGCTGCTTCGGAAGCAGCAAAGGAGGGAGTCTGGATGAAGGAGTTCATCACCGACCTAGGAGTGATTCCAAATGCGTCGGGCCCGATGACTCTACTCTGTGACAACACTGGAGCTATTGCCCTTGCGAAGGAGCCCAGGTTTCACAAGAAGACAAGACACATCAAGCGCCGCTTCAACTCCATCCGTGATTACATTCAGGAGGGAGACATAGATATTTGTAAAGTGCATACGGATCTGAATGTCGCAGATCCGTTGACTAAACCTCTCTCACGAGCAAAACATGATCAACACCAGAACGCTATGGGTGTTCGATTCATCACAATGAAACTAGATTATTGACTCTAGTGCAAGTGGGAGACTGTTGGAAATATGCCCTAGAGGCAATAATAAAATGGTTATTATTGTATTTCCTAGTTCATGATAATTGTCTATTATTCATGCTACAATTGTGTTAACCAGAAACCGTAATACATGTGTGAATACATAGACCATCACATGTCCCTAGTGAGCCTCTAGTTGGCTAGCTCGTTGATCAATAGATGGTCACGGTTTCATGACCATGGACATTGGATGTCGTTGATAACGGGATCACATCATTAGGAGAATGATGTGATGGACAAGACCCAATCCTAAGCATAGCACAAGATCGTGTAGTTCGTTTGCTAAAGCTTTTCAATGTCAAGTATCATTTCCTTAGACCATGAGATTGTGTAACTTCCGGATACCGTAGGAATGCTTTGGGTGTGCCAAACGTCACAACGTAACTGGGTGGCTATAAAGGTACGCTACGGGTATCTCCGAAAGTGTCTGTTGGGTTGACACGAATCAAGACTGGGATTTGTCACTCCGTGTGACGGAGAGGTATCTCTGGGCCCACTCGGTAAGACATCATCATAATGAGCTCAATGTGACTAAGGAGTTAGCCACGGGATGATGTGTTACGGAACGAGTAAAGAGACTTGCCAGTAACGAGATTGAACAAGGTATGGCGATACCGACGATCGAATCTCGGGCAAGTACCATACCGATAGACAAAGGGAATTGTATACGGGATTGATTGAATCCCTGACATCGTGGTTCATCCGATGAGATCATCGTGGAGTACGTGGGAGCCAACATGGGTATCCAGATCCCGCTGTTGGTTATTGGCCAGAGAGGTGTCTCGGTCATGTCTACGTGTCTCCCGAACCCGTAGGGTCTACACACTTAAGGTTCGATGACGCTAGGGTTATAGGGAAAAGGTATACGTGATTACCGAAGGTTGTTCGGAGTCCCGGATGAGATCCCGGACGTCACGAGGAGCTCCGGAATGGTCCGGAGGTAAAGATTGATATATAGGAAGTCCAGTTTTGGTCACCGGAAAGTTTTCGGGCTCATCGGTAGTGTACCGGGAGTGCCGGGAGGGTGTCGGAGGACCCCCGGGAGGGGTGTGACGACCAAAGGACCACATGGGCTGTTAGATAAAGTGTGCCAGCCCTTATTGGGCTGGGCAAGACTTTTGCTAAAGGCCCATGCGGCTGGAGATAAGGAGATAAGGCAAAAAGGATTTAAAAGGAGGAGATCCACCTCCCTTGTGGGAGGTGGACTCTCCCTTTAATTCAGCCGGCCATCTCCTCTTTGGAGTAGAGGCCAAGCCAGCCCTCCACGTCCCTCCTCCTATATATACTTGAGGTTTTGGATGTTTTGAGACAGGATTTGATCTCTCTCTCTCACGGCGAAGCCCTACCTCTCTTCTTCCTCCTCCGCGGCGCTTAGGCGAAGCCCTGTCGGAATACCTTGCTACTCCACCACCACCACGCCGTCGTGCTGCTGTTGGAGCCCTTCCCCAACCTCTCCTTCCTCCTTGCTGGATCAAGGTGTTGGAGACGTCACCGGGCTGCACGTGTGTTGAACGCGGAGGTGCCGTCCGTTCGGCACTTGATCGGATCTACCGCGATCTGAATCGCTGCGAGTACGACTCCATCAACCGCGTTCTTGTAACGCTTCCGCTTAGCGATCTTCAAAGGTATGAAGATGCAATCTCTCCCCTCTCGTTGCTGGTTTCTCCATAGATAGATCTTGGTGAACGTAGGAAAATTTTGATTTACTACTACGTCTCCCATCAGCAAAAACCACAACGGTGATACACTAGTTGCTTTTCAACCTTCTCAAGGACCGCCTTTGTCAAATCAGATCCAACCAAAGTGAGAGAAACTGTCACCCGCAAGCCATCTATGCAACAAGTTACGGTTGAGGGAACCGGTCTCTCGTAAGCGTACGAGTAATGTTGGTCCGGGCCGCTTCATCACACAATACCACTGAACCAAAATCCAACCAAGAGAGGAAGCGATCTAAGCATCAACGCCCACAAACCTTTTGTGTTCTACTCGAGATCTCATCTACACATAGGCCTAGCTCTGATACCATTGTTGGGGAACGATGCATGGGAAACAAAAAATTTCCTACGCACAGGCAGATCTATCCATGGTGATGAGCATCTACGAGAGGGAGAGTGGATCTACATACCCTTGTAGATCGATAAGCAGGAAGCGTTAAGAAACGCAGTTGGTGTAGTCGAACGTCTTCGCGATCCAAATCGTCGAGCGTCCCGCGATCTCATCATGATCCGTCCCGCGATCTCATCACAATCCATCCCACGATCTCATCACGATCCATCTCACGATCTTGATCATGATCTGTCCCATGAACTCATCACGATCCGTCCCGCGATCTCATCACGATCCGTCTCACGATCTTGATCACGGTTCTTCCGATCTAGCGCCGAACGGACGGCACCTCCGCGTTCAGCACACGTACAGCTTGATGACGATCTCCGCCTTCTTGATCTAGCAAGAGGGAGCGGAGAGTTAGAAGAGTTCTCTGGCAGCGTGATGGCGCTCCGGCGATGGTGGTGGAGCTATTCCGGCAGGGCTTCGCCTAAGCACTGTAGAAATCTGATCTAGAGGAGGAACTATGCACTAGAGGAACGGGTAGCACGTGGCTAAAATCTTGTGCCAAAAACCCTAAAACCTCTAGTATATATATAAGAGGAAGAGAGGAGGAGGCTTGGCCCTCAAAGGACCAGCAATTGGGTCGGCCAAATCAAGTGGGAGAGGTGGAATCCACCTCCAATCCTAGTAGGACTAGGATTCACCCTATTGTTTTGCCTTTTTCCACCTTTTTCTCTTTCGGCTTTTCTTCCCAGACTCATGGGCCTTGTGTGGGATTTCCACCAGCCCACTAAGGGCTGGTATTTACTCTCCCACAGCCCATGTAACCTCTTGGGTCGAAATACCCCTCCCGATGGTCATCCGGTACACTACCGGCACTCTCGGTATACTACCGATGAGCTCAAAACTTTTCCGGTGACCAAAATAGGACTTCCTATATATGAATCTTTACCTCCAGACCATTTTGGAGCTCCTCATGACGTCCGGGATCTCATCCGGGACTCCAAACAACCTTCGGTCACCACCATACATAACTCTATACTACCGAAACGTCACCAAACCTTAAGTGTGCAGACCCTGTGGGTTCGAGAACTATGTAGACATGACCGAGACACCTCTATGGTCAATAACCAATAGCGGGAGCTGGATGCCCATATTGGTTCCTACATATTCTACGAAGATCTTTATCGGTCGAACCTCTTTGTCAAGGATTCAGTTAATCCCGTATGATGTTCACTTTGTTCTTCGGTATGTTACTTGCCCGAGATTCGATCATCGGTATCTCCATACTTAGTTCAACCTCGTTACCGGCAAGTCTCTTTACTCGTTCCGTAATACAAGATCCCATGACTAACACTTAGTCACATTGCTTGCAAGGCCTATTGTGATGTTGTATTACCGAGTGGGCCTTGAGATACCTCTCCGTCACACAGAGTAACAAATCCCAGTCTTGATCCATGCCAACTCAACAGACACCCTCGGAGATACCTGTAGAGTACCTTTATAGCCACCCAGTTACGTTACGACGTTTGATACACACAAGGCACTCCTCCGATGTCTGTGAGTTGCATGATCCCATGGTCATAGTAACATATACTTGACATGTAGAAAACAGTAACAATAAACTGACACGATCATATGCTACGTTTGTAGTTTGGGTCTTGTCCATCACATCATTCTCCTAATGATGTGATCCCGTTATCAAATGACGTCTCATGTCCATGGCTAGGAAACCTTAATCATCTTTTGATCAATGAGCTAGTCTACTAGAGGCATACTAGGGACATGGTGTTGTCTATGTATCCACACATGTATCTAACAATTATAACATGGATAATAAACGATTATCATGAACAAGGAAATATGATAATAACTAATTTATTATTGCCTCTAGGGCATATTTCCAACAGCTATGTTAAAATAAATTCAAAAAGTTACAATCCAGAGATATCTGAATTCTTTTCTTAAAGTAACATACACATTAAATCTCATATAAATCATGTGTGCGAATGAAGATAAAAATAATATTGTTATTAATCCTAAAAGACTAGCTCGTGCAAATGCACGGGTGGACAAGATATGTATATGTGATTGCGATAGTATATGACTAGACATAGGTAATAAACTCAACTTGGATTACAAATTGAAACCGTCAAATTTATATATATATATTGTTACAATATACATACCAGAGTTTTGGTAAAACCCTTAGGTCCCTTGCTTGGATTATTTATTACGCTATGACAATACATGTTCTACAGTGCAGGCAGACACACAGCACTGCTTACTGAATGAAAAACATAGCAACACCATACAGATTCATGTGCATAGCAAACCAACTCAACAAAAAGATGCATAAATAACAAGCTGCATCTAACAGCAGCATTATATGAGAGCCGCGGCTGGCATAACATGGAGAAGGAGCCTGGTTCGCCGTTTTTGTGGCCAAATCTTATGTACACCAACATTTGGCCGGGGACACAAGATTTCAATCATGGAACGAAGCCTGAAGAGGAATATTCATACTTGAAGATGGCTTCAGATTCACGTAGTAACCATGGAATTACCTGCAAAGTTGACTGTACAAGTGCGTCAGTGGGTCTGTTGTTGGTAATAAAAGGAGGAGCCAAGATTACAAGTCTGAAGCCAGCCACATGGATTACCTCGATAGTGTGTTTTGCCAATACTACTCGGCAAGGAATCAATCGCCCGTCCCACTGCTGGATGCTTCTGGAACATGTGCGCTCTTGTTGGCTGGAAAATACTCATTCTCGCGGCCAGAGACACAAAATTCGATCCGGTTGTGGTGCTCCTGGGCTTCTCTCCTCACGGCGTCAATCATCGCGCTCATGCACAGGTTGCTATCTGCTCGATACCAATCCTCATTGCATCTAAAGGCGACCCGCCGGAGGCACCGGAGGTGGTTGATACCCACACTCAGAGGGTCTTCATTTGGTGTGCCACCGTAGAAGTGGAACTCCAAGTAGAGGTCTACCAGCCTCGTCATCGCTCCTTCCTGAAAGGTAAGCCTTGCCATGCGGCTGTGAACATAAAGTGTCTCAGGACTTGGGAACCCTTCACCACCCATGGCTATGGGCCCTCTTGGGACGACCTCGAGCACTAGCTTGAGACAATCCAGGTTGGGCATCTCCCGCAAAGTCTTGAGATCCTGCTCCTCTAGTTTGCAGATCCGGATATCCAGCAAGGCAATGCCATTGAAGTGATGTTTGATCCACCGTGGAATGTGCATGTGTTTTGTGGCAACGATTAGGCCCCCACTGTCACTCAACCAGCTAACCATTTGAATGGACACAAGATCTCCCTGGATAACATAGACACAAGATCACTATTCTTCCAAGCCTGGGGGATGCACTCGTGCACTCCCTGTAATTTTGAAAGCTGACCAGCTTCCCAGGGTAGTGTACCAATGGTCAGATCTAATTGCAAATTCTGCAGCTTCTTCAGGCCCCCGATTTCTCTTGGCATCTTCACTACGTTTGTAGAACTCAAGACTAGTCTGCCTTAAATTCTGCAGCCTCCCGATCTCACGAGGCAGCTCTGTGAGCCCGCTGTTGAAACTGAGATCCAGAGTCTCCAAATTCCGGAGGTCCCCGATTTCATTGGGTAGCCTTGTGATCCCTGTCGAAATCACCTTGAGTGTTTTCAAATGCTGCAATTTCCCAATTTCCCGTGGTAGATTTGTGATCTCTCGGTTGCGACCCAGGACCAGAGTCTCTAAATGTTGTAGGTCCCCAATCTCCTTGGGCAGCTCTGTACCCCTTTGTTTTTACTCGTGTCCAGAGTCTTCAACTTCTGCAGTCTCCCCAAGATCTCCCAGGGTAGTTCTGTCATATTTGTTCCCCTCATACACAGTGTCTTTAAATGCCGCAGGTCCCCGATCTCCCTGCACAGCTCTGCCAGCCATACGTTACCACTCACGTCTAGAGTCTTCAATTGTTGCAAGTCTCCAATCTCACCGGGTAGCTTTTTGATCAGTGTTCCCGTTACCTGCAAAGTTTCCAAATACTGCAGCCTCACTATTGCTGGTGGTATCTCCCTAATACCCCTTCCCTTTATGCCAAATAGGTGCCTCACACGGAGCAGTCCACAAATAGGTGCTTTCGAATTGAAGATCCAACACTCGCACGTGTTCCATCTTCTCAAAGGGGAGTCTCTCAGCACCCTTATAAACAACAAGAGATCTAATCTGAGACCAATCCAATCCAAACAAGGGATCCACCACCTCCACTTCACCATCATCAACTGGATAATCGTTGATACATAGTCGATGGATTAGACAGGCATATGCTGATGTGATGTTGGAACTGCAAGTAATGAAGTTATCTTCATGCGATTTTCGTCGAAGGAAATTTCGCATCATCGGATTCATTTGGTAGATCTCGCGACCCTCCAGCAGCATCAATCCCCTGTCGGCAAGCTCTTTGAAATAACCTTTTGCCGCATCCTCTTTGTAAATAAATCCTTTAGCGACCCATCGCTTGACCAAATGATCCCTGTCAAAATCATAATACCCAGGGTATACACTGCAGTACAACAAGCAGGTCTTCAGCATATGGTGAGGAAGATCGTCGTAGCCAAGCCGCAAACTCTCTACCAACGGTTCAAACCCTGAAGTATTCTGAATTCCACTTCTCTTAACTTGCTTCTCAACCATGTCTTGCACATCACATGCCCTTACAGGTACCCCTAGTAGTTCTTGTTGCTCTCGGACCATTGCCATTGCTGAAAACATGCAAATTAGTGCTAACGGCACACCACCACACATACGCACAATTGGATGGCCGCATTCAAAACCTTCTCCAACCATGTCAGGCTTCATCCGAGCGGCGACATCTTCATTATCAGGTCCGTATAGCCATCTTTCCTTTAAGCAACTCCATCCGGGTCTCCATTCAGGATTCATTCTGATGTAGAGCTTGTTATTAGCGAAATCATCTCCTGGTAGAGAATGGATACGAGTTGTGATGACAATTCTACTGCCAAAACTATTTTTCGGGAAAGACTTGCTGATGATCTCCCACTCTCCATGATGCCATATGTCATCAATTATTACTAGGTACCTAGAGGCAAGTTGGTTACAAAAGAACAAGATATCGTTAGTAGACGGACACCGGATGAGGCTGCATGTAAATTCATTCTTGAGTAATTCACATTCTACACCGTATATGTAGTATAGTTGTGGGCCTTGTGGCCAATCGATTGACGGCATGCGAACGGGAGTGCGATGAGTGACAGCGACGCAAGCAGGCGACTCCGCTAAGGGCTTCCCTGAAGTTGTCAGTTGAGGCTTGTCTAAAGCACGTGGTTTGCAACCCAAACTGTACGTGTTCTAGTAGAGTGCCCGTGCCATGCTACGCAAAGGAGCTACATGAGGTGATGTGGTAGTCATGTACGACCGTGCCCCCCACCACCCACCCACCCAAGCTGCGCGATGCTGTCACTCATCCTCACCCACCCACTCAAGAAACGAGATGCTGATACGTATACTCATCTTCACCCACCGACCCAAGTTGCGCGATGCTGACACTCATCCTCACTACAGGAATCAGACACTTTGCATTAGTCATCCCGAACGGCAAAGGCATGCAAGCCGGACGGCAAAGGCTTTGCCGTCCGCCAGCAAACGGCCAACCGTCCGGCTAAATAAGCCACGGTAAAGGGCGCTTTGCCATCTGCTGGCGGACGGCAAAGACCTTTGAATCTTTGTCGTCCGCTGGCGGACGGCAAAGGGCCTGAACGGCACACGTGGCAACTTAGCTCTGTTAGGGGTTTAACGGCGTGCTTTGCCGTCAGCTGGCAGACGGCAAAGAACTTAGGTCTTTGTCGTCTGCCAGCGGACGGTAACGAACCCTTTTTTTTTGCTGGCCTAGGTTGGTTTTTTGTCATCTGCTGGCAGACAGCAAAGAGCCCTAGGTTGCACAGGTAACTGCCATGTGGCCACTTTGCCGTCTGCTGGCAAAGCTCTTTGCCGTCTGCCAGCAGACGGCAAAGTGACTATATAGCCCCTGTTTTTTTTAAATCATTCAATTTGAAACATATATATCCAACAATATCACATATATATCCAACAATACAAACATACCAACAATAAGTTGAAACAAGCATATACCAATAAGTTTCAACATACAAGTCCAACATATATAAAAGTTTGCAACAACACACAATATGGTTTCCAACAACATATTTATACATACGTATCCAAAACAAATTTTCCATAAACATAAAGGTAGCAGAAGTAGAAGAGTACAGTCCATCAATGCACTCTTCCTCATCTATAGCAAATCTGCAAAGTAAGAAAGATGATAGTTAGAAGAAGAAGAAGACTAGCTAGAAGAAAAAGAAGAAAAAGAAGAAAAAGAAGAAAAAGAAGAAGAAGAAGAATTTATCTTCTCTTTCTTTTTCTCCCCTCATCTCCTCTTCTCCAAGGTAGTAATGCCATTTTGTAGCCAACTAATCATATCAAGTAATTTTGGAGGAAAAATGCTAAGTATAGGTCATTTTATAGCTATTCTAGGTAGAATATATCATTTTGAAGGTAAGTAAGGTTATTATGTAATTTTGAGGAAATTAAGCTAAGTATAGGTTATTTTGGAGCTAAACCAAGGTTATTATGCCATTTTTGTACCTAAGTGAGCATATTATGTCATAAATGAACTAGCTAAGCTAATTATAAATCATTATTGAGCTATCCTAGGTAGTTATGCCATTTTATACCTAAGTGAGCTAATTATGTCATAAATGAACTAGCTAACCTAGCTATAGATCATTATTGAGCTATACTAGGTACTAATGCCATTTTTTAGCTAACTAAGCATATCAAGTCATTTTGAAGGAAAAAATGCTTAGTACAGGTCATTTTATAGCTATCCTAGGTAGAATATACCATTTTCTAGCTAATTAAGCATATCAAGTCATTTTTGAGGAAAATAAGCTAAGTATAGGTCATTTTGGAGCTAAGTAGGTCATTTCTTAAGCTAAGTATGCATTTGTTAATGAAAACACTTGGGAAAACTTACCATCAACACGGAGGTGAAGGACCAGTAGGGTTTGGGCTAGGGTGAGACGTAGAAGGACCGGTCGGGGTTGCGGCAGACGTAGAAGGATCGGTCGATGCTTGTCGGGAGGCACGCTGCACCAAAGATCATTTGCAATGTCTCCTTAGCATGATGCAACTCAAATGTGAATACTAGTAACTAATGACCATTTAAATGAAATTCACCGTGGGTGCTATAGCAATATGGGGCATCAACGGAGGGGTCTGACCATTGTTCTGGCACACAGTCTGCACATTTTGTTTTCACGAGTCATTCATATTAGTTAGTGATGAAACGAACATTACATGCATGATTTGGCTAATATGCAAGAGAAACTTACCACGAGGAGCTCGTATAGGGCCCGGTGAGACGCGTCGTTCCGACTCCTCTCCTCCTCCAACAGCCTAGCCGTCCTCTCCTCCATGTCTCTCTCCCTCTGCGTCGCCTGCCTGTTTGCCTCCGCCAGAAGCTCCTAGGGCCTAGCCCCAATGGCGAGCTCCATTGGCCGTGGACGAGGCCTTATCTCAAGATCAGAGCTCGTCTGGCCCTTCTTGATCTCCGGGAGAGTTCTAGGACAACGTATCAGTCCATCCCCAATGGCTATCGAGCCATGGGGTCTCCCACCACCAGATATCATCACGAGCTCTGGATCAAAAGGACTCTGGCTCGGGTTGAAGTCCTCCCCTTTCCTCGCCTTCCACTCATCTCTGTACCTCACGAGCTTGTTGTGGGAGGAGATGTTGCTGAAGCTCAGTGGATGATCGACGTCATCCTCAGAGAATGCCTTGGCCTTCTTGTACGAGGTAGTATGGACCATGGCATAGAGGTCGAACAGAGGTGGCACCTCCTTCTTGTTTTATCGCGTCTAAAAGAGGTGAACAAAATATTAGTTAAGGGCTCAAGCTAGCATGAAGAATGAAATTGCATGAATCATGAAGCAAACCACATACCCGGTTATCCCTGTACTCAAACAGGTTGGAGCTCCCTTGATGGTGTGGCACACCTCTCATTTGGGCACGCTTCTCCTTGGCCTTGTTGTGTTCGACTAGCCATTCGGGAGAGCACCACTCATCCACCAATGCCTCCCAACAGTCCATCCTATCCACACACCATCTCGGGGGCACCTAAGTTAGACAAGAGAAATTTCAGCGCTACGCCTACGAATCAAATCAAAGAAACTAAGTACAGGGCCTTAAGAATAGATAATTACCTTCATAAACTTCTCCTTACTCAGATAATTTTACGGCACTTCTTCTTGGCCCTCTTAATGTTACTCAAGGCGTAGTAGTCTCGAATAGCCTCCACCCGAGCCTCGTGCCGTAAGTTCTGAAGTAGGCGCTTGCACTCGGCTTCGAGAACAACAGCCGCTCTCGCCTCGTCTTCCTCAAGACACCTATAGAAGGTCTACAATCAAACAAGACAACACATTAGACACTGATTAGTACGATCACTAGGTGTTGTTGATTTTTAATTCTGTAAAGGAGAAATTACCCAAAAGCGGTGGATCACAATGTCAGCCACCGTCTCACACAAGACATCGTCGACCATCTCCTCCGGCGAGGCCGGGGCAGCCCTATACAGCTCCCAGGTCAGTGCTACCTATGGAGACTCACCCTCACCGGGCAACTGGACCTTCCCTGGGAAGTGGTTCCGGAGAAGCACACCAAGGACCTGGTTGGGTCTGCGGACACCACGCTCGTATTTCCAACCCCTGGAGTAGGAAAAGGCCAACACATTAGATATTAATTTGAAGAAACATGAAGGCAAAGGTTAAAAAAGAGTAAATGCACTTACTTCTCCGCATTAGGCGCAATCAACCACCTCTGCTCGCGGGTCGTCGGCACGGGTGGCAGCTTTGTACAACCACGCTGGTAGACCTTCTTGCCCTCCTCAATCAGCTCACCCTCGCTATAGGTGTCCTCAGACAAGTTGTCCTCGCCACCATCAGCATGGCCACTAGCCTCCAGAGTCACGTGGGACGAAGACTCTGGGACCCGAGTCTCCTGGGACGAAGACTCTAGGACCGGAGTCTCCTGGGACGAAGGTTCGGTGACCCGAGGCTCATGGATCGGAGTCCGAGATGGGTCCAAGTCAGACGGGTCCACCTGAGACGGAGCACTCCTATGGTCGGGAGAATCAGCTGGGGGTGGCGGCGAGGAAGGCGCAGCAGCCTTCCTACCTCTAGCACCTCTCTTCGGCTTCCCCCGACCTCTCCCAGTCGAAGAAGCGCCCGCCGGTGTCTGCATGCTGTGTACCAGCGCTCTCCAGAGTTGCTGGGGTGGAATAATAGCACCCCTCCCAGCACGCGCCGAGGAAGGAGGCTCAGAGCCCTCTCGACCCCCGCCCACCATTTTTCAACATCCGCAATGACAAAGAGTGAACGAAATTCGTCCAAAATAAAAAAATTGAATACCTAATAACATGAACTAATTAATAATATATATGTACATAATAGTAATTGGTATTACATCGTGGGTGGATGTACATCGGTATAATGCGTGTGTGACTTTCGGTTCGTCGAGGCTTTCCTTAAGTAACTCTCATATCTCATGGTGTGTTGGTGCGCTCTCTCTCACACTGAGATGATGGTGTACATATGTTGGTGGGCACTCTTTCACAGTAATAGTTCGACCGCCGGTGATGGACGCCTCACCTCTTCTCTTCTTGCGCAATATATCGATGAGTATATCGCAAAGAAGAGAAGAATGATGAGGCGCCCCCCACGACAACAGTCGGGATTCCTCCATCAAGAACACACATGAAAGTCACACAAGGAGCAATGACAGACCGAAAGTCACACACGCACTATACCGATGTACATCCACCCATGATCACTCATCTTGCCCAGCTACTGGACACACACAACATACTGATGATTGAAGACACCTATAGCTAGTAAGTTTCATCGATACGAAGACCGGAACAGAGGAAATGAACGCACAGGGAGGTCGTCGAACACTAGACCCTCGCAGCGATGAAACAACTGCACATTTAAATCCACCTGATCAACATAAATATGATGTTTTGTATAACAAAATTGAAAAATATATGACCTAACTCATAATTCACAAATATATGACCCGTGTCGTGTCGGGGTCATCGGGGTGTCTGGGGTGTCGTGTTGGGGTCGGGGTGTCGGGGTGTCGTGTTGGGGTCGGGGTGTCGGGGGTGTCGTGTGGGGGTCGAGGTGTCTGGGGTGTCATGTCTGGGTAGGGGTGTTGTGTTGTGGTCGGGGGTGAGGTGTCGGGGTCGGGGTGTCGGGGTGTCATGTTGGGGTCGGGGTGTCGGGGATGTCGTGTCGGGGTAGGGATGCGGTGTCGGGTTAGGGGGTTCCTCGACGTCGATGAAACCCTAAATAGCAAGTATCATCGGTGCGAGATACATGTGGCACTCGGCGTTGAACACTAGATCCACATCCCACAAGTGACGCCGGCGCCCGGTGTCCCGCGCGCAGCAATAGTTCTGGGGGCCGATGACGGTCGAACACCTTGGCAAATTTGTCTGGCAGCCTCTATGATGAGGATTAAAGCTAAGTTTTGAAACTTCAAACAACCAAACCGACTTGAGTCAGTTAGGGTGTTTTAAGTTTCAACACTTGGCTTTTAATCGTCATCGCAGAGGCTGCAAGACAAATTCGCATAGGTGTTCAACCGCCATCGACCCCGAGAACTGTTGCTGCGGGACGCCGGACGCCGGCGTAACTTGTGGGACATGGATGTAGTGTTCTACACCGACGGCCACATGTATCTCGCACCGACGATACTTTCTATTTAGGGTTCCATCGACGTCGGGGGTGTCGTGTCGGGGTCGGGGTGTCGGGGGTGTTGTGTCGGGGTCGGGGTGTCGGGGGTATCGCGTCGGGGTGCCGTGTCGGGGTCGGGGTCGGGGTGTCGGGGATGCCGTGTCGGGGTCGGGGTGTCGGGGTGTCGTGTCGGGGTCGGGGTGTGAGGGTGTCCATTTTTTGCACTGAAAAAATTATCCATTTTTTGCACTGAAAATTTGGTACACCATGAATGTTGATGTTCGTTGCTTATGTGATTATTGTTGTGTTCTTGTCATGCATATAGATTGATACACCGTGATCTATGAAAGATCATGGTGCCCCCATGTTTTGTTTTGGTAATTGATGACAATCCCTATGGACTCATAGTTGCTTTGAGATATACTTTAAGGGTTTGTCCATAGGAAATGCTTGAAGATCATATGTTGGCTTCAAGGTTGAAAGTAGAAGTTTATGTGATGATTAAGATGTTATTCATGGAGTTATCCAAAGATTGGTCATATGAGAGTTGAGCCTATTGCGAGCATGTCTTGAATAAAATTATTGTATGAACATTCATGTCTACCTTCAAGACATCATGTTTATGATGAGAGAAGATAAGATAAAAGGTTGATCAAGACTAAGTACGAAGAATGGATTCAAGGTTATCAACACACAAAGCATAGAATATATACCAAGTAGGACCAATTGATCTCACAACATGGTAAGCATTGTCCATTACACTTTTGTGTACTAACCCGTGATCTATTTGTGTGGCGGTTCTTTGTGGCGTTAGGTACTTTTCCATGGGCTTACATCAAGAGAAAGATCTCATATAGCCCACAGAGGATGACATCAAGTGGTGATCGTCATCAAGGTTGTGTTGTGCAAGTTCAAGTGGAGCATCATGAAGAGATCACGTGCTTAAAGCTTGCCATCCATGATGGTGATAATGTACATGTGAAGATAAGCCGAAGATAGGCTCATCCATAGTGGAGTATGGGGGCAATGCACCAGTCTTCATCTTGTTAGCACAATCAAGAAAGATGGTCCATCTTGAGAAGGTCAAGATCATCATCATCTAGCTCAAGTGGACTATGTGCAAAGCAAATGTTTGACCTGAATAGGTTTTATATTTTACCGCTCTCATGGTGTTAGTTGGGACATCGGTTTATAGAATTGATCGACGTACTATAAAGGGGGCTCTCGTGTGAGTAGCTTGATCATATCATTCATAGAGAGCACAAACCATTGCATCCTTGGCATCATCTTTCTTTGTTCTTGTTTGAAATTTCTCTATGTGAGTTTTGGGGCTTGTGGTCATATTCATGAAAAGCTCAAGTTCATCAAAAATGAATTTTGTATGCATCATCTAGTGTGTGTTTTATCTTGGAGTTTTCCTCAGTTCTTCACTGATGGAGGTTTCACAACTCTTGTCGTTAGCTTTCTATCAAACTTGAGTTCGCCGAAATCAGAGTTGATTTCCAGAATTTATGGTTGTTTTGGTCTTACTTGCATTCTTCTATTATGCTTTGGTGTTACTGGCAGATGCTAACGGTAGTACCGCTTGCTACCAGGATAGTACCGCTTAGGCAGTACTTCCCCGTGTAGTATTGCAACTATTTAAACTTTTGAAGGAGAGGGAATAAAATGACTTTCCCCTTTGTTTTGATTTTCAAATTCAATGAGAGAAGATGACATGACGTCTTCAATATGATGGATTTGAAATTTTGGATTTTGAAAACTATAAAAAAATTCTTGTTTGAATTCATTTCATATTTGGCTCTATTCTATTTTTTGAATGATTTTAAAACCCCTGCCTAATTCAAAAAAATGAGAGGAGGAACATGACCCTCCACATCAGGGGTATTTTTGTGAAATGTTTACATCATAAAAACCATGGGGTCGTTTGAAAAAATATTTGCTAAAGAAAAGAAAACCAATTTAAACTTCTCTAAAAAATAATGACTTTCGCCAAAGGTCCAAAGAGCTCTTTGTAGTACTTAGTAATGAAGTTTCTGAGCGGTGCATCCCCCTCAATATGGCCTTCGTATTGTTCAAGAGCGAAGATACGTTTCTTTCTATGCCTGCCATTGGCTAGTAGTTGAAAGTATTTCGTATTATCATCCCCTTGAACAAGCAAGTCAGCCTTGCAATGTTGGTACCATTTAATCTCTTCCTCGTGTAAAAGGCAGGCAATCTGCTCATTTAGATGGCTTTTTTGGTCAATCTCATCGGCAGAAAGGGGCCTCGCCTCCACAATTTTATCAAGGGTAGCAATTAAGGTAGATAGTCGCAACTTTTCTTATTTGTATTCCGGCGGTGTGTTTAGCCCATCCACGAAGGAATCGACGCAAGGCGTGAATTCGATTATTCCAACGTTGAATGGGCGTGTTATCCAAAGATTGACGTGCCCACACTTTCTTAACCAGGTCATCGAATCCCTCTCTTGTGAGCCATCCTAGTTCGAATTTAAACTATGGACGGTTAGAGCCTGGAGTTGGTTGTCCAGAATCGGTTAGCAATGGAGCATGATCCGATAAGGCCTCAATTTTTGTCTAACGCCCGAACTGAGCAAGGGGATATTTATATTCCCAGTCGGTGGTTACTTGCACCCGTTCAAGTTTCTCATAAGTTGGAACTGATCGGTTATTGGCCCATGTGTACTGCCGACCAGATATAGTGAGCTCCAGCAAGTCCAGGCTGTAAATAACAACATTGAAGAGGAAAGGCCACCTAGTGTCAAACTGGCTATTGTTTTTTTCCTGTTGATATCGAAGGATATTGAAATCCCTCCCCCCCCCCCCCCAGCGATTAACATGGGATGGGGATTGTCTCGGCAGGTATTAAAAAGTTCTTTAAGAAAACAGAATTTAAATTCGTGAGCGGCGCCATAAATAGCCACCAGACTCCAAAGGAAGTTGTCAAACTTGTTTCGAAGGTGAAATTTGATGTGATAGTCACCCTCCTTGGGATGCAGGCACCACTCAGGAGGAACAATATATGAAGGATGATGTGTGAGCATCAATGTTATAACATGTGTGTCTAAAAGATGGTTTTAACAATCTTCAACACGAAAAATAAATACAAGAACATATGCTCGAAAGTATTGATAGTAAGTAATCCCACTACATAGAGATAACGTTGAGTGACTGGTGATCAACAGAACACAACGAAAGTTATGCAACTTAATATACCTCCATATTACAACAAAATGCAAATACCTGAGTTGGTGGTTCTCCCTTGATACATGGAGGTTCGTGTTAGGTTGCCAAAAATATAATTACCTGAACTATCATATAATTAACCTACTACTAAGCACTAATCCACACAAGACAAAACTTGGATGTGGAAATAAAATGTGTTCCCATTCCAACCCCAAGAAAACATCAGAGTGATTGCCTCAGATACAACCTTGGGAGGCAAGAAACAATATGGAAGAAATGATTTCTAGGTCATCAGTTCGACTAAGATAATACGTGTAGTATGTCTTCGGAAATATAGTTGTATAAACTTCACTTAATGTCAAATCTAAAGATTTATTTTTTGGGACAAATAACACATGTTTCGCTAGTGAAGGAGTACTATTAATTTTGAATGGATTCATTGTAAAATTAGCACAATGCTTTTTTTGTGCTATAATTTGATAGATTTTGTAAATATTATGCTATTTCAAAAATGCTTGTTTTCCATTAACCACTTAGGGTTATGTTTTGTAAAATAGTCAATAACATTTAACGAAATGAGTTTTTAATTCTGTAGTACCATATTCATTTTTGTTTAATATATACATCCTTCCCTCAATATACGCAAAAAACTATTTATTGCTTTAGGTTTTTTTATTGAAAGGCAACTGCCTTAGTTAAATAGATGGAAAAGTGATGTGAAATGGTCGTAGATACCACTATTAAAGAACACATAATACAACAAATAAGCTTTCACAAGCAATTTAAAAGTAGATTGAAAACAACACAATTATTTATCTAGAACTAATGGATAACTCAGCGTTTCTCAAATTGTGGAGGATGTCAGTTGAACACCCCACCAACTGCATGTTTTGAACTTTGGACAACTGATCACTTCTTCTACAAGTAAACAGGCAAACCGTTTGATAGAAATTTGTGGAAAAATAGACAATGATAACTTCTTCATTTCTTAGCTTATGTATGTGAGATGATTAGAGGATTACGAATTAGAATATGGAACAAACTTATATGTTTTTTTCTTCTTATCTCAGTCTTTCCCGTCCCCTGGTCTTCATCTCCTTTATTTTTTCTGCCTTTGATCTCACATGTTATAATATATATTTTGTAATATATAGCTAAAATAATAATAATAACAACTTAGTTTCTGAGACTACTCAACATATATGATTTTTTAATGTCTTTTAGATACTTAAATACATCAATAGTAAAACTAACGACATATATATTTATTTCCCAGCCATTCCCACTACTTAAACACACCTACTATGATGGCAACATTTCTAACATTAAGAGAGTGTACAGACAAAGTACGCATGCATTGTAACCGTTGTTTCTTGATCTATTGGGGGGACACTGTAGATAGAAAGAAAACACTCGATGGGAAGTCTCGCTATATCGGAGATTCTGAGAGATTTAATATAGTTTATGTAGATGTGGAGCTTTTCCTTGTCATGTTTACCGTAGAAACAAAGTATTGTAGCTGCCAATTAGCCAAGATTGAGATGCGACCTTGGGAGGGGCCAAAGCATCGGATGCTGCTTAGAATAGATTATTGCATTGGGGTGTACTAACTTGTATTAAAGCACTGCAAGCTTCCTCAATCTTCATGTACCTTCACAAGGTGCCTCCACGGTTCACGGTTAAGCAGACAGAGATTATATTGTTTATCGACTGCTGCCGCACCACTCCCTCTGCAAATTGTTAAACATAGCGCCTGTTTCTCCGCCTAACTCGCCGATCCAAAGAAGCTGACATTGTAGTAGTCTAACCTAGCACGTAGAGCTTGCTAAGGCATCGATCTGAACTGCTTGCCAGACTATCAATTGAAGACAAACAGTGTCAGCTAGTACAATAGATTGCCTAATCAGCTCACGAATCTTTCATGCCTTGTCGGCTCATCGATCCTAGCAGCTAGCGGGGCATGAGTTTACTTCAACTTTGCATTGACACAGAACACAGTGTATTAACGTTGAATGGGTAGGGAAATCATAAGTCATTCACACCACACCTACCAAAACTACATTTTCACAAGTTTTTAGATTGTGACGCTCCGGTGCGTATTGCAACCTGCTCTGCCAATTGTTAAACTGAGCTCCTGTTTGTCCCCCTGGCTCGTCTATCCAAGCGTCGTCCCCAAAAAAGCCCGTCGATCCAAGCAGTGTATCACTTTAACCAGGCATGTAGTTTAGCACTGGTACGGTGTCGATCTGCACTGCATGCAAGACTGCCAATTCAAGGCAGACAGTGTTACATTAGTTGGACTAATCAACACATGAATCTTTCATGCATAGCTTGCCAGTCCATCATTCCACCCAACTAGTGGTGCACTAATTTAATTCCGCTTTGATTGACTCGGAACACAGAATGTTAGCATTGAACTTTAGAAAGTTGGAATCTCACAAAGTTTTGGAATTTCAAAAGTAGCAATGCAATGATGCATGCTTACATGATTTATTTTGCAAAAGGTTCAACGTAGGGCGGTTGCCCAACCTTTCCCTACGGGGTCCTCATTACTCTGGAGCACTAACCTACATTAAAACGGTGCAAGCTTCCTCAACCTCCATGTAACTTTACAAGATGCCTCCGTAGTTCACGGTTACATAGAGAGAAATTATATTCCTTCTAGGGTAACACAAATTGTAGTGCCTCGCCACTCGCCCCGCGGATTAAACTTAGCTCCCATTTTTCTGCCTAGGTCGTCAATCCAAGCAGCTGACAATGTATTACTTTAAGCTGGTGAGCAGAGTTCGACACTGCATCGATATGCACTATGTGTCAGACTGCCCATCCAAGATGTTACATTGGATGGAGTAAGACTCGTCGCAATGGGAATTATATACTAGTATCATGTATGTGATACTAGTGTATGACACTACCTATAAACTGCATACTGTATCATTTTTTGATATAATAGTGATCTCATTTATTGTCTCACATAGCTCGATTTTATGCAGAGATTTGTGCATGTCACATGGTGGGTTGAGAGATTTGATACCCATGGACTATGGGTGGGCTCTGTGCCATTTGTCACATGCCACCTAACGCCTCGGGCGGGTGAGCGTTCCCACGTTCGACTAGCAGAGACTTTTCGAGTTAATAGTCAAAGGAGAGTACGTGTATCTTGAATACGCTAAAATATCAGAAACGTACGCCTTCCTTCCTATCAAGAGTATAATACTCCTTCTAACACATCAACAATCTTTTAGGTAAGCCATGATACGATCGGTAAGTACATCCAAAAGGAAGACATCCCGGCCTCTGCATCAGCATGATACATGCATTCATATTTATTAAGCAAAAATCCATTAATCTCCGTGGTACAAGCTCTCTCCGAGCTAAAATGAAAATAAATGAAAACATAAAGATGTAAAGCGCCACAACCGGTAAAAGTAGGATGAGATGAGTAAGCACCTATCGATAATTGGATCGTCATTCAAATCAGTTGTAGATATCCTGAGCTACCATTTTTCATCGTATATCCAAACCAGTCATATATATGACATGGAAAAAACGGTTTGCTTTTGTAGATAAAAAATCCAATGAGATTTCTTTGCCAATCCAAATCAAGTGTTTCGAACTAAGTTAATCGAGGGCACTAAAGAAAATGAAGGCAGGCACGACAGAAGAGGCAGAAGCATGTGCTGCTTGCGAAGAGGAGGCAAAAAGAGTGACAGAGATAGACAAAAGCACCACTTTGCACACTCTTCTCTCGCCTGAACTACAGGCACCGACACTCCTCTGCAGATGAGGCCGGGACATGTATGGCGCTGGTGGCAGCTCGTCTCCCCGGCCGCACGCCGGCGAGGAGCTGCCACCAGAGATGGTTCTGTACACGGCGTCGGCATTTCTAGGAGCCTTGATGGCATTGCGCATAATATTGCTCATCTGGTTTGCAGAAGTTCAATTCAACCTTTCTTTGGTTGTTCCCATTAAGCTCAGGCACACTCCTTGGCCTTTTCTTTCCTTGTTATCTCTTCAAACTCTACATGGATGTGTAATTCATGATTTACTTTGTTTTTGAGCTCAATGAAATTTAGCGCCTCGATCGCCTTTCCCCGTTCAAAAAAATTGAAACAATGGTGCACAACATTGTACTGGATTGTAAGCACTAGTGCGATGAGAATTCACTATGTCACCGGCCTCATGTATCGTCTCATTTCCTCCAGAGATTCGTGAAAATTTCTGCTGTTTTTCTTTTCTATTTGATTGATTTATGTTTTTATGTGAGATTTTTTTTTTCTTCTCTACAAGTTGCATGCCAGTCTGGCTGCGTGCAGTTGCAGCTGAATATCAATGCACCGACTACATGCAAGTACAGTTGCACGCGCGCACGGACACAATTGCAGTTACATGCCTGCACACCGCCATCCGGTGCAACTGTTGTTTGTTTGAGCATAGATCCTTTGAACTTTTGGGATTTCAAAATTTTGAAATGTCAAACTTTTGGAAATTTAGAAATCTCAATTTTTATATTATTTGGAATTTAAACATTCAGAAAATCAACTTAAAATACAAGGGAGCGAGAAAGCGTGTGCCTGTGCGTGTGTCACATGGTGGTCCCTTGTGAGTTTTCCCACGTCACATGGTGGGTTGAGGAGAGATGATACATATGGACTAAGGGTGAGTTATGTGCAAATATCCATTTATGAACCCGAGCTCATCTGATCGTGATGAAGAGTAAAATAAAAATAATACTAAAAAAGTCTTAAAAATTCATAGAAGAAGTTTGCGTGTGTGTGCGTGCGCGCATACCAATTTTCAGCTCATTGGGACGAGTAGCTCTTGAGGATGAAAAAATAAGTCCAGACAATGCACAAACAGTAAACTTTTGCATAGATCCTAATTTTGTCTTTTTGGCTGAGAGCTACTCAGATGTCCGACGGAGCTGAAAATTGACATGTACTTCATGCACTCAATATCTTCCATGAAAATAAAATCATATTTATTTGATTTTTTCTGGTATTTTTTTTATTTTACCATTCACAGGCAGAAGCAGCTGAGCTCGGGAGCCATTTAGCCACTCTCGAGACCTGTGCCACTTTGCTGTTGTTAGCCTTTTGCTGCAGCGATTTGCGAGATGCTTATTTTTCTTTTTCTCTTCAATTATCGCCTCATAATTAATAGTGGAACCCGAGCCTTTTCAGGGATCATATGAAAAGGAAACAACATTGTACTGAATTATATATGAGTTGTATGTCTTACTAAGTACTAGCACTAACCAATTATCATCCATTTAAGTAACTGCTGTTAATCTCTTTCGTAATATTGGCTAGCGCTAGTGCGGTGAGAATTAACTAGTCTCACCCAGCTTATGTGTTGTCTGCAGAGATTTGTGCATGTCACATGGTGGGTTGAGAGATTTGATACCCATGGCCTAAGGGTAGGTTTTGTGTCATTTGTCCCATGCCACCTAAAGGCATCTCCAACTGCAACTCCTAAACTTCCTCCGCATCCGTCCACGATAGAGGGAAATCAGTCCGCGAACATGAATGCAGGAGGCCGCCATTCAACCGTAGCCGCATACATTCGGCCTTTCTCATTTTTCAATCCGAACAATCAAATAGCTGCATATATAGGATACATACATTCAAATAGCCACATGTAGCAGTGGTTTAAATTTAAGACAATTCAAATATTACATACCAACATTGTTTTCCTCTTTAACCGTGTACTGATGCTAAATCAGATTTTTTCTTCGGCTGCTCGTGAGTTGGTTGATGTCGAAATTGTTGATGCATTTGAATAAACTCTTCAAATATGGTCAGATTTTGGTCAGGAAGTTGGATAGGATCACCCATGTTCTCAAAGTCTAGAGCTGCGGCACGGCCGTGCACTTCTGGTAATCAGAGAACTCAATCGTTCACACAATGTCCTTTTTCAAGATGAAGTAGTCATCATAGGACCGGACGCCATAGTACAAGCGATCGAAAACAGTCTTGTGCATCCGAAAACGCCGGCGAAAATGGTGAACAAAGAGTGCATTGGGGGCAAAGTAGTCGGCCATTAGTCTAATGGCCACGCGTCCTGATGCGGTTGAGCACTCGATGACCCTTGATCGAGCCCTTGAAATTGAGAATATGCTCCTCCGCACACTCCACGTCCGCCTACATCATCACCGTCTCATCGAGTACCCCTCCTCGTCCAACGAGCCATGGGACGACTAAACATATTGCTCGCATCTGTACTTCAAATCGGGATCCAATACTAAAAAGAATAAGGAAAAATTGATTTTACATCCGGGAATTATTCGAATAGTTTAGCATGGTAAGTATAGCAGTAGCGGATGGTATGTGGCAGGACGGTCGAAAGACAGGGGTTGAATGATGACGGAGGAGGAGCGGGGTGGAGCCCTGCTGGAGCGCTGATGGTGGCGAAGACGTGGAGTTCCGGCAAGGGTGTGGCGTGGCGGGCGGAGTGGCGGAGCGGTGTCGAAGGCTAGAGAAAAAAAAAGGAAGAAAAGAAAATAAGGAGGATGAAGGCACGGGTCCGGAAAAGGTTTTGAACGGGCCGAAAGTGTCGTAGGACGATACAGATCCGCGTTGGATGACTTGAGTGTTGTGAACAGCGATAGTCCGCACTCGTTGGACTGCAAGAGACTCTTCCCGAGGTATAATAGTCAAAAGAGAGTACGTGTATCTTGGATTCGCTAAAATATCAGTTACGAAGTACGCCTCCTTCCTATCAAGAGTATGATACTCCTACTAGTTGTTGAGCAATCTTGTAGGTAAGCCATGATACGGTCAGCTTCATATATATGGACAAGGAAAAAGTGGTGGGATTTTGTAAGATCAAGAATCCAATGCCATCTTTTCTCCAATCCAATTCCAGTGTTTCGAACTAAGTTAATCGAGGGCACTAAAGATAAAGCAGGAAGGCAGGCGCGACAGAAGAGGCACAAGCACGTGATGCATGTGAAGAGGAGACAGAAGGAGTGAGAGAGATAGACAAAAGCATCACTTTGCTCAGTCTTCTCTCGCCGGAACTCTAGCCACCGACGACACTCCTCTGCAGATGAGGCCACCGGACAAGTATGACGCTGGCGGCAGCTCGTCTTCCCGGCCGCACGGCAAGGAGCTCGATTCGGCGGCCACGCGCCCGCGGTTGGAGGTGATTCTCTACACTGCGTCCGCGGCCACGCGCCGCAGAGTGCAGACCTCTGTCGACCGCTACGCTTTGCGCACCCTTCTGCGCGGCTATGGAGTGGCCGTGGACGAGCGGGATGTGTCCACGGTCAATGCGCACCTTCAACAGCTCAGATCGCTGCTGGCGGCTCGGGGTTGTCCCTTTTCCCTTCTCCCTCCCGCAGCTCGGCGGCGGCGGCCAACTCGTGGGTGGTGCCCACGAGGTCAGGCATCTGCATGACGCCGGCGACCTGCGGCCCCTCCTCAAGCGCGGCCCAAGTCACTACCCCGCCTTCGTCTGCGAAGACTGCAGGAGAGTGGACTTCTCGCCCTGCCATATTTGCAAAGAGAAGGAGATCAGTCGGAGGTACCATGAGCCCACCGGTGTTATTAAGGAGGACAAGACTACTGTCATCTTTTATCCATCCAGAGGTGACAATTCGCTTCTCTTATTTCTCCTTTTTATCTAGGCAAAAAAATAGGACCGGGATATCTAGGCACTGGGAACGATCCAACGATTTTCTTGTTGGCTGTTGGGAGCCTCATATTGAACCCACCTCGAGAAACTTAGAGCATCTTCAATAGACGATACCAATTAGAAAAGATGTAAAATTTACATTATCGAAATTGCATTTTACGTCTTTAAAAAAGAGGCAGCTCCAACAAATGATATATATTGATGATGTAAAAGTCCAAGCCCAATAGGTGATGCAAATGAAGATGTAAAACTAGTCGGCATGAGCGTTGGTGGCCGAGCGCCGAGAGCCGACAGGAGCACCGGCAGACCGAGCGCCGACAGTTGGTTCGCGGGCAGCCGAACGATGAGAGCCTGGAGGTCGAATCCGGCGTCGGGAGTTCTAATGGACGGTGGCGTGGCTATGAATTGAACGGTGGATTGGTCACGGCGGCGCGGCCTTTTGGCGCGAGAAGGTCGAATCTGACTGTAGCAGCATGGCGGTAGGTGTGTGGATCGAATCTACTGGCGGTGGGTCGGCGGGGGGAGCACAAATCATGCGGTGGTGCGGCAGAGAAGCGGTCAATTCGGCCGTTTGGGGGCGGTCGGTGGCGGAGCAGCGGCGGGACCGGTGGCGGGGGTGGTGGAGCGGCTGAATCTGGCAGCGGGGCGACGATGACATTATGTGTTGGGCGAGTGGCGCAGCAGCGGCAGTGCGGAGGTACGGACTCAAATCGGCAGCTACGGTGGCGTTGCGGGCGTGCGGGGGTAGCCGACGGGGTAGCGGCGGGGTCGGGGATGGATGGACAGGCGACGACGGCAAAGTTTTCGGTCAGAAATCCCCGGCGGTGGAGGAGAGCAGCCGTCGGGCAGGCAGAGGCGGGCAAAACGAAACTGAAGGCGGTCGGCGCGTGGCCGCCAAATTTACATCATCTAGGGGTGGAGATGCAACTGTATTTTACACCTCCTTGAGTTGGAGATGTAATTTTTTTACATCTACATCATCTATCAGAGAGGAGTTTTTTTACCTCAAAGATGCAAAAGTTAGTTATTTTTGCATCGAAGCTCATAAGCTGAATTTGGTCGAATACAAATTTTTCGTCTTGAGACGATTTTGTGTATGTTTATGTCTTGTAGAGACATTATATTGATGATGAAATCATCGATATACACTGAGGTGATGTAAGGAAATCAAATTTCGGGATTCCTTTATTCATACATAAATTAACAATCATCATCCTTTGAGTAATCCTTTCAAGAAGGAACTCATCTAGTCGGTAGTACCATATGATTTCCGAATATTTCGAGCCATAGAGTGACTTCTGAAGTTTTACATAAATATGTTGCGATTTATTTTGGAATCAGAATTATAAGCCCTTCAGGGACTTCGTTATAAATTTCCGAAATGAGTGACCCATATGAGTATGTAGTCTCTGCATTCATTAACTGCATGGATAATATTATTTTTACTATCAATGATATTTATTATCGAAACATAATTCCACTCATACCAAGAGCCTATGTTACATCGTAATCGATGTCGGGTGTCTGCGTGAACCCTTTTGCTACAAGCCTCGCTTTCTCACCACCTCATTGACTTTGTCTATTAATGAGAAGTCCTAGTATTTCATATGCAAGATACTTATGAGGAGTAGGTATTACTATGGTAAATACGACTCGTTTGTAGAGCGAGTACTATTCTTCATTACTTGCTTTCTTTTATGTGAACCAATATGGATGCAAGAGGCACTCTACCATGGCTTTTGGTTCAGGGCCCAAAAGGTTTTAGCAATTTTGAGAAGAATATATGTCGACAAATGAGACTTCTGTTATATGATTCTGGAGGAATCAATGAAATTTATGGAAATGTATTTATTCCTTTTAACTCCTTGTGATTTCCTATAACAATGGAGTCAAGGTGTTTCGATGTCCCGTCACCAAAAATATTTGTGCACATTTATGTCGGGCTTTAGATGATGAGCAACTTGGTATTGAATTACATTTACTGGTTGAGGATTTGATTTCCTTTGTTTCCGCGGAAGCTATGTGGTCAGATTTCTCCCCCTCTTGCTCTCATTTGGGAAGAAGGTGGTTTATCAGGTACCTCCACTCTATATGACACTTTACTGCAGGAATATAAAATTTGGTGACACCTTTGTCATCAGTAAATGTACGTGACAGATTTGCAATGTGTTGCAAATATGTGATTCTCTAAACTTCTAGTTTAGATTCTTTGAGTACGTGGATATAAGGATTGAATGTCAATAACATTTCTAATTTATTTCTCGACATTCTTTGTGGTACTTGTCTTCCCCTAATGCCGAAAAATATTCTTATTGCTGATGCAATCAGCATTCGGGCTGTGAATCATTTTGATTGACGGATAAATTCTTATTCCTCACATAGATCCCTAATTTTCTGCGAGAGCCCATTGATGTACGCTGGAGTGATGATATCGGTATTTAACCGAATTATCACAGATAGGAAATACTTTATTGATTTCCACGTAATTACTACAAGGGGAAATTAGTATGTATGCAGTTGGTAGGATTTATATCATACTTACGATGTGTAATGTCGTATTTATCTAGCAAGATGCTTGTAAATTCCAATTCTTTAAGGTTGGTCATGTAATTAATTTCACTATCTTTGATAATATATTTAACTAAACCATTCTGAGTATGTACATAAAGTATTATATATAATTAGACATTGCTTGTGAAATGAGTTCAACGAAGTTGTCCATTCGAATGGATTTATCCCTTTTTTAGGATAATTGGCTCTTACTTTGAGAAGTTGAGCAATTAATTTAGTTATATCGTTCATGGTTTTGTGTGACGAGAGATACACTTGAAACCATTTTATAAATGTTTCTACGAGTACCATGAAGAGTCTATATAATACCACATAATGGTTAAGTAATCCACATATATCTTTTGAATGTATTCAAGGAAGATTGAGTGGCTCAGTTAGAATTTTAAGGTGAGAGTTGCTTAAAACAGATTTCCCCTATGGCGCGTGTGATGCACATATAATCTGATGATATGAGGAATTTATAAGTTGTTAAGTTGTGACCAAAGCCAATTTTCTAATCAACCCCAAACCAGGATTTTTAGGTCAAAGCCAAATATTTTGTAAGATTGAGAAAATTATTTCGTACGCAACAAAACTGAGTATGAATTGAACCATACATTCAAATTTATCAAATATCATGACCGAAAATTAGGATATTGGACATCGCACTACATGTAATAATACAAGTATAGGCTAACGATATTTTGGGAATAATCAGGAGATTACATGAGGTCTCCAATATTAGTGATTTTTTATTATGCAAACATATCATGGGTGCAAAGGAATTCACCATCCTTTTCTTGCACTAGATTTTTGGTTCTCCTTCTGATGAAGAGATAACAATCATTTACCAGAATAATTTCTAGTTATAAGTTTGCATATTTTCAAATTTATCCCAATGAACTTCTTTGCCTTTTCAATAAATTTGTGGTGTGGTTTGACCATATGTTTGAGGGTTTTGTAATCATATGTATGATATTTGTGTACCCACACATTTGACAAACTTGAGAGTTGTCATTGTGATCGTTTGAAAACGATATATTCGAGGTGAATAAATATTCATCCATTATGTACTTAGTTTGAGAACTAAGTGAAGTTGATGACATATAAAATGCAATATGTACATAGTTAGCTATTAAGACAATATCCATGACACATTTTCCCGAAGGTGTAGTTATAGTGGCAACAATGTCACATGTGGATATAATGACTGATGTCATGAATCATCTTAAAATAATGACTGATGTCATGAATCATATTAAAATAAATACTCCCACCAAATCATGCATTTAGTGTATTTGGAAAATGTTAGCCATGTGTTACATGAAAATGCTAATTCATTTATTTAATTTACTTCTAGGAGTAAGTGGCATCTATGAATAAAATGATTTGTCTGAGAACAATCATCGCCAAGGTGATCCTTGATGAACCTGGGTGTATCCTTCAATACAACGCATGTAATGAAATTATTGCTACTGTTTTGGACTTTATTCTTGAGGAAGTGTGTGACTTTAGAGTCACTGCCAAAACGTATAGACTTTGCATGTTTAACATTGGTTAGTTAGTATGAAAGTATAACGACAGTGTGATGCGGACCGTGTGAAAGTGTTGAGACACTCAATGGTTGCCATAAACTACGGTATCCATCTTGATGGATGGACGACACTTAATTACAAATAGTGACATAGGCTTCACTACATGTATTTTACCAATGTAATAGTAGGTAATCACCAGGATATGCAAATATTTGCATAATTTTCTACAACCTATTCAAGTAAAATGAGGCTTGAATGATATTTACTGGGAGAGTAATCATTTTAGTGAACAACAACAATTGTTTTAGAAGAGCAAACTTTATGATAGCTGATGCTATACACTCATACGTGTAGACCTCAATTTATATCGGATAACACTTTGGAGATAATCACCGGATGCGGTGTAGATCTCACAATAATAAAAAACATAGTCTGACTTTTGTCAGATATTACCTTATGTTTTGCTAAATGTATAAAATCATTTTGAAGGTAGTCACACTCCAGAAATATTTAGAAACAGGGTGCAAAAAGAATAAGGTGTCCACAGTTTCTGAAGCACTACAACACATAGATTTGGGTCTACTTTTACCAGGGGAAACATAATTGTATGATTATAACTACTTCAAGAAGCTAAACTTCACAGCTCCACTACATACATTATTAGATGAAATAGGACCGATCTCAATATTCAGTGCACACTTAACCTCACTCCACAAATATTCATCATCCGTATCACTTTAATAGATTTATTTACCTCAAAAATATCACTTCCTAACTTCACCTCAATTCTACTAGCTACGTCACTATGAGATTTGGACTTTGTTATTACCTGTGTGCCACCTTCCATCCGCTGATCCTCTCAAACTGATACCCCTTCCATATCCTTTTTTAAACTTTCGATGTTGGTGACCGGACCATTTTATCTAGGAAAATACTTTGGGTCATCAGCATTATCTATATCTTCTGTTTCACGATCTTCATGTTGACCATCACCATCAACTTGTACTGTAAAATAAAAGCATGCGTTTGTGAAAATGGAATATATACGATTCGAACACTGACAATAACACTTAATTAATTACCTTGATATTCTTGATGTGCATTAGAACAGGCGGCGTGATTCACTGCCTTCGCATTATTAGTAGTACCTAATGCAACAGGGATTTCGACAGCAGGCTCACCTCCCATCTCAGAAGTAACAACTTGTACTGCATAACAAATAAGTAGGAAATGTCATGTGCCAGCATGAGTGCATCCCAAGAATTAATAGAAGTAGCAACTAAGAAAAGCTAGATGCTACCAGGATAGCTTGGTTTCTGGTGCTACCAGGTTTTGGCCCCGCAGCATTCGTTTTGATGGCGAGCGAAGACAGCGGGTTTCCAGGTAGTGCGTTGGACTCACTTTACCCTCTTTCCTGTCTCTTGAACTATTAGACTGATGTATTTCCGTTTTAAGTAATGGAAAGGGGTTTAAGCCCGGTTAAAAAAAAAGCTAGATGCACATACAACAGAAAATTAATTACCAGAATATTCTTGTTGTGAATTTGCAAAGGTATTGTAATTCACCGACAAGGTTGTACTATCAGTAGTAGCTGGAGCTGCAGGGATTTGCACAGCAGTCTCACTTCCCATCTCGGAAGTAACAACTTGTAATGCACGATCATAAAAAAAAATAAGAAATGTTATGTGCCAGCGTGAAGAGAGGGTATATGACGAAACACACCCCAAGAATTAACCAAAGTAGTAATTAAACAAAATAAGATGGACATAGAGCACTTGCTTACCAGACACTCCATTAGAAATGGCATTGGGCGACATAGTCATTGATAAAATCACATTTGTAGGTGGCACCGCACGGCTCTCAGAATTGTCCACAGGCTCAACATCTACAGCAGCCTCTTGGGCGATCGTATCAGTAGTTGCCGTTGTGCTAGTTTCAGCAGCAGGCTCACTTCCCACTAGTTTAAACAAGAGCTTGGGACAGTGGTCCGATGATCATGGCGGTTTTTAAAATGTGTGCATGTGGTTTACGCTTTAGGTCTGCTGCACCGGCTGTTGGTCCCGATACGTTACGTGCATAGATTGGCGACGACACCGGTTTTATATATGAGGAGTAAGAGCACTTCACATTATGAAGTTTATAGGTGTGAGTGATGGCTACGGATGGATTGATGTATGTTCTTGTCAGATCTTTGTGGAATAATTAATAAAGATGGCTGCATGCATCGATTGATGCAGAGGCCAAGGGTTTAACCTTCTTTTCCAAAAAAAAATCTGGGGTGATTCTTCGTTGCTTCTTTCCACTCTTGTTTTGTTTGGTTGCTTAGTCCATCATGGAGAGTGACCTCCTTAAGAAGTGGCAGGGACTGTATCATGGTGCTGCTGAAGCCATTTAGATCCCTGCATAGCAGCTGGAGCGAATCGAGACATGGCAGAGCTCCGTCTTGGATTTCTAGCTGAGTCACGAGTTCCACCACTAAGCATAGGTGTCTCAAGCTTTGGAGTTTCTCAGGTCCGATGATGAGCTTGTCGGGTTGAGTTGCAATCAGCTTCAGGTACTCCAATCCGCGTGTGAACGCTAGGGTAATTTGGTAGTTGCTCGGCACCCTAATACAGGTGTGGCTCTGTTAAGAGAGTTGGGAGTCTCTCAGGAGCAGCCATCCAAATGAACTCAGTTGTGGCATTGGCAACTGCCTTGTACTCTGCTTCAGTGCTACTCCGAGACACTGTGGCCTGCTTGCGCGCACTCCAGACGATCAAGTTGCGACAAAAGAAGACAACATAGCCCCTCTGTTGATCGCCGGTCGTCCAGGCTCCCAGCCCAATGTGCATCAGAGAACGCCGAGAGAGCACTCGAGGAGGTAGACCAAAGATGCAAGCCATAGGAGATAGTATGAGAGAGATAGCGCAGTATACGCTTCACAACTGACCAGTGTGAAGTCCAAGGAGCATGAAGATACTAGCACACATGGTTGACCGCATAGGAGATATCTGGCTGTGTGATAGTCAAGTACTGCAGGCCACCAACAATACTGCGATACTCTGTATCATCATCTGAAGGAAGCAAGGCACCATCCAAGGCAGATAACCGATCAATCGCAGACATAGGGGTGATAGCATACTTGCATTGCAACATACCAGCATGTCGCAACAAGTCCAAGGAATACTTATGCTGAGTGAGAGTCAGGCCAGCAGTAGACCGTGAAATCTCCAGACTAAAAGTAATGGAGAGCACCCAGATCCTTGACAACAAAATGACCACCCAGAGCAGACAACAGACGATCAGCGGCAGTCACTGAGGAGCTGATAAGAATAATGTCATCAACATGAACCAACAGGTACATAGTTACCTCAGGACGATGGAACAGGACGTGTAAGTAGTGGACGGAGCAAATCCAAGACGTCGAAGAACCGAGCCAAGTCGGGCATGCCATGCACGAGGAGCCTACTTAAGTCCATAAAGCGCCTTAACAAGACGACACAAATGATGTAAACCTGGAGGTTGCCGCATGTAGACCTCTTCCTCCAAGACCCCATGGAAAAAAGCATTCTGAACATTCAGTTGACGCAGAGACCGCCCTTTGGCAACAGCCAAGGATAGAAGCAGACGAATGGTGGTCGGTTTGACAAGTAGACTGAAGGTATCCTCATAATCAAGATCATACCGTTGTTTAAAACCTTTGGCCATCAACCGTGCCTTGTATCGCTCAATAGAACCATCAGCATGCTTCTTTACCTTAAACACCCACTTGGAGTTAATGATGTCGACACCAGACACAGGAGGAACCAGGCGCCACGTATTGTTCCTCTGTAGTGCCTAAAACTCCTGCTCCATGGCACTGCACCAATGAGGAATCCGAAGAGCCGCCTGAAAATGCCGAGGCTCAGTAGTGGGGTCAGCATCTGTCTGTGCCATACATGCCGCAATCCATGCAACCATGCCGTCAGTGTGCTCCTTCGGCCGAACAATACCACTCTGACTGCGCGTACGAGGACGCAAAATAGCGGTAGGCAGTGGAGACAGAGCCAATGAAGATGGCCATGACGACGCAGACCGCTCCTCGGACGCAGAGCCAGTCGTGTCAGGCAATTGGCCTGGCGAGAAAGGCACGGACGTCGGCTCGGCCCCCGCGGCAGAGGCTGGCGCGGGCGAAGCGGGCTCGGCCAGATCGACCGGCTCGGTCGGCTCGACCAACATGTGGCCAGCCCCATGCTGAACCGAGGTGGCAGGGCCCGGCGCGGTCAGCTCCGTCGGTGAGCCAGGTGACGGAGGGGCATCGCGAGCATGCTCGGAGGACGTCCGAGGGGATGCGGGCAGCTGCTCATCCAAAAGCTCGAGACGTGATCCTCGCCCAGTACCTGCACCATGGTTAGGGAGCAACAAGGGGGTATATGCAGCATCAACAAATTAACTAGGCAAAGTTAAAACAGTTTCTCAGGTGAAGTGGGGGTGGTGTAGGTGACCGGAAGTGCGGAAAAAGGAAAAACATTCTCATCAAACACCACATCACAAGAGATGTAGACGCGGTTAGAGGGAACATGAAGACACTTGTACCCTTTATGAAGAGAACTATAACCAAGAAACACAAACTATTTTGACCGAAACTCCAACTTGCGTTGGTTATATGGACGAATATATGGCCAACACGCACACCCAAAGACCTTGAGAAACGTATAATCAGGAATTTCATTCAACAAGAGTTCAAGTGGTGTTTTCATCTGACAGAGTCGTGTAGGGAGTCTATTAATAAGAAAGCATGCGGTGGAAAATGCATCACTCCAAAAACGGAAAGGAACGAAGGCATGGGCAAGCAAAGCAAGACCAGTCTCAACTATATGGAGATGCTTACGCTCAAGGCATGGGCAAGCAAAGCAAGACCAGTCTCAACTATATGGCGATGCTTACGCTCAGCTACACCGTTTTACTAATGTGTATGAGGACAAGACACATGATATGTAATGCCAAGCTTATGAAAGAATGTACTGAGGTTGTGATACTCACCCCCCCCCCCCAAATCGGATTGCACATACATGATTTTGTGACTGAACACGCGCTCAACATGCGCTTGGAATTGCAAGAAAACATTAAACAAATTAGACTTGCGTTTAAGAAGATAAAGCCAAGTGAACCGACTCTAAGCATCAATAAAACTGACATAGTAATTATGACCACTAACAGAGCTTTGGTCATAGCCTCATACATCCGAAAACACAAGTTCAAGTGGTTTATTGACTACACGACTTGACTCGGGAAAAGGAAGCTGATGACTCTTGCCTTGCTGACAGACATCACAAACTGCATCAACATGTTTATTGGAAACGACTGGAAGCTCATGACGATGAAGTACATGGCGAATGATGGGAGTGGCAGGATGACCAAGGCGCGCATGCCAATGTGATGGATACACACGGACACCGTTGAAAGCACTAGGACCTGGTTGCAGATCAAGTCCATAAAGGCCATTATTGCGTAGTCGACCTCTAAGGAGTACGTCCTTCGTGTCCCGGTACTTAACAAAAAAATGAAAAGGATGAAAATCAGCAAGAACATTATTATACGAGTAAGTTTAGGGACTGAAAGCAAACTATGTGAAACAGAGGGAACACGAAGGATATCAAGAAGACGTAATTGTGTGGATCGACGGGTAAGAAGTGATGCCTGACCAATATGTGAGATGTGCATACCTTCCCCATTAGCGGTGCGAACCTGATCATGTCCACAGTACGACTCCTGTGTAGAGAGCTTGCCCATCTCGCTCGTCAGGTGATTGGTAGCTCCCGTATCCATGTACCAAGATGCATCAACTGGATATACTTTGTTGAAGTAGTCGGTGACGGTGAAATCATGAAGCTTCACCTCCCCAAGCATGGTGCGGATGGCATGAGCCCACGCGCCTGAGTCTGCGAAGCAAAACTGGTATGGAGAGCTGTCCATGCGTCCCAAGACGTAGCGGCAAAGATGACCAGTGACGAGTGTTGGGAGACGTAGTAGTAAATCAAAAAATTTACTATGATCACCAAGATCTATCCATGGAGAAACCAGCAACGAGAGGGGAGAGATTGGATCTTCATAACTTTGAAGATCGCTAAGCGGAAGCGTTACAAGAACGCGGTTGATGGAGTCGTACTCGCAGCGATTCAGATCGCGGTGGATTCCGATCTTAGCACCGAACAATGGCGCCTCCGCGTTCAACACACGTACAGCCCGGTGACGTCTCCCGCACCTTGATCCAGCAAGGAGGAGGGAGAGGTTGAGGGAGAGCTCCAGCAGCACGACGGCGTGGTGACGGTGGAGCTACGTGAACTCCGGCAGGGCTTCGCTAAGCGCTACGGAGAACAAGGAAGAGGAAGGGTAGGGCTGCACCAAGAGAGAAAGAAGTCGTGTCTCAAAACAGCCCAAACCCTTGCATATATATAGGAGGAGGGAGAGGGAGGGCTGCCTTGGCCCCTCCTCCAAAGAGGAGAGGTTCGGCCGACCCTAGGGAAGAGTCCACCTCCCAGAAGGGAGGTGGATCTCTTCCTTTTGAATCCTTTTCAGCCCTATCTCTTATCTCCAGCCACATGAGCCTTTCTAGAAGGTCTTGGCCAGCCCAAAAAGGGCTGGCACACCTCCTCTAAGGGCCCACGAAGTCCTTTGGTCGTCACACCCCTCCCGGGGGTCCTCCGGCACCCTCCCGGCACTCCCGGTACACTACCGATGAGCCTGAAAACTTTCCGGTGACCAAAACTAGACTTCCTATATATCAATCTTTACCTCCGGACTATTCCGGAGCTCCTCGTGATGTCCGGGATCTCATCCGGGACTCCGAACAACTTTCGGTAATCACGTATACCATTTCCCTATAACCCTAGCGTCACCGAACCTTAAGTGTGTAGACCCTACGGGTTCGGGAGACACGTGGACATGACCGAGACACTTCTCCGGCCAATAACCAACAGCGGGATCTGGATACCCATGTTGGCTCCCACATGCTCCACGATGATCTCATCGGTTGAACCACGATGTCGGGGATTCAATCAATCCCGTATACAATTCCCTTTGTCTATCGGTATGATACTTGCCCGGGATTCGATCGTCGGTATCTCTATACCTTGTTCAATCTCATTGCCGGCAAGTCTTTTTACTCGTTCCGTAATACATCATCCCGTGTCTAACTCCTTAGTCACTTTGAGCTTATTATGATGATGTCTTACCGAGTGGGCCCAGAGATACCTCTCCGTCACACGGAGTGACAAATCCCATTCTCGATTTGTGCCAACCCAACAGAGACTTTCGGAGATACCCGTAGTGCACCTTTATAGCCACCCAGTTACGTTGTGACGTTTGGCACACCCAAAGCATTCCTACTGTATCCGGGAGTTGCACAATCTCATGGTCTAAGGAAACGATACTTGACATTGAAAAGCTTTAGCAAACGAACTACACGATCTAGTGCTATGCTTAGGATTGGGTCTTGTCCATCACATCATTCTCCTAATGATGTGATCCCGTTATCAACGACATCCAATGTCCATGGTCATGAAACCGTGACCATCTATTGATCAACGAGCTAGTCAACTAGAGGCTCACTAGGGACATGTTGTGGTCTATGTATTCACACATGTATTATGGTTTCCGGTTAACGCAATTATAGCATGAACAATAGACAATTATCATGAACAAGGAAATATAATAATAACCATTTTATTATTGTCTCTAGGGCATATTTCCAACAACGAGACCCTCTCCGTAAGAGAGGACTGGATGGCAAAGAGAATGGCCTGATCCTAAGCCACCCACGCATGATCCCCCGGATGGTATGGCGATGGGCACGACAGAGTGTCATCAACAAACCCCTCCAAGTAGCGATTGCAGAAAAGTGGCAAGACCTGAGCACACCATGACAGATAGTTATCCGTTGTCAGCTCCACGAGGATGAGATGCGCAAAGTAGAACGGTGCATTAGGTACACCATAGTCTGAAGACGGCGGTGTTTTAAACTTTTTCATCTGAGTTAAAGATTATTTTACATTAATTTATAAAATTAATATTCTGAAATTAAACAGATATAGTTTAATTCAATAGCACCGCTGATAGGGCCTTTTACTGGTAAAACTAACCATCGGGCCCCACTATCATTGTGATGGTGTTAATCCAGGTCTTAATTTAATTAAAATAGATTGATTAGAGGGGTGGGTCCGACTATCATGTACTGTTTTAACATAATCTTATTAATAGATGATTAGATAACCTAATTAAACTTAATTAAGTTAATGACTAGTTAATTACTTAACTAATTGATTACTTAATTAATTATATTTATTAATTTATCTATATTCCTTTTTTGTTTAAATTTAATTTTTATTATTTATATATAATTATTTTTGTTTTGGACAGGTGGTGTGGGCCCCCAAAATCAGTGGGTGGGGGGTGGTTAGCCCCCCCCCCCCCCCGCAATAAACCAACAGAACTTGGGGAGGGTCTCGGGCACGCGCGGGGGGAGGGAGGTGGCCCGTCGCCGGCCGTAGCCGTGGACACAGGGGGCGGCGACGGTGGAGGCCGGCCAGGGTGGTGGGGGAAAAGGGGGGCAGCGGTGGCCTGGGGGGAGGAAGGAGAGGGGAAAAGGGGGGAGCCTGGGGGCTCACCGCGGTGCGGGAAGGGCCGTCGAGGGTGCAGCGCTGGTAAGGAGGGGACGAGGCAAGGCAGGGGCGGCGAGGGCGCGAGACGTGGTCCCGATCCAGTCGGGACGGGGGGGAGAGGTGAGGGATCGGGGAAGAGAGAGAGAGGGTGTCGGTGGGGGGGCAGGGGGATGGGGAAATAGGCCCGGGGGGTTGGGCCAGTTAGGGGGGGCCTTTGATTTCTTTTCAATTTTCTGTTTATTTCTTTTTCTTTTTATCCTTACCGTTATTTATTTCTAGGACCAAAACGCTTTTAGAAAAAATATGAAAACTATTCCAATAATTAAAAAGCAATATTTTGTATGCCACAATTAATTTGGGACCTATTAGCACAAGTAGTATTTTTCAAAAGATTTAAAGGGCATTCAATAATTGATTTTCCCACTATTATAAATACATTGAGGCACTAAAACACTTGCGAAAATTGTGGGTTGCAATTTTCGAAATGCCTAGGGAATATTTGAAACCTACTGATAATTTTTATCTCCCGGTTTGCAACATTTTTAATTCCATTTTAAAACTAAATTGAATCACAAGGGAAAATGAATTAGGTTTTGATTTCAACAGTGATCATACTTGGATTAACAAAAGCCTTAACTTAATCTTGTCCATCACTGTAGCTTAATTACAATGATTACTGTAGCACTTAATCCAGAATGTCATGGTGCCGTTAGTTTTTCTTTCCTTAAAGCATAATCAAACTTTTTGAAGCCCAGAGAGACCTCAATGCAGGTCTTCCCAAGAGGGAAGTTGCTGCCCGTCAGTTGTTTGATTTGTTCAAATCAAAACGGCGTAACAGTGGCTCTCATAATAGCATAAAAATTTATAAGTACAATTGCATGAAAATGAAATTATGTTGGTAATTAAATAAACATGAAAAAATGGAGTAGCTATTTTTCACATCACTGTTGGGCAGAAAATGACAGAAAACTACTAAACGTTATTAAGGGAGACTCTCAAAATTAAAGCAACGTTGGCCAGGATTAATTTTAGAGTCAACGTCATAAAAAAACTCATTAACATGTTAAATGATTAGACCAATTAACATGCTTAATAACATAATTAGGGAATTCCAATTTTCTGCTTTAAAACGGTACAAATAAAACATAATATCTTACTAAGCATAAAATGCGTTGAAAAAATAAAATTTTGGAAAATATAGCCTGAATCGCTATTTTGGGCCCAATTCCCATGGTAGAGAAACAGCCAGGCCATCAGTTTTATTTATTTATTTATTTATTTTGTTTTCGGCCAACGGCCCAGCCCGACGCGCCGCCCTTCCTCCTCTAACCCTAAGTTCCCAAATAGGGAGTTCATCCTCATTTCGTTATTTCCACCAGACGCGACACCTCACGGCGGGAGCTCTTATGTGCCGCTCTTTCAGGCAACTAGTCGGGTAATCGCAGAGGGGGGAGTCTACTTGGGCCGGCCCATCCAGGTGCGCAGCGGAGCTAGGCTAAAAAACGTTATCAATATATAGGATTGGAACCTGCAACGACGCGTTGATGCGCTGTGGGGAATGCCATCACGATAGAAGTGCTCTTGCAGCAGGTATGAAGCATGATACTAAAGGAACTATGGGAGTATCAAACTTAAAACTTAAAATTCTAGAAACCATCACAAAATATTCTTTACACTTACGAACAATTTTTGAAATGTTCTAAAATCGTGAACTAATTTTGTAATTCCCACTCTTTTTCGTAAACTTGAATAATTTTTAATTTGTGAACAATATTTGAAAATTGGAACAAATTTTTGACAGAATCAATTTTTAAAAGCACCGACATTTTTAAAATTTCAAGATTTTTTTTGAAATGGAGAACAATTTTCAAATTTGCAAAAATGAGGAATTGCAAATATTTTTTGAATCCGCGAACAAAGTTTGAAAACAGGACAATTTTGAAAACATTGAACATTTTTTTGCAAAAGTTCGAACAAGTTTTAAACTTTGCAAAGTTTTTGAAAAGTCCAAACATTTTTTGGAAATGCAGAAAGAATTATGAATAGTTTGTATTTGTGAACAAAATTTGAGAACTAGAACAAGTTTTTGAAAGAAAGAAATTTAGATAGCACGGACATTTTTGAAAATTGAAGATAAAAGTTTTGGAAAATCTCGAACAACTTTGGAAATGCAAACATTTTTTGAATACATGAACATTTTTTCAGAAAACCAGAACATGTTTCGAAAAGTTTGAACATAATTTTCAAAATGCAAACAATTTTTAAAAGTTTGAACATTTTTGTTGAAAAACAAACATTTGTTAAGTGCTAACGAAATTTGAATATTTAAAAGATTTACTAGCAAATGTGCCCGTGCGTTGCAACTGGAGAAACAAATGCTTGCACGGTTTTTTTTTTGAATGCTTGCATGCTCCTAACGATCCATCCATGTTGTCACTTCTAATCTCGTCTGTTGTCGCCAATGGTGGATATGATATCCACCTATTCAACTTGATGCATGCATAGGCGGGAGCGAACAGCGATTATCCCGAAGTAGATGACAATGTAGTTAAATAGCTCAATAGATAATTAAGTAATATGGATAATGTTAGTGGAACTTTTAATTAGTGAAGGAAATCAAGGCCCTAGACTGGATGATAACCTTGTTCGCATTTTTTTGTCAAAATACTTGAGTTTGTAGTTATTATATATTTGATCTTTTTGTGGGAAACTAGGTGTGTTGTCTCAATAATATGAATAAAAAAACCACCTATAAATCATATGAAAAGTCAATAATCAGTGTGTATATATTTACTCAAGAAATCGTATGAGAATTAACATATCATAATATAATTCTATGTTTAGTTAGTACGATATGACGAAATCAAGTACCGTTCGGTGATAGATCCTTCATCGTTGGTTCCAATCGTTCATCATGTCTCGTGAATTTAATCAGGGCATGTCTCACGATCCTCTTTCTCATTGGTTAATGCTGGATTTTGCTATGAGGCCTTTGACCCAAAGCTCATCCAAAAATCTGAAATTCTCATGGCCCATGTGTGTGGTGTGGTTGGGACTAAATTTAGTCCCACATTGCTAGTGGACAGAGAGCAACACCTCTTTAGAAGGTGAGCTTTTCTAGCACTTGTAAGAGAGTGAGAAGAGAAGATGTCCTCACGCACTCCTCCTCTTCGCTCGCCTCGCCACGCCACGCCACGCCACGCCACGCCTCGTCACGATGGGTCTAGCCCACGTCTCTCCACCGCCGCTATATATACGTCAGGTCCCTGTCAACCCTAGCCGTCGACACAACATATGGTTTCACATCGTTTCTCCGTCATCTAGGTCTTCTCCATCCCTCCTTCCGGCGTGCACCGCGAGAAGGGACAGCAGGCCTCCGAAACCCCATCTCTTGTGATCCTGTATGGGAGAGGGGCGATCAAGTTTTTGGGGAGCGCTTTTGCGCGACTGCTGGCAGCGACAACTTCCCGGACGACGACTTCTTCCCCAACTTCGCCAACCTCTTCATCAACGACATGGACGACAACGGCAACGCTGGTGGTCCTGCTCCCGCTGCACCGTATGTAATCTTGTCATCTCTATTTCAGATCATGCTGGAATTCCTTTGTCTAATCTGTGCCGTAGATTCGTTCTATGCGGTTACTATGCTGGTTTGCATGATAAGTTTAGTCTATGCTTTTGCTGTCGTGATCTATTTTCTGTTTATTCGGGATTAAAGTTTGTGGTAGTTTGCTTATATACTCAACAATCCAAAAACCTGATTATAGACAATTTACTCCAAGTGGTTTTGCTGCGCATCTAAAGCCGCCCATCTTCAAGGGGGCGCAATATAAGAGGTGGCGCACGAGAGCAGTCTACTGGTTTCAGACCATGTACTGCTATGATGCCACTAAGGGTAAGCCGAGGGCGATCTTACTCCTGCACAGCAGGAAGCTTTTGAGAAGATCGATACCCTCTTGAAGGCTGCCCTTCTGAGTGTTCTTGATGATTCCATTGTGGATTCATATATGTCGTTTGACAATGGCAAGGACATGTGGGCTGCGCTCGAGGCCAAGTTTGGAGCCTCGGACGCTGGCAGCGAGTTATACGTCATGGAGCAATTCTATGATTACAAGATGACCGATGAGCGCCCTGTGGTTTAACAAGCTCATGAGATACAATCACTCACGAAGGAACTTGAGTACTTCAAGTGTGTGTTACCGGACAAGTTTGTGGCCGGAGGCATCATTGCCAAGCTTCCACCTTCGTGGAACAGTTTTGCTACCTCTCTGAAACACAAGAGACAGGAGTTTTCCTTTTCGGATCTCATTGGGACTCTTGATGTTGAAGAAAAGGCAAGAGCAAAAGACACACGTGCTCGAGTGGTTGAGGGAGCTTCTAGTGCCCATGTGGTGCAGAAGAACTTCCATCTCAACAAGCCCCAGAACAACAAGAACAAAACTCAGAGTAAAGACAAGTTTGTTGCAAAGAACAAGCCGTTTCAATCTACCAACTTCAAGAAGAACTCTCATAAGAAGGGGAAGGGACTATGCCATGTCTGCGGTGACCCCAATCACTGGGCTCCGAGATGTCCTAACCGCTATGAGGAGCGCGAACATGAGAAGAGCGGCAAGTCCGCTAATGTGGTCATCGGTGATACTGATATGAAGGATTCTGTGTACGGTATTTTCCCTACCATCCTTTCAGTTTGTCACTCTCCAGATTGGTAAATTGACACCAGTGCCAATGTACATGTTTGTGCTGATGCCTCTATGTTTTCTTCTTATCAGGTCACAGGGACTTCCCCCGTGCTGATGGGTAACGGGTCACATGCTACTGTTCGAGGGGTCGGTACGGTCGATCTGAAGTTTACTTCGGGGAAGATCGTGCGTCTGAAGAACGTTCATCATGTACCCTCCATCAATAAAAATCTCGTTAGCGGTTCCCGTTTGTGTCGAGATGGTTTTAAGTTGGTTTTCGAGTCCAATAAAGTTGTTATTTCTAAGTGTGGACAATTTGTTGGAAAAGGCTATGAGTGTGGAGGCTTGTTCCGCCTATCTTTGTCAGATATTTGCACTAAGTTATTAATCATGTCTGCCACGATAATGAGTCCAATATTTGGCATTCGAGACTTTTTCATATTAACTTTGGTTGCATGACGCGGCTAGCCAATATGAGTTTAATTCCGAAATTCACTACTGTCAAGGGCTCCAAGTGCCAAGTGTGTGTGCAAGCTAAGCAACCTCACAAGTCCCACAAGACTGCAGAGGCGAGAGACTTGGCACCACTAGAACTTGTACATTCTGATCTTTGTGAGATGAATGGCGTGTTGACAAAAGGTAGAAAGAAATACTTCATGACGTTGATTGATGACTCCACTAGATATTGTTATGTGTATCTTCTGAAATCGAAAGATGAGGCTTTAAACTTTTTCAAAAACTATAAAGCTGAAGCAGAGAACCAACTTGATCGGAAAATTAAACGGCTTAGGTCCGATCGTGGTGGAGAGTATTTTTCCAATGAATTTGATTCGTTTTGTGCGGAACATGGTATAATCCATGAGAGGACGCCTCCTTATTCACCTCAGTCAAATGGGGTGGCCGAAAGAAAGAATCGAACTCTAACTGATCTGGTTAACGCCATGTTAGACACATCGGGTCTCTCCAAGGCATGGTGGGGGGAGGCGCTAATGACTGCTTGTCATGTCCTAAACCGAGTTCCCACAAAGGATAAAACCATTACTCCATTTGAGGAATGGGAAAGGAAAAGGCCGAAACTCTCTTATTTATGTACTTGGGGTTGTTTGGCGAAAGTCAATATACCAATTCCCAAGAAGCGCAAGCTTGGACCGAAAACCGTGGATTGTGTTCTTCCTGGGCTATGCTTTTCATAGCATTGGCTATAGATTTTTGATAATAAAATCTGAGGTATCTGACATGCATGTTGGTACGATTATGGAGTCGAATGATGCGACTTTCTTTGATGACATATTTCCTATGAAGGATATGTCTAACTCATCAAATCAGGAGATACCTGATCTATCTACTCAGGAAGTTTCTATAACTCCTGAACCCACCATTGCAATGGAACACGTTGAGAATCCTGAGGAGGGTGACAATGAAACTCCTATACGGAGTAAGAGACGAAGGACTACAAAGTCCTTTGGTGATGATTTCATTGTGTACCTCGTGGATGACACACCCAAGACCCTTTCAGAAGCCTATGCATCTTCTGATGCTGACTACTGGAAGGAAGCTGTCCGTAGCGAGATGGATTCCATCCTAGCTAATGGAACTTGGGAAGTCACTGATCGTCCTTATGGGTGCAAACCTTTAGGATGTAAGTGGGTGTCAAGAAAAAGCTTAGGCCTGATGGTACAATTGAAAAATACAAGGCGCGGCTTCTGGCCAAGGGTTATACCTAGAAAAAAGGCGAAGACTTCTTTGATACTTACTCACCTGTGGCTAGACTTACCACTATTCGGGTGCTACTGTCGTTGGCTGCCTCACATGGTCTTCTCGTTCATCAAATGGACGTTAAGACGGCTTTCCTCAATGGAGAGTTGGACGAGGAAATTTACATGGATCATCCCGATGGGTATGTAGTACCTGGTCATGAAGGAAAGGTGTGCAAGTTATTGAAGTCTTTGTATGGCCTTAAACAAGCTCCTAAGCAGTGGCATGAGAAGTTCGAAAGAACATTAACTGCTGCAGGATTTGTCGTTAATGCGGCTGACAAGTGTGTATACTATCGCCATGGTGGGGGCGAAGGAGTTATTCTCTGTCTGTATGTCGATGACATATTGATCTTTGAAACCAACCTTGATTTAATCAAGGAAGTTAAGGATTTCTTATCTCGCTGTTTTGAGATGAAGGACCTTGGTGTGGCTGACGTTATACTAAACATCAAGCTGCTGAGAGATGAGAATGGTGGGATTACACTTCTTCAATCTCACTATGTGGAAAAGGTTTTGAGTTCTTTTGGGTATAGCGACTGCAAGCCCTCTCCTACTCCTTATGATGCTAGTGTGTTGCTTTGAAAGAATCGACGGATTGCTAGAGATCAACTGAGATATTCTCAGATTATTGGCTCGCTTATGTACTTGGCGAGTGCCACGAGGCCTGACATCTCGTTTGTGTTGGAAATATGCCCTAAAGGCAATAATAAATTAGTTATTATCATATTTCCTTGTTCATGATAATCGTTTATTATCCATGCTATAATTGTATTGATCGGAGACTTAAATGCATGTGTGGATACATAGACAAAAACATGTCCCTAGTATGCCTCTAGTAGACTAGCTCGTTGATCAAAAGATGGTTAAGGTTTCCTAGCCATGGACATGAGATGTCATTTGATAACGGGATCACATCATTAGGAGAATGATGTGGTGGACAAGACCCAAACTACAAACATAGCATATGATCGTGTCAGTTTATTGCTACTGTTTTCTGCATGTCAAGTATATGTTCCTATGACCATGAGATCATGCAACTCACGGATATCGGAGGAGTGCCTTGTGTGTATCAAACATCGCAACGTAACTGGGTGACTGTAAAGGTGCTCTACAGGTATCTTCGAGGGTGTCTGTTGAGTTGGCATGGATCGAGACTCAGATTTGTTACTCCGTGTGACGGAGAGGTATCTCAGGGCCCACTCGGTAATACAACATCACAATGAGCCTTGCAAGCAATGTGACTAATTGTTAGTTGCGGGATCTTGTATTACGGAACGAGCAAAGAGACTTGCCAGTAACGAGGTTGAACTAGGTATGGAGATACGGACGATCGAATCTCGGGCAAGTAACATACCGAAGAACAAAGGGAACATCGTACGGGATTAACTGAATCCTTGACATAGAGGTTCGACCGATAAAGATCTCCGTAGAATATGTAGGAACCAATGTGGACGTCCAGGTCCCGCCATTGGTTATTGACCGCAGAGGTGTCTCGGTCATGTCTACATAGTTCTCGAACCAGCAGGGTCTGCACACTTAAGGTTCGGTGACGTTTCGGTAGTGTAGAGTTATGTATGGTGGTGACCGAAGTTTGTTCGGAGTCCCGGATGAAATCCCGGACATCACAAGGAGCTCCAGAATGGTCCGGAGGTAAAGATTCATATATAGGAAGTCCCAGTTTGGTTTCCGGACAAGTTTCGGGCTCATCGGTAGTGTACGGGGAGTGCCGGTAGTGTACGGGGAGGCCTCCGGGAGGGGTATTTCGACCCCAAGAGGTCCATGGGCTGTGGGAGAATAATAACCAGCCCTTAGTGGGCTGGGAAAACATCCACAAAGGCCCATGGCGCAGGAGAGAAAGTCTTAAAGCAAAAAGTGGAAAATCAGCCAATAGGAGGCAATCCTACTCCAACTAGGATTGGAGGTGAAGTAGGATTGCTTCCCACCTCCTATTTCGGCCAACCCAAAGGCCTTGGCTGCCTCTCCTCTCCTATTCTCCTATATATACTAGTGGATTGGGTGGTTTTTGGACAGAATTTCCGGCCACGTGCTACCCGTTCCACCGGTGCATAGTTTCTCCTCTAGATCGTAGTTCCGCAGTGCTTAGGCGAAGCCCTGCCGGAATTGCTCCACCACCATCACCGGAGCACCGTCACGCTGCCGGTGAAATCTCTCTCCTCTCCACCTCCTCTTGCTGGATCAAGACGGTGGAGATCGTCATCAAGCTGCACGTGTGCTGAACGCGGAGGTGCCGTCTGTTCGGCGCTAGATCGGAAGAACCGTGATCGAGATCGCGAGATGGTTCGTGATGAGATCGCAGGACGGATCGTGATGAGTTCGCGGGACAGATCGTGATCAAGATCGTGAGACGGACCATGATGAGATCGCAGGACGGATCGTGATGGGATCGCGGGACGGATCGTGATGAGATCGCGGGACGCTCGGCGATTTGGATCGCGAACATGTTCGACTACACCAACCGCGTTTCTTAACGCTTCCCGCTTAGCGATCTACAAGGGTACGTAGATCCACTCTCCCTCTCGTAGATGCTCATCACCATGGATAGGTTTGCATCTGCGTAGGAAAATTTTTGTTTCCCATGCGACGTTCCCCAACAGTGGCATCATGAGCTAGGTTGATGGTTCGATGAGATCTCGAGTAGAACACAAAAGGTTTGTGGGCGTTGATGCTTAGATTGCTTCCTCCCTTGGTCAGATTTTTGTTCAGCGGGATTGTAAGTTGAAGCGGCCCGGACCAACATTACTCGTACACTTACGAGAGACCGGTTCCCTCGACGCAACTTGTTGCTTACATGGCTTGCGGGTGACAGTTTCTCTTACTTTAGTTGGATCGGATCCGACAAAGGCGGTCCTTGAGAAGGTTGAAAAGCAATCTATGTATCACCGTTGTGGTTTATGCGTAGGTGAGAATCGTTCTTCCTAGATACCCGTAGCAGCCACATAAAACTTGCAACAACAATTAGAGGACGTCTAACTTGTTTTTGCAGGGTATGTTGTGATATGATATGGCCAATTACATGATGTGATATATGTGATGTATGAGATGATCATGTGATGTATAGATTATCACGACTTGCATGTCGATGAGTACGGCAACCGACAGGAGCCATAGGGTTGTCTTTAATTATTGTATGACCTACGTGTCAATCATTAAGCGCTATGTAATGCTTTACTTTATCGCTACGGTAGCAATAGTAGTAGAAGCATGCAGGGCGTGACAACCCCGATGGCGACACGTTGATGGAGATCAAGATGATGGAGATCATGGTGTCATGCCGGTGACGATGGAGATCATGCCGGTACTTTCTAGATGGAGATCAAAAGCACAAGTTCATGGCCATATCATGTCACTTACGGTTTGCATGTGATGTTAATCCTTTTTATGCACCTTGTTTTGCTTAGGACGATAGTAGCATTATAAGGTGATCCCTCACTTAATTTCAAGATAAATTGTGTTCTCCCCGAGTGTGCACCGTTGCGAAAGTTCGTCGTGTTGAGACACCACGTGATGATCGGGTGTGATAGACTCTACGTTCACATACAACGGGTGCAAGCCAGATTTGCACGTGCAGAACACTCGGGTTAAACTTGACGAGCCTAGCATGTAAAGACATGGCCTCGGAACACAAGAGACCGAAAGGTCGAACATGAGTCATATAGTAGATATGATCAACATGATGATGTTCACCATTGTAGCCACCTCAACTCACGTGATGATCGGACTTGAGTTGGTGAATTTGGATCATGTATCACTCGAATGATCAGAGGGATGTCAACTTGAGTGGGAGTTCTTAAGTAATATGATTAATTGAACTCATTATCATGAACATAGTCAAAGTGTCTTTGCAAATTATGTTGTAGATTACTAGCTCACGCTGTAGCTCCCTTGTATTTTTTATATGTTCCTAGAGAAATAGAATTGAAAGATGATGGTAGTAATATTGCGGACTGGGTCCGTCATCTGAGGATTGTCCTCATTGCTGCACAGAAGGCTTATGTCCTTAATGCACCGCTCGGTGCGCCAACCCCTCTAGCTTCGTCTGTAGATGTTGTGAACATCTGACAGGCACGTTCTGATGACTACTTGATAGTTTAGTGCGTCATGCATTACGGCTTAGAATTGAGGCTCCAAAAACGTTTTGAACGTCACGGAACATATGAGATGTTCCTAAGAGCTGAAATTAGGATCTCAGGCTCATGCCCGTGTTGCGAGATATGAGATCTCCAACAAGATTCTTTGCTTGCAAGATGAAAGAGAAGAGCTCAATCGTTAAGCATGTACTCAGATTGTCTGGGTGCTACAATCGCTTCAATCAAGTGGGAGTTGATCTTCCAGATAAGATAGTGATTGACATAGTTCTCCAAGTCACTGTCACTAAGCTACTAGAACTTAGTGATGAACTATAAATTGCCAGGGATAGAAATAATGATTCCTGAGCTGTTCGCGATGTTTTGACACCGCGAAGGTAGAAATCAAGAAGGAGCGTCAAGTGTTGATGGTTAACCAAACCACTAGTTTCGAGAAGGGCAAGAGCAAGGAGGGAAGCTTCATGGATAGCAAGTCAGTTGCTGCTCCAGTGAAGCAACCCAAAGTTGAACTCAAACCCAAGACTAAGTGCTTCTGTTATGAGGTGAACGGTCGCTGAAGCGGAACAACCCTAGATACTTGGTAGATAAGAAGGCTGGCAACATCGACAGAAGTATATTTGATATACGAGTTATTGATGTGTACCTTGCTAGTACTCCTAGTAGCACCTGGGTATTGGATACCGGTTCGGTTGCTAAATGTTAGTAACTCGAAATAAAAGCTATAGAATAAACGGAGAACTAGATAAGGGTGAGGTGACGATATGTGTTGGGAGTGTTTCCAAGGTTGATGTGATCAACATCGCACGCTCTCTCTACCTTCAGGATTAGTGACGAACCTGAATAAATGTTATTTGGTGTTTTGCGTTGAGCATGGACATGATTAGATCATGTTTGTTGCAATACGGTTATTCATTTGAATTAGAGAATAATGGTTATTCTATTTGCATGAATAATACCTTCAATGGTCATGCACCCAGTGAGAATGGTTTGTTGAAATCTTGATTATAGTTATACACATGTTCATAACATTGATGTCAAAAGATACAAAGTTAATAATGATAGTACCACATATTTGTGGCACTGCCGCAGAATGTCATATTGGTATAAAGCGCATGAAGAAACTCCATGCTGATGGATCTTTAGACTCATTCGATTTCGAATCGGTTGAGACATGCGAACCATGCCTCTTGGGCAAGATGACTAAAGGACCCCGTTGGATGGAGCGGGCAAGTGATTCATTGGAAATGATACATGTTGATGTATGCAATCCAGTGAGTCTTGTAGCGTGCAGTGGATATCGTTATTTTCTTACCTTCACTGATGATTTGAGTAAATATAGTGTATATTTACTTAATGAAACACAAGTCTGAATCGTTTGAAAGGTTCAAGCAAATTCAGAGTGAAGTTTAAGATCATCGTGACAAGAAGATAAAAATAACTGCGATATGATCGTGGAGGTGAATATCTGAGTTACGAGTTTGGCATACAACTTAAGACAATGTGAAATTTGTTTCACAACTAATGCCACCTGGAACACCATAGTGTGATGGTGTGTCCGAACATCATAGTCATGCTCTATTGATATAGTGCATACTGTGATGTCTCTTATCGTTTTACTACTATAATTTTTGGGGTTATGCATTAGAGACAACTACATTCATTTTAAATAGGGCATCATCTAAATCCGTTGAGATGACACCGTATGAATTATGGTTTGATAGAAACCTAAGCTGTCATTTCTTAATATTTGGGGCTGTGACACTTGTGTGGAAAATGTTTTCACCTAATGAGGTCGAACCCAAGGCGGACAAATGCATCTTCATAGAATACCCTAAGATCAGTTGGGTGAACCTTCAATCTCAGATCCTAGTGCAAAGTGTTTGTTGTTTAAACGGATCCTTTCTCGAGGAAATGTTTCTCGTGAAAGAATTGAGTGGGAGGAAGATAGAACTTGATGAGGTTGTTAAACCTTTGTTCAACCAGAGAGTAGCGCAACGCAGAAAGATGTTTCTATGAAGCCTACGTTAGTTGAATAGGAAGTTAATGATGATGATCATGAAGCTTCAGGATCATGTTACTATTGAACTTCGTAGGTCGACAAGGATGTGTACTGCTCCTAAGTGGTACGACAACTCTATCTTGGAGATCATGTTGTTGGACAACGATGAACCAACGAGCTATGGAGAAGTGATGATGGGCCCGGATTCCGACAAATGGTTGAAGGCCATGAAATCTGAGATAGGATCCATGTATGAAAACCAAGTGTAGACTTTGGTAGACTTGCTCGTTGGACGGCAGGTCGTTGAGTACAAATGGATCTTTAAAATGAAGACAGGCACTGATGGTGAATGTCACTATTTGTAAAGCTCGACTTGTTGCAAAGATGTTTGTGACAAGTTCAAGGAGTTGACTACGATGAGACTTTCTCACTCGTAGTGGTGCTAAAGTCTGTTGGAATTATGTTAGCAGTTGCTGTGTTTTCAATTATGAAATCTGGCAGATGGATGTCAAAACATCGTTTCTTAACTGTTTACTTGAGGAAAGGTTGTATGTGATACAACCGGATGGTTTTGTTAATCCTAAGGATGCTAAAAGGTGTGCAAGCTTTAGTGATCCTTCTATGCACTGAAGCAAGCATCTCGGAGTTGGAATATACGCTTTGATGAGGTGATCAAAGTTTTAATGTTTATACAAGGTTTACGAGACACTTGTATTTACAATAAAGTGAGTGGGAGCACTATATAATTTCTGATAAGTATATGTGGATGACATATTGTTGATCGGAAATAATGTAGGATTTCTGGGAAGCATAAATGGTTGTTTGAAAAGTGATTTTCCAAAGGAAGACCTGGATAAAGCTACCTAATTGTTGAGCATCAAGATCTATAGAGATAGATCAAGATACTTGATGAGACTTTCAATGAGCACGTACATTGACAAGATTTTGAAAGAGTTCAAAATGGATCAGTCAGAGAAAGAGTTCTCGCCTGATTTGTAAGGTATCAAATTGAGTATGACTCAATGCCCAGTGACTGCAGAAGATAGAAAAAAGATGAGTGTCATCACCTATGCTTCAGCCATAGGCTCTATCATGTATGCAATGCTGTGCACAAGACCCGATGTCAGCCTTGCCATAAGTATGGCTGGAAGGTTTCAAAGTGATCCTGGAATGGAGCACTGGACAGCGGTCAAGATTGTCCTTAGTAACTAAAAGACTAAGGAGATGTTTCTCGATTATGGAGGTGATAAAGAGTTCGTCGTAAAGAGTTGCGTCGATGCAAGCTTTAACACCAATCTGGATGACTCGTAGAAACAATCTGGATACGTATAGTGGAGCAGACATTTGGAATAGTACCAAGTGGAGTGTGGTAGCAGTGTTTTCGGTTTGACATAGAAATTTGCAAAGTACACACGGATCTGAATATCGCAGACCCGTTGACTATAAGACCTCTCTCACATGCAAAGCATTATCAAGCCCCAGAACTCATTGGGTGTTAGATTCATAACAATGCGAATCACATGGTGATGTGAACTAGATTATTAACTCTAGTGCAAGTGGGAGACTGTTCGAAATATGCCCTAGAGGCAATAATAAATTAGTTATTATCATATTTCCTTGTTCATGATAATCGTTTATTATCCATGCTATAATTGTATTGATCGGAGACTTAAATGCATGTGTGGATACATAGACAAAAACATGTCCCTAGTATGCCTCTAGTAGACTAGCTCGTTGATCAAAAGATGGTTAAGGTTTCCTAGCCATGGACATGAGATGTCATTTGATAACAAGATCACATCATTAGGAGAATGATGTGGTGGACAAGACCCAAACTACAAACATAGCATATGATCATGTCAGTTTATTGCTACTGTTTTCTGCATGTCAAGTATATGTTCCTATGACCATGAGATCATGCAACTCACGGATATCGGAGGAGTGCCTTGTGTGTATCAAACGTCGCAACGTAACTGGGTGACTATAAAGGTGCTCTACAGGTATCTCCGAGGGTGTCTGTTGAGTTGGCATGGATCAAGACTAGGATTTGTTACTCCGTGTGACGGAGAGGTATCTCAGGGCCCACTCGGTAATACAACATCACAATGAGCCTTGCAAGCAATGTGACTAATTGTTAGTTGCGGGATCTTGTATTACGGAACGAGTAAAGAGACTTGCCAGTAACGAGGTTGAACTAGGTATGGAGATACGGACGATCGAATCTCGGGCAAGTAACATACCGAAGAACAAAGGGAACATCGTACGGGATTAACTGAATCCTTGACCTAGAGGTTCTACCGATAAAGATCTTCGTAGAATATGTAGGAACCAATGTGGATGTCCAGGTCCCGCCATTGGTTATTGACCGTAGAGGTGTCTCGGTCATGTCTACATAGTTCTCGAACCTGCAGGGTCTGCACACTTAAGGTTCGATGACGTTTCGGTAGTGTAGAGTTATGTATGGTAGTGACCGAAGTTTGTTCGGAGTCCCGGATGAAATCCCGGACGTCACAAGGAGCTCCGGAATGGTCCGTAGGTAAAGATTCATATATAGGAAGTCCCAGTTTGGTTTCCGGAAAAGTTTCGGGCTCATCGGTAGTATACCGGGAGTGCTGGTAGTGTACCGGGAGGCCTCCGGGAGGGGTATTTCGACCCCAAGAGGTCCATGGGCTGTGGGAGAATAATAACCAGCCCTTAGTGGGCTGGGAAAACATCCACAAAGGCCCATGGCGCAGGAGAGAAAGTCCTAAAGCAAAAAGTGGAAAATCAGCCAATAGGAGGCAATCCTACTCCAACTAGGATTGGAGGTGAAGTAGGATTGCTTCCCACCTCCTATTTCGGCCGACCCAAAGGCCTTGGCTGCCTCTCCTCTCCTCTCCTCCTATATATACTAGTGGATTGGGTGGTTTTTTGACAGAATTTCCGGCCACGTGCTACCCGTTCCACCGGTGCATAGTTTCTCCTCTAGATTGTAGTTCCGCAGTGCTTAGGCGAAGCCCTGCCGGAATTGCTCCACCACCATCACCGGAGCGCCGTCACGCTGCCGGTGAACTCTCTCTCCTCTCCACCTCCTCTTGCTGGATCAAGACGGTGGAGATCGTCATCAAGCTGCACGTGTGCTGAACGCGGAGGTGCCGTCCGTTCGGCGCTAGATCGGAAGAACCGTGATCGAGATCGCGAGACGGTTCGTGATGAGATCGCGGGACGGATCGTGATGAGTTCGCGGGACAGATCGTGATCAAGATCGTGAGACGGACCGTGGTGAGATCGCGGGACGGATCGTGATGGGATCGCGGGACGGATCGTGATGAGATCGTGGGACGCTCGGCGATTTGGATCGTGAAGATGTTTGACTACACCAACCGCGTTTCTTAACGCTTCCCACTTAGCGATCTACAAGGGTACGTAGATCCACTCTCCCTCTTGTAGATGCTCATCACCATGGATAGGTTTGCGTGTGCGTAGGAAATTTTTTGTTTCCCATGCGACGTTCCCCAACAGTTTGCTATGAGCAAACTAAGCAGGTTTGTATCAAAACCAGAAGATGATCATTGGAATGCGCTTGAGAGAGTTATGCGCTATTTGAAAGGCACCGCGAGCTATGGGATTCACTACACCGGGTACCCAAGGGTACTGGAGGTTTATAGTGACTCAAACTGGATATCTGATGCTGATGAGATTAAAGCCACAGGTGGTTATGTTTTTACACTTGGTGGTGGTGCTGTTTCCTGGAAGTCTTGCAAGCAGATCATCTTAACGAGGTCAACTATGGAAGCAGAACTCACAACATTAGACACAGCTACTGTTGAAGCAGATTGGCTTCGTCAGCTCTTGATGGACTTACCTGTGGTTGAAAAACCAATACCCGCTATCCTGATGAACTGTGATAATCAAACTGTGATCATAAAGATAAACAGTTCTAAGGATAATATGAAGTCCTCAAGGCATGTGAAGAGGAGATTGAAATCTGTCAAAAAAATGAAGAACCCCGGAGTTATTGCGTTGGATTATATCCAAACGTCTAAAAACTTGGCAGATCCCTTCACAAAGGGTTTATCACGTAATGTGATAGAAAATGCATCGATGGAGATGGGTTTGAGACCCACCGTATGAGTTGTCCATAGTGGTAACCTACTCTATGTGATCAGAGATCCCGTGAAGTAGAACTGGGAGACAAGTTGTTGGACAGCTAGAAGGAGAGTATCCCTATACTTGCTATCCCACTCCGCGAAGATGCAATACTCTCATAATATGCATGGCAGGTTGATACCTATCTTAATATGTTCCAAGTGGCTTATTTGGGTAAGCAGAGATGTTGTCCTGCAGGACATCTCCTGAGGAACACACCTATATGAATTTGACTGTAAACGTCGCAATCTATGAGAATTGGATGTTCTCTAATAAATTCACGAAAGGCCTTGGAGTATGACGTATACGCTCCACCCGTGGGGAAGCCTTGCGGTAGCCTAGTATCGGTCAAGGATTTGTGTAAAACTAGACTCGCAGAAAACTTGTAGTTCAAGGCATAGTCCACTATTCAAGTTGTGATCTAGTGTAGCATAAATTTCTAAATGGAAGTTCAACTTAACAGTCTCCATCAACAACTGGTATATAAAGAATGTTTTGGAACTAAGCAATGATGAGATGTGCCAATGAGACTTTGTGGGGGATTGCTGGATTTTGCTATGAGGCCTTTGGCCCAAAGCCCATCCAAAAATCTGAAATTCTCATGGCCCATGTGTGTGGTGTGGTTGGGACTAAAGTTTAGTCCCACATTGCTAGTGGAGAGAGAGCAACACCTCTTTATAAGGTGAGCTTTTCTAGCACTTGTAAGAGAGTGAGAAGAGAAGAGGTCCTCGCGCACTCCTCCTCCTCGCCCGCCTCGCCACGCCACGCCACGCCACGCCACGATGGGTCTAGCCCACGTCTCTCCACCACCGCGCATATATATACGTGAGGTCCCTGTCAACCCTAGCCATCGACACAACATATGTTTTCGCATCGTTGCGCCGCCATCTAGGTCTTTTCCATCCCTCCTTCCGGCGTGCACCGCGAGAAGGGACAGCAGGCCTCCGAAACCCCGTCTCTTGTGATCCTGTACGGGAGAGGGGCGATCAGGTTTTGGGGGAGCGCTTTTGCGCGACTGCTGGCAGCGACAACTTCCTGGACGACGACTTCTTCCCCGACTTCGCCAACCTCTTCATCAACGACATGGACGACAACGGCAACGCTGGTGGTCCTGCTCCCGTTGCACCGTATGTAATCTTGTCATCTCTATTTCAGATCATGCTGGAATTCCTTTGTCTAATCTGTGTCGTAGATTCGTTCTATGCGGTTACTATGCTGGTTTGCATGATAAGTTTAGTCTATGCTTTTGCTGTCGTGATCTATTTTCTGTTTATTCGGATTAAACTTTGTGATAGTTTGCTTATATACTCAACAGTTAATTCACTCATTTAATCAAGGGGCCACTCAAGGGAGTGTTGGATGACAAGAGAAATATGCACCTGCACGTAATAGCTAGTAATAATTACTATCTCAGATGTACTGCTGCAGCTAAAGCTGAACCCATGGCACACCGCATCCACATGCGAACAAAATCAGACAGTCAGGCACAACACCACGTCCATGGGGATCACGGCCATGGCATGGCGCTGCAACCATGTGCGCCTCCAGGAGGACCGTCGCGGCCTCCTCCATGGTGCGCTTTCCTTCGGCTATGCCTTGTCGTCTTTCTAGTCCACAGATGGAATACTCGCTCCACGCATGAACCGTCATCAGGGAGCGCTATTGCGTTTGCAATGGCAGAGGATCTCGGCCACACATATAGTACAACATCCGCGCAAACTGCCGGCACGATGTGGGACACTGCTTCATCGCGGAGATGCCTCCTGGGCGTGACATTGCATGCGTCACGAACGCACTCCAGGAACCCGAGCGTTGCCCGGTGTAGGCTCCTCGTGGACCCTGACATCGAGGTACATGCGGCTATCGTCGACTGCATGGAACACAAGCGGCTGCCTTCGTGGGTGTGATGGTGTGCCATGATGGTACGCCGGCGCACGGGCTTGGGCCAAAGGAAGCAGCTGTGATTTGTTACTCTTTTATGAGCCTTGGGTTGGATCAGGTGAACATCATAGCATGTGAATGCTATATCGGATATCTGTCTGTGCATGTATGCACAACGGTTAGTTGGTCTAGTCACTAGCTCGCATTAGTCTAATGTATTGGTCCTAATAGTAGTCAGGCTACGTATCAAGGATGATATTGATGACGAAAAAAGACGAAGAAACAATCCATACTTTAATATTAGGTAAAGATAAAATTATGAAAATGAAAAAGCAAAGAAAAGTAAAAACATAAAAAGAAAAAACGAAAAAAGGTGAAAATAAAACTTGAAAAAACAGAAAAGGAAAACAAGGAAAATATAGAGAAGAAAAAAAATAAACAGTGAAAAGAAAAAGGAAAAAAGGAAAAAAGAAACAGAAAAAAGTGTTAGGAACGTACTAGAAGGTTCTCAAAACCGAAAAAAAACCGGCTGGGAACAACCGAGAAGGCTCCTGAAACCGGAATGATCGAAATTCTGGTTCGATCTGTGCGTCGCCCGGACAACTTGCCGCGGCGACCTGGGCTGAAAGTGTAATGGCATCTGAGCCGTCGGCTAGTTCCAGCTACGTACACAGCTGGAGCTGGTAAGCGTGCGTGACGTCATTGCGTGCTTGGGTGGGTGGGGAGAGGAAACAACCTGGTGAAGTCGTCGTGCGTGGTTGTTGCGCCTGAGTGTTATGATTAGGGCCCTTGGGTGGGGTGGGGGTGGGTAGGGGTGAGGAAACAACCTGGCGAAGCCGTCGTTGCGTGGTTGTTGCGCTTGAGTGTTATGATTAGGGCCCTTTTGATGGAATCTCTTCCCTCCCTAATCCCAAATTGCTTCCCTAACCCCACTTCCACTTCCACTTTCACTTCCACTTCCCTAACACTCCGCCTGCGCTGGCTCAACAGAGGCCTTCATCGGCGGCGGCGACGCGCGCATTCATCTTCGTCGTTCCCGTACGTCCTCTTCGTCGGAACAACGACGGTGTGAGGGAGAGACGGCGGCGCAGCGTCGTCAGCTGAGGTACCGAACCTTTTCTTTATTTTACTTCGTTGCAGTGCACAAGATCGGTTTTGGGGATTCAACGCGCTAGGGTTTTGGATTTGGGGATTTTTTTCCCAGGGATTGAGAATTTTGCAAAATTAGGATTTCCTTTATTTTTTTTCAATTGCCGCGTTGAATCACTTGCTTCTGATTGCTAATGTTTCTTACTACTGTCAGCAAGTAAACATTATTATCATTATTATTTTAATTCCGTAGCAAATACAAGTAAAACTTGATCATTAACATGCTAATTACACTGGCTGAGACTTAACACGATCTCATAATCAAAATTAGGACTCTATAAGATTATCAGATCAGCTTTGACACCATTGTTGGATATTAATTGACTTTAGATTAGACATCAACTTAACCTGATCATTACCTAGAGCACCTAATTAGTCATTAAACAGTTGATTGGAGATGAAGATGCCTCTGCCACAGCTGGTGCAGTCGAGGCAGAGGGCGCAGTCCATCTTCGGGTCAATTAGTCATTAACGTTAAGTTTCTGTTAGGATCAATTAACCCCTCTTTTCCTTATCCTAACAACCTTATCCATCTCCTCTGTTTGTCCAGGTCGAACCTGGGATCAACCAATACGCCCACCGTCTGCAAAGGGCGAATTTCGATCGATTGATGCGTGTGTGTCTACGGTGATTTTTTTAGACCGACCGATCGATCAATTGATTGTACTCGTGCGGAGGAAGAGATGGCCGATCTGTTCAGCACCATAATGGAGATCGTGGGGTTTGGGCTCAAGATCAATAGCGCGCTGGAGAACGCCAGACACAACGCGGAGGACTGCCGCAGGATCGGCGACCTCCTGCTCAGGCTGACCGCCATCGCCAAGCACCTGCAGGGGTCGCCCAAGATCATGGAGGACAACTTGGTGAGGGACACGGCGAAGGGCCTAAGGACGGCCCTGCAGCTCGCGTCAAAGCTTATCGCCGAGTGCAAGGGCAAGGGGTTTCTGGACCGTGCTTTAAACGCCAACGACATCGCCAAGAAGCTGCGCGAGGTCTGCCTCGATGTGCTGCTCAACATGAGCGCCGTGCTGCTTGCCAACGGTGCCTTGAACAACTCGGTGCTGGCTGAGCTTGAGGAAAATGTGGCTCAGCTCCGTGCCGACGTCACCTATACCAACTCAATGTTGGACACTATTCTGCAGATTGTTGCTGCACGGCCCGATGTTCATCTGCCAAAAGGGGTATTGTTGCCTTACCTTGCCACACCACAGCATCTTTATGTATGTATGTCACACTAGGCCTAGTGCCTCACTGATTATGCAGGATGATGCTAAAATCTATTTGTTTTGTTGTTAAATACAAAGCAGAGCACTAAATAAATACCACATTGTTTTATGTAAGCTTATCAGTCGTAATACTGTATATGAATTTGTTTAATTTTCTTTTCCTATTTCAGGTGGCAAAATTGGTGAAGGACTACCAGATCAGTTCTCCAAACAAAAGGGAGACAAAGAAAACAGATGTAGCTGGTTCTCAAAACAAAAACAAAAGTGGGGCAAACAAAACAGATGTTGGCAGGTAAGGTACCTGCAGAAGTACGCTCAATTAGCCTGCCATAGAGCTATCCAAATGTATATGTCCCTTTTATCTGTCTTGGTGGATTAGTATGCTCAATTACTTGGCATGCTCTATGCATTATCCAAACATGCCTCTTTTATCTATTTTTATGAATTTTGTTGGTTATAAATGTCGATGAGTTAACCTCATACCTTTACTTGTTGGTAAAGCATTTGATTTTGTTGCACGAAACTTGCAGGCCGGAAGTTAAGATTCAGAAAAATAAGAAACTAGGGGGTAGCACGGTGCTGCCACATGCTTCCTTACCAGATGGTAACGTCGCATCTTCCATGTTACTCTGACCATTACTTGCATCATGCTTTTTAATAAGAATGGATGAAATCAAACTTAAGAAGTGTCTTTTACAGTACCACTAGTACACATATGTGCTCTTACAGATATTACAGGTGTAATCTAAACTGTGACATGTATTTATTGTTCTTCTGGCAGGCTTAGCTGAGTCCGCTTCAGCGGCCAGTGTGGTTGGACAAGCCTCTAGTACTATTAGTACCAATAAGGTATTTCATATGCTTAAGTTTCATTTAAATCATTGTCATAGTTGGGCAACTCGATTTCATATAAAAGGATGCCTCAAGATATAATAACTGATCTATACCAGTAATTAAGCTGAACTTCTATAACATTAATTTCTTGTCAAGCAGAAAAGTTGTTTGTTTTTATGAGATGTTACATTGTGTCTTGATGATCTTCACTCTTACCTTTTTTTCTGTGATGAGAATTGGTGATCTTCATTTGTTCTGTAGGCAAGTAGCTCTATCTCCAAGTTGGTGGACGAGGCACAATCAGTGGGAGTTTCTGCAGCACCATTCCATCCGCAGAAAATAATCAGCATATCCAAGGAACCCGGAGAGACAGGCAGATATGAGGTACCTTTTGTTGCATCCAAACATGCATTCCAGAGAAATTGCAGCATACTGAAGTTGATAGTGAAATCTAAGTTGTTTAAAACAGCTGGTGGCCACGCCAATTGTTATACATGGCACGTCAAGGTACCATTTGTGAGTTGATTATTTGTGGCTGTTGCTTGCAGATATACCCCCATTCCTCTAAGACTAGCAAGCTGCTCGAGATCTACCCACAGCAGCTTCTCTTCCCCTTGGAGCCAAAAAACAAGAAAACTACTCGATGCCCAGTGACCCTAACCAACAAGACAGACCATTACGTTGGCATCTGGATTAAACCAATAAATAGGCAATTTACAAAAACAGAGATAATGGAGCCCCATTCGACTTTGGTTGTGTATGCGACAATGAAGATGCATGCACAACCTCCCAAAGACACGGTCAACTTTGAGGTGCTCATGATTATCGTACAGTCGAAGGGAGACCATGGAAAACTGGAGTCATCCATTGTTGGCAAGCGGAATATGGACAGTGGCTTTATGGTGCATGTTGAGAACCTTAAGGCAGAGGTGTATCGGGCAATGCTGACAGCTATCACTTGTGACCCAGCAAGCTGCCAGGTAATTATGACGTTGACCTGCATGATTCAAGCTACCCATGCCCATATGTATCCTATTAAGACTTGGGATATATATTCCATGTTCCTTCCCAAATCCCTGTGTTCCAATCAAAACAGCACTCTTCAATCGATGGGCCTAAGATAAAAAAATTAACGTTGTGTAGAATGTAGTAGATTGATCATTTAATTTCCTGCAGTGGTTAATTCTCTTAACTATTTGCATTATATTTACTGGTTTTACCAGATCATATCAAGATCAATAGAGAATATGACATTGGTGACATCCATTGATGCGCACCCCACTAAGACATGGTGAGTCATATTTATAGAATTATAGCCCATCCAGTGACGTAACTCTTATATTAGTTATTCCAAGATTTCCTCTTATTTGCACTTTAATATGCATCACAGGATTGTGACGGGTCATGAGGGAGGGAATTTTTCCATTTGGGACTACCAGAAGCAGGTATCATTACTGCTACTTTATAGCCAGCGTGTGTTTGCTAATGCATTGAAAATTAAGTTGGTGAAACTTAATCTGTTGATAGTGTGGCAGGAAACTGTGATAGAGGTGCAGGTCAATAAGGTGCCAGGCAAGGCTACACGCAAGATACGTGCCTGGTGTCAAATTTTTAAAGAGACGCCTCTCCCGCATTCGGTTTATTCAGCCAAATTTACCGCCAAAGGGAAATGGTTGGTAGTGGGGGATGGTCATGGATACATCTATGTCTATGATTACACCGCCGCTAAGCGGCACAAGGTCTTCAGAGCTCATGATCACAAATCTGTGAACTCTCTGGCTGCTCACCCAACAGAGCCATACCTTCTTTCATCGTCTGTTTTTGGTAGAAATATCGAGGTTTGGGACTGGAGCAAGAACTGGGAGAAAATTAAAAATTTCTACGTGAACCCTGAGAATCGATATTACGATGGTGTGCGCAGTGTCAAGTTTAATCCAAGGGACACTGACACTTTTGCTTGTGTTACCTCTGATGACGGAGTTAAGGTTTGTTATAGCCTCTTCCTTTCCTAAGTCCTCGTACGGTGTGCGTGTTGTAGTTAGTGAATAATCGACTAATTCAGTTATTTTGGTAGCTATTTGTATATTTGATGCTAAAAGATGTCTTCTTTGCATGAGATTTATAGGTCTGGAGCATGAAAACTTCCAGTCTTGAAACCACACTGAAGGGGCCATTCGTCAAGGCTGATTATTTCTTCACTCGCAGTCATGAGCACTTGATGGTTACTTTGAGATCTAACTCACACAACTCTGAGGTGAAAAATATTAAGCCTTGATGATTGTTTCCATAACAGGATTGATAATAGTTGTGTGCATATATAAGCCTCATAATTTGTGTGAAAATCAGATATGGGATTTGAAGACACGAGAAGTTGTTCACACTCTTAGCGTGAGTGGGCGCAAAACGACCTGGGTTGCTTGCCACCCAAAGCTTCCAATACTGGTTACAACGTTAGATGACGGGACTGTATGTTTGTGGGATGCCAGTACCTACAGGTAACTATAATGCTTCTGCTCAATATACTAGCTCTGTCCATCTCTTTTTTAAGATACACATGTATTCCATGATTCAAGCATACTATTTTTGACCAACAATCTGTTTAAAATTTTGAAGATTGCATTCATGTTATTACAACCTATAAAGATTACCCAGACCACCATGACTACAATGGCGTCATCTCATATCTTGGCACAAGTAGCTGTTCCGGTGGGTTGGTACCTGTAGTTGGTCCACAAGCAGTGTTTTAGCATTGCCTGCATTACTTGATTTCGGGTTTGTTCTTGGGGTTGCATGTAAGGTTTGGCCAGGCATTGCATCATTTAATCCAGTGACATGGAAGGTTTTTTATTTGTTCCTGAAAGCAACACATATAACTAACGCTGGTCTCCTAATTATATAGGCTTGAGAAAATGGTTCACATTACCAACAATCACTGTTGTGATTTGGTATTTGTCCCAGACATAAATGGCCTACCCAGGTACTTCTCAACTTCTTTTCTTTTTGTATTAGCATTTTTCATTTATCTATTAAAAAAATCTGAAATACACGTTTGGTGTGGCTTCTCTATAATAACTAAAAGGATATCCCGCCAATTGCCCCAGGATCTGTAGAAAGTACAGATTGACCAAAGAATGGAAAAAAAAGAAGCAATTGATGCTAGCGCTATTATTTTTAGAAATTTTATAAACCAAGCTCTATAATGAAACGTTGAATGTAAATGGTGGGTGCTTGAATGTTTCAAATGCTAATGCCACCTATAAAAATTGACGGAGTATTATACATGAAAACTTGGACAATCCCAAACATTGTGGGTGTGCAAGTAAAGACAGCAAACTGGCAAATGCTTGTATATTTTGTTGTGAAGTTATTACTAGTCTAGCTAAAAGAATTATGCCAATTTTGAGTCTAACGTTGAGAGGCACAAAATGGTTTCTCAAGTCAACTGTTGTTGCTCAGTTTGTTTTTTCTCTGTTATTATATGGTTAGGATTCTTTCCAATTTCACAATGCTAACCTCTAATTATCTAATCTGATTACATAGGCTTGCTATCGCATTTGAGACAATGATAGCAATCATGGAAGTTAATTTGCCAATTGCGAATACAAGCAATGCAAGTGGACTAATAACGGGAACTAAGGACCCCTCAAAAAAAAAAAACGGGAACTAACTAGGAACGGCCTCCCCGGGAGGCAACGGAGATTGGGATAATGTATTTGGGGAATTGATATTTTGTCTTGTGATTAATCTTGTAAAAATACTGTTGTGGATAAGAATAATTTTGTGAGCATTGTGATATTTTTCTGAATTTTATTGTATTTGTTATGAAATGTATCATTCAAACCTCAATTTTGAATTCAAATATCTTTGTCTGGTTCATGTTTGTTTTAGAACCATCTATCTTGTGTAAGTGAATACACCTAGTAGCGTATCTTTATATATGGATATAAAGATACCGAAGCAAAAGCGTGACGGCTTGGCCTATGCTGATGTGGCCAGCGTGCCTGTGCGAGTTGGCCGCGGGCAATGTGGCCGGCGTGCACCAGCGCGTGGCCGACTCCATGCCGCGATGGACTGCATTGTGAGGTCCCGAGAAACGTCGCAAGAGCACCAGGAGCGAGAGCAACCATACCATTAGAAACCAACTTTCCGCGTGCGACAAACTAAGTCTGCATTCCTGGACGACTGAACAAACTAAGTCAATACCCTACAATTAGCAAGTCCTGCATGCATTTTTGGACGACTGGACAAACTAAGTCAATACCCTGCAATTAACAAGCCCTGCATGTATTCCTGGACGACTGGACAAACTAAGTCAATACCCTGCAATTAGCAAGCCCTGCATGCATTCCTGGACGACTGGACAAACTAAGTCAATACCCTGCAATTAGCAAGTCCTGCATGCATTCCTGGACGACTGGACAAACTAAGTAAATACCCTGCAATTAGCAAGCCCTGCATGCATTCCTGGACGACTGGACAAACTAAGTCAATACCCTGCAATTAGCAAGCCCTGCATGCATTCCTGGACGACTGGACAAACTAAGTCAATACCCTGCAATTAACAAGCCCTGCATGTATTCCTGGACGACTGGACAAACTAAGTCAATACCCTGCAATTAGCAAGCCCTGCATGCATTCCTGGACGACTGGACAAACTAAGTCAATACCCTGCAATTAGCAAGTCCTGCATGCATTCCTGGACGACTGGACAAACTAAGTCAATACCCTGCAATTAACAAGCCCTGCATGTATTCCTGGACGACTGGACAAACTAAGTCAATACCCTGCAATTAGCAAGCCCTGCATGCATTCCTGGACGACTGGACAAACTAAGTCAATACCCTGCAATTAGCAAGCTCTGCATGCATTCCTGGACGACTGGACAAACTAAGTCAATACCTTGCAATTATCAAGCCCTGCATGCATTCCTAGACGACTGGACAAACTAAGTCAATACCCTGCAATTAACAAGCCCTGCATGCATTGCTGGACGACTGGACAAACTAAGTCAATACCGTGCAATTAGCAAGCCCTGCATGCATTCCTAGACGACTGGACAAACTAAGTCAATACCTTGCAATTAGCAAGCCCTGCATACATTCCTGGACGACTAGACAAACTAAGTCAATACCCTGCAATTAGCAAGAGCGAGAGCGGCCTAGTCATCAGAGCAGCAGGAGCGAGGGCGACCATGCCAACTTTCCGTACTGCTCGACCCAAGGTTAAAATCCTCAAAAATGATGTACCAAAAGCTTGTCTGAGATTATAGTCAATCTTTTAAAGGATGTATGAAACGGAAGAATTGGGGTGGAGATTTAATTGCCCAAGATATGACAACCAAAACAACACTTTGAGCTCAAGGCTGGTTGCTCGGCTGGCTGCTGACCCGAGCCCCCGAGAAGGCTGCCCACAACCTTCTTCACACGATCTAGGATGCGCCCGTGGACGTGCAGCATCCTAGATCTAGGATGCCACCATGAGGAGGAAGGCGGCTGCTCCATCTTGCCTATTTGGCTCTCCTTCGTCGGCAAGGTTAGCGTTGCCTAGCAAGGTAAAGTGACGAGGGATCCAAACGCTCCCTAGATAGCTACCTTGTTTGGTCTGCTATAGTCTGCTGGCGCGCGCTATGCTCTTGTTGAGGGTCCTCCTTTTCTAAAAATAAAAATAAAAAATTGCTCTTGTTGAGGGTCCTCCTTTTCTAAATAGAAAAAAAAATTGCTCTTGTTGAGGGTCCTCCTTTTCTTAAAAAAAAAATTGCTCTTGTTAAGGGTCCTCCTTTTCTTAAAAAAAAAACCGACGCCTCTCCGGCACCTCTCAACGCCTCCAGCTTGATCGATCATCAACACCACGTACACCAAGCTGGAACTGGAGAAACCAAGCAAGCTAGACATCCAGTGCTAATTGGTTGACAATCACACACCAATCCAATCCTATCAGTCTTTTAAGGGAATGATTGTGTAGTTGGTTTCTAAAATTTACTGGAGAGGTTAGAAATTTGATGGCTGTCATAGTTGCTGCTCTAGTTTGGAGTATATGGATAGCCAGAAATGTTGTCTCCAAAAACATGTTTCCTAGTGCTAATGGTTTTTCAACTGTCATGTTGGTTATCATCTGGATTGGTGTGCATAATAGCTACGGCTATGGGGAGTCATCTCCTGAAGTTGATCAAATGCTTCTGATAAGTTTGTCCTGAATGCACATGTTCGGCTAAATAAATAAATACAGTAGCATTTGCCTCTATGCATCCCTGTTGTCTGTAGTCGGCAGGAGCATATGCTTAACCAGACTGGCTTTTCTTTCTCTCTCGTTTGTCGCCACCGAATGATATCGTTGTTGTGGACAATATCCTGCTCTGTTATTCCTTAAAATAAATAAACCTTGGATGTTGGCAAGGAAACTTTGAGACTCAAGATTTATTTCTATGTGGCTTGCTTGTGGAGTTCAGTATCTTAACCCTCTCAACTTTTGGGGGTACACGAAGCCTCTTGTGGGGGTACACGAAGTGCATTCAACTTTTGCCTTTAACCCTCTCAACTTTTTAGCACATGCTATGTGGGTGAAATGATGATATCATGCCAAGTTTCAACCTTTTCAGAGTTCATTTGTAGTGCTTTTCAATTTCAAGGTCATTTAGCTCAAAAAAATCAATAACTGCATGAAAAATAACAAATGATGTCGGGAAGGGTTGAAAATTCATGATGTGGCTTTGAATGGTGCATTTTGAACACACAAAAAGCCTGGAGTTCAAATAAGTTCAAGAAAATAAATTAATATGTTGAAAATAAGTTGAAAATTGATGATATGTCATTAAAAAAATGTTCATCTTCTATTTCAAAAAATTGTATTTTAAAAATTAATCATGTTCTCTAAAGTAAGCATACTTTTCGTAAAATTTCCATTATGTATTAATATGTCCATCATATATTTTGAAACATAGTGTATAAAGCAGGTAAAATGTTCAAGTACTTTTATAATAAAGAAATCGCACTATTTGAAATTTAGAAAAAAAATGTTCATGATGAAATAAATGTTCATGTACTTTTTTTTGTGGTTTAATGTTCATGTACTTAAAATCCGTATAGTTTTAAAAATCTGCTTGCATATAGATATAAATGTTCAAACAACTGTTTGAAGGGCATACATTTTATCTCCCGGGAATAAGAAAAAAGGTAAATAAAAAATAAAAAATCAGAAGAGAAAGTAAAAAGAAAAAGAACAAAATATGACCGAGAAAGTAAAATAGATAGAAAAGGTAAAAAAATGAGACAGAAGCCGAAAAAAATAAAAGGAAAACATAATAAAAACAAACAAACAGTTAAAGGAAAAAAAGACCGGAGGAAATCCAACTGTACATGGGCATTATGAGGCAAAGCACACGAGGTGCTACAAGAATATATGTATGCCAAGCAGGAGATGTAGATCACTGGTTTACAAAGGGAAGCGTATATAATCGGTCCTTATGGCCGGCCGCCTTGTGGTAGGTATCATGGTCATGGATGTCATTATTTCCCTCGTAAATTTGCTTTACCATCGGAACGCTTCTTGGGCCTTAGCTGAAGAAAAAATAAGAATATTACGTTATTGGCAACAAAAACTTGTACTAATCTCAATCTGAAGAGAGAAAATTAGTTACTACATACGTCACTTGTGTGGCCGCACTTCTTCTTGCGGCAGTTGGTAGACCTCGGAGGAAGAGGTCCATAGCACCTGTATGTATATATATGAATCAATCAATCAATGGGGTGCGACGCGGCCGGAGATGGAAAAAAAATCAAGCATGTATACTATATGAATCAATGATATGCACGTACTTGCGGCAGATCATCTTTCTTTCTTTTTTTTTTGAAGGGAACATATGGCTGGTTAAATCACCAGCTACAGAGTTCATTACAACATCAGGGAATTGTCCTAACCAGATTTCATAAGTGCCATTCCCAAGCTAGTTTCATGCACAGCTAAGGCATGCGCTGCATTATACAGTATATTACAAGACCTTGGACACACAAAAAGATTTACATTATCAAAACCGACTCTCAATCGAAATTTTATTCTCTGAAACAGAGCGCTCAGAGGCGCTAGGTCGTAGTCCTGGCTAGAGATTGCTTGTTTCAGTACCATGGATCATCTTGTTCTCGTTGTAGGTGAGCGCAAGCGCTAGGAGGTTGGGGTACCAGCTTCGTTGCCGGATGCCGCCACCGCGGAGGCCGAGAACCTGGTGCCCTAGTCGGCCAGCGTCCGGCGGCCGTCCTCCTCGTCTAGATCTAGCTGCTTCCCGGCAAAGACGAGTGACGGCAGCTGGTGCGGGTCTTCGGAATTGTAGATGATTATTCCTTGCTTGTCCTGGATCTGAGCTTTGACGTTCTCGACGGTGTCGGTGCTCTCCACCTCCAGCGTGAGAGTCTTCCCGGTGATGGTCTTGACCAAGATCTGCATTGTCGTGGTCGTGGTCGTGGTCGTGGTCTGCGATCGATGGATGGGAGAAACAAACGTGCCTCTCGCAAAATAAATAAAAAACAAAAAACTCGTTTTTTTTCGTTTTCGAGAGGCACGATCCAAAACGTGCCTCTCGCGAAAGAAAGAAAATAAAAAACTTGTTTTTTTTCGTTTCTGAGAGGTACGGTCGTGCCTCTCATGAAAGAGAAAAAAACATGTTTTTTTTTCATTTCCGAGAGGTATGGCCGTGCCTCTCGCGAAAAAAACCTTGCCTCTCGCAGAAGCAAAACTGTGCCTCTCGCAGAGAAAAAACTAGAAAACGCATTTTTTTCGTTTCCGAAAGTCATTAATTGATACCGAAACCTAGGTAGATATTTCCTTTGTCCAGTAAATTGAACACACCTTCAGAACACTTAGAAAATCGTGTCAAATTTATGTATTTGCACAACAACACTTATCATGTTATTTCTCGTACGACGAAGGGGTTTGTTGATGCCGTCTAATGTGTCTTTGAGTAATGATTTTTTTCTCCCGTTACAACGCACGGATATATATATATATATATATATATATATATATATATATATATATTTGTAAGATCTTATAGTATAAGTAATAAAGATGGATGTATGCATTGCTCCATACACAGAGGTCACATTATAATGTGTTTGTATGCACTATACCAGAGCTGGCCAAACAGGCCGGGCTGGCATGGCATGGCACGGCCACATGCTGCGGGTAGCAGCCCAAGCACGACACGGGAGGTAAATGGGCCGGCGCTTGACACGTTTAGGCACGCCGGCACATTTGTTTTCTGTAAAATACCTTAGAAAAACAGAAAAAAAGACCCCAGAAAATGTTGAAATTTTCAAAAAATCTGTGCAGTATTATTTGCGATGAATCTAGAGTTTTATTAGCGCTTAGATAATCAAAGCTTTCAATTTCAAAGAAGTAAAAAATATTCCCTCCATTCGAAAATACTTGTCCTAAAAATGAACAAAATAAGTGTATCTATAACTAAAATAAGTCTAGATACATTCATTTCTGGACAAAAATTTCCGGAAGGAGTACAAAACATGCTTTAGAATTAAAAAAAAATACAAAACATCCTCCGTAGACTGGGTGAGCCGAGCTGTGCTACTGCTCGGTCCACGCCGCTTCTCCCCGTCTGCTATATCTTTCACCTGCACCAGTGTTCTTCCCGAGCTCCGGTAAAAGAGCCCATCCGGCTCCGGCCATCCGCCACTGCTCCGGCCACGGCCTCCTCCTCCTCCTCGCCACTACCTCCTCTCCCGTCCAGCAGATCCGGCCCTGCGTGCCGAGCTCCACCTTCTCCACCAAATCCTCGCTGCGGCCTTGACCTCAACCAGAATACCAGATCCGTGGTGGAGGAGCTGCTCCGGTGACCTTGGGCGCAGCCGGCACTAGGAGCTGGTCGGCGGTGGTCTGGAGATGGCAGTAGTGGTCGCCACGGTGGCCGGCAGCGTGGCCGGTAAGATCGTGCCAAAGCTCTTGGATTTCTTACTGGAGAAGCACAAGCTGCGGGGGGAGCTGGAGAACGAAATCAAATACATCAAGAGCGAGTCCGCGATGATCTGCGCCGCCATCCGAGAAGACGGCGCTCATCCACCGTGGAGCGGCGACGAGGTGCACAAGGAATGGATCCAGATGGTGCGCGACCTCGCGTACGCCATCGACGACTGCATCGACCGCTTCATGCACCGGGTGGCGCTGGTGGCCGGCGCGTCGTTCGTCCGCCGGAAGGCCGCCACGGCGACGGCCAGTAACGAGTTCGCCTCCGCGATCCGCCGTCTCAGGAAGACGTCGGAGGACGCGTCCGTGCTCCGAACAAAGTACACCACCGGCGTGTACGGGCGCGGCGGCGGCGGCTGGGAGACAGGGCCAGCGGCGCCCGAGACGGAGGCGGACACCACAGTCTCAGCTGCTGGCCTGCCCGTGCCCGCCGTGGGGATGGACGTGTCCCTGGATGAGCTCATGGAGCTGATAGGGGAAACATCGGCGCAAGGCCAACAGCCCAAGGAGCTCAAGGTGATCTCCATTGTAGGATTCGGTGGCATTGGGAAAACTCTGCTCGCCAGGCATGCCTACAGCAGCCCCGCCGTCGTCGGCCAATACCCAGCGAGGGCTTGGGTTGGTGCTGCCAGGAAACGCGAAATGGATGTTCTCAACGACATACTCCGGCAACTTGAAATGGATCCCACCACCGTTTGTAGTCGTGACGGAAGTGAAGGCAGCTCCGGCTCCGGCGATCCCAGCAGCGCCAAACTCTGCGCAACCATAAACGCTTACCTTCAAACCAAGAGGTGCGGCATATTTTCTACACTAGCTAGTTCTTTATGTTTACATTGGTTTTCTTGACTACTTTTCCTTTCTGTAATTCCACAGAAAATAAGAATTGACCCAATAATGTAGCTAACAAAAGGCATCATATCTTTTATTGTATAGCTAACAAGAATCTTCATACAAAAAGCAGAGCTCCTGCTTCCTTGTCCAAAAGCAGAGTAGCACAATTTGATTCCAGCAGCAATTAACTCGTGTTCATGCACAATTAGGCTATTGCCATGCGCATCGTTCGAGCTCATGCTCTTAACAAGCTGAGCTTAAGCCTGGGTTGAAGCTCATGACTTAATCGAGCCGAGCTCGAATAATTTGCTAGAGCTTGATAGTTTTGCTGCAGCTCCTAAAACACCGATGTGCACACTATAAATAGCTACTCCCTCCGTTCCTAAATATAAGACCTTTTAGAGATTGCACTATGAAATACATACGGATGTATGTAGTCACATTTTAAGTGTAGATTCACTTATTTTGCTCCGTATCTAGTCTATAATGAAATCTCTAAAGAGTCTTATATTTAGGAAGGGAGAGAGTGCATCAGAGCTGTAGTAAAGATTCCACTAGCTGGAACCACTCCAATGTCTTCGCATGAAAAATTCCACTAGCTATCGTTGTGGTAAAATCATAGTCTGTATAAAAACAATATCATTTCTCCATAAATAAGAGGGTCTAGAATACAAGAACGGCATCAACATTAGTAAGAGAGCTGAGAGGGTAGAGATGTAAGTACACTCTGTAACCAAGATCCAAAAAAGTGTGATATGCTACATGGTGGGGTAATATTAAAGGCGAGATGCAGTGCTCACCAAGCACCGTGTGTTCTCTTCAAAAAATAATTTGCTTCCAAAAAGCAAGTATTGCCTGCCATTGAGCATTCTCTTGGAAAAGTAGTTTGCTCCAAAAAATCAAGTATTGCCTGCATTGAGCATTCAAAAGCAAATGATGAAGTGACATTTTTGTGTAGGAATGCTGAAGTCTATCTTAATTGCTTTGTCTGAACTCTGAAGAGGGGATATCTTGTATTCTAACTCCTGTATACTATTGTTTATAGGTTCTTCATTGTAATCGATGACTTGCGGGCAGAGTTTTGGGAAGAACTAAAAGATGCTTTCCCTGTGGTCCCCAGGGCAGACAACAAAGTTATCATTACGACGGTCAACCGGACCATAGCAAATAAGTGCAGCTCTCCTGCTGGTCATGTATACATAATGAGAACTCTTGCCCAGAGACCCTCACGAGAGTTGTTCTTCAAGAAAGCTTGTTTGGTGTGTCCACCATCTGCTGGTGATACCGAGCTGGGTTCGGAAGTACTGAAGAAATGTGATGGCCTACCTCTTGCTCTTGTTTCCGCAGCCCGGTTGGTGCACGGTGACCCCACACGGGAACAGTGGGCACATCTGGGTGAAAATCTAGGCAGGGATCTGACGACAAATGGCAACTTAGCAAGTATGAATCGTGCGCTTGTCCGTAGCTACACCAGCTTAAGTAAGCAAGATGTCAAGATCTGCTTGCTATATCTGGGAATGTACCCAAGTGGCCGTCCAATCAAGAGGGGAAGCCTTCTAAGGAGATGGTTAGCTGAAAGGTTAATCACAGAAGACCCTACATGCAGTGCCCTCAAGGTCGCTGTTGACAATTTCGATGAACTGGTCAATAAAAGTATCATCCAGCCTATTACTTGTGCCAACAGCAGCAACAGCGCAAAGGCAAAGACATGCCAAACTCACGGTATGATGCTCGAGTTCATCCGGCACAACACTGAGAATTTTGTTACCTTGTTATACGATAATGCTCCGCTGCCCAGTAATGTCCGCTGGCTTTCTCTGCATAATGAAATTGCTGTACGGTCCAACATAAATCCCAATGGTTTTCCTCTTCTCCGGTCTCTGACAATCTTCGGTGAGGTGCACAACTGTATGTTGGATTTTTCCAAGTATGAGCTGATGCGAGTTCTGGATCTAGAAGAATGTGGTAACCAGTTGGAGGACAAGCACCTCAAGGTGATATGCAGCAACCTGGTGCTACTAAGGTACCTGAGCCTCAGGGGAGCTGCTACAGTTACGGTTATTCCAAAAGAGATCAAGAAGCTTAAGCTTTTGGAGACACTGGATGTAAGAGGAACTGATATAAAGGTTCTGCCAACACAAGTCATGAAGCTGCCATGCCTGATTCATCTGTTTGGAAAGTTCATTGTAGAAGACAAGAAAATGGGTAAGCTACAGACTTGGTTGGAAAAGAAGAGTAAATTGCAAACGGTAGCTGGATTTGTTGTAGACGACAAGAGCCAAGGATCTGCACAGCTCATAGAGCATATGGATCAGTTGACCAAGGTGAAAATATGGTGCATGCGGTCAACTAAAAATAGTACCGATCCCATCACCACCACTAGCAGCAACTTGAGTCGCCTCTCAAAGGCCATTAAGGGGTTCATCATGAGAAGCACCCAGGTGAAAGAAGCTCACTCACTCTCACTGAATTTCAATGATGAATGGTTCCAAGGCTTGCTCGTGGACTTGTCCCTAGAAAAAGAAGCTCCCCCTTGCTACCTGAGCTCGCTCAAGCTACAAGGGGACAACATATGTAGCTTGCCTCCGTTTGTTACCATGCTGCGTGGTCTCACGAAGCTGTGCCTTTCATCCCCAAATCATCAGCTTCAGCTGGGTGAGGAGATTCTTGCTGCCCTGAGCAAAGTGTGCGGCCTGGAGTACCTGAAGATCATTGCAACTCAACTGGCCGATCTCATCATCGGACCCATCACACTTGGAAGCTTGCGGCGCCTATGCATCGTGGTGGAAGCCATGACAGAGCTGGAAATCCAACAGGGAGCTTTGCCGCGCCTAGAATCTCTCCAGTTGCTATGTAAGAATCTCAATGGCTTTTGCCACGCCGCGGAGATCCAGTCCCTGCCGTGTCTCAGTGAGGTTGCTCTCCATAATGGTGTGAACACTGGAACAAAACAAAAGTGGAAAGAAGCAGCAAAATGCCACCCCAGGCGTCCCAAGCTCTTGTTTGTTAAGTCGACCGAAGAGGTTGATATGGAAAGTGAACCTGCAGCGCCAACTACTGATGCGACGTTGCCATTGAAAGCACCACACGCACACGGTGCCATTTCTACCAGACAGTCTTCCTATCAAGGGTTGTGCATTTTATTATGCTTAATCGCCACATTGGTTATTGTCATTGGCTGGTTTTCAGAAACGCGGCCTGCAAAAGAAACAGCACCTGGGCTCTCAGTAGCTGTCACTAATGGAAAATGAGGTTTTTCCATCAAAAAGGTGGATGTGGGCGATTGATTCTACATGACATGAGTGTACCGGCTTCTCCTATCAATTCTCATTTGTCCTGCAACATGAGTTTACTTTCATGCATGTCGATTTGGTGGCTTTCTGCTGTAAGGGAGTTCACCAGATATGCTGTAAGGATATATATTTGGTCCTAGGTCGAATGTCTGGGTTGCACAACCGCTTGACTCAGCTGGGAGTTAATCTCCCGGATGACTCGGTTGTTGACAGAATCCTCCAGTCGCTCCCACCTAGCTACAAGAGCTTTGTGATGAACTATAACATGAAGGGTATGGAGAAGTCCATTCCTGAGTTATACTCGATGCTGAAATCAGCGGAGGTCGAGATCAAAAAGGAGCATCAAGTGTTGATGGTGAATAAGACCACTAGTTTCAAGAAAGGCAAGGGTAAGAAGAACTTCAAGAAGGACAGCAAAGTTGTTGCCGCGCCCGGTAAGCAAGTTGCCGGGAAGAAGAACAAGAATGGATCCAAGCCTGAGACTGAGTGCTTTTATTGTAAGGGTACCGGTCACTGGAAGCGGAACTGCCCCAAGTACTTAGCGGATAAGAAGGCCGACAACGTTAAAGGTATATGTGATATACTTGTTATTGATGTGTACCTAACCAGCGCTCGTAGTAGCTCCTGGGTATTTGATACCGGTGCAGTTGCTCACATTTGTAACTCCAAGCAGGAGCTGTGGAATAAGCAGAGATTGGCAAAGGACGAGGTGACGATGCGCGTAGGGAATGGTTTCAAGGTCGATGTGATCGCTGTCGGCACGCTACCTCTACATCTACCTTCGGGATTAGTTTTAAACCTCAATAATTGTTATTTAGTACCAGCTTTGAGCATGAACATTGTATCTGGATCTCGTTTGATGCGAGATGGATACCCATTTAAATCTAAGAATAATGGTTGTTCTATTTATGTGAGAGAAATGTTTTATGGTCATGCCCCGCTAGTGAATGGTTTATTTTTGATGAATCTCGAACATGATGTTACACGTGTTCATAGTGTGAGTGCGAAAAAGTGTAAGGTTAATAACGATAGTCGCACTTACATGTGGTACTGCCGCCTTGGTCATATTGGTGTCAAACGCATGAAAAAGCTCCATGCTGATGGACTTTTGGAGTCTCTTGATTTCGAATCATTTGACACATGCAAACCATGCCTCATGGGCAAGATGACCAAGACTCCGTTCTTCGAAACAATGGAGTGAGCAACTGACTTGTTGGAGATAATACATATCGATGTATGCGGTCCAATGAGCGTCGAGGCTCGCGGTGGCTACCATTATGTTTCCACCCTCACTGATGACTTGAGTAGATATGGGTATGTCTACTTAACGAAACACAACTCTGAAACCTTTGAAAGGTTTAAGGAATTTCATAGTGAGGTAGAGAATTAACATGACAGGAAAATAAAGTGTCTATGATCTGATCGTGGCGGAGAATATTTGAGTCACGAGTTTGGCACGCACCTAAGGAAATGTGAAATTGTTTCACAACTCACGCCGCCTGGCACACCTCAGCGAAATAGTGTGTCTGAACGTCCTAATCGCACTCTATTGGATATGGTGCGATCTATGATGTCTCTTACCGACTTACCGCTATCATTTTGGGGATATGCATTAGAGACTTCCGCATTCACTTTAAATAGGGCACCGTCTAAATCCGTTGAGACAACACCATATGAATTATGGTTTGGAAAAAAAACTAAGCTGTCGTTTCTGAAAGTTTGGGGATGCGATGCTTATGTGAAGAAACTTCAACCTGAGAAGTTCGAACCCAAAGCGGAAAGGTGCGTCTTCATAAGATATCCCAAAGAGACTATTGGGTATACCTTCTACCTCAGATCCGAAGGCAAAGTCTTTGTTGCCAAGAATGGATCCTTTCTTGAGAAAGAGTTTCTCTCGAAAGAAGTAAGTGGGAGAAAAATAGAACTTGATGAGGTAATTGTACCTCCACTCAAACCGGAGAGTAGCGCAGCACAGGAAGTTGTTTCTGTGGAGCCTACACCAGCTGGAGAGGAAGTTAATGATGATGATCATGAAACTTCAGATCAAGTTACTATTGAACGTCGAAGGTCCACTAGGAAACGTTCCACACCAGAGTGGTACGGCAACCCTGTCCTGGAGATCATGTTGTTGGACAATGGTGAACCTTCGAACTATGAAGAAGCGATGGCGGGCCCGGATTCCAACAAATGGCTTGAAGCCATGAAATCCGAGATAGGATCCATGTATGAGAACAAAGTGTGGACTTTGGTGGACTTGCCTGATGATAAGCGAGCCATTGAAAATAAATGGATCTTTAAGAAGAAAAATGACGTAGATGGTAATGTGACCATCTATAAGGCTCGGCTTGTCGCTAAGGGTTACCGACAAGTTCAAGCAGTTGACTACGATGAGACTCTCTCACCAGTAGTGATGCTGAAGTCTGTCCGAATCATGTTAGCAATTGCCGCATTTTATGATTATGAGGTCTGGCAAATGGACATCAAAACGGCATTCCTTAATGGCTTCCTTAAGGAAGAACTGTATATGATGCAGCCGGAAGGTTTTGTCGATCCTAAAGATACTAACAAGGTATGCAAGCTCCAGCGCTCCATCTATGGGCTGGTGCAAGCATCTCGGAGTTGGAACATCCGCTTTAATGAGGTGATTAAAGCGTTTGGGTTTATACAGGTTTATGGAGATCCCTGTATTTACAAGAAAGTGAGTGGGAGCTCTGTAGCATTTCTCAGATTATATGTGGATGACATATTGTTGATGGGAAATGATATAGAACTTTTGGAAAGTGTAAAGGCCTACTTGAATAAATATTTTTCAATGAAGGACCTTGGAGAAGCTGCTTACATATTAGGTATTAAGATCTATAGAGATAGATCGAAACGCCTCATAGGTGTTTCACAAAGCACATACCTTGAAAAGATATTGAAGAAGTTCAATATGGATCAGTCCAAGAAGGGGTTCTTGCTGTTGGAAATATGCCCTAGAGGCAATAATAAATTAGTTATTATCATATTTCCTTGTTCATAATAATCGTTTATTATCCATGCTATAATTGTATTGATCGGAGACTTAGATGCATGTGTGGATACATAGACAAAACCATGTCCCTAGTATGCCTCTAATAGACTAACTCGTTGATCAAAGATGGTCAAGGTTTCCTAGCCATTGACATGTGATGTCATTTGATAACGGGATCACATCATTAGGAGAATGATGTGATGGACAAGACCCAAACTACAAACGTAGCATATGATCGTGTCAGTTTGTTGCTACTGTTTTCTACATGTCAAAGTATGTGTTCCTATGACCATGAGATCATGCAGCTCACTGACATCGGAGGAGTACCTTGTGTGTGTCAAACGTCGCAACGTAACTGGGTTACTATAAAGGTGCTCCACAGGTATCTTCGAGGGTGTCTGTTGAGTTGGCATGGATCAAGACTGGGATTTGTTACTCCGTGTGACAGAGAGGTATCTCAGGGCCCACTCGGCAATACAACATCACATTAAGCCTTGCAAGCAATGTGACTAAGTGTTAGTCACGGGATCTTGTATTACGGAACGAGTAAAGAGACTTGCCAGTAACGAGGTTGAACTAGGTATGGAGATACCGACGATCGAATCTCGGGCAAGTAACATACCGAAGAGCAAAGGCAACATCATACGGGATTAACTGAATCCTTGACATAGAGGTTCGACCGATAAAGAACTTCATATAATATGTAGGAACCAATGTGGACATCCAGGTCCCGCCATTGTTTATTGACCGTAGAGGTGTCTCGGTCATGTCTACATAGTTCTCGAACCCGCAGGGTCTGCACACTTAAGGTTTGGTGACGTTTCGGTAGTATAGAGTTATGTATGGTGGTGACTGAAGGTTGTTCGGAGTCCCGGATGAGATCCCGGACATCACGAGGAGCTCCGGAATGGTCCGGAGGTAAATATTGATATATAGGAAGTCCCATTTTGGTCGCCGGAAAAGTTTCGGGCTAATCGGTAATGTACCGGGAGTGCCGGTAGTGTACCGGGAGACCACCGGGAGGGGTATTTCGACCCAAGAGGCTTCATGGGCTTTGGGAGAGTAAATACCAGCCTTTTTTGGGCTGGTGGAAGTCCCACACAAGTCCCATGCGGCTGAGAGAAAAAGCCCAAAGGGAAAAAGGTGGAAAAAGGCCAAAAAAAGGAGGAATCCTAGTCCTACTAGGATTGGAGGAGGAGTCCTCGTCTCCTCCCCACTTTGGTCGACCCAAGGGCTGGCTTTTTGGCAGCCAAGACTCCTTCTCCTCTCCTCCTATATATACTATAGGATTTTAGGGTTTTGGCATAGAATTTTCAGCCACATGCTACCCGTTCCTCTAGTGCATAGTTTCTCCTCTAGATCGGTTTTCTGCAGTGCTTAGGCGAAGCCCTGCCGGAATTGCTCCACCACCATCGCCGGAGCGCCGTCACGCTGCCGGTGAACTCTTCTTCCTCTCCACTTCCTCTTGCTGGATCAAGACGGTGGAGATCATCATCAAGTTGCACGTGTGCTGAACGCGGAGGTGCCGTCCGTTTGGCGCTAGATCGGAAGGACCGTGATCAAGATCGCGAGACGGTTCGTGACGAGTTCGCGGGACAGATCGTGATGAGTTCGCGGTACGGATCGTGATCAAGATCACGAAACGGATTGTGATGAGTTCGCGGGACGGATCGTGATGAGTTCACGGGACGGATCGTGATGAGATCGCGGGACGCTCGGCGATTTGGATCGCGAAGACGTTCGACTACACCAACCGCATTTCTTAACGCTTCCCGCTTAGCGATCTACAAGGGTATGTAGATCCACTCCCCCTCTCGTAGATGCTCATCACCATGGATAGATCTTGCGTGTGCGTAGGATAATTTTTGTTTCCCATGCAACGTTCCCCAACACTTGCCTGTGTTACAGGGTGTGAGATTGAGTATGACTCAATGCCCGACCACGGCAAAGGATAGAGAAGAGATGAGTGTCATCCCCTATGCTTCAGCCATAGGCTCTATTATGTATGCCATGCTGTGTACCAGACCTGATGTGAACCTTGCCATAAGTTTGGTAGGGAGGTACCAAAGTGATCCCGGAGCGGAACACTGGACAGTGGTCAAGAATATCCTGAAGTACCTGAAAAGGACAAAGGACATGTTTCTCATATATGGAGGTGCCGAAGAGCTCATCGTAAAGGGTTACGTCGATGCTAGCTTCGACACAGATCCGGATGACTCCAAGTCACAAATCGGATACGTGTATATTTTGAACGGAGGGGCAGTCAGCTAGTGCAGCAGCATGCAAAGCGCCGTGGCGGCATCTACATGTGAAGCGGACTATATAGCTGCTTTAGAAGCAGCGAAGGAAGGAGTCTGGATGAAGGAGTTCATCACCGACCTAGGAGTAATTCCCAGTGCGTCGGGCCCGATGACTCTCTTCTGTGACAACACTTGAGCTATTGCCCTTGCCAAGGAGCCCAGATTTCACAAGAAGACAAGACACATCAAGCGCCGCTTCAACTCCATCCGTGATTACATTCAGGAGGGAGATATAGATATTTTTAAAGTACATACGGATCTGAATGTCGCAGATCCGTTGACTAAACCTCTCTCACGAGCGAAACATGATCAACACCAGAATGCTATGGGTGTTCGATTCATCACAATGTAACTAGATTACTGACTCTAGTGCAAGTGGGAGACTGTTGGAAATATGCCCTAGAGGCAATAATAAAATGGTTATTATTGTATTTCCTTGCTGATGATAATTGTGTATTGTTCATGCTATAATTGTGTTATTCGGAAACCGTAATGCATGTGTGAATACATAGACCACAACGTGTCCCTAGCGAGCCTCTAGTTGGCTAGCTCGTTGATCAATAGATGGTCATGGTTTCATGACCATGGACAATGGATGTCATTGATAACGGGATCACATCATTAGGAGAATCATGTGATGGACAAGACCCAATCCTAAGCATAGCACAAGATCGTGTAGTTCGTCTGCTAAAGCTTTTCCAATGTCAAGTATCATTTCCTTAGACCATGAGATTGTGAAACTCCCGGATAGCGTAGGAATACTTTGGGTGTTCCAAACGTCACAATGTAACTGGGTGGCTATAAAGGTACACTACAGGAATCTCCAAAAGTGTTTGTTGGGTTGGCACGAATCGAGACTGGGATTTCTCACTCCGTGTGACGAAGAGGTATCTCTGGGCCCACTCGGTAAGACATCATCATAAATGAGCTCAATGTGAGTAAGGAGTTAGCCATGGGATGATGTGTTATGGAACGAGTAAAGAGACTTGCCGGTAACGAGATTGAACAAGGTATAGGGATATCGACGATCGAATCTCGGGCAAGTGTCATACCGGTAGACAACGGGAATTGTATACGGGGTTCATTGAATCCCCGACATCGTGGTTCATCCGATGAGATCATCGTGGAGCATGTGGCAGCCAACATGGGTATCCAGATCCCGTTTTGGTTATTGACCGGAGAGGTGTCTCGATCATGTCTACGTGTCTCCCAAACCCGTAAGGTCTACACACTTAAGGTTCGATGATGCTAGGGTTATAGGGAAATAGTGTACGTGGTTACCGAAGGTTGTTTGGAGTCCTGGATGAGATCCCGGACGTCACTAGGAGCTCCAGAATGGTCTGAAGGTAAAGATTCATATATAGGAAGTGAGGTTTTATTCACCGGAAGTGTTCCGGAAATTACCGGTAACGTATCGGGACCACCGGAAGGGTTCCGGGGGTCCACCAAGTGGGGCCACCAGCCCCAGAGGGCTGCATGGGACGCAAGTGGGAGGGAACCAGCCCCTAGGTGGGCTGGTGCACCCCCCACAAGGGCCCAAGGCGCAGCTGAGGCGGGAGGGGGGCAAACCTTAGGGCAGATGGGCCCTAAGGCCCACTCTAGGGCAGCCGCACCCCTCTCCCTCTGTGGCCGCCAGCCAGATTGGATTTGGAGGCTTCCGCACCACCCTAGGGTGGGAACCCTAGGGCGCAGCCCTCCCTCCTCCTCCTCCTATAAATAAAGGAGCCCTTGGGGCTGCCAGAGACACGCATCTCTCTCTCTCACGGCGCAATGTTGGGCAACGTTGCATGGGAAACAAAAAAATACGTACACACACGCAAGATCTATCCATGGTCATGAGCATCTAAGAGAGGGAGAGTGGATCTACATACCCTTGTAGATCACTAAGCGGGAAGCGTTAAGAAACGCGGTTGGTGTAGTCGAACGTCTTCGCGATACAAATCGCCGTGCGTCCCGCGATCTCATCACGATCCGTCCTGTGATCCAATCACGATCCGTCCCGCGAAATCATCGTGATCCGTCCCGCAATCTCATCACGATCCGTGCCGCGATCTCATCATGATCCGTCCCGCGATCTTGATCACGGTCCTTCTGATCTAGCACCGAACGGACGACACCTCCGCGTTCAGCACACGTATAGCTCGATGACGATCTCCTCCTTCTTGATCCAGCAAGAGGGAGAGTAGAGGTAGAAGAGTTCTCCGACAGCGTGACGGTGCTCCGGCGATGGTGGTGGAGCTATTCCGGCAGGGCTTCGCCTAAGCACTGCAGAAAACCGATCTAGAGGAGAAACTATGCACTAAAGGGAAGGGTTGCACGTGGCTGAAAATCTTGTGCCAAAACTCCAAAACCTCTAGTATATATAATAGGAAGAGAGGAGGAGGCTTGGCCCTCAAGGGACTAGCCCTTTACTTTGGCCGAATCAAGGAGGGAGGAGTCCTCCTCCTCCACTCCTAGTAGGATTAGGACTCCTTCCTTATTTGACCTTTTTGCCTTTTCCCACCTTTTTCTCTTTGGGTTTTCTCTCTCAGCCGCAATGGCCTTGTGTGGGACTTCCACCAGCCCACTAAGGGCTGGTATTCACTCTCCCACAGCCCATGTAGCCTCTTGGGTCTAAATACCCCTCCCGATGGTCTCCCGATACACTACCGACACTCCCGGTACACTACCGATGAGCCCGAAACTTTTCCGGCGACCAAAATAGGACTTCCTATATATCAATCTTTACCTCCGGTCCATTCCGGAGCTCCTCGTGACATCCGGGATCTCATCCGGTACTCTGAACAATCTTCGGTCACCACCATGCATAACTCTATACTACCGAACCGTCACCGAACCTTAAGTGTGCAGACCCTGCGGGTTCGAGAACTATGTAGACATGACCGAGACACCTCTACGGTCAATAAACAATAGTGGGACCTGGATGCCCAGATTGGTTCCTACATATTCTACGAAGATCTTTATTGGTCGAACCTCTATGTCAAGGATTCAGTTAATCCTGTATGATGCTCCCTTTGTTCTTCGGTATGTTACTATCTCGAGATTCGATCGTCGGTATTTCTATACCTAGTTCAACCTCATTGCCGTCAAGTCTCTTTACTCGTTCCGTAACACAAGATCCCATGACTAACACTTAGTCACATTGCTTGCAAGGCTTATTGTGATGTTGTATTACCGAGTGGGCCCTGAGATACCTCTCCGTCACACGGAATAACAAATCCCACTCTTGATTCATGCCAACCCAACAGACACCCTCGGATATACCTGTAGAGTACCTTTATAGTCACCCAGTTACGTTGCGACGTTTGATACACACAAGGCACTCCTCATACACACAAGGCACTCCTCCGGTGTCAGTGAGTTGCATGATCTCATGGTCATAGGAACAGATACTTGACATGCAGAAAACAATAGTAATAACTAACACGATCATATGCTAAGTTTGTAGTTTGGGTCTTGTCCATCACATCATTCTCCTAATGATGTGATCCCGTTACCAAATGACATCTCATGTGCATGACTAGGAAACCATATCCATCTTTGGTCAACGAGCTAGTCTATTAGAGGCATACTAGGACATGGTGTTGTCTATGTATCCACACATGCATCTGAGTTTCCGATCAACACAATTATAGCATGGATAATAAACAATTATCATGAACAAGGAAATATGATAATAACTAATTTATTATTGCCTCTAGGGCATATTTCCAACAGTCTCCCACTTGCACTAGAGTCAATAATCTAGTTCACATCACCATGTGATTCGCATTGTTATGAATCTAACATCCAATGAGTTCTGGGGCTCGATCATGCTTTGCATGTGAGAGAGGTCTTATAGTCAACGGGTCTGCAACATTCAGATCCGTGTGTACTTTGAAAATCCCTTTGTCAAACTATAAACACTGCTACCACACTCCACTTGGTACTATTCCAAATGGTTGCTCCACTATACGTATCCAGATTGCTACTATGAGACATCCGGATTGGTGTTAAAGCTTGCATCGACGTAACTCTTTACGACGAAGTCTTTATCACCTCCATAATCGAGAAACATCTTCTTAGCCCTCTGGTTACTAAGGATAATTTTGACCGTTGTCCAGTGATCCTACTCCTGGACCACTCTTGTACCCCTTGACAGACTCATGGCAAGGCACACATGTGCGGTACACAACATGGCATAATATAGAGCCTATGGCTAAGGCATAGGGGACGACATTCGTCCTTTCTCTTTCTTCTGCCGTTGTCGAGATTTGAGTCTCACTCAACTTCACACCTTACAAATCAGGCGAGAACTCTTTCTCTGACTGATCTATTTTGAACTCTTTCAAAATCTTGTCAAGGTATGTACTCATTGAAAGTCTCATCAAGCATCTTGATCTATATGTATAGATCTTGATGCTCAACAATTAGGTAGCTTTATCCAGGTCTTCCTTTGAAAAACTCCTTTCAAACAACCCTTTATGCTTTCCAGAAATTCTACATCATTTCCGATCAACAATATGTCAACCAAATATGCTTATCAGAAACTCTATAGTGCCCCCACTCACTTTATTGTAAATACAAGTTTCTCATAAACTTTGTATACACTCAAAAACTTTGATCACCTTATCAAAGTGTATATTCCAACTCCGAGATGCTTGCTTCAGTTCATAGAAGGATCACTGAAGCTTGCACACCTTTTAGCATCCTTAGGACTGACAAAACCTTCTGGTTGTATCACATACAACCTTTCCTCAAGTAAATCGTTAAGGAAACGATGTTTTGACATCCATCTGGCAGATTTCATAGTTGAAAAATGCAGCAACTGCTAACATAATTCCAACAGACTTTAGCATCGCTACGAGTGAGAAAGTCTCATCGCAGTCAACTCCTTGAACTTGTCGTAAACTTCTTTGCAACAAGTCGAGCTTTACAAATGGTGACATTTACCATCAACGCATGTCTTCATTTTAAAGATCCATTTGTACTCAACAATCTGCCGTCCAATGAGCAAGTCTATCAAAGTCTATACTTGGTTTTCATACATGGATCTTATCTCGGATTTCATGGCCTCTAACCATTTGTCGGAATCCGGGCCCATCATTGCTTCTTCACAGATCGTAGGTTCATCGTTGTCCAACAACATGACCTTCAAGACAGGGTTGTCGTACCGCTCAGGAGCAGTACACATCCTTGTCGACCTACGAGTTTCGATAGTAACTTGATCCGAAGCTTCATGATCATCATCATTTACTTCCTCTTCAACTGACGTAGGTTGCACAGAAACATCTTTCTACGCTACGCTACTCTCTGGTTGAAACAAAGGTTCAACAACCTCATCAAGTTCTATCTTCCTCCCACTCAATTCTTTCGAGAGAAACTTTTTCTCGGGAAAGGACCCAGTTTTAGCAACAAACATTTTATGCTTGGATCTGAGATAGAAGGTTCACCCAATTGTTCTTAGGGTATTCTATGAATATGCATTTGTCCGCTTTGGGTTCGAGCTCATTAGGTGAAAACATTTTCCACACAAGCGTCGCAGCCCCAAACATTAAGAAATGACAGCTTAGGTTTCTATCAAACCATAATTCATACGGTGTCATCTCAATGGATTTTGATGGTGCCCTATTTAAAGTGAATGTAGTTGTCTCTAATGCATAACCCCAAAATGATAGTGGCAAAATGATAAGAGACATCATAGTATGCACCATATCAAATACAACACGACTATGACGTTCGGACACACCATCACACTATGGTGTTCTAGGTGGCATGAGTTGTGAAACAACTTTCACATTGTCTAATTTTGTATGCCAAACTCGTAATTTAGATATTCACATCCACGGTCATATCGCAGACATTTTTATCTTCTTGTCACGATGATCTTAATCTTCACTCTGAATTTTCTTGAACCTTTCAAACGATTCAGACATGTGTTTCATTAAGTAAATATACACTATATCTACTCAAATCATCAGTGAAGGTAAGAAAATAACGATATCCACCGCACGCTACAAGACTCATTGGATTGCATACATCGACATGTATCATTTCCAATAAATCACTTGCCCGCTCCATCAATGCGGAAAACGGGGTCCTTAGTCATCTTGCCCAAGAGGCATGGTTTGCATGTCTCAACCGATTCGAAATCGAATGAGTCCAAAGATCCATCAGCATGGAGTTTCTTCATGCGCTTTATACCAATATGACATTTAGCGGTAGTGCCACAAGTACGTGGTACTATCATTATTAACTTTGTATCTTTTGGCATCAATGTTATGAACATGTGTATTACTACGATCAAGATTCAACAAACCATTCTCACTGGGTGCATGACCATTGAAGGTATTATTCATGTAAACAGAATAGCCATTATTCTCTAACTTAAATGAATAACCGTGTTGCAATAAATACGATCTAATCATGTTCATGCTCAACGCAAAACACCAAATAACATTTATTTAGGTTCGTCACTGAACCCGAAGGTAGAGAGAGCATGCGATGTTGATCACATCAACCTTGGAAACATTTCCAACACACATCGTCACCTCACCCTTAGCTAGTTTTCCGTTCATTTCATAGCTTTTATTTCAAGTTACTAACATTTAGCAACCGAACCGGTATCCAATACCCAGGTGCTACTAGGAGTACTAGAAAGGTACATATCAATAACACATATATCAAATATACTTCAGTTGACGTTGCCAGCCTTCTTATCTACCAAGTATCTAGGATTGTTCCGCTTCAGTGACCGCTCTCCTCATAATCGAAGCACTTAGTCTCGGGTTTGGGTTCAACTTTGGGTTGCTTCACTGGAGCAGCAACTGACTTGCTATCCATGAAGTTTCCCTCCTTGCTCCTGCCCTTCTCGAAGCTAGTGGTTTTTACTAACCATCAACACTTGACACTCCTTCTTGATTTCTACCTTCGCAGTGTCAAACATCACGAATAGCTCAGGGATCATTATTTCTATCCCTGGCGTTTGATAGTTCATCACCAAGTTCTAGTAGCTTAGTGACAGTGACTTGGAGAACTATATCAATCACTATCTTATCTGGAAGATCAACTCCTACTTGATTCAAGCGATTGTAGCACGCAGACAATCTGAGCACATGCTCAACGATTGAGCTATTCTCCTTCATCTTGCAGGCAAAGAATCTTGTTGGAGATCTCATATCTCGCAACATGGGCACTAGCCTAAGATCCTAATTTCAGCTCTTAGAACATCTCATATGTTCCGTGACGTTCAAAACGTTTCGGAGCCTCAATTCTAAGCCGTAATGCATAACTCAGTAAACTATCAAGTAGTCATCAGAACGTACCTGTCAGAAGTTCACAACATCTACAGACGACGCTAGAGGGGTTGGCGCACCGAGCCTTAGATCACGGACATAAGCCTTCTGTGCATTAAGGACATAAGCCTTTTGTGCAGCAATGAGGACAATCCTTAGATCACGGACCCACTCCACAATATTGCTACCATCATCTTTCAACTCTATTTCTCTAGGAACACATAAAAATTCAAGGGAGCTACAGCGTGAGCTAGTAATCTACAACATAATTTTGCAAAGACACTACTGACTATGTTCATGATAATGAGTTCAATTAATCATATTACTTAAGAACTCCCACTCAAACTGACATCCCTCCGGTCATTCGAGTGATACATGATCCAAATTCACCAACTCAAGTCCGATCATCACGTGAGTTGAGGTGGTTTCAATGGTGAACATCATCATGTTGATCATATCTACTATATGACTCATGTTCGACCTTTCGGTCTCTTGTGTTCCGAGGCCATGTCTGTACATGCTAGGCTCGTCAAGTTAAACCCCGAGTGTTCTACATGTGTAACACTGGCTTGCACCCATTGTATGTGAACGTAGAGTCTATCACACCCGATCATCACGTGGTGTCTCAACACGAAGAACTTTCGCAAGAGTGCACACTCGGGGAGAACACAATTTATCTTGAAATTAAGTGAGGGATCACCTTATAATGCTACCGTCGTCCTAAGCAAAACAAGGTGCATAAAAGGATTAACATCACATGCAAATCATAAATGACATGATATGGCCATGAACTTGTGCTTTTGATCTCCATCATGAAAGCACCGGCATGATCTCCATCGTCACCGACATGACACCATGATCTCCATCAACGTGTCACCATTAGGGTTGTCGCGTCCACCATGCTTCTACTACTATTGCTACTGTTTAGCGATAAAGTAAAGCATTACATAGCGCTTAATGATTGACACGCAGGTCATACAATAATTAAAGACAACCCTATGGCTCCTGCTGGTTGCCGTACTCATCGACATGCAAGTCGTGATATTCTATACAACACATGATCATCTCATACATCACATATATCTCATCATGTAATTGGACATATCACATCACAACATACCATGCAAAAACAAGTTAGACGTCCTCTAAATGTTGTTGCATGTTTTACGTGGCTGATACGGGTATCTAGCAAGAACAATTCTCACCTATGCATAAACCACAACGGTGATACATAAGTTGCTTTTCAACCTTCTCAAGGACCGCCTTTTGTCGAATCCGATCCAACTAAAGTAGGAGAAACAGACACCCGCCAACCATCTTTGTGCAACGAAGTTACACATCAGTCGATGGAACCGGTCTCTCGTAAGCATACGAGTAAGGTTGGTCCGGGCCGCTTCATCCCACAATACCGCTGAACCAAAACACGACCAAGGGAGGAAGCAATCTAAGCATCAACGCCCACAAACTCTTTGTGTTCTACTCGAGATCTCATCTACACATAGACCTAGCTCATGATGCCATTGTTGGGGAACGTTGCATGCGAAACAAAAAATTTCCTACGCATACGCAAGATCTATCCATGGTGATGAGCATCTACGTGAGGGAGAGTGGATCTACTTACCCTTGTAGATCGCTAAGCGGGAAGCGTTAAGAAACACGGTTGGTGTAGTCGAACGTCTTCGTGATACAAATCGTCGTGCGTCCCGCGATCTCATCACGATCCGTCCCGCGATCCAATCATGATCCGTCTCGCGAACTCATCACGATCCATCCCGCGATCTCATCACGATCCGTCCCGCGATCTTGATCACGGTCCTTCCGATCTAGCACCGAACGGACGACACCTCCGCGTTCAGCACACGTATAGCTCGATGACGATCTCCGCCTTCTTGATCTAGCAATAGGGAGCGTAGAGGTAGAAGAGTTCTCCGGCAGCGTGACGACGCTCCGACGATGGTGGTGGAGCTATTCCGGCAGGGCTTCGCTTAAGCACTGTAGAAAACCGATCTAGAGGAGAAACTATGCACTAGAGGGAAGGGTTGCACGTGGCTGAAAATCTTGTGCCAAAACCCTAAAACCTCTAGTATATATAAGAGGAAGAGAGGAGGAGGCTTGGGCCTCAAGGGACCAGCCCTTTGATTCGGCCGAATCAAGGAGGGAGGAGTCCTCCTCCTCCACTCCTAGTAGGATTAGGACTCCTTCCTTATTTGACCTTTTTGCCTTTTCCCACCTTTTTCTCTTTGGGTTTTCTCTCTCAGCCGCATGGGCCTTGTGTGGGATTTCCACCAGCCCATAGTGGGCTGGTATTCACTCTTCCACAGCCCATGTAGCCTCTTGGGTCTAAATACCCCTCCCGATGGTCTCCCGGTACACTACCGGCACTCCCGGTACACTCCCAATGAGCCCAAAACTTTTCCGGCGACCAAAATAGGACTTCATATATATCAATCTTTACCTCTGGTCCATTCCGGAGCTCCTCGTGACGTCCGGATCTCATTCGGGACTCCGAACAACCTTCGGTCACCACCATACATAACTCTATACTACCGAAACGTCACCGAACCTTAAGTGTGCAGACCCTGCGGGTTCGAGAACTATGTAGACATGACCGAGACACCTCTACGGTCAATAACCAATAGCGGGACCTGGATGCCCATATTGGTTCCTACATATTCTATGAAGATCTTTATTGGTCGAACCTCTATGTCAAGGATTCATTTAATCCCGTATAATGTTCCCTTTGTTCTTCGGTATGTTACTAGCCCGAGATTCAATCGTCGGTATCTCTATACCTAGTTCAACCTCGTTACCGGCAAGGTTCTTTACTCGTTCTGTAACACAAGATCCCGTGACTAACACTTAGTCACATTGCTTGCAAGGCTTATTGTGATGTTGTATTACCGAGTGGGCCCTGAGATACCTCTCCGTCACACGGAGTAACAAATCCTAGTCTTGATTCATGCCAACCCAACAGACACCCTCGGATATACCTGTAGAGTACCTTTATAGTCACCCAGTTACGTTGCGACGTTTGATACACACAAGGCACTCCTTCGGTGTCAGTGAGTTGCATGATCTCATGGTCATAGGAACAGATACTTGACATGCAGAAAACAGTAGCAATAAAACCTACACCATCATATGCTACGTTTGTAGTTTGGGTCTTGTCCATCACATCATTCTCCTAATGATGTGATCCCGTACCAAATGGCATCTCATGTCCATGACTAGGAAACCATAGCCATCTTTGATCAACGGGCTAGTCTATTAGAGGCATACTAGGGACATGGTGTTGTCTATGTATCCACACATGCATCTAAGTTTCCGATCATCACAATTATAGCATGGATAATAAACGATTATCATGAACAAGGAAACCTACTCCTCCCTCTCCTCGTTCTCCATAGTGTTTGGCGAAACCTTGCCGAAGACCACGCAACTCCACCGTCACCACGTCGTCATGCTGCCGGAGCTCTCCCTCAACCTCTCCTTCCTCCTTGCTGGATCAAGGCGTAGGAGACGTCACCGGATTGTACGTGTGTTGAACGCGGAGGCGCCGTTGTTCGGCGCTTAGATCGGATTCCACCGCGATTTGAATCGCTGCGAGTACGACTCCACCAACCGCGTTCTTGTAACACTTCCGCTTAGCGATCTTCAAAGGTATGAAGATGCACTCTCTTCCCACTCGTTGCTGGTTTCTCCATAGATAGATCTTGGTGAACACGTAGGAAAATTTTGATTTACTACTACGTCTCCGAACAATATCGTGGGATCTTGTCCAACGTCTCACCAACATTCACAAAGGAGTTTGTCCTCACTCCTTGAGTATGCTTTGGTTCGTTTGCTCTTCCGCTTCTTGTTGGCATCGGCTTGGGTGGCGAGGTCGGCCTCAAAGAACAATGGCTCCCCATCGATGTCCACTTCATCATCTTCTTTGTCTAGGCCGTAGTCTTCGGGGAACTCGTGCCCTACTGGGAAAGATCTGCCCACACCGATATGGTCATCCATGAAGGGTCAGGTGTGCCTCCATTGTCTCCACCGATCGTATTTTCCATTCCCTCGTGGACGGCCATGAAGGGGGCTCGGCCATCTTGGTTTTGCGTCTTGCCAGGATCAAAGGGAATGCCACCACCAGGACCTACATCACCACCTCCCAAGATGTTGCTCTTCATGAACAAGCGGTTGGTCTCATCGTCCGTAGCCAACATTGGGTCGAACAGGTTGCAGGCATTCTACATGGTGTCAGCCGAGAGTCCGTGCTGCCATTTCTGCTTCCCCCCCCCCCCCCCTCACACACACACAAGACGATCCGCCGCCCATTGGGATGGCGTTGAGATCGATGGCCATGGGCGCAGGCATGGACGGCGCAACCACGCTCACCTCCAGTGAGCCGGAGCCCAAAGAGGTAGACAAAACGGGAGGCTTGCGGGGGGGTGAGGGTGGAAGTCGTGCGCCTGAGGCGTGGTCGACATGAGCGACGAGTCCAGAACTCGGGGACGAAGGGGAGACAAGCCCGTACTGGCCTAGGTTTAATCCTAGCATCAGGGTCTAGCTCGTGGCCTCGCGGATGAGCTGGCTGGTTTCCGCGGCCTCGACCTCTTGCTCTATGGTAGCGGCAAGGTTGTACCATTCCTTGCTTCCTGCGCGCACCGGCGGGACTTCCTCCTAGACGACTCGATGGTGCACGTCCGTTTGGGTCGACGTGTTAGGCCGAATTTTGTGTTTGCGCTGTCCCAAACGGACACATGCGAACAAAATGGGTCGGGCGGTTGAACTTGCTCTGAAAGCATCTACATCAGGATTCGCTAATTCAGTCAACATTCGCATCCGCTTACGCCAACAGGAACAGTGACCGGAAATTTCTCAAAAGTCCGCTTTCACAACCAAATACCTTGTTCTTGTTGTGAAAGGAGACCCGCAAATCTCACACATATGTCTAACCAGATGCATACCATATAATCTTATCGTAGGACCTTTTGGGATGGCTTTCCTGACGTCTCTCTCGTCTCCCTCACCTCATACCGGCCATGGCCGGCGATCTTCGCCGTCGGCCGGCAGTCGTATAGATGTCGTGACGGCAGAGACGGTGGTCGTGGTTCGCATGCATGTATCGCTTCACTCGGCCCGTGTATCACAACAGATGTCTGACCTAGGGGCACTCGGGCCATGTCCCGAGGCATGCACCATGGTGGGACCAAGGCGAGCCACAAGCCCGGTCCAGGAGGGTCCACTTGACCCCTCTACTCCCTCCTCTCCCATTGCAGATCTCGGTCTATTGCTTCACCACTTTTGAAAAGCGCCTAGGGTTTCACCCTCGTTTCTTTGGTGGGAGGGAATGGTTGGGAGCGACCACAGATCCTTTGCGTAGGTTGCCGCTTCTCCACCGTGAGTTCGCTTCGCCCCCTTCATCCAGGGCGGATCGGGAAGCGGAGTTCAACCACTGCCAATGTGCGGATGGCTTTGGGTCTTGTCTTGTAATTCTTTTGAAGTTCTATCAAATATGGATATTATATCCTTTGTAGCTATGATGGGTGTTAATATTCCTGATGACAACTTTGTTGTTATTGATGTGATTAGAGAACTAAAAAAAATCTAGAGCTAATATAGCTGACAAAATTGATAAGACTGGAAAACAACAAGATAAAATGCTCTTCATTACTAATGTTACTGGAGATAAATCCCCTTTGGACACCTCCTGGGGAGGTCTATGAGGATAATTTTACAGTAGCGAGATCTAGAAAAAGAAGATAGAAATAAAGTGAATGGGTAAGACCATGCCTCCTGGTAAATCTAGCAGCAAAACTCACTCCTCTAAAACCAACAAAAAGATATTAGTCTCTTCTGGAAATACAGGGGTGTGAACAAAAAAAGGTATGGAAACTTGCTTATTTGATTTAATCAAAGTTTACTGTTTAGGTCTTATCGGTATCCAAGAAATAATGGAAAATGATTTTTCCTTTAAGTTCTTGAGGAAATTCGATCCTAGTGAAGTTTTTGGTTGGAAATGGGTCCCTTCTATTGGGAAAGCTTGGGGTATATTATGTGGTATTATCAATGATACTTTTGACATCAAATCCCATGAGGTAGGCAAATATGTCATTAAATTTGAGCTTTGGGATATATGTAAGAAATTGAACTATTGTGTTCTTGTTGTATTATGGGGCCGCGCATGAGGAGTTTAAAGTAGACTTTCTGACTGACCTCTCTAATATGTGTAGAGTTATTTCTTGTCCCTATATTGTGTGTGTGAGGGGGGGGGGCGGGGGTTAATATTTTGAGACATGTTGGGGAGAAGAACAAAAAAGGAGACTTAGTCACTCTTCGGATCTATTCAATTCTATTATTAATTCTTTGTGCCTAAGAGAGGTGGATATGAATGGGGGGTTATATACTTGGTCAAATAAGCAAGAAAAATCTACCCTTGAGAAATTGGATAGGGTGCTCATGTCCAGCTCTTGGGAGAGTCGGTTCCCCTCGACTTTTGTTCAGAAACTGGTAAGAGACATCTCAGATCATTATCCCCTTCCGTTAAATACTGATGATATTATTCCTGCTCCCATCAAAAGAGGGAATTCAGATTTGATTTAAATTGGCTGAAGAATCCTGACTTCCCTCCTTTAGTGTCTAAGGTCTGGTTGAAACATGTAAAATAAAGCATCCAATTGATATCTTGAATCACTAGTAGAGAAAGGGACATTTGCCCGGGTTCTCAAGGGCCTTTAGTCCCGGTTGTGCAATCAGGACTAAAAACTCAGGACTAAAGCCCCCCCCCCCCCCCGGTTGTGCAACCAGGACTAAACACTCGGGACTAAAGGCCCCCCTTTTTAGTTTCGGTCGTGTTACGAACCGGGACTAAAGGAGCTCCCTGTGGCCGTTGCGTAGGGACCTACGCCGACGTTCGCGATCCCGATGGGCCTACGCCGACGGGAACCGTCGGCGTAGGCCTATGCCGACGGGGCCTGACCGTCGGCGTAGGGACCGATTCCGGTAGTGAACTTGTGGGTCGACCGAGGCGTTACACATATTGATATACAACATGAGTACAAATTATGGACGAACAACATCCAATATCAGTACAAATTAAATGGATGCAAGAGACCAAATTGAATTAGAGAAAAATACAATGCTGCGATGCATCCATCTAATTTGTACTGCTATATGTCATATAACAACTCATCATCGTCTTAATTAACTCTTCATTATTCTAGGTAAAATAGCATAAAAAGGTGAACTCCTCATCATTCTGGTTGTTATCGTACTAGTAAGTGATCGAGTTATCACAAGTTAGAAACACTAACTACTGCTCTCTCTTCAAGAAATACTTATATTTAGGAACGGAGGGAGTAGTCAGCAGGTGACCGCCAATTAGCATCACCAGGAGTTCAACCTCTCTTCGAGAGAGAAAGAAAGGAAGCTATAACAAATTGTCACAACCGTGTGTAATTCTCAGTTAATATCCCTGTGTGGCCTATACTGTTCGTTGAATATTTCCCAAATAAATATACCTCAAAAATATATACAAGTGTTAGAGCGAGCTTATGCACAAATTCAGATCCTGGAATTCCAACTTCTCTGCATATCAGATCATATTGTCTGCCAACAACTACTATACTCATTGGCTCAGTTGGAAATTCAGAAGTGTCCTTTTTTTGGGAAATTCGGTAGAGTATTTTTCCTTCAGCTTCTCCGGTGTACACCTTGGAGAGATCAAGCAAAATCAGTAGCGGCTCCCATCAGCTATCACACTTGACTACACTGTAATTTCGGCTTCTGCTCTGGGAACGAAACTCGATTTGTAGCTAGGTTTCATCACCCCGCAAGGCTGCAAAACATACAACATGGATCTTAGACAAGCCCTTCCACTTCAAAGAGCATTCCCCATCACACAATCCTTTATTTGGTTACAACAGCTCCGCCGAAAAGCTGTGCTTAGAGTTCACCCACGTTCACTGACCTTGTTATGTCTTATGTTCCAGAAGACTATCCCAGCGGCTTTTGAGGATCCCGTAAGCGTCCGGACAGGGAAGAGCTATTACAGAGGAGGAGCTGCCATTAGTTGACAGCTCAACCACCAGAGCCAACCGCAGAAGCGTTTCCATAGCTTTGTCGATAGGCATTTCAATCTACAAGGCAACTTAGAAGTTCACTTGACGATTTCATGATAACCAAAAAAAACAGACAGAGATATGGAAGGTGTCGACACCCCACCTTTGCATTAAATTTCTCATACATAAACTGCTCACACATATCTCTGATGCTTGCGCGAGAAGACACCTGCACGGATAGAATCAGACCAAGAATTCTGTAAATTAAATGTGACAAGTCTCAAGTACTAAAAGCAGCAAGGCATACCTGATACTTATTTCTGCCAAGTAACATAGCATATGCCAATAGTGCCTCCTTATACTGTACAAAAAGAGATAGCGAGGAAGTTTCCTTACTCAAATGAGTGAAATGCACAAAAGTTTTTGGTTTTGACTGTCCACTGAATGTGTTACCTGCTGTTGCTCGGAAGCATCTAGAAGAAAGTAAACTGAACCAAAGCCACTTGCTAATGTCTTCTCATAGAGGGTCTTGTTGACCAGAAGCTGGAGAGGAGATATTGATGTGAAATAAACTATCCTCTGTCGTACTAAGAAGTACTTGAAATCTATATCTACCACACTTTTGCAAACTGAACAATATAAAGAATTTCAGCATTATGCAAATATAGAGCAACATAAATGATCCACCTGGTATCTATCCCTGGTCTGTTTGTAGCCCAATGTCACACGGAACACGAGTATTGCAAGTGCAGTAAAAGCAGCTAGGTCAAGAAGGAAAGCTGACCTGCATTACATACCATGAAAGAAATGGAAACAATGTCACTTGTTTTCCGAAAATAAAAAAGAATTCCCTAATATTACGGATGCAAATTACATACTTACGGAGATGAGGCTAAACTCTCAAATTTGTAGTTGACCGCATATGCCAACAAACCTATTACGGTAGCTATATCAAGCCTTACCTGTATTAAGGAAAAAATTATCAACAATTCAAAGTACAGTAACAAAAATGAAAAGGAGAAAGGAAAAAGTTCAAGAGGGAATTACTGTATCGAGGATGCGGAAGGACAACTTTTTGTGAGGAAAAACCACCTGCAAACAAGGTTCAGATGGTAGTTACTACGATATTTCGCAATATTCTCTTAATGCAGGAGATATGGATTTCTCTTGTGTTTTTTCGAAACAGAAAGTACTATGATGCTAAAGATATCCTGAATAGTGCATATGCTTTTGGATGCAACATCGGTACTGGAATCTGCATCGAACTTTTTTGGCCAAGTTTTCTATCTTAATAACCATAATAGATAGTGATTATGAACATTGTACAGTAGATGTAGGTAAACCAAATGCGTCCACAAGACTGATGAGCTTACTGGCAGATCTGGGATGGGTATTTTCTCGTAAATTTTCAACTGCGGCGGCAGCATCTGCATCTCAGAGCTCTCCTTCTCATTACTATGAGCAGAATCATCAGAATAAAGTATGATAAGTTCTTCGAATGCTGGTTCCTGGCAAATAACAAAATGGGATTAGGGCAAAGTAACATTACTGTAGCGTATGTGCATCCCATGGTAACCACAAAGAGAATAACAAATAATCATCTGAATATTGTTAGTTTCCTGCAAAATGAAAATATGTCTCGGGTAATTTGGGCAAAGGTTGTTTCCATCATATGTTTGTTACAATTATATTGTTTCTTATGCTTCATTATCCAATGTGCTTAATGGCCATATCACATATGTAAGACTACAGAGTGCACGTCAGTTCTATAATAATGCTCAAGCATTTATGAGATGAACACAAACTACTCTACCCTCTCTTTTTCACACAACATGGCGAATACTTCACAATCATAAATGGAAATTTATATTCATCACCTACTGGTAAGAAAGGGGTGCTCAGAAATCAAATCCCAGCATACCTGCAGAGTAGACTGGGCAAATAGAATGCCAAAAGAAGCTTTCACTATCTCCCAAACACTGTTGTCACAGGATTCTCTGCTAGCTGGCTCCCATATATTTGCAAGGGTAATTCTAGGCAGAAAATTTGGCCTAAAGAGAAAGGAGAATATACTTCTTAAAATTCATGAAAATTTAATGATCAAATATGGAGATAGGCAGAACAAATTAACAAGGGAAACATTATTCACATATATTTCACTGAGCAATAATTTTAATATTGATTATAGAAAACTTCTTTCAAGGATTGTATTTAATAAATGATAAATAAGGGTCACAAAAGTACTTATGAAGTGCTGGTGAGTTGCAAGGATGTACTCAAAGGAAAATGAGAATGTGGACTAGGCTTCGAAGAATGTGTAAGTTTACGATAATCACATGGTTAAGGCGTTCTTAGTAAAACCATGGGCTCCTCTAGTAGGTGATATAAAGAAGTTAGTTGTGCCCCTAAATAGAAAACAAAAACAGCATCTACTCAGAATCTAACCTCACATAGCCTTCAGATTGTTTTGCTTCAGTATCAGATTTCAGTGTTGCTTCTGGCAGAGATGGAATTAATCCTGTCCATGTAAGCACTCTCCTTAGGAGTCTGCCGCGAGGGCCGACAGGTGACAGGAATCCTTCATAACGAGAGACTGCCCTTTGTGCAGCAATCCAAATAGGAAGGTCTGCATCTGGTAATTGATCTGGCGTAAGTTTGCCCCTAGAATAGTTTTCTATCAACAGCAGTGAATTCTCTGCATACGTTTGCTCTTTCAGCCAGAGCTTCAATTTGTCAATCCAGATCTGAAATCCCGGGCTTCCTGTTGATTTTTTCAATGCCTGGCATGAACTAAATAATCACATACAGTTAGCTAAGAGTGGTACAGGCATGCTGAATCATAGAGCAGGTCTAGCGGTCATAATGAGTTCAGACAAGAGAATAAGGGCAGCCCGGTGCATGTAGCTCCCGCTTGCGCAGGTTCCGGGGAGGGTCCGACCACTTTGGGTCTATAGTACGCAGCCTTTCCCTGCATTTCTGCAAGAGGCTGTTTCCAGGACTTCAACCCGTGACCTCATGGTCACAAGGCAGCAGCTTTACCACTGCGCCAAGGCTCCCCTTCTCAAGAACATGAATATCAGTCTATTCAGCGTTTCCTGGCCATGGTAGGAAAATTACAACAGCAAGTTTATGCAAACCTAACTTGAATATTCTTGACAGTTCAGTTGGCAACAATCTAAGAGAGTACATATAAATGAGTTCAGTCAGAAACCAGAGTGTGACTAAATCAGTTAAGTCGGAATGTGATTAAATACGAGGTGAGCCAGACATATAAAATGTGCTCAAATGAACTATCATGAGGGGAAGATTAACTGACCTCATTGGTCCATTTCCCCAGTTTCCCCAAGGGTTTGGAAAGGCTGAAGAAAATTTTCTGCAACAGTTTGGACTGCAGGTAATCAAGCTTCTCCACCAACAGCAGGCCTTTTTGGCTCTCCGTCGAATACCCACGCCTGCCAAGGTAAAAAGTTAGCTATACCTCCTATTTTCCATCTGCGGCCATATGGGCAGTAGATAGCAAATCCAGGACCAAACAAAAACTCACCGGAATATGATCGCATTGGACTCAGCTGCCTTTTTCCAGTCGACATAAACCGGCAGCGTGAGGAGGTAATCGCTGTTCAGGGAGTAGGTCAGGAGCAGGTCCTGTGCGGAGAGCTCCTCGAACTGAGCGTTGCGCAGGAGGCTCATGAAGGCGCGCTGGAAATGGGTTGCAAAAGCAACCCTTTTTGAATCAATAAACGATGAATCATGGTTAGCTAGCTAGTACTAGTAGCACCAAATTTAATTAGTTGAGCAAGTATATAACCAAAGAAAATTACCTGGTTGGAGAAACAGGGGCGGGATCCGGTGATAGGCCGAGCAGAGTTTTCCAATCCAAGCTTCTTGACAGAAAGGACATCCTGCCATCGTCGTCGTCGCTGTCCTGGGACATGCCGAAGAGCCCGGAGCCCCTGCCGTTCACTGTTGGCTGGGCATCGCCGGAGGCCGCCGGGGAGGTTTGTCCTTGAGCCTGCTCGTCGTCGTCCCGGAGCATGTAGTAGGCGCGCATCTGCTCGAGCGTCTCCTTGTGCTCCGCGTGCAGGACCGCGTCCAAGCACCTGCAGCGCACGAACAACAGTATGTGAATTTCCCCATTCTTTACATGATGCCGATCCCATCACATCATCTGGTAGTAGAGGAGGAGCGCGGGAGTGAGTACTGGCCTCGCGAATCGCCTGAAGTCTTCGGCGGCGGGCTGGGAGGGGAAGAGGGAGAGGGCGGCGTCGAGCAGCGCCGCCTTGGGGACGGCGATGTAGCGCTGGCGCGGCACGTTGATGCCGCCCTTCTTCCCCTCCTGGTCGTCCTCCTCCTTCCCGATGTGTTCATGCTCCTGCTGCGTCTGGTCTTGCTCCTCGCCGTCGGCGGTGGCCGCGGCGACTTGGAAGAAGGCGGGATCGGTGTCGGCGTCGGCGCGGAGGGGCTCGAACTGGACCGGCGAGAGATTTCCGACGGAGCAGCGGGCCGCGGGAAAGGACCTGGCGGTAGAATACGGCGCCGGAGCCGCGGAGAAGGAGGAGATCGGGACGGCGACCGCCGGCGCCGGCGCCGGGCTGGCGCGCAGCAGAAGCATCGTCTCCCCTGTGTGGGTCGCGCGCGAACAGAACGGAAACGGGTGGCGCGCCAAGGATAATGCCCCCGCGGTGGCGCGGCCCGCCACGTGGGGCTGCTCCTCCGGCTGGGCCTCGGACCGGAGGCCCGTGGGCGTAGCCCATCATCGGCCCAGCGTGCCCGCACGAAAGGCCCGCCCGATTCCAGGGACACGATCCAGTCCACCCACATCCGCCTCCTCCTCCTCTGCTCTGCTCTGGTTCCTCGTCTCCGGCGGCCGTGATCTGCTCCGCTCCGCTCCGGTGGTCTCCGCCGCCACGGTATGCCCCCCCTTCCTCCTCACCTCACCCGGTCCGTGCTCCTACCCCGCCGTCCAAATTCTACCCACCTCAACCAACCGCGCCGCACGCTGCCCCCCCTCCCGCGGGCGTCGCTTTCGTCTCCGGTGCGGTGGCCGGCGCCGACGCGCGCTCCTCCCCTTGCCCCGCACCCCTCGCCGCCGTGTTGGGTCGCCCGCACCTAGACGGAGCAGATCACAGGGCCCGCTGCCCTCGGCCAAGGCCCCTACCGGATCTCTAGCTAGCTCCTCTACTTGTGCTACCTCCTCTCTAGTGATTATCAGCCCATTTCTGATCGAACGCGACACTTTGCTTGCTGCTAAGTTACATTGCCATCACCAATTCTAGAATCGACTGCACAGCTGCAGCCCAGTGCACATCTCCAATTTGGTGATTCGGTTGCAATGTGGGCCAACTGAAACCAGGTTAGTGCATTGCTGCCACCGAGTGATAGTGATTATGAGCGAGTCCAAAAAATTGGTCCACTTCTGTTATGATGAGATACTTCGCTCGCTGCTAAGTTATGAGGACACTGCTAATTTTAGAATCGACTGCACAGTTCCATCCAGCGTTCATGCCCAATTTGGTTGCAATGTGGGCTAACTGAAACCAGCTTCAGGATCTCGAATACAGCCCCTCATTTTCACAAGTTCCACTGCGCAATTTTTATTCAGGCTAACGCTACATATTGATATTACCCTGTTAGGTGAATCGTATCTTTTCTTAGACTGTTATTAGGTCCAAAACAATCAGGTTGTATGCTTTGCTTGCCAGTTTACTTTGCCAGTACCTGTCCGGCTGTTCCTTCTACCAATCCTGTCATGCATCCATCTGTCTTAACAATAGCCTGCATTTCCTCTTCGCTGCAGCGTCTTATACACACCTGGAGCAGACCTCATGAGCGGGGGCACCGCAGCGAGCGGCAGCCTGCGGACAGCCCTCTCATACTGCGTCCAGCAGGTGCGCAGCTATGACTACCACAACTACCTCTGCCTGCTCCACCTGCCGCCGGCCATGCGCAAGGCCGCGTTCACCTTCCGGGCCTTCAACGTCGAGACGGCCAAGGCCATGGACGTCGTGTCCGACCCCCGCAAGGGCCTCATGCGCCTGCTCTGGTGGAAGGACGTGGTCGACAAGGTCTACGCCAACAAGACGGTCGAGCACCCCGTGGCCCTCGCGCTCGCTTCGCTACTCTCCGAGCAGAAGGTCAGCAAGCACTGGCTCAAGAGGTCGCTGGAGGCCAGGATAAACGATGGGAACCGGGATGACGACGCCATTCCTGAGAATATCCCGGAGCTGGAGAGGTATGCGGAGGACACCCAGTCGACCATCCTGTACATGACGTTGCAGGCTGGTGGGATACAGTCCACTATTGCTGATCATGCTGCGTCGCACATCGGCAAGGCCAGTGGGCTGCTGCTGCTGCTCAAGGCGCTACCTCACCATGTCAGCAAGCAAGGGAAGATACCGTACATCCCAGCGAGTGTGGCCGAGGAGTGCGGGCTACTTGCGCATGAGGGTGGCCGGACAGAGGTCAGGATGGGCGATGCGCTCCCAGATGCAGTTTTCAAAGTTGCATCTGTTGCTGAAGCTCACCTACAGAAGGCCCGGGAGCTGGCCTCATCTGTGCCACCAGAGGCAGTTCCTGTGCTCCTCCCAGCCATGCCGGCACAAGTCCTTCTGGACTCCCTGCGGCGCCGCGAATTCAACGTCTTCGACTCACGCCTGTCCAGTGGAGTCCATGGCATATCTCCTCTGTGGTACCAGCTAAAGCTAAACTGGCATGCATGGCGAAACAAGTACTGATCCATACGGTGTGAAGCGTGTTTGTTGAAAGCACGGGTCAGCGTGCGTTTTAGCTCAGACTAAAACCCGGGGTATCCATTTACTGAAATGTAATAAGCTTCATGATGAAGAAAGGCTCTGCTACCTGCTGCAACTGGCTGTCTCTGAGCAATTTTGATGTAGTAGCTTCTTTTTTGTTGGATACGTGCATTGTTGGGGGTTGTTTTGTTTTGTTTGTATTCCATTATTGACATGAGGTGGATGAATGTTTTCTGTTGAGTTCATCCTTTCAGTTGCTTGCCCGGATTGTTCCAACATAAGGCGGGTCGATGGACCCTCGGGATGTGGGGCCTGACTTGTTGCGCTGCCATAGTTCAAATTCAATGACCTCTGTTGCAGGAAGAGCACCTAAGAGAGAAAGGGTTAGGCAGCTACTCTGAGATGACTTGACAAGGATATGAACCTGATGCTCTAGCTCCATTGGTGTCCACTATGAAGGCATAAGCAGAAGTTATGATGACCTTCATTTCGATCTTAGATTTTCAGGTAATGCAGATATGTGTACTTAAGGATCTACTCATATGTCTTGATTGCCGGATTGGTAATGTGAATTCGGTTATAAGATAATCAGGCTGGCTAACATTTCTTTAGCATATTAAATACTAGTAGTAGTTCCTAATGATGTGGTATGGAAATTCTTGCAAGCAATGTACATACATAAAGAAAACAAGTTACTCAAATACTCATTGTATAAAAAACTAGTGCCTATCTCAGCCTCATATTTGGCTTTTGGCAATTGCTTTTTATGTACTTCCTTGTGTCGTTCACAGTTAGGTAGGGCGGCACATCTCACTTTCTTTCTTTCTCTTTACATATTATTATGCTCCAAAAGGAAATAAACTTAAATAGAAACAAGTTTGGCTCGTGGTCTCATCATGCTTCTTGCACTGTGCTTCAACTGTTGTTGGATTCGTTGCTCCCCTGTTTCTCTTACTATTTCTTACCCCTTTTCTGGTGACTGAATTTTTACAGATTGGTCCAAAGTCCAAATTTGCAATCAGTTAATACTTTATTCTTGCTGCAAAAACCTTAACATTGATGCGTCAGCAACTGCTTGACCTACTGTTTATTGCCTCCTTTTTATGCAGCCTTTCTTGACGACAAAAAAAAAACCACAATTATTTACATTACAGCTTTTTGCATCTTTTGATGACCAGAACTGCTGTAAAGTTTGACAGTTATATTACCAGTCCACTGGATATGTCTTAAGAAACTTGGCAGATAAGTGACCTGAGCAAATTCTTGCAGTTCATGAATTTAGCTGCAACAAAGCTCTGTTTTGAAATGCTGGTGGAATATTATATTTTTTTGCAGAAACTCTATAATTTTAACACGTCTAGTTGAGAAGACGCTTCTTAATTATTTTATATCTCCTGGCTATATTCTTCTTCTGAAGTTCAAAAGGCTATGCATTCTAGCTTTTGGCATTTGGCAAGGCAACTGAAATAAACAACTAGCGATGCAACCACATCTTATTTGCCACTTTGAGGTTTGGATAAGCTCAGCACAACACACAAGAAGTCAATAAAGTAAGTATGCAAGTTGCAAACCTTGGGTTTTTAGGGACAAACACCTGTGCTCAATGCTTAAAAGTAACTCAACATAGCCCTTTTTTCCATTGGGACCTTCACCACTGCCTTTTTTTCTGGGTGTTTGGTCCCTGGTGGAGTAAACAGCAATCACTGGGGGAAGAAGCATTGTCCCCTTGCTTGCTGGTTGGCTCCACACCACATGCATATGCTTGCTTTACCCCTGCCTTGATAGTAGTAGTATATTATTGCTTGCTTCTGGCTGGGCAATGGCCTTCATGTGTGGTTGGGTCTATGCCCAACTCAACTCATGAGTGTACTGCATTTGCTGCTTGGTCCTGGTTGCTGTATGTAGGCATGCCATGGTAATTGCTGGCAAGGAACAAAAGGCAATTATTGTTGGGTTTGCTGCCACTGTAGACAGTAGCGGATTGTGGTGTTCCCGATCTCGGCAGCCCGGTTTCGACCTGGCAGAATCACCGACAGATTTTTCTTGACATGGTATTTCAGCCTCTACTGTTGTAAATTAACCCATCCAAGAATCTGATCTGGCGTCAAATTTCAGGTTAACTGACGAAGCTTTCGGAGACCCTGATAACAGCAAAAAAAATGTTTTGCAATAAATATATTATATGTGCAAATATATATGTATATACCGTTTGGATATGCTCTGCTCAATGTTTTTCTGTAGTGTGTCACATTAGGAAACAGATAGGAAATGTGATGTGTACTCACTCAGGCAGGCATGCAGGGCTAGACATCACCCAGGGAAAAGTAGAAATGGAGTATGCTTGCAATCTCTGGTAGCTTCTTCCTTAAGCTTTGGTCAAAAGGTGAGGGGAACATGTGCTCATAAGCTCAATCATAGCACTAGGTTATTGCTAGTTTTGGAGTTAAGACTAACCTAAGCTAATGGCATACGGAAAGGATCACTTGCTAATTCTTCTGGCTGCAGTCGGCCCGCATACCCCAGGTAGAGAACATATTGAGTTGAACTTTTTGTCTTGTCAGTTTTTCCTAAGCTGTGCTCTGTCGATGATTCTTGAGCCAGATATTCGAATATTTCATTTTTGTTGTTCTACAGATGTACACTCAAGCTGTTTCACCGCGACAAATGAAAATCATGTGAAGCAAGCTGGACAAATAGCAAGGAGCGAAAATGGCATCTTGATCTGAAGTGGGTGGCCTGCCCTCTGGATCTCAGTGCTTCAACTAATTACCAAGACAGGGGGAATAAAACGGGTTGATCCTGGCAAATGGTGGATCTGCGGCATTCATCATTCCGTGATACACATGGGATGAGCACAATAATGATGTAAGTACCAGGATCGTTTCCCCTTCCATTGCATATAGCTTCTCAATTCGTTTTCTATTTGTTTCGCTTGGGAGCAAAAGGCCATATATATGTGCATCATTGGTCAGATAGTATTATATTTTGCACGCGAGAGATATGCAGTGTGAAAACAGCATAGTAGAAGCAAAGGTTAGTTAGGAAGATCCATAGAATGGCTGCGTGCATGATGGGTCCTCACATGAGAGCTTTCACGCAGGCATCATTTTATCTTCCTCTGCAAACAAACATCACCATCTCCCATCTGTCCCTCTCCCGGCCCTCCTCACTTAATTATTCCATCCCTCATCTCATCCTCTCGAGTTCCTGCCTTTTCCACACCATCTTTTCAACCTCATACACGCGCGCATAATTATATCATATTGTGTTCCCCCCGGCTTTCTTCTCCTCTGACATTCCGGTCAGTACGCTTCATGCATGTGTTCCATCATGCCGACTGCTTCGCACAAGCTGAGCAGCATTGAGTGGTGAGAGGTGAGATTGCGGTGCGTGCATGGCTTGCGGTCAAGCATAGGGTTCGTTCCTGCATGCACTATATAAGCCAGGCAGTCGGCCAGCCGGCCGGAAGCTAAGTTGGTGGGAGGCATGGATGTCATTGCTGCTCTTATGTGTGTTTGCCATCCCCCTAAAGCAGTGGCTGGGAAGCATGCATACATCCCCTGCTCCGCCGGTGCCACGCACTCGGGGCCGTAAGCGGTCGCTGTCGATCTCATCTCGGACTTTCTGGCTTGTCTCTAATGCTGTCATCTACTTGCTGCTTCAGCATCATCCTTGGGCCATAATCACCAGCGTGTTATATGTGGTAGGTGAGTTCCATATATGCATTACTGTTTACTTCCCTTGTTGCTACGTCGTTAGTTAGTCTGGTTAATATCTCCGGGCTCGTGGTTGACATTTACCTTTTCTTTTCATTCTTCTCTGGAAAGTCATTCCTTTACCTGTAGCTCTTTTTGTCAAAAAATACTTTGCCTTTGTGGCGCAGTATACAACCAGCCCAGGGCCATAGATTATCTTTGCACTCGTATTCTTGTGGGGGAAATTATATGCTTTGCTTTTTAAACCCATTTCTTACCTTTGTATGTTGCTGTTTGAACGTTTCATGAAACAAGAGACTGTTCTCCCTGAATGGTAGAGCTATGCTGTTCCTGTGAACGTACAATGCTTGTGATGTTGTTAAGTAGTTGGGCAGAAGATTTTTGGTACCTGTCATTATGTTAACATTGCCGTCCATGCAGAGCTATATGTGAAGACATTATCACGGATGATTTCATCGTAAGCAGTTCTTTAGGTCACACCTGTCAAATATATGATGTCGAGTTCAGTTAGTTTTCTTCTCTTTAGCATACTATCCAATCCAACATGATATATGTGAATCATGGTCTGGAGAAGTTTTTCCATGCATATCTGTTTTCTTCTCCATACATTTTTCTTATGATTGAACTCAGCCGTTGTTCGATCTAAGTTGTTAGTTTCTTTCTGGTCAGACTTTCAAATTTTATTATTCTGCTCTAAGTTTACCCATTCTCTGCGACTATGATGCCATGTTGAGTTTGCTGTTGCCTACATGTTTTGGGCGTCAGTTATTTGCTAGTACCCAGAATCGTAGCAGAGGCCTACATTTCATCGCTGATTCTGTGAGTTATTTCAGGACTTTGATATAGAGAATGTTTTGTTTATAAGTGTTCTTTTATTTATTTAGGGACCAAAGTAGAACATAGCCTGTGTCGAACTAGATAAAACAATGTGAAGAACATGTGAGACTAACATATTAGGCCCATGCATTACTAAATGTTGAAGTTAAGACTTCATATAATATATGCACTCCAGGGACCTAGATAATTTTCTTGGTGATCCTCGTGAACACACATTGTTCAAGCAAGCTAGCTACCATTATACATACTTAATCAAATATACAGCATGCATGTAATCATAAATATTTCATCCCATAGGCATTTGTTTCTGTAAAAGAATTAGCTGATGATGAACTAAATGCATATTCACATGCATCCACATAAAGAAGAATGATGGCTCACCCTTCGGACCATATAGAGGGTGAACAATTAGTCATCCTTATTAAGATTATTAAGTAAGTGTTACATTATTTACATCTTCGCCTAATTTATTTGAATGTAATATTTGTGTCTTATGTGATCTAGTTATTCTGAACAATCTCTACTAGATCTTCACGTTGTCATTTGCACTTCTTACTATGGAAGTACTAGAATATGTAAGGCTATGAGTATAAACATCTTCGTAGCGTCTGTACATGGTTAAATCTGCTGATTTTTTTTTGTTATTTGACATGAGGCTTATAGCAACGGGCAACAAATGTAGAAGTAAATGTCTTGTTATAAAAATGAGCGCAGTCGGTACGGTGTTCGAGCATATATATTGGCACAATTGTACATATCATTATCAAGTTAGTTGAAAGACCAACAGAATAAAATTATATAACTGAACCGTGTTGCCTTTTACAAATCATAATTCATGAAGCCTTTATGTTCTCCATGATATTATTCCATATATATAGCAACACAGTGATATGTAATTGTATATTTAGTACATTGTCCCTGAAGCACGTAATCAGCACAACACTACACACAGCATATGTAATAGTCTTATTTACATGGCATTACGTAACTCAAAATACTTATCTGTCCAATAATTGATATATGATCATCATCCTTATTGTAACTCCTTAATATAATAATTATAGATGGGATGCTAGTATATTTGATTGGTGCCGCTGCTCATCACTTCCATGGATCAACTTGACTGCTCGATGTTGAGGTCGACGCGTAATCAGTTGCTACCTCTTGCACCTTCTCGTTGAGCTGAAGAATGTCCCCTTCATGAACATAATCGACACCCTTGGCTGCATCATTACTAAGCTGAGATGCAACGAACTTGTCCAGAACTCTCCAGTCAGTGGCAGCTTGGTCATCGACGGCATGGTCAATAAGTTGAACATGGTGGTGCTGGGCATGGTGCACATTGATTTGGTGATCGTCTGGCGATACCAAAAGAGAGTGGAAGGAAGAAGGGCTCTCTAGCTCGTGAGGAATGGTGTTGAGAACATGATGGTGGTTTGGCATTTGGTATTGTAGCTTCAGCTCCCTCTTGTAGGTGTTGTTGAGCATCTGGAGGTGTTGTTCTTGCAGTGCCATGCTGTGGTGAGGCGGCATTCCTCTCATCGGAGAGTTAAGGTCATGCATGAAGGGCCCATCGTCGTCGACGTACCAGCACGGCGCATCATGGTCTAGGTCCCTTCTTGTTGTTGGTAATCTCTTCTTGAACACCCTGCATACTACCCATCCTTCCTCCTGAAATTCACAAAATTAGGCTATACTAATTTATAGAGCATCTTGCAGGTTTATATATATTTCAGCAAAGATGGACAAAGCTTGTTGTATATAAATTGGAATAATGCAGCTAACTTGCCTGCGGAGGGCCATTCTCATTAGTCTCAAGGCGGTACTCATGCATGATCCAATCGGATTTCTGACCATTGGGAGCTCTGCCCTTGTAATACACCAGGGTCTTCCTCATGCCAACCAAGCAGTGCTTTGCATAGATGGGCTTGTCCCTCCCCGTCGCCTTCCAGAACCCTGCCGCGGTCGCACGGTTTGTCCGAGTCCCCGTTGGGTACTTCTTGTCCTTGTGGCTGAAGAAGTACCAATCGCTCTGCTCCTCCTGATGCCCTATCCTGCATTTCTCTGTACACAAATGAATGTAATCTTGGTCAGCAAAAACGTATTGATTTGTGTTGTCAAGACTCAAGGCTACATTAAGTTGTCATTGCTAACTGGACTGCATTGTATTGTATTATTGTGTGTGTAATATATACCTTGGAGATCCCATGGCTCTATCTTGTAGAGATCAACATCCTTGATGACGTTCAGGTCGAACCTCCTCGAGGCCACCTTCTTGCGGAGGTAGTAATCCACAAGCTCCTCGTCGGTTGGGTGGAACCGAAAACCCGGAGGGACCTGCGGCTGTGTGCTGCCACTCATGTCGTCTGGTCAATGGGTGTATAACTAAACCTGCAAGGTGTATGAAAATCTGGTTAATATCTAATTAATTATATTATTGTATTATTGTGCCATGTGTGTAAAAATGAAGCATACAGCGAAAGATCAGATCAAGAAAAGTACTGCCCGTCTATACATGTAGGCATGCATGCCTGCGTTAGTTTAACTGAATTTGATGGAGATCGAGCAGGCAAGGCAAGCATGCCTTAGATGTGCCTTGTGTGGGAAGCGTGCATGTGATAATGGATGGATGAAAAGTAGTGGTAATGCTGGGAGAAAGCATGATCATTTGTGTGACGCATGCATGCTACACATGCTGAGAGGCATCACTCATTGCACCTTGTGGAATGTTCCCCAGCTTCTACTGCTCAAAGGTAGACCTCATCATGCATGCATGTATGTATGTTTGTCCCTGATCTAGCTAGCTACTTGTAGTGAACTTATGTATGTACTGCTTGTATTTGCACTTGTATTAGTTTGTAAGTACATAGTTAGCTTAGGTTCTAGTCAAGGTGCTCATGCATCTATGATCATATGTGCTAGCTAGCTGGCTGGTGGGCATGCTTTATGCTTGGATCAGATCTCAGTTGTAAGATCTATTTGGAGGAGACATTTAGCACCCATGTTGCATGGATGTGCATGTATAATGTTGTAAGTACAAATACGCATGGTCGTGTGCAAGGGAACATGCATGCATATACTCCCTCGGTTCCATAATTGTTGTCATGGTTTTAGTTCAAATTTGAACTAAAATTACGACAACAATTATGGAACAGAAGGAGTATATCCTTATTCATTTGATTACAAACATTTCAAGTTTAAATAAAGTAGACATGCACACACATCATCTCAACATGCACTTACTTACAAGAGATACATTGATCAGTGTGTTATATATGATAATATGATCCCTGTCTAGAAGAATTCACATGTATATGTATGTACTTCTCATCACAAAGAAAGAAATCTTAAGCATAGATTATGTAGCAGAACAAAACACATCATATCCATTCTCCACAAGAAAATAAAACATACAGACACTATATCCATCCTCCATAAGTAAATAAAACACACAAACACAATATATATTTGGGGAGCTGGAAATAAAAGGTGGTAGCAAGCTCGTAGCTCACATAAGTTTTGAAATCAAATATGTAAATGACATCCATATATGTATGTGCACTAGATTGAACTTGGATTTCGTTAACACACAAAATTAACAAAAAATTACTCATATGTAGATATAAGAAAATGGAATCCATTAAATGAATGAAATTTTTGCGTATGTAGGCAGGCATGTATTAATTCTCCAAAGTAATATCAGTGTGCTAGTAATATATGTTGCATCTATGATCAATTTTCGCGTGCTGGTCGAACGGAACATCCCTACTTATCATGTCATATCATATCATATATAGATAAGAGTTGCTTATATCGATCTAGGGTTCCAGGGAAGACATGTTTTCAGGACAACTCAATATATCTCTAGGTTTTATTTATACCTCTGTTTGATCAGTCGAGATCAGTGTGACGCGTGATGGAAGAACCTTGTAGAAAGAAACCCAGAGATCTGGCTAGCTAGCTAGGGGAGCAGCAATATAGTAGCTAGTAGACAGAGATGAGCTTTTTGTCTCGAGGCTTGTCTCTCTGATCTGCCTTTCTGATCCTTAACTCATTGTCTGGCTCAGATCCCAAGAAGAATGTCGACGGTGACCGCAGAGAAGAGCACGCGCGCACACGGGTACAACACAAGAAAAACAACAAACAACATCAGAGAAAGTTCAAGAACCTTGAAGGATAGCAAGACAAACTAAGAGCAACAAGAGCTGAGATGAATCTAGCTTAGCTAAGCTAGCTCCTATCGGAAGTACATGAAAAGAAGATCATCATCAAGGCTGAGCTCGATCGTACATATACCTGCTGCCTAGTCGCAAGTGTTAGTCGATCGAGCGATCTGCATGCACCCTCCAGCAGAGTTCTTGGCTGCTTCTTCCTCCTCCTCCTTCCCTTGATCCTGCTCAGTAGGCAGCTGCTGCAGAGAGGGGGGAGGGAGAGGGTTTGCAGCTGGGGAGAGGAGAGAGAGAGTGGGGGAACGGGACGGGAACGGGGTTGATAAATGTATGGGGGCAGAACGGGATAGGATGATCGGACGAAGGAAAAGCTTAGCACAAGGATTGATTAATCTATGGCCGCCATGGATCAGTTGACAGCCAGGCAGCTAAAGGTAGTAACAAGATTAATATCCAAGCCAGGGAAAGGATCGATCGGATGAACCGCGGAGGATCGAGCTGCCTGGCTAGGGTGAAAGGGAGGGCAATGGAGGAGGTGGTGGCGAGTGAGTGTGGGAGAGAGAGAGAGAGGGTCGAGGTGGAGAAGAAGAAGACGTAGGAGAACAGCGACCCCGTGTGGCCCACACGCAATGCTAGAAAAGAAAGAGGAAAGGGACCCGACCACCCACCAAACAAATCCCTCCCGTCCACCCTTGTTGCCTCGCGCCATCATTCCCCTCCTTTCCCCGTTTCTTTTCATAAAATATCCCCCCCAAAAGGCCAATCCCAATTGGTACTGTTCTTCTCCTCTCTTCTAGGGTTTGTGGCTAGCTTGATCCATCCATACATCCATCCATCTGCCTAGCACCTCCAAGTGTGATGGATACTACAGGTAGCTAGTACCATTCTACTTCCTCTGGCCATAAACCGTACGGCGCTCGTATATTTCAAGGTTCGACTTTCACCATCAGTTATTATAGTCCAACAATGTGTAGGTCATATATGTATGTATACTGCAAAATTTATATCGGCGAATATGCATTTGGAAGAAATTTTCAACTGTATGATCGACTGGATATGCAACCCCTATGTTGTGGGTTTAACCGATGGACAAAGTTAAATCTCGAAACTTGGTATTTTAGGATGTGGGAGTACAAACGTAGTATGAAAAGAATTGGAGGAACGTATCTTAGGGGTAGGACTTAGCTATACCTCGACCAATCAGATATGTAAGTCTAGTCTTTGCAAGATAATGACATTTATACTCCTATGATGATGAGAACGGCTTTCGCCCGTCGTAGATCCCTCAAAATACTCATGTGATGAGTACCCGATCCGCCGCGCGATCTCATGTCTGCACACCGAAGGAGATGTTTTCGCGCCTTTACCGTGATCGAGATCCCTTTCTTAATTAGCCAGATCTTTTGTTTGAAACAAACGTCTCGAAATATAACTTTTTAAGCAAAAACAATGTTTGAAAACATCGTCGTTAGCTTGACTCCAATATCTACTACAATCTGCATTGACAATTCATGGTATGTATATATGGTTATTTTTAACAAGAGTCTAATATAACTGCATGATTCATATATATGCCAAGCAGATAGAAAGTTAGGCATGCAGGTAGCAATCTCATGCGTGATAAGTGTTCATGTCCCTCCTCATTACCTCCATCGTCGTCTCTGGCTATAGCTCCATCGTCATCCCACGTACCTGCCCTACCTTAGGCTGGATATGTAGAGCATAATGTGTGGGTCAAGCTTAGCCTGGGGGATGTAAATAATCATGTGCTTGTCCCTATGTATGACACTGATCATTAGTGATCATGCATGGTTCATGATCCCCCGGGCCGGCCGGCAGCAGGTGCATTACAGCATTAGTTTGTACGTACATACGTAGAGTGATAGGAGATCACAAATGGCTAGCTAGAGCCCCATCTATATGGACAGGCAGCGATACCGCAAACTTCGATCATATAGAGTTGATTGCGATCATTATTTCTATCGAAATGGAATTGTCACGCCCGGTCTCTGCATTCACGCAGCAAAATATTATTAGAACTGCAAGTATTAGAACAGTTTAATATTCACAAAAAAGTTATTTTTTTAAGCGGCATATATGTACGTCCAGTATGCAGTGAAATGTATGCATGTGATTTTATTAACTATGGCGATTTACTGCCCGTGCTGAAACAACTAAATTATTTACCTTTATTTCTCCCCATATTCATACATAGTCGTATTCTTTAACAAAATTTACATGCATGATCTTCGTCTCGTAAATTGTATGTATATACGATTTTATTTTTCAAAAAAATGTAGAACAAACTTGTAGGGACAACACTTTTATCATTCTAGAAACTAGTCAGCGGGTAAAGTGCTTCAAGATATGATGTTTTTAGGGAATTAAGTGAGTCCAAAATAATTTGAGGAGAAATGTGAACCAAGCCAGTAGCCTAAGTGGGCAAAGTTTTTTTTTTGCTCCTATTTAAAGAACTGTGAAATGAAAGAAAAGGCAACTTTCCATGGAAAAGATAATTTCATCACAATTTTTCCCTTTTGAAAAATCAAAGTGATAGACCATGCACGCAGGCCCAGTTGGGAGAAGTGTGTAGGAGAATACCCCATCCTGGCTTCTACTGCTCAAAGGTACTTCCTCCGTTTCATAATGTAAGACGCTTTTTGATACTATTATAGTGTTAAAAAACGTCTTACATTATGAGACGGAGGGAGTATTTCTTACAAGAATTTTTTTTAAAGGAAGTGATAGACCATGCATGAAAACAGCAAGTGGGGTACTACGGGAGAAGTGTGTAGGAGAATACATTCTTGGCTTGTGCGAGAAAGGTGGCATGTTGCATTCATTCCCTCTAACACCGCCCCCATGACAGGCGTGAGCTTCATCCGATGATTAGCCTCACCCGGTCAGCCACCACATTCTTTATCCCGCTGGCCCTCCCTCCTTTGGTTTTTTGCACGCCCCTTCTGCGCGTGTTGCATCTTTACTTTTTCTTTTTTTTGCTGCTGAGTATCTACCCAATATGAAGCCAGGGCGATTGTATATGTTTCTCTATATGCTCTTGTTTTTCCAACTCCTAGAATGGGTCTTGCAAAAACTAGACTATTTTAGATTCAGATACTTTTAACAAGGAGACCGTGAAAAGAAAAAATATAGACTAATCAAATGAAGCGTGGTTTGTCACCCAAACGACTAGGAAAGTCTATGTACTCGAAACCTCGAGGTCAAAAATAACGCCTTGCTTAGTAAATGGTTGTTTAATCTCCTTACTAAGGACGGTGTGTGGCAAACCATCCTGGACAATAAAGACATATTTGATTGCTCGCATAAGAGCCATGCAGACTCTTTGGGCCACACCTGTGTTGTTTGGTTACCTAGGCCGTAAGGAAAAAAAGCTTCACAGAAGTTTAAACCCTAGTTTATGCACTATCTCGTAAGTGGCTGATTTGAATTCATATGTTTCATGCTATGGTTAGATTTATCTTAATTATTATTTTATTGTTGTGGATGTTTGCGAGGGGAAGTAATCATAAGTGAGTTCTTCATTCAAGATAGAACACCATCCTAGCACCGGTCCACCCACATAATAATTTATCAAAGTAGTGAACGTGAATCAACTAAAACATGATAAACATGACTAGACAAAATACCCATGTGTCCTCGAGAACGATTTGATCACTATAATAAATAAAAATTGGCTTGTCCTTTGCAATATAAGGATTGAGCCACATTGCTGCATTTTGTTACTTTGGTTACTTGTTAGTTACTACGAATTACCTATCTATTAAACTATTTGTAGCTATAAAAAAATCATGTGATATCTTCGGCGAGGTATTGTACTCACCGAAGATAACCTCACTTGTCAAAATTGGCAAGGAAGTAAAAAAGTGTAGTTTTTATACTCACGATGAGGAAATCAAACACTTTTTTGGGTACAAGTTTGTGTGTTCTATTTGGTCAGTCATGCAAAGAGTGTTCGATTTCTATCCACCCACAAGTGTCTCTAACATCTATGGTCACTAGCTGGATGAAATTCCACATAGGTTTATAACACTAATAAGGGTGGGAGATTCTTCCTTATTATGGTCGCTTTGGCTATGTAGAAATGGCTCTGTTTTCACTTTTTAATAGCAAAATTTTTACTTCTTTGCAAGTTATTTTTCTTTGTATGTACTGGCTTCGTATGTGGTCTACGTTGCCGAACATTGTTCCAGATAGTGCGTATGCGGTTGGAGCGGGTGGCCAGGGAGGTTTTATCCAACATGGATGGCAGCGTCTCCTGTGACTTTGACATATGTATAAAGTCGGTCTTCTATGGCTTTATTGATTTCGTCGTGTCACTTTCATTTTTTTAGTCAAATCGTTGAAGTGTGGTTGTGTGCATCCTAACTATGCAGAGGTCGGGTATAGTTCGGATGTTTTATATATGCTTGATGCTACTTTTCAGTTAATAAAAACGTCTTTTATCAAAAAGAAAACAACCACTTACTAAGGGTGTTTTTTTATTTGCTGAAGATGCTCTAAGATCGGCCCTATTGGCTTGTGTAGTTGGGCTCCATCGGAAAATTTACTTTGACTCATGGGTATAGATGCACCTATTGTCTAAATACATATTTTTTAAAGTTAAAAGAAAATCAAGAAAAAACTCTGCGTGTGCATCCGGACATTATACGTTAGTGTAAAGTTTCAATGAAAAATGACATTTTTATGGCTAGTATAAAAAATACAATTTTTAATACTTAATTATAACTATTCATGAGATATTTTTTTATCATTTTTATACATGCCATAAAAAATATTCTTTCTTTGTGAAATTCTGTCTGCCAACATCGAATGTCCGGATGTATACACAAAATTAAAAAAATTAACATTTTAAAATGTATTTTAATATATATTTCATAATAAGTGTATCGATCGGCGGAAAGAAGATCGCCGTGTTAACGCTTCTCCATCAAGCTCAACCTGTCTTGCTTACTTACTGCTGGTGCAGATCCTACAGGTCGCCTAATCGCATCATCAGAATTAACTAACCGAACACGCTTTTCGACGGTGCTTGGTGGTCAGCCCTCCATGATTTTTTCCGGGTAAACTGGAGGAAAGCTCTGCCTTTGCGCTAATCATCATCATAAACCGCGTGATGAACTGGTAAACTGGCTGCAGTAACTACTTGTGGCGACCGCACCACCCTACGCGGTCCACCTATCGAACCTAGCTGCTAGTTCATTTCAGAAAGTTTTTTTTACCCTCCGCACCCCCCCCCCCCCACCCCCACACACGCACACACAAATTCAGCAAAACCTTGCACCTGGAGAACCAACCACAGATGTAAAGATGGTTTCAGAGGGTTCATTTGCAGTTACACCTGGCACGGAGAATCGGAGTGAAAGTTCAAAGCAATCTCACTCACCGTCACTGTGCCTCTCATGCTCGTTGCTAAGGTGGCATGTTTAATCAAATCGTCAGAATTAACCAATGTTTTAAATAACGGGGCTATGGCAAATAGCGGCGGACCTTAAATAGGCTATAGCGAAGCTATAACGTGCTATATCAGGCTATAGCGTGCTTTTTATACATGAGACCATTTAGCGGCCCCCTGTTGAAAAGGCTATAGCAAAGCTATAGCAGGGCTATAGCGGGTTATTTAAAACTATGGAATTAACAAATAAAATCACATCCATCCTCTTCTTCTGTTCTGCTAGTCCTACGGGGTCTTAGCACGATGACTTCCCAACTATACTACAATAAATTTTGTCTGGCTTCGACGAGGGAAGTGCGATGACGGCAGCGCACCTTCGGCTCGCTTTAGTGTTTGTAGTCGTCGCTAAATGGTCTACGGGTCTAGGTGTAAAATTCTATTATTTCTGAGGTTCTTTATACAATCATGATTGAAGATGAATGGATCAAAAAAATTTGGAAAAAAAGACGACAATTACTGTCAGTCTAAAAAGGGTGTGAAACTAGTAAAAAATACAAAAAACTTGCCATCGAGGGGCCTCCCCCTCCTACTACCAAATTACCTTTGCACTCAAGATCATGTCAACCAGCATTAATCAAGCGTAATGGTGCGCAAAGTACTCCGCATATCGACGGAAAGAAGATCATGTCAACGCTTATCCATAAAGCTCCTCGATATCTTGCTTATATATTTTACTAATTACAGTAGGTAAATGTTGGGATATCCTTCTCATGTGGGTTGTGAGGAGATGACCATTTGAAGCCTTTTAGGCAACCCAAAGAGGTGCAGAAGCCCACTACCCATTAGGGTTATGACCTAGGGTCATTTTGGTCTTTGCACGTGAATGGATGGGGATGCTTTACCCTCCATCCGGCAGCCACCACCAAGTGTGACGAAAATCGGTTTAACCTCCATTGAAGAAGAAGAGAGAAAAACCAAGTGAGAAAGGGAAGAAGATGAAGATTCAAGGAAGAAGCAAAGGGAGCTCCTCCCCAAGGTTGTGATGGTCCAAATCCACTGCCTTGTCTCCTTCAAGCTGCGATTTCACCATCTTTGGTGAGATTGTTCCAATCCCTAGCTCTTGAGTCTGAAATCCTGTTGTGTTCATCCAAGATTCAAAAATCTTGATGTATGAGATCCTCTAGTGCTATCTAGAGAAGAACTTGTTTTATCCCACATTTGATAATAGTGGAAGAGGATTTTGGGTGGCTTCGGCCCATGGTTTTTTCCCTCAAGTTGAGGGGGTTTTCACGTAAAAATATGGTGTCTCTTTGTTGATGTTTGCTGCTGTCCAGAAAGTTACTCATACCACATGCACTCTTGAGAGGAGCGTCATGTCTGCTGAGTAGCATTTTTTTTCCTCCATATATGATGTTGCATATGTTTCCTTCCGTTCTAAGCAACGATCCTTGAGTTAGTACATGATGTGATGTTGAGATTACATTGTTTCCGCTGCAGTTTTCAGTTCATCACAAGTGCATTACTGTGCTAATTCCCAACATAGTGGCATCAGAGCCTTGGTTGCTTAGGAGGTTGCTAATCCGAGTTGCTTGATTGTCGCTGGAAGTGCTGCTCACAATGGCTTTGGAAGAAAGCGCTACTACAAGTGGCATGATAAAACTTTATTCTTCCTATTACTCATTATGGAAGCCCATGATGGAAGACATCCTTTATTGCAAGGATTTGTATGAGAGAATTGTGAAAGACAAGATACCCACAGATGTCATGGAAGAAGAATGGAGAGTGTTGCATAAAAAGGCAATAGGTATGATTGGGTTATGCATCAACCACAATATATTCCACCATGTTGCAAATGACACAAATGTGTATGAGATGTGGCAGAAGTTGGGGTATATGTATGAAATAAATACATCAATGAACAAGGCCTTGGTGATCAAAATACTTGCAAAGCTTGAGTACCGAGATGGCACAAGTGTGATTGAGCACTTGAATGTCTTTCAATGCCATATAAATCAACTTTCAGCCATGAAGATCAACTTTGAGGATGAGGTGCAAGCATTGTTGCTGCTGAGTTTCATGCTTGATAGTTGGAACACACTTGTTGTGTCACTTAGCAATTCAGCTCCGGATGGGAAGCTGACTTTGGAGATGGTGAAGAATTGCATGCTGAATGAAGAAGCCGGAAAGAAAGAAAAGGGTGATGCCTCTTCTTGTGATGCATATGTGGCTGAAACCCATGGGAAGAATGAGAACCGTGGACGCGGTCACACCAGATTTCAGCAAGGCAAAAGAAAATCTAGGGGGAGATCAAAGTCAAAACAGAGAAAATATATTACTTGCTTTCATTATGGCAATCCAGGACACATAAGGAGCAAGTGCAGTAAGAGAGCTTGCAGAGAGGAAACTTGCAAAGAAAATCGAGCAAAAGGCTGAGAACAGCTTAGCCATGACCACAACAGATGAGGACTATCTAGTTATTGAAGATGATGAATGCTTTAGTGATGTTCGTAATGATGCCATGAGTCGGGTTGTGGATTCAGGTTCGTCCTTCCACATCACATCACGCAAGGAGTATTTCACATCTTACACTATTGGTGTTATTGGCCAAGTGAGGATGGGAAACAGTGGTTCGTTAACAATTATTGGCAAGGGCTCTATATGCATTGAAACAAACACAGGTTTCAGGTTGGTGCTTGATGATGCGAGGCATGTTCCCGATATAAGGTTAAATTTATTGTCAGCGGGCAAACTTGATGATATCAAACATCCTAGTTATTTTTGTGAAGGAAAGTGAAAGCTCACCAAAGGCTCTTTGATTGTGGCTCGAGGAAGTAGGCAAGGTAATCTCTATGTGACTAAAACCAAGTTGTGCAATGTGGTGTTGAACATTGCTGAAAAAGACACGTCGGTGGAATTGTGGCACAAGAGGCTTGGGCATATGAGTGAGAAGGGCATGCATGCTCTTGCTCGCATGGAGTACCTCCTTGAGTTGAAAGGTATAACCTTGAAAACTTGTGCACATTGTTTTGCTGGCAAACAACATAGGGTTGCATTTCATACACTCCCTCCACATCATGCAGAAAATGTTCTTGATATTGTGCACACTGATGTTTGTTTAATGACTAAAAAATCTCATGGTGGAGCATTATACTTTGTGACTTTCATTGATGACAATTCCAGAAAGGTTTTTGTGTATGTGCTGAAACATAAATACCAAATACTTGAAGCCTTCAAGGAGTTCCATACCAAAGTTGAGAGAGGAAGTGACAGGAAATTGAAGTGTGTGAGATCAGACAATGGTGGTGAATACCTAGATCCTTTTGAAAGGTATTTCAGAAAGTTTGGCATCAGGCTTGAGAAGAGTCCACCAAAAACACCTTAGCGCAATGGTCTTGCAGAGAGAATGAACAGGACATTCACAGAGAGGGTCACATCTATGCTCTCTCATGCGCATATACCTAATTCTTTTTGGTTTGAAGCATTAATTAATGATATGTATGTGGTTAACCTATCTCCCTCGGTTCCTCTTGCAAATGATATTCCTCGGAGAGTTTGGTTAGGGAAGGAGGTATCATACAAGCACTTGAAGGTTTTTGGTTGGAGGTCATCTGTACATGTCTGAAGAGACGAGAGATCCAAGCTTGATAGCAAGACAAAGGAGTGCATCTACCTCAGCCAACCAAGTGAAGAGTTTGGCTACAAATTGTGGGATTCAACCAATAGGAAGATTGTGAGAAGACGAGATGTGGTGTTCATTTAAGATGAAACAATAAAAGATATTGGAAAACCAGAGAAGCAAATGACCAACACACCTCAGGTTGGCATGGATCCAACCAGTCCTCCTCTCGTGCATGACAATCAGGGGGGAGATGATGACGTTGAAGACAGTGGAGATGCAACTGACCAAGGCGGTACAAGTCAAAGTGACGAGCAGCCATCAAGTGATGATGATGATGATGTTGGTAATGATGATGCCAACTGAAGTCCATTTGATTCACCACCAGTGCAGCAGGAAAGAAGAAGTGAAAGAGGACACAATCCTTCTTCTAAGTATCCAGCACATCAATATGTGTTGATGACTGATGCCGGTGACCCTCATGCTATGAGGAGGCAATGTCTGATGAGAACTAGGATGAATGGTCAGAAGCCATGCAGGATGAGATGAAATTACTATATGAGAATGATACTTTTGAGTTAGTAAATCTTCCAAAGGGCAATAAAGCACTCAAGAACAAGTGGGTGTGCAGATTCAAGACTGAAGAAAACACCTCACATCCAAGGTATAAGGCAAGATTGGTTGTGAAAGGTTTCAGTGAGAAAAAGGGCATTGATTATGATGAGATATTCTATCTGGTGGTCAAGATGTCTTCGATCCGAGTTATGCTTGGCATCGTTGTCACCATGGACTTTTAAATTGAACAACTTGATGTGAAGACTGCATTCTTGCATGGTGACCTAAAGGATGAGATATACATGGAGCAGGCAAACGGATTCATGGTTGAAGGCAAGGAGCACTTAGTTTGCAAATTGAAGAAAAGCTTGTATGGCTTGAAGCAAGCTCCTCAGCAGTGGTACAAGAAGTTTGAGTCTTTTATGACTAGGCTTGGTTACCATAAAGCACAACATAATCATTATGTCTTTATGAAGAGGTCGATGAGGGTGACTTTTATTATTCTCTTGTTGTATTTTGATGATATGTTGATTTTTGGAAATGGCACAAAAAGGATTGCTCTCCTCAAGAAGGCATTGAGTAAATCATTTGCCATGAAGGATTAAGGACCAGCTAATAAAATACTTGGCATTAAGATCTCCCGTGATATACCAAAGAAGTTGCTTTGGCTCTCATAGTAGTCAAGATACATTGAGAAGGTACTTGAAAGGTTCAATATGAAAGATGCAACATATGTTATCTCTTCGCTTGCAGGCCATCACAAACTGAATCAAAACAATATCCTACAAGCAAGAAGGAGAAAGAAGAAGTGAGGAAAGTACCTTACCAATATGCTGTGGGCAGTTTGATGTATGCCATGGTATGCACTAGGCCTGATATTGCTTGTGCAGTTGGAGTTATTAGGCGGTTCATGACAAATACAGGTAAATCTCACTTGGAAGCAGTGAAGTGGATTCTCAGGTATTTCAAGGGAACTTCTACATCGTGTTTATGCTTTGGAAGTGGTGATCCCTGTATTACGAGGCTATACAAATGCATATTATGCAGATGACAAGGATGGTAGGAAGTCCACATCTGGATACCTGATGACTTATGCAGGGGGAGCGGTGTCATGGCAAACAAGACTGCAGAAATGTGTTTCTACATCAACTACAGAAGTGAGTACATTGCGGCAGTTGATGCTGGCAAGGAAGTTGTGGATGAAGAACTTCTTGCAAGAGCTCGGCATGAAGCAAGAGAAGTATGTTTTATTTTGCGGTAGTCAAAGTGATATTCGCCTTGCAAAGAATTCAAGCTATCACTCTCGAACCAAGCACATTGGTGTGAGGTATCATTGGATTCGAGATATTGTAAGTTCCAAGTTGCTGAAACTTGAGAAGATCCATACCGAAGACAATGGTTCGAATATGATGACCAAGAATATTGCCAAATGAGAAGCTACAAGCATGTTGCAAGGTAGCAGGCATGGCGGTGCCCCTCTCATGAGTCGGAGGGGGAGATTTTTTGGGATATCCTCCTCATGTGGCTGTGCGGAGATACCATTTGAAGCCTTTTAGGCAGCCCAAAGAGGTGCAGAAGCCCACTACCCCATTAGGGTTATGACCTAGGGTCATTTTGGTCTTTGCACATGAGTGGATGGGGATGATTTACCCTCCATCCAGCATCCACGACCAAGTGTGACGAAAATCGGCTCAGCCTCCGTTGGAGAAGAAGAGAGAAAAAGCAAGTGAGAAAGGGAAGAAGAGGAAGAGTGAACGAAGAAGCAAAGGGAGCTCCTCCCCAAGGTTGTGATGGTCTAGATCCACTGCCTTGTCTCCTTCAAGCTGCGATTCCATCATCTTTGGTGAGATTTTTTCCAGTCCCTAGCTCTTGAGTCCCAAATCATGTTGTGTTCATCCAAGATTCAAAAATCTTGATGTATGAGATCCTCTAGTGCTATGTAGAGAAGATCTTGTTGTATCCCACATTTGATAATAGTGGAAGAGTATTTTGGGTGGCTCCGTCCCGTGGTTTTTTCCCCTCAAGTTGATGGATTTTCCACGTAAAAATTTGGTGTATGTTTGTTGATGCTTGATGTTGTCTAGAAAGTTAGTCCTGCCACAAGACATTCTTGAGAGGAGTGTCACTCTTGAGAGGAGTGTCTTGTCTGCCGAGTAACATATTTTACCTCCATATATGTTGTTGCATATGTTTCTTTTCATGTTAAGAAACGATCCTTGAGTTAGTACATGATGTGGTGTTGAGATTACTTTGTTTCCGCTGCAGTTTTCAATTCATCACAAGTGCATTTGTGTGATAATTCCCAACAGTAAATAGGTGCAAATCCTAGAGTCACTTAATCAAATCATTAGAGTTAACTAAACACGCTTTTCGACGGTGCTTGGTGGTCAGTCCTCCATGAATTTTCACTGGTAAACCGGCGGAAATATTGTGGCTTTCTGCACAAGTCCTCGACCGTTGCTGGCAACGACGACGTCTACGGACGTCGTTCTACTCCTCGGAGGTGTTGCTTGCCATCCTTCCTCCTTAGGCCATCTGACATCCTCGCTGGTGTTGCGTCCACCCGTTCTTTGCGTCTTCCGGTGGTGCTCAGTTGTTATCGCGATACCGAAGGTACTCTAGGGGCTTCTTGTCACCGAGAATGTACATCTGTGTACCATTGGCCTCCTTATTTAGACGGCAGACCTATTGGTGTGCGAGGTCATCTCAAGACCGGAGGGTGCTAGGATCAGTATCATACGGGTTGGCTGTCGGATGTATTATTTAGCCAAGTGGCATTGGGTGTGGTTGTGGGTTCTCAGTGATGCTCTCTCGAGTTGGTTGGTGGGGCACTGAAAAATACCGTGCTTAACCTTGCTAGGCTGACGATGACAATGTTAGCGGACGTCGGTCTCCTCCTTGGAGGCGTCGTTTATTTGGCCCCTCCGCCATCTAACTGATGGTATCTTGTTTCCATTGGCTCTTTGTTTGGAGTGTGCATTGGAGTGGTGGCCTGCTTGGTGGGATCTGTCGACAAGCTCCGAGAAGACTTGTGCTTATTGCGAGGACCTAGCTGAGCTGGTGAGTCCCCCCTGAAGCCATCTATCAGCATTCGTCATTTCCAATGGTGATTTTTGTGCATGTCGAGAATAGCTGATGGGGCCCTTCAAGCCAAAATTCATATGGGATCCTATCCTATGATGAAAAGGACTAATGTAGGAAAAACTCCTAAGGATTTGAATCCTTCAAAAAACCTATAAAATTCATTTGAATCAAAGGAGCCCTAAATTTGGTTTATATTTATTAACCCGGTAAAAAAGAAATAATAAAGGCCATTTCTTTGGGGGGAAATAGAATAGTTGGAGTTAATACTGGTGATAATGCAAGATTTAAAAGTTTCAACATAATGATGTGCGTGTTTTTGACTGGCCCCGTGCCACCGAGCGCAGCGTAGAGCCAAACGGCTTGACGCCAGGTCTGACAAGAGACCGCAGTTGCGGTCAGTCTAAAAAGGAATGTCAACTACTCCTTCCTAAATATAAGTCTTTTTAGATATTCCACCGTGGACTACATGTGAAGCAAAATAAATGAATTTACATTCTAAAGTATGTCGTTCATGGTGAAATCTCTTTAACAGACTTATATTTAGGAACGGAGGGAGTAGTCAAGAAATACAGTACAAAACCTTGCCATGGAGGGGCCTCATCACTGGGCCCTCAGGCTACCAAATCATCTTGGGGATCAAGATCATGTCAACTACTGTTAATTATTAAGCGTAATGGTGCGCAAAGCATTCGGCGTATCCGTGGAAAGAAGATCTCCATGTCAGTGCTTCTCCATGAAGCTCCTCCATATATCTCTTGCATTCTTATACTAGCAGTCGCTTAACCACATCATCACTAGTCCTCCATGAAATTTTTTCTTGGTAAACTGGAGGAAAGCTCTGGCTTTGCCCTAATCATCATCATCATAAACCACGTGATTCGATGACGACAATGATGATGATATTGATGATTCAATGGTTTGCAGTAAGTACCTGTGTCACCGCACCACCCTACGCTGGAGCTGGAGCACCTGTCGAACCTATGGCTAGCTAAGGTTGTTTCAGACAGGTTTTTTTTACCCCCCCACAAATTCAGCAAAACCTTGCACCTGGAGATCCACAGATGTACAGATGGTTCATTTGCGGTCACACCTGGCACGGATCATCAAAGTGAAAGTTCAAAGCCATCTCAGTCAACATCAATTTTGCATCTCAGCTCGTTGCTAAGGTGGCAAGCTCAGCTTACCGATAAAATCATAGCCATCCATCACTCCCTCCAGGATGGACGGCTGAGATTTAACAGATAAACTTGCAGCCTAAAAATGATGGAAAAATGATTAGCAGAACATGGAAGGACAACTGTTGTTGCAAACCGCGGTGACACGGCAACAAAACAATACCCAAGTCTTCTTTCAAAGGGCTAGATAAAAATCATCATCCTCAAAGGCAGCACAACGCCCCCAATTGCGGGGCCACGGGCAGTAGTAAGTTAGCACCACACAAACAAGTTTCGACAAATTCGCAGATGCACAACAATGGCAGGACCTCCCCACCCAATCGGTGGAGAACCTACATTCCCAATTTCCTAACTCAAAAACCAAAGATCTAGCACCACTAGCTGGCAATCCCGTCAGTTCAGTGTCCAACGACCGACAAAAATCTTGATGTATGAGATACTCTAGTGCTAGCTAGAGAAGAACTTGTTGTATACCACGTTTGATAATAGTGGAAGTAGATTTTGAGTGGCTTTGGCACGTGGTTTTTCCCCTCAAGTTGAGGGGTTTTACACGTAAAAATCTGGTGTCTCTTTGTTGATGCTTGCTGCTGTCCAGAAAGTTACTCATACCACAAGACACTATTGAGAGAGGTGTCTTGTTTGTTGAGTAACATATTTTACCTCCATATATGTTGTTGCATATGTTTCCTTCCGTGCTAAGCAATGATCCTTGAGTTAGTACATGATGTGGTGCTGAAATTACTTTGTTTTTGTTGCAGTTTTCAGTTCATCACAAGTGCATTAATGTGCTAATTCCCAACAGTTGGTTCCCTGTTTAGCTATTGGTGTCTATCTTGTATAGATTAGATTAGTGTTGGGGAACGTTGTATGGGAAACAAAAAAATTCCTACGCACACGCAAGATCTATCCATGGTGATGAGCATCTACGAGAGGGAGAGTGGATCTACATACCCTTGTAGATCGCTAAGCGGGAAGCGTTAAGAAACGCGGTTGCTGTAGTCAAACATCTTCGCGATCCAAATCGCCGAGCGTCATGCGATCTCATCACGATCCGTCCCGCGATCCAATCATGATCTGTCCCACGAACTCATCACGATCCGTCCCACGATCTCGTCACGATCCGTCCTGCGAACTCATCATGATCCGTCCCGCGAACTCATCATGATCCGTCTCCCGATCTTGATCACTGTCCTTCCGATCTAGCGCCGAACGGACGGCACCTCCGCGTTCAGCACACGTACATCTCGATGACGATCTCCGCCTTCTAGATCCAGTAAGAGGGAGCGAAGAGGTAGAACAGTTCTCCAGCAGCGTGACGGCGCTCCAGAGATGGTGGTGGAGCTATTCCGGCAGGGCTTCGCCTAAGCACTGCAGAAATCCGATCTAGAGGAGAAACTATGCACTAGAGGAACGGGCAGCACGTGGCTGAAAATTTTGTGTCAAAACCCTTAAATCCTCTAGTATATATAGGAGGATAGGAGGAGGAGGCTTGGCTTCCAAAGAGGCAACCCTTGGGTTGGCCGAACCTAGTGGGATTGGAGGATTCCTCCTCCAATCCTAGTAGGACTAGGACTCCTCCTTATTTTTGCCTTTTCCACCTTTTTCTCTTTAGGCTTTTCTTCCCAGCCGCATGGGCCTTGTGTGGGACTTCCACCAGCCCACAAAGGGATGGTATTTACTCTCCCACAGCCCATGAAGCCTCTTGGGTCGAAATACCCCTCCCGGTGGTCTCCCGGTACACTACCGGCACTCCCGGTACACTACCGATGAGCCCGGAACTTTTCCGGTAACCAAAATAGGACTTTCTATATATCAATCTTTACCTCCGGACCATTCCGTAGATCCTCGTGATGTCCAGGATCTCATCTGGGATTCTGAACAACCTTCGGTCACCACCATGCATAACTCTATACCACCGAAACATCACCGAACCTTAAGTGTGCAGACCCTGCGGGTTCGAGAACTATGTAGACATGTCCGAGACACCTCTACGGTCAATAACCAATAGCGGGACCTGGATGCCCATATTGGTTCCTACATATTCTATGAAGATCTTTATCGGTCGAACCTCTATGTCAAGGATTCAGTTAATCCCGTATGATGCTCCTTTTGTTCTTCGGTATGTTACTTGCCCGAGATTCGATCGTCGGTATCTCCATACCTAGTTCAACCTCGTTTCCGGCAAGTCTCTTTACTTGTTCCGTAATAGAAAATACCGTGACTAACACTTAGTCACATTGCTTGCAAGGCTTGTTGTGATGTTGTATTACCGAGTGGGACCTAAGATACCTCTCCGTCACACGGAGTAACAAATCCCAGTCTTGATCCATGCCAACTCAACAGACACCCTCGGAGATACCTGTAGAGCACCTTTCACTAGTGCAGAACAGGCCTATAGTCCCGGGCCGGATGGACCTTTAGTACCGGTACTAACGGGTCGAGACTAAAGGTCCAGACCTTTAGTACCGGTTGGACCACGGACCGATACTAAAGGCCCTCCACATGGCTGCCTGCGTGATACCAACCGGTACTAAAGCAATTTTTCCTTTTTTGAATTTTTTTGGAAAAAAAAATTTGTTTGATTTTCAAATTTCCGAGTATTTGAATTTAATCTTTAACTACCCCTCATCACTGCTCAATTTGGTTTCTAATCTCTAATCACCCCTCATCCTTCCAAATTGTCTAACTTCTCGACCGGTCACCCATCCTCTCACTACTCCAGCCTGAGCATGCTTAACTTTCGAGTTCTATTCCCCCTTGTTGTCAAGTCTCCACTTGTTGTTTTCCTGACAATAGTAAGCTGTCAATCCTATTAACCCTTAGGAGTTGAACTTGAGCATGACCTTAGTTCGACCATAATCACCCCTCATTATTAAGTAACACACTAATATTTCTTGAATAAGTAGTTTGACCATAGTTTGACCATAGTTTGACCATAGTTTGACCAGATTTGACCAAAATTCAAAAAACTGAAATATTTATTTAGCAGCACTAATATTCTTGAATAATTATTTAGTAACACTAATATTCATGAATAAGTAGTTTGACCAGATTTAACCAAAATTCAAAAAAACTGAAGTTTGAGCATAAGAAGTATGAGGGTTTCAGACGAAAACTCATCTATTACAAAGGGATTTCATTTTTAATAACTTATTTTAAGTCCATACTTTTTGTGTGTTCAATATGCACCATTGAAAGGCACATCATCAATTTTCAACCCTTTCTGACTTCATTTGATATTTTTCAGGCATTTAATGATTTATTTTGAGCTAAATGACCCTGAATTTGAAAACCAATACAAATGAACTCTGAAAAGGTTGTAACATGGCATGAAATCATAATTTCACCCACATAGCAACTTTTAGAGAGTTGAGAGGGTTACAGCAAAAAGTGGATGCATTTCGTGTACAAATTGGACAATCTCATAAGAAGTATGAGGGTTTCGGACGAAAACTCATCTATTACAAAGGGATTTCATTTTTAATAACTTATTTTAACTCCATACTTTTTGTGTTCAATATGCACCATTCAAAGGCACATCATCAATTTTCAACCCTTTCTGACTTCATTTGATATTTTTCAGGCATTTAATGATTTATTTTGAGCTAAATGACCCTGAATTTGAAAAGCAATACAAATGAACTCTGAAAAGGTTGTAACTTGGCATGACATCATAATTTCACCCACATAGCAACTTCTAGAGAGTTGAGAGGGTTACGGCAAAAAATGGATGCACTTTGTGTACAAATTGGACAATCTCATAAGAAGTATGAGGGTTTCGGACGAAAACTCATCTATTACAAAGGGAATTCATTTTTGATAACTTATTTTAACTCCATAATTTTTGTGTGTTCAATAGGCACCATTCAAAGGCACATCATCAATTTTCAACCCTTTTTGACTTCATTTGATATTTTTCAGGCATTTAATGATTTATTTTGAGCTAAATGACCCTGAATTTGAAAAGCAGTACAAATGAAATCTGAAAAGGTTGTAACTTGGCATGACATCAGAATTTCACCCACATAGCAACTTCTAGAGAGTTGAGAGGGTTACGGCAAAAACTGGATGCACTTCGTGTACAAATTGGACAATCTCATAAGAAGTATGAGGGTTTCGAACGAAAACTCATCTATTACAAAGGGATTTCATTTTTAATAACTTATTTTAACTCCATACTTTTTGTGTGTTCAATATGCACCATTCAAAGGCACATCATCAATTTTCAACCCTTTCTGACTTCATTTGATATTTTTCAGGCATTTAATGATTTATTTTGAGCTAAATGACCCTGAATTTGAAAAGCAATACAAATGAACTCTGAAAAGGTTGTAACTTGGCATTACATCATAATTTCACCCACATAGCAACTTCTAGAGAGTTGAGAGGGTTACGACAAAAACTGGATGCACTTCGTGTACAAATTGGACAATCTCATAAGAAGTATGAGGGTTTCGGACGAAAACTCATCTATTACAAAGGGATTTCATTTTTAATAACTTATTTTAACTCGATACTTTTTGTGTGTTCAATATGCACCATTGAAAGGCACATCATCAATTTTCAACCCTTTCTGACTTCATTTGATATTTTTCAGGAATTTAATGGTTTATTTTGAGCTAAATGAACCTGAATTTGAAAAGCAGTACAAATGAACTCTGAAAAGGTTGTAACGTGGAATGACATCATAATTTCACCCACATAGCAACTTGTAGAGAGTTGAGAGGGTGACGGCAAAAACTGGATGCACTTCGTGTACAAATTGGACAATCTCATAAGAAGTATGAGGGTTTCGGACGAAAACTCATCTATTACAAAGGGATATCATAATTTCATATGTTTTTGATTTAAACAACCATTTAAAATAACCTAAAAATTACCAAATTGAATATAATGTTAAAACGAAGTAATATTAAATAGCAAGAAAAATAGTAAAGAAATAACATAAAAAATAGCAATAGTGAAAATAGATGCCCTTACACTAAAATTCAACCTAAATTCAAAGTGTTAGTTAGGTCTTAGTTAGGCACCTAACTAGCATTTTGAATTTAGGTGGAATTTCATGTATAAGGACATCTATTTTCACTATGAGCGGAGCTTGACAGGTCAAGCGCATCGGGGCTTATAAACAGGTGCGGTCTCGCCTCGACTAGCGAGGTGGGACTAAACATTTGACACCTGCTACGTGGAAGTCTTTAGTACCGGCTGGTGTCACCGGCCGGTACTAACGGTTTCCCTTTAGTACCGGCTGGTGTCACGAGCCGGTACTAAAGGTGCACGCGGGGCCCAAAGTCTAGCCAAAAGCCTGCCACGCCACTTTAGTACTGGCTCGTGACATGAACCGGTACTAAAGGTCCCTCACGAGCCGGTACTAAAGGTCGCCCTGCTGGGCCGGCACGAACATGCACTAATACCCTCTTTTGTACCGGCTCATGACCAGACCGGGACTAATGCTCGGGACGAAAGGTCTATTTTCAACTACTGTTTACAATCACCCAGTTACGTTGCGACGTTTCATACACACAAGGTACTCCTCCGGTGTCAGTGAGTTGCATGATCTCATGGTCATAGGGACATATACTTGACATGCAGAAAACAGTAGCAATAAACTGACACGATCATATGCTACGTTCGTAGTTTGGGTCTTGTCCATCACATCATTCTCCTAATGGTGTGATCCCGCTATCAAATGACATCTCATGTCCATGACTAGGAAACCATAGACATCTTTGATCAACAAGCTAGTCTATTAGAGGCATACTAGGGACATGGTGTTGTCTATGTATCCACACATGTATCTGAGTTTCCGATTAATACAATTATAGCATGGATAATAAACGATTATCATGAACAAGGAAATATGATAATAACTAATTTATTATTGTCTCTAGGGCATATTTCCAACAATTTGTTATGAATCTAACACCCAATGAGTTCTGGGGCTTGATCATGCTTTGCATGTGAGAGAGGTCTTATAGTCAATGGGTCTGCGACATTCAGATCCGTGTGTACTTTGCAAATTTCTATGTCAAACCGTAAACACTGCTACCACACTCCACCTGGTATTATTCCAAATGGCTGCTCCACTATACGTATCCAGATTGCTACTATGAGTCATCTGGATTGGTGTTAAATCTTGCATCGACGTACCTCTTTACGGCGAACTCTTTATCACCTCCATAATCGAGAAACATCTCCTTAGTCTTTTAATTACTAAGGATAATCTTGACCGCTATCCAGTGCTCCATTTCAAGATCACTTTGAAACCTTCCGGCCATACTGATGGCAAGGCTGACATCGGGTCTTATGCATAGCATTGCATACATGATAGAGCCTATGGTTGAAGCATAGGGGATGACACTCATCTTTTCTGTATCTTCTGCAGTCACTGGGCATTGAGTCTTACTCAACTTCACACCTTACAAATCAGGCAAGAACTCTTTTCTCTGACTGATCCGTTTTGAACTCTTTCAAAATCTTGTCAAGGTATGTACTCATTGAAAATCTTATCAAACATCTTGATCTATCTTTATAGATCTTGATGCTCAACAATTAGGTAGCTTTATTCAGGTCTTTCTTTGAAAATCACTTTTCAAACAACAGTTTATGCTTTCGAGAAATTCCACATTATTTCTGAATAGCAATATGTCATCCAAATATACTTATCAGAAACTCTATAGTCCTCCCACTCACTTTATTGCAAATACAAGTTTCTCATAAACTTTGTATAGACTCAAAAACTTTGATCACCTTCTCAAAGTGTATATTCCAACTCCGAGATGCTTGCTTCAGTTCATAGAAGGTTCACTAAAGCTTGCACACCTTTTAGCATCCTTAGGACTGACAAAACCTTCTGGTTGTATCTCATACAACCTTTCCTTAAGAAAGGAAATGATGTTTTGGCATCCATCTGCCAGATTTCATAATTGAAAAATGCAGCAACTGCTAACATAATTCCAACAGACTTTAGCATCGCTACAAGTGAGGAAGTCTCATCGCAGTCAACTCCTTGAACTTGGCGGAAACTTCTTTGGGACAAGTCGATCTTTATAAATGGTGACATTCACCATCAGCGTCTGTCTTCATCTTAAAGATCCATTTGTACTCAACGACCTGCCGTCCAATGAGCAAGTCTACCAAAGTCTATAATTGGTTTTCATACATGAATCCTTTCTCGGATTTTATGGCCTCTAACCATTTGTTGGTTTCCGGGCCCATAATCGCTTCTCCATAGTTCGTAGGTTCATCGTTGTCCAACAACATGACCTCTAAGACAGGGTTGTCGCACCACTCAGGAGCAGTACACGTCCTTGTCGACCTACGAGGTTTGATAGTAACTTGATCTGAAGCTTCATGATCATCATCATCATTAACTTCCTCTTCAACTAACGTAGGCTTCACGGAAACAACTTCCTGCGCTGTGCTACTCTCTGGTTGAAACAGAGGTTCAATAACCTCATCAAGTTCTATCTTCCTCCCACTAAATTCTTTCAAGAGAAACTTTTTCTCGAGAAAGGACCCATTTTTAGCAACAAACATTTTATGCTTGGATCTGAGATAGAAGGTTCACCCAACTGTTCTTAGGGTATTCTATGAAGATGCATTTTTCCGCTTTGGGTTCGAGCTCATTAGGTGAAAACATTTTCCACACAAGCGTCGCAGCCCCAAACATTAAGAAATGACAGCTTAGGTTTCTATCAAACCATAATTCACACGGTGTCATCTCAACGGATTTAGATGGTGCCCTATTTAAAGAGAATGTAGTTGTCTCTAATGCATAACCCCAAATTATAGTAACAAAATGATAAGAGACATCATAGCATGCACCATATCCAATAGAGCACAACTATGACGTTCGGACACACCATCACACTATGGTGTTCCAGGTGGCGTGATTTGTGAAACAACTTTCACATTGTCTAAAGTTGTATGCCAAACTCGTGACTCGGATATTCACCTCCACGATCATATCGCAGTCATTTTTATCTTCTTGTCACGATGATCTTTAAACTTCACTCTGAATTTGCTTGAACCTTTCAAACGATTCAGACTTGTGTTTCATTAAGTAAAGATACACTATATCTACTCAAATCATCAGTGAAGGTAAGAAAATAACGATATCCACCGCATGCTACAAGACTCATTGGATTGCATACATCAACATGTATCATTTCCAATAAATCACTTGCCCGCTCTGTCAAACCAGAAAACGGGGTCCTTAGTCATGTTTGACCAAGTGGCATGGTTCGCACGTCTCAACCGATTCGAAATCGAATGAGTCCAAAGATCCATCAGCATGGAGTTTCTTCATGCGTTTTATACCAATATGACATTTTAGCGGCAGTGCCACAAGTATGTGGTACTATCATTATTAACTTCGCATCTTTTGGCATCAATGTTATGAACATGTGTATTACTACGATCAAGATTCAACAAACCATTCTCACTGGGTGCATGACCATTGAAGGTATTATTCATGTAAACAGAATAACCATTATTCTCTAACTTAAAAGAATAACCGTGTTGCAATAAACACAATCTAATCACGTTCATGCTCAACGCAAAACACCAAATAACACTTATTTAGGTTTGTCACTAATCCCGAAGGTAGAGAGAGCGTGCGATGTCGATCACATCAACCTTGGAAACACTTCCAACACACATCGTCACCTCACCCTTAGCTAGTTCTTTGTTTATTCTGTAGCTTTTATTTTGAGTTACTAACATTTAGCAACCGAACCAGTATCCAATACCCAGGTCTTACTAGGAGTACTAGAAAGGCACACATCAATAACACGTATATCAAATATACTTCTGTTGACGTTGCCAGCCTTCTTATCTACCAAGTATCTAGGGTCGTTCTGCTTCAGCGACTGCTCTCCTCATAATCGAAGCACTTAGTCTCGGGTTTGAGTTCAACTTTGGGTTGCTTCACTAGAGCAGCAACTGTCTTGCCATCCATGAAAATTCCCTCCTTGCCCTTGCCCTTCTTGAAACTAGTGGTTTTACTAACCATCAACACATGATGCTCCTTCTTGATTTCTACCTTCACGGTGTCAAACATCGCGAATAGCTCAGGGATCATTATTTCTATCCCTGGCGTTTTATAGTTCATCACCAAGTTCTAGTAGCATAGTGACAGTGACTTGGAGAACTATATCAATCACAATCTTATCTGGAAGATCAACTCCCACTCGATTCAAGCGATTGTAGCACCCAGACAATCTGAGCACATGCTCAGCGATTGAGCTATTCTCCTTCATCTTGTAGGCAAAGAATCTTGTTGGAGATCTCATATCTCGCAACACGGGCACGAGCCTGAGATCCTAATTTCATCTCTTAGAACATCTCATATGTTCCGTGACGTTCAAAATGTTTCGGAGCCTCAATTCTAAGCCGTAATGCATGACACACTAAACTATCAAGTAGTCATCAGAACGTGCCTGTCAGATGTTCACAACATCTACAAACGACGTTAGAGGGGTTGGCGCACTGAGCGGTGCATTAAGGACATAAGCCTTCTGTGCAGCAATGAGGACAATCCTCAGATCACGGAGCCAATCCGCAATATTGCTACCATCAACTTTCAACTCTATTTCTCTAGGAACATATAAAAACTCAAGGGAGCTACAGCGTGAGCTAGTAATCTACAACATAATTTTGCAAAGACATTACTGACTATGTTCATGATAATGAGTTAAATTAATCATATTACTTAAGAACTCCCACTCAAATTGAGATCCCTCCGGTCATCCGAGTGATACATGATCCAAATTCACCAACTCAAGTCCGATCATCACGTGAGTTGAGGTGGTTACAATGGTGAACATCATCATGTTGATCATATCTACTATATGACTCATGTTCGACCTTTCGGTCTCTTGTGTTTCGAGGCCATGTCTGTACATGCTAGGCTCATCAAGTTTAACCCGTTGTATGTGCAGGTAGAGTCTATCACACCCGATCATCACGTGGTATCTCGACACGAAGAACTATTGCAACGATGCACACTCGGGGAGAACACAATTTATCTTGAAATTAAGTGAGGGATCACCTTATAATGGTACTGTCGTCCTCAGCAAAACAAGGTGCATAATAGGATTAACATCACATGCAAATCATAAGTGACATGATATGTCCATGAACTTGTGCTTTTGATCTCCATCATGAAAGCACCGGCATGATCTCGATCGTCACCAGCATGACACCATGATCTCCATCATCTTGATCTCCATCAACGTGTCGTCATCGGAGTTGTTGCGCCCACCATGCTTCTTGTCGTGGATTTGTCACGGCAGATGTCTGGGTCAACGGACTTAGGTTCGGGGCGAGACGCAACTATGTGGCGGCTTGAAGGGGTTGATCGGAATCGAGAAGACACAGAGTTTTACCTAGGTTCGGCCCCTCCGATGGAGGTAAAAGCCTACGTCCTGCTTGTCTGGTATTGATGATGATGAAGATCTCTCGGTTACAAGGGTGCTAATCGCTACCTCTAATCTCTTGTGCCTCTAATCTCTTGTGTTGTCTAAACTTGTAGACTTGTGTCTCTTCAGAACTTGTCCCTCTAGGGGTGCTCTACCCCTCCTTATATAAGTGGAGAGGGTAGGTTTACAAATAGATTCCTACTAGGAGTACGATTAGGACTAATCTCTCACGAATCCTACTCCAGGTCTTATTTCCTTTAAGGGAATCATTCTCTCTTGTGGGCCTTCTCCTGTGGGCCTTCTCTTGTGAGCCGCCTGGCGCCGGCTCACCCGCCGGGTCTTGAGCTTGGTCATCCTGTGACCCGCTTGCCGGGTCATAAATAAGATGTAATGTTTTTAACGGGTCTCCTGTGAGTTGCCTGGCCAGGTCATTAATAAGATGTCATGTCTTCGGCCGGGTCTCCTGTGAGTCGTAAGGCCGGGTCATACCATGGGGTATATCCCCATCATTTGTCCCTAGGTTAGCTTGAATTTATTCATGGTAAGCTCCTAAAATAAGAGTAACAAATATATTAAGTGGCCGGCTTGCTCCTTTGGCCGGCTTATAAAATGGCTTCTCAGAAATCCGGGTCTTTTCTCCATATGAATGAGTCGTCTTGATAATAATCTTGCTTGTCAATGTCTTTTGAAAAATATTGAGAATAGAACACCCATATGCCATTGAGTCGGCTTCCAATACTCTTGGCAGGTCATCTCCGCCGGGTCATAATCATTGATGATGTCGGGTCATTATCGTTGGTGACTCCGGGTTAAATAACTAGAATCCTGCTGACTTGATAAATATTGGGATCAAAATCCATCTGATGTAGAACCGGACTTCCATTGTTGTGAAGCAGTGCGGCTTATATAAACTCTGGCGGGTTATGATCTTTTGATAACACCGGGTCTAACAACTGAACTCTATATTTAATATCTTGAAAATTCTCCTCAAAGTTTTTGATATGTCCATATTACCTATAGCCCCCAAGCTCCTAGATTATCCATGATCACTTGGTGCTTTGCAAATAACATTTTGGACTGTGTAGCCCCCAAGTGCCGGGTTGTCTGCCTGCAGCAACTTGGGACTTATAATTGCCTTATATCATATAATGCTTCGGCGGGTGTAGCCCCCAAAGGCCGGCTCATCAGAAAGCTTCGGCGGGTGTAACCCCCAAGGGCCGGCTCATCAGAGCGCTTCGGCGGGTGTAGCCCCCAAGGGCCGGCTCATCAGAATGTGATGCGCCGGGTCTTCAATTTGAATCTCTTAATCTGTTGGAACAGCTGAATACTGTAGGCCCCAAGTGTCGGGTCAGTAAGAATTACTGGGCTGGGACTTTAGAAAAATATAGAAGGGCAGGCTCATCTCCTTGAGATAATATGGTCTTGCTCACAATGTAATGGTTTGAAAACTAGCTTGCATTAGCACCCAAGTGTCGTGGTGCCTGCTTGCAGCGACATGGGACTTGCATAATTGATATAAACTTGGACTTAGATAATGTAGCCCCCAAGTGCTAGGTCGTCTGCCTGCGGCGACTCGGGACTATGTGAAAATAATACGTCTCACCATAATTTGTTGAATGAATCTTTGACCGTGGTCGTAATATCACACGAAATGAATATCCTGGAATAATTCCTTTGTCTTTGACATGAAATTTCTGCTCGTGGTTGCGGTGCAACCCGGCAAATATAAGTTTGAGAAATCCATGAGTGTTGTAGATTACTACAGAGCACAATTAAAGAAATCCGAGAACCGGCCAATTAGATGATACGGCATTATGTCTGACAGGGCGGCTCTTTGCAAAATAATAATTTCTCCGAGCTGGTTTGAAAAAAAACCAATCATTTATTACTGATTATGATAAACCATGAAGATCCAGCCATATTGGCTATTAAAAGATCCATTTGCTCTTGCAAAACACTTAACGGCGGCTCATCTTTAAAGAGATAGTACCTGCAAAAAATAAACAAGACAGGATATATTCTGCATTGTTGTAAGGGCAGCTTGAAGAAGCTCAACCCGAGATGTTTATACCTTTCACAACATTGCTCCTTTCTCATAATCTTGCTCTGACCCAGCTTGATAAGCCGGCATGTTATCTGGAGGCGGGAAGCCCCCTTGATAATCCACGGCTCCACCTTTTAGCTCCCATTTGAGAGCACCTTTGTAATAGCTTTAAGGATAATTTTGCCTTTCTTGAATGCAGCTCCGGATGTATATATTTCCGTCTCTCCGTGTTTTTGTTTTACCGGCTCTTTATTGATTGATCCCCCCTTTGTATGAATCCATCTTGAACTTTTAGAGTCGGCGCTTTTCTTTGAAGATGTCATGCCTTCTCCAGTAATTTAGAGCCGGCCGAGCACTTTGAAACTTGTCAACCGAAGTAGTATGACTCCGGCTCTTGTAAGATGAACTTTGTCAAGAACCGGTTGTCGTAGGGTAATGTAAGTTGTACCTAAAGGTAAGAAGCCTCCATCGACAACCGCGGCTAATAATGAGCCGGAAGCAGCGTAAAGCCGGTTGTTTGCAAGGCAATGTAAGTTGTACATAAATGTAAGAAGCCTCATGTTAACGTTTGAATATTGTATGCGCGGACGCCGGCTGTCGATGGGAGATGTAAGCTATACCCTAAGGCAAGAAGCCTCCATCGACATCCGCGGCTAATGATTAGCCTGAAATGGCATAAAGTCGGTTGTTTGAAGGGAGATGTAAGCTATACCCGAAGGCAAGAAGCCTCCTTCAACAACTACAGTTGATAAGCAACTGAGTTTTGGCGTAAAACGCCGGTTGTTAGGGTGAGATAAGCGAACCCGTCGGTAAGAAGCTCCCTTCGACAACCGCGGTTAATAAGTAACCGGAAGTGGCATAGAGCCGGCCATTAGGGTGAGATAAGCGATACCCGTCGGTAAGAAGCCTCCTTCGATGGCCGTAGTTGATAAGCAACTAGAATTTTGTGTACACGCTGTTGTCTTAGGCTCATGTAAGCTATACCAAAGGTAAGAAGCCTCCATCAACAACAACGCTTAATGTAACCAAACTAGGCATAAAGCCAACTGTGCAAGGGAGATGTAAGCTATACCCGAAAGCAAGAAGCCTCCTTGCAACAGTTTAATAACAGCTGGTTGTGCAAAGGAGATGTAAGCTATACCCGAAGGCAGGAAGCCTCTTTGCAACAGTGCTTAATTGGGCATAACGTCGGCTATGCAAGGGAGATGTAAGCTATACCCGAAGGCAAGAAGCCTCCTTGCAACAGCGTAAAAGCAGACTGTGCAGGGGAGATGTAAGCTATACCCGAAGGCAAGAAGCCTCCCTACAACAGCGCTTGATAGGTCATAAAGCCGGATGATAGATCAGCCGTTTTGACGGCGAACAAACCACTTCAACTCAAATTTCTGAGCCGGAAAATTTCATCTTGCAAAGACCCGGGCTTATCATTGAAAACGACCAAATGTGTCTTGCCATGTCTGTAGCCCCCGAGCCTCAAGTTGACTCGAAGAGGTGGCTTGAGGATCTTCACTGGAAGTTTGAGGTTGCCCGTGGCGGGTTATAGATGATCCCGTAGGAATTGTTTCAATGATCCGGTCGATGGTTCGTTCCGGCTATTTGTTTGAACTGAACCAAACTGTAGTGGCGGCAATTTATGCGCTTGTCTGTTGGATTGCTCGTATCGACGAGCAATGCACCTGATGTTGATGTAAATTGGACCGTAGGACGGTGGACGGTTTGTACTGATGTATGCAGCCACTGGCGTGTTGATGTAGACGTACAAATCAGCAGTGGCGTTGCAAGCCGGTGCTATTGTGACAGACGCCATGACGTTTGTAAACTGGCACAGGTGACAAGAGACGGCCATGGCGTTGAAAGCCGGTGCTGTTGCGAGAGACGTTCGCTGCATTGTAGACCGGCGCGGTCGCGAGAGACGGCCACGACACGGTGTTGTAAACCGACACAGATGGAGCGTCGCTGGCGGCGCTGTAAGCTGGCATGGACGAAGAGTCGCTGGTGGAGTTGTAAGCCGGCGCGGACGGAGAGTCATCAGTGGCGTTTATAAACCGGCACGGACGCGCGGGTCATTGGCGGCATGTTGATGTAGCCTGCACTAATATGGGCGGCAGCTCCGTACTCGCAATATGACGCAGCTTTTCTACTGAGTAATTGTCCTGCATACAAAAAATATCATAGGACAAAGTAGTTGTTCTCAACACAATTTAAAGTGTACTAATAAAACAAATAGGATAGATAACACCTGTAGTCTCAGTACTCACGTGGCCTTCCTCCTCCTTTTTTTTAGCTGGGCCTTTTTCTCTTTCCCCACAAATAATCAGCATACTGGAGCAAGGCGAGGCGGAATGGGGAGGGGCGGAGCCAGCCACTGTGTAGCTAGTGAAGAGAGGTCGTGGCCGCGAGTCGGCTCAGGGCGTGATGGTTCAAGGCGAGGATGCGGTGGTAGCTCGGCCAGGGCGTCCTGGAAGCACTGATCTGCGGCAGAAGCAGAGGTGCGGCGGCGGCTCGAAGCTGGCGCACAGGGCGGAGCAAAGACAGAGTCGCAGGGGTGGCTGGCGGCTGAGCAACGCAGCAACAGCAGTTTCAACTTATGGTGATAATGATGCACTCGACGTAATCGAACAATGAATTTTTCAGTTTCTCCTAAAGTTGTATCATGTTGGGTGATCCTGTTTGATTGATCTAGGATCTTCTTCATCCGACTAATCATGAATTTCTTGATCCCTACAGATATCCCTTCAAAAACACAAACCATAGTGCGTGGCCCCACGGTGGGCGCCAACTGTCTTGGATTTGTCACGGCAGATGTCTGGGTCAACGGACTTAGGTTCGGGGCGAGACGCAACTACGTGGTGGCTTGAAGGGGTTGATCGTAATCGAGAAGACACGGAGTTTTACCCAGGTTCGGCCCCTCCGATGGAGGTAAAAGCCTACGTCCTGCTTGTCTGGTATTGATGATGATGAAGATCTCTCGGTTACAAGGGTGCTAATCGCTACCTCTAATCTCTTGTGCCTCTAATCTCTTGTGTTTTCTAAACTTGTAGACTTGTGTCTCTTCAGAACTTGTCCCTCTAGGGGTGCTCTATCCCTCCTTATATAAGTGGAGAGGGTAGGTTTACAAATAGAGTCCTACTAGGAGTACGATTAGGACTAGTCTCTCACGAATCCTACTCCGAGTCTTATTTCCTTTAAGGGAATCCTTCTCTCTTGTGGGCCTTCTCCTGTGGGCCTTCTCTTGTGAGCCGCCTGGCGCCGGCTCACCCGCCGGGTCTTGGGCTTGGTCATCCTGTGACCCGCTTGCCGGGTCATAAATAAGATGTCATGTTTTTAACGGGTCTCCTGTGAGTTGCCTGGCCAGGTCATTAATAAGATGTCATGTCTTCGGTCGGGTCTCCTGTGAGTCGCCAGGCCGGGTCATACCATGGGGTATATCCCTGTCACTTCTACTACTATTGCTACCGTTTAGCGATAAAGTAAAGCATTACATAGCGCTTAATGATTGACACGCGGGTCATACAATAATTAAAGACAACCCAATGGCTCCTGCCGGTTTCCGTACTCATCGACATGCAAGTCGTGATAATCTATACATCACATGATCATCTCATACATCACATATATCACATCATGTAATTGGCCATATCACATCACAAAATACCCTGCAAAAACAAGTTAGACGTCCTCTAATTGTTGTTGCATGTTTTACGTGACTGCTACGGGTATCTAGCAAGAAAAATTCTCATCTATGCAAAAACCACAATGGTGATACACTAGTTGCTTTTCGACCTTCTCAAGGACCGCCTTTGTCGAATCCGATCCAACTAAAGTGAGAGAAACTGGCACCCGCAAGACATCTATGCAACAAGTTGCGGTCGAGGGAACCGGTCTCTCGTAAGCATACGAGTAATGTTGGTCTGGGCCACTTCATCTCACAATACCGCTGAACCAAAATCCGACCAAGGGAGGAAGCAATCTAAGCATCAACGCCCACAAACCTTTTGTGTTCTACTCGAGATCTCATCTACACATAGACCTAGCTCATGATGCCACTGTTGGGGAACGTTGCATGGGAAACAAAAAAATTCCTACACACACGCAAGATATATCCATGGTGATGAGCATCTACGAGAGGGAGAGTGGATCTACGTACCCTTGTAGATCACTAAGCGGGAAGCATTAAGAAACGCGGATGGTGTAGTCGAACATCTTCGCGATCCAAATCGCCGAGCGTCCCGCGATCTCATCTCGATCCGTCCCATGATCCAATCACGATCCGTACCGTGAATTCATCACGATCTGTCCCGCGAACTCATCACGATCCATCTCGTGAACTCATCACGATCCGTCCCGCGAACTCATCACGATCCGTCTCGCGATCTTGACCACGGTCCTTCCGATCTAGCGCCGAACGGACGGCACATCCGCGTTCAGCACACATACAACTCGCTGACGATCTCCGCCTTCTTGATCCAGCAAGAGGGAGCGGAGAGATAGAAAAGTTCTTCGGCAGCGTGACGGCGCTCCGGAGATGGTGGTGGAGCTATTCCGACAGGGCTTCGCCTAAGGACTGTAGAAATCCGATCTATAGCAGAAACTATGCACTAGAGGGACGGGAAGCACGTGGCTGAAAATTCTGTGTCAAAACCCTAAAATCCTCTAGTATATATAGGAGGAGAGGAGGAGGAGTCTTGTCTGCCAAAGGGGAAGCCCTTGGGTCGGCCGAACCTAGTGGGATTGGAGGATTCCTCCTCCAATCCTAGTAGGACTAGGACTCCTCCTTATTTTTGCCTTTTTTGCCTTTTCCACCTTTTTCTCTTTGGGCTTTTCTTCCCAGCCACATGGGCCTGGTGTGGGACTTCCCCCAGCCCACAAAGGGCTGGTATTTACTCTCCCACAGCCCATGAAGCCTCTTGGGTCGAAATACCCCTCCCGGTGGTCTCCCGGTACACTACCGGCACTCCCAGTACACTACCGATGAGCCCAAAACTTTTCCGGCAACCAAAATGGGACTTCCTATATATCCATATTTACCTCCGGAGCTCCTAGTGACGTCCGGGATCTCATCCGGTACTCCGAACAACCTTCGATCACCACCATGCATGACTCTATACTACCGAAACGTCACCGAACCTTAAGTGTGCAGACCCTGCGGGTTCGAGAACTATGTAGACATGACCAAGACACCTCTATGGTCAATAACCAATAGCGGGACTTGGTTTCCCATATTGGTTCCTACATATTTTACGAAGATCTTTATCGGTTGAACCTCTATGTCAAGGATTCAGTTAATCCCGTATGATGCTCCCTTTGTTCTTCGGTATGTTACTTGCCCGAGATTCGATCGTTGGTATCTCCATACCTAGTTCAACCTCCTTTCCGGCAAGTCTCTTTACTCGTTCAGTAATACAAGATCCCGTGACTAACACTTAGTCACACTGCTCGCAAGGCTTGTTGTGATGTTGTATTACCGAGTGGGCCCTGAGATACCTCTCCGTCACACGGAGTAACAAATCCTAGTCTTGATCCATGCCAACTCAACAAACACCCTCGGAGATAACTATAGAGCACCTTTATAGTCACCCATTTACGTTGCGACATTTGATACACACAAGGTACTCCTCCAGTGTCACTGAGTTGCATGATCTCATGGTCATAGGAACATATGCTTGAGATGCAGAAAACAGTAGCAATAAACTGATGCGATCATATGCTACATTCGTAGTTTGGGTCTTGTCCATCACATCATTCTCCTAATGATGTGATTCCGCTATCAAATGACATCTCATTTCCATGACTAGGAAACCATATCCATCTTTGATCAACGAGCTAGTCTATTAGAGGCATACTAGGGACATGGTGTTGTCTAGGTATCCACACACGTATCTGAGTTTCCGATTAATACAATTATAGCATGGATAATAAACGATTATCATGAACAAGGAAATATGATAATAACTAATTTATTATTGCCTCTAGGGCAATTTCCAACAGTCTCCCACTTGCACTAGAGTCAATAATCTAGTTCACATCACCATGTTATTCACATTGTTATGAATCTAACACCCAATGAGTTCTGGGGCTTGATCATGCTTTGCATGTGAGAGAGGTCTTATAGTCAATGGGTCTGCGACATTCAGATCCGTGTGTACTTTGCAAATTTCTATGTCAAACCGTAAACACTGCTACCACACTCCACCTGGTACTATTCCAAATGGCTGCTCCACTATATGCATCCAGATTGCTACTACGAGTCATCTGGATTGGTGTTTAAGCTTGCATCGACATAACTCTTTACGGAGAACTCTTTATCACCTCCATAATCGAGAAACATCTCCTTAGTATTTTAGTTACTAAGGATAATCTTGACCGTTGTCCATTGCTCCATTCCAAGATCACTTTGAAACCTTCCGTCCATACTTATGGCAAGGCTGACATTGGGTCTTGTGCACAGCATTGCATACATGATAGAGCCTATGGCTGAAGCATAGGGGATGACACTCATCTTTTCTGTATCTTCTGCAGTCACTGGGCATTGAGTCTTACTCAACTTCACACCTTACAAATCAGGCAAGAACTCTTTCTCTGACTGATCCATTTTGAACTCTTTCAAAATCTTGTCAAGGTATGTACTCATTGAAAGTCTTATCAAACATCTTGATCTATCTTTATAGATCTTGATGCTCAACAATTAGGTAGCTTTATTCATGTCTTCCTTTGAAAATCACTTTTCAAACAACAGTTTATGCTTTCCAGAAATTCCACATTATTTCCGAATAGCAATATGTCATCCACATATACTTATCAGAAACTCTATAGTGCTCCCACTCACTTTATTGCAAATCCAAGTTTCTCATAAACTTTGTATAGAATCAAAAACTTTGATCACCTTATCAAAGTGTATATTCCAACTCCGAGATGCTTGCTTCAGTTCATAGAAGGTTCACTAAAGCTTGCACACCTTTTAGCATCCTTAGGACTGACAAAACCTTCTGGTTGTATCTCATACAACCTTTCCTTAAGGAAGGAAACGATGTTTTGACATCCATCTGCCAGATTTCATAATTGAAAAATGCAGCAACTGCTAACATAATTCCAATAGACTTAAGCATCGCTACGAATGAGAAAGTCTCATCGCAGTCAACTCCTTGAACTTGGCGGAAACTTCTTTGTGACAAGTCGAGCTTTATAAATGGTGACATTCACCATCAGCGTCTGTCTTCATCTTAAAGATCCATTTGTACTCAACGACCTGCCGTCCAACGAGCAAGTCTACCAAAGTCTATACTTGGTTTTCATACATGGATCCTTTCTCGGATTTCATGGCCTCTAACCATTTGTTGGTTTCCGGGCCCATCATCGCTTCTCCATAGTTCGTAGGTTCATCGTTGTCCAATAACATGACCTCTAAGACAGGGTTGCTGCACCACTCAGGAGCAGTACACATCCTTGTCGACCTACGAGGTTCGATAGTAACTTGATCCGAAGCTTCATGATCATCATCATTAACTTCCTCTTCAACTAACGTAGGCTTCACAGAAACAACTTCCTGCGTTGTGCTACTCTCTGGTTGAAGTAGAGGTTCAATAACCTCATCAAGTTCTATCTTCCTCCCACTCAATTATTTCAAGAAAAACTTTTTCTCGAGGAAGGACCAAGTTTTAGCAACAAACATTTTATGCTTGGATCTTGAGAAACTATTCGCCCTTCAAGCCAAAATTCATATGGGATCTTATCCTATGAATCAAAGGACTAATGTAGGAAAAATTCCTAAGGATTTGAATCCTTCAAAAGACCTATAAAATTCATTTGAATCAAAGGAGCCCTAAATTTGGTTTATAATTATTAACCCGGTAAAAAGGAAATAATAAAGGCCATTTCTTTGGGGGGGAATAGAATAGTTGGAGTTTATACTGGTGCTGACGCAAGATTTAAAAGTTTCAACACAATGATGTCGGTGTTTTTGACTGGTCTCGTGCCACCGAGTGTAGCGTAGAACCAAACGGCTCGACGCCAAGTCTGACAAGAGACCGCAGGTGCGGTCAGTCCAAAATGGAATGTCAACTACTTCTTTCTAAATATAAATCTTTTTAGATATTCCACTATGGACCACATTCAGAACAAAATAAATGAATCTACACTCTAAAGTATGTCGTCCGTAGTGAAATCTCTTAACGGACTTATATTTAAGAACGGAGGGAGTAGTTAAGAAATACAGTACAAAACCTTGTCACGGAGGGGCATCGTCACTGGGCCCTTCGTCAATTCACCAAATCATCTTGGCGCTCAAATGATGTCAACTACTGTTAATTATTAAGCGTAATGGCGCGCAAAGTATTCGGGGTAACCACATCATCACCAGTCCGATTGACTCTACAGATGTTGCAGCTTTCCTCTCGAGAGGTCGGGGGGATGGGGGGCGATTCTGGGGGTGCTGGCGAAACCCATCGATGACACACGCCGGCGGAGCCAGTCACAACCGGATCACGGTTCTGGGCACTGGCCAGCTCGGATGAAGATTCAGGCGAGGAGGAGGCGAGAGCACTTGATAGGACAGCGGAGAAACTCTCATCATCGCCGTCCGACATCGTTTGTCAAACCCTCGCAGAGGGACACTCGGAGGAAGATGTCACTGCAACCATCGAAGAGATGGTTCCGCACTTTGACGCGGCCTGGGATGGACTGGGGGAAGACAAAGAAGACAAGGTGGAGGTACTCCGGCGAGTAGTTCATCGGCGGACGTCTGCGTCGACGGTGAAACCATGGAGAGGTCCTCTGCCAAAGGTATGCCTGCCTGCACTTACTTTGTCGGATTTCATTCGCGAGTGGAAGGTAGTTCCTTCCCGCCGGAGAAGTGGAAAGCCGGCGATGGTCAACGTACCGCTGGCGATGACAGCGGTCGATCCGGATCGAGGGATCCGGGAGGTCAGGGATCAACGTCTGGAAAAAAATAGGCCACGAGTGGGCCTGATTCACCTGGGTATATGGCCCAGTTGAATAATTTGGAGGCTGAACCGGCCGAGTTCGACAACGAGAATAGATCGAAACCTGGGTCGCAGGATTGCCAGACGATCGATACAACACAAAGTAAATTGGCAGAGGGCGACGACCATGCTAGGGTTCGACGCGCTCGACTTTCCGCTCCGTCTGGCTTCCCTGTACACGAAGGAAAAGCATGGCGTGTGCCGGCGGAACCTGCACCGGTGCTCCCCATGGCAGGCCATGGCACTGGGCAGCCGATGTCGGCGGCTAGCGGACAGACCAAGCCGACCGTTCCGGTACAAGGAGTAGGCGGCTCGGGTGATGGCGGCCATGGGACCGCTGCGGCAGGAGATGGCCACGGGACAGTTGCTGGAGGACGAGGGGAAGGACAAGGACAGGGACGAGTTGATGGGCCAAATCGAGGCGGGTTTGTTGCTGGTCGTGGTTCCGGAACAGGACGGGCTGTCGACGGTAATGGTGGCTATCAGGGTTACCGCTATAACTGGAACCAGTGGAACGAAGGTTTAGCTATACCGGGCGATGGCCGCAGGCAATGGGACGATGGGGGTGGTCGAGGAGGTGGTGCTAACCATTGGCGTCGGCCCTTCTATCCTCCGGAAGGTAATTTTGTTGAAGGAGCTAAGGGGCCGCATTATCGACCGCGCGGTGGTCATGTTGGCGGAGGGCGAAACTTTGGCTAGAATAAAACTGGTTCGAAATGGGCAGAAGTCGCCATGAAAAATGAGGTGGTTGCGACTATCGAAACTACTGCCACCTCTTCCAGTATGGCTGCCAAGATGCCAGAGGAAGCAACGGCAGTGGTTAATGCCTTGGCGACTATGGCTCTACCGGACAAGCCAACGGTTGAGGATAGAGAGACGGCACGGGCTAACAAAGCGGCTCGTAAGAAAGAGAAGCTGACTTGCTATAGATGTGGTGTACTGGGTCATTTCGTTATGGACTACACTACCGTTTCATGCGATATCTGTCAGAAACCAGGACATTATGAGGGTCCATGCCCCCTCCTAGCACCTAAGCCAGTGATCAATATATATGGTGTATGTCAGAATAGGCTCATGTTCTTCGAGACACCACGATCTCCATCTGCTATTGTACCTCCCTGCCTTGAGAGTTCGAGAACGGGACTGGTGAAGGTCACAAATGGTACGCTGATAGTTGACCAAGTTTCTCAACAGCTGAGGAGACTTGTGTTTGAGTCTTACCAATGGGCTCCAGTTAGAGTGGACGAACAGGTATATCGAGTGGAATTCCTAAGGAAAGAGGATATCCAACGTTTGCTGACTTTTGGGGTCAGTAAGGTGAATGGGTGTAAATGTCTGCTAGAATTCGAGGAAAGTAAGAAACCGGAACCGGTGGGTACAAGGTTAAAGAAAGTGTGGATCAAATTTTCAGGTATTCCAGAGATCATTCTTAATGATTTCTTTATTGTTTGGAGCATTGGTTCACTGGTGGGCAAGACAGAGAAAGTGGACATGCCATTCACGCGCAGACGGGGGATCGCCAGGATGCTTGTGAGCATGTTGGATGTTGAATATGTACCTGATTATGCACTATGGTACTATGATGGTGTGCACTATGACCTGGATATAGAGGTTGAGGAGGATACACAACCACAGATACATGATGGTGATATTGACATGGTGGATGGAGGTGACCGTGATGGGAATCAGGGGGACGAGAATCCTGATGAGCACTCTGAGAGGTCCAAGGGAGACCGTATTCCTTCTTTATCTACGGCAACTGATAAACCGCTTAATAGCGGGGCCGCACCGGCGGTTGCCCCCATAAGCACTCTCCGCTTCGGTTCATTTAAGGCAATGTCAACGCCGAGTCGTTTTAGGGGCACTCGTGTGACCGTTGAGGACTTGCAACATGATGTGATTCTTGACGGGTCGCAGCAGCCACCTGTTCTTGTTGATGGGAGCACACCTGGTAGGTCGGATATTCACCGAGGGCAGGAGGTTCCTAGCTCGGCGCTTAAGTCGATGGTGCTCAGCGACGAAAGGAGTGTGCAGGGATCTCAACAGCTGAGCGGGCATGACATGCCGGCATGCAACACTGTCGACCACAGCGATGGGACACGAGGTCCGACGCCGGTGGGCGTGCCGGCTATGCTGCAGTCGGTTACCCGCTTAGAGGGAATACACATCCAACAAGACGGTACTTCTCCGAGCACTCCTGGCACGACGGACTCTGTTGGTAGGATGGCCCAACTGCGGTCTGCATCTGCAGGGACGAGGCCACTTGGCGCCGGGCAGGAGGCTCGTGGCCGACAGGTCGGTAATTCTCTGGTCAGCACGTTGGACTCTGCGGGTCGGTTGGTCCGACCGAGGCCTGCATCTGTAGAGACGAGGCCACTTGGTGTTGGGCAGGAGGCCCAGGCACACTCACCATGTGTCACGCCCACCCACATGGCGGTGGAGAGGATCACACTTCAAACTGGAAAACCGGGTCCAGGAGGGCCGACAGCCACTACACTACAGATGCATGCACCGGCGACTAGGTCTACCACTGTTGGGATTACGGCAAGAGGCCATAATCATGTTGTGGTATCCACGGACGACGTGATTTCGTTTGGTGGGATACCAGATCCGATGTCCGGTGGCCGATGGATCAGTAACCGCATCCAGGAGCAACCGGATGCTGATGACATGGTGCTCGGATGGGCTATAAGGGCCGCCAAGATCCGGGATGTCGAGGAAACTACATGTTTGTCAGTCAACACTAATGCTTCGATTCTTCATTTTTCAGATTCTGAGATTATGCAAAATGCTAGCGACATAGGTGTTTCTTTTGGGTCTTCTGGCAAACAAGTAGCTAAAACTATTAACGATATCTTAGACTTAGAAGCAGACAGAGCCATAGAGTTCATTCAAAATCTAGCAGCAATTAAACCAATGAATGAGTCGGACATTAATGAGTTAGGTGGCACAGATTTACAAAGCTTGTGTGAAGGGTTACTAAACATAGAGGAAGATGAGGAGGATGTAGATGACATGGGATCGGAGGGGTATATGGCCTCTATGATTGACGATTGTCATGCTCATGAGATACCTTCACAGATTAACTCTGAAGTCACACAGGATAAACCAAAGAGGCCTTGCAAAATGAAGGTTTATCCTGTGTCAGCAGTTCGGAGAAGTGCGCGAGTGAAACATAATAAAAAATTCCATGATGACATATGAAAGGTATCTTTTGGAATAGCAGAGGTCTAGAAGACTTGGCTAAAAGAAGATTCCTTAGAGAAACATCGATAGAACAGAAACTAGATTTTATGGCGATACAAGAAACGGGTAGAGATAACTTCACCTCTTCATTTCTCAACACTTTATCATGAGGTGTTGATTTTGATTGGCACTGTTTACCACCAAGAGGTAGATCGGGTGGGATCTTACTTGGGGTTAAGTGCGAAACCTTAGAGGTGATGAATGTGGTTTACGGTGAGTTCCTTGTCAAGTTTCGGGTGAAGTCGAAAGTTGACGGATTTAGGTGGGCTTTGGTGGCCGTTTATGGGGCGGCGCAACCGGAGCTGAAACCGGATTTTCTCGCCGATCTGGTAAGAATCTATGGAGAAGAAAGACTCTCCATTATGGTTGGGGGTGATTTAAGTATCATTCGAAGGCAAGAGGAAAATAATAATGACAACTTCGATGGAAGATGGTCAATGATGTTTAACATGGTTATTGAGAGTCTTAACTTGAGAGAAATTGAGCTTACCGGTAGACAGTTCACATGGGCAAACTCACTTCCGGTTCCAACATATGAGAAGTTGGACCGGGTACTGACCAGCGTGGAGTGGGAACAGAAATACATGTTGGTTTTAGTACATGCCCTTCAAAGAGCCACTAGGACCATACACCTCTACTGGTCGACTCTAGGGAAGCAAACCATAGGGGTAATAGAAATATCTTCTCCTTTGAACTAGGTTGGTTCGGGAGAGAAGGGTTCATGGATCTCATAGCCACAGAATGGGCTAAGGATTCTGGTGGGTCTTCAAATGTTGAAAGATGGCAAAACAAAATACGACACTTGCGCTAGTTCTTCAGAGGATGGGCGAAGAATCAGAGTGGACTATATAAAGTGGAAAAAGAAAGACTTATTCGACTGGAAGCAGAGAAGAGTCTTCTTAACATGGCGGAGAGAAAGCTGAGAAGTTAGATGTGAAAGCTGAGAAGAGTCTTCTTAACGTGGTGGAGAGAAATAAAAAAATTGAGGCTGAGAAGAAATTGCAACAGCTCTTGAGAGAGGAAGAGATGAGATGGGCACTTCGAGCTAAGGTGACGAAGGTGGTCCAGGGAGATGATAATACACAATTCTTTCATATGATTGCGAATGGAAAACATCGAAAGAAGAAAATTATTCAACTTGAGCAAGATGAAGGGACAATTCTAGGACATGAGAACTTAAAACTTTAAATTTCATAATATTATAAGAAATTATTTGGAGCACCCAAAGAGAATTTTATCTCTTTGGATGAAAGCACAATTCATGATATACCTCAGTTGAATGCTGAGGAGAATGACGTGTTATCGACTCCATTTACTAAGAAGGAGGTGTTCGATGTAGTATCACAAATGAAACACAATAAGGCACCGGGTCCGGACGGGTTTCCGGCAGAATTTTATAACAAATGTTGGCATATCATTAAGGGTGACCTTTTGCCTATGTTCCATGATTTGTTTAATGGACAACTACAGCTCTTTCATCTTAATTTTGGAACAATAACATTGTTGCCAAAGAAGGCGGAGGCTGTACGCATTGAGCAATTTAGACCGATTTGTTTGCTCAATGTATGTTTCAAAATCTTTACAAAAGTTGGCACAAATAGATTGGCAAGGATAGCACATTCGGTAGTCCAGCCGACGCAAACATCATTTATGCCTGGGAGACACATCTTAGAGGGTGTTGTTGTCCTGCATGAAATGCTGCACGAAATACATGCAAAGAAACTTGATGGGGTTATCTTTAAAGTGGATTTCGAGAAAGCATACGATAAAGTTAAATGGCCTTTTCTCCAACAGGCTTTACGAATGAAAGGATTCAATGAAAAATGGCGGAGTCAGGTGGATTCTTTCATTCAGAAAGGTAGTGTGGGGGTTAGAGTCAATGATGACATAGGTCATTTATTTCAAACACACAATGATAGCAGTTGGAGCCAGGAACGGGACGAACAGCGGATGCGCCTGGAAGTCGGCCGGTGGCTCGACGGCAGCTTAACCCGCCACGAGGAAACCAGACCTCACCAGTGGCTTTCCCAAGGCCGGCGGTTCATTATTCAAACCCGACAGAGAACATGGTGGCGGCGGCAACCCAGCTTGAAACAATCCAAATTCCTGACGAGGCGCCTTTTGCAGAAGAGGTGCGGAATGCCATCGGATACCTTCAAATGGCGATGGCCCAGCAAGAGAAGTATGCCTACAGCCGGAGCTGTGTGCATTCAACCCCCCTCCCCAGCCGCAGCTTTAGCCGGCGTTATGAGTCGCCGGCGGTTTCTAGCAATGATCAGCACTGGGGCCCGCCGCGGGATGATCAGGTGACTCTAGATGCACAGGCGCTCGTGGACCGGGCAAGAGCACAACGAGAAATGGCGGGTCTGGCAACGGTGGCTCACCAAGAGCCCACGCCTTCCGTCTCAGTCGGGGTGGGAGTAACCACCAGGGCCGTGGGAGTACCGTGCTTGGTGCCGACTCTACGGAACGAGCATCTGTCGAAGGATTTCAAAGGCCCTCGCAAGGTCCCGAATTACACCATCGACTTACCTCCGAAGGCCTGGATTGAAAGTTATGAGCTGGCTATGGAGGTGTTGGATGTCAATGACGCGGTATGTGCAAAATACTTTATCATGATGCTGGAAGGACCGGCTCGCACATGGTTGAAGGTCTTGCCCCCCAATACCATCAATTCTTGGGCTGAGTTAAAAGCGAGGTTCATCAAAAACTTTCAAGGAACGTGCAAACAGCCCATGACGATTGTGGATTTGGATCACTGTGTACAACAGGAAAGTGAGTCGGCTCATCATTGGGTCCGGCGGGTCTTGACCATCATCCACTTGTCTGAGCAGATCACGGCGGCTCAAGTGGTTTTGATTCTGGAAAAGAATTGCCACTTTACACCTCTGAAGCAGAAGCTCGCCCGGCTCAAGCGCACGTGTCAAGACATGGGGGAGCTCATGGCGGCTCTCACAAAGTACGCCGACTCTGATAATATGAAGGATCCGGGCTCCGATGAGGAGAAGCCTGGACAGAGTAAAAAGAATAACCATGGCAAGGGTGCGACAAGCAACGGTAACCAAAGTTAGAGGAAGAACTCAGATAGCAGGTCAGAATTGGTGCCCAACACCAGCACCAGAAACAATTGTGCTAAGGGCAACGGGAAGTTCAAACCACCTTTTAATAAGGCTAAGACTCCTTTCAATTTGGAGGAGATGCTCAATAAACCTTGTCCGGAGCATAGCTGGCCAGATAGACCGGCGGGTCACACGTGGGGTAATTGCCACATCATGCAAGAGTTCAAGGACTACAGCATGCGACAGCATAACAACGATGGTGGTGGTCCGCCCGGCGGCTCAGGACCAGGCAGGTCAGAAGCCGGGTTCGGGTTCGGCGGCTCAGGATCCGGCCATCACGGCCAGGGCAACCAAGGAGGACATCATCAGCACTCTGGTGGTAACAATCAGCGACAGGGTAACCAGTCTGGGTATTAGAGTAATCCAAAGCAGCTCAGCTTAGGTCAGTATCATGTTTTTATGACCAGCCTCGATAGGCGAGATCAGAAGTTGCGCAGGTGGGCGGTTAATGCGATCATGCTGGCTCTACCGCAATATTTGAAGTGGTCTGAGTATGACATAACTTGGAGCCGGGAAGATCACCCGCCGCGTGTTGATGACCCAGGGCGGCTGGCTTTGGTGGTGGCCCTCCCCAGTGGGAGGATATGTATTCACTAAGGTACTTATGGATGGTGGCAGCAGCACCAATATCATGTACTATGACACCTTCCAACGGATGAAGCTGCTTGATAAAGCTCTTAAGCCTTCCTCGACAGTCTTTCATGGTGTGGTGCCTGGCAAGTCAGCTTACCCAGTGGGCAAGATTTCCCTGGAAGTTGCCTTTGGTGACGAGTACAACTACAGGGTGGAATCCTTGTGGTTTGAGGTGGTCAAAATCAAGAGGCCCTATCATGCTTTGTTTGGGCGGCCAGCTTACGCCAAGTTCATGGCTAGGCCCTGCTATGTCTACTTGCAGCTTAAGATGCCCGGGTTAAATGGGACGATTACTGCGCATGGTGATTGTAAGACGGCTATTGAGTGCGAGGAAGGAGACGCGGCTTATGCGGAATCCAGTTGTGCTGAGGCAGAGCTTAAGTTTTATAAGGAAAATGTTGACCCGGAGGACATGACTCCGCTGAAAAAGCCCACCACAGAGGTTGAGCCGCCCCTCAAATTTTTGGCGGATGATACCAAATTGGTGGATTTCAATCCAGGCGACTCATCTCAGCAGTTCACTATTGGGGCCAATATGGATCCCAAATAGGAAAGCGCGCTCATTGAATTCATCCGTGAGAATCGGGACATCTTCGCATGGAAACCTTCTGACATGCCGGGTGTACCGAGAGAGTTCGCTGAGCACCACCTTAATGTGGATCCTAAGTTTAAACCAGTCAAGCAATTTCTATGGTGGTTCAATGACGAGAGACGCAAGGCCATTGGGGAAGAGGTAGCCCGGCTTCTGGCGGCGGGTTTCATCGTCGAGGTTTTTCACTCAGAGTGGCTCGCTAACCCGGTGTTGATACTCAAGAAGAACGGCACGTGGCGTATGTGTGTGGACTACACGGATCTTAACAAGGTCTGTCCGGCTGACCCCTTTGCTCTCCCTCGTATTGACTAGATTATTGATGCAACGGCGGGTTGTGAGAGTTTATGCTTCCTGGATGCTTATTCTGGTTATCATCAGATCAAGATGGCAGTCAAGGACCAAGAGAAGACGGCTTTCATCACGCCTTTTGGTGCCTTCTCCTACGTGTCTATGCCTTTTGGGCTCAAGAGTGTCCAGGCGACTTACCAACGTTGTGTACAAAACTGTCTTCACAGTCAAATTGGGCGCAACGTTCATGCATATGTGGATGATATTGTGATCAAGTTGAGGAGGAAGGAGACTCTGCTTGACGACCTGAAGGAGACTTTCGACAATTTACGGGTCTACAAGATGATGCTTAACGTGACTAAGTGTGTCTTTGGCGTTCCGGCGGGCAAGCTCTTGGGATTTCTAGTCTCTGAGCGCGGTATTGAAGCTAACCCGGATAAGATCAAGGCTATCACCTCCCTGACTAAGCCGGCATGCATCAACGATGTTTAGCGCCTGGCGGGATGAATTGCTACGTTAAGCCGGTTCATAAGCCACCTTGGTGAGAAGGCCATCCCTTTATACCAGATGATGAAGAAGACGGACAACTTTGTCTGGATTAAGGCGGCGGGTGAAGCATTTGAGGCGCTCAAGAGACAACTCACTAAGCCGCCGGTCTTAGCCGCCCCGGTTGAGAAAGAATTCTTGCTCCTATACGTGGTGGCTAATAACAGGGCTGTCAGTGCCACAATCATTCTTGAGCGTAAAGAGGCAGGGAAGGAATTCCGGTTCAGAGGCCGGTTTACTATATCAGTGAGGTCCTAACGGAATCCAAGTAGAGATATCCACATTAGCAGAAGTTGGTGTATGGGGTGTTCATGGTCAATCGCAAGTTGAAGCACTATTTCTTGGGCCACCAGATTACGGTGGTTAGCTTTGCCCCATTCGGGGACATAATTCAAAACAGAGAAGCCACTGGCAAGATTGGTAAGTGGGCACTGGAGCTTGGACCTCTCAACTTGAAATACGTACATCGCACGGCGATTAAGTCTCAAGCCTTGGTGGATTTCATAAACGACTGGACAGAGTGTCAGGCGCCCGAAGAAAAGTCGGATAACACATATTGGAAAACCCACTTTGATGGATCCAGGCAACTGGAAGGATCAGGGGCCAGGGTTGTCTTAACCTCCCCCAAAGGTGATAAGTTTTGTTATGTGCTAAGGTTGATGTTTCCTTGTACTAACAATGCATCTGAGTATGAAGCCCTGCTTCATGGCCTCAGGGTGGCTAAGGAGATGAACCTAAGCCGGGTTAGATGCTTCGACGACTCGGATCTTATGGCTCAGCAAGTTTCAGGCACTTGGGAATCCAAGGACACGCGGATGGCGGCTTATCGTCAGGCAGTGGATGTCATCGCTGGTCACTTCAAGGGTTGTCAGGTGGATCATATTGATCGTCGCAGGAACGAGGCGGCTGACGCCCTGTCAAGGCTAGGTTCTCAACTAAAGCCGGTGCCGCCTAACGTTTTCTTGGATGTCCTACATCACCCGTCAATTAAGTTACCTTCAGAGGACGACCTGGCTATTCCCGACCCGGAGGGAAAGCTGGTGGCGGCTCTACATGCTATTCCGTACTGGACTGTGCCTTACTTGGTGTACTTGACTCGCGGTGAGTTACCTGATGATGAAAATCTCGCTAGGCAGGTCACCAGGCGGTCCAAGTCTATGACAATAGTCAATGGCGAGTTACATAAGTGCAGCGTCACGGGCGTGTTTCAACGTTGTGTCTCACCCGAAGAGGGCAAGGAAATCTTGAATGAAATTCATGCTGGTGATTGTGGTCATCACGCCGGCTCAAAGTATCTGGTGGCCAAGGCTTTTCGACATGGTTTCTTCTGGTTGACGGCTCATAAGGATGTGGAAGACTTGGTCCGCAAGTACGATGGATGTCAAAAATTTGGCCGGCGTGCTCACGTCCCGACTCAAGAATTGCGCATGATTCTGATTACTTGGCCATTTGCGGTCTGGGGGCTTGATACGGTCGGGCCTTTCAAGAGATCCAAGGACAAGAAGACCCACCTCTTGGTGGCAGTTGACAAATTTACCAAGTGGGTAGAAGCTGAGCCGGTTAGCAAGTGTGACGCAGCCACGGCGGTTCAATTTGTTAAAAAACTAATCTACCGTTTTGGTTACCCTCACAGTATCATCACACATAATGGTACGAACCTATCTAAGGGGGCTATGCGAATGTTCCGCGAAAGTGAACACATCCGACTTGATGTGTCTGCGGTTGCTCATCCACAGTCAAACGGTCATGCAGAGCGCGCTAACAAAGAAATCATGCAAGGTATCAAGTCCCGGCTTATGGTTCCTTTGCAGCGAACGCCGGGTTGTTGGGTGGAGGAGTAGCCGTCCATCTTATGGAGCATCAGAACTACTCCCAACAGATCAACAGGTTATACACCTTTCTTCATGGTTTACGGTGCAGAAGCCGTGTTACCAAGTGACATCCGTCATGACTCGCCACGAGTGGCAGCTTATGTTGAGGCGGACAATGAAACGGTGCATCAAGATGCGTTGGATGCCTTGGAGGAGGAACGAGACCTGGCGCCGGCACGATCGGCGATTTATCAGCAAGACTTGCGCCGCTATCATAGCCGTGGAGTCAAAACCTGGACGTTTCAAGAAGGCGACTTAGTGTTGCAGTTGATTCAAGATCATACAGATGCGCACAAGTTGTCCCCTTCATGGGAAGGACCGTTCGTGGTCAGCAGAAATCTCAGCAATGGGTCATATTACCTCATTGACGTCCGAGACGACTCACATACCTCGAGGCAGGAGACCCGCCAGCCGTGGAACATAGCGCATCTACGGCCTTATTATACTTAAGTTGTCAAAACTTGACATTGTACACCATCATTGTACATATCATATATATATATATATATGAATAAACTTGCCATCCTTGCAAGTCAGGGCTTCTGCCGTTTTGTATATCACAATCTGTGAAAAGAAGGTTAAAACATGATCGTCCAAGGGGCTTCCCACCCACCGGGTATAGCTTATCAGACCCTATCGGTCGGCTCTCAAGCCAAATAGTTGACTCCGTCAACATGATCGTCCAGGGGGCTTCCCACCCACCGGGTGTAGCTTATCACACCCTATCTGTCGGCTCTTCAGCCAAACAGTTGTCTCTGTCAACAAAGGTCATTTGCGGGCTTCCAACCCACCGGGTTTAGCTTACACACCCTCTTGATCGGCTCTTAAGCCAAACAAGGTTAAACTTGCCTGTAAGCTGATGCTGCTCTGCTAGGTGACCCGCCAAACTCTTACCAGTTAATTTTGCCTGGAGACCCTAAGCTGACTCAAAGAAATTGATGGCCAATCTCGATAGAGACCCTGTACTGGTTAAGGTTAAAACAGCGGCTCTTGTCACGTGAGGGCCGGCTTACGGAAAGCAAGGATAAACTCTCCTATCTAATGCCGACTCTCCTCTATGTGGCCCGTTCGTACTCTTAGACAGTTAATCCTTCAAGGACCTTGTATTGTTTAAGTTTAAAATGACAGATTTATGTCACGTGAGAGGCAGTTTATGGGCTATCAGGGTACTCATGCCCTGTCGTGTCTCTTCTGGGATGTCATACTTCCTTTCAGTTAATCTCTCTTAGAGACCCTGAGCCATTCAAAGAAATTGACGGCCAATCTCGATAGAGACCCTGCACTGCTAAGGAGGTTTAAGTGGCGAGTCAGCCCAGTAGAACCGGCACATGAGTTATTATGAAAAAGCAAGTCAGGAAAGATACAGCATCTTTGGGTTGCGCTATTCTAAGCTGCCCTCCTAACAATTCAAAGAGTATTCTATTCTCGCGGGTTGGTTAATTACCAAGAGCCGCCACAACATCTGGTGGGAGTTGAACACACAAGGCAAATATGTTAAGCCGGAGGGTTTCATACAAGCACGATGGCACAAGTTCAGGCAAGACAAAAGTTACTACAAGCCTATTACAAAGCTCTCCACGGAGCTCAAAAGTAATGACTCAAAAGTTTTTACACGCCCTATGGCGGGTCATCAGGCCGGGTTATCCACGGTGTTGCCAAGGTCAGCAGTTGGATGGCGGGTCACCCTGCGCCGGGTCTTCGACCTCCATGATCTGGAGATTATCCACGTCCCAGTTGCAGTTGGTTAAAGCCGCAAAGGTTGCCTCTTCAAAGAGTGGGGACGGGTCAAGATCAGGAGCAAAGAAGTGCTTACGGCGTGCAGGAGTCAAGTCCTTCGCCTCAAAGGTTGGGCCGCGTACTCTCTTCTTGTCGGCATTGTAAGCCGCCTCGTATGTTGACAGGTCCACTTCTTCGGCTAGCACTAAAGCAAGGACTCTGTAAGCCTTCATGCAACGGGCGTAGTCAGCCTCCGTGAACTCTGAGCCGTCATCCTTCTTAGAGGGAAACCCGTCCATCATGTCTTCGGGAGTCAACTCAGGGGCAAAAGTCAAAGCCCGGCTTATGGCCGTGATGGCTCCCTTCCTGGCGGCTGATTTCTTGAGCTCTAGAATTTGCTTGGGCAGGGTGGAGAGTACTTCTAAGACGCCCTTCATGGTCTGGGGGATGATGTCTTTATGGAGCATTGCCTTGATGGTACATAGAGCTCCACAATACAACTGCTCTGTTAAAGTATAGACGGCTTTCAGTGGCAACAAGCTATCAGTAGCAAGTTGTCGGCTCCTTTGACCTGCATAAGACGGGTTTCGGATATAAGTCACCAAGAAGTATTTATACAAGAGTATTGACTAAGGTATTTAGTACTTACCAAAGATGGCGGAAGACATCTTCGCAATATGGCGCTTCAAGCCTTGCAACTCATCAGACACAATCATGAGCCACTGATCAACATCGTCCGCTTGTTGAGTCAGGGCGGCTTGTTCCGCTTCTGTAGAATTTTTTAAGGCGGCGAAGTCGGCCTTAATCTTGGTGAGTTCCTTAGCGACGAGCCAGCACTTCTCGTCTGCTTCGCTTCGGGCGGCTTGCTGAGTGGCCAGACTGCTCTTTAGGCTGGTCAATTCAGACTCGGCCTCGTTTAAAGCTTCCTTTGACATAACAAAGCAACTGGAGGGCTAAGTCGCCAGGATGGAGTATTACCAGATGTTGAAGATGGAAACAATGTAATGCAAGTTTCAAGCAGATTGCAAGCAATATGCTCGACACTTGGGGGCTAATGTCTATTTTTCTCTCTAAGACTACAATGAAATTCTGGTTCATCTTCATTAAGTTAATCTGGAACTTGGGGGCTACAGCTGGCTCTTCAAACTATCTACATTAAAGTTCCGGCTCATCTCTAGCCAGTTAAGCCGGCACTTGGGGGCTACATATGGCTCCTTGATCTATCTACATTAAAGTTCCGGCTCATCTCTAGCCAATTAAGCCGGCACTTGGGGGCTACGTATGGCTCTTCAGTCTATCGGCAATGAAGCTCCAACTCAACTTCATCATGTTAAGCTGGCCCTTGGGGGCTACAGATGATTCTTTGAGCAACTAATTCTAAGTTGATAATGGAGGCCTATAGGCTAAGTAATTCTACTTCTACCAAGACTCGAAGACCCGGTTTACCATTAGTGAATACTAAACCAGCTCTTGGGGGCTAAGTAAGGGTATAAGGAAGAAAGAGCATGAGTACCTCATATTTCTTCTTCATCAAGCTTATGAGCTTGAGCTCCATGTTTCGGCTGATGGAGATGCAGTTCAAATAGCCAGCGTGCAGCTCATCAGCGGTTAACTTCTCCAGCGCGGGGAGATCATAATCCAGATTCTCTGAGGCTTCAGTCTTCTCAGTATGTTTTGTCAAAACATGAGGCGGAGGAGTGTGGACGTTGGCGCCAGTAATGAGGACGTCCGGAGTAGCTGAATCATCAACAGCCTTTGAAGGGCTCGCCGGCTTGGAATTGGTCCTCGGAGGACTCTCAGGAATCATGTCATGGGTCGTCGGCTCGGCAGAATGATCAGCATGCGGCACAGGAGAATCCAGCTTGGTAGGCTCCGGCTCTCGGGCCTTGGGACCAGGGGTAGACCCGCTAGTTTTCCTTCATTTGGCTTGAGCCCTGGAGAACGCGGAGGGTCAGAGTCTACACTTTACACATAACAAAGGCTTAGACATAAGCATGAAAGGCACGTACTCTGGGTTGATCTTTAGAGGTGGCAGAGCAGTTGCTGTAGAGTCGCCGGACGAAGGAGGTGATTCCTGAAAACAGTTCAAACAAAATAAGGCAGAGCCAAATTATAAAGGCAAGGTTGGTAAACGAAGCTAAGATTGAGTAGATACCTCAGTCGGCCGTTTCCGTTGAGCCGAAGAGTGAGGTAACCCGGCCATGAGGTCGATAGAGCCGATGCTCCGGGTCTGGCGTCGGGAGAGTTGTTGTTGCTTTTTCAAAAGAAAGTGGGGGTCTAAGTAAGCAAGAGGATGAGAAAGTGGGACTTTTCAGACGACCCGCCGTATCTTCTGTGGGTACAAGATGTTCTGAGTCGGATGAAACATAATGTACCTCAGGAACGTTGGCGTGGCTTGTCTCCGTTTCGTCTTGTGAATAATTATTGTCAATAAAGTGCATGAAGAGACGGCCAAGAGAATCAAGTTCTACCTCTAAGTTGTCAGATTCCGTCTGTTCTTGAGGTGCGGTTTTCTTCTTCCGGTCGTCAGCCTTCGCCTTTGACTTCTTCGAAGGAGGAACGTACTTCTTTTTCTAGAAGCCAGAATTGGCCTGAAAGTATAAGCCGGCAGAGATCAAAAGATTGCAAGATATGTATAGATAGCTAACACGAAAGCAAAGAGATCGAGAGTCGCCCTTACGTTTGGGGCCGGGTTTGCAGCGCAGAAAGGTGCTAGCCCGATAGCATGGCAAGACTTTGGAGACTCGTGCACAAGACTTTTGATGGCAGCCACGATGTTGTCTTCTGACAACGAAGTAGCGTTAAAGCATAGGGGGTCATTAGCTTCGCCCGTATACTCACACATGAGGCGGCTTTGCCGGCTCAGTGGCATGACCCTCCAAGAAATCCAGCAGCGGGTTAGATCAATGCCCGTTAGTCCATTAGCCATAAGGGCTTTAATTTTTGCATGAGCTGGAGCATACTTCGCCCGCTCAGAGGCTGACAGCCGGCCAGGAAGCTCAGTTGTTGTCTTGAGCCGGGATGGACGATAACCCGGCAAGCAATGCTCTCCTTCTAGGGAGGTGTCTTTGTAGTAAAACCAAGTTTTATTCCAGTCTTTAGGATGACTCGGCATCCGAACAGCCGGAAAGGTCACATCTCGTCGCCTTTGAATGGAGATCCTGCCAAGCTCTAAACTTGGGCCAGATGCCACTTCCGTCTGGCGGTTTGCATAAAAGGACTCGCGAAAGAGACCAATGGACGGCTCTTCTTGTAAGTAAACTTCACTGAGTATTTGGAAGTTGCACATGTTGGAGACGGAATTGGGGGCGATATCTTGAGGGCGCGGCTTAAAGAAATGAAGGACGTCTCGGAAATTTTTTGAGCCGGGCGGGCTAAAACCGCGCACGAGGTGGTCCGCAAACACAACTACTTCACCCTTCTCGGGGACGGGTTTCAGCTCATTGCCTGGAACCCGCCAATGGATGACATCTTTGGCTGGAAGGGTCCTCGCTTCTACAAAATCCGTCAGGAACTCTTTGGTGACAACAAAGCCGACCCAATTGCATGAATTGGATGCACGAGACATGGTAGCGACTCAAAACTGTGCAAGGTAACAATGTGTAGCGAGTTAGAAGGTGACAGACAACTAAGGGCGGCTAAAAAGTCTAAGCTCTATAAAGCTAAGTCGCCGGAGTGGTTTGATGAGAGTCGGAAGTTCACTGGCGAGTCAAGTTTGCAAGAAAACAAAGCAAATTTGACTAAGTGTGGAAAAGAAGTTTCACAGACTATCTATGCAGTTATAGATCTGCAAAACAGAGGAAAATTGGGTTTATTCTAAACCTAACGACGAACAGTTGAACCAGTGACGTTTGAAGACAGCAGAAAGGATAACTACAGACCTGCGCGGCACTGTTATTAACTTCCTACGGTCTACAGCAATGGAAACAAGGACATTATCGTGTTCGATGATCTATACGCTATCTAACATTGTGGAGAGCTCGAGTTCTGGCGGCGGAGAAAAACCATGGAAACCCTACCAAGAGCTACGGATCTAAGGGAGGAGAAGAGCTTACCAGAGATGACGCGACGGATGCGGGTAGAGCTCTAGTACGATCAGGTTGATGCAGTGGCCTGGCGCGACGACGGCGAGGAAGCTTCACCGGAGCAAGATGCGCTAGAAGATGACGGCGTCGGAAGGTGGAAGAAGAAGTGAGAGCGGAGAAGGAAATGAGGACCTCCCTTCGCGGTCCTATTTAATAGGCCGAAGGTGGAAACAGGCGCGAGAATCCAGGCGACAGAGGTTGATTAACCGAGACGGACGCCTCGATTCCCAGGCCGTCAGTTTAATAGTGGAAAGATCCGTTGCGGACGTCAGGGGATCTTTTTGATAAATCCGGTGTGATGTCACGGCGGGTCAATTTTATCTTACTTTCAGGGGATAACAAGCGAGACTCGCCGCCAAGAGAGATGGAAGGTTGAAATGAGCAAGCTCAAATCAACCTGGGGCCTAATGTTAGGGATATAACCCCGTGGTGAGACCTGCCCAGACGGGACCGGGTCATACCTGGCGGCTCATAGGCTGGACCAAGGGTGGGCCTAGGAGACTCAAGCCCAAGACGTTGGCGGTTTACCAAGATGGGCCAAGGTGAGGCCCGGACAAAGAAGGTATGAAGACCCGGGCGTATAAGCCGCCCGGAGACGGCTTGTTCATGAAGGCAAGGCAACGTAGAGATAGACTCAGACACGTTGTAAGAGTCGGTATGAGACTTGTGTAACCCGTGGTCTTGACCTCCTATATAAAGGCGAGACCCGGGGCGACTTAGACGGAACCAACTAATCGAGAACTAGGTCAAGTGAATATGCTCCCTTGTAATCGATACTCCAATCAATACAACACAAGCAGGACGTAGGCTTTTACCTCTCCTTGAGGGGCCGAACCTGGGTAAACTCGTTTCCTTCGTCCCAACCAACCCCTTTGAGTCCATCACCTTAGAGATGGGCTCAAATCTAAGTCCTCGGACATCTGCCGTGATAAATCCACGACAGACAGGGTGATTCCATGTTTCCGATATTATTCAACATTGTAGCAGACATGTTGGCAATACTCATTGGGAGGGCTAAAGAAAAGGGCCATGTAGGAGGACTCGTACCACACTTGGTAGAGGGGGGGGGTCCATACTACAGTACGCTGATGATACGATCATTTTCATGGAACATGATATGGCAAAAGCAAGGAATATGAAACTAGTTTTGTGCTTATTTGAACAACTATCAGGGCTGAAAATTTAATTTTAACAAAAGCAAAATATTCTGTTTTGGGAAGGCAAAGGAGGAGCAAGACGTGTACAGGGAACTATTTGGATGTGAATTAGGATCACTTCCATTTAGTTATCTAGGGATTCCTATTCATCATAGAAGATTGACGAAAAAGGAATGGAAGTGTATTGAGAAAAGATTTGAAAAAAAACTAGGCTGCTGGAAGGGCAAGCTTATGTCATATGGAGGAAGGCTAGTACTAATAAATTCAATACTAACAAGCTTACCAATGTTTCTTTTGTCCTTCTTTGAAGTAACGGTAGGGGTACGAAAAAGACTAGACTTTTACAGATCTCGTTTCTTCTGGCAAAGTGATGAGGCTAAGAAGAAATATAGACTGGCTCGATGGGATATTATTTGCAGACCAAAAGACCAAGGAGGTCTTGGTATTGAGAATTTAGAGGTGAAGAACATATGTCTGCTTGGCAAATGGCTTTACAGGCTATCCACTAAGACTGACGAGATGTGGGTTCAGTTATTGAAAAAAAATACCTACACTCCAAAACTCTAGCTCAGGTGACAGCTAGACAAAATGATTCATCTTTCTGGAAGGGGTTAATGAAAAATAAAGGCAACCTTTTTTCAGAGGGTGAGTTTCGTAGTGGGTAATGGTACCTCAACAAGATTCTGGGAAGATACTTGTATTGGGGATACACCATTAGCACTTCAATAACCATCGCTATACAATATTGTGCAACGTAAAGAAGAGTATGTGTCCACGGTATTACAATCGGTTCCTCTTAACATGCAATTCAGACAAGCTTTAGTGGGAGCGCGATGGAATGCATGGTTACATCTGGTTAGGAGATTGATGCAAGTGCAACTTACTGGCCAGAATGATAGGATTCGACGGACTTTACTGGCGAGTGGTGTTTTCTCAGTAAAGTCTCTATACAATGATCTGATAAACACTGGAGCGCTCTTGAGATCTTTACATATTTGGAAAATTAAAGTGCCCCTTAGGATTAAAATTTTCATGTGGTTCATACACAAGGGAGTGATATTAACCAAAGACAACCTAGTATAAAGAAGATGGGGAGGAAGGCCTAATTGTTGTTTTTGTGACCAGCATGAGACAATAAGACCTCTTTCTCGATTGTCTCCTAACGAAACTCTTATGGCGAACACTTCATATAGCTTTTAATTTAAATCCACCTACATGTATAAGTTCGTTGTTTGGAACGTGGCTCAATGGAGTGGACGTTACAATAGTGCAGCTCATCAGGGTTGGAATATGTGCTTTATTATGGGCTATATGGAACACCAGGAATGACATGATTTTTAATGGTAAGAATTTCAACAACTTTTTGCAGGTTATCTTCAGAGCAACGTCTTGGATCCGTACGTGGTCGTTACTCAGTCATGCGTACTCCAGGGAGCGTATGGATATTGGGTGCAACCGGTGGGAGATGGTCGCACGGATTATCTTCAACCGGTTTGGATGGCATGTTAATAATAGGCTAGGTGTATAGGCATCGTAGTCTATTGTTACAAAACGCCAGATGTGGCAGCTCGATTTATACTTCTATTTGTTTTTGCTTAAGTGCTTAGATGCTTCCTGTACTATGTTATTTTGATTCAAACTTATCTAATAAGATGGCTGTATGCATCGATTGATTGATGCAGAGGCCGGAGGCTTTGTTCCTCCTTTTAAAAAAAACATCCTCACCAGTCCTCCATGAATTTTTCCTGGTAAACTGGAGGAAAGCTCTGGCTTTGCGCTAATCATCATCATAAACCGCGTGATTCGATGACCACGATGATGATGAAACGGTTTGCAGTAAGTACCTCCCCACCCACAAATTCAGCAAAACCTTGCACCTGGAGGTCCACAGATGTACAGATGGTTCATTTGCGGTCATCAGAGTGGAAGTTCAAAGCCATCTCAGTCAGCATCATTTCTGCATCTCAGCTCGTTGCTAAGGTGGCAAGCTCAGCTTACCGATAAAATCACAGCCGTCCGTCACTCCCTCCAGGATGGACGGCTGAGATTTAACAGATAAACTTGCTGCCTAAAAATGATGGAAAAATGATTAGCAGAACATGGAAGAACAACTGTTGTTGCAAACCGCGGTGACACGGCAACAAACCAATATCCAAGTCTTCTTTCACAGGGCTAGATAAAAATCATCATCCTCAAAGGCGGCACAGCGCCCCCAATTGCGGGGCCACGGGCAGCAGTAAGTCAGCACCACACAAACAATGCGACACGCACACAACTCTGTTAACAAGTTTCGACAAATTTGCCGATGCGCAACAATGGTAAGGACCTCCCACCCAATCGGTGGAGAACCTACATTCCCAATTTCCTAACTCACAAACCGCAGATCTAGCACCACTAGCTGGCAATCCCTTCAGTTCAGTGTCCGATGACCGACAACGCAACCAACGACACCAAGACCGCCAGCAGGTAGCCGCTCTGTTTTACCACAGGGGACGCCGAGCTCGACGACGACCCGTGCGGCTTCTGGGCCCTACAAGACAACAACATCAGACCAAGCATCAGTTAGTAACTGACTGTGACCATACTGTAGTGTAAGGACCATAAGCCGCAGCACACAGGCAAGTCCCCAAGTAGCAGCTTACTTTTGTTTTTCCCTGAGGAGGCCACAGAAGAGGGCGTTGTCCGGTATCACCGACTCGGTCACGTTGTAGCCACCGTCAGGATCCACCACCCTGATGTACGTCTCCTGGCCGAGGTACCACGTGTCCAGATTCTCCGTGCGCACGTTCCAGAACCCTGGGCTGTCGAGCGACAAAAGGACGGCGGTCCAAGCTCCAGGAAACACCTGCAGTGTGAGTGAGGCAGCGTTAACACTGTCAGACACTTTCAGCAGATGTTATACCTTGAGTACAACTTGGCATTTGCATCCACTATCTCATAAGTAAATACTAGAAGTTATATACAGCTATGAACATCACATCAGCAGCAGTGAAAACGTCCTCAAACACGAAGAAATGGTCTATCCAAATGATACACTACTATAGACATACCTGAGTGGTGCAACGGGAAACGCCGTCCCACTTGTTGTACGTCCCACGGCTAGCATTGGTCCACTCACCATAGTCCATTCTGTTGGCAATGTGCAAATGGTTCAGCACGCTTCTAAGAAACTTGCTACTGAAAGAGATGAATGACTTCAAGCTGCGCTCACCCTACAACCCAGAAGGCGTATCCATCGATGTGGTAGGTCTGGACCTTCGTGTCATTGTTCTGAAACACAATCTCCATGAAGTTCTTGTACGTCGAGTTGATGACAGAAGAGCCAATCACTGCCGGTCCGTCAGATGGCATGGTTGGGAAGTCAAGCGTGTAGACTCCTGTCTTTTCATACAGATCCGCCAGCCTCATCGGAGTAGCAGGCGGGGAATACGAGAGACCGTTCAGCGTAGTCCGCTTTTTGCCATTGATTGTAACAGGTGGCATATTCCTCAACTTGTATACTTGAGTCACGTTGATTTCGCCGTAGTGAAATGATCCTTGAGGATTCGGGCGAGCAGCACCTGTGGTCACGTTCATCCTGACAAACAGAAGGTATTTTAGTAGGCTTAAGTATGTATGCAACTATGACAAACAGAAGGTATTTTAGTAGGCTTAAGTATGTATGCAACTATGGATACATTATCCATGACCAATGTGCGCTGCGCACATGAGAAAATGTAGCTACTGTCTACAAATATTACCAGGTGTCCTTACACTTTACTAATGACCACAAAGCTTTCTAAAAGTCATTGTGTTGGTACGACAAAAATTCACAGTTTCCAATTTCTGTAAGAAATATTCCTTGAATGAATTCTCAAGTACAAGGGCAAATATTTCAGCAGACAATTTCCCATATGAGTACACAATCATGATGTAAGAAAGGAGGCACCTATTATATTTATATCTAATACATCTTTTTTTTCTCAGAATTCGTAAAGCCAAGCATACTTAGTCAACATCTCTCAAAGATCAACATCAAACGAAAAGGTTCATAAAATGATTTTTTGCGATAGCCAAAGGCCAAAAGACCATGGAAAGTTAAGAGGAGAGAAAGCTAGATCATTTATTTCATACAAGAGTACTGCTTAAGTTTAGTTAGGTATAGCAAAACACTATTTTTTTTTCATAAAGTAAACATGATAGCACATGATGGGAACTGAGGAATACGGGTCAGCACATGATGGCTCAGCAATTTTTAACATCAGCCATTTAAAATTTATTATAGATTAGCGTGAAGAGAAAATTGTGTCGGTGCTCATTTGGATGATCAGGAGTCTTAGGCAAAAATATTAGTTGTAGATTGCTCTATTTTAAGCTTGATTTGAAATGCCTTAATGTGAGTATATTAGCTCTTTTATAAGAAGTCGCATATTTCTCATTCATAATTTGAAAGCCAGGAATATTAAGTCAACAGCTTGTGAAGATCAGATCGGAATGAAGATGCATAAAATATAACTCTGCGGGAGGGCCAAAAATACCATGGAAAGTGAAGGGGCGGAAAAATTAAATATTGATAAATTAGTTATTTCATACAAGAGTACTGCTTAAGTGTAGTTAGGTGTAGCAGAACAATGTTGTCATAATAATCTATAAAGTAAGCATCATAGCACATGATGGATTGATGGGTACTGAAGAGAACTATTTGTTATTATTACAAAACAGTCAGCCCATGATGGGTCAACCATTTCAAACATCATGCTTATAAAAGTAATATCAGGATTGAGTGAAGAGAAAATTAAGCCAGAGATCATTTGGATGGTCAGAGCTTAGGCAAAAAAAAATGGGGTTATTTAATACAAACCTGATTGACCGTGCCTGGTTCATGGAGAAAGTTTTGTCGTACTCATCATTCGGTGGGTCAGGGAGCGGACCAGACGCCTTGCCCTTTGAATTCGAGTAGTGCAGAATTGCAACACCAGTAACCCTGGTCCAGAGCGACTCATTCACGAACCGAGGGCTGGCCACGATGTAATAGTCACTGCTTGCATTCTGGTCCATGGTGACCAAAAAGGAGTAGGACTGCCCCACATGGATGTCGAGGTTGGTGAAATTCTGCTTCATCGTGTAGGAGCCCTCCGTCTCCACCATGGCCATGTTGTGGCCCTGGATCCTGAGGTTCAAGCTGGTGGAGACGCCCACATTGTGGACTCTGAAGCGGTACGTTTTGCCTGTCATGGAGCTGAGGCTGTTAGTTTCCGAAATAACGGTAACGTACTATACTACAGTAATCATTGTTCAAAGAATTTGTAGTGGCCTTATCATGAATGAACGTAGTATTTAGTCATCAACCTCACGCCCCCATCATATCAAAGACTTTTTGCACAGTTGGACAGTATAACATTTTAAGTATTTGCAGCAACAGCACTTGGAACCATGATTGTTTTGTTATTATTACCATGCCCACAAAAGTCACAAGGAATTCAATACTAGTAACGCAGCCTATGATGATGAAAGTGAGGGAAGCAGTCACCCGACCTGGCTCAACATCGATGGTCTCGTACTCGATCCCAGCCGGGACGAGGGAGTCATTGTACCGATACGGCCCCTTGCCATTCATCAGAACACCGTCAGGCATCCCGAGCTCCTTCCCATCATCGAGCATCTTCCTGAGGTCCTATAACACAAGAGAGAACCACGATCAGACACCCTTGTGACTGCAAACCCAGTTTGCGAGTGATGATACATTTTGTTTCCTGCGTCCCGAATAGAGCGTACCGTGTGGTTCTTCTTGTACCAGTCGCCGATGAAGAGCCTTATGTCGCCGTCAGGGGTGTCGAAGGGGACGGAGATGACGGCGCGGTTGTTCACTGTGATGCCCCCGAAGCCGCCGGCGGCACGCTGCATTGAGAGCGGCGGGAAGTAGAAGAAGCTGCCGATCTGGTCCTTGACCTGGAAGTTGAATGTCCAGTTCCATCCGGGCGGGATGGGGCAGTTGGTGCCGAGGACGCCGTCCTGCCAGCAGTTCTTCCGCTGCTGGATGCCGTCCCTGAGCAAGTGAGCCGGAAATGAGAATGTCAGACCAACCAACACTGGTTTGTCATCACACAGACTGAACCCATTGTAACTGTAACAACCGAGCCTGCAGATGAAAGGAGAGCATTTCAGGGAGTGGTGAGTGAGTGTGGAGACCAGGTGATTAGGAGCGGCTCGTCGAGGCTGTTGAGGACGTTGACGGCGACGTTGTAGTTTGTGGTGACGTTGACGACGGGGCCCGGGAACTCCTTGTTGATTGCGATCACCTGAACAGAAAACAAAAATTCAGAGAGGACGCATACACAAACGGTTCAGGTTGAGGCATTCAGGCACATTGGTCTGGAGAGTAACATTCCGGCGGTTAACTGAAAACCCGGCGCCGCGAGATCAGATCTCTGTCGGGAGGAGCACGGGAACAGGTGTGGTGTGGCACGTGAGTGAGATCTGAAGCGGGGCGGCGGCATCGAAATACTAAATCGAAACTTTTTGGTGAGCGCCTACGGACCAGGAGGGAAAAAATTCAAAAATTTGGGGCGCAATCTCGGGTCCGGTCGGGAAATCCTGGAAGGAACCCAGGTGCGGGGAAATGGGCACGCGGTTTTGAGAGATGTGCTGGCGTTTCCTCCCGTCCCCGAAGGAAGGAAGGAAGGAAGGAAGGGCAGGCGGCCGAGGAAGGCGTGAAGAAGAAGAGGGGAAAACTGAATCTTGAGGGCGGCAGGGCGAGACAGCCGGAGGTTGTGGAGGAAAGCCAAATCTTGCGGGGGTTGGCTTGGTGGGAGCACGCGGCGGCGGCGGCAGGCGAGTGGTCGGATTGGAAACGGAGGGAGACAAGAGGGGGGTGGAGGGAGGGGCATACTAGTGGGTGACTGACCTTCTGCGGAACTCCGAGCGGGGATCTGGTGATGTAGGAGACGTCCCAGTCGAAGAAGGCGTAGGGGTCGGTCGCCCGCGCCGCGGCCAGGAGCAGGAGCGGCAGGAGCAGCAGCGCCGCCGGCGGGCACGCCATTTTTGTCTCCCTCTCTCCGGTGGAGTGGAGTGGAGACTGCTGCTGCTAGCTGATTCTTGGGATTCCTTTTTTTTCTTTGCCCTTTTTGCTGCCGTTTCTTGTGGCGTGCAGTTGCGGGTGCGGGGAGAGAGAAGGGTTTGGGAGGGTTTTGAGGCAAGGCATCGTCGTTCCGTCGTCTGACTCTGACCGACCTCACTGGACGCTGACAGTGGGGGCCGAGACGCGTCGCCTCGCTTGCGCGTGGGCCCCACGCGGCCGCTCTTCAATGCTATCCTATCTATCCCCATGTTATCATGTGTACCCGTACCAAGGAAATACAAAATTCCCCAAAATAGAGTAGAGCCAAATATAGAGGACCAAAAGATTAGGCACAAGATTAATTAGCACCATGGGACAGGTAGTACGTAGGAACCAGCAACATTAGGCATTAATACTACACTACTCTTCTTCTCTGATACCACGGTCATCGCAGGTCGTTCTATCAGAGGGATCATCTCTCCCGATCTTGTCGTAAAGGACGTCGTCGTCGGTGCGGAAGACACCGCGGTACGCCCGGCAACTCACTAGCTCTGTCTTGCGTCGGATGTGTTCGTACGATAGACATAGGAAGTGAAATGACATGCATCTTAAATTGTATGAACAAAGAGATGTCATTTGATGCATATGATACGCTTTAACCTTTTTCTTAATGTGAATGATTGTTTTCAATCCTGCATACGAATAGAAATCCATTTCAATTTCTGCAAGTCAAAGGACTTCAAAAGATATTTATTTTTCCAACAGAATTTTTATCCTCTGAAATTCCTGCAAAATTCTTCTAAACCAAAAAAAAATGCCCGGCGGTTTTGAATTCAGATTGGATTATGCCGACGTTGCTCCTCCACTCCTCCTCTGCTGAGACATGGTTGGAGCTGAAAGTGGTGGGACCTTGCCAGATCAGTCGGTTTGATGTACCTTATCCTTTTTTTCCATTTTCTGAGCGATCACTTGCACTTGTTGTTGCCCTGTGGAGCATGCACATGGTTTGACCTGACCATGACCTCCCTGTATCCATCCATCCATCCATCCATCGGATCCCATGTGGATCGACTGGAACACGCACGTGCACGCATGTGGTTGGGTGAGTATGCACGTACCCATCCATCGAAAGTCTAATTCCTGTTGCAGCATTTCAACTTGACAGTTTCGATTCCGTGGAATTCAGGTTTCCCCGCCGACGTCCTCTAGTTTGTAATGTAGGAGGGCATCTTCAACGTTGACCTGTAAATCAGACATCGGATCCGCATACATTTTAAATACCATGTCAACTAATTAGACGGAACTCATGCAAACCAAATAATATTAATTAAAGCTTGGGCATAGTTTACATAAGAAAATTGACATTTCGACCGTTAAACAAAAAAATATATCATATAACTTGTGTTGGACGATCACCTTGTACTCGTGGCCTCCCTACCCCCCCCTCCCCCTTCCCGCATCTTCGGCGTTGTCGTGTTGTCGCCGTCCCTCCCTCGTGTGGCGGTAGAGCACCGGTGGCCGAGGCATCTGTCGCCGCCACCACATTGGCTTGGCCAACCGGAGGGTATGATTTGTTCATCCCTCATTTACTCGTTCTCGTGCTAGCCGTATATGCCACGTTCATAGATATTCAGTTTTTATGTACTATACATGCTAGTATTCTTAGGTATCGGTATGAAGTACATACCGCATTTGCTATGCTTATTGTTTACTCGTGGATTAGCCTAATCGGAAAAGTGCTAATATTTCCAACATATCAGTCATAAATAACTATTGAGATCAAAGTTTGTTAGCAAATACCACATGTTTCAGAAAGAATCGGTCCTTAAAAGCAAATAGGCTTCAGGTCTGATCTGATTTTTTTACAAAACTGTCTTGTCGTGTTCACACAATATTATGCATCTAATTCTGGGCATTTAATATTATGCATCTAATTCTGGGCATTTAAGTAACCAAATTACTCTGATTAATTTTTGGATCCCTACTTATCAATTCTGAAATAGCCAAATCGAAGTCACTGAATCAAGCGGATGCTATATATGAGCTGCAAGGCTAAAGAGAATATGTTACAACCACTTGTTTATCATCACAGAAACAAGTATTTCCAGCTAATAACAGATCATACTATGTGAATGATTAGTATTGAATTGGCTAGGCTGCTGCACATTGCAAGAGAAGTCTGCAGAAGAACCAGACCTTACAAAAGGTTGGGATGTCAGGTTAACCTGACACTACATCATCTGTTTGCACCTCCTCTTATGGTATCCAAGTGCAAAAAAATTACCTTGGTCTTCTTCCACTCCTAGCTAAACTTATTATTCCTCTCTTCTATGTGAGATATGCACACGTCAAGTTTAAAAATACATATATTACAAAATTGAAATATGAGTGAGGAAGGAAGCAAGAGAGGGAGAGAGGAAGAGGGTAGCACCTAGTTCTTCCTTTGCATACTGATATAACACTTGTCTTAGGGCGAGCTCCTCCTCTGCATACTGATATAACACAGATCAGGAGCAAGACAGGGATTAAGGCACAGGAAACAGTGGCGGAGCTTGACATGAATCTCCGCGGGGTGGGGGGGCGGGGGCAGAGCAAAAATAAGGACAACTAGGAGGGCAAAGAACTGATTTTTTTCCTTACCTAAGCCATGTACAATGATTTTTCTTCATTGTTTTGCCTAGGGCTGGGAGGGCTATGGCCCCCTCAGACTTGCACTAACCTCCACGAGTGACTGGAAACATGCAAAGAAATTTTTGGCGAAAACCTGCAAAATTCAGGCGCTTACCGTATTTACTGGCTAAAGAGCCATATTCCCGTACACCTCATCGGTACCCTGGTGTGCCTGGAAAGTCAAGAGACAAGATTTTTTAGAATTTGTGAGGCTAAAGAGCCATATTCCCGTACACCTCATCGGTCCCCTGGTGTGCCTGGAAAGTCAAGAGACAAGATTTTTTAGAATTTGTGATCACAACACTGTTGTCGGGAAGTGAGGTGATCAAGATCATGACATCGGATGTGGAGACCTTGTGTAAAATAGGAACCTATGCAGTATGCAGTGGTGGAAGTCACTAAATGTATCATGGGAAGGTGTAGCTTCTTACTGCAGGTTGATATATGAATGATATCGTTCTAACCGTCATCTGCCTTTCCATTGGATATCTGAGGGTTGTTGTTGAGTACTTTGATTGCATGTTATCTTCAGGGCGTTTGCTTGGATCCGTACGTGGTCCTTACTCAGCCATACGGATCATAAGGGTTTTTTGGATACTGGGTGCAACCGATGGAAGATGGTTGCATGGGATACTTACAAAACCGGTTTGGATGGCAGTCCAATAATAGGATAGGTGTTTAGTCATCTTATCCTATTTGTGCCGGTTGTCGCAATTTGTATCTTTATTTCTTTGAGAATTGCATATTTCATTGAGACTTTGTTTGGAACCTGATATTTTTAATAATATGGTTGTGTGCATCAAGAGATGCAGTCCTTTTCGGAAAAAATCTACAAGGGCACTCCTCTTACCAATGTTGGTTTTCTGAATATACACGGCAGTTGTTTGTTCTGTATATCGACCCGGTGCTCTGAGTATGTGCAGCACATAATCAGGTGTGCGTTGGAGATATGATCCACCCTTAAGCATTTTATTCAGTAAAGATTAGATTCCCAGTTGAAAGCAGCACAGGAGGCACTTGTTTGGACCCTAATTCCTCTGTTTTATTAGGCACGTCCACTTGTGAAGTCATCAGAAGTATGGCCAGTCTCCAAATGCCAGTTTGCATAGTATATTTTGGAAAGGAAGAAGCTACTCGTGTTGGACAAGATGCAGCCAGCTCATAGTAAGGTATTATGTGGCATCTTTTATGCGGACTTTGATTTTGGTAACAGATACAGAGTGCCTTTACCTGCTGAATTTATTGTGTTTTTGCACTTCCTTCCTCGTGTTTGATGGAAGAGGTGGTGACTGAATTTTCAAAAGTTGTTGTTAAACATAATATCGGAAGATGTGTACATGTATGTCCTTGGCTACCCTACCAAATAAATGCCTACCTTTATATGGCGCTGAACAGCCTCCCTCCTGTAGTTTGTGGTCTGTGATGTGATGCTAGAGTGGCCATGGCTGTTTGTTTTGTTCATTTGGTTTGGTGAAGCGAAATGAGTAATACCGTAGGTAGAGAGATCATTATCATCAATTCTCCGCCATCTCTTTCGCCAACCTGACAGAGTAAAGGCGTCTCTGTCTATCTGTGCATTCACATGGACAAGTTAAATCTCAAGTTGCACACGCTACATGTACAGTTGTTGTTTTTTTTGCGATGGTAAAAGAGTTTTATTCCATGTTCATAGGGTTACAATTGAGAGGTAAAAGTTCCTCAATACAAGGAGGGCCCTGCCCAAGCCATTCAGTTGTAGTACTCTCTGTACGACTATACATAGCCAACCGATCTGCTACCCTATTCTGATCACGCTTAATTTTTGAAGGAGTAAACTCTCTTTCACCCATAAGATGACGAATCCCAGCAACTAAGTGACCATATGCCGAACGGGAAAGACTTTCACCCGATAAGGCCGACAGAGCCTGTGAAGAGTCGGACTGAACGATGATAGGAAGATTACAGTGCTGAATTGCTAATGCCATTCCCAGCATTATTGCATGTAGCTCCGCCTCCAAAGAATCATTGCAATTGAAAATACACCTGTATGCCGCAAAGATGACACTGCCATCATGTCTTCTTAGCACCATACCCGCAGCCGCTGATCCATCCGAAGAAGCAAACACCCCGTCGACTGATAACGCTGCTTGGCCAGCCGCCGGTCGCGGCCATGGCAGCAGACACTAGTAGAAAATAGGGCATCGGTTCGGGACGGGCCATGCCATTAGTCCCGATTCAGTCACGAACCGGGGACTAATGAGAGCAACAGTTCCGGTTCGGGAGGCCAGGGGGCAGGCGGGCCACGTGGGGCATTGGTCCCGATTCGTAGGACACCTTTGGTCCCGGTTCTAGACACGAACCGGGACCAATGTGCCTCGCTCCTGGCCCACAACCATTGGTCCTGGTTCGTGGCTGGAACCGGGACCAAAGGGGGTAACCGTTCGCTTGGTGCGAGCCCCTTTAGTCCCGGTTGGTGGCTCAAACCGGGACTAAAGGTTCGAACGGTTCGCTTCCCATGATATTTCGCGCTCCAAGAAAGAGGCAACTTCTGCGGCGAGGGCTATAGTAACTTCGTCCATTTCTCTTCTTCTCCTATCTTCTTCTCCTCCATTCTCCTCTCTTCTTCTCCTCCATTCTCCTCTCTTCTTCCTCATATCTTCTACCATGAATCCAATCACTCGCTACGGGGAGGTGCTCACACATGGCACGACCAATCTCGATGTCGTCTACACGAACGACAGCGCCATGGTGCCGCGTTTTCTTTCCCTTTTGCAGAAATGGCTTGAAGTGGCGGATGAGAAAGACAAGTTCATAGGGCTTGATCTCGAGTACACGGCCAAGCAAGAAGATGTTGCCGTCATTCAGCTATGTTTCAAGAAACATATCATGATTTTCCAATGGGCAAGGTGAGTTTTGAGGGTTTTCTTTGATCAATCAATAATTTATAGATTATTATGAAAATTGCATAGGATAGAAATATGTTGCATTTTGAATCCTATGGGAAAGATCAATATTTCTTTTAAGTTTGTAGTGAATAACAATTTTTCTTGTTGCAAAACGTGGGAGAACATATATGTCATATAGTTAATTTAGGGTTTCTTCATCAATTCATAGGATATGAAAATTGCATATATATATATGATATAGCAATATATATGTTCTATTTTGAATCCTATGGCAAAGATCAATTTCTCTTAAGTTGTAGTGAAATAATTTTCGAATTTTTTATGATATTAATTATTGTTCATCGGGCTCAAATGAGTCCGCGTCTTCTTCTTTTGTTGCAGCGAAATAATTTTCCTTTATATAGTTGCATATTATAATTCTGCTGAAATATACTTGTTGCAGCAGTATTTAACATTTGTTCCATTTTAATTTGTTGATGTTGCAGTAGTGACAAGCACTGTCCAGTACTCATGGACTTCCTGCGCAGCAGCATACATTTTGCTAGCGTTGATGTAAGGAATGACAAGCTGAAGATGAGGTGCAGCTTCGGTATTGAGATACCAGTTGGCTGCCTTATTGATATCCAAGACATATTCAGGCTTCAGTATCAGAGGACTTTGATGGCTTCTATGGCAGTCGCCTTGATCGACGACTATTACGGAGATATGAAGACCGAATTACCCTCGGCGCAGCACAAAGAGTGGGAGAGGACCCCATTTCAGCCTATCAACATTGAGTATGCAACAAAAGAGGCATACGTTGCATGTGAGTTGTACCGCAAGATTCGAACCGTGAACTATGGGCAGCGTCACCTTGCACCACCACCACCATGGGGCGGATATTCTTCTGATTCAGACTAGATAGTAGTGTTCGCTTGGACGAGTACTTTCTGTAATGGATATCTGAACTATTATATATTACATATCTCTCTAGCTATTATATATTTGTAGTGCTTTTCAATTCAGGTTTTTCTTAAATTCCGATTGTGGTCGAGAACAATATGCAACAAAAAAGTGGGTTGTCATCGTTGGCAACAAGCATGCACACACCATACCAATTTTCAACCTTTTCAGACTTTATTTGAAGTGCTTTTCAATTTCAGGGTCATTTAGCTCAAAAAATCAGTAAATGCATGAAAAATACCAAATGAAGTCAGAAAGGGTTGAAAATTGATGATGTGGCTTTTAATGGTGCATTTTGAACACACGAAAAGCCTGGAGTTCAAATAAGTTCAAGAAGATGAAATGCCTTTTGTAACCGATGGGTTTCCGTCTAAAACCCTGATACTTCGAAAAAGACTGTCCGTTTTGTACACGAAGTGCATCCAGCTTTTGTTGTAACCCTCTCAACTTTTTAGCACATTCTATGTGGGTGAAATGTTGATACCATGCCAACTTTTAACCTTTTCAGAGTTCATTTGTAGTGCTTTTCAATTTCAGGGTCGTTTAGCTCAAAAAAATCAGTAAATGCATGAAAAATATCAAATGAAGTCAGAAAGGGTTGAAAATTGATGATGTGGCTTTTAATGGTGCATTTTGAACACATGAAAAGCCTGGAGTTCAAATAAGTTCAAGAAAATGTAATGCCTTTTGTAACCGATGGGTTTCTGTCCGAAACCCCGATACTTCGAAAGAGACTGACCATTTTGTACACGAAGTGCATCCAGCTTTTGCCGTAACCCTCTCAACTTTTTAGCACATACTATGTGGGTGAAATGATGATACCATGCCAACTTTCAACCTTTTCAGAGTTCATTTGTAGTGCTTTTCAATTTCAGGGTCATTTAGCTAAAAAAAATCAGTAAATGCATGAAAAATACCAAATAAAGTCAGAAAGGGTTGAAAATTGATGATGTGGCTTTTAATGCTGCATTTTGAACACACGAAAAGCCTGGAGTTCAAATAAGTTCAAGAAAATGAAATGTCTTTTGTAACCGATGAGTTTCCGTCCGAAACCCCAATACTTCGAAAGAGACTGTCCGTTTTGTACCCAGCTTTTGCCGTAACCCTCTCAACTTTTTAGCACATTCTATTTGAGTGAAATATTGATACCATGCCAACTTTCAACCTTTTCAGACTTCATTTGAAGTGCTTTTCAATTTCAGGGTCATTTAGCTCAAAAAAATCAGTAAATGCACGAAAAATATCAAATGAAGTCAGAAAGGGTTGAAAATTGATGATGTGGCTTTGAATGGTGCATTTTGAACACACGAAAATCCTGGAGTTCAAATAAGTTCAAGAAAATGAAATGCCTTTTGTAACCGATGCGTTTCCGTTCGAAACCCCAATACTTTGAAAGAGACTGTTCGTTTTGTACACGAAGTGCATCCAGCTTTTGCCGTAAACCTCTCAACTTTTTAGCACATGCTATGTGGGTGAAATGATGATACCATGGCAACTTTCGACCTTTTCAGAGTTCATTTGTAGTGCTTTTCAATTTCAGGGTCATTTAGCTCAAAAAATCAGTAAATGCATGAAAAATATCAAATGAAGTCAGAAAGGGTTGAAAATTGATGATGTGGCTTTGAATGGTGCATTTTGAACACACGAAAAGCCTGGAATTCAAATAAGTTCAAGAAAATGAAATGCCTTTTGTAACCGATGAGTTTTCGTCCGAAACCCCGATACTTCGAAAGAGACTGTCCGTTTTGTACACGAAGTGCATCCAGCTTTTGCCGTAACCCTCTCAACTTTTTAGCACATGCTATGTGGGTGAAATGTTGATACCATGCCAAATTTCAACCTTTTCAGAGTTCATTAAGGTTCGAAGCAGATCTCACATCCCAATCCGTTCGCCTCGACGGTGTAAGCATTGGCAGATTCTTCCACCGTTTCTTCCCCATGGCCACGAGGCACATTTGGCCTCCCCTCGTTTTCGGGCACCGTCCTCACCTTCTTTATGCTCTGCTTCTCCATCCATGTATCATTCATGAGATTCGTATGCAAGAATTAATGAGCATAGAAATAGCAGGTGGAGGAAGAACTCGGCATTAGGTACAGCCTCAACGAGAAACGCAATGCTCACCTACGTGTTGCTTAACTTCACAAACTCAACGAGACGACGACTGGGTTGGAGGCTTGGGGTTGGGGCTGGAGACCTTTATAGATCAATATAAGGTGACAACTTTTAATATGCAAAGGAATAACATAAAAAATAGCAAAAGTGAAAATAGATGCACTTACACTCGAATTCAGCCTAAATTCCAAATGGTAGTTAGGCACCTAACTAGCATTTTGAATTTAGGCTGAATTTAAGTATAAGTGCATCTATTATCACTATCAAAGGAGCTCAACGTAACAGCTGTGGCGGGGCTTATAAGTAGGTTTGGGCAACCTTCGCTTGGCGAGGTGGGACTAAACGACCACCACACCGTTGTGCAAGGCCATTGGTCCCGGTTGGTGGCAACAACAGGGACCAATGCCCCCCTTTCGTCCCGATTGGTGCCACCAACCGGGACCAAATGTCCCTGTTTCCCGCCCTTTGGGCGGCGGAAAATAGGGCTTTGGTCCCGGTTGGTGTGACAAACCAGGACTAAAGTGGGGCATTGGTCTCGGTTGGGGCCACCAACCGGGACCAATGCTCCTTCTATATGACAAGCACTTAGCAAAATTCACAGTTTTCATTCCACTGCGTCCTCGTCGCCGCCCCGAGCCCGCCGTCGCCGTTCCCGTTCCCGTCCCCGTCGTCGCCCCGTCGCCTTCCCTGCCGCCCCGTCGCCTCCCCCGCCGCCCCCGTCACCTCCCCCGCCGTCCTCGTCGCCTCCCCCGCCGTCCCCGTCGCCTCCCCCGTCGTCCCCGTCGCCCCTGTCGCCGCCCCGCTCCCGTCGCCGCCCCTCCTCCGTCGCCTCCCCCGCGCCCCCGTCTCCGTCCCACCCCATTGTCGCCCCGCCCCCGTTGCCGCCCTCGCTGTGAGCCGCCGCCGCCCCAGCTCGTTGCAATTTTTTTGAAATATATGTTGATTTTTATGCTTTTTTAGTATGTGTATGCATGTTAGATTAATATGTTTATGTTACCTAGATTAGTATGTGTATGTTACGGTAGTATGTTTATGCTTTTTTAGTATGTTTATGTTAGCTAGATTAGTATGTGTATGTTAGATTAGTATGTTTATGCTTTTTTTTGAAAGTAGATTAATATGTTTATGTTAGATTAGTATGTGTATGTTGATTTTGGGTTTTATGAAAAATTAGTCGACGATGCCCGGCCCGCATCCTCGTCGTCGAGTAGTCCGTGAGATCCTGCTTGATAGGCGCCATGTCCGGGACTGGGCTCCGCCGGGCTAGCACTGGGAGGTGCTACCTTCCCGGGCTCGGAGGTTGGTGAGGAATGCAAGTATCGTCGTCGACCCGGACCTTCTGTGGTGGCGGTCATGCGGGCCACTTTCGGTGCGGAGGGAGCCGGCACCCGCGGAGGTGGTACGTCGTTGTGTCAGAGAGGAGGACGAGCACGTCCGTCGCCACATGGCGGCGTTGGACGTCTGGTTTGACAATACCTGGCAGATCCTTCAGGGATCTCATTTGAGTTATGATCCCGTGATGGTTCCTTATCTTTGGGTGTCCACCGCCGGTGACTCAGAGACCGCTAGTGAACCGAGTTCACCGTCCTCCATTTTGGATTCTAGGATATTCGATCTGTATTCGTGATATTATATTCGAGGCCATTATAAATATTAATGTATTAGTGATATTTTATTGGTATAATGCGTGTGTGACTTTCGGTCTGTTGTTGCTCCTTGTGTGATTTTCATGTGTGTTCTTGATGGAGGAAGGAATCCCGACTGTTGTCGTGGGGGGCGCTTCCTCTTTCTTCTCTTCCTCGCGATATACTCGTCGATATATTGCGCAAGAAGATATGAGAGTTATTTAAGGAAAGTCTCGACGGACCGAAAGTCACACACGCATTAATTAAGATCCAAAGCGTGTCGTAATTCTTGAACTGGATTATTCGGGATGGTGTATTAGTGATATTATATTCAAGTTCATTATAAATGTATTTGTGATTTGCAAGTCATTCTGGTATTTTTTTTCTATGTCATTGCTCGATATATGAAACGGGTTGACTTTAGGTCTGTTTCGGCTCATTGTGTGTCTTTCAGTGAGGGAGAGTGTCCACCATATGTATATATATATATATATATATGAGAGAGGAAGAATCCCGACTGTTGTCTTGGGGGTCGCTTCTCCTTCGTTCCCGTGTGCTAGACATTTTGGTGTAATGCACTCTGGGACGAATGGAGGAGCCACCATCACTGACGATCGCAATATCAGAGGGAGTGCCCACCATATAGGTGAGATGAGAGTTTAGGAAGGAAATACTCGACAAACCTAAAGTCAACCCGTCGCATATTGAGTAATAGTGATCTGTGTGTTGATCAGTTTTCTGATAGTTTTCTTCGATCGATTTTAAATGTCTAGCATAAGCCCGTGTCGTAATTCTTGAACCATGAAGACAGGAAATGTCGTCGTCATCAGACGACGATGGGATCCAAGCATGTGAATTTTGCGGTGAAGATAAAGATCTTTGTGACCAGCCTGGGCTGCGAGACGGCAGGTTCTTCACCATGAAGCTTTAGGAGGACTTTCATATTTCTACGGTACGCAACGATGACAACTGTTTTTTCATAATTAAGCATGACTTCTATTTCTTTCCTTCAACGCGTAATTTCTGTTTTATACAATTCGACTAGTTCATCCCCTATCATGCAAGACGGTATTTCTTGGAGAGGCTCGGATTCGAAGAGCACGAGAGTTTTGAGACGAGGATAGCCAACCTAAGGACTAAACATGGTCACACATTTCTTGTGAAAGTAATGAATGCACCTAATAACACATAATTAGGGTGTTCAAATTGGGAAGCTCTTTGCAAGGCCTATGGATATCAGGAAAATGTGGAAATAACCTTCAATCTTCGTCCCGAAGATCATATTTAAGGAAACATCGACATTTGGGTGGATGTCGATATGTTTCCTGTTTTACCTTCATGTGTGTTTGTCAACCATGCATATTTGTCAAGTAATTTGCATTATATATATATAAATATTAGGTGTTCATGCATACTAAATTTGTTAATTTTTAATTTACAGCTTATTTCCTTTCTTCGAGTGAAATACAGAACATAATTGACACGACACACTACACTTATGGATCACATCTAACTTGGGAGGAGAAGGATGATCTTATCTACTTTGTTATTGGTGTCATAGCTGGTAGGGACATCTTCCCGTATAATTTGGGAACTGGCCCAAATTATACATTGGACAGGACACTAGTGCATAGGTTGAGGGCGGATGACATTCGCCGAGATATCTTGGTAAGAGTTGCTAATTAAGTACACTAGTACTGTTGCGTAAATGGTATTGAATACATTGCTAACTAGGCTACTATTATGTTCTTCAACAGAAATTGCCAAATGAAGTTGTGCCACCGTTGATGCAACCAGAAGGTAATATGACAATAAAAAGCCCCTTCCATCCCGAGTTATCTTTTGCATACTCGACTGAGCGCAAACCACCAAGACGGCTCCAAATTGAAGCATGGGGACAAATAAAGAAGGATCGCAAGCCACAAGTTGGAGACCGTTGGATCTCTTTGCTGCATCATGGAGACATATGTGTGATTCTTTTTTGTGCCATTTTACCTAAGAGGGAGGAGTAGGTCCTATCAGGGGGGACTATGTCATTTTATCTTTTTTGTTTTGTTTTATGAGACTTTAACTTTGTATGCTTAAGATGATGATGAGTTGTTAGATCTTGTGTAATTAATGGTTTTCCGTCATTTGCTTACTAGCTAGTGTCGAGTTCTTTATATGTATAGTGGCTAGCGACGACCAAGCACAGAAAAAGAGAGATCACTTATCTCTATTAGCTAGCTAACACAAAATGAAACCCCTAAATTAACCCTTCAAAACCCCCTAAACCCCCCCCCCCTTTCAAAAAAACCCAGCAACTGACAGATGCTGACGCCTTTTGGTCCCGGTTGGTGTTACAAACCGGGACTAAAGGTCCTCCTGCCTGGGCTCCCGTAGCTGCCACGTGGAGCCCTTTTGGTCCCGGTTCATAAGCAAACCGGGACTAAAGGTTTAGGGTTTTAGTCCCGACCCTTTAGTCCCGGTTCCAGAACCGAGACAAATGGGCCTCTGGAACCGCGACAAATGGGTCGTTTTCTACTAGTGAGCACCGCCTCACTGCGCTGCCTGACCGGCTCTTCACACTGCACTGGCATCTTCCCCTTAATGATCTCCTCTATAGAGTATCTTCCAGCCAATTGTAACGAGTGCATATAGCTCTGGAGGTAGTCGTCCGTCACCTTCGGGTTCGGAACAATTTTACCATGCGCCATGTCCGACCGTAATGTCCAAATTCTTCAGATTAACATTATGGTGCAGTCCCTCATTTCATCATTGCAATTCATCAGAATATTCAAAAGCCATTCATTACCTGTATCCCGTAGCAGTTGATGATCAGGAAGGTGCCATACTGAACGCATTTGTGTCCACACTGCTCGAGCATACTCACAAGTGACCAGCGCATGGAAGCTGGTCTCTCTTTCTGTACCATGGAGAGGACATGTATCTCGGGTGGAGATGTGTCTATATTTCTTGCAAGAATTAGTTGCAAGCGCTCCTGAGATAGCCTTCCACGTCGTAATTCTCATCTTGAGCGGAACCCGAGCATCCCAAACTCGCCTCCAAATGTTCCTGTGTTTGCTCGGGTTGGTACTAGATGCACCCTCCGCAGCTGACCGCTAGTTTCCTGCTCCTAGATGATAAGCACTTTTAACTGTGAACTATCCACTCTTCTCTGGAAACCAAGCTAAGAAATCTTGGCCCCTCCTTGGTGACGTACGGATCTTAATTATTTCCCTAACGTCCATATCCCCAAAAAATTGCCGCAACCTCTGTATATTCTATGCACCAGAGTCGTCCAGAAAGTACATGACCCAATTGTATTTGCAATTTCTTTTTGGGGTAACCGGTCTGAAATCTTGACTCCTCAGAATCCAGGGATCCCTCCAAGTTTTGATTAAAGAGCCGTCTCCCACTCGCCATATAAGCCCCTCCTTCAATAGTTCTAATCCATACACAATTCCCTTCCAAACAGCAGACAAACTTGATGGAAAAATTGTATCAAGAAGATTTACATTGGGATAATATTTAGCCTGAAGTAAACGAGCACACAAACTATCTGGCTTGTCTAGCAATCTCCAGGCTTGCTTTGCAAGAAGCGCCTGATTAAAAGCCCTCATGTCTCTGAATCCCATACCACCCATGTCCTTGGGTAAAATCATTTTCTTCCAACTGATCCAGGCCATTTTCCTCTTACCATTCTGTACTCCCCACCAATATTGTCTCATCATTCATGTTAAATCATCACAAAAAGAGGCCGGTAAGCGAAACACACTCATAACATACGTAGGAATTGTTGGAAATATGCCCTAGAGGCAATAATAAATTGGTTATTATCATGTTTCCTTGTTCGTGATAATCGTTTATTATCCATGCTATAATTGTATTGATCGGAAACTCAGATACATGTGTGGATACATAAACAACACCATGTCCCTAGTATGCCTCTAATAGACTAGCTCGTTGATCGAAGATGGCTATGGTTTCCTAGTCATGGACATGAGATGTCACTTGATAATGGGATCACATCATTAGGAGAGTGATGTGATGGACAAGACCCAAACTACAAACGTAGCATATGATCGTGTTAGTTTATTGCTATTGTTTTCGACATGTCAAGTATCTGTTCCTATGACCATAAGATCATGCAACTAACTGAAACCGGAGGAGTACCTTGTGTGTATCAAATGTCGCATCGTAACTGGGTGACTATAAAGGTGCTCTACAGGTATCTCCGACGGTGTTTGTTGGGTTGGCATGGATCAAGACTGGGATTTGTTACTCCGTGTGACAGAGAGGTATCTCAGGGCCCACTCGGTAATACAACATCACAATAAGCCTTGCAAGCAATGTGACTAAGTGTTAGTCACGAGATCTTGTATTACAAAACGAGTAAAGAGACTTGCTAGTAACGAGGTTGAACTAGATATGGAGATGTCGATGATCGAATCTCGGGCAAGTAACATACCGAAGAACAAAGGCAACATCATACGGGATTAACTAAATCCTTGACATAGAGGTTCGACTGATAAAGATCTCATAGAATATGTAGGAACCAATATGGGCATCTAGGTCCCGCTATTGATTATTGACCGTAGAGGTGTCTTGGTCATGTCTACATAGTTCTCAAACTTGTAGGGTCTGCACACTTAAGGTTCGATGACGTTTTGGTAGTACAGAGTTATGTATGGTGGTGACTGAAGGTTCGTCAGAGTCCCGGATGAGATCCTAGACGTCACGAGGAGCTCCAGAATGGTCCGAAGGTAAAGATTGATATATAGGATGTCTTGTTTTGGTCACCGGAAAAGTTTCGGGCTCATCGGTAGTGTACCGAGAGTGCCGGGAGGGTACTGGAGGACCATTGGGAGGGGTGTCACGCCCCGAGGGGCCTCATGGGCTGTGGGAGGAGACAAACCAGCCCCTGGTGGGCTGGCTGAAGCCTCCACTAAAGCCCATGAAGTTTGAGAAGGAAAAAATCCAAAGGTGGAGAGGTGGGAAGAGTTTCCAAGTGGAAAGGAGGAATCCTACTCCTAATAGGATTGGAGTAGGACTCCTCCACCTCCAATTTCGGCCAGATATTGAGGGTTTGAGGCTAACTCCTCCCCTCCCTCCCTCCTATATATACTAGAGGATTTAGAGGGGAAAGCTAACCCTAATTGCCACGTGCTGCCCTCTTCTTCCTCTAGATCTGTTTCTCCTCTAGATTAGTTCTGCGGTGCTTAGGCGAAGCCCTGTAGGATTAGTTCACCACCACCACCACCATGCCGTTGTGCTGCCGGAGAACTCTTTTACCTCTCCGCTCCCTCTTGCTGGATCAAGAAGGCGGAGTTCGTCATCGATCTGTACGTGTGCTAAACGCGGAGGTGTCGTCCGTTCGGCGCTAGATCGGAAGGACCGTGATCAAGATCGCGAGACGATTAGTGATTGGATCGCGGGATGGATCATGATGAGATCGCAGGATGAATCGTGATTGTATCGCGGGACGGATCATGATGGGATCGCGGGACGCTCAGCGATTTGGATCGCGAAGACGTTAGACTACATCAACCGCGTTTCTTAACACTTCCCGCTTAGCGATCTACAAGGGTATGTAGATCCACTCTCTCTCTCGTAGATGCTCATCACCATGGATAGATATTGCATGTGCGTAGGAAAAAATTTGTTTCCCATGCAACGTTCCCCAACAGTGGCATCACGAGCTAGGTCTATGTGTAGATGAGATCTTGAGTAGAACACAAAGAGTTTGTGGGCATTGATGCTTAGATTGCTTCCTCCCTTGGTCGTGTTTTGGTTCAGCGGTATTGTGGGATGAAGCGGCCCGGACCAGCCTTACTCGTACGCTTATGAGAGACCGGTTCCATCGACTGACGTGTAACTTTGTTGCGCAAGATGGCTGGCGGGTGTTTGTTTCTCCTACTTTAGTTGGATCGGATTCGACAAAGGCGGTCCTTGAGAAGGTTGAAAAGCAATTTATGTATCACCATTGTGATTTTGCGCAGGTGAGAATTGTTCTTTCTAGATACCCATAGCAGCCACGTAAAACATGCAACAACAATTAGAGGACGTCTAACTTGTTTTTGCAGGGTATGTTGTGATGTGATATGGCCAATTACATGATGAGATATATGTGATGTATGAGATGATCATGTGTTGTATAGAATATCACGACTTGCATGTCGATGAGTACGGCAACCGGCAGGAGCCATAGGGTTGTCTTTAATTATTGTATGACCTGCGTGTCAATCATTAAGCGCTATGTAATGCTTTACTTTATCGCTAAACGGTAGCAATAGTAGTAGAAGCATGGTGAGCGCGACAACCCTAATGGCGACACGTTGATGGAGATCAAGAGGATGGAGATCATGGTGTCATGCCGGTGACGATGGATATCATGCCGGTGCTTTCAACATGGAGATTAAAAGCACAAGTTCATGGCCATATCATGTCACTTATGATTTGCATATGATGGTAATCCTTTTATACACCTTGTTTTGCTTAGGACTATGGTAGCATTATAAGGTGATCCCTCACTTAATTTCAAGATAAATTGTGTTCTCCCTGAGTGTGCACCGTTGCGAAAGTTCGTCGTGTCGAGACACCACGTGATGATCGGGTGTGATAGACTCTACGTTCACATACAGCGGGTGCAAGACAGCGTTGCACATGCGGAACACTCAGGTTAAACTTGACAAGCCTAGCATGTACAGACATGGCCTCGGAACACAAGAGATCGAAAGGTCGAACATGAGTCATATAGTAGGTATGATCAACATGATGATGTTCACCATTGAAACCATCTCAACTCACGTGATGATCGGACTTGAGTTGGTGAATTTGGATCATGTATCACTCGAATGACCGGAGGGATGTCACTTTGAGTGGGAGTTCTTAAGTAATTTGATTAATTGAACTCATTATCATGAACATAGTCAGTAGTGTCTTTGCTAATTATGTTGTAGATTACTAGCTCACGCTATAGCTCCCTTGTATTTTTATATGTTCCTAGAGAAATAGAGTTGAAAGAGGATGGTAGCAATATTGCGGATTGGGTCCATGATCTGAGGATTGTCCTCATTGCTTCACAGAAGGCTTATGTCCTTAATGCACCGCTCGGTGCGCCAACCTCTCTAGCGTCGTTTGTAGATGTTGTGAACATCTGACAGGCACGTTCTGATGACTACTTGATAGTTTAGTGAGTCATGCATTACAGCTTAGAATTGAGGCTGCAAAACGTTTTGAACATCACGGAACATATGAGATGTTCTAAGAGCTGAAATTGGGATCTCAGGCTCGTGCCCGTGTTGTGAGATAGAAGATCTCCAACAAGATTCTTTGCCTGCAAGATGAAAGAGAATAGGTCAATCATTGAGCATGTGCTCAGATTTTCTGGGTGCTAAAATCTCTTGAATCAAGGGGGAGTTGATCTTCCAGATAAGACAGTGATCGATATAATTCTCGGAGTCACTATCACTAACCTACTAGAACTTCGTGATGAACTATAATTATGCCAGGGATGGAAATAATGATCCCTGAGCTGTTTGCGATGTTTGACACCACGAAGGTAGAAATCAAGAAGGAGCATCAAGTGTTGATGGTTAGTGAAACCACTAGTTTCGAGAAGGGCAAGGGCTAGGAGGGAAACTTCATGGATGGCAAGACATTTGTTGCTCCAGTGAAGCAACCCAAAGTTGAACCCAAACCCGAGACTAGCTAGCGTCGATTTCTCTATATGTATAGTAGCTAGCGTCGACCAAGCACAGAAAAAGAGAGATCACTTCTCTCTATTAGCTAGCTAACACAATATGAAACCCCTAAATTAACCCTTCAAAAACCCCTAACCCCCCCTTCAAAGAAACCCTAGCAACTAACAGATGCTGATGCCTTTTGGTCCCGGTTGGTGTTACAAACCGGGACTAAAGGTCCTCCTGCCTGGGCTCCCGTAGCTGCCACTTGGAGCCCTTTTGGTCCCGGTTCGTAAGCGAACCGGGACTAAAGGTTTAGGGCTTTAGTCGTGACCCTTTAGTCCCGGTTCCAGAACCGAGACAAATGGGCCTCTAGAACCGGGACAAATGGGCTGTTTTCAACTAGTGAGCACCGCCTCACTGCGTTGCCTGACCGGCTCTTCACACTACACTGGCATCTTCCCCTTAATGATCTCCTCTATAGAGTATCTTCCAGCCAATTGTAGCGAGTGCATATAGCTCTGGAGGTAGTCGTCCGTCACCATCGGGTTCGGAACAGTTTTACCATGCGCCATGTCCGACCGTAACGTCCAAATTCTCCAGATTAACATTATGGTGTAGTCCCGCATTTCATCATTGCAGTTCATTAGAATATTCAAAAGCCATTCATTACCTATATCCCGTAGCAGTTGATGATCAGGAAGGTGCCACACTGAACGCATCTGCGTCCACACTACTCAAGCATACTCACAAGTGACCAGCGCATGGAAGCTGGTCTCTCTTTCTGTACCACGGAGAGGACATGTATCTCGGGTGGAGATGTGTCTATATTTCTTGCAAGAATTAGTTGCAAGTGCTCCTGACATAGCCTTCCACGCCGTAATTCCCATCTTGAGCGAAACCCGAGCATCCCAAACTCGCCTCCAAATGTTCCTGTGTCTGCTCGGGTTGGTACTAGATGCACCCTTCATAGCTGACCGCTGGTTTCCTGCTGCTAGATGATAAGCACTTTTAACTGTGAACTATCCACTCTTCTCTGGAAACCAAGCTAAGAAATCTTGGCCCCTCCTTGGTGACGTACGGATCTTAATTATTTCCCTAACGTCCATATCCCAAAAAAATTGCCGCAACCTCTGTATATTCCATGCACCAGAGTCCAGAAAGTACATGACCCAATTGTATCTGCAATTTCTTTTTGGGGTAACCGGTCTGAAATCTTGACTTCTCAGAATCCAGGGATCCCTCCAAGTTTTGATTAAAGAGCCATCTCCCACTCGCCATATAAGCCCCTCCTTCAATAGTTCTAATCCATACACGATTCCCTTCCAAACAGCAGACAAACTTGATGGAAAAATTGTATCAAGAAGATTTACATTGGGATAATATTTAGCCTGAAGTAAACGAGCACACAAACTATCTGGCTTGTCTAGCAATCTCCACGCTTGCTTTGCAAGAAGCGCCTGATTAAAAACCCTCATGTCTCTGAATCCCATACCACCCATGTCCTTGGGTAAAATCATTTTCTCCCAACTGAGCTAAGCCATTTTCCTCTTACCATTCTCTACTCCCCACCAATATTGTCTCATCATTCATGTTAAATAATCACAAACAGAGGACGGTAAGCGAAACACACTCATAACATATGTAGGAATTGTTGGAAATATGCCCTAGTGGCAATAATAAATTGGTTATTATCATGTTTCCTTGTTCATGATAATCGTTTATTATCCATGCTATAATTGTATTGATCGGAAACTCAGATACATGTGTGGATACATAGACAACATCATGTCCCTATTATGCCTCTAATAGACTAGCTCATTGATCGAAGATGGCTACGGTTTCCTAGTCATGGACATGAGAGGTCACTTGATAATGGGATCACATCATTAGGAGAGTGATGTGATGGACAAGACCCAAACTACAAACGTAGCATATGATCGTGTTAGTTTATTGCTATTGTTTTCTGCATGTCAAGTATATGTTCCTATGACCATAAGATCATGCAACTCATTGAAATCGGAGGAGTACCTTGTGTGTATCAAACGCCGCAACATAACTGGGTGACTATAAAGGTGCTCTACAGGTATCTCCGAGGGTGTCTATTGGGTTGGCATGGATCAAGACTGGGATTTGTTACTTCGTGTGACAGAGAGGTATCTCAGGGCCCACTCGGTAATACAACATCACAATAAGCCTTGCAAGCAATGTGACTAAGTGTTAGCCACGAGATCTTGTATTACAAAACGAGTAAAGAGACTTGCTAGTAACGAGATTGAACTAGGTATGGAGATGTCGACGATCGAATCTCGGGCAAGTAACATACCAAAGAACAAAGGGAACATCATACGGGATTAACTAAATCCTTGACATAGAGCCTCGACCGATAAAGATCTCGTAGAATATGCAGGAACCAATATGGTCATCCAGGTCCCGCTATTGGTTATTGACCGTAGAGGTGTCTCAGTCATGTCTACATAGTTCTCGAACCTGTAGGGTCTGCACACTTAAGGTTCGGTGACGTTTCGGTAGTATAGAGTTATGTATGGTGGTTACTGAAGGTTGTTTGGAGTCCCAAATGAGATCTTGGACGTCACGAGGAGCTCCAGAATGGTCCGAAGGTAAAGATTGATATATAGGAAGTCCTGTTTTGGTCGCCAGAAAAGTTTCGGGCTCATCGGTAGTGTACCGAGAGTGCCGGGAGGGTACTGGAGGACCATCGGGAGTGGTATCACGCCCCGAGGGGCCTCATGGGATGTGGGAGGAGACAAACCAACCCTTGGTGGGCTGGCCGAAGCCTCCACTAAAGCCCATGAAGTTTGAGAAGGAAAAAATCCAAAGGTGGAGAGGTGGAAAGAGTTTCCAAGTGGAAAGGAGGAATCCTACTCCTAATAGGATATGAGTAGGACTCCTGCACCTCCAATTTCGGCCAGATCTTGAGGGTTTGAGGCTGCCTCCTCCCCTCCCTCCCTCCTATATATACTAGAGGGTTTAGAGGGGAAAGCTAACCCTAATTGCCACGTGTTGCCCTCTTCTTCCTCTAGATCCGTTTCTCCTCTAGATTAGTTTTGCGGTGCTTAGGCGAAGCCCTGCAGGATTAGTTCACCACCACCGCCACCATGCCGTTGTGCTGCCAGAGAACTCTTCTACCTCTCCGCTCCCTCTTGCTGGATCAAGAAGGCGGAGATCGTCATTGAGTTGTACGTGTGCTGAACGCGGAGGTGTCGTCCGTTCGGCGCTAGATCGGAAGGACCATGATCAAGATCGCGAGACGATTCGTGATTGGATCGCAGGACGGATCGTGATGAGATCGCGGGACGGATCATGATTGGATCGTGGGACAGATCGTGATGGGATCGCGGGACGCTTAGCGATTTGGATAGCGAAGACGTTCGACTACATCAACCGCGTTTCTTAGCGCTTACCGCTTAGCGATCTACAAGGGTATGTAGATCCACTCTCCCTCTCGTAGATGCTCATCACCATGGATAGATCTTGCATGTGCGTAGGAAATTTTTTGTTTCCCATGCAACGTTCGCGAACAGTGGCATCTTGAGCTAGGTCTATGTGTAGATGAGATCTCGAGTAGAACACAAAGAGTTTGTGGGCGTTGATGCTTATATTGCTTCCTCCCATGGTCGTGTTTTGGTTCAGCAATATTGTGGGATGAAGCGGCCCAGACTAGCCTTACTCGTACGCTTACGAGAGACCGGTTCCATCGACTGACGTGTATCTTCGTTGCACAAAGATGGCTGGCGGGTGTCTGTTTCTCCTACTTTAGTTGGATCGGATTCGACAAAGGCGGTTCTTGAGAAGGTTGAAAAGCAATTTATGTATCACCGTTGTGATTTTGCATAGGTGATAATTTTTCTTTCTAGATACCCATAGCATCCACGTAAAACATGCAACAACAATTAGAGGACGTCTAACTTGTTTTTGCAGGGTATGTTGTGATGTGATATGGCCAATTACATGATGAGATATATGTGATGTATGAGATGATCATGTGTTGTATAGAATATCACGACTTGCATGTCGATGAGTACGGCAACCGACAGGAGCCATAGGGTTGTCTTTAATTATTGTATGACCTGCGTGTCAATCATTAAGCGCTATGTAATGCTTTACTTTATCGCTAAACGGTAGCAATAGTAGTAGAATCATGGTGAGCGCGACAACCCCGATGGCGACACGTTGATGGAGATCAAGATGATGGAGCTCATGGTGTCATGCCGGTGACGATGGAGATCATGCCGGTGCTTTCAAGATGGAGATCAAAAGCACAAGTTCATGGCCATATCATGTCACTTATGATTTGCATATGATGTTAATCCTTTTATGCACCTTGTTTTGCTTAGGACGACGATAGTATTATAAGGTGATCCCTCACTTAATTTCAAGATAAATTGTGTTCTCCCCGAGTGTGCACCGTTGCGAAAGTTCGTCGTGTCGAGACACCACGTGATGATTGGGTGTGATAGACTCTACGTTCACATACAAGGGGTGCAAGACAGTGTTGCACATGCAGAACACTCAGGTTAAACTTGACGAGCCTAGCATGTACAGACATGGCCTCGAAACACAAGAGACCTAAAGGTCGAACATGAGTCATATAGTAGTTATGATCAACATGATGATGTTCACCATTGAAACCACCTCAACTCACGTGATGATTGGACTTGAGTTAGTGAATTTGGATCATGTATCACTCGAATGACTAGAGGGATGTCACTTTGAGTGGGAGTTCTTAAGTAATTTGATTAATTGAACTCATTATCATGAACATAGTCAGTAGTGTCTTTGCTAATTGTGTTGTAGATTACTAGCTCACGCTATAGCTCCCTTGTATTTTTATGTGGTCCTAGAGAAATAGAGTTGAAATATGATGGTAGCAATATTGTGGAGTGGGTCCATGATCTGAGGATTGTCCTCATTGCTGCATAGAAGGCTTATGTCCTTAATGCACCGCTCGGTGCGCCAACCTCTCTAGCGTCGTTTGTAGATGTTGTGAACATCTGACAGGCACGTTCTGATGACAACTTGATAGTTGAGTGAGTCATGCATTACGGCTTAGAACTGAGGCTGCAAAATGTTTTGAACGTCACGGAACATATGAGATGTTCTAAGAGATGAAATTGGGATCTCAGGCTCGTGCCCGTGTTGTGAGATATAAGATCTCCAACAAGATTCTTTGCCTGCAAGATGAAAGAGAATAGGTCAATCATTGAGCATGTGCTCAGATTGTCTGGGTGCTAAAATCTCTTGAATCGAGTGGGAGTTGATCTTCTAGATAAGATAGTGATTGATATAATTCTCTGAGTCACTATCACTAAGCTACTAGAACTTCGTGATGAACTATAATTATGCCAGGGATGGAAATAATGATCCCTGAGCTGTTTGAGATGTTTGACACCACGAAGTTAGAAATCAAGAAGGAGCATCAAGTGTTGATGGTTAGTGAAACCACTAGTTTCGAGAAGGGCAAGGGCTAGGAGGAAAACTTCATGGATGGCAAGACAGTTGCTGCTCCAGTGAAGCAACCCAAAGTTGAACTCAAACCCAAGACTAAGTGCTCCTATTAAGTTTGTTGGAATTATGTTAGCAGTTGCTGCATTTTTCAATTATGAAATCTGGCAGATGGATGTCAAAACATCGTTTCCTTAGCGGTTTACTTGAGGAAAGGTTGTATGTGATACAACCAGAAGGTTTTGTTAGTCCTAAGGATGCTAAAAGTTGTGCAATCTTTAGTGATCCTTCTATGGACTGAAGCAAGCATCTCGGAGTTGAAATATACACTTTGATGAGGTTTTCAAAGTTTTTGAGTCTATACAAAGTTTATGAGAAACTTGTATTTACAATAAAGTGAGTGGGAGCACTATAGAGTTTCTGATAAGCATATGTGGTTGACATATTGTTGATCGGAAATGATGTAGAATTTCTGGAAAGCATAAAGGGTTGTTTGAAAAGAGTTTTTCAAAGGAAGACCTGGATAAAGCTACTTAATTGTTGAGCATCAAGATCTATAGAGATAGATCAAGATGCTTGATGAGACTTTCAATGAGTACATACCTTGACAAGATTTTGAAAGAGTTCAAAATGGATCAGTCAAAGAAAGAATTCTTCCTGATTTGTAAGGTGTGAAGTTGAGTAAGACTCAAAGCTCGACCACGGCAGAAGAAAGAGAAAGGTCGAATGTCATCCCCTATGCCTTAGCCATAGGCTCTATATAGTATGCCATGCTGTGTACCGCACCTGTGTGTGCCTTGCCATGAGTCCGTCAAGGGGTACAAGAGTGATCCAGGAGTGGATCACTGGATAGCGGTTAAGATTATCCTTAGTAACTAAAATACTAAGGAAATGTTTCTCGATTATGGAGGTGATAAAGAGATCATCGTAAAGAGTTATGCTGATGCTAGCTTTAACACCAATCCGGATGACTCTTAGTAGCAATCCGGATACGTATAGTGGAGCAGTCATTTGGAATAGCTCCAAATGGAGTGTGGTAGTAGTGTCTACAGTATGACATAGAGATTTCCAAAGTACACACGGATCTGAATGTTGCAGACTCGTTGACTAAAAGACCTCTCTCACATGCAAAGCATGATCGGGCCCCAAAACTCATTAGGTGTTAGATTCATAACAATGCGAATCACATGGTGATGTGAACTAGATTATTGACTCTAGTGCAAGTGGGAGATTGTTGGAAATATGCCCTAGAGGCAATAATAAATTGGTTATTATCATGTTTCCTTGTTCATGATAATCGTTTATTATCCATGCTATAATTGTTTTGATCGGAAACTTAGATACATGTGTGGATACATAGACAACACCATGTCCCTAGTATGTCTCTAATAGACTAGCTCGTTGATGAAAGATGGTTACAGTTTCCTAGTCATGGACATGAGATGTCATTTGATAATGCGATCACATCATTAGGAGAATGATGTGATGGACAAGACCCAAACTACAAACGTAGCATATGATCGTGTTAGTATATTGCTATTGTTTTCTGCATGTCAAGTATCTGTTCCTATGACCATGAGATCATGCAACTCACTAACACCGGAGGAGTACCATGTGTGTATCAAACTGTTGGAAATATGCCCTAAAGGCAATAATAAAATGGTTATTATTGTATTTCCTTGTTCATGATAATTGTCTATTGTTCATGCTATAATTGTGTTAACCAGAAACCGTAATGCATGTGTGAATACATAGACCACAACATGTCCCTAGTAAGCCTCTAGTTGGCTAGCTCGTTGATCAATGGATGGTCACGGTTTCATGACCATGGACATTGGATGTCGTTGATAACGGGATCACATCATTAGGAGAATGATGTGATGGACAAGACCCAATCCTAAGCCTAGCACAAGATCGTGTAGTTCGTTTGCTAAAGCTTTTAAATGTCAAGTATAGTTTCCTTAGACCATGAGATTGTGTAACTCCCGGATACCATAGGAATGCTTTGGGTGTGCCAAACATCACAACGTAACTGGGTGGCTATAAAGGTGCACTACGGGTATCTTCGAAAGTGTCTATTGGGTTGGCACGAATCGAGACTGGGATTTGTCACTCCGTGTGACGGAGAGGTATCTTTGGGCCCACTCGGTAAGACATCATCATAATAAGCTCAATGTGACTAAGGAGTTAGCCACGAGGTGATGTATTACGGAACGAGTAAAGAGACTTGCCGGCAATGAGATTGAACAAGGTATAGAGATACCGACGATCGAATCTCGGGCAAGTATCATACCGATAGACAAAGGGAATTGAATACGGGATTGATTGAATCCCCGACATTGTGGTTCATCCGATGAGATCATCATGGAGCATGTGGGAGCCAACATGGGTATCCATATCCCACTGTTGGTTATTGTCTGGAGAGGTGTCTCGGTCATGTCTATGTATCTCCCGAACCCGTAGGGTCTACACACTTAAGGTTCGATGACGCTAGGGTTATAGGGAAATAGTGTACGTGGTTACCGAAGGTTGTTCGGAGTCCCGGATGAGATCCCGGACGTCACGAGGAGCTCCGGAATGGTCCGGAGGTAAAGATTCATGTATAGGAAGTGAGGTTTCGATCACCGGAAATGTTTCGGGCGTCATCGGTAGTGTGCCGGGACCACCGGAAGGGTTCCGAGGGTCCACCGGGAGGGGCCACCAGCACCAGAGGGCTGCTTGGGCCACAAGTAGGAGGGAACCATCCCCTAGGTGGGCTGGTGCGCCCCCCACAAGGGGCCGAAGGCGCAGCAAGAGGTGGAGGGGGGCAAACCCTAGGGCAGATGGGCCCTAGGCCCATCTAGGGCGCCGCCCCTCCCCTCTCCCACTTTGGCCGCCGGCCAGATTGCCATCTGGTGGCTGTCGCACCACCCTAGGGTGGAAACCCTAGGGCGCAGCCCTCCCTCCCCTCCTTCTATATATAGTGGGGGTTTTGGGGCTGCCATACACACGGTTTTCTTCCTCTCTCGACGCAGCCCTACTCCTCCTTCTCCTCGTTCTCCGTAGCGCTTGGCGAAGCCCTGCCGGAGTCCACGCAGCTCCACCATCACCATGCCATCATGCTGCCGGAGCTCTTCCCCAACCTATCCTTCCTCCTTGCCGGATCAAGGCGTAGGAGACGTCACCGGGATGCACGTGTGTTAAACGCGGAGGCGCCGTTGTTCGGCGCTGAGATCGGAGTCCACCGCGATCTGAATTGCTATGAGTACGACTCCACCAACCACGTTCTTGTAATGCTTCCGCTTAGCGATCTTCAAAGGTATGAAGATGCAATATCTCCCCACTCATTGCTGGTTTCTCCATAGATAGATCTTGGTGACACGTAGGAATTTTTTTGATTTATTACTACGTCTCCCAACACAAATGTCGCAACGTAACTGGGTGACTATAAAGGTGCTCTACAGGTATCTCCAAGGGTGTCTGTTGGGTTGGCATGGATCAAGACTGGGATTTGTTACTCTGTGTGACAGAGAGGTATCTCAGGGCCCACTCGGTAATAAAACATCACAATAAACCTTGCAAGCAATGTGACTAAGTGTTAGCCATGAGATCTTGTATTATAGAACGAGTAAAGAGACTTGCTGATAACGAGGCTGAACTAGCTATGGAGATGCCGATGATCGAATCTCGGGCAAGTAACATACCGAAGAACAAAGGGAACAACATACGGGATTAACTGAATCCTTGACATAAAGGTTTGACCGATAAAGATCTCATAGAATATGTAGGAACCAATATGTTCATCAAGGTCCCGCTATTGGTTATTGACTGTAGAGGTGTCTCTGTCATGTCTACATAGTTCTTGAACCTGTAGGGTCTGCACACTTAAGGTTCGGTGACGTTTTGGTAGTATAAAGTTATGTATGGTGGTGACTGAAGGTTGTTCGGAGTCCCGGATGAGATCGCAGACGTCACGAGGAGCTCCGGAATGGTCCGAAGGTAAAGATTGATATATAGGAAGTCCTATTTTGGTTGCCGAAAAAGTTTCGGGCTCATAGGTAGTGTACCGAGAGTGCCGGGAGGGTACCGGAGGACCACCGGGAGGAGTGTCATGCCCCAAGGGGCCTCATGGGCTGTTGGAGGAGACAAACCAGCCCTTGGTGGGCTGGACGAAGCCTCCACTAAAGCCCATGAAGTTTGAGAAGGAAAAAAATCCAAAGGTGGAGAGGTGGAAAAAGTTTCCAAGTGGAAAGGAGGAATCCTACTCCTAATAGGATAGGAGTAGGACTCCTCCACCTCCAATTTCGGCCAGATCTTGAGGGTTTGAGGCTTCCTCCTCCCCTCCCTCCCTCCTATATATACTAGAGGATTTAGAGGGGAAAGCTAATCCTAATTGCCACGTGCTGCCCTCTTCTTCCTCTAGATTTGTTTCTCCTCTAGATTAGTTCTATGGTGCTTAGGCGAAGCCCTGCAGGATTAGTTCACCACCACCGCCACCATGCCGTTGTGCTGCCGGAGAACACTTCTACCTCTCCACTCCCTCTTGCTGGATCAAGAAGGTGGAGATCGTCATCGAGCTGTACGTGTGCTGAACGCGGAGGTGCCGTCCGTTCGGCGCTAGATCGGAAGGACCGTGATCAAGATCGCGAGACGATTCGTGATTGGATCGCAGGACGGATCGTGATGAGATCGCGGGACGGATCATGATTGGATCGTGGGACAGATCGTGATGGGATCGCGGGACGCTTAGCGATTTGGATAGCGAAGACGTTCGACTACATCAACCGCGTTTCTTAGCGCTTACCGCTTAGCGATCTACAAGGGTATGTAGATCCACTCTCCCTCTCGTAGATGCTCATCACCATGGATAGATCTTGCATGTGCGTAGGAAATTTTTTGTTTCCCATGCAACGTTCCCCAACAGGAATTGCTTGCGCAACCGCCTTAATCAAAATTTCTTTATTACCAGATGAAACATATTGTTCGCTCCAATCAATTATTCTCTTCCTCAATCTTTCCTGAAGTGCTTCAAATTGACCCTTATGCATCTTCCTTCCGGCACTGGAAGGCCAAGGTACTTTGGCTCAAACACCTGTTGCGTAACCTCAAGGGTGCTCTTGACTTCATCTGCCACCACATCAGAGCAATTGTCTGAGAAAAGGATGAAACACTTCTCTGGGTTAATGAATTGACCCGTCGCTGAAGTATAAGTGTTCAACAGCCCCTTAACAATGCCCGCTTGCTGGCCAGACGCTCCAAACAGCAGCATAGTATCATCCGCAAATAACAGGTGAGAAATAGCTGGTGCACCACGACAAATAGACACCCCCTTTAGAGAACCTTCATCAACTAATTTTGAGATGAGAGCAGAGAGAGCGTCAGCGACAAAAAGAAATAAGAACGGCGATAATGGGTCACCTTGCCTCAGTCCTCTAGATGGGATGAAACTCTCCAGCAATTGTCCATTGAATTTGACCGATTATTTGACTGATTTCACACACGCCATAATCCAAGAAATCCGCTGTTGGGCGAAACCCCATTTACCAAGGGCTTGCTCCAAGAAGTCCCAGTCGACACGGTCATATGCCTTCGACAAGTCCAGCTTGTAAGCACATGCCGCCGACCTATTTTTTTCAGCGACTGTATATGATGAAGACACTCAAAAGCAATTATAGAATTGTCAGAGATCAGCCTTCCTGGGATAAAGGCACTCTGATTCTCTTAATTAACTCTACAAGCATCGGCCTTAGCTTGTTAACCAAACATTTAGATACAATCTTGTAGATGATGTTACATAGGCTTATCGGTCTAAAATCCTTTAGTTCCTTTGGGAAAGGAATTTTCAGGATAAGAACAATAGTCGTGTCGTTTACCCCATCAGGCATAATACCCGACTTAAAGAACTCCAAAACAGCAGCAATAATTTTAGATTCCAACACGGCCCAATTCCGTTGGCAAAACCTAGCCGGAAGTCCATCCGCCCCCGGCGTTTTAAGAGGCCCTAGCTACATGTACAGTTGTTGAGGCAATTGAAACTTGATTTTGAGAAGAGCCAGGAAAAAGGAGAGAAACTTCTTTAGTTCGAATATCGACATCTACATGTATGTTAAATCAAAGTAAGACGCAAGAAAAGTGGAGAGAGAGAGAGGAGGATCCATACATTGACACACGAGGATAATGGCAACAACACGACGGACTGTTCGTCCTCCTCGTCCGTCTGAGGGAAAGGACGCCGGTGCCGTCGGCATCGAGGGCTCGTCCTCCTCGTCCATCTCTGTCTTGTGCATCAAGGAACAAAGGTGATGATTGTGGCGCCGCGAAATGCTACTGCTCGTCCTTCTCCACATCCCATGAGGTAAGGGAAAGGCGATGGGCTATGGGGTGAGCCGCTCCTCGGCGTTGGACAGAGACGATGGAGGTGGAATATAGGGGCGGTGGCTAACGAGCAAGGAGGCAACGGTGGCAGGGGAGAAGGCAACATCGACAGGTGGAAGGAATGAGGCGTGGGAGGCGGAGCAGGCGGCGGGAGGGAGCGGGGTCCTGGGGCGCGAGGCCGGGCAAGGCGGTGGCTGGAGCTCTGGGATGACGAGGGAGGTGGGAAAGAGGTCCACGGCGGCAAGGTCTGAGGGGCGGTGACGTGGGTGGGAGGGGGCAGGTAAGACAAGAGTGGGCAGGAGGGGGGAGATGTTGGGTAACGCAGCAGAAAACAAAAAAATTCCGACCTACGCACCAGCCCAGGACCACTATGGAGACTGCATACAAGGTTTGATCATTTTCGTTACCGACTCGTAGCGCAGCGGAAGTAGAGTCGATGACGAACGGCGGTGCAGATCCCCGCAGCTAGAATTTTACAACCTCCCAACCACGAGGATGTATACCCTTATCTGCCCCGTGGGCAGCCCTCCGGGAGGCGGTCGGACAGTCCCCCAGATGGTGTCGCTGACAGCCCTTCGGGAGGACCTCCGAAACTTGGACTGTCACTCGGACAGCCCTTCGAGAGGACCTCCAAAACTCGGACGGTCACACGTACAGCCCTTCGGGGGGCACTCTCGAACTAAGACCAAAACTACGATCTCTCTACAGAGTTGCACACATATGGTGTCATCTATTCGATAGGGCTTCGCCGTCCAGAACTAGTTCCCACCGGATCCTAGACAACCTTTCGGCCCTACGAAACTCTTTTCGTGGGAGGGAGAGAAGAAGCCCGATAATGCATGGCATGTGTATGAGAGTTGGAGTGGGGATGGAGAGCTCCTCTCCACCTCCTTTTATAGGGGAAGGAGGGGGTGGTGGTGGCTGAAATTTCAGCCACATGACAAGCACCCACAAAACAAGGAAGCATGTTCCCACCAAACATGGAGAAAACATGTTCCCTTGTCCATGGTGTTCCCCCATGGGCCCCCACCTTCCTCCCAACACTCTCCACCATTTGTGGAGGCTACCCCCACCATGGGGGGGCCCCAACACCTTTTGTCCAGCCACAAGGGGCTGCCCCCCAAAAGGGAGGCGCCCCAAAACAGCCCCACGAAACGTGGGATCTTGTCCCCTCATGCTGGGACAAGATGTTTTCCGCGACTATTACTTCGGAAAAATTCTGGAAGGTCCAGAACATTTCCGGTACCCTCTAAAATTATCTGGACACGCTCTAGAACATTTCCAGTATGGTTGTTTAATTTAAAACCATCTTCGTTTATCTGGTAAACAATTCCGGCAGTTGCGAAAACCTTTTCCGGTTTTTTCTCCGAAAAATTCCAGAAATTACCAGACCGATCTGGCAACCTCCAAAACATTCCCGGTGCTTGGTGAAACCTTTTTGGATCAATGGTTTTATCTGAAACAACTTTTCGGTTTTACCGAAAGTTTTTCGGTGTTCTCTCCGGAACTTTTCCGCTGTCTCCGAAACCATTTCAGTGACTTTCTCTCGGACTCCTTGTCTAGTATTCAGCAGATAGATGACCCTTAAGCATGTGACCCTATAGGTTCGGTGAAGTATAGACATGACCCGGAACCCCTTCCGATCAATGATCAACATTGGAGCCGTGGACACCCATATTGACCCCTATACCCACACGAATGAATATTCGAGTGAACCTCCAGTTGTCGTGTGCTATTCTTGTTGCTTCGCGATATGTTACAAATACCCGAGGTGGGACATGTTGGTATCCCCGTGGATCAACAACTTGTCCACTATGCCAGTTACCTCGTTACCGGTATTGTTCTCTTTTCTCGTTCCTGTGTTCCGGCATTCCCGTGATCAAATCACAAAGCGTGTGGCCAAACGATGATGGATACCGTAAAACCGAGAGGGCCCAGAGATATCTCTCCATCATCGGAGGAGCAAATCCCAATCTTGAGCTATCAAGTTACTTGACATACTTTTCCATGAACACGTAAGCCGTCGTAATAGCCACCCATTTACGAATGACGTTTAACAAACTCCAAAGTTCGTGAAGCAAGCATGAAGAAACTCGATACTCTCATGGTCTAAGGAATTATGCAAACATTAACTTCTCTATGTTATTAACCATTAACTTATGATGAATGTATCTCATAGCATAACATCAATTTGGGTCGATTCAACACAAATGTTCTTCTAACATTGTGCCCTCAAAATTGCCGGCATAGCCATGCCCATGATCAGGAAAACAGGATCATCATACAATACTTGAGCCAGTCTTAGAGGCCAGACTAGGAATACAATTTACCATTAATTATTCCACACGTGCATATGAGTCTTCCTTCAAGCCTCGTGGTTATTGTAGACTCGAGAACCATAGCAGTTATAGCATGGAACATAAACCTAATTATGAACAGGGAGATAATCAATAACATTTATTATTGCCTCTAGGGCATATCTCCTACAGACTCCCACTTCCACTAGAGTCAATAATCTAGTCAATGCTAATGCACTTTACACCTATGGCATACTGGTGTAAAATATGCTTCGCTTGCGGTATAGCCTGATGTCCAACGGATCTGACAACTTCAGCTCCGTGTGTAACTTTTCATATCCTCGCGTTTTCACGCTATCACAAAATTCGTATTTTGTGTGAACTTGGCTTTGCATATGTGTGAATCATTGGTTGAAACCTGATTCCTCAAACTGAGCTATGGAGCAACTATCTGCAATATTGTCTCATAGACCAAAGCCATCTTGGAACCATACTAAGTTCATGAATGAACTATACGATTCAACAACTTCTTTGTCGCTTCCAAAGCATCAACATACTTAGCCTTTGTTATAGAATTCGCCACTGTATCTTGTTTGGAACAATTTCCAACTACCGTGCCACCATATTGTGTATTACAAAAAACCCTTAACTTAAATCGAAAATCGCATGGAGCATTATTGAGACTGTATCGATGTAATTACTTACAATGAGCACTTCATAATCTCTGCTTGCGAGAAAACATGTCATCAACACTACTCTAATACTTAATGACATCTTTCACTGTTGTCCCATGATCAGTGCTTTGATCACTTTGGTATCTATACTCGCAACAACTTGGGAGTATCGGACATATCTGGTTGTTTTTACATACCATGGAATACATGATTAAGCCAAACACTACAGTGTGTGGAATCTCCATCATGTATTTTACTCGTTAGTGTTTTGGGACACTGAGTCTTGCAAAAACTCTTTCCATGTGACTTTGGCAAGAATCACTCCTTGGTGTTTTTAAATGCTAAAAGGTTTTAGCACCTTGTCAATATGTATTCATTGCTTAGCCCCATTAGGTAAATCTATCTCCATATATCATCATGCCTAATATGGAGGCTATTTAGCCTAAGCACTTCATCGAAAAACTATTTTCAAATGAAGTCCTAATTCGTGTCAAGAAATTTATTGCCAATTAACAATGTGTCAAGCACACAACATTTTTAGAAATATTATTATGCTCCCACTTACTTTCTTGAATCACAAGCATCTTCGTTACCATTGATGAAGTCAAAAACCCTTTTGACCATTTCATCAAACCACGAAGATTCCAACTCCATTTTGCTCTCTTCTGTCCATTGCTGGAACTCTGAAGTTTGCATACTTACTAGCATCCTCTGGATCGACAAATTACTTTGGACTGTATCACATACAAGTCCTAGGTTTCATTTCCATCAGATGGAAATCCTTTTGTCATCCAGGTTTCATATCTCATGATTGATATATGTATTAATTGCTAGTTCAAACCGAACCGACCTTAAGCATCACTACAGTGAAACAACCTCATCGTAGTCAACTCCTTGAACTTGTTATTTCAACAAGTCAAGCTTTATGGATAAAACATTTTTATCCGTATCAGTTTTTAGTTCCATAAATATTCGTTAGACTCTAAGTCCTCTCAAAGGTGTATCAAGGTTTTAATCTTGAATTACTTATATGGAAACTATCTCGGATTGTATTGGCATTTAGCCAATCCCGGAGTCAGGGCCCATCAACGCTTCCTTGTGTATTGTAGGTATACTGTTGTCTAACAACAATATCTCGTTTGCGCACCTGATAGGTTTGCACGAGCTTTGCCTACGTGGTTTAGCTGCACGTTCGACCGAAGTCCATACATTTTATTGTAGAGACTTCCGTATCAGTCGTAGTAGGAAACAATAGAATCATTTCCAGGGTTTCTTTCCTTTGAACTGATGACGAAGATACTGGTTATCTCGTCGAGTTGCACTGTCCTCCCACTCACCTTTTGTAAGAACTATTCTCTTTAAAAGCATATCGTTTTGTGGCAAAACCCTTTGCCTCGGTATAGTGGTGGGGGAATACCCAATGACTTGGGATAACCATACAAAGTAGCACTTTTCTGATTTGGAATAGGTTTGTAACCTTTTACACAAGCCCCATATTCCAAATGTTAAGAAAAGATATAACATGGTTGGGTGTACCATACCATGGCGTTATTTCAACAGACCTGATGGATCTCTTTTCAGTGTAAAAGCCGTAGTCTCCTAAAGCATCACTCTATAAAAGGGATAATGGCAAATCAATTTATGTCATCTTTGATCTTACCATGTCATAAATGGTTCGATTACATCTTCACGGACTTTCCACTTGTTGTGGTGCTCTGGGAGGTGCAAGTTATGAAACCTTTTTCACAACTCATTAGACATTCGCTAAACTTGTAACTCAAATATTCCTTTCGGCAATCAAATTGCAGAAACATAATTTTCTTGGTACAATAACTTCTACTTTATTTTTGAAAACTTTTTGAATGATTTCAAAAGATCCAGACTTATGTCTCATCAAGTAAATATCCATATATCTACTTGAGTCAATTTTTTAAGGTAGACAAATCCACTGTTTGCAACAACATTTATCGGACTACATACATAAAATGTATGATCACCAATAAGTTCTTTGCTCATTCCTTATGGCCTGTGAACGGTATTTTAGTTAGTTCACCTATTTTGGAGGAAAGTTGCAAGTGTCAGATGATTCAAAATCAAACGACTTCAAAATCCATCATAATGGAATTTTCCATGCGGGGTTCTCCAATGTGACCAAATGCAGTGCCACACATATGTGGTATTCTTTTAGTCATGCGACATTTAGCGTCAGTGTTATGGATGTATCATATTTCCATCAATATTCATAACATACATCCCATCTAGGATGGAAGCATGGCCCTTCATGTTATTCATAATACTAAACAACAATTGTTGTTTTAATGAACAACTCTTTTGCAACAAACATTGTGCAATGGGCTAGAGTGTATGAAACTCTAAAATGAATTATAAAAGGAAACCCAGAGGTAATGTAATATTATCAATATTCATAACATACGTCTCATTCATAATGAAAGTATGGATCTTATGTTATTCATAACACCGAACATGAAAAGTTCTCTTATGAACAACCTTCTTGTAAGATACCTTATGCAAAGGGCTAGAGTGTGAAACTCTAAAATGAATTATGAAACTTAATACATAGGGAATACACCGATGGAAGGCATAGTAACATTTACTATGTTCCCTGCGTGTATCTAAACCTCATCCCTGGCTAGTCTTTCGGGCCATAGTAGTTCTTACATCGAGTTGCAACAAAATGCAATCGAGTGGGTATCTTTGTGATTAACTCACAATACCCAAGAATAAGTGATTAACATGTTTAACCATAATTCCCAAGAACTATATCTTTGACCAGCCTTCTATACATCAAAAACTTTGTATGACATTCATACATGAGCTGGATATTCTAGTCTTCTTTCCTTTTGCCATTATACTTCTAACAGTTTAACTTTTCAGTGTTTCTCCTACTCTCAGAAGAAGCATCCAACTTAAGAGTGCCGTTAGCCCTGGACTTCCTAGGCGTGAAAGTCCCACTAACACCCTTCGGACACTTCCTTTCTCTTTAAGTTGTTGTTTTATTCACCTTTCTTCATATGACAGGCGTTCTCCTGGATCCCTCTCTTATCAGTCTAATGCATAGTAAACTTCTTTACTAGTAGTTTGCAAACAAACATTGCTTTGGATATCTCATATCTTTTAGCCTTTGTCTGTCTCTGAAAATGATTTTCAGATTCCATGAATATCACATAACTATCCAAACTTTTGAAGTTCAGGTCTCATGGAAGCAAACATATTGCACTTTGACTGAAAAGGATTTTTAGCTTTTGGATCGAAGGACGAGAGTCACATGATCCATAGCATTAGCGAGAGAATACCAAAAGCATGCGATAGGACAAAGTCCTTCTCAGCACTCTTGAGGACAATCCTCACATTACGTTACCAACCGTAAAGTTTTAACCAGATATTTAACAGCTATTCAATTTTAATAGGGAAGGTGGAAACGCAAGCCATTATTCTACAACTATTATGCAAATCACACTTAGACATTGTTCAAAATTAATTGCATTGAGAATTAAAAAAGTTAATTCTACAGTGCGCTCCCACTCAAATCAATATCTCTCATAATTGATTTTGAGTGATTGCAAGACCCAACTTTCAATTCAACGTCAAGGATGTAACCATCTCAAGTGACGAGAATTTCAATTGGTAGGCCAACTTGCCAATCACATCTCTATGTGACTCTTGTTCATCTTTCGATGTGTGTGTTCCGAGCTCATGACTTTCATGCCTGAACGTCAAGACAACCAAGTGATCTCGATGCGAGGTCTCAACTCACCCGCCTCACACTTCTCTAATCGTTCGTACCCATGTAACCATGTGATACCCCGAAGAGATAGGTGTCGTGACGGTGCTACACTTGGGAGAACACTAACTACTTGATATTTTGTGAGAGATCACCCTAATAAAAAGCGACTACCGCGCAATCAAGAAGGGTGCATCAAGAGGGATAAACATCTCAGGCAATTCATAATAGCATGATATGGTATAGCCCTTTCTGACGGAGAAGTCTTTCATTCCTTCGTCTTCGGCATTCGCGTCGGTGTTCTCCTTCGCGAGATTGCCACCACCTTGTCGATGCACCAGATAATATTGCTATCTCTATAGCTAATAAAATAAGTGCATTACTTAAGGTTGACACGCAGGTCATTAAAGTGACAATCATATGGCTCCAGCCATCATGCCGAATCATGACACGCAGGTCATGTTAATATTACATCATATAGTCATCTCATACATAATCAAATTAATATGAGCATTGCTATACCACATCATATGCACATGCAAACCATCCTACAAAACCAAGTTAGACGCCTCTAATCGGTTCATGCAAAAACTTGTTTTACGTGGATTCTAAGGTTTTGAAACAAACCGAATCTACTAACGTCCATCATCAAGTATGATAATCAAGTTGCTAGATTAACTTTCCAGGGTGTATAAAACACGAGATAATAAAATCTCGAGCCCCATACTAAACTTCGTCATATGCGTGACCCCCGTGCAGATCACATCTGCATTGCCCTTGCGTCTGTGAAACATCCATCTTTCTCAACTATGGTGGAACCCAAAGAACTGTTAGCACTTCGTTGATCTGTTAATCAGCATACTCAGGAGCAGCATGAAAGGATCGCGGATTGCCAGAACTTTGTGAGATTTGACCATTCGATCAAGATCAGAACTATGCAAATTCAGGGGAAGCAAAAGGAACATCGGGTAACAGATTTCATATGCTACCCGCACAAATAATTTTTAGCAATAGACCTCATCTACTACCTCATTATATTGTGCAACACCCATGCATCTCTATGTATTCTATATCACAACCTGGATCTACGCATAGCACGGCTCTTGATACCACTGTTGGGTAACGCAGCAGAAAATAGAAAAATTCTGACCTACGCACCAGCCCAAGACCACTATGGAGACTGCATACAAGGTTTGATCATTTTCGTTACCGACTCATAGCGCAGCGGAAGTAGAGTCGATGACGAACGGCGGTGCAGATCCCCGCAGCTAGGATTTTACAAACTCCCAACCGCGAGGATATATACCCTCATCTACCCCGTGGACAGCCCTTCGGGAGGCAGTCGGACAGTCCCCCAGATGGTGTCACGGACAGCCCTTCGGGAGGACCTCCGAAACTTGGACTGTCACTTGGACAGCCCTTCGGGAGGACCTCCAAAACACGGACGGTCACACGGACAGCCCTTCGGGAGGCACTCTCAAACTAAGACCGAAACTTTGATCTCTCTACAGAGTTGCACACATACGGTGTCATCTATCCGGAAGGGCTTCGCCGTCCAGAACTAGTTCCCACCGGAACCCAGACAGCCTTTCGGCTCTACGAAACTCTTTTCGTGGGAGGGAGAGAAGAAGCCAGATAATGCATGGCATGTGTATGAGAGTTGGAGTGGGGATGGAGAGATCCTCTCCACCTCCTTTTATAGGGGAAGGAGGGGGTGGTGGTGGCTGAAATTTCAGCTACATGAAAAGCACCCACAAAACAAGGAAGCATGTTCCCACCAAACATGGAAAAAAAAGGTTCACTTGTCCATGGTGTTCCCCCATGGGGCCCCACCTTCCTACCAACACTCTCCACCATTTGTGGAGGCTACCCTCACCATGGGCCCCCGCAACACCTTTTGTCCAGCCACAAGGGGCTGCCCCCCAAAAGGGAGGCGCCCCAAAACAGTCCCACGAAACGTGGGATCTTGTCCCCTCACGCTGGGACAAGATGTTTTCCGCGACTATTACTTTGGAAAATTTCTGGAAGGTCCCAGAACATTTCCGGCACCGTCTAAAATTATCTAGACACGCTCTGGAAAATTTCCGGTATGGTGGTTTAATTTAAAACCATCTTCGTTTACCTGGTAAACAATTCCGGCAGCTGCGAAAACCTTTTCCGGTTTTTTCTCCGAAAAATTCCAGAAATTACCACACCGATCTGGTAACCTCCAAAACATTCTCGGTGTTTGGTGAAACCTTTTTGGATCAGTGGTTTTATTCGAAACAACTTTTCGGTTTTACCGAAAAAAATTCCCGTGTCCCGGCATCCCCGTGATCAAATCACAAAGTGTCTGGCAAGACGATGATGGATACCTTAACATCGAGAGGACCCAGAGATATCTCTCCATCGTCGGAGGAGCAAATCCCAATCTTGAGCTATCATGTTACTTGAAATACTTTTCCATGAACCTATAAGCCGCCGTAATAGCCACCCATTTACGAATGACGTTTAACAACCCCAAAGTTCATGAAGCAAGCATGAAGAAACTCGATACTCTCATGGTCTAAGGAATTATGCAACCATTAACTTCTCTGTGTTATTAACCATTAACTTATGATGAATGTATCTCATAGCATAACATCAATTCGGGTCGATTCAACACAAATGTTCTTATAACATTGTGCCCTCAAAATTGCCGGCAGAGCCATGCCCATGATTAGGAAAATAGGATCATCATACAATACTTGAGCCAGTCTTAGAGGCCAGACTAGGAATACAATTTACCGTTTATTATTCCACACGTGCATATGAGTCTTCCTTCAAGACTCGTGGTTATTGTAGACTCGAGAACCATAGCAGTTATAGCATGGTCCTAATTATGAACAGGGAGATAATCAATAATATTTATTATTGCCTCTAGGGCATATCTCCTACAGGAGAGTGCGGGAGCGGGTGACTGCTAGGGTTTCTCCATGGCAACGGCTGAGTTTTATACGCATGTATGTGAAATTACCAAAATTCCCTTGGCAGGGCACGAAATTTACACACGATGGCACGAGCACTATTCATAGCATTGTAGGGGGCGACGTGGCTGGCTTCCTCCTGCCTAGGAACCCAGCCTCCTTTTATGTTCGATATGAGGGGTGTCGGCCTGCCCGGGCGTTTGAGGGGGTATGAGGGGTTCGGTTGTAGATGCTCTTAGTTGAATCCTTTGAGCCTCACCATTTGGGTTGTGTGTGTTTCCGTGGTACCTTGTGACCGTTGTGTGTGGCTTTATTATTACTTCAAAGCCAGATGCAGTTGGCATCTTCGTTTAAAAAGAAAGAAATAGGTTGTCATTATGTCTTGCTACTTATGTTTGTACGGCTTGATCCATCGTTTGTTCATTGGAGCGAGAGTCTTCTTTCGTTCATCCTCTTATAAAAGCAGATTGTAACCTTCGTGATATGAAATAAAACTCACATTTATCCCGAAAGAAATGACACTAGTAGAAAACAGGGCTTTGGTCCAGGCCTGAAAGCCCATTAATCTTGGTTCACTCACGAACCAGGACCCTTGAGGGCATTGGTCCCGGTTCGTGAGGCCAGGGCACCGGCCGGGCCTCGTGGGTCATTGGTCCCGGTTCGTCTGAACCCTTTGGTCCCGGTTCCAGACACGAACCGGGACCAATGGGCCTCGCTCCTGGCCCACAACCATTGGTCCCGGTTTGTGGCTGGAACCGGGACCAAATCTGGTCCTTTAGTCCTGGTTCCAGCCACAAACCGGGACCAATGGTTAGCCTATATATATACCCCCCGCCCGCGACCAGACTAGTGCACTGCTCTGTTTTTTTTTGCTGCCGTGGGAGAACTAATTATGGTGCTCTAGCTCACCTCCTATGCACATGAGGTGTTCCATGAAATTCCCAAGCCACATTTAAGCTTTCTCCTCTCAAAGCTCCTTGTACAAGCTCCATTTTTCTCAAGATTTGTCTAGGTTTGGCGGTCCATCTTGTCCCGTCCCCATCCTCACCACCGTCGATCGCCCACGCCCATTTCGGTGCCGGCACCACCGTGGTTAGCCTCTTCTTCTTATCTTCTTTCTAAAAGAAAAAAGTTCTTACATGTATTATTTAGATAGATACTTGTGTAATTTTCTTACTTTTATTATTGTTTGTTATTATATAGTGCAATGGTTTTGGTATCCGCCTCTGTCGGCCCTCGTCCTGTCTATGATTCGGATGTGGTATATATTATCTTTTATAACTATTTGTTTTATTTAGTGTTTATGACAATTATGCCGACCAACGCGACATAGATTTTTTAATCTAGGAGGTATGTGAACCGGAAATTCCAACCCACATAGAAATTCTTGTCGAGAAGTTAAATTTGGTTGAAAAAGAAAACAATGACTTGAAAGAAAAATTACAAAGAGTTTAAGAGGAGAAGATGAAGTTGGAGTTGAATGTTGCCAATGTCATCAGCGATCACAAGATCAAGATGGATGCAATGCGCTTGAAGATTAGAAAGATTAGAAAATATGACATTCGTACTGAGGCTTGGTATCATTATGTCGTTGGATCAATTGGTACCTTAGTAGCGGTTATGATCGCATTTGTTGTTGCATTTAAACTTTTTACATAATTTCAATGTATGTTTTAATTAGATGCTCTAGAGAGCTATATGTTGTTCAATAATGAGAACAATGTATGAAATGTATGTATTTAATTTGGGACCTACCCTATTGGAAAGACCCAGAGGTCCACTCTGCAATCGACGTGATGCACGTGACGAAAGAGATTGTCCATTTTGTACACGAAGTGCATCCATTTTTTGTCGTAACCCTCTCAACTTTTTATAACATTCTATGTGGGTGAAATGATGATACCATACCAACTTTCAACCTTTTCAGAGTTAATTTGCAGTGCTTTTCAATTTCCGGATCATTTAGCTCAAAAAATCAGTAAATGCATGAAAAATACCAGATGAAGTCACAAAGGGTTGAAAATTTATGATGTGGCTTTGAATGGTTCATTTTGAACACACAAAAAGTCTGGAGTTCAAATAAGTTCAAAAAAATGAAATCCCTTTGTAACAGACGAGTTTCCGTCCGAAACCGTGATACTACGGAAGAGATTATACATTTTGTACATGAAGTGCATCTAGTTTTTGTCGTAACCCTCTCAACTTTTTATAACATGCTATGTGGGTGGAATGATGATACCATGCCAACTTTCAACCTTTTCCGAGTTCATTTGTAGTGCTTTCCAATTTCCGGGTCATTTAGCTAAAAAAAATCGTAAATGCATGAAAAATACCAGATGAAGTCACAAAGGTTGAAAGTTAATGATGTGGCTTTGAATGGTTCATTTTGAACACACAAAAAGTCTGGAGTTCAAATAAGTTTTAAAAATGAAATCCCTTTCTAACAGATGAGTTTCCGTTCGAAACCCTGACACTACGGAAGAGATAATCCATTTTGTACACGAAGTGCATCCAGTTTTTGCCGTAACCCTCTAAACTTTTTATAACATGCTATATGGGTGAAATGATGATACCATGCCAACTTTCAACCTTTTCAGAGTTCATTTGTAGTGCTTTTCTATTTCCGGGTCATTTAGCTAAAAGAATCAGTAAATGCATGAAAAATACCAGATGAAGTTGTTGTTGGAAATATGCCCTAGAGGCAATAAATAAAGTGTTTATTATTATATTTCCTTGTTCATGATAATAGTTTATTATCCATGCTAGAATTGTATTAATTGGAAACATGGATACATAGACAAACACAATGTCCCTAGTATGCCTCTAGTGAACTAGTTCGTTGATCAAAAGATGGTTAAGGTTTCCTAGCCATGGACATGAGATGTCATTTGATAACCGGATCACATCATTAGGAGAATGATGTGATGGACAAGACCCAAACTACAAACGAAGCATATGATCGTGTCAATTTATTGCTACTATTTTCCGCATGTCAAGTATATGTTCCTATGACCATGAGATCATGCAACTCACTGACACCGGAGGAATGCTTTGTGTGTATCAAACATCACAACGTAACTGGGTGACTATAAAGGTACTCTACAGGTATCTCCAAGGGTGTCTGTTGGGTTGGCATGGATCAAGACTGAGATTTGTTACTCCGTGTGACGGAGAGGTATCTCAGGGCCCACTCGATAATGCAACATCACAACAAGCCTTGCAAGCAATGTGACTAAGTGTTAGTCACGGTATCTTGTGTTACGGAACGAGTAAATATACTTGCCAGTAACGAGGTTGAACTAGGTATGGAGATACCGACGATCGAATCTCGGGCAAGTAACATACCGAAGAATAAAGGGAACATCATACGGGATTAATTGAATCCTTGACATAGAGGTTCAACCAATAAAGATCTTCGTAGAATATGTAGGAACCAATGTGGACATCCAGGTCCCACCATTGGTTATTGACCGTAGAGGTGTCTCAGTCATGTCCACATAGTTCTCGAACCTGCAGGGTCTGCACACTTAAGGTTTGGTGACGTTTTAGTAGTATAGAGTTATGTATGGTGGTGACCGAAGTTTGTTTGGAGTCTCGGATGAGATCCCGGATGTCACGAGGAGCTCCGGAATGGTCCGGAGTTAAAGATTCATATATAGGAAGTCCTGTTTTGGTCACCGGAAAAGTTTCGGGCTCATCGGTAGTGTACCGGGAGTGCCGGTAGTGTACCGGGAGGCCTCCGGGAGGGGTATTTCGACCCAAGAGGCTTCATGGGCTGTGGGAGATTGAATATCAACCTTTAGTGGGCTGGTGGAAACTCCCACACAAGGCCCATGTGGCTGGAGGAAAAAACCCAAAGAGAAAAAGTGGAAAAAAGGCAAAATAGGGTGAATCCTAGTCCTACTAGGATTGGAGGTGGACTCCACCTCCACCACCTTGGCCGAAGCTCTTGGCTTGGAAGCCAAGGCTCCCTCCTCTCCTCCTCTCCTCCTATATATACTAGACGGTTTTGGGTTTTTGCACTAGTTTTTTCAGCCACGTGCTACCTGTTCCTTCAGTGCATAGTTTCTCCTCTAGATTGGATTTCTGCAGTGCTTAGGCGAAGCCCTGCCGGAATAGCTCCACCACCATTGCCGAAGCACCATCACTCTGCTGGAGAACTCTTCTTCCTCTCCACTCCTTCTCGCTGGATCAAGACGGTGGAGATCGTCATCAAGCTGTACGTGTGCTGAACGCGGAGGTGCCGTCCGTTCGGCGCTAGATCGAAAGGATCGTGATCAAGTTCATGGGACAGATCGTGATCAAGTTCGTGGGACGGATTATAATCAAGTTCGTGGGAAGGATCGTGATCGGATCACAGGATGGATCATGATTGGATTGCGGGACGGATCGTGATTTGATCGCGGGATACACGGCGATTTGGATCGCGAAGACGTTCGACTACACCAACCGCGTTTCTTAACGCTTCCCGCTTAGCGATCTACAAGGGTACGTAGATCCACTCTCCCTCTCGTAGATGCTCATCACCATGGATAGATCTGCGTGTGCGTAGGAATTTTTTTGTTTCCCATGCAACGTTCCCCAACAGTGGCATCATGAGCTAGGTCTATGTGTAGATGAGATCTCGAGTAGAACACAAAAGGTTTGTGGGCGTTGATGCTTAGATTGCTTCCTCCCTTGGTCGGATTTTGGTTCAGCGGTATTGTGAGATAAAGCGGCCCGGACCAACATTACTCGTACGCTTACGAGAGACCGGTTCCCTCGACCGCAACTTGTTGCATAGATGGCTTGCGGGTGCCAGTTTCTCTCACTTTAGTTGGATCGGATTCGACAAAGGCAGTCATTGAGAAGGTTGAAAAGCAACTAGTGTATCACCGTTGTGGTTTTTGCGTAGATGAGAATTGTTCTTTCTAGGTACCAGTAGCAGCCACGTAAAACATGCAACAACAATTAGAGGACATCTAACTTGTTTTTGCAGGGTATGTTGTGATGTGATATGGCCAATTACATGATGTGATATATGTGATGTATGAGATGATCATGTGATGTATAGATTTTCACGACTTGCATGTCGATGAGTATGGCAACCGGCAGGAGCCATAGGGTTGTCTTTAATTATTTTATGACCCGCGTGTCAATCATTAAGCGCTATGTAATGCTTTACTTTATCGCTAAACGGTAGCAATAGTAGTAGAAGCATGTTGGGCGCGACAACCCCGATGGCGACACGTTGATGGAGATCATGGTGTCTTGCCGGTGACGATGGAGATCATGTCGGTGCTTTCAAGATGGAGATCAAAAGCACAAGTTCATGGCCATGTCATGTCACTTATGATTTGCATGTGATGTTAATCCTTTTATGCACCTTATTTTGCTTAGGACGACGGTAGCATTATAAGGTGATCCCTCACTTAATTTCAAGATAAATTGTGTTCTCCCCGAGTGTGCACCGTTGCGAAAGTTCGTTGTGTTGAGACACCACGTGATGATAGGGTGTGATAGACTCTACGTTAACATACAACGGGTGCAAGCCAGTGTTGCACGTGTAAAACACTCAGGTTAAACTTGACGAGCCTAGCATGTACAGACATGGCCTCGTAACACAAGAGACCGAAAGGTCGAACATGAGTCATATAGTAGATATGATCAACATAATGATGTTCACCATTGAAGCCACCTCAACTCACGTGATGATCGGACTTGAGTTGGTGGATTTTGATCATGTGACACTCAGATGACCTGAGGGATGTCAATTTGAGTGGGAGCTTTAGTAATTTGATTAACTAAACTCATTATCTTGAACAATAGTCTAAGTAAACTTTGCATATTTATGTTGTAGATCAATGCTGGCTCGCGCAGTAGCACCCCTGAATTTTAATGCGTTCCTAGAGAAAGCTAAGTTGAAAGATGATGGAAGTAACTTTGTTGACTGGGCTCGTAATCTGAGGATTATCCTCACGGCTTCCTAGAAATCATATGTCCTTGATGCACCGCTTGGTGACCAACCAGAAGACATGACCTCCGAAGACGTTAAGAACGCTTGGGAGGCACGTACTGGAGATTACTCAATAGTTCAGTGTGCAATATTGTATGGCTTAGAACGGGGACTTCAAAGACGTTTTGAACGTCATGGAGCATATGAGATGTTCCACGAGTTGAAGTTTATCTTTCAGAAGAACGCCCGGATCGAGAGGTATGAAACCTCCGATAAGTTCTATGCTTGCAAGATGGAGGAGAACGGGTCTATCAGTGAACATATACTCAGAATGTCTGGGTATTCAACTCGTCTAGCGGAGTTGGGAATTGCCCTTCCGCCAAAGGCGACCACTGACAGAGTTCTTCAATCACTGCCACCTAGTTACAAGAGCTTTGTGATGAACTATAACATGCACGGGATGAATAAGTCAGTCGCCGAGCTTTTTGCGATGCTAAAAGTCGGTGAGTCTGAAATCCAGAAAGAACATCAAGTGTTGATGGTCAATAAAACCACTAGTTTCAAGAAGAATGGCAAAGTCAAGGGCAAGGGCAAGAAGGGTAAAACCAAGAAGGATGGCAAAGAAGTTGCTACTCCTGTAAAGAAGCCCAAGCATGGACCCAAGCCAGAAACTGAGTGCTTTCATTGCAAAGGAACTGGTCACTGGAAGCGGAACTGCCACAAGTACCTGGCTGACAAGAAGGCGACCAACGACAAACAAGGTATATATGATATACATGTTATTGATGTGTACCTTACTAGCTCTCGTAGTAGTGCCTGGGTATTTGATACCGGTTCGGTTGCTCACATTTGCAACTCAAAGCAGGAACTACGGAATAAACGAAGGCTGGCAAAGGACAAAGTGACGATGCGCGTGGGAAATGGTTCCAAGGTTGATGTGATCGCCGTCGGCACGCTCTCTCTTCGATTACCATCGGGATTAGTGATGAACCTGAATAATTGTTATTTAGTGCCTGCGTTAAGCATGAACATTATATCTGGATCTTGTTTATTGCGAGAAGGTTACTCATTTAAATCAGAGAATAAAGGTTGTTCTATTTATATGAGTAATATCTTTTATGGTCATGCACCCAATGTGAGGGGTTTATTCATATTGAATCTTGATAGTGATGCTACACATGTTCATAACATTGATGCCAAAAGATGTAGAGTTGATAATGATAGTACCACTTTCTTGTGGCACCGCTGTTTAGGTCATATTGGTGTAAAACGCATGAGGAAGCTCCATGCTGATGGACTTTTGGAGTCACTTGATTTTGAATCACTTGACACATGTGAACCATGCCTCATGGGCAAGATGACTAAAACGCCATTCTCTAAAACAATGGAACGAGCAAGTGACTTATTGGAAATCATACATACTGATCTGTGCGGTCCAATGAACGTTACAGCGCGTGATGGATATCGTTATTTTCTCACCTTCACTGATGACTTAAGTAGATATGGGTATATTTACTTAATGAAACACAAGTCTGAATAGTTTGAAAACTTCAAGCAATTTCAGAGTGAAGTTGAGAATCATCGTAACAAGAAGATTAAGTTCCTGTGATCTGATTGAGAAGGTGAATATTTGAGTTATGAGTTTGGCAGTCACTTAAGACAATGTGGAATTGTTTCACAGTTGACACCGCCCGGAACACCACAGCGCAATGGAATTGTTTCACAGTTGTGTTTTTTCCACCTTTTATCTTTGGGCTTTTCTTCCCTAACCACATGGGCCTTGTGTGGGACTTCCACAAGCCCAAAAAAGGCTGGTATTTATTCTCCCACAGCCCATGAAGCCTCTTGGGTCGAAATACCCCTCCCGATGGTCTCTCGGTACACTACCGGCACTCCCGGTACACTACCGATGAGCCCGAAACTTTTCCGGCGACCAAAATAGGACTTCTTATATATCAATCTTTACCTCCAGACCACATGACGTTCGAGATCTCATCCGGCACTCCGAACAACCTTCGGTCACCACCATACATAACTCTATACTACCGAAACGTCACCGAACCTTAAGTGTGCAGACCTTGCAGGTTCGAGAATTATGTAGACATGACTGAGACACCTCTACAATCAATAACCAATAGCGGGACCTAGATGCCCATATTGGTTCCTACATATTCTACGAAGATCTTTATCGGTCGAACCTCTGTGTCAAGGATTCAGTTAATCCCGTATGATGTTCCCTTTGTTCTTCGGTATGTTACTTGCCCGAGATTCGATCGTCGGTATCTCCATACCTAATTCAACCTCCTTATCGGAAAGTCTCTTTACTCGTTCCGTAATACAAGATCCCGTGACTAACACTTAGTCACATTGATTGCAAGGCTTGTTGTGATGTTGTATTACCGAGTGGGCCCAGAGATACCTCTCCGTCACACGGAGTAACAAATCCCAGTCTTGATCCATGCCAACACAACAAACACCCTTGGAGATACCTGTAGAGTACCTTTATAGTCACCCAGTTACGTTGCGACATTTGATACACACAAGGCACTCTTCCGGTGTCCGTGAGTTGCATGATCTCATGGTCATAGGAACATATACTTGACATGGAGAAAACAGTAGCAATAAACTGACACGATCATATGCTACGTTTGTAGTTTGGGTCTTGTCCATCACATCATTCTCCTAATGATGTGATCCTGTTAATAAATGACATCTCATGTCCATGACTAGGAAACCATAGCCATCTTTGATCAACGAGCTAGTCTATTAGAGGCATACTAGGGACATGGTGTTGTCTATGTATCCACACATGTATCTGAGTTTCTGATTAATACAATTATAGCATGGATAATAAACGATTATCATGAACAAGGAAATATGATAATAACCAATTTATTATTGCCTCTAGGGCATATTTCCAATAGAAGTCACAAAGGGTTGAAAATTGATGATGTGGCTTTGAATGGTTCATTTTGAACACACAAAAAGTCTGGAGTTCAAATAAGTTCAAAAAAATGAAATGCTTTTGTAACGGACGAGTTTTCGTCCGAAACCCTGACACTACGGAAGAGATTATCCATTTTGTACACGAAGTGCATCCAGTTTTTGCCGCAACGCTCTCCACTTTTTATAACATGCTATGTGGGTGAAATTATGATACCACGCCAACTTTCAACCTTTTCAGAGTTCATTTGTAGTGCTTTTCAATTTCCGGGTCATTTAGCTCAAAAAAATCAGTAAATGCATGAAAAATACCAGATAAAGTCAAAAAAGGTGGAAAATTTATGATGTGGCTTTGAATGGTTCATTTTGAACACACAAAAAGTTTGGAGTTCAAATATGTTCAAAAAATGAAATCCCTTTGTAACAGATGAGTTTTCGTTCGAAACCCTGATACTTCGAAAGAGAATGTCCATTTTGTACACGAAGTGCATCCAGTTTTTGCCGTAACCCTCTCAACATTTGATAACATGCTATGTGGGTTAAATGATTATACCATGCTAACTTTCAACCTTTTCAGAGTTCATTTGTAGTGCTTTTCAATTTCCGGGTCATTTAGCTCAAAAAATCAGTAAATGCATGAAAAATACCAGATGAAGTCACAAAGAGTTGAAAATTGATGATGTGGCTTTAAATGGTTCATTTTGAACACACAAAAAGTCTGGAGTTCAAATAAGTTCAAAAAAATGAAATCCCTTTGTAATAGATGAGTTTTCGTGTGAAACCCTGACACTTCGAAAGAGATTGCCCATTTTGTACACGAAGTACATCCAGTTTTTGCCGTAACCCTCTCAACTTTTTTAACATGCTATGTGGATCAAATGATGATAACATGACAAATTTCAACATTTTCATAGTTCATTTGTAGTGCTTTTCAATTTCAGGATAATTTAGCTAAAAAATCAGTAAATGCATGAAAAATACCAAATGAAGTCAGAAAGGGTTGAAAATTGATGATGTGGCTTTGAATGGTGCATTTTGAACACACAAAAAGTCTGGAGTTCAAATAATTTCAAAAAATGAAATCCCTTTGTAATAGATGAGTTTTCGTCCGAAACCCTCATACTTCGAAAGAGATAATCCATTTTGTACACGAAGTGCATCTAGTTTTCTCTGTAGCCCTCTCAACTTTTTAGCACATGCTATGTGGGTGAAATGATGATACAATGCCTACTTTCAACCTTTTCAGATTCCACCTCATAAAGATTTTTTTGTTAGAAACTTAAATAGCAAACTAAAATAATCAAATTTGTTTCTCATTGAAACAGACATTTAAAATAACCTAAAACTTACCAAATTGAATATAATGATAAACCACCGTAATGTTAAATAGCAGGAAAAGGAATCGCTCAAAAAGCTATTTTGTCAGGTAAAGTTATTCACAAACTAGTGATTCACACAAATTCAAAAAATTCAAGTTTAAACTATTCAAATTTGAAAACTAATGGCACTAACAGAAAGTTTATAATTTTTGTGACCTAAAAGCAAAAAAGAATCACTGAAAAAATTAAGTAGGAATAAAATAAAATAAATAAAGCAAAAAAAAGCACTGGATTTTTTTTAAATGCCACCTACAGGGCCACCACAGCCTGAATACGACTAGAAACCCAACCAGCTTGTTGGGCCAGAATTCAGGCCCGCAGAAGGCCCAATTGGCCCACATGCAGTGACAGATTAGGCCCGAAAGCTTGAAGTTGAGAGGAGCTCGAGAGGGTATGCGCAACAGCGCTTATAAACCAGTCTCGAGCTCTCTCGGCTAGCTAGGTGGGACTAAAAATTTGGCCCCGAGCAGCACCACCCATTGGTGCCGGTTTGTGGCACCAACCGGGACCAATGCACCCCTTTGGTCCCGGTTGGTGTGCCACCAACCGGAACCAAAGGGGTGCATTGGTCCCGGTTGGTGCCACAAACCGGGACCAATGCTTCATGTATATAAGCAGCACTTGTGAAAAATTCCATTCAGTTCTTCGATCTCTCTGATGCCGCGGCCAAGCTGCCCCTGCCCCGCCGTCATCGTCGCCACGCCCCTGCCCCGAGCCCTCGTCATCGCTGCCCCCGACGCCCCCGACGCTGTCACCGCGCCCCTGCCCCTAGCGCTGTCACCATGCCCCGAGCCCTCGCCGATGGTCTGCGCCGCCCCACGCTACGGTCTGCCCGCCCCCCTTTCCTCCCTGTCCTCCTCCCCTATTCATATACATTATGATTGTTAGATATGATGATGTTGATGATTGTCAGCTAGATGATGTTGATGATAGATATGATGATGTTGATGATAGATGATGTATGCTTTTTTTGTTCATATGATGATTTTTTTTGCATTTTTAGAAAAAATGTATGTATGTTCTGTGTATATGTTCATATATGCAACACTTACATTTTTAGAAAAGTTTTATGTATGTATGTTCTCTGTATATGTTCATATGTGCATTTTTAGAAAAGTTTTATGTATGTATGTTCTCTGTGTATGTTCATATGTGCATTTTTAGAAAAAAATTGTGTATGTATGTTCATATATATATATGCAAAAGTTACATTTAAGAAAAAAAGAAAATATATGTTTTTTCATATGCAAAGAATATGCAAAGAACTTTTTTTTGTTCATAGAAAACTCTCGAGTCCACCCAAACCGGGACTGAGATGTGATAGGTAGTATTTTTTTCTATTAAATGAGTTAAAAGAGCATTGTCGAGGCCATCCCAAACCCTAGACGCCAAACGTGACATGAGGGTGGACGTCGGACGTCGAACATGAGGGGTGAGCGTCGTTGTCGTCTACCCCCTCCCCGATAACTTCGACATGAGGGGGGACGTCAGACATGACATGAGGGGTGAGCGTCCTTGTCGTCTGCCTCCTCCCCGATAACTTCGACATGAGGAGGGACGTCAGACGTCGGACATGAGGGGTGAGTGTCGTTGGCGTCTACCCTCCTTCCCGATAACTTCGACATGAGGGGGGACGTCGGACGTCGGACATGAGGGGTGAGCGTCGTTGTCATGTGGATTTTTTTTGTTCATATAGAAAACTCTGGTAACATAGATTTATCAAAAATGCCACAATTATGGATGTGCACAAGTTGATCCAATTTTTTTCTGATCCCATATATATACATATATATATATATATATTCTTCTATATGTCATGTTGTGTGTCAAAGTATTGAAGAAATCCATGGCTTCATCATTAGCCGGAAGTAACCGGCATATGATGCTACGAAGCTCTTCAAAGTTGTTTTGGAACGGAGTTCCAGATAGAATAATTCGCTTTTTGGTACGAAATTCAGCAATGGCCTTCTAAATAGCGATATTCCGAAGGCTCTTACTCAACTTCGTACCAAAAAGCTAATTATCCTATCTCGGACTCCGTTCCAAAACAATTTTGGAGAGCTTCGTACCATTATGCGCCTGTTACTTCCGGCTAATGATGAAGCCGTGGTTTTCTTGAATCCTTTGACACTAGACAACGTGACATATAGAAGGGTAGATGAGATCAGGAAAAATATGGACCATTTTCTACACATCTAGAATGGCGCCATTTTGTTAAATCCCTAAAAGGTTAAGAGAATCCCCTCTCGCCCGACCAAACCCTAGAAGCGTTGAGGGCCACCCCTAACCCTAGAAGCGTTGTCGACGCCACCCCAAACCGTAGAGAAGTATATTAATTGCCATGTTTTAATATTTGCAGAAACTATGGATCAAAGAGACTTGGAACAAGAACAGTTGTTGGGGGACATAATCCGAGGTGGTCCTGATGTTGTCTTGTCTTTTCTCAATGACATCGATGGTCTTGAAGGAGAGGATTACTGCTCCGGTGATCGAACAATGGAGGAGGAAGGATATGATCATGATGCCTCTGGTCACCGAATGCCGGAGGAAGAAGGAGACCATGGTGACGGCTCCGGTGACCGAATGGAGGAGAGAGATGTTGCAAAGTCCGGCGAGGTATATATATTAATTAAGCATGTGCTGACTAGCTAATTGATGCATTAATTGTTTTTGTATGTACATATATTAACTCTTATATCTTCTTTCATAGCCCTCTGGATCGAGCCAAACTTCAGTAACGAGACGAGGCCCGAAGAGAAGGTTGGGCAAGGAAGAAAGGTTCATGATCACAGCACTCGCGGACGATGGCCTACCGATTGAACCAAAGCGGACCAAGGACGCATTTGCTGCTCAGTGCGGAGCTATTGTTAGGGACGTCATCCCAATCAAAATCAACTAATGGAATAAGCCTAAGGACAACAACCTTGAAATTTCTTATGTCACCAATAGACAGAAAGATGATCTTTGGACCTCGCTGAAGGCAAATTTCACCCTACCGCTAGAGGAGGATCTGAATAACCCAGTAATAGAGCCACTAGTCAAGGCATGTGCTCTTAAGAAGATGGCAGATCTATTCAGGAGGTGGAAGAATGAGTTGAAATCGAAGTTTGTCTACAAAGGGAAGACTCCAGAATTCATCGGCAGATTTGAGAAGATAAGACATTACTGGCCCGAATGTGTGGCCTACAAGACTACAGAGAAGAGTAAGAAAATGTCTCAGACAAACAAGAACAATGCTGCAAAGAAGCAGTATCACCATCACACGGGATCAGGTGGCTACCTCAAAGCCAGGCCGTTGTGGGACAAAGCTAAGAATGACCTGATTGCTAAAGGGGTTGAACCAGAGACATTGAACTGGCCACACCGTTCAAGGACTTGGTTATTCAGGGTTGGGGGAACTTTGGACCCTAAAATAGGGAAGTGCCGTTGGACGAACGAGCAACTTGCAAAACCTATCAAGAGGCTTTAGAAGTATATCACCGCAGCGCAGGAAGGGACGTTCATTCCCGACAGAGAGAAGGACGAGCTGACTGAGGCCCTCGGGAATCCTAAGCACCCTGGACGAACACGAGACACACCAAGCTCCGTTCTGTGGAAGGTTGGGTTTGCCGAAGTAGGCGGTTACAAACGCCGGCAGAGAAAGAGGAAAGCATAGCCGAGCGACATGCAAAAGCTTAATGCAAGACTAGAAAAGCTAGAGGAACTTGAGAGCCAGCGAGCTGCCGGCCAACCATCTCACCGACACGAAGCTACCCCTAAAGTGTTGGGGAACGTCGCATGGGAAACAAAAAATTTCCTACGCACACGCAAACCTATCCATGGTGATGAGCATCTGCGAGAGGGAGAGTGGATCTACATACCCTTGTAGATCGCTAAGCGGGAAGCGTTAAGAAACACGGTTGGTGTAGTCGAACTTCTTCGTGATCCAAATCGCCGAGCGTCCCGCGATCCAATCACGAACCGTCCCGCAAACACATCATGATCCGTCCCGTGAACTCATCACGATCCGTCTCACGATCTTGATCACGATCTGTCCCGCGAACTCATCACGATCCGTTCCGTGATCACATCATGAACCGTCTCGCGATCTCGATCACGGTCCTTCCGATCTAGCGCCGAACGGACGGCACCTCCGTGTTCAGCACACGTGCAGCTTGATGACGATCTCCATCGTCTCGATCCAGCGACAGGAGGTGGAGAGGAGAGAGAGTTCACCAGCAGCGTGACGGCGCTCCGGTGATGGTGGTGGAGCAATTCCGGCAGGACTTCGCCTAAGCGCTGCAGAAAACCGATCTAGAGGAGAAACTATGCACCGGTGGAACGGGTAGCACGTGGCCGGAAATTCTGTCCAAAAACCACCCAATCCACTAGTATATATAGGAGGAGAGGAGAGGAGAGGCATCCAAGGCCTTTGGGTCGGCCGAAATAGGAGGTGGGAGCAATCCTACTTCACCTCCAATTCTAGTTGGAGTAGGATTGCCTCCTATTGGCTGATTTTCCACTTTTTGCTTTAGGACTTTCTCTCCTGCGCCATGGGCCTTTGTGGCTGTTTTCCCAGCCCACTAAGGGCTGGTTATTATTCTCCCACAGCCCATGGACCTCTTGGGGTCGAAATACCCCTCCCGGAGGCCTCCCGGTACACTACCGGCACTCCCTGTACACTACCGATGAGCCCGAAACTTTTCCGGCGACCAAACTGGGACATCCTATATATGAATCTTTACCTTCGGACCATTCCGGATCTCCTCGTGACGTCCGGGATATCATCCGGGACTCCGAGCAAACTTCGGTCACCACCATACATAACTCTACTCTACCGAAACGTCACCGAACCTTAAGTGTGCAGACCCTGCGGGTTCGAGAACTATGTAGACATGACCGAGACACCTCTACGGTCAATAACCAATGGCAGGACCTGGACGTCCACATTGGTTCCTACATATTCTACAAAGATCTTTATCGGTCGAACCTCTATGTCAAGGATTCAGTTAATCCCGTATAACGTTCCCTTTGTTCTTCGGTATGTTACTTGCCCGAGATTCGATCGTCGGTATCTCCATACCTAGTTCAACCTCGTTACCGGCAAGTCTCTTTACTCGTTCCGTAATACAAGATCCCATGACTAACACTTAGCCACATTGCTTGCAAGGCTTGTTGTGATGTTGTATTACCGAGTGGGCCCTGAGATACCTCTCCGTCACACGGAGTAACAAATCCCAGTCTCGATCCATGCCAACTCAACAAACACCTTCGGAGATACCTGTAGAGCACCTTTATAGTCACCCAGTTACGTTGCGACGTTTGATACACACAAGGCACTCCTCCGGTATCCGTGAGTTGCATGATCTCATGGTCATAGGAATATATACTTGACATGCAGAAAACAGTAGCAATAAACTGACACGATCATATGCTATGTTTGTAGTTTGGGTCTTATCCATCACATCATTCTCCTAATGATGTGATCCCGTTATCAAATGACATCTCATGTCCATGGCTAGGAAACCTTAACCATCCTTTGATCAACGAGCTAGTCCATTAGAGGCATACTAGGGACATGGTTTTGTCTATGTATCCACACATGCATTTAAGTCTCTGATCAATACAATTATAGCATGGATAATAAACGATTATCATGAACAAGGAAATATGATAATAACTAATTTATTATTGCCTATAGGGCATATTTCCAACATGAAGCTACCCCGCCATCTCAGCGAAGAAGCAATGTGGCTTCCACGGAGCTCGTTTAGCCTGACTTCACGGCTCCTAGCTACCCCGTGGATACTATCACGGAGGTTCAACATTGCGAGCTTATGACAAAATTTCGGAACCTCACTTTCAAGGAAGTTGTCGGCTTTGTTGCACCTCCTCAACCCAACGGAACTTTTCACTGCCTTCCGATTCCACATGGCTATGCTGTTGTGATGGTGGATGAACTAATGGAGGGATTCGAGGAGCTCGAGCTTGACCACCGTATAGGTGAAGGAGGGAATCAGTGGGTACATGCTCTGAGGAGTACATTGTTGGGGAACGTCGCATGGGAAACAAAAATTTTCCTACGCACACGCAAACCTATCCATGGTGATGAGCATCTACGAGAGGGAGAGTGGATCTATGTACCCTTGTAGATCGCTAAGCGGGAAGCGTTAAGAAACGCGGTTGGTGTAGTCGAACTTCTTCGCGATCCAAATCGCCGAGCGTCCCGCGATCCAATCACGAACCGTCCCGCAATCCAATCACGAACCGTCCCGCGATCTCGTCACGATCCGTCCCGCGATCCGATCACGAACGTCCCGTGGCCTTGATCACGATCCTTCCGATCTAGTACCGAACGGACGGCACCTCCGCGTTCAGCACACGTGCAGCTTGATGACGATCTCCACCGTCTTGATCCAGCAAGAGGAGGTGGAGAGGAGAGAGAGTTTACCGGCAGCGTGACGGCGCTCCGGTGATGGTGGTGGTGGAGCAATTCCGGCAGGGCTTCGCCTAAGCACTGCAGAAATCCGATCTAGAGGAGCACCGGTGAATCGGGTAGCACGTGGCCGTAAGTTGTGTGCAAAACAGCCCCAATCCACTAGTATATAAAGGAGGAGAGGAGGGGGAGAGGGGCTGGCGCACCAGCCCTCCTTGTGGGATTCGGCCAAGGGAAGAAGGAGTCCTACTTCTCCACCCAATCCTACTCCTAGTAGGATTGCTCCCTATTGGCTGATTTTCCCTTTTTCTCTTTTTCTCTTTATCCCTGCGCCATGGGCCTTCTTTGGCTGATTCCCCAGCCCACTAAGGGATGCTAATTAACCTCCCACAGCCCATGGTCCTCTTGGGGTCGAAATACCCCTCCCGGAGGTCCCTCGGTACACTACCGGCACTCCCGGTACACTACCGATGAGCCCGAAACTTTTCCGGCGACCAAACTGGGACTTCATATATATGAATCTTTACCTCTCGACCATTCCGGAGCTCCTCGTGACGTCCGGGATCTCATCCAGGACTCCGAACAACTCTCGGTCACCACCTTACATAACTCTACACTACCGAAACGTCACCGAACCTTAAGTGTGCAGACCCTGCGGGTTCGAGAACTATGTAGACATGACCCAGACACCTCTCCGGCCAATAACCAATGGCGGGACCTGGACGTCCACATTGGTTCCTACATATTCTACGAAGATCTATCGGTTGAACCTCTATGTCAAGGATTCAGTTAATCCCGTATAACGTTCCCTTTGTTCTTCGGTATGTTACTTGCCCGAGATTCGATCGTCGGTATCTCTATACCTAGTTCAATCTCGTTACCGGCAAGTCTCTTTACTCATTTCGTAATGCAAGATCCCGCAACTAACTATTAGTCACATTGCTTGCAAGGCTTATTGTGATGTTGCATTACTGAGTGGGCCCCGAGATACCTCTCCGTCACACGAAGTAACAAATCCCAGTCTCGATCCATGCCAACTCAATAGACACCATCGGAGATACCTGTAGAGTACCTTTATAGTCACCCAGTTACGTTGTGACGTTTGATACACACAAGGCACTCCTCCGATATCCGTGAGTTGCATGATCTCATGGTCATAGGAACATATACATTGACATGCAGAAAACAGTAGCAATAAACTGACACGATCATATGCTACGTTTGTAGTTTGGGTCTTGTCCATCACATAATTCTCCTAATGATGTGATCCCGTTATCAAATGACATCACATGTCAATGGCTAGGAAACCCTGGCCATCTTTGATCAACGAGCTAGTTCACTAGAGGCATACTAGGGACATAGTGTTTGTCTATTTATCCACACATGCAATGTGTTTCCGATCACTACAGTTATAGCATGGATAATAAACGATTATCATGAACAAGGAAATATAATAATAAACACTTTATACATTGCCTCTAGGGCATATTTCCAACAGTCTCCCCCTTGCACTAGAGTCAATAACCTAGTTCACATCACTATGTGATTTACATGGTAATGAATCGAACACCCATACAGTTCTGGTGTTGATCATGTTTAGCCCTTGGAAGAGGTTTAGTCAACGGGTCTGCAACATTCAGATCCGTGTGCACTTTGCAAATATTTATGTCCTTCTCCTCGATGTAGAACCGGATGGAGTTGAAGCGTCGCTTTATGTGTCTGGTCCTCTTGTGAAACCTTGGTTCCTTGGCTAGAGCAATGGCACCAGTGTTGTCACAGAACAGATTTATTGGATCCCGTGCACTACTCCAAGATATGTCATGAACTGCTTCATCCAGACACCTTCCTTTGCTGCCTCCGAGGCTGCGATGTACTCCGCTTCGCACGTAGAATCAGCTACCACGCTTTGCTTGGAACTGCACCAGCTTACCGCTCCCCCGTTAAGAATAAATACGTATCCGGTTTGCGATTTAGAATCGTCCGGATCAGTGTCGAAGCTTGCATCGACGTAACCCTTTACGACGAGCTCTTCATCACCTCCATAAACAAGAAATATGTCCTTAGTCCTGTTAAGGTACTTAAGGATATTCTTGACCGCTTGCCAGTGCTCCATTCCAGGATCACTTTGAAACCTTCCAGCCATACTTATGGCAAGGCTGACATCGGGTCTTGTGCACAGCATTGCATACATGATAGAGCCTATGGCTGAAGCATAGGGGATGACGCTCATCTTTTCTTTATCTTCTGCAGTCACTGGGCATTGAGTCTTACTCAACTTCACACCTTGTAACACAGGCAAGAACCCCTTCTTGGCTTGTTCCATTTTGAACTTCTTCAAAACTTTGTCAAGGTATGTGCTCTGTGAAAGTGCTATTAAGCGTCTCGACCTATCTCTATAGATCTTAATGCCTAATATAAAAGCAGCTTCTCCTAGGTCCTTCATTGAAAAACTCTTATTCAAATATTCCTTTACGCTTTCCAGCATTTCTATATCGTTTCCGATCAGCAATATGTCATCCACATATAACACTAGAAACGCTACAGAGCTCCCACTCACTTTCTTGTAAATACAAGCTTCTCCATAAACTTGTATAAACCCAAACGCCTTGATCACCTCATCAAAGCGCTTATTCCAACTCCGAGATGCTTGCACCAGTCCATAAATGGATCGCTGGAGTTTGCAAACTTTGTCAGCATTCTCTGGATCGACAAAACCTTCGGGTTGCATCATATACAACTCTTCCTCAAGGAAACCGTTGAGGAACGCCGTTTTGACATCCATCTGCCAAATTTCATAGTCAAAATAAGCAGCTATTGCCAACATGATTCGGACAGACTTAAGCATCGCTACGGGTGAGAAAGTCTCATCGTAGTCAACTCCTTGAACTTGTGAGAAACCCTTTGCCACAAGTCGAGCTTTATAGACGGTGACATTTCCGTCCGCGTCCGTCTTCTTCTTATAGATCCATTTGTTCTGAATGGCCTTTCGCCCTTCAGGTAGTACTTCCAAAGTCCATACTTTATTTTCATACATGGATCCCATCTCAGATTTCATGGCCTCTAACCATTTCTCGAAATCCGGGCCCATCACTGCTCCTCCATAGCTCGTAGGTTCATTGTTGTCCAACAACATGACCTCTAAGACAGGGTTGCCGTACCACTCGGGAGTAGTACGCGTCCTTGTCGACCTACGAGGTTCAATAGCAGCTTGATCCGGAGCTTCATGATCATCATCATTAACTTCCTCTTCTACCGTCGTAGGTTCCACAGAAACATCTTTCTGTGCTGCGCTACTCTCTGGTTGAAGTAAAGGTTCAATAACCTCATCAAGCTCTATTTTCCTCCCACTCAATTCTTTCGAGAGAAACTCTTTCTCAAGAAATGTTCCGTTCTTAGCGACAAACACTTTCCCTCAGATCTGAGATAGAAGGTATACCCAACTGTCTCTTTCGGGTATCCTATGAAGACGCATTTTTCCGCTTTGGGTTCCAGCTTTTCAGGCTGAAGCTTTTTGACATAAGCCTCACATCCCCAAACTTTAAGAAACGACAATTTCGGCTTTTTGCCAAACCACAGTTCATATGGCGTCGTCTCAATGGATTTTGATGGTGCCCTATTTAAAGTGAATGCAGCTGTCTCTAATGCATAACCCCAAAACGATAGTGGCAAATCGGCAAGAGACATCATAGAACGCACCATATCCAATAAGGTCCGATTACGACGTTCAGACACACCATTACGCTGTGGTGTTCTGGGCGGTGTCAACTGTGAAACAATTCCACACTGTCTTAAGTGACTGCCAAACTCATAACTCAGATATTCACCTCCTCGATCAGATCGAAGAAATTTAATCTTCTTGTTACGATGATTCTCAACTTCACTCTGAAATTGCTTGAACTTTTCAAATGTTTCAGACTTGTGTTTCATCAAGTAAATATACCCATATCTACTCAAGTCATCAGTGAAGGTGAGAAAATAACGATAACCACCGCGCGCTTCGACATTCATTGGACCGCACACATCAGTATGTATGATTTCCAATAAGTCATTCGCCCGTTCCATTGTTCCAGAGAACGGCATTTTTGTCATCTTGCCCATAAGGCATGGTTCACATGTGTCAAGTGATTCAAAATCAAGTGACTCCAAAAGTCCATCAGCATGGAGCTTCCTCATGCGTTTTACACCAATATGACCTAAACGGCAGTGCCACAAGAAAGTGGTACTATCATTAATTACTCTGCATCTTTTGGCATCAATGTTATGAATATGTGTGTCATCACTATCAAGATTCAATATGAATAAACCCCTAACATTGGGTGCATGACCATAAAAGATATTACTCATATAAATAGAACAACCTTTATTCTCTGATTTAAATGAGTAACCGTCTCGCGATAAACAAGATCCAGATATAATGTTCATGCTTAACGCAGGCACTAAATAACAATTATTTAGGTTCATCACTAATCCTGATGGTAATCGAAGAGAGAGCGTGCCGACGGCGATCACATCAACCTTGGAACCATTTCCCACACGCATCGTCACTTCGTCCTTTGCCAGTCTTCGTTTATTCCGTAGTTCCTGTTTTGAGTTGCAAATGTGAGCAACCGAACCGTTATCAAATACCCAGGCACTACTACGAGAACTAGTAAGGTACACATCAATAACATGTATATCATATATACCTTGTTTGTCGTTGGCCGCCTTCTTGTCAGCCAGGTACTTGGGGCAGTTCCGCTTCCAGTGACCAGTTCCCTTGCAATGAAAGCACTCAGTTTCTGGCTTAGGTCCATGCTTAGGCTTCTTTGTAGGAATAGCAACTGCTTTGCCATCCTTCTTGGTTTTACCCTTCTTGCCTTTGCCCTTGCCATTCTTCTTGAAACTAGTTGTTTTATTGACCATCAACACTTGATGTTCTTTCTGGATTTCAGACTCAGCGACTTTCAGCATCGCAAACAGCTCGGATGATGACTTGTTCATCCCGTGCATGTTATAGTTCATCACAAAACTTTTGTAACTAGGTGGCAGTGATTGAAGAACTCTATCAATGATCGCCTCTTGCGGAAGGGTAATTCCCAACTCAGCCAGACGGTTTGAGTACCCAGACATTCTGAGTATATGCTCACTGATAGACCCGTTCTCCTCCATCTTGCAAGCATAGAATTTATCGGAGGTCTCATACCTCTCGATCCGGGCATTCTTCTGAAAGATAAACTTCAACTCCTGGAATATCTCATATGCTCCATGACGTTCAAAACGTCTTTGAAGTCCCGGTTCTAAGCCATACAATATTGCACACTGAACTATTGAGTAGTCTCCAGCACGAGCCTCCCAAGCGTTCTTAACGTCTTCGGAGGTCATGTCTTTTGGTTGGTCACCAAGCGGTGCATCAAGGACATATTGTTTCTGGGAAGCCGTGATGATAATCCTCAGATTACGGGCCCAATCAACAAAGTTACTTCCATCATCTTTCAACTTAGCTTTCTCTAGGAACGCATTAAAATTCAGGGGTGCTACTGCGCGAGCCATTGATCTACAACATAAATATGCAAAGGTTATTTAGACTATTGTTCATGATAATGAGTTTAGTTAATCAAATTACTAAAGCTCCCACTCAAATTGACATCCCTCAGGCCATCTGAGTGTCACATGATCCAAATTCACCAACTCAAGTCCGATCATCACGTGAGTTAAGTTGGCTTCAATGGTGAACATCACTATGTTGATCATATCTACTATATGACTCATGTTCGACCTTTCGGTCTCTTGTGTTCCGAGGCCATGTCTGTACATTCTAGGCTCGTCAAGTTTAACCCGAGTGTTCAGCACGTGCAAATCTGGCTTGCACCCGTTGTATGTGAACGTAGAGTCTATCACACCCGATCATCACGTGGTGTCTCGACACGATGAACTTTCGCAATGGTGCACACTCGGGGAGAACACAGTTCATCTTGAAATTTAAGTGAGGGATCACCTTATAATGCTACCGTCATACTAAGCAAAACAAGGTGCATAAAAGGATTAACATCTCATGCAATTCATAAGTGACATGATATGGCCATGAACTTGTGTTTAAGATCTCCATCTTCGAAACACCGACATGATCTCCATCGTCACCGGCACGACACCATGATCTCCATCATCTTGATCTCCATCAACGTGTCGCCATCGGGGTTGTCACGCCCTGCATGCTTCTACTACTATGGCTACCGTAGCGATAAAGTAAAGCATTACATAGCGCTTTAATGATTGACACGCAGGTCATACAATAATTAAAGACAACCCTATGGGTCCTGCCGGTTGTCGTAATCACCGACATGCAAGTCGTGATAATCTATACATCACATGATCATCTCATACATCACATATATCTCATCATGTAATTGGCCATATCATATCACAACATACCCTGCAAAAACAAGTTAGACGTCCTCTAATTGTTGTTGCATGTTTTACGTGGCTGCTACGGGTTTCTAGCAAGAACAATTCTCACCTACGCAAAACCACAACGGTGATACACTAGTTTGCTTTTCAACCTTCTCAAGGACCGCCTTTGTCGGATCCGATCCAACTAGAGTAAGAGAAACTGTCACCCGCAAGCCAGCTAAGCAACAAGTTGCGTCGCGGGAACCGGTCTCTCGTAAGCGTACGAGTAATGTTGGTCCGGGCCGCTTCATCTCACAATACCGCTGAACCAAAATCCGACCAAGGGAGGACGCAATCTAAGCATCAACGCCCATAAACCTTTTGTGTTCTACTCGAGATCTCATCGAACCATCAACCTAGCTATGATACCACTGTTGGGGAACGTCGCATGGGAAACAAAAATTTTCCTACGCACACGCAAACCTATCCATGGTGATGAGCATCTACGAGAGGGAGAGTGGATCTATGTACCCTTGTAGATCGCTAAGCGGGAAGCGTTAAGAAACGCGGTTGGTGTAGTCAAACTTCTTCGCGATCCAAATCGCCGAGCGTCCCGCGATCCAATCGCGAACCGTCCCGCGATCCAATTATGAACCGTCCCGCGATCTCGTCACGATCCGTCCCACGATCCGATCACGAACGTCCCGTGGCCTTGATCACGATCCTTCCGATCTAGTACCGAACGGACGGCACCTCCGCGTTCAGCACACGTGCAGCTTGATGACGATCTCCACCGTCTTGATCCAGCAAGAGGAGGTGGAGAGGAGAGAGAGTTCACCGGCAGCGTGACGGCGCTCCGGTGATGGTGGTGGTGGAGCAATTCCGGCAGGGCTTCGCCTAAGCACTGCAGAAATCCGATCTAGAGGAGCACCGGTGAATCGGGTAGCACGTGGCCGTAAGTTGTGTGCAAAAAAGCCCCAATCCACTAGTATATAAAGTAGGAGAGGAGGGGGAGAGGGGCTGGCGCACCAGCCCTCCTTGTGGAAGGAGTCCTACTTCTCCACCCAATCCTACTCCTAGTAGGATTGCTCCCTATTGGCTGATTTTCCCTTTTTCTCTTTTTCTCTTTATCCCTGCGCCATGGGCCTTCTTTGGCTGATTCCCCAGCCCACTAAGGGCTGGTAATTAACCTCCCACAGCCCATGGTCCTCTTGGGGTCGAAATACCCCTCCCGGAGGTCCCCCGGTACACTACCGGCACTCCCGGTACACTACCGATGAGCCCGAAACTTTTCCGGCGACCAAACTGGGACTTCCTATATATGAATCTTTACCTCTCGACCATTCCGGAGCTCCTCGTGACGTCCGGGATCTCATCCAGGACTCCGACCAACTCTCGGTCACCACCTTACATAACTCTACACTACCGAAACGTCACCGAACCTTAAGTGTGCAGACCCTGCGGGTTCGAGAACTATGTAGACATGACCGAGACACCTCTCCGGCCAATAACCAATGGCGGGACCTGGACGTCCACATTGATTCCTACATATTCTACGAAGATCTATCGGTTGAACCTCTATGTCAAGGATTCAGTTAATCCCGTATAACGTTCCCTTTGTTCTTCGGTATGTTACTTGCCCGAGATTCGATCGTCGGTATCTCTATACCTAGTTCAATCTCGTTACCGGTAAGTCTCTTTACTCGTTTCGTAATGCAAGATCCCGCAACTAACTATTAGTCACATTGCTTGCAAGGCTTATTGTGATGTTGCATTACCGAGTGGGCCCCGAGATACCTCTCCGTCACACGAAGTAACAAATCCCAGTCTCGATCCATGCCAACTCAATAGACACCATCGGAGATACCTGTAGAGTACCTTTATAGTCACCCAGTTACGTTGCGACGTTTGATACACACAAGGCACTCCTCCGATATCTGTGAGTTGCATGATCTCATGGTCATAGGAACATATACATTGACATGCAGAAAACAGTAGCAATAAACTGACACGATCATATGCTACGTTTGTAGTTTGGGTCTTGTCCATCACATCATTCTCCTAATGATGTGATCCCGTTATCAAATGACATCACATGTCAATGGCTAGGAAACCCTGACCATCTTTGATCAACGAGCTAGTTCACTAGAGGCATACTAGGGACATAGTGTTTGTCTATTTATCCACACATGCAATGTGTTTCCGATCACTACAGTTATAGCATGGATAATAAACGATTATCATGAACAAGGAAATATAATAATAAACACTTTATACATTGCCTCTAGGGCATATTTCCAACATACATGTCTATGGCAGAAGGAATACATCAAGCTTCCAAACTGGACGCCTCCGCCTCCTCCTCGTCCTCCGGTGAGTCAGGGCACTCCGTCGCCTCCTCCCCCTCCTACGAGCGATTAAGGCACTCCGCGTCCTTCTACGGCTCCTCCGACGCGTGAGGGAACTCTGCCTACTCCGGCACATCGGAGCAGTCCGCCTCCTCCGGCACGTGAGGCTACTTCGCCTCCTCTGGCGCGTGAGGGAAGTCCGCCTACTCCGGCGTGTCGGAGCAGTCCGTCTCCGCTGGCGCATGAGGCCACTCAGCCTCCTCCTTTGGCGCGTGAGGCAACTCCGCCTCCTACGGCGCATGAGGCCACTCAACCTCTTCCACCGGCGTGTCAGGCCACTCCACCTCCTCCACAACAGAAGAGAGATGCCACCACCGCTCCGGCGGCTAGCAGTACGATAGGCGGGAAAAAAAATACAAATTTGGTCCAAGCCTCAAGCCTATTACAAAGTTACCATAAGAGAGGACTGATGAAGAAAGCACTAACATCAGTAAAGCCGAAGTGAAGACCCATTTTGCATGGAAACAGCCACCTCCGAAGGAAACGGTACATCTGGTGAAAGCGAAGCGCACTCTGGATGCCCTGAAGCGACCATCACCGCCTCCGCTGCCATCAAACTATGACCGTTGTATTATAAAGACATATAATGAAGCGCAGCGGTTGGGAAGTACTTCTAGTGTTGTCCGAGTCAAAGAACGAAGAAGTGGAAAAACAATTCCCCAGCTCGGCAAATAGGAGCAGCAATCGTGCCCCCTGCTCAAGGTGTCTAGCGATATTGATCGTCCGGTGCTACTGCCCGGTACCCAACTTGGTGATTACTTAGGGGATGATGTATATTTTGAAACGGCTGAGGTAACGAAAGAAGAACACGAATACGTGCACGGGAAGCCTCTCGTCAAACCTGATCATCATCCTCTAACAACGATGATGTTCAATTTGCATGAGTGGTACATGAAAACCTATACGGAGTCTGGGAGAGACACTATGTATCTGGAAGTAAAACCAGAGCACGATTTTATTGGACTCAACGTGATGCCTATTGAATTTGTGGAGTTATTTCAATTATTCAATCAACGGACTCTCGACAAACAACTCATGACTGTCTACTATCTGTAATTATTACTTTTATAGTTAAGTCTCTAGCTTAGCTCGTTCATTGCATGTATATATAATTATCATCACTATATTATGCAGATTGAAGATCATCGAATGCAAAAAAAAAAGAATCTTTGACATTGGGTTCATTAGCCCAGATGCCGTAAATGAATGGTCGATACGAAATGAAACCAAAGCGTCCGAGAAGAACTTGCTAAAGTCGCTCTTTACACATCAAAACAAAAGGGAAATATTCTTTCCTTACAACTTCAAGTGAGTGTTGTTGTCTTCTTTGTATACTCGGTTTCGCTTACTCGAGGTTAAGTAATGTAATTGATGAGTTATATATGTGTGCGTAGTTTCCACTATATGCTGCTATCCATTAAGCTTGACGGGGCATTAGTAACTGTCTTAGACTCAAGACGTAAAGATCCCGAGAATTATGCGGACATGACTGCAATGCTCAAGAAGTAAGTTCAGTCAATACCGGGACCATATCGACATGCAACTTTCATTAATTTTCTGATATCAAGTAATCATTTTCTTTGTCTGGCAGGGTTTGGAAGAAGTTCACCCAAAAGGTTTCCGGTCTAAACGAAAAGTAGCGATTTACGCACCCCAAAGTAAGTAGTACTAGCTAGTTCACATAATTGATTCAAAATTTCTTTAATATATCATTACAATGCTTGCTTATCAGTTTGATTGAACTCTATTCTTGTAAAGTGCTTGTACCAGGAAGAAGTGATTGTTTTATGTGGATACTACGTATGCGAGTTCATTCGCCACTCGACCTATGAGCGGGGCTTCTTTGACAAATAATTTGAAATACGTAAATAATATTCACAATTTTATTTTATATATAACGTTACCATCAATTGTGTTGAGTTTTATTCATATATATGCATGTATTGACCCCCATCTTTAAATTAGATCTGGCAGATGCGGGATGAACTCCTACCACATGATCGCATACGAGCAATTTAAGAGGAATTGGCGGGATTCTTTCTTGACCACGTCATACCTAAAGACGGAGAATACTATGTTGTTTTGTGATTGGATCTTAGGGATTGTAAGAGATCTTATATTGTATATATGTAGCTAGTAGCGTCAGATAGATATACAAAAACTTGTTGTTCGGCCAATCTCTCGGAGAAAGAGAGATCGATCACTTCTCACTGTATATGTTCATGACGATCTTGTGTACTTAATGGTTTCTTCATTTGCTTACTAGCTAGCGTGTCGAGTTCTCTCTATTGTAGCTAGCTAGCGTCGACCAAGCGCGAAGAAAGAAAGGACACATCTCTCTATTAGCTGGCTAATACAATATGAAACCCCTAAATTAACCCTTCAAAACCCCCTAAACATCCCCTTTCAAAAAAAACTTCAGCTCCTGCCAGATGTTGACACGTGGACGACTTTTGGTCCCGGTTGGTGTTACCAACCGGGACTAAAGGTCCTCCTGCCTGAACTCCCCGCAGAGACCACATGGAGCCCCTTTTGTCCCCGTTCGTAAACGAATCCCGGTTTCAGAACCGGGGCTAATGGGTCTTTGGAACCGTGACAAATGAGCCGTTTTTTACTAGTGTGACTTTGTCAATCTTAAAATCTACTGACTTGGTGTCTTAAATTGTTCGTATGACTATAATGTGCATGCAAGCGTTCAAAAGGATGAATAAAACGCGTCTGTTATATTATCATGTTGTATTTTAAATAACTCATTTTTGAGGACTTTTTCTAGTAGACAACTTTGGCTGAAGTAGCTGCTGGGAATGCGTGCCCGCCCGCCCGAACATTCAAACGGCGGCCTAAGCAAACAGCGGAGGGGGGTTGTCGACCACCACCCCGCCATGTTCTCGCCATGCATACCGCCGCCGATTCAGCACGGACCGACCACCGTCGCATCGGAGGATAGCCGGTGGTGCACTCTTTACCTTGTCTCTTTTTTCGTCATACCTTGTAATCAGCCGTGTTTAGCATATCGTGTTTATGCGCATTATATCATACTAGTAGCAGAGCAGGCACATCACATGGATGACGGGTGCCATGCATATACGTTCTTCTTTTTGTTTGATGAACATTTTGTGGAATGCTCCTCCTCCGATAGTCTGGACTGCATTGGACTTGCTCCGATATAACTTTTGTGCCCGATTAATTCGTAATACCTTTGGCCGTGGCCGTTATGGTCCGCGGTGGATATCGCGCTGTAGTACATTGACCTCTTGTCTTGTGGGCACACGCTAGCAACTAGCCCTAGCATGCCCTCCTTTTCTAGCATGCTTGCTTTGCTCCTGCATGCACATGGCATATTTGACCTGGGTGGGGTGAGGTGATGGATGTATCAGGTACCCATGGAGATCAGCACCCACGCCACATTTCCCAGCACATTATTGTTACCTGCATTTTTGTCGCGCGCCCAAAAGTCTCGTAGCAATTACGCGCCAAAGAAAAAATGAAGAATAGCACATGGATGCAACCTTGAATTCCGGATTCGATCGGTTATTATGTAGTATGGGATCAGAGTAACTCAAGCCGCGCAATCTAAACGGGTGCACATTTTGTCCCTATTTTGTTCGTTTGGGTCGGCATGTCCGTTCCCTTTTGTAAATGGGTCAGCCGTGCGACCAATGCGCCGATTCATTTTTCGTCTGCACGGCAGGCTTACGACTCCCTTTTTGATCACTTTGATAGAAATAGCATAGAAAATAAAATTTATTTCTAGATTACTAAATGTGCACTACAAAACATTGCATAGTTTGAGAAGAAGAAAAAAATATCTCATAGTTTAACATTAAATTGTCTCAAATACATTTAAAGAAAAGGTTGTTCATACATCTACGGGTTGCCGACATGAATCCACATATGCTCAATTAAATCATTTTGCAGCTGCATATGATATTCCAGTCACGCATCTTATAATGAAACTCGACAAATTCTGCAAACGTTGTCCCTCCTCCATGCTCAGGCACAACATTGTCACCCTGAAACTCAAACCCTTGATCATAGAGACGTTCTAGGCGCTCATCCTCTACGATCATGCTATGCATGATCACACAAGCTGCCATCACCTCCCATAACTTTTTGATGCTCTAAGTTCTAGCAGGATACCGAACGATTCCCCATCGAGATTGAAGAATGCCAAAGGCATGCTCTACATCTTTTCTAACACTCTTTTGTTTCTGGGCAAATCTCTTTCTCTTCTCTCATACAGAGTTGAAGATTCTCTTCACAAGAGTAGACCAATGTGGATAGATACCGTCAGCTAGATAGTATCCGTTGATGTACTTGTGGCCATTGATCTTAACATTGACCTCTGGGCAATTGACTTTTGCCATCCTAGCAAACACTAAAGATCCGACCATTGAGATGGAGATCGCTGGAGCACATTGATGTCGTTGTGAGATCCGGCCATGTCGATGAAAGGGTGTCAAATCCAGAGATCTTGGGAAGCCACAGCCTCAAGTATGACAGTGCAAGATCGAACATGCCCCTTATATTGCCCTTGCCAAGCAGAAGGACAGTTTTTCCACTTCTAGTGCATATAATCTATGCTACCAAGCATCCCCGGGAACCCCATACTAGCATTCATCGACAACAACCATGATGTATTGGTAGTTGTTGGCTCTCTCAAGTACTTCGGACCAAACACAACTATGACAGCCCTACAGAATCTATACATGGACTCAAGGCGGGTGGACTCACTCATTCGGACATACTCATCAATGAGATCGCTGGGGACTCCATATGCAAGCATCCGAATGGTAACAGTGCATTTCTGATAAAAGGAGAAGCCAATCTTTCCAAGGGCATCCGTCTTGCATTCAAAACACTTATCGTACGTAACCATCCCCTCTTGAATACGGTTGAAAACATGTCTAGCCATCCAAAAACGGTGACGAAACAAGTGATGTTTGAAGAGAGGATTTTGGGTCTCATAGTCTTTCCAGAGTAGGAAATGACCACTCTCCCGGTTGCGATTCAGTGCCGGCGTGTGCCCTGGCATGGAGCCCTTAAACAGTGGCCGCTCCATATGTACGTGGTCATTGACGACCAACGCAGCCGCCGCCATCTCCTCATCATCAGATGAAGAATCATTCGTGAACGTTGTAGAAAAAATACTCATCATCGGAGTCCATTTGTACGTCGAACACCTTACGGGCGTTTCTGGAAGACTCCGGACGGAGAGGAGCCTCAGCCCCACCGAGAGTTAGTGGTTGAGCTCGGTGGCGGCGGCAGGAGAGGAGGCTGCAGGGAGGGTGAGTCCGCAGGCCGATGGCCGATGGCGACTGCGGAAGTGGGCGGCGGGGGTGGGAGAAGGGGGCCGAGCGGCTAATTTGGAGGCGAAGGAGGAAGAGGAGACTGGCGTACGAGCCACCGACTGGCAGGGCAGGGGAAAGAGAAGGCGGGCATCACGCACGTCTGCCTCATGTCCGTGTCGATACAAATATGGCCCAAATTTAGGTCTGAAATGTGCTACGGACAAACTAAAAACGGACGCGCGTCCGTTTAGATTGTAACATTGGGCTATGTCTTCTGTCCGTGACGATCCAAACGGATGCGCTCGAACGAGATTGATAGTCCGGTTGGAGTTGCTCTCACATTAGAACATTTTGTTCAAGACGCCACATGGGCATGCATATAGCTGTACCTTATTATTTTCCCTTTTTTGAGCCAATACCCGTACTTATTGTTGCACCCTGCCATTCTGGTTCTGCACATGGTTTGACCTGGACGGATATACCTGACCCGACCTACCCATCCATTGATCCATCATAATCAGACCAATCACATGCCAATCGACAGTAACATGCACATGCATCCATGTGGTCGGCTGAGTACATTTTCAACCGATTTGCTAGTTTGGAATTGGTGGATCGAATCAAGAAAAACAAAAACGGTGGTAAAGAATTCTCTAGTGCCTGTGTATTATTCCGACGAATGGGCACAACAAAACCGGGTAATGAAGCGTTCCTTTTCAAAAACAAAACCGGGTCCTTGTCTCCTAATGCTGTCTGCCTGTCTGTCTCCATGACTCCCGCCGTGATCCATGATTCAACTGGGAGTTGTTTTTCAAAGTCTGTGTATAAATAGATAATGAGCTCTCTTTTTCGTTCCCTGTGTTCACCTTCTTGAGATGGAAACCGTGCCTTCCACTACTCGTCTACTCATCAGGTGCGCACAGCAAAATCGCTGCCCAGTGGCGACCAGAGCACGGACAAAAATATGCCAACAATTTTTGTGTATTTTTTAGTTACATGAATATTTGTTCAAATGAAGGAACACCTTTTAAAATTGCATGGACATTTTTTACAGAAATGAGGAAAAAAATATTAGATGCATGATCACTTCAAACTTGTGTGAAGCTTTATTTAAAATAGATCAACACTTTTGCATATAATAAATATTTATATACTTTGATAATACACTGAATTGCTAATGGAGCTCAAGCTCAATGGAGCCTGAAATTTTAAAATTAAATAAAAAACAATGAATTTTAAGGTCCCAGAAAGGTTTGGAAAACATACACATACTTATGGATGTATACTACTTTTGTGTAAAATTTTGTGGCGAAATAATTTTTTATGCAAGCTATCAAAAAACCACAAAATTATGTATTTCTGGCATATGTAATATTCATTATAGAAGTACATGTCTTTTTGTACAGTTCGCATCCAAGCACATTTCATAATGAATTTTTACACATATCTAGTATGCATCTATAAGCACTTGCCAGTTTATTTTCAAAAAAAAATGGAGACTTTAACGATCAATTTTTGATTTAAAAAAATTCAGACCCATGGAGCCCGAGAGCAAAAAAACTCACTCAATAAAACAGTCATTATTTCAAAATTTAATAAATAAAGACATTATCTTCTATATCTAAATAGCTACCCACTAAGTATTTCTCTCAACATGTAAGCATGCCACATCATTACACAACATGTATCAAAAAAAGCCCACCCTCGCTACCATATATTTCTCAACATGCAAGCGTGCCACTTCAACATGAAACATGCATGGAAAAAGACACATCTCAACATGCAAACGTACATGATATTTTTCACTCTATTTATAATTAATTAACATTTTACTACTATACAATGATCAAACATAATAAATTATATGCATTTTCAGTTTTAGCCTTTTATATTATTACTTCAAATATTCATGTTTCATACAATGAATTACATTAAAATATGTTACAAAAGTTCCCGCAACAAAGTGCGTGGTATCATCTAGTATGCATTAGTGGACTGCACTAAGCCCGACCACTAGCATGTGAAATCACTAGTTAACAGTACCCCTTACAAAGGTCACTTCTACCTCTTCAGGTTGCGGCAAGTGACGCCCTGCATGTGCGCCACTTGTTGTAACCGGAAAGTTTTCCTTTTCTTTCATAGATACGTTTATTCAAAATGTTTTATCCCATTAACTGTGCGTTTGAATCTCAAATCGTTTTCACCGTTGGATTCCTCGCGTCGGGATCTTCAAAACTAAATCTCATATTGATAGTTTTTAACAACTTTTTTTTCATAAAATAAACTGGACGAAAAACCCGAACCGAGAGCATTTTTTCCTTTTTTTGAAAAAGTCATGCCCATGCCTCTTTACGAAATGAAGAAACGCGTTTCTTTTTGTTTTCGGAGAGGCAAGGCCGTGTCTCTCGTGGAACGAAAACCACGTTTTTTCGTTTCTGAGAGACACGACCGTGCCTCTCACGAAAATAAAATAAAAGAAAAGAAAACACATATTTTTCGTTTTCGACGGGCACGTCCGTGCGTCTCGCGGAAGTAAAAGAAAAGAAAAGAAAATATTTATTTTTGTTTTCGACAGGCATGGCCATGCCTCTCGCGAAAGCAAATCCGTGGCTCTCATGGAAGAAAAAAATGTTTTTTTTTCGTTGTCGATAGGCACAAATGTGCCTATCGCGGAGCAACGCCATGCCTCTTGCGAAAGCAAATTGTGTCTCTTGTGAAAGCAAAAAAGAACCACATTTTTCCCGTTTTCGAGAGGCATGACCGTGACTCTTGCAAAAGCAACGCCATGCCTCTCGAGGAAGCAAATCTGTGTTTCTCGCGAAAGCAAAAAACATATTTTTCCTGTTTTCGAGAGGCACAACCGTGCCTCTCGAGAAAGCAAAACAAAACACGTCTATTTCACGCAAAAAATAATTATTATTGAAAATGTCCAAAAATTAAGAAAAATCGATGAAAAGCAGAAAAAACATGAAAAAACCGAAAGAACGTACAAAGAAAATATAGTGGCAGTGTCCAGAGCGCGACACGTGGTGGATGCTGACATCGTGCCAAATCGCTCACGGCGTAACCCTTGGGAGGCTTTCCAAGAGGTGCCCCTCCACTAGTTTGCTCCCACTAGTATCTGCTTTGAGCGATGTGAGCCTAATGATCACAGCGGCGGTAAACAATCTAATGAACATATTCTGAGCACAATTATTTATATGCAACCCAGTAGGTGTGCATAAAGCCTATCTGTACACAAACGATTTTAGTTACTCGAATTATTCTTCTTGATGTGTTTCTTTAAATGACCTGCAGTTCTTTTTTTCCAGAGTATTTGTTTCTACTTTCTTTTCTATTTCTTCCTTTCTCATTCCTTATTTGTTCATGTTTCCCTTTTTTCTGTTTTTTCGTTTTCCTTTTCTTGTTTTAGTTTCCCTTTTTCTTGTTTTCTTACTGTCCTTTCCTGGTTACGTTTTCATAATCTTTATTTCTCTTTTCTCCTTTTCGATTTTTTTATAAAATGCAAGCATATCTTGATAAATACACACTTTTTAAAATAAAAAATTCTTTCAATTTTATGTTTTTGTTTTTGGAAGTACACGTTGAATGGTTTTAATATGTTTGAAATACACGCTGGATTTTTCTGAAACACATGTTGGACATTTTTCAACTACATAACTGGCATTTTTATTTGAATAATGCTAGAAACAATTAGTGCAGTACATAAATTTTTATTACTGAAACACATTTTAAAAAATTACATATTTTTTTGTAAATGCGTCAAGACGTTTTTATTAGAACAAAATTTGTTATTTTTATAAACACAGTTTCATAAATATGTGAACATATACTTACTTGTCTGAAAAAATTCTAAAACTCTACAAACATTTTTTGTATGGGTAAACATTTTTTAACTACCTAAATGTTTTGTTACAGGAAGTAAACATATTTCAAAATTGACTGGACATTTTTAAGGAAACAAGGAACAATATTATTAATTAGACTATCACTTCAAAACTATGCGAATACTTATTTTTAACAGGTCAAAAAAATTCTTAATATTAAACAGTGATAGAATTGAAAAATACGTGGACATTGCTGATGGATGTCGAGTTCAAAATCAAATTTTTAGGTTTATGAAACTTCTGGAAAAAATACAGACATACTTATGGATATATATTAGTTGTGTGTAAAGTTTCATGGTGAAACACTTTTTTGTAAAAGCTATCCAAAAAGAAAAAATTGTGTATTTCTAGCGCATGTAATATTGACCAGAGAAGTACACGTACCTAGTATACACTTATAAATACCTTTCTATATATTTTCAAATTTGGAAACTTTAAAGGTCAAATGATTGGGCACCAGGGAGCTCAAATGCCAAAAACTTCACTCAATAAGAAGAAAATATATCAAAATTTAATAAATTATAATTAAAGACAATAATATCCATTAATGAGGCGCACCAAGCCCAACCACTAGTAACCGCTTTGAGCTGCATGAGCCTAATAATCACAGTGGGCGATACATGGTATAAAATCAGTTTGGGTGCAAGCAGTCCCTTCAAGAAAAAGAGTGCAATGAATCACTGGAATGCCCAAATATTCTGAGCCCAATTATTTGTATGCAGCCTGATTGACCGGCATAAAACCCATTTCTAGACGAACATTTTCTGTCACTCCGAATGTTCCTTATGATGTACTATTTTTTACTAATGACATGTAGTCATTTTTTTCATGTGTATTTATTTCTTTACTCTTAACTTGTTTCTTCATTTGACCCTTTTTATTATTTTCTTTTTTTTTCTTTCATAGTTTTACTTCTCCCTTTTCTTGTTTTCTAACTCGCTTTTTCCATTTAAATTTTTATTACCTTCCATTTCTAATTCATTTTTTGCCTTTCGACCTTTAAAAAAAATGCAAGCATATCTTGACAAATGTCCAACTTTTTAAATAGCCAATCATTTCCATTATACTTGAAGATCTTTTAAGTACAAGTTGAACCTTTTCTAGCACACAATATTTTAAAAATGAATGCTGAGCTGTCTCTAATAAACGACAACATTTTTGCAAATAGACGTTGAACATTTTTTAAAACCCATCTTGAGTATTTTGAAATACATGACCAGCAAGTATAATGAATTACATTATCACTTCAAAACTATCTCAAGACTTTGTTTTCAGAAATCAATATTTTCCTTAATATGAAAAGTATCAATCCATTTTATAATACACGAAAATTCCTAACAGGGAGTTCCCAGGACCTCAAAATTTAATAAAATCAAAGATTGAATTTTAAGTTTTCATAAATATCTGAAAACATATACACACATACTTATAGATGTACAATAGTTGTGTGTAAAGTTGATGGCGAAATACATTTTTATGCAAGCTACCCAAAAATAACTCGTATACCATTATCACATATTTCAAGCGTATGCAATATTCACTACAGAAGTAAATGATTATTTGTGTACAGTTCGCATGAATATTGGGGAACTAGTATACATCTATGAATATTGGTGCATTTATTTTAAGAATTTTGGGGAACTTAAAAGGTAAATTTTGAATTATTGAAAATTTGGGCTCTAGGGATCTCGAGGGCCAAAATCCAGTCAATAAGAAGAATATCATTTCAAAAATAAATAAATAAAATTATATGTGTTAATGGACCACAGAAGCCCAACCACTAGTATGGACTTTGAGCGATGCAGACGCTCATAGTGAGCGCCAATCCATATGCAAGCAGTCCATACAAGCAAAATAGTCCGATGGACAAGTGCAACCCCTGATGTTCCGAACACAACTATTTGCATGCAGTCCAATTTACCGTTGAATTTTTTTCAAGTACATGAAAAACTTTTTTAAAATATTTTTTTAATCCAATACATAATGTTTTAAATACCCAAACACTTTGAAAAATTGCATGTTCAATATTTGGAAATGCATCAACACCTTTTTTATTCCAAATTCTGAATCCTCTTTCACAAATATGTGAACATATATTGATATCCATAGAGATTTTGAAAAAAATATACAAAAAATCTAGATATTGGTGAACAATTTTTAGTTGCTTGAATGTTTAGTTAAATGAAAGGAACATATTTAATATTGTATGAATTTTTTTATGGAACTGAGGGACAATCATTAGTAATTACATTATCACTTCAAAACAACTGTATGTGAATACTTCTTTTTAATAGGTGGGTATTTTTATTAATTTAAAAAAAATTAAAGGGGAAAGTGCTAATGGAGCTCGAGCTCCAAGGAGCACAATTTTTTATAAAAATTGCAAATCAACATTTTTACGTTTCAGAAACTTCTAGAAATAAAATACACGTATACTTCGGATGTATACTACTTATGTGTAATGTTTCCTAGGGAAATACATTTTTATGGAAGCTACACGAAAATAAAAAGATGATGTATTTCAAGCACATGTAATATTAACTATAGAAGTACATGATTTTGGCTTTTCTGTACACTTTGCAGCATAGCGTACATCATAATTAATTTTTACACATATATAGTTTACATTTATACATACTCATGTATTTATTTTCAGAATTTTGTAAAACTTAAGAGTTCAATTTTTGAATTATTGAAAAAATTGGGCTCCAAGGAGCCGAGTGTAAAAAATGCTAAGTCAATAAACGAATATTATTTCAATATTTAATAAACAAATGTATAAAGAAAATTAGCACTTCCTTGAACTTAAAATTTCCAATGAACCAGTGCAACCCCCAAATATACTGAACCCAACTATTTGCATTCAAACCCAATTGACCGGCATAAAGCCCATGTCTACATGTATTATTTTTGGCTGGAAGTGGGATGCGGCGTTTCGGCTCTCGGGTGCATCTGCACCCGCGCTCATGAAACAAATCAAAAGAAATAATAGAAAAATTCAAAAAAATCCAATTTTTTTTGTGTGGTACCTATTTTGATGCGTGAGGTTCGCTCCAAATTTCAAGTTATTTAGACATTTGAGGAGCTCTCAGCAAAAGAGACAAATCGGGTCTGAAAAAAAGGTTTACTGTTCACCAATTTTTTTGACCCGATTTGTCTTTTTTGCTGAGAGTTGCTCGGATGTCCAAATAAGTTGAAATTTGGAGCGGACCTCACACATCAAAATATGTACCACAAAAAAAATGGATTTTTTTGAATTTTTCTCGTATTTGTTTTCTTTTTTCCGTCGGTAGGTGCAGATGAGCCTGGGCTCATAAACGAATTTTCCCTGGAAGTGTTCTTTCTCTTGTGCTTTTTTCTTTCTAATGACCTGCACTCCTTTTTCCAGGGTATTTGTTTCTTTTCTGTATCTATTTTTCCCTTCCCTTTTTGTTCATGTCGCCTTTTCTGCTAAATTTTTCTTTACCATTTTTTTGTTTTGTGTGGAAGTGTTCTTTGTCTTCTTTTCTTACTCTCCTTTTCCCATTTGGTCTTTCGTCTTTCATTTCTATTTAATTTTGTGTTTTGCTAAGTTTTAAAAAAACAGTAAGCATATATTGATGAATAGACATTAATGGACATTTCTTTTCATTATACGTTGAAGCTTTTTAAAGTACATGTTGTACATTTTCTAGTAGCAAACAGGAAAATCAAGTGCAATTAATTATCTTTAAATTACACGAAATAGATGTTTTTTTCAAACACACGTTGAAATTCTTCGAAATAATGCTATTTAATGCATTACATAATGTTTTAAATTCCGAATCGCATTTCTTTTGGCAATTGCATGAGTATTTCCAGAAGCGGAAACATCTCTTTTTATAATCAACATTTCTAATCATACAAACACAGTTTCAGAAATAAGTGAACAAATATATCTTTATAAACATTTACAAAAAACATACAAGCATTTATTTCTATAGGCGAGCACTTTTCAAAATTGAAGAGAGATTTTTTACAGAAATGATGAACAATTATTATTAATTACGTGATCTAAACCCTAAGCGAAGACATGTTTTGAATAGTTCAACATTTTCCTTAATATAAAAATATTATAAAATGAGAGAATACGGGGAAATTGTTTTTTGAGCCCGAAAATTCAGAAACATTTCAAAGAAAATACACACATACTTTTGGATGTATAGTACTTGTTTGAAAAGTTGTATGGTGAAATACATTTTTATGCAAGCTACACAAAAACAACAAAATCATGTATTTCTAACACATGTACTATTTAGTATACAAGTACATCTTTTTTCTATATTTCAGATCAAAGTGTATTTCATAATGAAATTTAACATGTGTAGTATACATCTATAAGTACACGTATATTTATTTCCCAAAATTTTGGAAACTTAAAAGGTCAAGTATGCATTAATGGGCCAAACCAAGCCCAACCACTAGTATGGAATTTGAGTAATTTGAGCCTAATGGTGACAGTGGGTGGTACACAGTACCAGTCCGGATGCAAGCAAGAGCTGCAACATAAACAGTCCAATGGGCAAGTGCTATCCCAAAATGTTTCGTCTCCAATTATTTGCATGCAATCTAAATTGACCGGCATAAAAGCCCATGTCTATATGAACTGTTTTTGTCACTCGAAGTGTTATTTCCGGTGTTTTTTTTCTAATGACGTGCATTCCTTTTTTTTCAAAGTACAAACGAGTTTCCTTCTATAAGTGAAGGATTATGATTCGTTCATGCAAGTTTAACAATACATTGGGGTTCCTGCCACAATCAACAGTTCAACATGATGTGTTGTTCTCTGAACGAGAATGAGACAATGAGCAACCTTAACATGCCTCCGTGCTAGCTTCAAGGGAACAAATTCACATATGCCCTTTTCCCATATGTCTATATGTTCTGTCCTAGACACATCATTCACATAGGCTTTGCTTACTGAGCTTCTAGGTAGAAATAAGGGAGGACCTTTCTTCGACAAACTTGACAATTGAAGTGAATGCTCCTCTAAAGGGCATAGATATAACACTTCCATCATGATATCATAAGTTGGGTGCAAATTTCACTCATTGTTCTCTAATATTATATTTTGTTGGGTGTACTATTTAGGCTTGATGATGTGATTAGCTTCATAATGCCATGAGCAAAACAATTCTTGCAATGAGCGATCTAAATGAGATGGTAAGACATTTAATCACACATTGTTACCTCCATGTTACACATTAAAGAAATGGGATTTGTATATTTTTAGATCGGTGAGGCAAGAATAGCTTTATTGTTTCTCTCTTTAATCGGTACAAAAAGATTGAATGTTTTTCTTAGTACTATTGAATTGTAGCCACGACATATATAGTTTTTAGTAATATATTCCTGGTTAGAGCCACAATAGATGTAAATCTATATACTGGTAATTATTATATGCCATGAAAAATATTTGTTTCACACTTCTAAAAATGGAAGTGTTGTTCCTCGCCAGATGCTTCATTTTTGTATTTTCCCTATTTATCGCATAATATATTTTCAGTATATAACAATAGACAATATATTCCATGTGTTGGTGATTGTAATGAGATTATAGGCATGACAATTAGTACCCATGGACCCGATGGGTAAACATACTATTAGGGTAAGGGTACGAGACGAAATTTTTTTACCCATGAGTGTATAACAGAAAAATCTCAAACCCATCGGGCACATCAAGTATGGGTATGAGATCGTGTAACCGGTATCCATGAACCTAACTATGTTATTTACCTAACCCTGCTAGGCGCCTAGGATGAACCCACCAGAAACCCATGACCCATGACCTGACGATGCTGGGGGCAACCAACAAAGACCGTTCACCTTCGAGTTGAGTAAGGTTTGATGTTTATGAGAATGTGTTATTTACATGTATGTGTTGTTCTTATGATGTGCTGATGTTTACAAATTATGATAAATATGTTGTTGTTTATGACTATGTGCTCCTCAAGTTGATGGGCGACAAATTTGAGTATTTTTACCTGCGGGTACCCATTTACCTTGTCGGGTGGTGGGTATTGGAAAAATTATACCCGTTGGCGGGTATGAGTAGGGGTGATGGGTAAGGTCATTAGGAATGGGTAAGGGTATGGTTGGGTCCACCGGTACACAAACTCGGTGGGGCAATCCCTAGGATTTTAAAGTGTCCATGGTAATTATTCATCTCATCATTGATGTGAATATAACAAAATAGAATGACAAGGTGTTCTTGAATTTATGTAGAACCAGTTGAAGAAAATATGTGGTTCCTTTCAATACTGATGACATCATGGAGATGAGAGAGTTGGAGTAGACTGAGAGGAGGAATGAAGGCAGATGGTGTCACCTTTCGTGATCATGATAAAAAATTATTCATGTATGGCTACAAAAAATAATATGCCTCTAGAATGACATGCACTACCAGGAATTTGGGTGTGGGGGGGGAGGAGGCGGAAAGACGAGTCGTTCAATGGAAAGCTAAATTTTACACATTATTGATGTTGAAGCTCTAGATATTTTGCCAAGTTGCAAACATGGTCAATTAGCTAGTTAACTTGAAAAATTCAAGGCAGGAAAACCTTACCTTGATTTGGTATGTTTACCTAGACCGGACAAATCACTCCAACATCATGCGGCGATCATGATGGCTTCCTTTCCACGTGCAAGTGACGAGGCATAAATATGATGTGTATATTTATATATGATAATTGAGCTATACTAGAGATACGGTGAAGGAGATGGTGAAAGTGACCAGAGAAAACTACTATTGTAATTCAATCATCCAACGTATCAATCACTTAGTAAATACTAACTAAGCATCATGCATTTAAAACAACTTAGACAAAACAAATTGTGTGAAGTGATACATCAACGATGTTCACAGTTGTGTGGACTTGAAGAAAGAGATTGGGATTCGTAAATGTCGATTATTAATATTTTCAATATCAAGTGAATGCACTGGCGCACCAAATAACTAGGTTTGCGATGCTAACAAGCTTTTCGTTGTATTATTTGGGAAGATTGTCCTCGTAGCTTTATTTTAAGGCTTAAATGATGTAGCTAGTTTCTGATATTAATAAAGTTAGTCATGATGAAATGAAGCTTGCATATAAATGCATAAAAGAAAATCGACACCCCAAACTTCAAATTTTCAGTTTGCAAATTTGATGGCATGCATATCCTTTCAAATCCAGATACACTTGACTAATATCATCACTAATTTTGGTAGTTTAAGAGATCCCAAAATGAATAGAAACACACGACTAAATCATTCTTGTTTGATAAATTAAAGAAGCTGGCACCCTCCACCAAATTCCACTAAAGAACCAATCGCACGGACAAAAATGGCTTCACATAAACAACTTAAAGTAATTCGAAAGAGGAGAAAGTCTTGTTTTGGTTTGGTGTGGTCAGCTGGACCGGACAAATTACTCTAACAGCATGTGACAATCACCATGTTTCCTTTCCGCGTGCAGCTGACGAGGCGTGCACCTGATGTGTATTTCTAAATGATAATTGAGCTATACTAGAGATACAGTTAAAGAGATGGTGAGACTGATGGTGAAAGTGATCAAAGAAAACTAGTCCTGATATTCAATTGGCCGGCCTATTGACCGCTAAGTAAATACTTAATAAATAAGCATCATGCATCATACTGATCATTGAAGTTGCAAGTGATCTAGGAGTATTATTGTTGCAACTAGGCATATGCGTCCATACATCCGGGAGAGTAATTAATTAACTACATATTAAGTTAATGGAAGATGGAGCCAAGGGACCGACCATGTTCTCAGAGCTAAAGATTTTGTCAGCTCAGGTAGACTGTGATCTTACAAGTATGTACTTGTCCATGACTACGACACCATCGACCTACCTACCCAAAATGCAAAGTGATTTTTTGAGGCAGTGAGCAACTGAGCATATGCACAGAGAGTGTGCGTCACTTTGGTGAGATAATTGCAAAAAGAAAGAGAAAGGAGTACCGCTACACATTAGTTTGATTTTGTACAACACACAATATCAATATGCACTATGCATTCCATTATTTGCGTGGGCTTGAGCCATCGATAACAATGTGATGAATGTGTCTACTGAGTTGTTATATTTAATAGCTATTTCCTCGTGTGTTGCAAGAATGCATAAATATCATAGTGTTTTAACATCAATCATGTTCGATATATACCTTACACTTACCATATTCTTGATTTTTATTAGATTTAATTTGATTTGAGTACAGGTACAGGAAGGCAAGGAGAGTTTTGATTTAGTTGAGGTTTTAGTAATTTGATTTAATTTGAGTATGGGTAGCAGAAGACAAGGAAAGTTATAATTTAGTTGAGATTTTTGTAAAATTGATTTTATTTGATTTAATTGATTTAATGCATGATGTATTTTTGGGAAGAACAAATTTATTTGCATTATTTCGAGTTACTCTATTTATGTTGGTTTCTATTTTGTACGACATCTGTTGATATTACCAAAAACCCAAAAGAAAACCAAAGTCAGGGTAGGGGAGGGGGAGGTGCGAGCAGGGAAAACCAGAGGAAGAGGTGGGGGAGATGCTACCAACTCCCCTTTAATAGTACATATGTATTGGCTTGTGTTTCAATCAAAGATAATAAATACATTAATCTAAAATTTACAAAAGAGTTACCTTGATTTCTTCTCTATTAAAAAGAAGACGATAGTCGTTTCATTCGGTTCACATACAACCATTAATGCCCAAAAATCATCACAATTATCCTTTTCTCAATCTCTGCCTTGCCCACAAGTGCATGCAATTAATTATCCAGAGAAATATTATGCATGTGTAATTAGTCAGTCATTAATTTATCAATGGTATCACTGAACGTTGAACGGTAGGATCACGTTACTTATGAAGAATAACATTCTTTGGACAAAAGGATTACGTTAATTTTGTAAATTATCATTCAATATTGGGTAGGGGATCACGCTAATTATGGAAAGTTACATGGAGCGTTGGATGGAAGGATCACTAGAATATGTATGTCCCATTGCAATGCACGGTCAATTAGCTAGTTTTGTTTAATTTGATAGTATAACGTGACTTACATTTAGGGCAAACAAAAGCAGTCTGGCATCCAAGCTGATTGGCCAGACAATGTTATGAATTACAACGATGTTTTATTCAATGTCTCTACTCCTAAGTTTACTAGTTTTGACATGTTGGTACTAGCAAGAGGGAGCTTAATTATTGAAAATCAATCAGTCGACATCGTTCACTAGCATTCAGTTGATGAGGAAAAAGGGTTAGAGCCAATCTTCCAATTCCTATGCATCTAAAGTACATGAATTAGTCCTTGGAAAGTGAGTGCTCCAATTCTTTTCGAAGGCCGCTCACAAGAAAAATTCTATAAATATTGGAGTCCAAACAATCCTAAAAAATTCTTTAACCATCCTAAAGAGGGAAAATCGACAACTTCTATTGCCATGTTCAACCCTAAGTGGTCTGGCAGATATGATGGTATTGATTCTACACATGTGGTAGCATAGTAATAGAAACAATTTAAGACAAATTCACAAACGTAAGGGGAAAACGGCTACAAACAGATGAACTTAAAGCTTACACCCAATAGTGGTATGATTCTCTCGCCCTATGTTGGCGCGATTTTGAAATGAAGTTCAAGTTGGGAGTGTCTCCCTCCTAGTGGAAGTAAAAAAAGGAAACCTTGTTGATTTTTATTCAATATTTACAACATAATTTACTTGATGGGTATTTATATAGCTGCATTAAAACTTTGTGTGACATTTTATTCCGGATAATTTGAAATTCAAAAACAAATAAATGAAACTGAAAAAATAATAAGCTTCAATTTGTTCATTAGGTCTAGGATCCGTAAGCCATATTTAGCCTAGTCCGGATCTATGCAAGCCATGTTACCAATATCGCAATACGACCAATGAAGCAGCCTAAAGTAGAAACGAGCCGCTGGTAGTCGAGCGTCTTTCAATTTGATGCCTTAAGCGCTGACTGGCGAGCCAACGCTCTCGCGAATATCTTAGCGGTCTGAGGCCGAAATTAGTACACACCTCGCATTGTTCCCGTGTTGGCACGCCTAGGAGCTATATCTTCTTCTCTCAGCAGGCAAGAGCCAGTGGGCCACCCCAATACGGATTCTCGAGAGCGGGTTTCATGAAAGTTTCTATGAGCGGTTTTCGTGTGGTTTTTGTGTTGTCTTATTTGTGGTGGGTTTCATTGGTTTTTGTTGTGGTCTTAGTTTTCCATGTTACTAAGCCGGTTTTAGGCTTTCCTTTTTTTCCTTTTCTATTTTCTATTTTAATTTTTGTCTTTTCTGTATTCCTTTTTTCCCTTTTTATTTGTTATTCACTCATTTTTCCTTTTTATTTTCTAGATATATGTTAAATTCTTCAATATATAAAATACATTTTGCCTACACATTTGTGACAACTTTTGTTAGACGTTGACCGTTTATTCAATGAAAAACTAATAATTTAAAAACTATGATTGAATATTTTATTTTAGTAAATGTTAAATATTTTTAAATACACATATAATATGTTTTTGAATAATATTTCACATTTTTCGTATACTATTTATTCCCAACGTATTATTAATTTCTAAACATACACCCCGACATATTTTTTGAAAGTGCATGTATATTTCATAAATGTCACGAACATTTTTAATGATAAAAAATATATATTTCATATTCCAAAATCATATTTTAAATAATATAAATAGTTTTTAAATCACATGAATATATTTTTGGAACTTCTGAACCTTTGTAAATTTCATGTATATTTTTCTCAAAACTACAAATCATATTTCACAGCTCACACAACCATTGGTTTAACTGCTCAGATATTGTTAAAAATATGCCATGGACATTTTATAACTACGTGATCATTTGCTAAATGCCACATCCCTTTTTTGAAAGTTAAAAACGTTTTTCAAAATTTGAGCATTTTTTAAATTGTATGAACATTGTTTCAAAAGTGTGACAATTTAAAAATACTATGATTATTTTTTAATGCTATCAACGCTGTATAGAAGTCGTGTGGATATTTTTTAAATATATTTTTGGATGCATGGTCCAGGATATGTTTGTATGCCATTACCAAGGTTGAACTGGGCTCATGAATATCATAACTAGTGGAGGCAAAGATGCATTTCCAGGACCTGACGGGAGGTTCTATACTGCAAGGAGTTGAGGCTATACACACCCGAGTGATCGAGGTATTTTTATTTACAAAAACATAAAAGCGAAATAATTATTGCGATTTCATAATTTGCACATATGTTCAAAATTAATTTAGGAATTTCATTAGATATTTCAAAAATATACTTTTGAAATTTTAAAACATTGTTACCATTTAGAAATCTTATGGATAAAAAAAGAAGTTTCACATTTTGAAAATAATAATTCTGGAAGCACAAATAATGTTTGTATTTGCGAAAATGGCTCTGCTTTGAAATATTGATCACAAAATAAAATAAATCGAGAATTTTTAAAAACAATCATAATTTCAGCAAATATTGAGAATATTAGCAAATAATTATGATGTTTTAAAAATCATTTTTTTCAAAAATTGGTCATGAATTGTATTAAATAATCATATTTTAAAAAATAAAAATAAAAAATATAAGAAAAAATAGGTTCACTCGGCCCATTTTGTTCGCTGCCCTATAACTAGAAAATAAAATAAAAATAATGATGCTGCAATAAGCGATCCGGTACAGTGTCAGGGGGAAACCCTGTGCGTAGCATGTCTATATGATGCAGTACGCACCACGTAGGATGTCCCTTCCTATCGAACACGTTTCTTCATCAAATGGACGGTAGAATGCGACACGTAGGATGTCCCTTCGTACGGAATACGTTTCTTCGTCAAATAGACAGTAGAACGCACAGGAGTCATTACGATGACCCATGAGCAAGCCGAATAGCGCACCATACCGCTCTTGCGAGAAAAATAATAATGACTCTGTTACTGCTCTTAAAGAAATCTTTCGGTAGCACTCATTCAAAGAAAAAGACACCTCATAAAAAATGCTTCGACCAGTTTCTCATTTCTGAAAAATACTATATTTAGTATAGAACTATTCTAGTCAAAAGGTATTCACAAATTAGAAATATGTTTATGAATTTGAAATAATGTTCATAGACTAAAAAAATAGGAAGTTTAAACATATTCATAATTTTTTCATAAATTCTAAAATTATCCATAAAATTTTAAAATCATGACATTTCAAAAGGTACACAAATTTGAAGGAATGAACTAATAAGATGAAAAGGAAAAGGAAAAATGTAAAGAGCAAAAAGGAAGAAAACTGGTAAAATCAATTAAAAACACATATAAAAGAAAATGTTAGATGACGAATCTTTGGGGACTTTCTTAAAACCCGAAATACCGAAGTGGTGTTTCCTGTTGCGTAAAGCAACAACCCGGACCAACGACCGAGCTATAATAGTGAATAGTACTCAATATTGTTACTGTGGCTACAGTCAACAATGACAAGTGCTAGCATGCCCCAGGCTACGATAGCCCTGCCATTTCCTCTTTTGCACTTCAGGCACGAAATCCAGGCTTATTGGTACCCGGCGCACACCCCTTATTCCTCTTCCTTCTTAACAGACCAGTACCCAGCCATTCAAGTTCGATTCTCGGAAGCCACCTTCGGTTTTGCGAAGCTCTAGAACCTACCCAACCCTTTTCTTCTTCTATGTGTTTTTGGTTTTTGTCGTTTTCACTCGGTTTTGTCCAGTTTTTCTGTTTTCATTTACATTTTCTCTTTCTACTCCTTTCCATTTTATTTTTATTTATTTTTTCCTTTTTCAAACCAAATTCATGTTTTTATTTTCTTCAAACTGACACCTCTTAGTAAATTCGTGAACTTTTTCTCCAAGTTGTGAAGCTTCCAAATTTTGTGGACTTCTCTTCCAAATTATGAGTTTTTTCAAATTTTCGTTTACTTATTTTTAAAATTACATAGCCTTTTTCATTTTGTGAAATCTTTTAAATTACGGACTTATTCAAGTCTTGAAGTTTTTCAAATTCGTGATTTTTTCTCAAATTCATAAACAGTTTTTTCCAAATCACAGGAACATTTTCCAAATTTACAAACTAACATTTTTGAGCTTTTTATAAAAAAATTCCTCATTTTCATAAACTTTTTCGTATTTGAAAAAGTCAAAGCTCAACGCTTCGTGTTCTCTGTCAATAATCAGTGGTCCACCAGTCAACTGATTGACCAAAATGGTTGCTGGTCCACCAGTCAGTCGAGTAAAACAAGGGGAAAATAGCAGCGGTTCCTAACTAATGGGCTGAGGCCTGCTAGGGGCATGTGTGAGAGGGAGCGTGATTCCTGGGAGTAGTCTGCACCACGGGGCTCGGCTACGCCCCTGTGTTGTCCCATGCTTAGGCCGACCGGCGAGGCCCGGTACTAGGTGTATTGTTTGTACTCTCACTGTTTTAAAATACTTTAAACTAAAACGACAACAAATATTTTGGAACGGAGGAAGTATCATTTACTACTTGTTATTCCACACAGCTAAGAAACTTGTTGTTGCATGCAATGGGCGTGAAATAGGAGATTCAGCACACGAGGTGCTAAATTTTATTTTTCCGTTTTTCGTCAAAGGTACTATATTTTCTCAACAACAACAAAAAGGGCAGGATGTGCTAACTTGCTTCTCGGATGTATATACACCTGATATGAAAAAAAAATCAATAACTAAAAAAAGCAGAAAAAAGTTCAGGAGGTTTTTTTGGAGTACACTTGACTTTATTTTGCACTAGTATAATTTTCACGAATAAAACCACACCGTTGACTTCAGGGCAAAAAAACAAATATTATTGTTATTACAAGTCACTAGTCACTCTATTTTGGCCTAATCTTTTTTCATTGAAGTCAATGGGGTTTTCTTTAATGGATTTGTTTAACAAGTACAATGGAAGATCAAGTTTATTTAAAAAAATAGATTTTTTGACTTTATATTTAATTACTAATTTATCCATATATGGTGTGTGCACAAGCATGTCAAGTGATGAGTAAAGTATATTGGAGGAGAAGTTCGCAAAGAAACTGAAAACATATACATTACACAATCCAAGTGTAGTTGGTGGCGAGCATCCCTTAATTAATAGTTGTAGCTCGTTCGGGGAAGAAATGTCTGACATATGGATTTATGTGAGCAGCCCCATCCGAAAAATGCACTATGTGTCCGGTCGGAAGTATCCTCTTCATATGTCAATGTGTTTTACGGGGAAGAAATGGTTTCATCTTTATAAGCCGACTTGATCAACATTATTAATGATTAATATTATGTGGATGCATGTATTACTCGATGTTTGAGAGTCTTTCACTGTTTTTGAAAACAAAATTTCGTAAGCAGCGATGAATTTTACCCGTGTTTACTAACAGCCATCGCAGAACTGTGTGTGAGCAATTACTTCCACAACACGCGCGGAAGGTGTGGAAGAAGAGACCCGCTTCGGTACAACCCTCCTCACAAACGTATAAAGGATAGTATGGACTTTTCACAACCGTGTTTACTTTGATATTTATAATGGGTCATCACGGATACCGTACGAGGCTTTAATCGGCCTCAATTGCGAGGGCTGGGCCGGCCCAAGTAACATCCAGTTTTTATGTAAAGAACAATACGAAATATTGTAAAATTAAATATTGCAAAACCTGAATTCCATCCAGGGACCTCACACTATTTGTACGTGGTGCCTGCCACTAGACCAACTGACTTCTTCTGATTTAATACAGCGCCAGATCTATAAGAATAAAAAAAGATTTTCATATATAAAAACATTTCTGAAAAAATCAGTGAACAGTTTGGAAAAGTCAAATATTTTCAAGAAAATAAATTTACTTATGAAACTTCAGACTCTTTTGAAAAATGGATCGATTTTTGGAATTCGAAAACATTTTTGGAGAAAGTGAAGAATTTTTGGGAATGCTAACATTCTTTTTTATAATTGTGAACACCTTTTGTACTCTATACCTACTAATAAAGAGATTACTGCTTCTTACTTCTTAATTTTCATCCATAGTTTGTTAAGATTGAGGCATTTTTTTCCGTTGCAACGCACGGGCATTTGTCCTAGTCCCAAACAATTTATAGAATTACAAATTAAATTTCAAAGTTCCAAACAATTTTAGGAAAACATGAAAAAGTTCAAAAACATGTTTTTTTCAAATACAAACATCTCTTGAAACTCTGACAAAAATTGGTAAAAGGCAAACTTGTTTTTGGATCTGTGAAGAATTTTTGAAAGCAGGAACTTTTTGAAATTATTATTATTTTAATTTTTGAACAAAAAATGGAAATAAGAATTTTTTATGTAACTTCTTTTTTGAAATGTGCGAATATACTACATACAAAATTTGAAATACAAACATTTTATAAAATTTGAAAATAAAAATTATGACATGACCAATCTTTAAAATTTTCAAACATTTTTCCAGAACGTGAACAAATTTTCAATCCTGGCATGATGCCTACCATCGGCATGCCCACCTTCTCAAAAAAGTTGGGCTCGGTTCATTTATGTTCAAAAAATAAACCATGTTGCACGAATGGGTGTTTGGGTAGGCTAGAAGGGTTCGTATGAGAGCACGTTTTTTCGGCATCGCCAAATAACCCCCCAAAAAAATCACAAGCTTATATGACCAATTCAAGGCAGCATATCCAGTTGTTCGAGTTTTCAACATTTCTTACATTTCTGGAGTTTTCTTGGTGAAAATGGCTGATAAATGGTCGTTAGTGACACAACTTGCATACAGTTTCAAAAATTGTTCAAACCGACATGGATGCCTATCATGGGAATGCCTGTCTGCTGGAAAAAGTCTGGGTCATTTCATTTATGTCCAAAAATAGACCATTTCAACGCAGGGTGTTCGGATAGGCCAGAAATGTCTATTTGGGAGCACATTTTTTCGGCATCGTCAAATGACCTAATTTTTCCATGAGCTTATATGACCAATTAAAGGTGTCATGCCAAGTTTTTTGAGTTTTCGTTTTTTTTTTGCATTTTTCGAAGTTCTCTCGGTGCAAATGGCTGATAAATGGTCGGACGTGACGCAACTTGCATACTGTGTCGTAATTCGTTAACAGCTCGCATGGGTGCCTACCATGGACATGCCCATCTCGCAAAAGTTGGGGTCATTTTACTTGTGTCCATAAATAGACCATGTTCAATGAAGGGTGTTCGGGTAGGCTAGAAGGGTTCTTATGAGAGCATGCTTTTTGGCATCATCAAATGATCTCAAAAAAATTTCATGAGCTCATATGACCAATTCAAAGCATCATGCCAAGCTATTCAAGTTTCTGACAATTCTTGCATTTTTTGAAGTTTTTTTTTGATGAAAAACGACAAATAAATGGCCGGACGTGACGAAACCTGCATATAATGTCAAACATCATTCAAACATTGCATGGATGCCTAATATGGACATGCCAATTTATTGGCAAAAGTTAAGATCATTTCAAGAATGTTCAAAATTAGATCATGTTCAACGGAGGGTGTATAGGGAAGCCACACAACTCTGTTTGGGAGCACGTTGTTTCTCAATATATTTGAAATGCCCCCAATTTTTTCATCTCCTTGTATGACCAATTCATGGCATCATGCCAAGTTGTTATGATTTTCGATAAATTTTCCATTTTCTAGAGTTTTGTTTGGTTAAAAAAGATGGATAAATGACCGGAGGTGTCGTAACTTGCACACGGTATCAAAAGTCGTTCAAACTAGGTAGTGGCCGAGCTAGACAGGAATCTCAGGTGGGGCCAAAGCCAAAACAAGAACAACAAATAGGCAAAATAATTGACTTTTCCCTTATGTAAGCCATGACATTTATATTTTCTTCACTGTTTTGCCTCACGCTAGGGCATGGCCCCTCAGAGTTGTACTAAGCTTTGTCACTGAAACTAGGCATGGATGCTTACTATGGGCATGCCTGCCTGCTCGCAAAAGTTATGATTATTTTAAGGATGTTCAAAAATAGACCATGTTCAACTGTGGGTGTTCGGATAGGTCAGAAGTGTTCGTTCGAAAGCATGTAGTTTTTTTTACATTCGGCGAATGACCTCAAAAATTTTACAGCAGTTTCTATGACCAATTCAAGGTAGCATGCCAAGTTGTTCGGATTTTTGACAACTTTTGCATTTTCTATAGTTTTCCAATTTGTTAGTCAAATGCTAATTAATTGTAAGTTGTTAAGCGATTGGGCCATGCAGCCAATATATGTGTGTGATTAAAAAAATAACAATGATCGCGAGAGCGTTGAGAGACGAGAGACAATTTGCAATTAATTTACGCTAGTTAATGTCCTTCAATACTGCTCACTAATTGAGCAGATTCTAACCCAAAAACTGGCCTGATGTGCCTTGGTCTTGCAATCCTGTCAGCCCAATAAATCCCGAAGGTGTAATTCTTAAGCTTGCACACTCCTTATTTTACACGAACACGGGGCAGCTCAAATGGTAAGCGCCGTCACGACTGGGCCGGCCCAATCGGCGTACGGCGTATTCTCAGGCGGGTGACGTATTTTAAGAAAAAGACTATCCTGTCATTGCTTACGCAGGGATAAAGAAAAATCTGGTCCGTTAATATATTTAAGGGGTTGTACCGAAGCAGAAATGCTATTTCGCGGAAAACGGGAGAAAACCTTTTGACGCCCCTCTTTAATTAGACGGGTAACCATCATCCACTGTTTGCAGCATGCATCCTCCTGAGTTACTTGATTACCAACGCTATACAGCCATGCACTGTCCTCCGCCATCCATTGCTATTCATGCATGTTATACATGTTAGGTTACCTCGCCGACAATGCATGAACAAATTGACTGATCTTGCGATGCCATCGACCCAATGGGTGCATGGCAAGATGGTACTCCTGCTATACGGAAAGTGCAACAAGCGTGTGAGGGAGGTGCATCCTCCTGGCCTCCAGGGGGCAAGATCCCAAGAGATGGAGAGACGTACGATTGGTCATTCCATGGAATTAAGCTCTGATTGGGCGATGAATTAATCAAAAGACAGATGGGGTCACATGCATGTTGCGTGCAGGCAGGCGCCGTTTTCTCTGAGAAATCACCACCGGGCAACATCGCTTGTTCTCTAGCGCGTGTATACATATGAATCAAAAGTAAAGGTCAGCATTGTGATTTGTGTGGCTGGTGGCTGACCAGCTCTCCCTATCGGCCAAACTATAGATCGTTCACTTCATTGGTCACCGAATAGGTCCACCGTGTTTGTTGGGCACTTCGGGCTTTTTATATAATATAAATATATAAAAGAAGAATAAATATTTGGAAATGATTTTTAGAACCCTTTCCCAGTTAGTGCAAGGCGGCCGGCGTCCTTCTCCCGCACCCTTTCTGCCATTTTATTTCCACCCATGGGTTTTGCCAGGAAGGTAGGTGGGCAGGGCACGCAGTGAAGGAGTACAACGGACAGATTAACCTCCGTCGTCGCGGTGGCCATCATCCACGTTCTTCACATTCAACTGCAGGATCCGATCGATCGATCACCAACCCTACAGACCACTGTCTTTCACGCAGGCATGTAGCTGTCGTCCGTCCATTTTGGGCCTACGACTCAATTATATGATATATGATATGCGTGCAAAGATGCAGATGCAGAGCCTGTGTCTTGTTCTACGTACCGATACTGTTTTTACCAATTTGTCTTAATAAAATGCAATAAGCATGTGGTGGTGTCCAGGACCAGGGTTCAAGGGGAGACGTACGTACGTACGTATGTCCAGTTGAGACAACGGTGGGTGCTGGGCCAGGTCGATCACATGCGTGATTGATGCAGGTGGCAACCATCATTTGTTCTCTACCTCGTGTTTTATACACTAGTATTTGCATCAAAAGAATGGTGACCGTTGTGATCGCCGTTGATGGAATATACTCCTACGTGTGGTGCCGTTGTGTTAGGGATCTACTATCTCTGTCCATAAAAATAAGACGTTTTGGCAGTTTAAATTGAATTGCAAAAACATCTTATATTTATATTTATGAACAGAGAGAATATGTCTGTACACGCCTACACATTAAACAAATGATATACTACGATTTAATTACCTCATTGTTGGGCGTATGCAATTGCTGGTCTATGCTAATATAAGGGTGCCATTTCACTCCTTCTCCATGGCGACCGATATTTTCAAAAACTTGACAAGTAACTTTGGGAGTACGTAAAAATAACGGCGTGTATATTAATTTACCGAGTTGCAAGTTCTCGTCTAGACGAAAATTACCTAAATCTCACATGGCTCCTGTGTTGCCTGATTTTACGAGGAAATTTGCACGTATATTTTATTTAATTTGATCGATTTTATCTATTTTTTTCATTTTTGTCCTTCTCCATGTCCCGTATAGTTACATGCCTGCGCAACTATATTTAAGTTTTTTTTAAATACAATAAAGAAGAGAAAAAATTAAAATAAAAGGAGGAAGAAACAAAAATAAAGAGGCATATTTGGACCTATATTCATGTTTTCGTTGCATTAAAGGAGCATATCTCGTGAACGTTAAAAAAATGGACTTTTTTCCTTTCAAAAGGATATAAATGGGAGCAGCTGAATTTATCCTATGCCGCATCATATAAAATCTATGTGACAAACAACTATCTCATGACAATTGGGATTTTTTTTTCAAAAGTAGCACCTTTTTTGTACCAAAATCGAAAAAAGTATGCCATTTAAAAAAAATTCAAAAATATCACCCCGTCGGCCTTAGCTGGGCCGACGGGGGACCAGTCAGCTTTGTTTCGGCCGAAGAGGGCCCATTGGCCCGAGGGAGGCCGAAGAGGCTGCCGTCGGCCCACGCCAGGCTGAAGAGGGCCCGTCGGCCACCAGGAGGCCGAAGAGCCCCTGGATAAGGCCTGACGCCGGCTCCCTCTTCTTCCTCCTCCTGTCTGCTCATCCCCTCTCTCTCTCGTTTGTGTTGACCGAAATCCCCCCCCCCCCTTGATCTCCTTCATCCTCCACCCATTTTCTGTTTCAATCCACTGAAACAATAGATCGTGTCCCTCTCCCCCGCTGTACAGTCTCATTTTTTGCCATGGGTAGTGTGTTGTTTGTTTGGTGGAGACATTGTGGGGTGGTGGAGATGTGAATGCTGAGAAGGTGGAGTGGTGAGGAAGAAGAAGGTGGAGAGGAAAAAGAAGGGCACACACGCGTCAAAGGTATACATTTTTCTGTTAGTATATATTAGTTTTTTTTAATGTACGTAAAATTAGTTTAGGTTAGTTTCATTAGTGTAGTGATTTTAGTGTATGTGTTAATAGTGTAGGTTTATTTAGTTTAGTTAGTGTAGTCATTTTCAGTGGAAGCTTGCTATTTTAGTGTAGGTTTATTTTAGTGTAGGTTTATTTTAGTGTAGGTTTATTTGGTATACGTAGGTATATTGTAGTGTATGTTTATTTAAGTATAGATTTGTTCATTGTGAATAATGAGAAGCTGGCAATGTCTGACAGGTGAAATGTCTGAATCCGTAAATTTCACTGTGTATTACGGCCCTGGTAATGTTCGATATAATGAGTTGGGGTTGATCTTAGCGAGTTTAAAAAAGGTGTGATGAAACTTTCAGACCTGGACAGACTGGACATTAGGCAGTTGGAGCACTGGTTGACCACTAGTTTTGGCCTGGATCCTGAAGTTTGTTCCGTCAGTATTCATGCATTGTGGACCAAATCCTGTAAAAATGTCAAGTAGGAGTTGATTCCGATAGATAGGAGTCAACATTGGTTATCCCTGTTAAGTCGTTTTAGAGACCGAAAAATCCATCTGTATGCCCTAGTGCAACCAGTGGCGAAGGAGGAGAATATCATACCACTCAATGTGAGGTATGAACCAGGCCAGAGTAGTCAAGTGGCTAACGAGATTTATGTATCCGGGTCACAGCCACCAGATGTGAATGCTAGCCAAACCGAGAAAGAGTCAGATTATGTGCCACACAATGTTAGTGGCCATGCTACTGGGCAGAGTATCCAGTCGATAGTATTAGCTGCCACTAGTGTTGCTGATGGGGATGAGGAAGGCGATGAAATGGAGAGTGTGATGGAGAAAGAGGACGAGGAAGGGATTGCGGAGGATCTTGATTCTGAAAATTCTGAGGAGGAGGAGGAGGTACCGATTCTTGCTGCATGGGAGCAGGACATATCTGCCGGCATTACTGTCAACGCTGGCCATGAGACTCCATGGCAATATAATCTGAACCAAGTCCAAATCGGGGCTATGTTTGACACAAAGAAAAAAATGAAGTATGCGGTGATAAAGTGGGCTATGTCTATGCAGAGGGTTTTCCGGACACACATATCTATTCCAACAAAATATACCGTGAAGTGTGTTGAATCAGGTTCTCCTGCGAAGGTGCACGGCCACGTGCCAAAGTATAACATCCACTGGGTTGTCACCAATGTTGTCCCGCATAATTGTGTGAGGAAAACATGTTGGTTTGTCATCCAAACCTTACTTTAACTGGACGTTCTTCGACTCATATGATAATGTTGTCCGTCTCCTTGACATACTGAAGGAGAGGAATCCCGACACTTATGTTAACATACAACACACGAGGTTGGAGAGTATACCAGATTACAAGGTGTTGAAACGAGTATTCTTCTCTTTCGGTATGTGCATCGAAGCTTTCTAGCATTGTCCTCTTGTGATGTTTGTGGATGGTACATTCCTGACTGATCAGTACAAAGGGCAAATCCTGACTGCTATTGGTGTGAACGGGAACAACCAAATCATCCCACTAGCCATGGCATTTGTGGAGGGTGAGAACTTTCCGAGCTGGGTATGGTTCTTCTGACAAGTTAAAATTGCGATCGTGAAGGACCGAACAAATGTGTGTCTCATTCATGACAGACATCCTGGTATACTGAAGGTCGTGAAGACACTGAGTAATCCAACTGCTGACGAGCCAACACCTTGGAAGGACTTGCAAAGCCGGTGGTGCATGCGCCATCTGTGTGCAATTTTTTTCTCACAGTTCAAGAACAAACGGTTGATGAACTTGTTCAACAAGTTATGCAAGAAGAACCAGCGGCGCAAATACGAATTTATTTGGTCAAAACTAGATGAGTTCACTAAGAAGCGAGTCCTTGCTAGGAAGAAAATGGAAAAAGACCAGGTTAAATTAACAGCACTCATGGCGGAGCTTGAGGAGCCAGTTGGTCTTTGTGACTTGCCAGCAATTGACACTCCTAATACGAAGAGAAAGAAGGGCAGGGCAATAAAGAATTTTTTTGAGTGGATACAGAAAGAGCCTCCAGTGAATTGGTCTTTGCTGCATGACACCCATGGAGCTAGGTATGGCCACATGAAAACCAATCTTGCAGAGATCTATAACTTTGTACTCAGAGGGAATAGAACATTGCCACTGACAGCTATTGTGGAGGGTGTATTCCATGGCACTTTGAGATATTTCAGAGAAAGGCACGAGTTAGCAAAGAAGCATATTGCAGATAATCAGAACACTCCTTATTGTAGCCGTGTCCTGGAGTACATGGCTCAGAAGATAAAAAAAGCAAAAAAGCACACTATCACACTCATAGGTAATCAGGAATGGAGGTATGAGATTCAGCTTCCTACTGATGGTTTTGGTTTTGCAAATGAGGTGAAGACGCATGAGGTTAAAATTGGAACAGAATTTTATCCAACTTGTGAGTGTACATGCAACAAACCGCAGTTATTGCACCTGCCTTGCTCACATGTGCTGGCTGCCTGTGGCCAGATTCAGTTGGACGTTATCTCCTTCGTGTCTTTATACTATTCGAAAGAGGCAGTACTCAATGTTTGGACAGGTGAGATGATAGGGTTTAGAGTCGTCTGCAATTTCAAGAAGGTAAACGATGGTGACAGAGTATACATCCCGGATCCTGGACTTCGGCGAACTAGCAGGGACGGGCGTAAGGTAAAGCGCATCCGAAACGATATGGACCAATCTGAAGCTGGTGGAGCAACCAGACAATGTTTGCTCTGCATGGCTTATGGGCATAGGATGAAATATTGCCCCGACCTGAAAAATACGGTGCTTCCACATCGACGAGTGCTTTCACATCGACGACTGCGACAACAATGACAAGAGGAGGTCCTAGCAGTCGTGGTGGACGTGGCAGTCGAGGCCGAAGGGGCGGATGAGGAATGAATAACTTAGAAGCTACATAATTTGTATGACTATGTTTTAATTTGTAATATGTTGAACTATATTTTTATTTGTAATATGTATGTACTATGTTTTAATGTGTAATACGTGGGACTATGTTTTTATTTTTAATATGATGAACTATGTTTTATTTTGTAATATGTGTGGACTATGTTCTAATTGCATATATGGCTTCGCATCCGTTGCTTAATGGTAATATCGATAGAGAGCACCGAGGCGCACTTACGGAATCGGGCACGAACTTAGACGTGTTGATCACCCGCACCCCAAAGTCTAACTGAATGATACACCCTTCATGGGTTGATAGGTATGTGTCGGTATAATGACTTACTATGTTTGACATCCTTTTGATAGACGCTAATTGTATGCTACATCTATTTATTTTGTAGGTTAAGTTGGGCAGGACTTCTACCCTTGGCACGACTGGTTGAGGGTACATTGGATGAGTGAGTTGATCACCCAGACTTGGATGACACAGGTGAACCACTGCAGTTGCACAAGAGGCAAGTATCATGTTTCTCTTACGACATGTCACTCCTTACCTGCTTAGTAGATAGATGGAGACCAGAGACACATACGTTTCACTTTCCCTGGAGAGAGATGGCGCCTACTTTACATGATGTGTCTTACTTGTTGGGATTACCTCTAGCCGGTGCTGCCATAGGACCTTTAGAGGTAAAAACTGGTTGGCTAGCATCTATGCATGCCCGTTTTCTGGTTGCGGTGCCAACTACTACGACGCTAGACAACGATCATCACGGCCCTCTTTTTAGGTGCTTGAGCCAGTTTCAAATTGTCGCCTTAGGATATCCCAATGTTCAGTTGTCAGAGGAACATATTGACCGTTCCCTAGAGGCATATATTATGTGGTTGTTCGGCAAGACGATGTTCACGGAGAACCACGTGACCACTGTCGATGAACGACTCATCGGTGTTGCACGAGAGATAGCTAACGCACGTTGCCCGGAGAACATTGTGCAGAGGAGTTTTGGTTCTGCTGTGTTAGCGGCTACGTATAGAGACCTGTGCAAAGATTGCCAATTGAAGTCTAGAAAATCTAGTCTTGTCCGATGTCCACTATTGTTGCAGCTCTGGTCATATGAGAGATTCCCTATTGGTCGACCCTACATCAGCGTTGACAAACCTTTTGGTAATGAGGACCTGGCTGGAACTTATGTGCCTCAATTGTGGGAACCAGTCACCACACGGTATGTCCTCGGTTTTTCTCACATGTTTTCCCTTAACCTGAACATGTACAATTGGTTAACTTTCTGTGTACAGGATGAATTGACATCTCAGGCACTAGAGGAGGTTACCGTTTTAGTGGACCGCGTTGATAAAGGAGAAAATATCCCACTGCGAGAGCAAGTAACAAGGTTGAAGAGTCTTCAAGCGAAGATACGTGGGATTTACGCAGTTGTTACATGTAGACGATCTTCGGATGTTGTTAACACTCGTGCAACACATCGTCCGCCACGCCCCTCTTTACAGCGTTCAAAAGCTCGAACCTCTGTGCAGCGTTCGGAACCTCGACCTTCACAACCAGGGAGCTCCTCCTAGCAACAGGCACCTCCTTCACAGCTAGGTATCTCTTCCTGGCAGCAACCACCTCCTTCACAACCCAGGGGCTCCTCCTGGCAGCAGACACCTCCTTCACAACCCGGTGGCTATTTCTACCAGCAGCCACCTCCTTCACAACCCGAGGACTCTTATTGGCTTCATCATATGTACTTAGGTAACTTTACTTTGTACATTCTTTTAAATAATTTAGCCTCGATCACTCTTTACATGTTTTACTTTACCACAGTCGGCAGCCAGTCGCAACCGTTCATGACTTCAGTTCAGTCACCTGTGTTTACTGCTCCTGGTCGTACATACCCGGCGACGGCGATGACGATGACCGTGGTGCATGCACCTATGATATCTCGGAGACAGTTCTTGCCACTCCCCCACCACCATCGACGCAGGAGACAAACACCGACAGACGAGGTGGTCTATGGTCGTGGTCATCGTGACACTCGTCCACCGCCTCAACGTTGATCGCCTTCCGGTCCACGTCTGAGGAAGCCCAAGATTCGTCGTCGTCCCCAGCAGTGATATGGTTATCTATGTATGAGACATGACTATCTATTTATGTATGAGATATATGTCTATTTTATGTATAGGACATATTCATGTATGCGACATATTCATGTATGAGACATATTCATATTCTATTTCAGTGGTCATTTGGTTTAGAGAGACAAAACTAGTACTGCAAACTAAATGCATCTAACTAAATTAAACAGTACAACTGAATTAAACAGTACAACTAAATTAAACGTTACAACTTAATTAAACAGCACTACAGAAAACAGTACTACATGAAAAAGTACTACATGAATGCATCATCATCATCCTCCGTCGATGCAGATCTCTTGCCCCTTTGTTGATGCAGAACTCTTGCCCTTCGATGATGCGGTCGTCTTGACCTTGGTTCTTGGCATGAAGATGTTGTCTTCGTCCTTCATCGATGCAGAACTCTTCCCCTTCGTCGATATAGAACTCTTCCCCTTCGTCGATGTAGAAATCTTGCCCGTGCCCGTCGACGATGCGGTAGTCTTCACCTTGGTGCTCGGCATGAAGAGGTCATCTTCGTCCTCACTATCTAATGACCATAAATCTGAATTATTCACAGCAATCCTAAGGCAAGCTTCACCCTTGTGCAGTTGCTTTTGCCATATGCCGTGCAACCTGAGAAGTTCTTTCCGTATCTCCTCAAAAGTCCTGGGAGGCCACCCATCCTAGCTAATGAGTGAGCCAACTCATTCATTATGTTGTCACTACTAATGAGTTCCTCCCATGGAACTACTCTACCATCCATCTTGAAATTGGCAGCTAGACGGAGAAGACGATCGGACATACCAGAGTAAAAACTACGATCAAAAGGATAGTGAGGATGAGACATCTCCACGAAAGGATGGGGGGAGCGAAAGGGAAAGGAAGGGCCTGCTGACCCACCTTACTGCGGATGTGGTTATATAGGTTCACAAGAGAAGATGGCGGGAGAGAAAGGCGGGAAAGAAATTGGCGGGAGATAAAGGCGGGAAAGAGAATGGCGGGAGAGAATGGCGGGAAAGAGAATGGCGGGAGAGAATGGCGGGAAAGAAAGTGGCGGGAGAGAATGGCGGGAAAGAAAGTGGCGGGAGAGAATGACGGTAAAGAATGGCGGGAAAGACAGTGACGGCAGAGCATGGCGAGAAAGTAGGACGGGAAAAGAAAATGGGGGATATTAGGGCGAGACAATACAATCACTGTCGCAGATAGCTGAAAACAACAGCTAGCTCCTGTTCACATTGTTTGAAGGTTATGAGCACCAAATTGTTGACTTCAATAGACGATGCCAGCAGAAAATTACCGAAACCTTCCTTTTTCAACACCATTCTATCACCCAAGCCAATAAAGTAGGAACAAGGAATGCTCACAAATATATCATCATCTTCAGAATCCAAAGTAATTTCAAGAGTTAAAGAACTAGTCCTAGGAATTGACACAAATTCCTTCAAACTGCACACAACCATGGTAGGAATAACTTGACAAAAGCCAACAAGTTATATGATATTCAGCTTACAAATTTAAAACAATATGATACAACAAAGAACAAATAAATACAAAATACCCGAAACCAAATCTTACCATATGTTGAGAAATAACATTCATGTGATCCATCCTATGAACAAAAAAATTATATCAGTGAATTCGTATTCGAAAGAAGTTTTCAGTCATATAATTTTTACTTTCGTCAGAGTCGGTCTCGTTGGTTAAATTTATGGTCAAAATTGAAACGACCGAGAACGCACTATATTTCGAAACGAAGGGAGTAATGTATATGAAACCAACAAACAACCATGAAGAGTCACCGTGATCTGTGGCGGGTGGCCGACCATCCACTGAATATACTTGCGGTGTTATCATTCATGGGTCTATATATCTGTGCATGCCTACATCTTATAAACTTAAACAAATTAGAATATACTCGTGGTTCGTTGGGCGTATGCATATTCTCGTCCCACACTCGGCATTTTCGAAAACTAAAAGAAGTATCCTTGGAAGTTCCAAAAACCCAAGAAAGAGAAGAATGGGTACATATTTGGAAGTGTCAAATATTTCAAGAAGGGGCATATTCATATGCCTAGATCTAAAAAAAGGTGACGTGCTTATGCATGTTTGGAAGTTTGAAAAATCCCAGAAAAAGGAAACTATAACTGGGACCTCTCATGGGGGCGTTTCACTGTCAAAGAAAAGAAAGAAGACACGCATGATATGCACGGCTGAGGCGGAGCCGAGTGAGCATCCGCCACCGCCACCATGCTCCCCCGTGGACCGCTCACCCGCCCGGAGGAGAGCGACGGAGCAGCTGCGCCTCCCCTGGCCGTGGAACGAAGCGGGGTGAAAGCCCAGTCAGTCATGATGTGGCAGCCAGTATGGTGACGCACGCGTGAGCTTCCTCCCCTTCCCGTAGCCGTCCAACGAGGCAAGTGAAAGCCCAGTCACTCTCACGTGGCTCCAGAGTACTGCGCTCCAGCGTGCGACGAGCGAGCTCACGGGCTCCGTCGATCCCATTCCAAGGCTGAGCCTCTCCAGTGCACTGTAGCTCCATTATTGTTGGCAGGTTTTGTCTTGGATCTCCCTGCGCTATTATATTGCACCGTGTGCTTGCTTTCCTGTCTCCCATCAATGCCATGGCTTCACCTTCAAAAGAAAAATAAATCAATTACATGGCTTCAGCTTGAGAGCTCGGCTTCTCCACGCGCGCATGTCATGATGTGACATGTGCTGCATCGTGTTCAGTCACGTTTTTACCGGGGCCGGATTCCTACCCACCCACGTTTGCTGCTGCTTCACTGGAGTACTGGCTGATCCTCGATCGCCAGTTTGTTCCCGGGTGGCTGGTGGCCGTCCACATGCGTCCACAGTAATCAAAAGCGACCAATGGGCCCACACACATGTGTGTGCTTTTTCGCTAGCGGCAGTAAGTTTCCAAGAGGAAGCATCGTGTCCAGTAATGACGCGTTTCGTTATGTTCATCGTTTTTTAGCATGGAGCGTTCATGTCAGCGATACGATAAACTAGTTGTTAATGTCGTCATCGTGAAGAAAGTCGACAAGAACAGGACGAGGATGACACAAAGGACAGGGAGGTGAAATACACTGTGCGCGCCATGGTGACATGAGTGTAGGAAAATGAGGGAGAGGAGGCCGAAAGAAATGACACCGACATCATCGCTAGTGTAGCAGGACTCCGACAAGGAGGCCGAGGAAAAAAATTATTACGCTACGCAAAGGAGACTAAGAGGTGTCATTAAAACAGAACACACGTACACATACGTATGCTCGATGAAGAAGATGTAAATCTATCCTGTTGAACATGCATACTCAGATACTCTGCGTACATATGTATAGATCTGGGTTTTGTATATCGGTAATGATAAATTCCAAACGTTCATATTTTAGCATCTCGTTTCGAACTGGTAACTTTAGTTGCCACGAGGTGACAAGTTTAGTTGACAGGAGATGACAACTTTAGTGGCAAATAAGACATTTTTCTAAACTGGGACAAAGTTATCATGCCTTAAAAACTAAAGTTGTCACCTCGCGTCAACTAAAGTTGCCATCAAAAACATTCGGGACGAAATGCTAAAAATGCGGACATTCGGGACTTATTGGATCCCTTATATATTGCATCTGTCACGTCTTCCTCCCTCTGTAACTTATATGTACCTTGGGAGACAAGACATGAGATTCACCCCGTTGTACGTATATATATGTGCCTAGTGCACGCTCAATCAATCATCGATGCATGCAATACGTCTCTCTCTAAACTTACATGATATCAGATAGCACGTCGATCCCTCCCTCTCTGCTGCCCTAGCCGTCCCGTGCCGCCGCCGCCGCTCCCAGCCCACCTCGCCGCTGCCCTCTACCCTTCTCCCGTAGCCGCGCCACTCCTCTCCTCCTCCTAGCTGTCGCGTCATCATCTACCCAAACCTTAACCCTAACCCGCGCTGCCGCTTCCTCCCATCGTCGCCGCTTCCCTCTTCTTCCCGCCGTCGCCGCCCTCCCGCCGCCGCGCCTCCCCCCCACCGCCGCACCAACCACCAGCGCCATGTCGATCCACTCCTTCCAGTCCGGCGCCACCAACCCCATCGTCGTCACGGATCCCGCCGACATCCGTAACCTAGACATCCATGGCCGCGTTCCCATCACCCTTGATCCCCACGACTCCACGTACTACACGTGGAAGACTTACTTCTCGCTTGAGTTTTATGAGTACAACATCGTGGATCACATCGACGGTTCCGTCGATTCCGGTGCCATGAAGGACGACTCTGAGTGGACCGCCATCGACGCCATGCTCAAACGGTGGTTCTTCCTCACCATCTCGAAGGACTTGTTCCACACCTCGTGCGTGATGGCGATGATGCGCGGGCCGTGTGGGTCAAACTCAACGGTCTCTTCACTGATATCCGTCTTCAGCGCCGCATCTTTCTGCAACAAGAGTTTTTTGGTTGTCATCAAGATGATTGACCCGTTGATGATTACTGTCGCCGCCTCAAGACGTTGTCAGATGAGCTTCACGACATCGGCGCCAAGATCGACGACGACACTCTCCTTAGCACGCTCACCGTTGGCCTCAACAAGGATTTCGACAACGCTGCCGCCAACCTCACCTTGATGATGGAGCCCTCCTTTCCCAAGATCGTCGCTTATCTCCGCTTGGAGGGACGACGGATGAAGCAGGTGAAGAAGCGGGTGCAGCACACCACCCTCGCCGCGGGCACTTCCCGCGGTGCCCCACCTCCCGCTCCACCGTCCCTCGGGCCCTGGCGCTTCCCGCGCCCCCAGGCTTTTTCCTACTGCCACCCGCCCTCGCCATGCCGCAACAGCAGCAGCCCGGAGGAGGTGGCGGAGGCGGCGGCCGGCGCAACAACCGTCGCGCGGGGGCGGCCGCCAGAAGCAGCAACAACAGTCGGCTGGTTGGGATCCGATGAATTGTTGATTTATGTTCATATTATTCATGAAAAATATTCGAGTCTTCTCTAATTTCTATTGTGATTCTTATTTGCATGATTATTATAGCTTCGTAATTTTTTTTGATGTATTAAAATAGTTTGGCCAACTAGATTGATATTTTTTCAATGAGAGGGGTGCTTTGTAGTTAGTTCAATCCGGCGATGTTGTATATCTCAGTGATAGAAGGGGACAAGACACGTCTTTGTATTGTTGGCACTAACGGTAAAACGATCGCCTTAATTCATATTGATTGAGTTTTTTTGTCTACATCATGTCATCGTTCTCCAAACATTACTCTGTTTGTTACGAACTTAATACTTAGAGAGGCAAACATAAACATATTTTTGACGTGAAGTAATAGTAATAGATACAGGCAGGAATCGGCCTATTTTCTCATGGACGTGATGCCTATATACACATGATCATCGTCGTGAATAAATACCATATAACTATGTGTTTTTTATCAATTGACGAACAGTAATTTGTTTACCCACCGTATGCCTATTACATGAGAGATGCCACTAGAGAACACTACGGCCCCGGATCTATTCACTTATATATTTACAAAAGCTTTCATTACTTTGCTGCCATTTATTTACTTTTATTTTTCTTTGCAATTTATATTATTCAACTATCATCTATACACTTTATTTGTTTGCAAATAACGAGTCCAAGGGGGGTGACAACCCTTTTGCCTGTGTTGGGTGCAAGTGTTTACTTCTTTCTGTGCAGTTGTTGAAGATGGGGTTGCGTGCTACTTCTATTGGTTCGATAGCCTTGATTCTCACCGAGAAAAATACTTATCTATATTGTGCTGCATCACCCGCTCTTTTCCACGAAAAACCCATCACAAGTATCACAAGGCTCCTCCACTTCACGCGTGGCCGTGAACGGGCGGCGCCAGGGCGAGGCACGCCATGGCAGGAGACAAGCTCTGCTGGGACGGGAGGAAAAAATGGGCTATAATGGGATACAATTTTATTTACGGGGTTTGTTCTGTCCGTGGCAATTTCGCATCGTAAAATCGATTTACATACGCGTATTTAGATAAATTTTTAAGGAGTCTACTATATATGCTATTAGAGGCGAACGAGTTTAGTGGTTCAAGATAAGTAATTCTATCGATATGAATACTTATTGACATCGAGAGCTTGAACAAAGAACAGGACTAAAAATGGTTGTTGTTCATAGTTAACAGAACCCATGAGAGCCCCTCGCTTCGCCTCCCTGGGCGACGCCAGGGGACCAAACTCTAGCGCCGTCGGTCCCTCCTGACTCCGGCGTTGGATCCGCGAGCAGCAGGTAGGGCGGCGTCCTTTCCCTGTGCGACGACTGCCAGATCCATGGCCGACATGGTGTTCTTCCCCTCGGTGGAGTCTATGCCTGGAGATGGGTGGACGGAAGCCGCAGATCTAGCGTCCCGCCCAGATCCGCCCCGATGTGGTTTTTTCCCACCGGTGGCGCGTGGAGGAACGGTGAGGGGCGGCTGGAGGCTCCTTGCCGGCGTGCCGACGGTGGCTTTAGTATTCACGGCGAGGCTTCGTACGGTTCCCGTCAGCTGCGAGATCGGGGGGCCGTGACTTCCGGTGAAAATCACGCCGACTACGGTCATGGCGGACGATGGCAGCGTTTGTGACGTCGTTCCCTTGAGGCATCATTGTTGCAGGTCGTGGCACCCCACTCGTGATGCTCCGGGGGAAACCCTGGATCTGGGTCTACCAGATTAGACGATGATCGCACCTTCGATGCCATTATCACTCCTCGGGGCATCGTTTTGGAGCACGTGTTGGCTGGAGGGGACTAGTGGAGGAGCGGTGTTACATCTACCGCAAGGCCGCCGACGGATCCTGGCGGCATGGCGCTGCGGAGGTTCGGTGACGGACGCGTGTGGACGGATACGTGCAGGATGGTGACGTTGTCTGGTGCCATGGTGGCGTTGACGGCAGACCAAGCAAGGTTGATGCTTCAGTTTCTGCCTGGAGATGGACCAATGGAAGATGGCGGCGACAGCCTGTGAGAGTGTGCCGGTCCGGTGTGACCTAGTCCCGGTATGTGGCTGAGTTGGGGCATCCGGCTTTAGATGTTAGGCATTGGTGTCATGTCTTGTTGTTATTTGGCTCGGATATTTGACACCCCTTCATCAAAGGGATAGGAATAGCAATAGGTGTTGCCTAGATGGTGGTTTCAAACTTACTAATGTATTATTTTGTATGTTGTGAATAATTAATAAAATGACGACATGCATAATCTAGATGTAGAGGCCGAGGGTATATCCACCTTTTCAAAAAAAATCATTTAAAGCATTCCACTCCACGGACAAAAAATGGCTTCACATAAACAACTCCAAAAAATTCCAAGGAGGAAAGCCCTGATTTGATTCGGTGAGATCAGCTGGACAATTCACTCCAACAGCATGCGACCATCAGCATATGGTTCCTTTCCACGTGCAACTGACGAGGCGTGCACTTTCTATATGGTAATAATTGAGCTTTACCAGAGATACGACGGTGAAAGTGATCAAAGAAAACTACTCTTGTGATTCAGTCGGCCGGCCTATCGATCACTAAGTAAATGTTAAGTAAGCATCATGCATCGACCAAGAGGATTAATAAAACTGCAAGTGACCGAGGAGTATTATTGTTTGAGCAAAGCATGCAACTAGGCATACGCGTCCATGGGTCTGGGAGAGTAATTAATTAACTAGAGATTAAGTTAATGGATCATGCATCCAAGGGACCGCCCATACTTCTCACTGCTGGAAATCTTGGCAGCTCAGCCAGACATTGATCTCACAACCCAGAGGTGTCAGTGAACAATAGGAAACACAAACGACGACACAGCGATGAGCGAGTGTGTGTACTTGTCATGGCTGCGACACCATTGATTTATACCCAATATGCAAAATGAGCATCTACAATCACACTTGACAAATACGACCCCTTAAACACACATATACTCATGCACATAGTAAAGAAACCAATTTCTTTTAATATAGTAAAGATGCAAGCGTTTATATATACATACAATTCATCACTATGAATGCACAGACGCACATCATATCCCTATTAGCTACTTTGAAAGACTAAACCGACATATCATCTGAAGATCGAAGTCCTTAAAGGCGCCTCGTAGTCGACGGAAATGTCTCCTCCCATTGAACGCGCATCGCCGAAAATCCTGAAATAAATTCAGGATAAATGCGAGCATCAGGACATGAATCCTGATGTGCTGAAGATAGCACCATCCTTCTAACCATCCAACCACAGATTGGTCCGCCACAAAATCAATTTAAGTCAATGTCATAAATGCAAGGAAACCAATTATGGACAAATCGGCTATGAACACTTGAATTACAACCTAAAGCCGGACTGTGGCAGAAACTCAAGCAGGAGCCGTAAGCCATATTTAGCCAAGTAGGCCTGCTACCAATACGACCCAATGGACCAGCCTAAACTCTAAAGCAGAAACGAGTAGTCGGTTCTCAAAATGTTTTATTTCCTTCCAATGTTTTCGTGCAGTTCTATACTTAACAATTCAGAACCACAACTGACATAAAATTCCAGCTCAAGATGTGGTTTTCCAAACAATATATCTCGGTGTGTCCGAGAGAAGCAAACTCCGTAGCACATGAATTAGCTAAAATAGGCCGTATGTGTTTACCAAATAACTGTATCGACTGGGACTCGTCTGTACCGCCCCAAGTGGCTGTTTGTGCTTCAGTGACATGCCTGAGCACCGTTAATCTATAAAGCTTTGCTTTGCCAAAAATAAATAAATTCAGATGCACAATCATATGGAGCGACCCAGCAGCGTCCTCCTAGCATTGTTTTAAGTGAAAAAACTTCAAAACAATGTAATTATCTTCTGGTGTTTATAAAATACACCATGACGACTTTCCCTAAAAATACAAGATGTAAAAATTGCATATATAATAAGAAATTAGACAGCACGAACATGACATTCACTTAAACTTGGTGGTATCCATGCCATTTTAATTCCCCAACAAATTGATTTACATGTGAACAATCATCATCATCATTAACATCATCAACATAGCCCTGTCATCAACATCATCTAATTCATCTTACTAAACCAAAAACCAGAACGAACAACAAAAATGAAGTGATAGGCAGAGTCGCTTGTACTCCATCTCCATCTGTCCAAGAGAAAAGGAAGCCACCGACCGAGAACAACCGATCCATAACTTGTTGTAAGTCATAAGTCTAATCGACCACTACCAAGTCGTCATCTGTCCATATATGGTTGTACGACGAGTCCATATCATGCACAATGAGCTTCTCGGCGGTGATGCTAGCGCCGGTTGCATTGTTGAACAGGTAGACCCCCGCTCCAGCATAGATGGCCTCAGTTGGGTACGCCCTCGACGTCGCCGTCAACCTCCCGCCCATCGCGAAGCTCTGGACGATGGAGTGGTCCACAAGCACCCTTACAGAAAAACTCTCGCCGTCGAGTACTGGCACCGTGCTACCCACCACCCGCTTCACCACGTCACTAGCATGAGATGACCGCAACTCGTCGTGGCAGAAGTGAGTCCGAAGAGCGCCGTCGAGGCCCTTGGACACATAGAAGTACACCCCCGTCTGTTCGGTCAGGGCACGGTTGGCGAGGACGAGGAGGCCGAAGGGGCCAAGGGTGCCGCGGGTGGCAGCACCGCTACTAGTGGTGCAGTTGTAGCTGACATCTGCCTCATTGACAGCCTCGATGGCGGAGGCGTCAATGTGAAAGGTTGCCTCGATGTCGAGTTGGGCAGTCTGGTGGAGATGGAGGGGGACAACGGAGCCGGTGCCGAAGGTGATGCCGCTGAGATCGGTGGTGTTGATGCGAAGGGTATCAAGCTCCTCCACCGGCCATTGGATGAGGTTCGTCCGGGTCTTCTCGTCAAGCTCCACGGTCCTCGGAATCGACTGCACACGCAAAACACACCATTAATTCAGTTGGTTCAATAATTCAAAATAGTTAAGTCCAACGATCACGAGTACACATGGACATCAAGAACTTAAGAAAAGACTTGTTTCGAAAATGATTGTTGTTTTGATAAAGGGGCCCGCACCCTCCACCTATTTCCATTAAAGAACTCACCACGGGAACAAAAAAAAGGTTCACATAAACAACATCAAAGATTTGAAAGAAGAAAGTCCTGATTTGATTTGGTGCGGTTTGTTAACTGGGACCGGACAAATCTCTCCACGTGCTACTGACTAGGCATGCACATGATGTGTATTTGTATATGGTGGTTGAGCTACACTAGTGATGGTGAAGTGAAGTGGGCACCTCATCGACAGTCCATTGGCTCTTGGAACTTGGAAGTTGGAGAGAGATGGTGAAAGTGACCAAAGAAAACTACTCCTGAAATTCAGCCGCCCAGCCGGCCTAAGTAACTAATAATTAACAAATATACACCTACCTTGAGGATTAAATATAATGCAAGTAATTCTTAGCTGGGAAAAACATACTGCATATTTTCTCCATGTCAAAATACACTGTATACTTCAGTTGGTTAAGACGAACATTTAACCAAGAGTTACCCCGTTACTGTCTAGCTTTTGTGACACAAAATCATTGGTTGGTTGGGATGAACATTTCACCAACAATTACCTTTTCAGATTACATTGTGTATTACTCAGTGAGCTTATGACCAGCAACTCTACGAGCCAATACATTGACATGCAAATTTAATGACATTATTTTTGTGAGCCTTAATTGTATACCCTATAAAGCAATCCTTGGTACAAAAAGGTTGCAATATGCTATATATAAATTGAAAGGGAGAGGCAGTACTACTATCACTATGTGTTTGCCATTTGGTGATGCAAGTCGGCAGACGCGTCCATGCTTCTGGGGTAGTATTAATTAAGTAATTAACAAGATACCAAATGGAGCATGCAGCCAGCAAGGGGCCGACCACGTTCTCCAGATCTGAAGCTTTTGACAGCTCAGCTAGACAGCAACCCACAGCCTAGAGCCGTCCGTTATTTCTTACTGTATTTATACACAACACAAAAGGACAAGCGACACCATGAGTGCGACGCCCCACAGCTAGCCATGCTAGTGGCGCCCCTACTGTTGTTACTGGCCCATGGCCGTCACGATGATCTACCCCACCCAATTATGCAAAACCAACGGTGGAGCTAATCATGACGATCAATGTCATGATAATAAACGTAATAATAAGGTAATTAGGACAATCATGTCAATGCAGTAGTCTAGTGTGGGTAGGGTAGGGTGATGCTTTACCTGGAGGTTGGCCCACCCCTTGGTGATGTCGGCGCGCTCCGAGTCGGTCTCGCCGACGTACGCCCACACGACGCGCCGCTTCTTCACGGGGTCGTAGAAGGACTTGGACGCGTAGTACTTGCCCCAGTCGTACCGCAGCCCGACGCCGAGCTCGAGCTCCGTGTCGATGGGCGTCCACTTGTTGGCGGCGGCGTCGAAATGGCCCAGCGAGTACCAGTCGTGCCGGTCGTCGTCGCTGCTCTCCTTGAGCACGTAGAGCACCTCCTCGTTGGTCGAGTTGTACATGTCGCTGGCCTTGCTGCCGCCCCCGACGGCGTAGAGGTCGATGCACTCGTACTCGCCGGTGCCCTTGGGGCCGCGGTACATGTACCCCGGCATGAGCTCGTAGCTGATGAAGTCCTTGGTCTTGTACGAGAAGACGATGCCGGAGTGGTCCGAGTCGTTCTTGGAGCCGATGATGGTGCGCCAGGTGCCGTCCGACTGGTCGAACCACGCGGTGGTCGGGTCGCGGAAGTCCTTCATGCCGATGCCGGGGGGCGGGTACACGACGGGGTTGGCGGGGTGCTTCACCCACTCGCGGAGGAGCGGGTCGCTCGGGTCGGCGGGCTCCGCGAGGCATGTCACCTGCGCGAAGGTCTCGGTGTTGCCGGTGTAGAGGAGGATGACCTTGCCGTCGGGGAGCACGGTGATGGAGCCGGTGAGGACGCCCTTGATGTCGTACCACTGGTCGGGCACCAAGGCCGGCTTGAGGTGGCGCCAGTGAATGAGGTCCTTGGACACGGCGTGGCCCCACACGATCTGTGGCTCCCACACCGAGCCCGAGGGGTTGTACTGGTAGAAGAAGTGGTACCATCCGCCGTAGTACACCGGACCTGCCATGGATGCACACAATGTCAATGTTTCAGTCAAATATATTCCATATCCTTTTCTTAATAAAAAAGAGTCAATATATTCCACATGTGATGAATATCTGAGCAAGTAAGAATATGGATCTGTTAGGTGGTGCGTGGTACTGACCGTTGGGATCTGCACGGATGGAAGTCGCCGGAGAATGCCGCCGCCGGCGAGGAGCGAACAGGAAGCAGAGGTCAGTTTCTTGATCAAACGAAGCCGGAAAAAAGAAAGGAAATCTGGATCTGAGCTGGGACGGTACCGTTCTGGTAGTACTTGTCCGGCTGGAAATGGAAGCCGGTGCGCTGCCACTGGAGCATGGCGTTGCTCCACGGGAACGCGTTGGCGGAGTACGCCCCCGACGTCTTCTCCGACACGCCGTGCTCCTTGCCCCTGCTCCTCGGGAACCCCGTTGCCGGAGTCGCCGGCACGGAGGCGGCCACCGCGTCCCGGCCCGCCACGCCGGGCCCGAAGACCGCGGCGGCGACGACGAGCGCCACCACGGCCGAGGCGGCCAGCACGGCGGCGCACGCGCGCCACCTCACCCCGCCGCCGGCCCGCTGCTCCTCCTGGCCGCTGGCGTCGGCCGAGGAGGACGGCAGCTGCTCGTAGGCGTACGGCAGCGGCGGCGTGCCGGGGATGAGTATGACGCGAGACGAATCCATGGCGCCGCCGCTGCTGGGCCGATGATCCCGAGGTGACTCGGTAGATTCTTTTCTGGCCGATGGATGGGTGGTGGCTTCAGTGGGGGAGCGGGGGAGATTTTATAGCTGGGGTTGGGGGGTAAAGATGGGATTTTTTGAGGGTGGAACCAGCTGGGGTTTTTCATAGGGTTTTGGCATCTACCGTCCCTTGTGTACAAAACAAAAACACCTCACACTTAGTTGCACATGCTGATCTTTGTTCTTGTGTTGATGGTAATGAGAATGCATTATTGCTCTTCTCTGTTTTGGCCCGTCCGGAGATCTACGGTTGTGGTGCCGGACAACACTATATTGGGACAACAGGCCACCGCGACAGAATGGGTGGGCGATAGTGTGGGTCTATTACTCTATTTCATGATTTTTCGTCGCACGAAATGAACACATGTTTTCGCATTAGACCCGTGCGTGTCTAGTAAGAAACATTGCATATGATGGCATCATACCACTAATGAACACCAATATTTGCATGAAAATTAAATCGGTTTGAAAACTGAACTTTGTCGAAGAGGTTATGAGCAACTACGTTGAAAAGGAACACATGTGTTTGCAACAGACTCTTGCGTGCCCGGTAAGAAATGTTCCATACGACGAAACGATACTAGAACACGATATCACATTGCTTCTCCAAGAGATTATCGTCTACATTCTTAAGAAGGAAACAATCTTTGTTTGTGATGAGGATTGTGTAGATGAAAAACGTGATCACCACCACATTGTCCTTTCTGTTTTCCCATCAGGAGATCTAAGCTTGTGGCACTGGACAACCCTATAGTTGAGACAACGGACCACCACAAGAGAATGGGCGAACAATAGACTGGGTCTATTTTATGAGTTTGTCATCTTATAAGGTTTTGTCAGAGATATTATGATGAACTACATTGAAAGGACACATGTTTTTGCACCGGACTCGGGCATTTCCGGTAAGAAACGTTGCATACGACAACACAATGGTAATTATGATCCACTACATTGAGAAAGAGCAGATGTGCATGCATCAAACTCATGCATGTCTAGTAAGAAACGTTGCATGCGAAGACATGATAAATGTAAGGATCACCAAATTTCAAATAAAATCTATAATGATTAGGAAACTGAACCTCCCTAAGGGAGTCCTGGATTAAGGGGTCCTCGGGAGGCCGACCTATCTCTATGGGCCGGACTATATGGGCCACTTACCGAACACATGATTCATTGAAGACCTTACCTCCAAGATGGAAGCTTCGGGAAGTACGGCTTGTGCTCCACGTTTGATGTAGCAAATAGGCATGTTTATCTCTTCGTTGTGTAACCGACCATGTGTACACCCTACGTACCCTCGGCGTCTATATAAGCCGGAGGGTTTTAGGTTATAGGGACAGAATAACTCATCTAGTGTTAGCTATTCGATCTCGAGGTAGATCAACTCTGTAACTCCCCATACCATCAATACAACCAAGCAGGACGTAGGGTATTACCTCCATAGGAGGGCCCGAACCTGGGTAAATCTCTGTCCCCTTTGTTTCCTGTTACCATCGGTTCTAGTCTCACAGTTCGGGAGCCCATACCCGAGATCCGCCGGTTTTGACACCGGCATTGGTGCTTTCATTGAGAGTTCCTCTGTGAGCACTCAAGGAATCGATGTCTTGCCTTATCATCAACGAAGAGGTCCACAACATGGACACTTTCGTCCCCGGACAGATCCTCGCCTTCGGCAGCGTTGTGCTGCATGCCGACCCGACCGGGCATCTAGGCCGTGTCGAGAGTTTCGCCCCTGATCAACAGGTCCGATTTAGGAACCTAGAGTTCTCCGTGGATTCTCGGGGTGACTTGTCATTAACCGGGCTTGCGGCGCCACTTGCCGCGCCCGAAAACTCTGAGGCTTTAACCTCGAGTTCTTTGTTCGGTCACATCAACAGAGTTATCCATGATGGTGTTCCTGCTCCTGGTCCGGATCCGACCACAATGTCGGAAGGTCGGACACTTGTTCTTGCCGAACATCCTCCTTGTTCGGATGCATCGGGGGTCAACCCTGAAGATTCCGAACAATATGACCCGAGCGAGCCCTCGGCGTTCGATGAAACTCTAGATCGGATCTGATCGATGGAAATTTCCGATGATCCAGCCCCGATCTATGTTCAGATCGGCTACAATACGGGTCGGGACGAATTTTTCGACCCACCCACCACCCACTTGATAGCCACTGTCGAAGATTTAACCGACATGCTGGACTATGCCTCTGATGAGGCATTATACATGGATTAAGAGGACTGCGCCCCCACCGCTGCTAATACCGGGCGATGGGCCGCCACTTCTACATATGACGTCTACATGATGGACACTCCTAATGGTGACAAAACGCCTAATAATGACGGCGACAAGTCGAGCGACGTGTCGTCAAGGCGCCGGAAACCGCATAAGCGGTCCAAAGGCAAAAAGGAAGGAAAGCTATCATCGACACCGGGGTCGAAGTTATCCCTGAGGACCGCGGCGACCCTGATATTGTTGGGGAATGTTGCATGGGAAACAAAAAATTTCCTTCGCATACGCAAGATCTATCCATGGTGATGAGCATCTATGAGAGGGAGAGTGGATCTACATACCCTTGTAGATCGCTAAGCGGGAAGCATTAAGAAACACGGTTGATGTAGTCGAACGTCTTCGCGATCCAAATCGCCGAGCGTCCCGCGATCCCATCACGATCCATCTCGCGATCCAATCATGATCTGTCCCGCGATCTCATCACGATCCGTTTCGCGATCAAATCCCGAATCGTCTCGCGATCTTGATCATGGTCCTTTCGATCTAGCGCCGAACGGGACGACACCTCTGCGTTCAGCACACGTACAGCTCGATGACGATCTCCGCCTTCTTGATCAAGCAAGAGGGAGCGGGGAGGTAAATGAGTTCTCCGACAACGCGACGGCGCGGTGGCGGTGGCGGTGGAGCTGATCCGACAGGGCTTCGCCAAGCACTACAGAATCAATCTAGACGAGAAACAGATCTAGAGGAGAAGAAGAGGGCAGCATGTGGCAATTAGGGTTAGCTCTTCCCTCTAAATCCTCTAGTATATATAGGAGGGAGGGAGGGGAGGAGGCAGCCTCAAACCCTCAAGGTTTGGTCGAAATTGGAGGTGGAGGAGTCCTACTCCAATCCTATATAGGAGGTCGAAATTGGAGGTCGAAATTGCAGTTTATTAGGAGTAGGATTCCTCCTTTCCACTTAGAAACTCTTTCCACCTCTCCACCTTTTGGGTTTTTCCCACCTCTAGCCGCATGGGCCTTAGTGGGGATTAGTCCAGCCCACCAGGGGCTGGTTTGACTCCTCCCACAACCCATGAGGTCCTTTGGGTCGAGACACCCCTCGCGATGGTCCCCCGGCACCCTCCCGGCACTCCCGTACACTACCGATGAGCCCAGAACTTTTCCGGTGACCAAAACAGGACTTCCTATATATATCAATCTTTACCTCCGGACCATTCTGGAGCTCCTCGTGACTTTCGGGATCTCATCCGGGCTCCGAACAACCTTCGGTCACCACCATACATAACTCTATACTACCAAAACGTCACCGAACCTTAAGTGTGCAGACCCTACGGGTTCGAGAACTATGTAGACATGACCGAGACACCTCTACGGTCAGTAACCAATAGCAGGACCTGGATGCCCATATTGGTTCCTACATATTCTAAGAAGATCTTTATCCGTTGAACCTCTATGTCAAGGATTCAGTTAATCCCGTATGCTGTTTCCTTTGTTCTTCGGTATGTTACTTGCTCGAGATTTGATCGTCGGTATCTCCATACCTAGTTCAATCTCGTTATCGGCAAGTCTCTTTACTCGTTCCGTAATACAAGATCCCGTGGCTAACTCTTTAGTCACATTTCTTGCAAGGCTTATAGTGATGTTGTATTACCGAGTGGGCCCTCGGATACCTCTCCGTCACACGGAGTAACAAATCCCAATCTTGATCCATGCCAACTCAACAGACACCCTCAGAGATACCTGTAGAGCACCTTTATAGTCACCCGGTTACGTTGCGATGTTTGATACACACAAGGTACTCCTCCGGTGTCAGTGGGTTGCATGATCTCATGGTCACAGGAACATATACTTGACATGCAGAAACTGTAGCAATAAACTGACAGGATCGTATGCTACGTTTATAGTTTGGGTCTTGTCCATCACATCATTCTCCTAATGATGTGATCCCGTTATGAAATGACATCTTATGTCCATGGCTAGGAAACATTGTCCATCTTTGATCAACGAGCTAGTCTATTAGAGGCATACTAGGGACATGGTGTTGTCTATGTATCCACACATGTATCTGAGTTTCCGATCAATACAATTCTAGCATGGATAATAAACGATTATAATGAACAAGGAAATATGATAATAACTCATTTATTATTGCCTCTAGGGCATATTTCCAATAGTCTCCCACTTGCACTAGAGTCAATAATCTAGCTCACATCGCTATGTGATTTGTTATGAATCTCACACCCAATGAGTTCTGGGGTTCGATCAGGCTTTGTATGTGACAGAGGTCTTTAGTCAACGGGTCTGCAACATTCAGATCCGTGTGTACTTTGCAAATCTTTATGTCATACTGTAGACACTGCTAGCACACTCCACTTGGAGCTATTCCAAATGGCTGCTCCACTATACGTATCCGGATTGCTACTAAGAGTCATCCAGATTGGTGTCAAAGCTTGCATCGACGTAATCCTTTACGATGAACTCTTTATCACCTCCATAATCAAGAAGTATTTCCTTAGTCCTCTAGTTACTAAGGATAATCTTGACTGTTGTCCAGTGATCCACTCCTGGATTACTCTTTTACCCCTTGACAGACTTATGACAAGGCACACACAGGTGTGGTACACAACATGACATACTATATAGAGCCTATGGCTAAGGCATAGGGGACGACGATCGTCCTTTCTCTTTCTTCTGCCGTGGTCGAGCTTTGAGTCTCACTCAACTTCACACCTTACAAATAAGGCAAGAACTCTTTCTTTGACTAATCCATTTTGAACTCTTTCAAAATCTTGTCAAGGTATGTACTCATTGAAATTCTTATCAGGCTTCTTGATCTATCTCTATAGATCTCGCTGCCCAACAATTAAGTAGCTTTATCCAGGTCTTCCTTTGAAAAACTTTTTTCAAACAACCCTTTATGCTTTCCAGAAAATCTACATCATTTCCGATCAACAATATGTCACCCACATATGCTTATCACAAATTCTATAGTGCTCCCACTCACTTTATTGTAAATACAAGTTTCTCATAAACTTTGTATAGACTCAAAAACTTTGATCACCTCATCAACGCGTATATTCCAACTCCGAGATGCTTGCTCCAGCCCATAAAAGGATTACTGCAGCTCACACACCTTTTAGCATCCTTAGGACTGACGAAACCTTCTGGTCGTAACCTTTTCTCAAGTAAACCATTAAGGAAACGATGTTTTAACATCCATCTGTCAGATTTGATAATTGAAAAATGCAGCAACTGCTAACATAATTTCAACAGACTTTAGCATCGCAACGAGTAAGAAAGTCTCATCGCAGTCAACTCCTTGAACTTGTCGAAAACTTTTTTTGCGACAAGTCGAGCTTTATAAATTGTGACATTTACCATCAGTTTGTGATGGGGATTGTGTTGGTGCAAAAGGTGATCAACGACATATTGTCCTTTCTATTGGCCCGTCAGGAGATCTAAGCTCGTGGTACCAGAAAACCCTATAGTTGGGACAATGGGCCACCATGAGAGAATGGATGGACGATATTGTCAGTCTATTTCATGATTTTCTCATCGTATAAGGTCTTGTCGAAGTTATTATGATGATCTATATTGAAAAGGAACACATGTTTTTGCGTCGGAATCAGGTGTGTCCGGTAAGAAACGTTGGATATGATGACACAATGTTAACTATGATCAACTACATTGAGAAAGAGCATATGTTCTTTCATGAGACTCATGCTTGTCCGGTAAGATACGTTGCATGCGATAACATGAGAAGACTAAGGAGCATCTAATTTCAAAGAAAAATTAAATAGATCCGGAAACTCAACTTTCCCCCCTTCATGAAACAATTGCATGCATGCAATGATTTATTTGACTTCCAAATGTATATTGCTTTACGCATGGTTGGAAATAATCCCACCCACACAGAGGATTATATATGTGGAACAATGGATCCTATCGAAGCATATATGCCGAGGGAAGAGATGTAACTACTCAGAACTGTCAAGATAGTTACTGTAAAATGATGCATGACACATAACATTAGATGTTGTTATAGAAATTTAGAAACAAGACGACATCGGGGTTGCCTTGTCTTCATAAGATTGGCAAATCCTCTAGTCGCGAATCCTTTCACTAGGTGGTTGCGATACATTAGGCATTTTGCATTTTTTTTCAAATATCATTTAAAAAAGTAGAGATATACGAGCATGAGTTCTTATTGTGCGCATCCTTTTTCTAAGGCAACAAAACAATTTTTGTGCCATACGTTTGAAAAATCTGTATGCATCAAAATGACATTCTAGTGCACCCTTTTTTTCCATGGCATGCGCATTATGCTGTTAATACCATATTCGTTTTCAAATTGCATGTCCATGAGACCACTACGGAGTTCACTAAGAAGTAAGCCAAGTTTGTTCGTGATGGGGAATGTATAGATGCAGCAGTTGACCACTGTCATATTGTCTTGTGCGTTTGCCGTCCAGAGATCCAGTGGCGAAGCCACGTTGAAAGGAGCGTGGTCAATTGAGCACACATGTTTTTGGCAATTCCTTTGTACACAAATAGAAATCATGCATTTCTTTTTATAAATTTAGTGAAAACACATGTATTTGACATCACATATTTGAAATGACATCACAAACTTCTGATCCTGGCACCACCACTGCAGAGATCTGCGATCGTACAACCCTATAGTCAGACACTAGGCTACCACAAGAGAATAGGTGGATGATAGTGTGGGTGATTATGTCATCATATACTTCTGACAATCGTTTGTCAAAACATTATCATTAATTAGGACATGATAACACCAAGGGAGAGAAAGATTTCAAAACAAAATTACTTCAAAACTACTAAGCATGGCTGCGCGTGTGCGCATGTTTGTGTGGGGGGAGGGGTTGGCTGTGTGCATCCTAAATATACATAGGCCGGGTATGAAATTGTATTGTTTTTTAATCTTTTTGGAGCGATGTTATGACTCAAAAAATAAAAGCTTTATACATGCTTGGATGTATATATGATGCACGCAGATATGGTGAGACAACCCATAAACCACACACCCAGAGGATTACAGATATGAAACACCGAAAATTTAGCTTGCTGGAACTCTTAAGTCTTAAGACAGTTACTGGACATGATGCACCACATGCCTCCTCCTGGAAACTTGCTGGCGAAAAAGCACATGCGTGTGGGCCACAGGTCGCTTTTGGTTACCATCGATGCATGTCGACGGCCACCGGCCACCGGAATTCCGGTCCTCCAGTGAAGCAACAGCAGTACAACAACACTCACCAACGTGGGTGGAAGCACCCCAGCCCGGTAAAACCGTCAAGACAATCACGGAACCCGATGCACCACATGTGCGCAGCTGCGCATGGAGAAGCAAGCCGGGCTCTGAACCGAAGACATGGGAGAGAAGAGGGCACACATGGGTGCGGGCCATCGCTGCTGGCCACCGCGCCGATCGACGGCCGGCGGGATTCACTGCATACGTGCTCCAATTAAACAGCGGCAGCAGTGCAACAGTAATGCCGAAAGATCCAAACCAAACCGGCCAGCAATAATGCAGCTACTACAGTAGAGGGGAGAAGCTCAGCCATGGAACTGCATCGACGGAGCCCGTGAGCTCGCTCGTCACCATGCTGGCCGCCACATCAGGCTGACTGAGCTTTCACTTGCCTCCTTCGACGGCCAGGGGAGGAAGCTGGCCTCAGCCATGGAATCGACGGAGCCCGTGAGCTCACCCGTCACGTTGCCGGCTGCCACATCACGACTGACTGGGCTTTCACTCCCCTCCCTTCAACGGCAGCTGCTCCGTCGCCCTCCTCCTCCGGGTGAGTGCCCCACCGGACACGTGTGCGGTCCACGGGGCCGCATGGTGGCGGATGCTGACTCGGATCTGCCTTGGCCGTGTGTATCATGCGTATATTCTTTTCTTTTCTTTGACAGTGAAACGCAAGGAGAGGTCCCAAACATGGTTCCCATTTTCTAGGATTTTTCAAACTTCCAAATATGCACATGCACGTCAACTTTTCTTAGGTTTTTGGAGTCCGGAATACGTTTTTCGAGTTTTCGGAAATTGTGGCGGATGCTGACTCGGATCCGCCTCGGCCGTGTGTATCATGCGTATGTTCTTTTCTTTTCTTTGACAGTGAAACGGCAGCAAAGGTCCCAAAGATGGTTCCCTTTTTCCTGGATTTCCAGACTTCCAAATATGCATATACACGTCAACTTCCAAGTATTTGAAACCTCCAAACATTTGATGGCACTCGGTCCTTCCCACTTCGTGGCGCATTAGCCTCGGCGCCGAAGCCAAAGAGGTTATGAATATGCCACTTTTTTTTAAAAAGGAGCGTAACCTTCGGCTTCTGCGTCAACCTAATGCATACAATCACTTTATTAAAAGTATCAAAATAAATAGTCTGTAGATCCAAAGATGCTTCAAAGGAACGAAGTTGTAAAAATATAAGAAAACGAGATGTGACACAACCGGTAAAAATAAACCTAGATACCTAACCATCTATTCTATTAGTGAACCGTCATCCAAACCGGTTGAATATATCCTGCGCTACCATCTCCCATCGGACACACCCAGTAACCAAAGGCTCCCTGGTCTCCGCAGAAGTGAGTAATGATCACGTACGGATCAGTGCCGACGTCCTGTGTAGTACCTGCAAGAAATGTATATGTGTTGTTAAAAACCAAATCATTTCTGCAATTTCATATAGCCCATAATAACGCACAGAATCCTATGCGAATGTGTCAAGCAATGTTAGTATCCACTTTGTTTAGCCATGTACCAAACAGTACATCAATACTATCCGGAGGGTCAATATAAAAAGTTACTCGAACAGTTTGTCATAATAGTTTTGCTAGCGGGCATTGGAGAAAAAAGTGTTTGATTGTTTCCTGATTACTACAAAAGCAACATCTAGTATTGCCTGGCCAGTTGCGTTTAGCTAAATTGTCCTTGGTAAGAATCACCTTCTTGTGGACAAACCATATGAAGACTTTGATTCTCAAAGGAACCTTAACCTTCCAAACGTGTTTGGACTTTGTTATCTCCGTTGTGTCTATTAGATCTAGGTACATGGATTTGACTGTAAAGACACCTGTCTCTGTGAGTTTCCACGTAATTGTATCGGGCTCCTACGATAATTGTATCTCCATAAGGCGTCTAACTAAGTGTAGCCACTCATTCCAACGATGTCCTACCAGTGATCGTCGGAACTGTATGTTAAGTGGGATGGACTGAAATACTATGGCAACGTACACATCCTTACGTTGCACAATATTATACAGGGCAGGGTATTGTATAACCAAAGGCGTCCCCCCAGCCACATATCCTCTCAAAACCTCGTAGCGCCTCCATTCTCAATTATGAATCGAGTCCTATGAAAGAAGTGAGCTTTGACCTTCATCAAGCCCTTCCAGAAAGGAGAGTCCGTCGGTCTAGCAGTAACTTGGGCTAATGTTTTGGATTGGAGATATTTATTACGTAGAATCTGTGCCCACATTCCTTCAGCCTCCATTGATAACCTGTATAGCCATTTACTAAGGAGACATTTGTTTTTAACCTCTAAGTTTTCAATCCCTAAACCTCCCTGGTCTCTGGGCCTGCAAATTATGTCCCATTTAGTAAGTATATACTTTCTCTTAACCTCATCACTCTACCAGAAGAATCTCGATCGATAAAAGTCTAGTATTTGGCGTATCCCTACTGGTATCTCAAAGAAAGACAGGAGAAACATGGGCATACTCGTAAGCACCGAGTTAATCAGAATGAGCCTTCCTTCATAAGACAGAAGCTTCCCTTTCCAGCAGCTTAGCTTCTTCTCAAAATGATCCTCAATACGCTTCCACTCTTGGTTCGTTAGCTTCCGATGATGAATTGGTATGCCCAAATAACTAAATGGCAAACTACCCAACTCACAACCGAACAGCTGTTTGTAATCCTCCTGTGCTTCTTTGGCTCTCCCAAAGCAGAACAGTTCGGTTTTGTGGAAGTTTATTTTCAACCGTGATAGTTGTTCAAATAGGCAGAGAATAAGTTTCATATTTCTCGCTTTCGCCATGTCATGCTCCATAAAAAGGATAGTGTCATCGGCATATTGCAGGATGGACACACCGTCATCCACTAGATGCGGCACTAGCCCATCCACCAGGACTTCTTGTTTCGCCCTTCCTATCAGTATGGCAAGCATATCCGCCACGACATTGAATAAGATTGGGGACATTGGGTCACCCTGCCGGAGACCCTTATGAGTCTGGAAAAAATGACCAATGTCATCATTCACTTTAATTCCAACACTCCCCTGCTGTACAAAGGATTCAACTTGCCTCCTCCATAGCTCGTCAAAACCTTTCATGTGCAGAGCTTGTTGTAAGAAAGGCCATTTGACTTTGTCATATGCTTTCTCAAAATCTACTTTGAAGATAACCCCATCTAATTTCTTCAAATGAATTTCATGTAAGGTCTCATGGAGTACAACCACACCCTCTAAACTATTTCTCCCATGCATAAAGGCTGATTGACTAGGTTGCACTACTGCATGTGCAATCTGCATCAATCTATTAGTCCCCACCTTGGTAAATATTTTGAATGACACATTGAGCAGACATATCAGTCTGAACTGTTCGATGCGGACTGCCCCTTCCTTCTTTGGCAACAACATTATTGTCCCAAAGTTTAGTTAGTACAACTGCAGATGCCCATCGAACAAGTCTTGAAACATTGGTATTAAGTCTCCCTTAATGATATGCCAACATCGCTTATAGAATTCAGCCGGGAACCCATCCGGCCCTGGTGCCTTATTGTTTTTCATTTGCGATATTGCATCAAACACCTCTTTGTCCGTAAATTGTCCAGTTAATATCTCATTCTTGTCCCTTACGAGTTGAGATATATCATTGACCAAGTGCTCATCCATATTCACATACGTATCATCAGGAGCCCCAAAAAGCTTCTTATAATACTCTGAGATGTACAACTTCAGGTTCTCATGCCCAACGATAGTACCCTCATCTTGCTCAAGTTGGTAAATTTTCTTCTTTCTATGTTTACCATTAGCAATCAAATGAAAGAATTGCGTATTATCATCTCCTTCAATTACCTGGCGCACTTTTGCTCTAAGTGCCCACTTCAGTTCCTCCTCTCTAAGGAGTCGTTTGAGACCGTGTTCTGCCGCCGCTTTGGATGCCCTCTCATGCACATCCAACAACACGGATTTGGCCTTAATATTGAGTTCTATAATGAAGTCAATAAGGTTTTGTTTCTTAAGTTTGTAGGCCCCGAAGAAACTGTCTCAAGTGCCTAATTTTATTTTGCCATATATCGACATTGGTTTGCCCCTTGTAGCTCTATTCCATTCTCTGGCTACAGGTCAATAAATCCCTCTCTCTCAAACCAGACCACCTCAAAGGAGAAGGCATTCTTATTACCCACATGGGTTGCCTTCCCTGAGTCCACAAACAATGGAGTATGGTCTGATATGATCCTAGGCATCGCTCGTACCGTCACCCCATTCCATGCTTGTTAGTACCCTATCCAACTTCTCATACGTTGGATTCGGTAGCGTATTGACCAAGTAAACTTTCTCCCTGTGAATTCAATCTCTCGTAAATCTAGGCTTTCGATGATTGTATTAAACATGAATGACCATCTGCCATCAAAGTTATCATTATTTTTTTCATCCCTTCGCCTAATAATGTTGAAGTCCCCTCCCACTAAGATGGGTAACCTCTCATTGCCGCACACCCTCACAAGATTCGCCAGAAAATCCATCTTGAATTCTGGCTGGGCTGCCCCATAGACCGCGACAAGTGCCCATTGGAACCCATCTTCCTTTGAGCGTACTCTGAATTTGATGGCAAAATCTCCCAACACCACATTTCTGACCTCCAGTGTCTCGCACCTCATGTTGGAAATATGCCCTAGAGGCAATAAATAAAGTGTTTATTATTGTATTTTCTTGTTCGTGATAATCGTTTATTATCCATGCTATAATTGTATTAATTGGAAACATGGATACATGTGTGGATACATAGACAAACACAATGTCCCTAGTATGCCTCTAGTGAACTAGCTCGTTGATTGAAAGATGGTTAAGGTTTCCTAGCCATGGACATGAGATGTCATTTGATAACGGGATCACATCATTAGGAGAATGATGTGATGGACAAGACCCAAACTACAAACGTAGCTTATGACCGTGTCAGTTTATTGCTACTGTTTTCTGTATGTCAAGTATATGTTCCTATGACCATGAGATCATGCAACTCACAGATATCGGAGGAGTACCTTGTGTGTATCAAACGTCGCAACGTAACTGGGTGACTATAAAGGTGCTCTACAGGTGTCTCCGAGGGTGTCTGTTGAGTTGGCATGGATCGATACTGGGATTTGTTACTCCGTGTGACGGAGAGGTATCTCAGGGCCCACTCGGTAATACAACATCACAATGAGCCTTGCAAGCAATGTGACTAATTGTTAGTTGCGGGATCTTGTATTACGGAACGAGTAAAGAGACTTGCCGGTAACGATATTGAACTAGGTATGGAGATACCGACGATCGAATCTCGGGCAAGTAACATACCGAAGAACAAAGGGAACATCATACGGGATTAACTGAATCCTTGACACAGAGGTTCGACCGATAAAGATCTTCATAGAATATGTAGGAACCAATGTGGACATCCATGTTCTGTCATTGGTTATTGACCGTAGAGGTGTCTCGGTCATGTCTACATAGTTCTCGAACCCGCAGGGTCTGCACACTTAAGGTTTGGTGACGTTTCGGTAGTGTAGAGTTATGTATAGTGGTGACTGAAGTTTGTTCGGTGTCCCAGATGAGATCCTGGATGTCACGAGGAGCTCCGGAATGGTCCGGAGGTAAAGATTCATATATATGAAGTCCCAGTTTGGTCACTGGAAAAGTTTCGGGCTCATCGGTAGTGTACCGGGAGACCTCCGGGAGGGGTATTTCGACCCTAGAGGGTCCATGGGCTGTGGGAGATTAATAACCAGCCCTTAGTGGGCTGGTGGAACAGCCACAAAAGGCCCATGGCGCCAGGAGGAAAAAAGGCCTAAAGAAAAGGTGGAAAAAAGGGCCAATAGGGAGCAATCCTAGTCCAACTAGGATTGGAGAAGGAGAGTCCTTCTCTCCCTCGCTCTTGCGGCCGAATTGGCTTGGCCCTTGTGCCAAGCCATCCCTCCTCCCTCCCTCCTTTATATACTGGTGGATTTGGGGCTGTTTGCACTAGTTTTTCCGGCCACGTGCTACCCGTTCCACCGGTGCATAGTTTCTCCTCTAGATCGTATTTCCGCAGTGCTTAGGCGAAGCCCTGCCGGAATTGCTCCACCACCATCACCGGAGCGCCGTCACGCTGCCGGCGAACTCTTCCTCCTCTCCACTTCTTCTTGCTGGATCAAGACGGTGGAGATCGTCATCAAGCTGCAGGTGTGCTGAACGCGGAGGTGCCGTCCGTTCGGTACTAGATCGGAAGGACCGTGATCAAGGCCACGGGACGGTTCGTGATTGGATCGCAGGACGGTTCGTGACGTGATCGTGGGACGGATCGTGACGAGATCGCGGGATGGATCGTGATTGGATCGCGGGACGCTCGGCGATTTGAATCGCGAAGACGTTCGACTACACCAACCGCGTTTCTTAACGCTTCCCGCTTAGCGATCTACAAGGGTACGTATATCCACTCTCCCTATCGTAGATGCTCATCACCATGGATAGGTTTGCGTGTGCGTAGGAAAATTTTTGTTTCCCATGCAACGTTCCCCAACAGTGGCATCATGATCTAGGTTGATGGTTCGATGAGATCTAGAGTAGAACACAAAAGGTTTGTGGGCGTTGATGCTTAGATTGCTTCCTTCCTTGGTTGGATTTTGGTTCAGCGGTATTGTGAGATGAAGCGGCCCGGACCAACATTACTCATACGCTTACGAGAGACCGGTTCCCTCGACGCAACTTGTTGCCTAGATGGCTTGCGGGTGGCAGTTTCTGTCACTTTAGTTGGATCGGATTCGACAAAGGCGGTCCTTGAGAAGGTTGAAAAGCAAATTATGTATCACCGTTGTGGTTTATGCATAGGTGAGAATCGTTCTTGCTAGAAACCCGTAGCAGTCACGTAAAACATGCAACAACAATTAGAGGACGTCTAACTTGTTTTTGCAGGGTATGTTGTGATGTGATATGGCCAATCACATGATGTGATATATGTGATGTATGAGATGATCATGTGATGTATAAAATTTCACGACTTGCATGTCGATGAGTACGGCAATCGGCAGGAGCCATAGGGTTGTCTTTAATTATTGTATGACCTGCGTGTCAATCATTAAGTGCTATGTAATGCTTTACTTTATCGCTAAACGGTAGCAATAGTAGTAGAAGCATGCAGGGCGTGACAACCTCGATGGCGACACGTTGATGGAGATCAAGATGATGGAGCTCATGGTGTCGTGCCGGTGACGATGAAGATCATGCCGGTGCTTTCAAGATGGAGATCTAAAGCATGAGTTCATGGCCATATCATGTTACTTATGAATTGCATGTGATGTTAATCCTTTTATGTACCTTGTTATGCTTAGTACGATGGTAGCATTATAAAGTGATCCCTCACTTAAATTTCAAGATAAAATTGTGTTCTCCCCGAGTGTGCACCGTTGCGAAAGTTCGTCGTGTTGAGACACCATGTGATGATCGGATGTGATAGACTCTACATTCACATACAACGGGTGCAAGCCAGTGTTGCACACGCAGAACACTCGGGTTAAACTTGACGAGCCTAGCATGTACAGACATGGCCTCGGAACACAAGAGACCAAAAGGTCGAACATGAGTCATATAGTAGATATGATCAACATAATGATGTTCACCATTGAAGCCACCTCAACTCACGTGATGATCGGACATGAGTTGGTGGACTTGGATCATGTGACACTCAGATGACTTGAGGGATGTCAATTTGAGTGGGAGCTTTAGTAATTTGATTAACTAAACTCATTATCTTGAACAATAGTTTAAGTGAACTTTGCATATTTATGTTGTAGATCAATGGCTCGCGCAGTAGCACCCCTGAATTTTAATGCGTTCCTAGAGAAAGCTAAACTGAAAGATGATGGAAGTAACTTTGTTGACTGGGCCCGTAATCTGAGGATTATCCTCACGGCTTCCGAGAAATCATATGTCCTTGATGCACCGCTTGGAGACCAACCAGAAGACATGAGCTCCGAAGACGTTAAGAATGCTTATGAGGCACGTACTGGAGATTACTCAATAGTTTAGTGTGCAATATTGTATGGCTTAGAATCGGGACTTCAAAGACGTTTTGAACATCATGGAGCATATGAGATGTTCCAGGAGTTGAAGTTTATCTTTCAGAAGAACGCCCGGATCGAGAGGTATGAAACCTCCGATAAGTTCTATGCTTGCAAGATGGAGGAGAACGGGTCTATCAGTGAACATATACTCAGAATGTCTGGGTATTCAACTCGTCTAGCGGAGTTGGGAATTGCCCTTCCGCCAGAGGCGATCACTGACAGAGTTCTTCAATCACTGCCACCTAGTTACAAGAGCTTTGTGATGAACTATAACATGCACGGGATGAACAAGTCAGTCGCCGAGCTGTTTGCGATGCTAAAAGTCGCTGAGTCTGAAATCCAGAAAGAACATCAAGTGTTGATGGTCAATAAAACCACTAGTTTCAAGAAAAATGACAAAGTCAAAGGCAAGGGCAAGAAGGGTTAAACCAAGAAGGATGGCAAAGAAGTTGCTACTCTTGCAAAGAAGCCCAAGCATGGACCCAAGCCAGAAACTGAGTGCTTTCATTGCAAAGGAACTGGTCACTGGAAACGGAACTGCCCCAAGTACCTGGCTGACAAGAAGGCGGCCAACGACAAACAAGGTATATATGATATACATGTTATTGTTGTGTACCTTACTAGCTCTCGTAGTAGTGCCTGGGTATTTGAACCGGTTCGGTTGCTCACATTTGCGACTCAAAGCAGGAACTACGAAATAAACGAAGGCTGGCAAAGGACGAAGTGACGATGCGCGTGGGAAATGGTTCCAAGGTTGATGTGATCGTCGTCGGCACGCTCTCTCTTCCATTACCATCGGGATTAGTGATGAACCTGAATAATTGTTATATAGTGCCTGCGTTAATCATGAACATTATATCTGGATCTTGTTTATTGCGAGACGGTTACTCATTTAAATCAGAGAATAAAGGTTGTTCTATTTATATGAGTAATATCTTTTATGGTCATGCACCCAATGTTAGGGGTTTATTCATATTGAATCTTGATGGTGATGACACACATGTTCATAACATTGATGCCAAAAGATGTAGAATTGATAATGATAGTACCACTTTCTTGTGGCACTGCCGTTTAGGTCATATTGGTGTAAAACGCATGAGGAAGCTCCATGCTGATGGACTTTTGGAGTCACTTGATTTTGAATCACTTGACACATGTGAACCATGCCTCATGGGCAAGATGACTAAAACGCCGTTCTCTGGAACAATGGAACGGGCGAGTGACTTGTTGGAAATCATACACACTAATGTGTGCGGTCCAATGAATGTTACAGCGCGTGGTGGATATCGTTATTTTCTCACCTTCACCGATGACTTAAATAGATATGGGTATATTTACTTAATGAAACACAAGTCTGAAACGTTTGAAAAGTTCAAGCAATTTCAGAGTGAAGTTGAGAATCATCGTAACAAGAAGATTAAGTTCCTGCGATCTGATCGAAGAGGTGAATATCTGAGTTATGAGTTTGGCAGTCACTTAAGATAGTGTGGAATTGTTTCACAGTTGACACCGCCCGGAACACCACAACGTAATGGTGTGTCCGAACGTCGTAATCGAACCTTATTAGATATGGTGCGTTCTATGATGTCTCTTGCTGATTTGCCACTATCGTTTTGGGGTTATGCATTAGAGACAGTTGCATTCACTTTAAATAGGGCACCGTCAAAATCCGTTGAGATGACGCCATATGAACTGTGGTTTGGCAAGAAGCCAAAGTTGTCGTTTCTTAAAGTTTGGGGATGTGATGCTTATGTCAAAAAGCTTCAGCCTGAAAAGCTGCAACCCAAAGCGGAGAAATGCGTCTTCATAGGATACCCGAAAGTGACAGTCAAGTATACCTTCTATCTCAGATCTGAAGACAAAGTGTTTGTCGCAAAGAACGGAACATTTCTTGAGAAAGAGTTTCTCTTGAAAGAATTGAGTTGGAGGAAATTAGAGCTTGATGAGGTTATTGAACCTTTAATTCAACCAGAAAGTAGCGCAGCGCAGAAAGATGTTTCTATGGAACCTATGTCGGTAGAAGAGGAAGTTAATGATGATGATCATGAAGCTTCGGATCAAGCAGCTATTGAACCTCGTAGGTCGACAAGGCCGCGTAGTACCCCTGAGTGGTAAGGGAACCCTATCTTGGAAGTCATGTTGTTGGACAACGATGAACCTACGAGCTATGGAGGGCCAGTGATGGGCCCGGATTCCGAGAAATGGTTAGAGGCCATGAAATCCGAGATGGGATCCATGTATGAAAACAAAGTATGGACTTTGGAAGTATTACCTGAAGGGCGAAAGGCCATTCAGAACAAATGGATCTTTAAAAAGAAGACACATGCGGACGGTAATGTCACTGTCTATAAAGCTCGACTTGTGGCAAAGGGTTTTTCACAAGTTCAAGGAGTTGACTACGATGAGACTTTCTCACCCGTAGCAATGCTTAAGTCTGTTAGAATCATGTTAGCAATAGCTGCCTATTTCGACTATGAAATTTGGCAGATGGATGTAAAAACAGCGTTTCTCAACGGCTTCCTTGAGGAAGAGTTGTATATGATGCAACCCGAAGGTTTTGTCGATCCAGAAAATGCTGGCAAAGTTTGCAAACTCCAGCGATCCATTTATGGACTGGTGTGAGCATCTCGGAGTTGGAATAAGCGCTTTGATGAGGTGATCAAAGCGTTTGAGTTTATACAAGTTTACGGAGAAGCTTGTATTTACAAGAAAGTGAGTGGGAGCTCTATAGCGTTTCTAGTATTATATGTGGATGACATATTGCTGATTGGAAACAATATAAAAATGCTGGAAAGCGTGAAGGAATATTTGAACAAGAGTTTTTCAATGAAGGACCTAGGAGAAGCTGCTTTCACATTAGGCATTAAGATCTATAGAGATAGATCGAGATGCTTAATAGCACTTTCACAGAGCACATACCTTGATAAAGTTTTGAAGAAGTTCAAAATGGAACAGTCCAAGAAGGGGTTCTTGCCTGTATTACAAGGTGTGAAATTGAGTAAGACTCAATGCCTAGTAACTGCAGAAGATAGAGAAAAGATGAGTGTCATCCCCTATGCTTCAGCCATAGGCTCTATCATGTATGCAATGTTGTGCACAAGACCCGATGTCAGCCTTGCCATAAGTATGGCCGAAAGGTTTCAAGGTGATCCTGGAATGGAGCACTGGCAAGCGGTCAAGAATATCCTTAAGTACCTGAAAAAGACTAAGGAAATGTTTCTCGTTTAAGGAGGTGATGAAGAGCTCGTCGTAAAGGGTTACGTCGATGCAAGCTTTGACACTGATCCGGACGACTCTAAGTCGCAAACCGGATACGTATTTATTCTTAACGGGGGAGCGGTAAGCTGGTGCAGTTCCAAGCAAAGCGTGGTAGCTGATTCTACGTGCGAAGCGGAATACATCGCAGCCTCGGAGGCGGCGAAGGAAGGTGTTTGGATGAAGCAGTTCATGATAGATCTTGGAGTAGTGCCCAGTGCACTAAATCCAATGAACCTGTTGTGTGACAACACTGGTGCCATTGCTCTGGCCAAGGAACCAAGGTTTCACAAGAGGACCAGACACATAAAGCGACGCTTCAACTCCATCCGCGATTACATCTTGGAGAAAGACATAAATATTTGCAAAGTGCACACGGATCTGAATGCTGCAGACCCGTTGACTAAACCTCTTCCAAGGGCTAAATATGATCAACACCAGAACTGCATGGGTGTTCGATTCATTACAATGTAAATCACATAGTGATGTGAACTAGATTATTGACTCTAGTGCAAGTGGGAGACTGTTGGAATATGCCCTAGAGGCAATAAATAAAGTGTTTATTATTGTATTTCCTTGTTCGTGATAATCGTTTATTATCCATGCTATAATTGTATTAATTGGAAACATGGATACATGTGTGGATACGTAGACAAACACAATGTCCCTAGTATGCCTCTAGTGAACTAGCTCGTTGATTGAAAGATGGTTAAGGTTTCCTAGCCATGGACATGAGATGTCATTTGATAACGGGATCACATCATTAGGAGAATTATCTGATGGACAAGACCCAAACTACAAACGTAGCTTATGATCGTGTCAGTTTATTGCTACTGTTTTCTGCATGTCAAGTATGTGTTCCTATGACCATGAGATCATGCAACTCACAGATATTGGAGGAGTATCCTGTGTGTATCAAATGTCATAACGTAACTGGGTGACTATAAAGGTGCTCTACAGGTGTCTCCGAGGGTGTCTGTTGAGTTGGCATGGATCGAGACTGGGATTTGTTACTCCGTGTGACGGAGAGGTATCTCAGGGCCTACTCGGTAATACAACATTACAATGAGCCTTGCAAGCAATGTGACTAATTTTTAGTTGCGGGATCTTGTATTACGGAACGAGTAAAGAGACTTGCCGGTAACGGGATTGAACTACGTATGGAGATACCGATGATCGAATCTCGGGCAAGTAACATACCGAAGAACATAGGGAACCTCATACGGGATTAACTGAATCCTTGACAAAGAGGTTCGACCGATAAAGATCTTCATAGAATATGTAGGAACCAATGTGGACATCTAGGTCCCACCATTGTTTATTGCCCGTAGAGGTGTCTTGGTCATGTCTACATAGTTCTCGAACCCGCAGGGTCTGCACACTTAAGGTTTGGTGACGTTTTGGTAGTGTAAAGTTATGTATATTGGTGACCGAAGTTTGTTCAGTGTCCCGTATGATATCCCGGATGTCATGAGGAGCTCCGGAATGGTCCGGAGGTAAAGATTCATATATAGGAAGTCCCGGTTTGGTCGCCGGAAAAGTTTCGGGCTCATCGGTAGTGTACCGGGAGTGCCGGTAGTGTACCGGGAGACCTCCAGGAGGGGTATTTCGACCCTAGAGGGTCCATGGGCTGTGGGAGATTAATAACCAGCCCTTAGTGGGCTGGTGGAACAGCCACAAAAGGCCCATGGCGCCAGGAGGAAAAAAGGCCTAAAGAAAAGGTGGAAAAAAGGGCCAATAGGGAGCTATCCTAGTCCAACTAGGATTGGAGAAGGAGTGTCCTTCTCTCCCTTCCTCTTGCGGCCGAATTGGCTTGGCCCTTGCGCCAAGCCAGCCCTCCTCCCTCCCTCCTTTATATACTGGTGGATTTGGGGCTGTTTGCACTAGTTTTTCCGGCCACGTGCTACCCGTTCCACCGGTGCATAGTTTCTCCTCTAGATCGTTCCGCAGTGCTTAGGCGAAGCCCTGCCGGAATTGCTCCACCACCATCGTCGGAGCACCGTCACGCTGCCGGCAAACTCTTCCTCCTCTCCACTTCTTCTTGCTGGATCAAGACGGTGGAGATCGTCATCAAGCTGCACGTGTGCTGAACGCGGAGGTGTCGTCCGTTCGGTACTAGATCGGAAGGACCGTGATCAAGGCCACGGGACGGTTCGTGATTGGATCGCGGGACGGATCGTGACAAGATCGCGGGACGGATCGTGATTGGATCGCGGGACGCTCGGCGATTTGAATCGCGAAGACGTTCGACTACACCAACCGCGTTTCTTAACGCTTCCCGCTTAGCGATCTACAAGGGTACGTAGATCCACTCTCCCTCTCGTAGATGCTCATCACCATGGATAGGTTTGCGTGTGCGTAGGAATTTTTTTTGTTTCCCATGCAACGTTCCCCAACACCTCACCCCAAGTAAGATCCCACCAGATCTTCCTCTCGGAGGTAAATAGTGCTAGTCGAAATCGGTGCCCCCAGATATGGTGTTTAGAAACTGAGAGGTAAAGTTTTCCCTGCCAGTTTCCATTAAAGCAATAAAATTGAGCGTGTGCTCAATAGTCGCTTCTGCTAGAAATCTCCTTTTAGCCAAGTCACCAAGACCTCTGCTATTCCAGAAAATTCCTCTCATCGGTCATCGTAGATTTTTTTTGTAGTCTTAAATCAGGCACTCTGGCGTACCGCCGACACTGGATATAACTTCCTCTTCCAAGTTCACTTTGGTTTCTCATCCTCGACAACACGGTCCACATAACCGGCTCCGAGATTCAAACTTTCTATCGGTTTCATCTGGTTCGCATGGTCCATGCTACCACACGTCTCCTGGCCCATACTACCACACGTCTCCTCTTCCTCATTAAAAAGGGATGACGGCACGAGGTCCTCGCATAGACGTTCTATAGCCCCCATCCCAGTTCATTAATCTCATCATCATTCATCGGTTTAGTTGCAGCAATACTACGCAACATATTCATAGCTCTCTTAGACTCTAAGTCAAGAATATCATTAACGAACGTGGAAACTTCCTTAGCATTGCTACCCATAGACACACCCAACATGTTTGCATTGGAAATAATTTCCTCCTCTGAAAAATGCAAAATAGAATGTTTCGTGTTTACGACCATACATGTTGTAGTCTGAATGTCTCGTAGCTTGGCTGCTCTCATCGCGCATCCCTGTTGGAAATATGCCCTAGAGGCAATAATAAAATGGTTATTATTGTATTTCCTAGTTCATGATAATTGTCTATTATTCATGCTACAATTGTGTTAACCAGAAACCGTAATACATGTGTGAATACATAGACCATCGCATGTCCCTAGTGAGCCTCTAGTTGGCTAGCTCGTTGATCAATAGATGGTCACGGTTTCATGACCATGGACATTGGATGTCGTTGATAACGGGATCACATCATTAGGAGAATGATGTGATGGACAAGACCCAATCCTAAGCATAGCACAAGATCGTGTAGTTCGTTTGCTAAAGCTTTTCAATGTCAAGTATCATTTCCTTAGACCATGAGATTGTGTAACTCCCGGATACCGTAGGAATGCTTTGGGTGTGCCAAACGTCACAACGTAACTGGGTGGCTATAAAGGTACGCTACGGGTATCTCCGAAAGTGTCTGTTGGGTTGACACGAATCAAGACTGGGATTTGTCACTCCGTGTGACGGAGAGGTATCTCTGGGCCCACTCGGTAAGACATCATCATAATGAGCTCAATGTGACTAAGGAGTTAGCCACGGGATGATGTGTTACGGAACGAGTAAAGAGACTTGCCGGTAACGAGATTGAACAAGGTATGGCGATACCGACGATCGAATCTCGGGCAAGTACCATACCGATAGACAAAGGGAATTGTATACGGGATTGATTGAATCCCTGACATCGTGGTTCATCCGATGAGATCATCGTGGAGTACGTGGGAGCCAACATGGGTATCCAGATCCCGCTGTTGGTTATTGGCCGGAGAGGTGTCTCGGTCATGTCTACGTGTCTCCCGAACCCGTAGGGTCTACACACTTAAGGTTCGATGACGCTAGGGTTATAGGGAAAAGGTATACGTGATTACCGAAGGTTGTTCGGAGTCCCGGATGAGATCCCGGACGTCACGAGGAGCTCCGGAATGGTCCGGAGGTAAAGATTGATATATAGGAAGTCCAGTTTTGGTCACCGGAAAGTTTTCGGGCTCATCGGTAGTGTACCGGGAGTGCCGGGAGGGTGCCGGAGGACCCCCGGGAGGGGTGTGACGACCAAAGGACCACATGGGCTGTTAGATAAAGTGTGCCAGCCCTTATTGGGCTGGGCAAGACTTTTGCTAAAGGCCCATGCGGCTGGAGATAAGGAGATAAGGCAAAAAGGATTTAAAAGGAGGAGATCCACCTCCCTTGTGGGAGGTGGACTCTCCCTTTAATTCAGCCGGCCATCTCCTCTTTGGAGTAGAGGCCCAGCCAGCCCTCCACGTCCCTCCTCCTATATATACTTGAGGTTTTGGATGTTTTGAGACAGGATTTGATCTCTCTCTCTCACGGCGAAGCCCTACCTCTCTTCTTCCTCCTCCGCAGCGCTTAGGCGAAGCCCTGTCGGAATACCTTGCTACTCCACCACCACCACGCCGTCCTGCTGCTGTTGGAGCCCTTCCCCAACCTCTCCTTCCTCCTTGCTGGATCAAGGTGTTGGAGACGTCACCGGGCTGCACGTGTGTTGAACGCGGAGGTGCCGTCCGTTCGGCACTTGATCGGATCTACCGCGATCTGAATCGCTGCGAGTACGACTCCATCAACCGCGTTCTTGTAACGCTTCCGCTTAGAGATCTTCAAAGGTATGAAGATGCAATCTCTCCCCTCTCGTTGCTGGTTTCTCCATAGATAGATCTTGGTGAACGTAGGAAAATTTTGATTTACTACTACGTCTCCCAACAGTGGCATCATGAGCTAGGTCTATGCATAGAATCTATGCACGAGTAGAACACAAAGCAGTTGTGGGCGTCGAGTTTGTTAATTTGCTTGCCGCTACTAGTCTTATCTTGATTCGGCGGTATTGTGGGATGAAGCGGCCCGGACCAACTTTACACGTACGCTTACGTGAGACCGGTTCCACCGCCTGACATGCACTAGATGCATAAGGTGGCTAGCGGGTGTCTGTCTCTCCTACCTTAGTCGGATCGGATTCGATGAAAAGGGTCCTTATGAAGGGTAAATAGCAATTGGCAAATCACGTTGTGGTGTTGACGTAGGTAAGAAACGTTCTTGCTAGTAACCTATAGCAGCCACGTAAAAACTTGCAACTACAAATTAGAGGACGTCTAACTTGTTTTTGCAGCATGTGCCTTGTGATGTGATATGGCCAAAGGATATGATGTGATGCATTGTGATGTATGAATTGATCATGTTCTTGTAATAGGATTCACGACTTGCATGTCGATGATTATGACAACCGGCAGGAGCCATAGGAGTTGTCTTATTTATTGTATGACCTGCGTGTCAATCATAAACGCCATGTAATTACTTTACTTTATTGCTAAGCGTTAGCCATAGTAGTAGAAGTAATAGTTGGCGAGACAACTTCATGAAGACACAATGATGGAGATCATGATGATGGAGATCATGGTGTCGTGCCGGTGACAGTGATGATCATGGTGCCCCGAAGATGGAGATCATAGGAGCAAAATGATATTGGCCATATCATGTCACTATATTGATTGCATGTGATGTTTATCATGTTTACATCTTATTTGCTTAGAACGACGGTAGTAAATAAGATGATCTCTCAATAAAATTTCAAGAGAAGTGTTCACCCTAACTGTGCACCGTTGCTAAGGATCGTTGTTCCGAAGCACCACGTGATGATCGGGTGTGATAGGTTCTAACGTTCGCATACAACGGGTGTAAGCCAGATTTACACACGCGAAACACTTAGGTTGACTTGACGAGCCTAGCATGTACAGACATGGCCTCGGAACACGGAAGACCGAAAGGTCGAACATGAGTCGTATAGAAGATACGATCAACATGAAGATGTTCACCATGGATGACTAGTCCGTCTCACGTGATGATCGGACACGGGCTAGTTGACATGGATCATGTATCACTTGGAAGACTAGAGAGATGTCTGTCTAAGTGGGAGTTCATTAATTTGATTAAATGAACTTAATTATCATGAACTTAGTCTAAAATTGTCTTTACAATCTATGATGTAGATCTAATGGCCAACGCGAATGTCACCCTCAATTTCAACGCGTTCCTAGAGAAAACCAAGCTGAAAGATGATGGAAGCAACTATGCGGACTGGGTCCGTAGCTTGAGGATCATCCTCATAGCTTCCAAGAGATTGTATGTCCTAGATGCACCGCTAGGTGACGCACCCGTTCTCCCAGCGGAACAAGATGTTATGAACACTTGGCAATCACGCTGCGATGATTACTCCCTTGTTCAATGCGGCATGCTTTACAGTCTAGAACCGGGGCTCCAAAAGCGTTTTGAGCAACACGGAGCATATGAGATGTTCCAGGAGCTGAAACTGGTTTTTCAAGCTCATGCCCGGGTCGAGAGATATGATGTCTCCGACAAGTTCTTCAGCTGTAAGATGGAGGAGCATAGTTCTGTCAGTGAGCACATCCTCAAGATGTCTGGGCTACACAGCCGCTTGACTCAGCTGGGGGTTAATATCCCGGATGACTCGGTCATTGACAGAATCCTCCAGTCGCTTCCACCTAGCTTCAAGAGCTTTGTGATGAACTACAACATGCAAGGTATGGAGAAGTCCATTCCTGAGTTGTACTCGATGCTGAAATCAGCGGAGGTCGAGATCAAAAAGGAGCATCAAGTGTTGATGGTGAATAAGACCACTAGTTTCAAGAAAGGCAAGGGTAAGAAGAACTTCAAGAAGGACGGCAAAGCTGTTGCCGCGCCCGGTAAGCAAGTTGCCGGGAAGAAGAAGAAAAATGGACCCAAGCCTGAGACTGAGTGCTTTTATTGCAAGGGTACCGGTCACTGGAAGCGGAACTGCCCCAAGTATTTAGTGGATAAGAAGGACGGCAACATTAAAGGTATATGTGATATACTTGTTATTGATGTGTACTTGACCAGCGCTCGTAGTAGCTCCTGGGTATTTGATACCGGTGCAGTTGCTCACATTTGTAACTCCAAGCAGGAGCTGCGGAATAAGCGGAGGCTGGCCAAGGATGAGGTGACGACACGTGTCGGGAATGGTTCCATGGTCGATGTGATCGCCGTCGGCACGTTACCTCTACATCTACCTTCGGGATTAGTTTTAAACCTTAATAATTGTTATTTAGTACCAGCTTTGAGCATGAACATTGTATCTGGATCTCGCTTGATGCGAGATGGCTACTCATTTAAATCCGAGAATAATGGTTGTTCTATTTATATGAGAGAAATGTTTTATGCTCATGCCCCGCTGGTCAATGGTTTATTTTTGATGAATCTCGAACGTGATGTTACACATGTCCATAGTGTGAGTACCAAAAAGTGTAAAGTTGATAACGATAGTCCCACTTACATGTGGCACTGCCGTCTTGGCCATATTGGTGTCAAACGCATGAAGAAGCTCCATGCTGATGGAATTTTGGAGTCACTTGATTTCGAATCATTTGACACATGCGAACCATGCCTCATGGGCAAGATGACCAAGACTCCATTCTCCGGAACAATGGAGCGAGCAACTGACTTGTTGGAAATAATACATACCGATGTATGCGGTCCAATGAGCGTCGAGGCTCGCGGTGGCTACCGTTATGTTCTCACCCTCACTGATGACTTGAGTAGATATGGTTATGTCTACTTAATGAAACACAAGTCTGAAACTTTTGAAAGGTTCAAGGAATTTCAGAGTGAGGTCGAGAATCAACGTGACAGGAAAATAAAATGCCTACGATCTGATCGTGGCGGAGAATATTTAAGTCACGAGTTTGGCACGCACCTTAGGAAATGTGGAATTGTTTCACAACTCACGCCTCCCGGCACACCCCAGCGAAATGGTGTGTCTGAACGTCGTAATCGCACTCTATTGGATATGGTGCGATCTATGATGTCTCTTACCGACTTACCGCTATCATTTTGGGGATATGCATTAGAGACTGCCGCATTCACTTTAAATAGGGCACCGTCTAAATCCGTTGAGACGACACCGTATGAATTGTGGTTTGGAAAGAAACCTAAGCTGTCGTTTCTAAAAGTTTGGGGATGCGATGCTTATGTGAAGAAACTTCAACCTGAGAAGCTCGAACCCAAAGCGGAAAAGTGCGTCTTCATAGGATATCCCAAGGAGACTATTGGGTATACCTTCTACCTACGATCCGAAGGCAAAGTCTTTGTTGCCAAGAATGGATCCTTTCTCGAGAAAGAGTTTCTCTCGAAAGAAGTAAGTGGGAGGAAAATAGAACTTGATGAGGAAATTGTACCTCCACTCGAACCGGAGAGTAGCGCAGCACAGGAAGTTGTTTCTGTGGAGCCTACACCGGCTAGAGAGGATGTTAATGATGATGATCATGAAACTTCAGATCAAGTTGCTATTCGAAGGTCCACCAGGACACGTTCCGCACCAGAGTGGTACGGCAATCCTGTCCTAGAGATCATGTTGTTGGACAACGGTGAACCTTCGAACTATGAAGAAGCGATGGCGGGCCCGGATTCCAACAAATGGCTTGAGGCCATGAAATCCGAGATAGGATCCATGTATGAGAACAAAGTATGGACTTTGGTGGACTTGCCTAATGATAAGCGAGCCATTGAAAACAAATGGATCTTTAAGAAGAAGACTGACGCGGACGGTAATGTCACCGCCTATAAAGCTCGGCTTGTCGCTAAGGGTTATCGACAAGTTCAAGGAGTTGACTACGATGAGACTTTCTCACCCGTAGCGATGCTAAAGTCAGTCCGAATCATGTTAGCAGTTGCCGCATTTTATGATTATGAGATCTGGCAAATGGACGTCAAAACGGCATTCCTTAATGGCTTCCTCAAGGAAGAACTGTATATGATGCAGCCGGAAGGTTTTGTCGATCCTAAAGATGCTAACAAGGTATGCAAGCTCCAGCGCTCCATCTATGGGCTGGTGCAAGCATCTCGGAGTTGGAACATTCGCTTTAATGAGGTGATTAAAGCGTTTGGGTTTGTACAGGTTTATGGAGAACCTTGTATTTACAAGAAAGTGAGTGGGAGCTCTATAGCATTTCTTATACTGTATGTGGATGACATGCTGATAATGGGAAATAATATAGAACTCTTGGAAAGTATCAAGGCCTACTTGAATAAGTGTTTTTCAATGAAGGACCTTGGAGAAGCTGCTTACATATTAGGTATTAAGATCTATAGAGATAGATCGAAACGCCTCATTGGTCTTTCACAAAGCACATACCTTGAAAAGATATTGAAGAAGTTCAATATGCATCAGTCCAAGAAGGGGTTCTTGCCTGTGTTGCAAGGTGTGAGATTGAGTACGACTCAATGCCCGACCACGGCAAAGGATAGAGAAGAGATGAGTGTCATCCCCTATGCTTCAGCCATAGGCTCTATCATGTATGCCATGCTGTGTACCAGACCTGATGTGAACCTTGCCATAAGTTTGGTAGGGAGGTACCAAAGTGATCCCGGAGCGGAACACTGGACAGCGGTCAAGAATATCCTGAAGTACCTGAAAAGGACAAAGGACATGTTTCTCATATATGGAGGTGCCGAAGAGCTCGTCGTAAAGGGTTACGTCGACGCTAGCTTCGACACAGATCCGGACGACTCTAAGTCGCAAACCGGATACGTGTATATTTTGAATGGAGGGGCAGTCAGCTGGAGTAGCAGCAAGCAAAGCGTCGTGGCGGCATCTACATGTGAAGCGGAGTACATAGCTGCTTCGGAAGCAGCAAAGGAGGGAGTCTGGATGAAGGAGTTCATCACCGACCTAGGAGTGATTCCAAATGCGTCGGGCCCGATGACTCTACTCTGTGACAACACTGGAGCTATTGCCCTTGCGAAGGAGCCCAGGTTTCACAAGAAGACAAGACACATCAAGCGCCGCTTCAACTCCATCCGTGATTACATTCAGGAGGGAGACATAGATATTTGTAAAGTGCATACGGATCTGAATGTCGCAGATCCGTTGACTAAACCTCTCTCACGAGCAAAACATGATCAACACCAGAACGCTATGGGTGTTCGATTCATCACAATGTAACTAGATTATTGACTCTAGTGCAAGTGGGAGACTGTTGGAAATATGCCCTAGAGGCAATAATAAAATGGTTATTATTGTATTTCCTAGTTCATGATAATTGTCTATTATTCATGCTACAATTGTGTTAACCAGAAACCGTAATACATGTGTGAATACATAGACCATCGCATGTCCCTAGTGAGCCTCTAGTTGGCTAGCTCGTTGATCAATAGATGGTCACGGTTTCATGACCATGGACATTGGATGTCGTTGATAACGGGATCACATCATTAGGAGAATGATGTGATGGACAAGACCCAATCCTAAGCATAGCACAAGATCGTGTAGTTCGTTTGCTAAAGCTTTTCAATGTCAAGTATCATTTCCTTAGACCATGAGATTGTGTAACTCCCGGATACCGTAGGAATGCTTTGGGTGTGCCAAACGTCACAACGTAACTGGGTGGCTATAAAGGTACGCTACGGGTATCTCCGAAAGTGTCTGTTGGGTTGACACGAATCAAGACTGGGATTTGTCACTCCGTGTGACGGAGAGGTATCTCTGGGCCCACTCGGTAAGACATCATCATAATGAGCTCAATGTGACTAAGGAGTTAGCCACGGGATGATGTGTTACGGAACGAGTAAAGAGACTTGCCGGTAACGAGATTGAACAAGGTATGGCGATACCGACGATCGAATCTCGGGCAAGTACCATACCGATAGACAAAGGGAATTGTATACGGGATTGATTGAATCCCTGACATCGTGGTTCATCCGATGAGATCATCGTGGAGTACGTGGGAGCCAACATGGGTATCCAGATCCCGCTGTTGGTTATTGGCCGGAGAGGTGTCTCGGTCATGTCTACGTGTCTCCCGAACCCGTAGGGTCTACACACTTAAGGTTCGATGACGCTAGGGTTATAGGGAAAAGGTATACGTGATTACCGAAGGTTGTTCGGAGTCCCGGATGAGATCCCGGACGTCACGAGGAGCTCCGGAATGGTCCGGAGGTAAAGATTGATATATAGGAAGTCCAGTTTTGGTCACCGGAAAGTTTTCGGGCTCATCGGTAGTGTACCGGGAGTGCCGGGAGGGTGCCGGAGGACCCCCGGGAGGGGTGTGACGACCAAAGGACCACATGGGCTGTTAGATAAAGTGTGCCAGCCCTTATTGGGCTGGGCAAGACTTTTGCTAAAGGCCCATGCGGCTGGAGATAAGGAGATAAGGCAAAAAGGATTTAAAAGGAGGAGATCCACCTCCCTTGTGGGAGGTGGACTCTCCCTTTAATTCAGCCGGCCATCTCCTCTTTGGAGTAGAGGCCCAGCCAGCCCTCCACGTCCCTCCTCCTATATATACTTGAGGTTTTGGATGTTTTGAGACAGGATTTGATCTCTCTCTCTCACGGCGAAGCCCTACCTCTCTTCTTCCTCCTCCGCAGCGCTTAGGCGAAGCCCTGTCGGAATACCTTGCTACTCCACCACCACCACGCCGTCCTGCTGCTGTTGGAGCCCTTCCCCAACCTCTCCTTCCTCCTTGCTGGATCAAGGTGTTGGAGACGTCACCGGGCTGCACGTGTGTTGAACGCGGAGGTGCCGTCCGTTCGGCACTTGATCGGATCTACCGCGATCTGAATCGCTGCGAGTACGACTCCATCAACCGCGTTCTTGTAACGCTTCCGCTTAGCGATCTTCAAAGGTATGAAGATGCAATCTCTCCCCTCTCGTTGCTGGTTTCTCCATAGATAGATCTTGGTGAACGTAGGAAAATTTTGATTTACTACTACGTCTCCCAACAATCCCATCATCAAGTCGTCCACGTCTGGCTACTCCTGAAGCCTATGGCTCGTCCGCCTCTCCACGGTCGCCGGGTCAGGGAGACCACCGAATGCAACCACGTCCTCTGTGGATGGCAGCATCATGGAGGGGCCACCTGCCCCTCGGCCCATCGAGGTCTCTTGCTCAGCTAGTGACGCCGAACTGTTGCGTAAAGTCCGGCCGTCTCCCCGGCATGGCGGACTAGCGGCAAACCGGAGACCTCCTGTCTCCGGTACATCCGTGCTTCCGATCAGTCTTTCCGCGACCACGGTCTGGAGCTCCAGCCGTTCTCGACGGGTAGACGTGACGCCCCCCGGACAGTCTGAAGGACGCCCTAGCGCAGGCGACGACGCGCATTGCCCCGGGCTGCCTGATGTGCGCCCTTGCTTCCTCGGACTGCTCGGTGCGCTCCCAGGCGCATGCGATTTGACACAGTGGCCCAGACCATCCTGGGACCTCCCATGCGCGGGCGAGATGGCCCGCTGACCTGGACCACTTTATGCACGTCCTGGCGAGGGAAGACCCGGGGCTGTAGGCACCAACGGGCTCCCGGCTGTACCCGGCGTGCCCCCCACAACAGCCTTCATGCCCACTTGAGCCAACACCGGAGAACCTCCGACCGCCGGCTTCACTCCCCCGTCGAGCTGTTTTGCGTCGGCCAACGTTGCGGAATCACCAATCACAGAAAAACTATCCACCCCACCATCCGTGTAGGGTTTTGAGTGAACTTGGGTGACAAAGGCGGAGACAACGGAGGCAGTTGAAATTCCTCCGGGTCTTGACGTTCCGCTCTAACACCCCAAAGCTTACTCGGTGCCGAAGAGGAACCGGACGATCCAAACTTCAGCTGCTGTGATGAGGAAGAATGCACAACCCTCTCGCTGCTAGAATTTGACTCATTAGTCTTAGCTGTAGGCACAACTCCTTTATCGGTCTCCGGGCGCGCAGGCACATTTGGTTCGGGTTGTCCATCTCTATCCTTTCCCTCGTCCGTGTCCATATCAGCCAATTTTGCCAAGTCTTGGAATTCGGCATTCTCCTGTATCTCAATTTCCAACAAATAACTCTTGCCGTCATACGTCCAACGTACCGAGTCAGGTATGTGCTCAACGCTAATGACGCTGACAAAAAGACGAGCCATCCCATTAGCGCGGGTGAAGGGCATATCCACCTTCTCCGTCTTGCCAATGAGCGACCTGAGACTCCAGGTCACTCTGACATCATCAAGAGCCGACTGAGGAGCACCAATAACCTGTATCCAAAGCTGAGGTAGTGGAATGCCTTCGGGTTCTTGCCGTGCCCAAGGTTCAAATTCAAGCACACAAGTAGTATTCGGAACCTTGCTCATCCCGAAAGTTAGGAGCCTACCTAGATCCTCCTTGGTTGGAAAATCCACTCTAAACACCTGGTCCTCCAGAGTCACAAGATTCCAGTTAAAGGACCCCGGAACTAGCTCTCGAAGTAGCAACAGTACTTGCTCTGTGGTCATTCTCCCACGAGCCACCCGCACAACCCCAGTCCTGGAGCTCTTTGAAATAGGTGCAATAGAATACGAGCGGGGGGACTTAAAAAATATCAACTCCGAACAACAGACCCCATATATAGTGATCGTCAGCTTTGGTCCCAAGAGAAACAGGCACTCTCCCGTATCATGCTTTGGTTTTCGGCACAAGTTACATAGCTCTACCGTACACTCTGCTGCGAAGTGCCCCGGTGCTCCGCACCGGTAACACGACATCTTTTCTTTCTTTCGAGCCCACTTAGAAATTTTTTCACCTTCAGATTTTTTAGACTTGTCAGAAGCTGCATCTTTAGATGGCACACCCTTAGGATTTGGTACCTTGACCGCTGCCAAATCATCGACCACCTCCATCGCCACACCCGCAAGGGCCGGCCCCGCAGCAGTTGTTGCTACGGTCGATGGTATGGGCGCATACCTGTGCCCCGTCGCATTGGTCTGAAAAGAGGCATCCACCGGCGGGGGAGGTGGAGCTGACCATCTTCCTCGTCCTTGACCCCCCCAGTATTGACGAAACCAATTTCGTTGCCTGTTGGGAGGTCCTGTCGCATCGTGTACAAAGGGACCAGGAGGCCCGTCGAAGCCTCTCCCTCCGCCGTTGACCCGACCATCGCCGGTCGACGACGAGCCCCGATGAACTCCTTCGCCATAGGCATCATAGCCATCGTCTCCCCAATACCCGGTACCGTTCCGATTGTCATTATAAGCAGCAGTTCTGCGACCACCGGTGGTAGGTCCCCGGCCCCGACCGGCCTAGTTGTTGCTGTCGTGGCCTCCCGCACCTGCGGGTCAAGGCCCCCGCGCCGGCGGCTGCTGTTGCTGGGGATCCGCCCGAGGCAGAGGCTGCTGTTGTCAGGCATGCTGGTTTTGCTCTGTCCTAGGAGGCGGTATCTGTGGCCGCCCCCGCTGATTCCCGCGTCCTACCATCGGCGTAGCAGTCGCCGGCGATGCAATAGGCTTCGCCGCCGTCGGTGGGGAGGCAACTCTCGCCGCCCTGCCCGCTCCCAGTCGAGGGAAACCAGGCCTCGTTACTCTCGATAACCTAGCGACGTCCGGTCCCAGGATCTCTTGTGTTGCAGTCGATCGAAGCGAACCATCTGTTGCCTCATCATATGTTAATTGGGCTGCCGACTGAGCCACATACCCGGTCATCGAACAACCCAATAGCGGATCCGGCCCCACCGGCCTATCTGAGCCCAACAACACATTCAAACGCTCCTTCCTTAGACTGCGGATCGAGACAATGTCTCCCGACACCATGGACGCCGCCGACACAAACACCGCCGGAATTCGTCGCCGGTTCTTCTTATGCACCGTCTTCCAGGAAGAATGGACCATGAAATCTGCTAGTGTGGGTTTGGGTAAACGCACCTTAGGTAATGGCCCTAGCCATGGCCGAACCGCCGTCGTGGATGTCTGCCGGTGAACCAGCCGCCTTTCCATCTCCACTTTGTCCGTCGCCGATAGACCCTCCCTTGCCGGATCGTCATGCGGGGCTATCATGTCCACCAGGCGGGTGACATCCAAATATGTATATGATATACTCATCGTCGTCTTCTTTCTTGGACTTTTGGAACTATCTATTTGAGCTTTCAGAAATGCCGAGAGTGGAATGGCACCGTATACGATAGACCGGAAAATGTAGTAGTACTCTCCTATACGCCCAACAAACCGGGAAGGTGGGACTGTCACGGTAGGACAACACCGTGCATCGACCAATGAGGTAATTAAACCATAAACACATTGTTTGAGATGTAGGCATGTACACATACATATATAGACCCATGATAGCACCACAAACCACAAGTAGTATATTCGATGGATAGCCGGCCACCCGCCACAGATCCCTGCGACGACCACCACGGTGACTCTTGATGCTTGTTTCGTTGTTTTTTTGCATACTCCTATATGTATATGTAAACACTAGCTAGAGAACAAATGATGTGATCGACCAGTGGTGATTTGATTTCACAGCGAAAACGACGGCTACCGCATGCAACTTGCGCGTGATCGACCAGTTGCAAGCCTCGCTTTCTCTTTTTAACTGGAGGAACGGACGGACGAACGCCTCCCCACATGCATGCTCGTTGCATCTTGTTTATTATATTATATTAAGGCAACAAAGTTGATTTGCTTCTCTGCATTGGTGGAGAAGAAGCCAGTTTAGACACTGCACATCTGCATCTGCATTATTGAGCTGGAGGCCCGGCCGTGGCCCCGGACGATGGCTACGTGCCGCCATGAACGACGACATAGGTCGGTCTGTGACTGTGGGGTTGGTGAGCAAGGAGGAGGAGCCCATGGATGAAAGCGGCTGCAACGGCAGAGATGCTAATTAGTCTGTAGCTTGACCTTGATACCATGCCATCAAGTGACCACGCACTCCAGAAAAACAAACCACAAATTGACCTGTGAAGATGATGCCTTCGACCGGACGTGAAGCGCGTTCTAGGATGCGCTGCTCACAAAAATTCATTTTGGCAAGTTCTTTTTTCTTCTTCCCGGAATGAGGCAAGACATTTAGGTAAGGGAGCCCTCCAACCGTACTCGGATTACGTCAGGTGCGTATAAGGGCGTCTCTAATAGTCATGGGGTAGTTGTTGGTGCATTTTGCCACATAGATTTTCTGATGATGCGGCATAGAATAAATTCAGGTGCTCCCACTTCTGTCTTCTGAAAAGTTCCATCCTTTTGTGAATGTTCACAAGACATGCTTCTAGAATCCTAGTTTTCTCTTTGATAGGGAAACATCAGGAGAGGTCCCTCCCTTCTTTAAGGGCAGAAAATGCCTCCCTTTTTCAAGAATTCTGAAACTTCCAAGTATGTATATGCATGCCAACTTTTTCCGGATCATTAGAATATGGAAGATATTTTTGATTTTTTGTGTGAAATGCCAGGCTCTATGGAGCCCGAGAGAATAAGCAATCACACACGCACACGGACCCTCGACAAAGCCCCTTGACGAAAATGGTGACTTGTGTGTGCTGCTCCGGACGCAACACCCCATGGAGGGGACGATCGAAAGTAGAATGTATCAACAACCGCTGACTTGGCTTACTGGCGTATGAGGTGGCACTAAATCCTTCCAAGTTTATAGTACGACGCTTTAACCTTGACGACGAGGCCATGAAGGGCGCACACGATTTTTATTTTACTTTCAAAACATTGAAATATTTATATAAAGTACCTGCCATTTTTTTCGGCAATGTTGTTTGATGACCATTCCCCGGAGGCCAACCGGAGCGAACGCCTTCATCGCCATTCCACATATCTTGACGCATGCCCGATGCCATGTAGGTCAGCTGGAGCAATTCGTTGTTCCATGTTTTCATAGCAATCACTGTTCTTTTTCTCCAAAAAGTGCAGGACCAGGTGCTCTCAAGGTAGGAATCAAACTCACAACCTCCTATGTGCGGGCCGAGGGTGCTTCCACCCGCCTACACTAGATTTGTTAACATTTTGCGTTAAACTGCTATATGTATTGTAAATCTAGATTTGTTATAAATTCAGTTTTTAATCTGATTTTTTTGTAAATCCTTTTGTTTAACTTCTGAAGGAAAAATAATCCCTATTTTCAGAGAGTTTTTTTTTTCAAACTTGCCATGTGCATTTTTTTATTATATGTATTCTAGGTCTATTTTGTAATGCCTCGATGGAAATATTTTTATGAAGATCATGGCATTTTAATAATTAAGTAACATGTCATTTTTATTCTTAAGAGGATAACAGTTTATTATTAAAAGCATGCCACTTTTATTATTAGTAACATGGGGTACTTTAGTGTCAAGAGGATGCCAGTTTTAGTTACATGAGAATTTTATTATTAGTAGGATGAAAATTTTATTATTAACAGGTTGGGAGTCTTTTTATTGAGAGCATGGAATTTTTATTTTTGCTGACATGACATTTTTATTGCCAAGAGGATGGTATTTTAAATATTTTGGCATGCTAATTTTATTTTTTCACTAACATGGTATTTTTTAATGATTTTTTGCACAGTGGACCAAATAAAGCAAAAACATAGCATCATGGCATTTTGTTTCTCGTCCATGGAAAAACCAAAGAAAAATGTTCTCCAAAACATGCTCTTTTTCACAGTAAAACATATCCATGGAAGAATTCATAAAAAAATAGATCACCCATCACATTTTTTAACCATGCTTTTTTTTGTAAATATATGAATTAACATGGCATTTTTGTCAATTTGCACGTAATTTTTTTTCATATCATAGCAATTGTTCATTTTATGTTTTCTCTGTTTTTTTGAAAGAAAATGTGTTTTTGTTCATGGTATTTTTAAATAAAAAAATCGACAATAAACTGGGCAAATGGGGGTTCACCCTGGTCATTCCCCCTGGGATATGATCGACGGGGTTTGGGGGGGGGGGTTATTTGTTCGTTGGGAGCAGCTCACCTAGGAGACCAAACTTGTTCGATCGTCCCTCTTCTCCGACGACTGATCACCAGTTATTCGGGTTTGTTTTTTGGGGGATTTTAGAACTTCCAAAGGTGTTTTTCAAGTTTTGGAAAATACCAGGCTCCATGGTGACCAGAATGGCACCTTATAACTAGAAAATGTATACGCCGAACTAACCGGGAAGGGGGGACTATCATGGTAGGCCCACATTCAGCCACCAATGAGGTAATTAAACCCTATTATTACATTTGTTTTAGACGTAGGCATGTACAGACATAGATCCATAGTATGATAGCACCACAAGTAGGCGTATATTCCATGGACGGTCATCCACTGGTCACAAATCTCGGGGACGACCACCTTACTTTTGATGCAAATGCCATAAAATACGAGGTAGAGAACAAACGATGGTTGCCACCCTGCATGCATCATGCATGTGACGGACCCGACCTGGCCCCATTACGTAGTAGCCTCTGTTTTCTTAACTGGAAGGACGGACGTAGGCACGCCTCCCTCTTGGTCTTGGACGCACACCACCACATGCTAATTGCATTTTATTAAGACAACCAGTGGGATTTTTTTACTACACTACATTGGTAGAAGAGAAGACACTGGCTCTCCATCTGCAGATCGACCGGCATTCATGCACGCATATTATTGAGTTGTAGGCCTGGATGATAGCTACATGCCTGCCTGCACGACAGAGGTCTGTGGGGTTGGACGGTTGGTGATCGATCGAGGAGGATCCTGCAGCTGAATGCGTGGGTGACGGCGACACCAACGACGGTGGTTAATTTGCACATTCTACTCCTTCACCTCGTGCCTGCTGCCTACCTGACACTAAGCATGGTCCCTGCGTGAAAGTTGCACCCAGTACATTAGAAACGAGGCCATAGAATTTATTTTCTAGCTTTGTATTCCCACTTTGTGCCAGGTAAAATCAAATGGGTAAAACCTGCAAAATGGGACAAAGCACAACGGTAAAATGGCAGAAAAAAATGTGTGGGAGTAGGATGCCTGCCGGCCGCATGTGGTACAGTTGTGTTGTACTAACGGGAGAAAAGTTTTCCTAAACAACTTGTACGCCCAACAAGCACAGCGGCGACCAATGAGGTAAACGATTAATAGATTGTTTAATAAGGTGTAGGCCGTCAAAAGGGAACATATATCGATCACAATCACAATCACAATCGTATATCGATCAGTGAGTCAATCAGAGCTAAATGCCACTTGGAGGCCACGACGATGCACCTCACATGCTTGTTGCATTTTCATACTGTAGGAGGAGTGCCATCTTGCCATGCACCCATTGGATCGATGGCATCGCAAGATCAGTCAATTTGCATCATGAATTGTCGGCGACGAGTATAACATGCATGCATGCTTGCTGGATAGCGGCTGTGGCAACGGACGGCGGAGGACGGCGCATAGCTGAACAGGCTTGGTAATTAAGTAACTCAAATCAAGACAGGAGGATGCATGCTGCGAACATGGCTGGATGAAGGCCACAGGAACGACAGAGGGAGATTCGGGCCGGCGACTCCGTTGTCGGTACCGGTGCAACTATGCAGCAAGGTAGCATGGCAGGTCAAACTCTTCTTCTCTTCTGCTCCTTGGACCCGTCCCATTCATTCAAGAGGGGCGTCAAAAGGCTTCTCCCTTTGTCTGTCTCTCCGGCGAAATAGTATTTCCCCGTCGTTCACGCGTGTTGTGGATGTAATTGCACGCGCTTAATTAGCTTTCCTTATGATGGTGGTTAGTACTCTACTTCTCTTTTGAGAAAGTATGCTTGTATTCAATTGTTCATAAATAGTTTGAATTGCCGACCACATGCATTGAACCCCGGACCTGCTTGTTAAACTTAGGGTTTTGGAAAACTGCACGACACTCATAACAGGTGTGGCTATCTCATATATATAAAGGGGTACACGATAGTGTACAATACAACATACAAGACCTATACAGAGGCTACGTATAAATACAGTCTAACACCCTCCCTCGATCTTAACTATGCCCTGAAGTATAAAGTATGTTAAGATTGCGCCTGCAGCCTACAAACTGAGATTGTGGTAGAGGCTTCGTGAAGATGTCAGCAAATTGATCTTTGGAAGATATGAACTTGACGTGGAGTAGTTTCTGTGCAACACATTCCCGCACAAAGTGATAGTCAACTTGAATGTGTTTCGTTCGAGCATGAAACATTGGATTAGATGACAAATATGTAGCACCAATGTTGTCACACCGAAGGACAGACGGCTGAGCTTGAGGAACTCCCAACTCTCTCAATAAGGACTGTACCCATATGATTTCAGCCGTAGCATTTGCAACAACTTTGTACTTAGCTTCAGTGCTACTCCTGGACACTGTAGCTTGTTTACGAGCAGTCCAGGCGATCAGATCAGGACCAAAGAAGACAGCATGTCCCCCCGTGGATCGCCTGTCATCTGGATTACCAGCCCTGTCTGCATCTGAGAAGGCCGAAAGCACAACAAACGGTGCTGGTTGAACTAGCAAACCATACAAAGCAGTAAAGCAAACATAGCGTAGAATGCGCTTCACCGCTGTCCAGTGAGAAGTCCGAGGAGCATGAAGAAACTGACATACACGATTGACTACATAGGAGATGTCAGGCCGAGTGATAGTCAGGTACTGCAAGCCACCAACAACACTGCGGTACTCAGTTGCGTCATCAGAAGTGAGAGGATCTCCATCAAAAGCAAACAACCGATCAGTAGCAGACATAGGAGTCATAGCATGTTTGCACTTCAGCATACCTGCCCGTCGCAACAAGTCCAGAGAGTACTTATGTTGGGTGAGTGTCAAGTTGGTGGAGGAACGGGAAACATCCAGACCAAGGAAGTAATGCAATGGGCCTAAATCCTTCACTGCAAAGTCACCTCTCAAGGCAGAGATTAGCCGATCAGTAACCACACAAGAAGAGCTAATGAGGATAATGTCATCAACATAGACCAGTAGATACATTGTCACCTCAGACCGATGCAGAAGAAAGAGCGAGGTGTCAGCAGTGGATGGAACAAAACCGAGGGCCCGAAGAACGGAGCCAAGCCTGGCATGCCATGCACGAGGAGCCTGCTTCAACCCATAGAGCGCCTTGACCAGGCGGCACAGTTGATAAGGGCGAGTAGGATCAAAAAATCCCAGCGGCTGACGCATGTAAACCTCCTCATCCAGAACACCATGTAGGAACGCATTCTGAACATCCAACTGACGAAGAAACCAACCACGAGTAACAGCCAAGGACAATAGAAGCCGAATAGTTGTCGGCTTGACAACCGGGCTGAATGTATCCTCATAGTCAAGACCATATCGTTGCTTGAACCCTTTCGCCACTAACTGTATGTTATAGTGCTCGATGGAACCATCAACATGCTTCTTTACTTTGAAGACCCACTTGAAATCAATGACATTGACACCAGAGATTGGCAGAACTATCTGCCAAGTACCATTTGTCAACAACGCCTGATACTCTTGTTCCATGGCCTGGCGCCAGTGAGGAATCCCAATGGCAGCCTGGAAGTGGCGCGGTTCAGCAAAGGGATCCTCCTTGAGCTGAGCAACACGGGCCGCCAGCCAGGCCACCGTCCCATCGGTGCGTTCCTTAGGACGAGTAATACCGGACCGTCTGCGTGTATGGGGTCGATGAGCAGCAACAGCCGGTGGTGCAGCAGGGGGTGACGGCACCAACGATGAAGACTCGGTCGACGAGGCAGCTGGTGAGATGGCAGCCACTCCTGGCGAAGTCGAGACGAAGGCAGACGATGCGGCAGGTGACAGCGATGCGGCAGGCGATGGGGCGGGCGAAGTCAGCTCTAGCGCAGGCGTCTCTGGTGAAGCCGGCTTGGGCGCAGCCAAGTCTCGGGAGGCCGGCCCAGGGGAGACCGACATGGACGAGGTTGGCACTGAGGAGCCCGATCCAACAGCGGCCAACGCAGGTGAGAGTGGGCGAGGTGTGCATGGCACATGCACTGGACCACCACTCACGTCAGATGCAGCCGATGGCTCCTGTTCCTCCAGCAACTCGAGGCGAACTCCACGACCTGTTCCTACAGCATGATTAGGCAACAACGCAAGAGAGTATGCAATATCAACAAATTGAGCAGGCAGTGGAGAGGCGGAATGCGAGGGTGAGGCCGGAGGTGTTGGAGCTAGTGAAGGAGATGAAAATGTGAACACATTCTCTTCAAACACAACATCACACGAGATGTAGACACGATTAGACGGAATATGACGGCACTTGTACCCTTTGTGAAGAGAGCTATACCCAAGAAAGACACAAAATTTTGACCGAAACTCAAGTTTACGCTTATTATAAGGGTGAAGATGAGGCGAGCAAGCACAACCAAAAACTTTGAGAAAGGTATAATCTCGGGATTCATTAAGCAAAAGTTCAAGTGGTGTTTTCATCCCAAGGAGTCGTGTAGGAAGCCTATTTATAAGAAAACAGGCGGTGGAAAACGCATCACTCCAAAATCTGAAAGGTACTGATGCATGGGCAAGTAAAGTGAGGTCAGTTTCAACAATATGCGATGCTTATGTTCAGCCGCGCCATTCTGCTAATGTGTATGAGGACAAGACACACGGTGCGAAATCCCAAGATTATTAAAGAACACATTGAGGTTGTGATACTCACCCTCCAATCGGACCGAACGTGGATAATTTTATGCTTAAGAAGACGCTCAACGTGAGCTTGGAATTGTAGGAACACATCAAACACATCAGATTTGCGCTTGATAAGATAAAGCCAAGTAAACCGACTATAAGCATCAATAAAACTGACATAATAATTATGACCACTCATAGAAGTTTGGTCATGCCCCCATACATCAGAAAACACAAGCTCAAGTGGAGTTTTAACGACACGACTCGACTCTGAAAATGAAAGCTGATGACTCTTGCCTTGCTGACAAGCATCACATACTGTGGCAGCATCTTTATGGGACACAACTGGAAGATCATGACGATAAAGAACACTACGAACTATGGGGGTGGCAGGATGACCAAGCCGTGCATGCCAACGAGTAGGCGACACACGGACACCATTGAACGCTCGGGGAGCAGACGGCATGTCAAGTGCATAGAGTCCATGGCACAGGCGACCTCTAAGTAGAACGTCCCTCGTGGCCCGATCCTTGATAAAAAAATAAAAAGGATGAAACTCAGTAAAGACATTATTGTCACGAGTAAGTTGAGGAACAGATAATAAGCTACGAGTAGCAGAGGGAACTCTAAGAACATTGCGAAGATGGAGAGATCTCTGTTTATGAGTTAGAAGCGAGGCCTGACCAACATGTGATATGTGCATACCTGCTCCGTTGGTGGTGTAACCTGATCATGCCCACGATATGGCTCTTGGGTGGAGAGCTTGCTTATCTCGCCCGTCAGATGATTAGTAGCGCCCGTATCCATGTACCAGGTTGGATCAATAGGATACGATGGAGTGTGCCCATGTTCGTGAGTGGCCAAGGCAGCCTATTTGTCGTTGGCTTTGCCGTTGTTGCCGATGCCGAGGAAGTCCTGCTTGAAGCGGTGATGGCAGCGGGATGCTATGTGGCCGGAAAGACCACACAACTGACAGGGGAGCTGGACACCGCATGAGGGGCAACAGGCACACGGGCGGCCACCCCCGGTCATGGGCATGGAGCTAGCGACGGGCGGCCGCTGAGCCTGTGGAGTTGGCGATGCCTTGCCGTCGACGGGTGGCTTGAAGGGCTTCCCTTTGCTGCGAGTGGCAGCATTTGCAGAGGCAAAACTCGGGTTGGAATGGCGGGACTTGACATGCTGCTCCGTGGCGAGGAGACGTGAATAGAGCTCGCGAGGTTGGAACGGAGTGTCACGACCGTTGATGTTCTCGGCGAGGTTATCATAGTCGTCGTCCAGCCCGTTCATGACAAAGGTGGTGAAGTAAACTCCAATAAAATACACCAACTGTGTGAGTAACCGTGATCGTCTCTGCTCGTGAACATGAACCGAGAGAGAACACGGTGAGGTCATGTTTGACGTAAGTAGGTGTTCAGGATCGTTTAGCGATCATGCTAGTTCTCGATCGTTTATCATAGACCACATATTTACATTCATGTTCTCGTAAGTTAGCCACCATAAATGTTTAGTGCTGCTGCAAACTAAACACTTACCCCCATCCTACCTAATAAGCTTGAATATTCTCGGTACCCGGTCGCGAGATTGCTGAGTCCCCGTGGCTCACAGATTACTACAACAAATACAAGTGCAGGTGCAGATGAGATCGTGCCAGATGATGTCACGCAGCTCCAGCAGGAGTATGATGAGGAACGTGGCAGGATATACGTCACATATCCAGACGAGTAGAGTGGCCTTGGTCGTGATCTTCGGGGCTAGCAAGACAGTTTCATCGCATCTTTTCTCGTTTGTTTTCGTCCGTAGGCGGACCCTGTCTTTTGAATGATGTTTGAATAAACTGTGTGGATTATAGCTTAGCATGTGGCGAGTGTAAGCCAACTCATATACTCCTCCCTTCATAAATGTATGTGATGATACTGAACTTGCGAAACGACTAGATGTGCCTCTATCCCTGTCGAGGCCCCCGTGCCCAATATGGATAGGCCCACATCTTGGGCATTACAAGTTGGTATCAGAGCCAGGTTACCTCGGGCTACCGACACTGGTTGGAAAATCCAAGGATGGCACCTTTCAGTATGTCACGGAGAGCTCGAAGGGGAAGGTTAGTGGATGGAAAGGACAAGGACTTTCGAAGGCAACAATAGAGGTGTTGATTAAGTCAGGGCTCCAGGCTGTACCAACGTTCACCATGAGTTGTTTTCTCCTTGCAAAGAAGACGTGCCGGAAACTAAACTCTATTTCTTCAAAATTCTGGTGGGGAGCACGTGACGGTGAGCGGAAAGTGCACTAGATCTCTTGGCAGAAAATGTGCACCTCAAAGAGAGAGGGGGGAATGGGTTTTCGTGACCCGGAGGCGTTCAACCAAGCGCTCCTTGCGAAGCAGGCATGGAGAGTTTTGCAAAATCCCCAATCTCTGTGTGCTAGAATCCTGAAGGCGCGCTACTTCAAGGAGGAGTCTATTTTATGTGCTACATGCCCTGCCAAGGCCTCGTACACATTCAGGAGTATCCTCCATGGGCGTGACCTGCTGAGGGAAGGGTTGGTATGGCGCATCGGTGACGGCTCTAAAGTCAGCATTCACCACGCAAACTGGATTCCCCGGGCGGGATCGATGAGGCCGCTGGGGCAGATTTTCATGCCACCAATGGCATGGCATGGAATAGAGAGCGTGTGCGTGAGATGTTCTCCCCGAGTGATGCAACGGATATACTGCAGATTGCTGTTGGTGGATCGGGACGGGAGGACTACCTCGCCTGGAACTTCACAAAGAGCGGCATCTTCTGTGTGCATTCTGCCTACCACCTCAAGATGTCTATGAGTGGAGCTAGGACCAGACAACCGGGATCCTCTAGTTCTGTGGCTCGACATAAGGGTTTCTCTGCTCTTTGGGACACCAACGCGCCGGGGAAAGCGAAGATTCATCTATGGAGGCTGATCAAGAATGGTTTAGCGGTGGGTGCTGAGCTGCGCCGCCGATGAATAAAGCCCGGAGTTTTCTGCGTAGCATGTGGAAGGGAAGAGACCATCTATCATCGGTTTTGGGCCTGCCAACATTCGATCTTATTCTGGCAGCTTTTTCAATCGGAGAAGGGAATTTTGGTGGCGAACCCACCATGTCCGCTTGACTCCCAGAGAGAATTAGCACGCTGGCTACTGGAATGGCTAGCGGGGGCATCCGATGAAGAGAAGGAGGCGACGACACAAGCTCTATATGGTCTTTGGTTGGCAAGGAATGAAGCAAGGGACGAAACGAGGATCAAGCCGCCACATGAAATATTGGCTTCAGTCACTGCTCACATGGAAGAATGGAAGGGTGCTCACCCTCCGTCGGGCCACACCCCTGTGTCGCGTGTAGTGCAGAAGTGGGAGGTGCCGGAGGAGGGATGGATAAAGGTAAACTCAGACGGGGCGACCTCTAAACATGGCAACAAAGCTGGTGGTGGTGCAGTTCTAAGAGATGAGCAAGGAGCTTTCAGGGCGGGTTTGTGCCACTATTTTCCGGATATTGTGGATCCTGAGACGGCAGAGATGTTGGCGTGCAAGCAAGGCCTCCTCCTGGAGCGCCAGGTCAATGCGGAAAGGGTCCTCCAGATTTTGTGCTTCATGTACTCTTGGATGAGATTCCGAAATTTGTGTTTTGAATAAAGCGGCAACCTTAACCCTCAAAAAAGATGTGCATGCATTAAATTCCTCGTGAAAATAGAAGGTGGAGAAGGCCAACTGTAGCATATTGAAACAAATGTATACGCCCAACCAATGAGGCGTGTACAGACAATATGATAGCACCATAAGTAGGCGTATTTCCATGGACGGGGATCGCCGGTTGGCCACTGGCCACTGCCCACAAATCTCGGCGACGATCACCTTACTCGCCGGGCCGGACCTGGACGGACCTACTTAAATAATACTCCCTCTTCCGTAATGTAAGCTGTTTTTTTAACATTATTGTAGTGTCAAAAAATGTACATTAGGGGACAGAGGGAGTAGTACGTAGCTGGCTCTGTTTTCTTAACTGGACGGACGTACGATACGCCTCCATCTTGGCCTTGGACACCACCACACCACATGCTTGTTGCATTTTATTAAGCCAACTAGTGGGATATTTTTTAATACTACATTGGTATAAGAAGACACTGGCTCTGCATCTGCACATCGATCGGCATTTGTGCACGCAAATCATACTCCATAATTTTGTTGTAGGCCTGGATGATAGCTACATGCCTGGATGAACGACAGAGGTCTGTGGGTTGGTGATCGATCGATCGAGGGGATGATGGCGACATCAACGACGGTGGTTAATTTGCACATTGTCCTCCTTAACCTCGTTCCTGCCTACCTGACACTAAGCATGGTTCCTGCGTGAAAGTTTCACCCAGTACATTAGAAACGAGAACACAGAATATTTTTTCTGGCTTTGTATCCCATTTTGTGCCAGGTAAAATCAGAGGTCAAAAAGAAATATCACAAGGGTAAAATGGCAGATTTTTTTTGCGGGAGTAGGAATCCGGCCGGCCGCCTTGTACATTTCCTTTGGTTTCCCTAACCATACGCCCAACAAACACAGAGACGACCAATGAGGTAAACGATTAAGAGATTGTTCAATAAGATGTAGGCGTGTACTACACAATATTCGATCGATGGGAGAGCTGGCCAGCCGCCAGCCGCACAAATCACAATGGCGACCTTAATTTTGATTTGATGCATATATAAACAAGCGCTAGAGAACGAACGATGTTGCCCAGTGCTGATTTCATAGAGAGAAAACGACGTCTACCTGCATGCAACATGCATGTGATCGACCATCGACGCCTCTGTTTCTTAATTAGTTATTGTATCGATCACAATCACGGGCCTGATCAGTCAGTCGATCAGAGCTTAATTCCATGGGATAAATATAATCAACCGTACGTACGTCTCTCTCTTGGGATCTTGCCCCTTGAAGGCCACGACGATGCATCTCACATGCTAGTTGCATTTTCATATGTGGGAGGAGTGCCGTCTTGCCATGCACCCATTGGATCGATGGCATCGCAAGATCAGTCAATTTGCCTCATGAATTGTCGGCGACAAGTATAACATGCATACATGGTAGGATTGGTAGCTGTAGTAATGGACGGCGGAGGACGGTGCATGGCTGTATAGCCTTGGTAATTAATAAGTAACTCAGGCCAGGAGGATGCATACCATGAACATGGCCGGATGGACGATGGCTACAGGAACGACAGAGGGAGATTCGTGCCGGATACTCCGTTTTCGGGACCAGTGCAACTTGTTGTCGGTACCAGTGCAACTATGCAGCAAGGGAGGGAGCATGGCAGATCAAACTCTTCTTCTCTTCTGCTCCTTCGACCCGTCCCATTCAAGAGTGGCGTCAAAAGGATCCCCCCTTTGTCTCTCCGGCGAAATTGATTCACGCCATGGCCTTCCACGCGTGTTGTGCAACTGACTGCTCGCCATTAGCTTTGTGATGACGGCTACTAGTAGTTAGTACTACTGGCGAAATGGGTCGACATTAAAAGACTAGGCATGCCATGCCGTCGTTGTACACCGTGTATTCGCATAAAGACATACAGCACACATTGACTTGTAAAGATGCTGTACACCATATGTTTTTCAAATCTGTCAACAATTTTTCAAACTACAGGAACATATTCTAATTTGAAAACTATTCATAATAAACATTTTTTGAAATTTAACAATTTTAAATTCTTAAGTTATGTTGTTAACACATGATGAACGTTTCTCAACATGGTCAACATTCATTCACTACGGAATGAACAAGTTTTATTAATTTTTTTATTTTCAAAAATGTTTGTTTAAATAATCGATGAACAACAAGGGTAAAAACATTTGTTCATGCAACTAAAAAAATGTTCACACATGTGTTAAAGAAATCTTTTCATTGATTAAAATATAAAGATGTGTTAAAAACAAATTTATTGCATTATAGTACCTCCATCCGATAATGTAAGTCTTTTTTTATACACTAACCGGAGGAAAAACCATGAAAAGAAATCACCAAGAGTTAGTAAAAAACCCGCAAAAAGGTAACCTACAGCAGCTTCCACCGGCTTAAGAAGCGTGTCCTGTTTGTTAGCTTGCTGAATGTAAAATAGGGCTCCCGGCTCAATAAACAGAAGATCATGTCTTTTTTTTAGCTGCCCAAAAAACTGTTTTTTCTTTAGAAGATACAGCACGACAGCTATGTATCGCCTATTAGTCACCAAGTGCCGTCTCACAATAGGCGATCGCTAGGATAGACCGGCCAGTAGGTTTGTTAAGTTTGTTCGGGAGGAAGCTTCTATGTACAGTAGCCATAGTTTTAGGAACCTTATGCCTGATTTTGGGAAGGTTCTGAACATTTTTTTATTTCTTTTTATTTGTGTTTTTATTTATCTGTTTTACCAGTATTGTAATTTTTTAATTTCCCTTTTTTTGTGTTCTCCTTTTATTTTTTGTTTTCATGTTTTATGTTGCGGAATACATGTAATCAAAAAATTAATACCCATTGAACATTTTTTCAGATACAAGTTGAGCAACATGTTGAAAATTTTATTAAAACATGTTAAACATTTGTCCGAATACATGTTGAAAAATTTGTCAAATGCACATTGAACATTTTTTATATGCAAGTGAACAATTTTAGATGTATGTCGAAGATTTTCCAAAATACACACAGATTTTTTTAATCACATGCTGAACATTTCTCAAATGTGCATTTAGCATTTTTCATATGCAAGTTGATTTTTTTAATCACACATGGATTGTGTTTCATAAATGTCATGAAGATTTTTTACGTCACATGTGAATATTTCGTAAGTGTTTATGATTTTCTTGAAATGGCACAAGCATTTTATTATATGTTATGAACATTTTTATAAAACCCGCATGAACAAAACCTTACATTGTTCGTCGTTTAAAATGTGATGAGCACTTAATAATTATGGCTGATCATTGTGCTGGATGTTAGCTATAGGAGCGGACGGCGGAGGACAGCGGATGGCTTGATAGCGTTGGTAATTAAGTAACTCAGGAGGAAGCGCTAAGAACATGAATGATGGCTACAGGGTTGACAGAGGGAGATTTGAGGAAGTAAGTGCACATGCCTAATTAGCTTTCCTTATGATTGTGGTTATTGTTTCTTTTTGGGAAAGTATGCGTGTATTCATATCCCAAACAAAGAGCACTCTGAAGCAAACAGAAACGCACCAAGAGCCCTGGAGCTCTCTGCCATCACCCCTGAACTTTGTGAAGAGAACCATGCAAAAAATAAAACCACAACCAAGCCCAAGCAGGTTGTCTTCTTTCGACCATGACATTATCTCTGCCACTCCGCTCCACCGTACCTTTTCTTTGTACTCACATCAGGAATGAAGGACACACAGACACATCCAACGAAGCTACACCAGCCTTCACCATCTATGACTTTAGGTATCACAATATGTGCCCCATCTCGATGGAAGGGGACTAGGATTTGGTTCTGACACCAAGGCCAGAATAACCACTCGATCAAAGCAGGACATTCCTGAGCAACATCACAAAGAAGGACGAACAATAATGCAGAGCACACCAACAAGAAGGAAGAAGAAGCTCACACTCCACAGAACAACCAAGCACCCGAGGTCGCCTTTGGCCCGATCCGCCCGCCCTCCAGCCATAAAGACCATGGCCTCCATGAGATCTGGAAACCTCCCTCCCTGCTGGTTCCACGACAATGGCTACGAGCCCGCCTGACCGCGTATGAAGCCCTGGGAAATTTATGATGGCGTGGCACCACCACGACGATCTCAGCGGCGCCTTCCTTGACCCTAGGCCTACCATATACAACCGACACATAGATCCAGAGTTGCCCCCGCCATCCTGTCACTGGAGCGGCTGGTGGGAGGAGAGGGAACCCTCGGTGGGTCCGGCGAGCATGAGGGGAACCTAATCGACCCCCTTGCCACCTATCTCAAAAAGTAGACATTCTTTGGAGAGAGAGAGAGAAGAAAATGAGGTTTAGATACCCATAATGGCGGTTAGTTAACATGGGTGAAATGCGTCAAAATTTATAAACTAGGCATGTCATAGATTTATAAACTTTGGCCCACCTCCGAATACACTTGAATAATGTCGTGTATAAAGTATCCTCCAATGTACTTCGCAAATGCTACACCTCACTTATTATGAGGTAGTGCTAGCGCTCGTGCACGACGGGTATACCGGCCATAGGCAGCCCGGATCGGACGACCCGTCCTGACCCGACCCGAAAATCCCGGACCGAGCCTAAACTTCCCATGCGGCCGAGCTCGGGCCTGGATTTTGAGACCGCTCGCCGGGCTGGGCCGGGCCCAGGCTTAAGGAATTCAGATTTTAAGCCGCGGTCGGGCTGTGCCGATCGGGCCCAATCGGGCTTTTTCGGGATCGGGTCGGGCTTGGGCCAGGGTTTTCAACACCGGCCTTTTTTCAGCCCGGCTCGGCCCGAAGTATGCCCAGGTATAACGGCGGGACACACCTTGGGTTACTAGTGTCGTGTCAGACGATTTTTTGGGGGCTTTGCCATTCCGGTTCAGTTTGTTTTTGTGTCTTTCTTTCTGGATATGGTCTTTTCACTAGTCAATTACTTTTGGGTTCAGTTTAACTTCTTTCTCTGATAATTTTCTTTTTTATTAACTTTTCCTGCTTTTGTTTCTTTTTTTTTGTGTAATTTCGATTTTGCCTTTTATTTAGTGTTTGGGTTTCCTTCCATTTTTTATCAAAGAACATGTGAAAAATACATCACGATTTTTTATAATTACATCAATTTTATTGAAGTTATTTTTTCAATTGTTTTGTACTAAAATACATATTTGTAAATAACTGATTTCCTCTAAAATGTTTGAACGTTATGTAAAATTTATATAAACATTTTCATGATTTTTTTGTAGAATAAGCTAAAATTTTATTTAATTATATGAATAATTTTAAAAGTTCTATGAAACTCTATTAAATTACATGTGTATTTTTTTATACATGTGTGACAACCTTTTTAAAGTACATGAACATTTAAAAAAATCCATGAAAAAATAAAATGCCCAATATATTTCTCTATTTAGGTATGAGTGAACGTACACAATTGTTGCTCTCTTTTCTCGTGCTACAAGGAGCAGTAAAATAATTCACCTTATATATTGCTGCTACTTTTCCTAAACGTAGTAGGTTTTTTATAGAAAACTTAAACCTAGTAGTAAGGTACTAAACTTGCACACTTGCCATGTGACTCGCAATTAGTCTTTGAGATTTCAGAATTTTAACTGGGCTGGGAGAGAAGATTTAGTGGGTCGAGGCCCATAAAATCCTACACCTTGTATGCCATTAAGAACTTACGAAGGCACCAAGTTCTAGAAAACAAACTAATACTCTACATATTTGTTTTCGCATGAATACACATCCTAGCCATCGTTATTATCATAGGAGTCATAATTGTGAGGCCGGTGGTCCTGCATTACCAGGACAATATGTAGCTTATTGAAGCAACCCGTCGTCATCTTAACCTTGAATGTCCGGTCGTATGACGCCGATGTCATCTTGTGCATCACGAGTTTCTCAATGGTGACAAAGGATCTAGTATTTTTGTTGAAAGGTACACGCCACCACTGTGTGGAAGGCCTCCATCGGGTATACCCGTGACGTCACCGTCAACCTCCCACCCATGACATGTATAAAATTTGTGAACATATTTTAAATTTTGTGAAGAAATTTTAAATTCATGAACAATTGATGCTCAATGTTGATGACTAGTGCATCTAATTACTCATGCCAATTATTTCGTATATCTTCGTTTACTTTTGCTGCTCACTGTTGTTGGTTACTCTGGACAAGACGTAACAAGTTTACTCTTGAGCACTCATGTCCTAATCGGCTATCTGATTTCTTAGTGAAACCGATTGCCTCAGTAACGGATGTGGAAAACTTTTCTCTATAAAATAAAGCTATGGGGGAGGGTGTGTCTATTGAGTTCTTTTTTCATGTCTTCACTTTGTTTCAATCAAGATGATAAATATATTCATCTGAAAATTAAGTACGACTCACCTTTATTCTGCTTAATTTGTAAGTATAAGGCTATATATACTTATCATAATGTAGTCATAAGCCACATGCAACACACACGCCATGTAATTAAAAGGATGTTTTGGTCAATGTCTCGGTTCTAACATGTTGATACTTGCAAGAAGGAGCTTCATTCTTCAAAACGAATGTGTCAGGGAATGTACACGATCATTAATTGATGAGTGTAAAATAATGTTAGAGCCAATGATCAAATTCCTATGGATCTCAAGTACAGGGAATTAGTCCTTGGGAAGTTGAGTGCAACTATTCCTTTGATTGAAATGCCACTTGCAAGAAAATAGCTATAAATATTGGTATCCTAGCTGTCCTACGTCATTCTAACAACTGACAGAAAGAGGGGAAAATGGACAACTTATGTCTCTCTATTGAACCTTGAGTGGTTTGAGATATATTGTGTTAGCGACTCCACACATGTGGCAGCATAGTTAAAATAATAATTGAAGACAAAGTTAAAAAATATAAAGAAAATAACTAATGGAAAACCCGGCTATGAAGAGTTGAACTAAAAGCTCATGCCGGTCTATGGCACGTTTTCCTGTCCTCGCTCTAGCGTGATTTTGAAATAAAATTCAAGTGGCCCTCAATTGGAAGTTTAAGAAAATGTAAGGATAACAGAACAATTTTTTATTCAATATTTATAACACAGTTTGTTTGATTTGAATAGATATTTATATATTTTTATAGCAGCATGAACAATACCTTGAAATACAAGTGGTACAAATCAGTGAAAAAGAAGGTGCTCCCATTTGTTAATTAGGCCGACGTATTATAGGCCATATTGAGCCTAGTCTGGATGCCAGCAGGCCGTGTTACCAATGTGGCCCATTGGATCAGCCTAAAATATAACCGAGGTGTTTACTCAATTTGTTTTTCCTCTAATGCCGTGCAGTCCTATACTTACAGAGCTAAAACACTCCAGATGCAACGTATTGTGTGGAGGGAGCCAACTTTGTTTGAAGGGAAAAACTTAAAAACAATTTAACTATCTTCAGATTTTTATAAAATACACCTGATGGCTTTCCCTAAATATACAAAATACAAAGATTGCATATAAAATGGGTAAGAAATTAGAAAACTCGAACTTGAAATGTTTGCTTATATTTTGGAATATATTTTGTGGCATCCATGCCCCTTACTTCACCCATAATTGATTTACAAGTGACGAACACCATCATTATCATCGACGTCATGGAATTCATCTTACTAAAACCAAAACGAGAACAAGGAACATAAATCAAAATGATAGGTAGATGAGTAGCTGGTACTCCACCCCTATCTGTCCAAGAGAAAAGGAAGCCACCGACCGAATCAAAAAATCTATAACTTGTTGTAAGTGATCAGTCTAATCGACGACTACCAAGTCGTCGTCTGTGAATATCCGGTTGTACGACGAGTCCATGTCGTGCACGACGAGCTTCTCAACGATGACGGTGGCGTTGGTGGCATTGTTGAACAGGTAGACCCCAGCCGCCGCGTAAATGGCCTCTGTCGGGTACGCCCTCGACGTCGCCGTCAACCTCCCGCCCATCACGAAGCTCTGCACGATGGAGTGGTCCACGAGCACCCTAACAAAAAAATCCTCGCCGTCCAGCACCGGCACCATGCTACCCACCACCTCCTTCGCGACATCGCTAGCATGCGATGACCGCAACTCATCGTGGCAGAAGTGCGTTTGAAGACCGCCGTCGAGGCCCTTGGACACATAAAAGTACACCGCCGTCTGTTCGGTTAGGGCGGCGTTGGCGAGGACGAGAATGCCGAAGGGGCCGAGCGTGCCGCGGGTGGCGGCGCCGCCGGCGGTGGTGCAGTTGTAGCTGACGTCGGCCTCTTTGAGGGCCTCAATTGTGGAGGCGTTGAGGCGGAAGGATGCCTCGATGTCGAGTTGGGAGGTCTGGTGGAGGGGGAGGGAGACGACGGAGCCAGCACCGACAGTCATGCCGCTGAGATCGATGGTGTTGATGCGGAGGGTATCGAGCTCCTCCACTGGCCATTGGATGAGGTTCGTTCGTGTCTTCTCGTCAAGCTCTACCGTTCTCGGAATCGACTGCACGCACAACAAACACTATTAATCCAGTTGATTCAGTAATTTAATCTAGTGAAGTCTGATAGTAACCGACCGCTCTACCAGTGAACTACTGAGGAAGAGCAGACTTAAGGAAGCGGACTCTTGTTCTTTGACCCAACCAACCGCACACCGAAAGAAAATGTGTAACGTTTTCTCTTCCACATCCCCCTTACCTAGCCGCTCGGGCATCTTCCAGACTTTCTTAACTTACTTTCTTCCTGACTCATCGGTTTACTCTAACCTTAAAAGTGTGTTTGATAAAATGCATGAAGAATATATAGGCTAAAAAGTTTACAATCTGACCATTTTACTTTTTTCGTCCCATAATATAAGAACGATTTTGACACTACACTAATATGAAAAACATTCTTATATTATGAAACGGAAAAAATACTTGTTTACTTAGGTGCATAGGCTATGGACTCATGTGGACTATACTCATCTGATGCAAAAAAATGTGCTCAGCCATGCCCATCTCATGCACCTCGGAGAGGCCTGCCGGGACTCTGGCCGACCCAACCTTCCCTGCCCTCTCCTGTCTCCTCGCGTGACCTAGCAGTCACTCCCACACCCCTCTCTCACGACCATGGCGAGCCAGCCCCCGCGGCTCGCCTTCCGTCAAGGTTGCCATCAGAAATAACACATTTTGCTAGATTAGCCAGGAGATTTATAGCTATAGGCTTATGGAGACAGGATTCAGAGTCTGCAAAAGGGACTGAGCACAGTAGCAAAAGGCTGTCCGTGAATAACACACGACACCATGACTGCGAGTCTGCGAGGCCGCACGTACTGTTGTTACTGGCCCACCATGGATCTACCCCAACCAGCAATGCAGAACCAACGGTGGAGCAAATGATGTTAATTGTAAGGTAAAACAGTCATGTCGATGATGGTTACCTGGAGGTTTGCCCACCCCTTGGCGACGTCGGCGCTCGCGGAGTCGGTCTCGACGACGTACCCCCACACGATCCGTCGCTTCTTCACGGGGTCGTAGAAGGACTTGGACGCGTCGTACCTGCCATAGTCGTACCGCAGCGCGACGCCGAGTTCCCGCTCGGTGTCGATCGGCGTCCACGTATTGGCCGCCGCGTCGAACCTCCCGAGCGCGTAATAGTCGCGCCGGTCGTCGTCACTGCTCTCCTTGAGCACGTATAGCACGCCCTCCGCCGTCGAGTTGTACATGTCGCTGGCGGCGCGGCCGCCGCCCACAGCGTACATGTCGATGCACTCGTACATGCCGGTGCCGGCGGGGCCGCGGTACAGGTACCCCGGTATCAGCTCGTAGCTGACGAAGTCCTTGGTCTTGTACGTGAAGACGATGCCGGAGTGGTCGGTGTCGTTCTTGGAGCCGATGATGATGCGCCACGTGTTGTCGGAGTTGTCGAACCACGCCGTCGTGGGGTCACGGTAGTCCTTCATGCCGATGCCGGGGGGCGGGAACACGACGGGGTTGGCGGGGTGCTTCACCCACTCGCGGAGGAGCGCGTCGCTCGGGTCGACGGCCTCCGCGAGGCAGGTCACCTGCGCGAACGTCTCGGTGTTCCCCGTGTAGAGCAGGATGACCCTGCCGTCGGGAAGCACGGTGATGGATCCGGTGAGGACGCCATTGACGTCGTACCAGTGGTCAGGCACCATGGCGAGCGGTAGGTGGCGCCAATGGACCATGTCTCGCGACACGGCGTGGCCCCATGAGATGTTGCCCCATCCGGTGCCCCCTGGGTTGTGCTGGTAGAAGAAGTGGTACCATCCGCGGTAGTACACCGGACCTGTAGTGGACGATGCATTTCAGCTAATATATTCCGCACATGTCACAAAACTTTTGAATAGTAATACTCAATTGAGAGGACCCGTTAGGAGAAAGGTGTGGCTGCTCAGGGTGTAGGTGCATCCTCATGAACAGAAAAAAAAAAGGAAAGTAAATGAAAAGACTGAACTTTTTTTTACATCAAACTATATCAAAAGTTTTAGCTTCTTGCAAAAAAATCTTGACTAAATAACATTTGATGAGCTCTCACAAGAAAAACAAAATCACTGCTCAAAAGTGCACAAAACTTTGAAGACTGATTTCGTTATTTTTTGTGATGACTCCTCGAATGTTATTTGGTCAGGAAATTTTGCAAACAGATAAATCATTCCATCTAGTTTGATGTCCCAAAATTTCAGAATTTTCTGTTTTTGTTTTGTATTTTTCTTCTTCTTCTGAATTTACTGTTTATTTGGGTGTTGGTTCATCCGGGAGTAGAAAATCCAGTAGGGTTCGTTAGGTGGAACGTAGTAGCAGTAGCACTAACCGTTGGGATCTGCGCGCACGGATGTAGCCGGAGAATGCCGCCGCCGGCGAGCAAACATGAAGCAAGGGCAGCCAGGTCAGTTTCTGGGTAAAACCACGCCGGAGAAAATAAAACGGAATCTGAATCTGAAAATTTAATCGCACGGATGAACTGGGTCAGTACCGTTCATGTAGTTCTTCTCCGGCTGGAAATGGAAGCCGGTGCGCTGCCACTGCAGCATGGCGTTGCTCCACGGGAAGCCGCCGTTGACGGAGTAGGTGCCCAACGTCTTCTCCGACACGCCGCGGTCTGCCGTAGCCGGTACGGAGGAGGCCATCGCGTCCCGATCCACCCTGCTGGCTCCAAAGACCGCGGCGGCGATGACGAGCATTGCCACGGCCAGCACGACGGCCCACGCGCGCCACCTCACGTCGCCGCTGGTCCGCCGGTCCTCCTGGCCGTTGGCGTCGGCGAAGGGCAGCGGCTCGTACGTGCCGGGGATGAGGATGCCGCGTGACGACTCCATGGCGCCGCCGCTCGCCAGGAGAATCCCGTAGGAATTTGGTACTAGATTTTTCTCGCCGACGGATGGGTGGTGGGTTCAGTGGGGGTGGATTCAGTGGGGGAGCGAGGGAGATTTATAGAGGAGCTTTTCTTCAGACAAAAGGGAGATTTATAGCTGGGGTTTGGGGGTAAAGATGGGAATTTCAATGGGGGAAACGCCTCACGTACACGCTTAGCTCACGTAAATATTCAAGGAAAGAAAACAACTTTTGTGCAAAGTGCTAAAAAACAAGTTCCATGCATGCTTTTTAAAATGACTTTCTATAGCTTCGATTGTTTCTATTATTTTTAACTTAATGTTTTCAAAGTATTTGCTGTCTCATCTGCCTTTTGGAGATTGCACATGTCTCAGAGATTATCGCCCAAGTTAGTTAACAGGGAAACAATGGTTGATTGTAGAAGAGAGTGTGTAGATGCAAAATGAGACCACCTTCACATCGTTCTCTCTTTTTGCTCCTCCGAAAAACTATGGTCGTATTACTAGACAATCCTCAAGAATTTTTTTCAGAATTAGTACAAATTTTGTATCAAATTTGAAAACAGTGTTGTGAGTTCAAAAAATAGCAAAAAGGTTACCCTGTCGACCGTTAGTGGGCCGACCGAACGCCCGTCGGCCTAAACGGGGCCGAAACCGGCCCATCGGCCATAAGCAGGCCGAACCGCCAGCCAGTCGGCCCGCACCTGGCCGAGAGGCACCTGTCGGCCGCCAGGAGGCCGAAAGGTCCTGGATAAGGCCGACTCGGCCAGGCTCTCCTTCTTCCTCCTCCAGCTCTCTCTCTAGCTCATATTCGGCCAAAATTTACCCCCTTGATCTCCCTTTCCCTCCACTCATTTCCCGTTTCAATCCGATGAAACGGTAGATCGTGTGTTTCTCCCCCGCCCTACGGTTTTATTTTTCGGAACGGGGTATTCGTTTGTTCATGTGGAGTAGAAAAAGGTGTGGTGGTGGAGGTTCCGATGGTGAGAAAGTGGAGTGGTTGAAAAGGAAGAAGAAGGTGGAGAGGAAGGAGTGCACTCACGCATCGAAGGTATAAATTTTTACTGTTGTTGTATGGTTTTTTTTTGTTATTTTTTAATGTACGTACAATTAGTTTATATCAATTTTAGTAGTGTAGTTATTTTAGGTTACTTGTGTTAGTGTAGTGATTGTAGTGTAGTTTAGTTAGTGTAGTCATATTAGTATCGGTTTTTTTGGTGAAGTTAATTTTAGTGTAGATTTTTTTAGAATACGCCGGTGCATTTTAGTTAGTTTAGTCATAATAGTGTCGGTTAAATTTTGTGTAGTTCATTTTAATGTAGTTTTTTTAGGATTCGTAGGTACATTATAGTGTACGTTTTATTTTAGTGTCGATATATTCATTGCGAATAATGAGAAGCTGGGAATGTCTGACAGGTTAAAATGTCTGAATCCGTAAATCTGACTGTGTATTACGGCCCTGATACTGTTCGATGTAATGAATTGGGGGTTGATCTTAGCGAGTTTGAAAAAGGCGAAATGACACTTACAGACCCGGACAGACTAGACATTAGGCAGTTGAACCACTGGTTGACTACTAGTTTTGGCCTCGATTCTGAAGTTTGTTCCGTCAGTATTCATGCCTTGTGGACCAAATCATGTAAAAATGTCAAGTGGGATTTCATTCCGATAGATAGGAGCCAGCATTGGTTGTCTTTGTTAAGTCGTCGCAGAGACCGAAGAATCCATCCGTATGCCCTAGTGCAAGCAGTGGAGAAGGAGGAGAATATCGTACCACCCACTGTGGGGTATGAACCAGGCCAGAACAGTCAAGTGGGTAACGAGATTTATGTATCCGGGTCAGAGCCACCGGATGTGAATGCTACCCAAGCCGACAATGAGTCAGATTATGTTAGTGGTCATGCTGCTGGTCAGAGTATTCAATCGATAGTATTAGCTGCCTCTGGTGTTGCTGATGGGGACGAGGAAGGCGAGGAAATGCAGAGGGTGATGGAGGAAGAGGACGAGGATGGGATTGCAGAGGAACTTGATTCTGAAAATTCCGAGGATGAGGATGAGGTACCAATTCCTGCTGCATGGGAGCAGGACATATCCGCCGGCTTTACTGTCAACGATGGCCATGAGACTCCATGGCAATATAATCTGAACCAAGTCCAGATCGGGGCTATGTTTGACACAAAAAAGAAAATGAAGCATGCGGTGATAAAGTGGGCTATGTCTACCTAGAGGGTTTTTCGGACACACATATCTAGTCCAACGAAATATACCGTCAAGTGTGTTGAATCAGGTTGTCCTGCGAAGGTGCACGCCCACGTGCCGAAGTATCACATCCACTGGGTTGTGACAAATGTTGTACCGCATAATTGTGTTAGGAAGAACATGTTGGTTCGTCATCCAAACCTTACTTCAACTCTCATAGCGCAACTCATGTATACTGAGATAGTGACGAAAAAAGATATGGAAGCAAAGCACATCCAGACAGCAGTGAAGGTCAGATGGAAGTATGACATTCCATATGGGAAGGCTTGGAGAGCTAAGCAGAAGGCTATGGAGGAGAGGTTTGGGACGTTCTTCGACTCGTATGATAATGTTGTGCATCTCCTTGACATACTGAAGGAGAGGAATCCCGGCACTTATGTTAACATTCAGCACACGAGGTTGCAAAGCATACCGGATTACAAGGTGTTGAAACGAGTATTCTTCTCTTTCGGTATGTGCATCGAAGCTTTCAGGCATTGTCCTCCTGTGATGTTTGTGGATGGTACATTCCTGACTGGTCAGTACAAAGGGCAAATCCTGACTGCTATTGGTGTGGACGGGAACAACCGAATCATCCCACTAGCCATGGCATTTGTGGAGGGTGAGAACTTTCCGAGCTGGGTATGGTTCTTCCGTCAAATTAAAATTGCGATCGTGAAGGACCGATCAAATGTGTGTCTCATTCATGACAGACATCCCGGTATATTGAAGGCCGTGAAGACACTGAGTAATCAAACTGCTGACGAGCCAACACATTGGAAGGACTTGCAAAGCCGGTGGTGCATGCGCCATCTGGGTGCTAATTTTTTATCACAGTTCAAGAACAAACGGTTGATGAACTTGTTCAAGAAGTCATGCAACCAGAACCAGCGACGCAAATACGATTTTATTTGGTCGAAACTAGATGAGTTCACTAAGAAGCAGGTCGTTGCTAGGAAGAAAATGGAAAAAGACCAGGTTAAATTAACAACACTCATTGCGGAGTTGGAGGGGCCAGTTGGTCTTTGTGACTTGACAGCAATTGACCCTCCTAATACGAAGAGAAAGAAGGGCAGGGCACTAAAGAATTTTTCTGAGTGGATAGAGAAAGAGCCTCTAGTGAATTGGTCTTTGCTGCATGACACCCATGGAGATAGGTATGGACACATGACAACCCATCTTGCAGAGATCTATAACTTTGTTTTCAGAGGGAATAGAGCATTGCCACTAACAGCTATTGTGGAGGGTGTATTCCATGGCACTGTGAAGTATTTCAGAGAAAGGCATGAGTTAGCAAGGAATCATATTGCAGATAATCAGAACGTTCCTTACTGCAGCCGTGTCATGGAGTACATGGCTGAGAAGATAAAGAAAGCAAAAAAGCATAGCGTCACACTCATAGGTAATCAGGAAAGGAGGTATGAGGTTCAGCTTCCTACTGATGGTTTTGGTTCTGCAAATGAGGTGAAGATGCATGAGGTTACGATCGGAGCAGAATTTCATCCAACTTGTGAGTGTACATGCAACAAGCCTTAGTTGTTGCACCTGCCTTGCTCACATGTGTTGGCTGCCTGTGGCCAGATTCAGTTGGACGCTATATCCTTCGTGTCTTCGTACTATTCAAAGGAGGCAGTACTCAATGTCTGGACAGGTGAGATGACAGGGTTTAGAGTCGTCGGCAATTTCAACAAGGTAAACGATGGTGATAGAGTATACATCCCGGATCCTGCACTATCCAGGGGCCCATCGGCCACCCACTGGCCGACAGGTGCTCTTCGGGCTACTGTTGTCCAACAGGCCCCTCACTGGCCTCTGATTGGCCGACAAGGGGCCTTTCGGCCTACTGATGGCCGACAGGCCCTCCTTCGGCCTGGTGCAGGCCAACAGGTCCCCGTTCGGCCTGGTACTGGCCGACGGGTACTACTTTCGATATTTTTGGAACTGATGCTCCTGTTTTCAAATTTGATACAAAATTTGTACTAGTTCTGGAAAAAATTCCAATCCTTAGGGCAACAGGCCATCCCTAGAGAATGGGGGTCTATATCCCGATTTTGTCATCACATAAGATTTGGTCAAGAGGTTATGATTAACTACACTGAAATTTTTTCTGCGAAGTCTTGCGGTTTTTAATTTCATACCGTATATATCAAAGCCAAATAATATTTTGATTTTATATAGTATTTACCAAAGTATCAATACCATACAAACTGAAAAACCATATAAACCCTCCGGCAAAAAAAAAAGAAAAAGAAAAACCATATAAACCGTATGCACAGATTTATACTATAAAGAAAAGCACACAAGCTGTGGGCCATGGTTACTTTTCCTAGCCATCGATGCCTGTCGACAGCCACCAACCGGGGTTAAATAGGCATGGTTCAGTGCGTGCATGCTCCAATCACGCAGCATCGCACATGTGGAGCAGCAGAATGCCGAGAGATCCAAATAATATCAGCAATAATGATGTAGCCATGGTACTAGAACAGAGAAACCACATCCATGGAAATGGAATCGACGGATCTCGTGAGCTCACTCGTCGCATGCTGGCTGACTCGTCCCTTTATTTCATAGCTAGAGGTGGCTGCTGCTGCTCCGTCGCTCTCCTCCGGCCGGGTGAGTCGTGGCACACCGTGCACGTGTGCGGTCCACGGGGTCGCATGGTGGCTGACGCTGACTCGGCTGTGCCACAGCCGTGCATGCCATCTCTGATCAGAATTTGATTTTAGTCCCACTTTATATGTATAAGGCAAATTTTAGCATGCTTTCTCTTACCTTCTCTTTTTACCTGTGAGGTAATAAGGTAAGAGCTAACTATATCACCAAATAATAAGATCAATGGTTCAGATATATTATATATATATTCTTACCTTTCATGTAAAAAAAAGGTAAGAGAGAGCAGGTTAAAACTGCTCTGTATGTAAAGCACCAACCCAACTAAATACTCCGTGGAACCATGCAAGGTTATGAGGAAGCACCAATACAACACCGATCAATGATAGCTGGTTTAGGTAGAATGCATGCAACTATACTATCGAAAGAAAGCACATCAAAAACGGAGTACAACGTTACGCTACGCACTATAAGGCCTAAACTTCATGACACACCCTTAGGAGGGAGAACAAACACTAGTAGTCGTCGCTGCCAAGTCCATAATGAACAAAGATTTTCGGCACCCCGACACAGAGAGGAGCACCACGAGACGCCTTCAGGTGAAGAGCAGACTCCGCGAGTTTCGACGTTGTCGACGATAAAGTGCGGCGCTTTCGCTCGGCAGCTCCACGTGCCACCACGAGGTCTCCTGGACAAGCGCAATGAGTTCAGATCTGCGTCGCCACTTCCAGTGAGAGAGAGCACGCCCGAGCCAGCTGCCGGCTCTCTTCTCGCCGCCGAGACGACCAAGAGAGAAAGCCATCACCACCGTCATGGTGCCAGCTGAAGAGCCAACCATACGGACCGTCATATACGACCGCCGCCCTCGCATCAATACCTAAGACAGCATTGACTGCCCACATCACGCTGCACCCACCACGATAGGAGGAATAGAAGGCGTATCCTTTCACCTGAAGCCCGACATTAGCTGCAAAAGTCAGGGTCAACACCTTCATGGTAGGAGGCGCTCACGCCTGGTTCCCCACCCAGTACCGGTGGATTGGGGAAACACAACCCCGTAACAGCAGTTCCGAGCACGCTCACATGATGCCAAGTCCGTGGTCTATGATGCCGATTCTCCCAACAGAGAAGTGGAGTGCCGACCACCACCAACGACCACCGCACCCTCGATGAGAGGGACCTCATCGCCCATGGGAACCATCTGGACCATGCCTAACCTCACCAACCTAGGGTGAGATCCCCTACCCGCATCGGGCCCCGAGCTGGTTCATCGGAGCATGAGCGTTGGGTTAGAGCCATCGCCACCAATCGTGCCACTAGTACTACGTCTGGTACACGTTGAGCCTGACGCGCTGCTGGCTCAAAACCAGGAAAACATAAGACCGCCCACCCCCTGCACCGTTTGCAAGCAACCGGGAGCCACCAGGTTGCCGTGAGATCGCTATAACCATGCAACTGTGCTGCTGAACCACCGTTCGTCGCAGCCATGGCCGCCGTCACTATGCCAACACCTCGAGCGGCCACCAAGGGCATCCATGGCTGCAATGCACTAGATCTGGGAAGAGTCCAAGCCAGCCTCCGAAGCCGCACGCCAGAAGCCACGCCAATTCAGCCCTCCGTGCCCAGGAAAATCCCCCATGGCGCGGCTTCTCGAGCCCGATCAGCACCACCATGATCTGGACGAGCACCGCGCCATCGAATTTTGCAGCCCGCACCGCGTGACACGGAGCAATAAGGAGAGAGAACCTTGCGTCCGCCTACAACCGATCGGGATTTGACTGCCGGTACTCGTCGATGCCAGCAGGGTAGGATGCTAGAGGAGAGGGCCTCAACCCGGTGGCTAGGGTTCATCACGTCGGTCGCTCACGGGAGCTACACGAAACGATGGTGTTCTTTTTTCTTTGATAGGGGAACATCACTTGTCGTGGGAACGAGCCTGACAGTAGATGGTAGGGGTACGAATGAAGAGGGCAGAGTCCTAGCTACGGCGAGGGTGTACACACAGATGTATGAGTTCGGACCCCTCTCGTGGAGGTAACAGCCCTATGTCTCAGTGCTCGGGAGCTTTATGTCGAGTGGAATGTAGAGATTATAATAGTTTTCTTAACCCTTGTGCAGGAGGGGAGGGGCGGCTTATATAGAGTTCGCTGCCCCTCATAATGGCCTCGCATCAATGGGTCTGGTCGTGGGGTGTAAACTCTGTCGTTACAGGTAACGTACGTAGTAAAAGCTATTAAGGGCCATTAAGCCAGCGCCTGCCCGTTGGGCTCTTGATGATGGCTCCTGGTCTTCTAGTGTCGAGTGAAATGAGGTCCGTCGAGTGACACACGACTGCCGAGTGAGAGCGGGAACTTCCGAGTGGATTACTGTCGAGTGACTTTGAACGTCTCCAGGGACTCACTCGGAAGTTCATGCTTGATCTTCAAGTCCTCCCATGTGGTGTCCTTAGGTATGGTATGCGGGCCTTGCCTAGGACCCTACCCTAGGTACATATCCTCGTCATTAGCCTCCGAATGGATCGGGGTTTGAGTGGTGGAAGGAGGTATCAATGAAGACCTTGAGTTAGTATATCAAATCCTCCGAGTGACATTTGAGATTTCCATGGAACTTGCGTCGATTGAACTCTGAGCCTTAGTGTTCATTCAGGATCGACACACAAAATTTCCAAATGATATTCGGGTCTTCAACGAAATTTACGTCGATTGAATTCTTCTCCACTCGCCTGGATCCATTCAGTCTTAAAAGTGTCCGAGTGAATCGAGCGCATCTTGGGGAGGTGACGGGTCGGTCTGACGGGCCCAGATTCTCCGGGATACGAAAATTTGGGAAGCGCGCGCACGCGCGGAGATGACGCCACGATCAGGGCAAGTGGAGGCATGACGCCTTGATTCTCGCGCCGGTCATCTCGACACGCACTGGGCGCCGTCAGCGGTTGGCGTGCGCGGTTATCTCGCGGGTCCACTGGTCAGTGAGACACTTGGCAGCATATAAAGCACTCTGAGCCGCGGATTGCACAGTACCTTCCATCGATTCTCCCTTTCTTCCTCCGCCTCCTCTGCTCCCCAGCACAACACACCGATCCCCTCCGACCAGAGCCGCCGCTCCGATGATGAAGAACGCGACGGAGAAGCTAGTGTTGGGGAACGTCGCATGGGAAACAAAAATTTTCCTACGCACACGCAAACCTATCCATGGTGATGAGCATCTACGAGAGGGAGAGTGGATCTACGTACCCTTGTAGATCGCTAAGCGGGAAGCGTTAAGAAACGCGGTTGGTGTAGTCGAACATCTTCGCGATCCAAATCGCCGAGCGTCCCGCGATCTCATCACGATCCGTCCCGCGATCCAATCACGATCCGTCCCGTGAACTCATCACGATCCGTCCCGAGATCTCATCACGATCCATGTCACGATCTGTCTCGCGAACTCATCACGATCCGTTCCGCGATCTCATCACGAACCGTCTCGCGATCTCGATCACGGTCCTTCCGATCTAGCGCCGAACGGACGGCACCTCCGCGTTCAACACACGTGCAGCTTGATGACGATCTCCACCGTCTTGATCCAGCAAGAGGAGGTGGAGAGGAGAGAGAGTTCACCGGCAGCGTGACGGCGCTCCGGTGATGGTGGTGGAGTGATTCCGGCAGGGCTTCGCCTAAGCGCTGTGGAAAACCGATCTAGAGGAGAAACTGTGCACCGGTGAAACGGGTAGCACGTGGCCGGAAATTCTGTCCAAAAACCAGCCAATCCACTAGTATATATAGGAGGAGAGGAGAGGAGAGGCAGCCAAGGCCTTTGGGTCGGCCGAAATAGGAGGTGGGAAGCAATCCTACTTCACCTTCAATCCTAGTTGGAGTAGGATTGCCTCCTATTGGCTGATTTTCCACTTTTTGCTTTAGGACTTTATCTCCTGCGCCATGGGCCTTTGTGGCTGTTTTCCCAGCCCACTAAGGGCTGGTTATTATTCTCCCACAGCCCATGGACCTCTTGGGGTCGAAATACCCCTCCCGGAGGCCTCCCGGTACACTACCGGCACTCCCGGTACACTACCGGCACTCCCGGTACACTACCAATGAGCCCGAAACTTTTCCGGAAACAAAAATGGGACTTCCTATATATAAATCTTTACCTCCGGACCATTCCGGAGCTCCTCGTGACGTCCGGGATCTCATCCAGGACTCCGAACAAAGTTCGGTCACCACCATACATAACTCTACACTACCGAAACGTCACCGAACCTTAAGTGTGCAGACCCTGCGGGTTCGAGAACTATGTAGACATGACGGAGACACCTCTACGGTCAATAACCAATGGCGGGACCTGGACGTCCACATTGGTTCCTACATATTCTACGAAGATCTTTATCGGTCGAACCTCCATGTCAAGGATTCAGTTAATCCCGTATAACGTTCCCTTTGGTCTTCGGTATGTTACTTGCCCGAGATTCGATCGTCGGTATCTCCATACCTAGTTCAACCTCGTTACCTGCAAGTCTCTTTACTCGTTCCGTAATACAAGATCCCGCAACTAACAATTATTCACATTGCTTGCAAGGCTTATTGTGATGTTGCATTACCGAGTGGGCCCCGAGATACCTCTCCGTTACACGGAGTAACAAATCCTAGTCTCGATCCATGCCAACTCAACAGACACCATCGGAGATACCTGTAGAGCACCTTTATAGTCACCCAGTTACGTTGCGACGTTTGATACACACAAGGCACTCCTCTGATATCCGTGAGTTGCATGATCTCATGGCCATAGGAACATATACTTGACATGCAGAAAACAGTAGCAATAAACTGACACGATCATATGCTACGTTTGCAGTTTGGGTCTTGTCCATCACATCATTCTCCTAATGATGTGATCCCGTTATCAAATGACATCTCATGTCCATGGCTAGGAAACCTTAACCATCCTTTGATCAACGAGCTAGTCCATTAGAGGCATACTAGGGACATGGTTTTGTCTATGTATCCACACATGCATTTAAGTCTCCGATCAATACAATTATAGCATGGACAATAAACTATTATCATGAACAAGGAAATATGATAATAACTAATTTATTATTTCCTCTAGGGCATATCTCCAACAGTCTCCCACTTGCACTAGAGTCAATAATCTAGTTCACATCACCATGTGATTTGCATTGTTATGAATCTAACACCCAATGAGTTCTGGGGCTCTGTCATGCTTTGCATGTGAGAGAGGTCTTATAGTCAACGGGTCTGCGATATTCAGATCCGTGTGTACTTTGCAAATCTCTATGTCAAACCGTAAACACTGCTGCCACACTCCACTTGGTACTATTTCCAAATGGCTGCTCCACTATACGTATCCAGATTGCTACTACTAGTCATCCGGATAGGTGTTAAAGCTTGCATCGACGTAACTCTTTACGACGAACTCTTTATCACCTCCATAATCAAGAAACATTTCCTTAGTCCTCTGGTTACTAAGGACAATTCCGACCGCTGTCCAGTGATCCACTCCTGGACCGCACTTGTACCCCTTGACAGACTCATGGCAAGGCACACACAGGTGCGATACACAGCATGGCATACTATAGAGAGCCTATGGCTAAGGCATAGGGGATGACGTTCGTCCTTTCTCTTCCTTCTGCCGTGGTCGAGCTTTGAGTCTCACTCAACTTCACACCTGACAAATCAGGCGAGAACTCTTTCTCTGACTGATCCATTTTGAACTCTTTCAAAAGCTTTGTCAAGGTATGTACTCATTGAAAGTCTCATCAAGTCATCTTGATCTATCTCTATAGATCTTGATGCTCAACAATTTGGTAGCTTTATCCAGGTCTTCCTTTGAAAATCACTTTCCAAACAACCATTTATGCTTTCCAGAAATCCTACATTATTTCCGATCAACAATATGTCATCCACATATACTTATCAGAAATTCTATAGTGCTCCCACTCACTTTGTTGCAAATACAAGTTTCTCATAAACTTTGTATAAACTCAAAAACTTTGATCAACTCATCAAAGCGTATATTCCAGCTCCGAGTTGCTTGCTTCAGTCCATGGAAGGATCACCAAAGCTTGCACACCTTTTAGCATCCTTAGGACTGACAAAACCTTCTGGTTGTATCACATACAACCTTTCCTCAAGTAAACCGTTAAGGAAACGATGTTTGGACATCCATCTGCCAGATTTCATAATTGAAAACACAGCAACTGCTAACATAATTCCAACAGACTTTAGCACCACTACGAATGAGAAAGTCTCATCGTAGTCAACTCCTTGAACTTGTCACAAACATCTTTGCAACAAGTCGAGCTTTACAAATAGTGACATTCACCATCAGTGTCTATCTTCATTTTAAAGATCCATTTGTACTCAACGACCTGCCGTCCAACGAGCAAGTCTACCAAAGTCTACACTTGGTTTTCATACATGGATCCTATCTCGGATTTCATGGCCTCCAACCATTTTTCGGAATCCGGGCCCATCATCGCTTCTCCATACTCGTAGGTTCATCGTTGTCCAACAACATGACCTCCAAGACAGAGTTGTCGTACCACTCAGGAGCAGTACACATCCTTGTCGACCTACAAAGTTCGATAGTAACTTGATCCTGAAGCTTCATGATCATCATCATTAACTTCCTCTTCAACTAACGTAGGCTTCACAGAAACATCTTTCTGCGCTGCGCTACTCTCTGGTTGAACAATGGTTTAACAACCTCATCAAGTTCTATCTTCCTCCCACTCAATTCTTTCGAGAGAAACTTTTTCTCGAGAAAGGACCCAGTTCTAGCAACAAACACTTTGCACTCGGATCTGAGATAGAAGGCATACCCATCTATTCTTAGGGTATTCTATGAAGATACATTTGTCCGCTTTGGGTTCTAGCTTATTATGTGAAAACATTTTCCACACAAGCCTCGCAGCCCCAAACATTAAGAAATGACAGCTTAGGTTTCTGTCAAACCATAATTCACACGGTGTCATCTCAACGGATTTAGATGGTGCCCTATTTAAAGTGAATGTAGTTGTCTCTAATGCATAACCCCAAAATTATAGTAGTAAAACGATAAGAGACATCATAGGACGCACCATATCCAATAGAGCATAACTATGATGTTCGGACACACCATCACACTATGGTGTTCCAAGTGGCGTTTAGTTGTGAAACAACTTTCACATTGTCTTAAGTTGTATGCCAAACTCGTGACTCAGATATTCACCTCCACGATCATATCGCAGTCATTTTTATCTTCTTGTCACGATGATCTTTAAACTTCACTCTGAATTTGCTTGAACCTTTCAAACGATTCAGACTTGTGTTTCATTAAGTAAATATACACTATATCTACTCAAATCATCAGTGAAGGTAAGAAAATAACGATATCCACTGCACGCTACAAGACTCACTAGATTGCATACATCAACATGTATCATTTCCAATGAATCACTTGCCCGCTCCATCCAACGGGGTCCTTTAGTCATCTTGCCCAAGAGGCATGGTTCGCATGTCTTAACCGATTTGAAATCGAATGAGTCCAAATATCCATCACCATGGAGTTTCTTCATGCGCTTTATACCAATATGACATTTTGCGGCAGTGCCACAAGTATGTGGTACTATCATTATTTAACTTTGTATCTTTTGACATCAATGTTGTGAACATGTGTATTACTACGATCAAGATTTCAACAAACCATTCTCAGTGGGTGCATGACCATTGAAGGTATTATTCATGTAACCAGAATAACTATTATTCTCTGACTTAAATGAATAACCGTATTGCAACAAACATGATCTAATCGTGTTCATGCTCAATGCAAAACACCAAATAACATTTATTTAGGTTCGTCACTAATCCTGAAGGTAGAGAGAGCGTGCGATGTTGATCACATCAACCTTGGAAACATTTCCAACACACATCGTCACCTCACCCTTAGCTAGTTCTCCGTTTATTCCGTAGCTTTTATTTTGAGTTACTAACGTTTAGCAACCGAACCGGTATCCAATACCCAGGTGCTACTAGGAGTACTAGCAAGGTACACATCAATAACTCGTATATCAAATATACTTCTGTCGATGTTGCCAGCCTTCTTATCTACCAAGTATCTAGGGTTGTTCCGCTTCAGCGACCTCTCACCTCATAATAGAAGCACTTAGTCTCGGGTTTGAGTTCAACTTTGGGTTTCTTCACTGGAGCAGCAACTGACTTGCTATCCATGAAGTTTCCCTCCTTGCTCTTGCCCTTTTCGAAACTAGTGGTTTGATTAACCATCAACACTTGACGCTCCTTCTTGATTTCTACCTTCGCGGTGTCAAACATCGCGAACAGCTTAGGGATCAATACTTCTATCCCTGGTGTATTGTAGTTCATCACTAAGTTCTAGTAGCTTTAGTGACAGTGACTTGGAGAACTATATCAATCACTATCTTATCTGGAAGATCAACTCCCACTTGATTCAAGCGATTGTAGTACCCAGACAATCTGAGTACATGCTCAACGATTGAGCTATTCTCCTTCATCTTACAGGCAAAGAATCTTGTTGGAGATCTCATATCTCGCAACACAGGCACGAGCCTGAGATCACAATCTCTGCTCCTAGAACATCTCATATGTTCCGTGACGTTCAAAACGTTTCGGAGCCTCAATTCTAAGCCGTAATGCATGACGCACTAAACTATCAAGTAGTCATCGAAACGTGCCTGTTAGATGTTCACAACATCTATAGACGACGCTAGAGGGGGTGGCGCACCGAGCGGTGCATTAAGGACATAAGCCTTCTGTGCAGCAATGACGACAATCCTCAGATCACGGACCCAGTCCGCAATATTGCTACCAACATCTTTCAACTCTATTTCTCTAGGAACATATAAAAATTTAAGGGAGCTACAGCGCGAGCTAGTAATCTACAACATAATTTGCAAAGACACTTTGACTATGTTCATGATAATGAGTTCAATTAATCATATTACTTAAGAACTCCCACTCAAATTGACATCCCTTGGGTCATTCGAGTGATACATGATCCAAATTCACCAACTCAAGTCCGATCATCACGTGAGTTAAGGTGGCTGCAATGGTGAACATCATTATGTTGATCATATCTACTATATGACTCATGTTCGACCTTTCGGTCTTCTTGTGTTCCGAGGCCATGTCTGTACATGCTAGGCTCGTCAAGTTTAACCCGAGTGTTCTGCGCGTGCAAATCTGGCTTGCACCCGTTGTATGTGAACGTAGAGTCTATCACACCCGATCATCACGTGGTGTCTCAACACAACGAACTTTCGCAACGGTGCACACTCGGGGAGAACACAATTTATCTTGAAATTAAGTGAGGGATCACCTTATAATGCTACCGTCGTCCTAAGCAAAACAAGGTGCATAAAAAGGATTAGCATCACATGCAAATCATAAGTGACATGATATGGCCATGAACTTGTGCTTTTGATCTCCATCTAGAAAGCACCGACATGATCTCCATCGTCACCGGCATGACACCATGATCTCCATCATCTTGATCTCCATCAACATGTCGCCATCGGGGTTGTCACGCCCTGCATGCTTCTACTACTATTGCTATCGTAGCGATAAAGTAAAGTATTATATAGCGCTTAATGATTGACACGTAGGTCATATAATAATTAAAGACAACCCTATGGCTCCTGCCGGTTGCCGTACTCATCGACATGCAAGTCGTGATAATCTATACATCACATGATCATCTCATACATCACATATATCTCATCATGTAATTGGCCATATCACATCACAACATACCCTGCAAAAACAAGTTAGACGTCCTCTAATTGTTGTTGCATATTTTACGTGGCTGCTACGGGTATCTAGCAAGAACGATTCTCACCTACGCATAAACCACAACGGTGATACATAGATTGCTTTTCAACCTTCTCAAGGACCGCCTTTGTCGGATCCGATCCAACTAAAGTGAGAGAAACTGTCACCCGCAAGCCATCTAAGCAACAAGTTGCATCGAGGGAACCGGTCTCTCGTAAGCGTACGAGTAATGTTGGTCCGGGCCGCTCCATCTCACAATCCCGCTGAACCAAAATCCGACCAAGGGAGTAAGCAATCTAAGCATCAACGCCCACAAACCTTTTGTGTTCTACTCGAGATCTCATCGAACCATCAACCTAGCTCATGATGCCACTGTTGGGGAACGTCGCATGGGAAACAAAAAATTTCCTACGCACACGCAAACCTATCCATGGTGATGAGCATCTACGAGAGGGAGAGTGGATCTACGTACCCTTGTAGATCGCTAAGTGGGAAGCGTTAAGAAATGCGGTTGGTGTAGTCGAACATCTTCGCGATCCAAATCGCCGAGCGTCCCGCGATCTCATCACGATCCATCCCGCGATCCAATCACGATCCGTCCCGTGAACTCATCACGATCTGTCCCGCGATCTCATCACGATCCGTCTCACGATCTTGATCACGATCTGTCTCGCGAACCCATCACGATCCGTTCCGCAATCTCATCACGAACCGTCTCGCGATCTCTTTCACGGTCCTTCCGATCTAGCGCCGAACGGACGGCACCTCCGCGTTCAGCACACGTGCAGCTTGATGACGATCTCCACCGTCTTGATCCAGCAAGAGGAGGTGGAGAGGAGAGAGAGTTCATCGGCAGCGTGATGGCGCTCCGGTGATGGTGGTGGAGTGATTCTGGCAGGGCTTCGCCTAAGCGCCGCGGAAAACCGATCTAGATGAGAAACTGTGCACCGGTGAAACGGGTAGCACGTGGCCGGAAATTCTGTCCAAAAACCACCCAATCCACTAGTATATATAGGAGGAGAGGAGAGGAGAGGCATCCAAGGCCTTTGGGTCGGCCGAAATAGAAGGTGGGAAGCAATCCTACTTCACCTCCAATCCTAGTTGGAGTAGGATTGCCTCCTATTGGCTGATTTTCCACCTTTTGCTTTAGGACTTTCTCTCCTGCGCCATAGGCCTTTGTGGCTGTTTTCCCAGCCCACTAAGGGCTGGTTATTATTCTCCCACAGCCCATGGACCTCTTGGGGTCGAAATACCCCTCCCGGAGGCCTCCCGGTACACTACCGGCACTCCCGGTACACTACCGATGAGCCCGAAACTTTTCGGGAAACCAAAATGGGACTTCCTATCTATGAATCTTTACCTACGGACCATTCCGGAGCTCCTTGTGACGTCCGAGATCTCATCCGGGACTCCGAACAAACTTCGGTCACCACCATACATAACTCTACACTACTGAAACGTCACCGAACCTTAAGTGTGCAGACCCTGCGGGTTCGAGAACTATGTAGACATGACCGAGACACCTCTACGGTCAATAACCAATGGCGGGACCTGGACGTCCACATTGGTTCCTACATATTCTACGAAGATCTTTATCGGTCGAACCTCCATGTCAAGGATTCAGTTAATCCCGTATAACGTTCCCTTTGGTCTTCGGTATGTTACTTGCCCGAGATTCGATCGTCGGTATCTCCATACCTAGTTCAACCTCGTTACCTGCAAGTCTCTTTACTCGTTCCGTAATACAAGATCCCGCAACTAACAATTAGTCACATTGCTTGCAAGGCTTATTGTGATGTTGCATTACCGAGTGGGCCCCGAGATACCTCTCTGTTACACGGAGTAACAAATCCTAGTCTCGATCCATGCCAACTCAACAGACACCATCGGAGATACCTGTAGAGCACCTTTATAGTCACCCAGTTACGTTGCGACGTTTGATACACACAAGGCACTCCTCCGATATCCGTGAGTTGCATGATCTCATGGTCATAGGAACATATACTTGACATGCAGAAAACAGTAGCAATAAACTGACAAGATCATATGCTACGTTTGCAGTCTGGGTCTTGTCCATCACATCATTCTCCTAATGATGTGATCCCGTTATCAAATGACATCTCATGTCCATGGCTAGGAAACCTTAACCATCCTTTGATCAACGAGCTAGTCCATTAGAGGCATACTAGGGATATGGTTTTGTCTATGTATCCACACATGCATTTAAGTCTCCGATCAATACAATTATAACATGGATAATAAATGATTATCATGAACAAGGAAATATGATAATAACTAATTTATTATTGCCTCTAGGGCATATTTCCAACAGCTAGAGCGCGCAAAAAAGGGGACGTGGAAGCTCAAGGGCAAGAAGCCCTCGGCCGTTCGGTTCACCGCGCCCGCGGGGTGGATGTAGAGGGATTTTCTCCCCTCTGTTGTCACCCGCGCCGACCTCGAGGGTCTCGTCTCCGACGGGCTGGTGGTGGACGGCGCCTGGAGGTTGCCGGGGGAGGAGCGCGAGCCGGAGCCGCGCGACGGAGAGCGGGTTCTTCTCCTCTCCCATGTAGAAAGAGGTTTATCCATGCCACCCCACCCATTCTTCCGGGGATTTCTGAATTTCTTCGGTGCGTAGCTGCATCACTTTCTGCCGAACACCATGGCATACTTGTCTGCATTCACCACCTTGTACGAATGTTTCCTGGGGTGCTCTCCCCATTGGGGGTTGTTTAAGCATCTCTTCATGGTCAGATCATAGACTGTGAAGAAAATCCTTGCCGCCGACGGGAAGACCCATGTGCTCCAGTTGTGTGGAGGCTTAGGGGTCCAGAAAAGGCAACGTAGTTCCTTTCCTGCCATTACTCTTACCGAATCTGTCCGAGGCTGGCAGTCGACTTGGTTCTACTGCAAAGATGTAGCGCCGCCCAACATGTCGACCGGTCTTCCTCCGTTTTCACCTGACCGACCCACTGCCCCCAAGTCCCTGAAGGTGACCGACGAGGAGCATGTCCAAGTAGGTATCCTAGTCAAGGCTGTGGTTCAACTGATCCGTGGTGGGGTGACAGGCATGGATCTGCTCGAAACGTTCCTCGGTCGACGTATACAGCCGCTCCAGGCCAGAGACCACACCATGTGGCACTACTCCGGTCCGGGGGACTCGACCAGGACGCATCCAGAAGAAGTTACACAGGAGACTGTCGAGCAGTGGCTTCGGAGCATCACCGGGGCTTGTGACAACCCCTCGGGAGCCAAGAGGATCCAGCCTTACTCGGCTGAAAACCCACCGAAGAACCTGGTGAGATGTGTAATGTCGACTAATACATTTATACTTTCGAGTGATGTACTGACTTGTGGTCTGACTCTCTTGTTTGAATTATGCAGGAATGGATGAACATGCACTCGCCCGTTCCCAATGGGAACTATGTGCATGACGGCATGGTGAGCGAGGGCGGCAGTGTGGATGGCGATGGACTCTCCGACTCTAAGGATGAATATGAAGATTCCGGCGAAGAGGAAGGAGTCGAGTCACCCCCTCGTCGCAAAGGCCGCACTAAGGCCCTCCATGACCCGACAGCTGCTGAGGACAAGGCCCCGGGCCCAAGCGAGAAGAACCCAAAACGGAGCCGCCCCTCAACTGTCGAGTCAAAGGAAAGATTGGCCAAGCAGCCCAAGCAAGCCACCTCCAAGCCTCGCAAAGCACTTCCCCGTATGAGGGTGGTCGTACCTGTCGTCTCCACATAAGTGTTCATTTCCGAATTGTTCTGTCAACTGAAGTCTTGAGTTATATCTGAGTGAAAGTTGTCTAATCCATCAGAGCTGCAACATCTGTGACCTCGCCTCGTCGAGATGAAGAGGACGTAATGGATGTTGATACCGCTGACGCTGCCACTTCTCATAGAGGTAGGAAAGTTATTAGTTTTTCTGAATAGAACTCGACACATGTAGATGTTGATGTTGTCGATTGTTGCAGAGGTCATTCAAGTGGAGGACGATGAGGGGCTGCTGGACATTTCGCGCGCTCGCACCCGAAGGGCGTCATCGTCGCAAGGACCTCAACGCTCAACTACGGAGTCTTTCCAGAGGAGAGGTGACTTGACGTGACCCAGGGCTAAGTCTACAACGCCTCCGTCACATGCTCCTCCAACCGTCTCGACCGTCATGACATCGGCTCAGACCAGACCTCTTCAGGCTACTCCAGCTGCTACAGCGACTGCGCCGACCCCACCTGCGACGACCTTCCCTCTTCATCGCACCCCGGAAGACCAACCCAGAGCTACAAAGGAAGCCATGATCTAGGTGGAGCAGCTCATGCTGAGGACCAAGGAGGCGTACGAGGCTAGCAAACTGGCTTTTGACGTTAGCGCAGTCCTCCGCACCAATGTCCGAGTAAGTTCGATTGTAAGTCCGTTGTCGATTGAATTATTGTCTTTTCTTGGCTGTCGAACACCCATTGGGTGATTGCCGTAGAATGTTTGAACTTCCTCCAGTCGAATAGATCGGATCGTAGTCGAGTAGGACTACGATTGGTAGTACACACAGTACTGTTGTCGCTCGACATATCGAGTGTGTTTTCTGACGAGTTAGTCGACGGATCGATAGTTAACCATCTCGGTGGGGGCGCTCTTAGCGCACCCACTGGGTGTAGTCCCTGAGACCGCTGTCGATTGCTTGCATCGACATGAGTCTTAGATTCTATTGTATACATGATACAATTTGTCTTCTAATCACACTACTCCATAGATACCTTGCAGGTTTCATGGATATCATTATGAAACCATTATATGACGCTGCATAGGGATCGACTGCACTTCGTAGAGTGGGGGAGGTGTGTCGCTCAACGGATTGAGTGTCACGACAGGGCCGACCTTGTCGAGTGTGTTTTTTGACGAGTTACTCGACGGATCGAGAGTTAACCGTCTCAGTGGGGGCGCTCTTAGCATACCCACTGGCTGTAGTCCCCGAGACCGCTGTCGAGTGCTTGCATCGGCAGGGGTCTTAGAGTCTATTATATACATGATATACTTCGGCTTGGATCACACCATTCCACAGATACCTTGCAGGTTTCATGGATATCATTATGAAACCATTATATGACGCTGCATAGGGATCGACTGCACTTCGTAGAATGGGGGAGGTGTGTCACTCGATGGGTTGAGTGTCACGACAAGGCCGACCTTGTCGAGTGTGTTTTCTGACGAGTTACTCGATGGATCGAGAGTTAACCGTCTTAGTGGGGGTGCTCTTAGCGCAGTCACTGGGTGTAGTCCCTGAGACCGTTGTCGAGTGCTTGCATCGGCAGGGGTCTTAATAGAGATAGCTTTCTGTTTGAATTTGTTTACAACGTGCGGAACGCCAGAGCCACTAGATATGTCGACTGGACTTTCTTTTTGAATTCTTCCAACATGGGCATTCGCCGGTCTTAATAACTCAGTCGACTGTCCAAGAACTCCTTGCTGATTGAACTCCTGTCTTTTGTTGGTTCCAGACGGCTTGCGAACTTGGGACGCAGTATAAGGAGATGGAGGAGGAGAAGAACCAATTGCAGGTGGACTTGGCGGTTGCCAACAACGCCCTGGAACGAGCATGCACTGAGCTGAAGTCTCTAGGAGGTAATAAGTGTCGATTGTCAGCATTCCCATCTTTCCCTTTTCATGTTTTGAACCGAGTGCTCTCGCTCGAACATACGTGCACAATGAAAACCATCGATTCCAAGCGCGACTCAACAATGTTGTTTCTTTAGATTCCATGAAGGGGGCACTGGAGGAGAAGGACAAAGCACTTGCTGACGTCCAACCAGTCGCCAAGGACAAAACTGAAGCTGCAGAGCAAAAGTTGACCGCCGTCTAGAAGCTGGAAGAAGAGAACGCCAAGCTGAAGCAAGAACGTGCGGATCTTGTCAAGAGGGCCGAACAACTAACCAAGAGGAGCAATGGCCTGGAGAGGCATCTGGGCGAATTCTCGAGGAAGATGTATCTTCTACTCGACGGTGAGTATTTCTTGTCGACTGACATTTGCAATAAATTTTTGAGGGTTGCAGCTCACCGATTCCCTTTCTTCCATCAGAATTCTGCCAGGACTTTGAAAAGGAAACAGAGGAGATTGAGCCCATGCTTGACTCCACCAAGTCGCCAGTTGCTGATACGGTGGCGATGAACATGCTGCGGCTTAACTTCTGGCTCCAGGGTGCCCAGGCCTATATCACTCGACGGAAATCTGTCATGGAAAGGATCGACAAGGAGCTTTGGCCTGAGGACAGTCTTCAGCTCGACCTCAACTCCATGATGGCACGCCTGAACGAACTTCCCAGTCGAGTGCAAGCTTGGAAAAAATCTGCTGCTCGTTGCGGGGCTGACGTGGCGTTGTCTCTGGTCAAGGTCCATTGTAGGGATGTGAGGGAGGAGAAGCTGAAGGAGCTCCAAGTGGTAAACACGAAGAAACTCCACTTCGAGGACTTCATGGAAACCTTCATCGAGGCGGCCACCAGAATCGCCGACGGCATCGACCTGGATACTTTTGTCGAGCCCCCCAGTCCGTCGCCTGCCTAGAAACTTGAGTCTTTAGAAAAAACAATTAAATTTGCGTCGGTATGCCGAGTAAAACTGTATCCCTTAAAACTTTATTCAGGCCTTAGGCCTGAGCTCATTCTCTTCTACACACAACGTTGATCCGCGGTTTTATCCTTTGGATTTTGCTCGCGCTTTGGCTCTCAATCGTCTGTTCGACTGCTTTTGTTTTGTACTTAGGCAGAATGTATTCGCAGCTAAGCTCCCTGAGCATGAGGATCGCTCATCATTCAGAGTATTTTGAACTTAGGCGAATGTTGATTCGCATCTAAGCTGTCGAGTGGATGGATTACCATCGCCTCGATGAGGTTTTTCACTTAGGCGAAATGTGTTCGCAGCTAAGCCCCTGAGCATGAGGATTGCTCATCACTCGGAGTATTTTGAACTTAGGCGAATGTCGATTCGCATCCAAGCTGTCGAGTGAATGGATTACCATCGTCTCGACAATTTTTTTAACTTAGGCGAAATGTATTCGCAGCTAAGCCCCCGAGTGTGAGGATCGCTCATCACTCGGAGTATTTTGAAGTTAGGCGAATGTTGATTCGCATCTAAGTTGTCGAGTGTATGGATTACCATCGTCTTGACGAATTTTTTAACTTAGGCGAAATGTATTCGCAGCTAAGCCCCCGAGCGTGAGGATCGCTCATCACTCGGAATATTTTAAACTTAGGCGAATGTCGATTCGCATCTAAGCTGTCGAGTGTATGGATTACCATCGTCTCGACGAATTTTTCAACTTAGGCGAAATGTATTCGCAGCTAAGCCCCCAAGCATGAGGATCTCTCATCACTCGGAATATTTTGCGCTTAGGCGAATGTCGATTCACATCTAAACTGTCGAGTGTATGGATTACCATCGTCTCGATGAATTTTTTAACTTAGGCGAAATGTATTCACAGCTAAGCCCCCGACCATGAGGATCGCTCATCACTCGGAATATTTTGAACTTAGACGAATGTCGATTCGTATCTAAGCTATCGAGTGTATGGATTACCATCGCCTCGATGATTTTTTTAACTTAGGCGAAATGTATTCACAGCTAAGCCCGAGCGTGAGGATCGCTCATCACTCGGAATATTTTGAACTTAGGCGAATGTCGATTCGCATGTAAGCTGTCGAGTGAATGGATTGCCATCGTCTCAATGAATTTTTTAACTTAGGCGAAATGTATTTGCATCTAAGCCCCCGAGCGTGAGGATCGCTCATCACTCGGAATATTTTGAACTTAGGCGAATGTCGATTCGCATCTAAGCTGTCGAGTGTATGGATTACCATCGTCTCGACGAATTTTTTAACTTAGGCGAAATGTATTCGCAGCTAAGCCCTCGAGCGTGAGGATCACTCATCACTCGGAATATTTTGCACTTAGGCGAATGTCGATCCGCATCTAAGCTGTCGAGACTATGGATTACCATTGTCTCGACGAGTTATATATATATATATATATATATATATATATATATATATATATTATTTTTTTGAACCTAAGCAAAGACGGATTCGCGAATAGGCCGTCGAGTGAATGGACTGCTATCCACCCGACAGGGTTTTTAACTTACACAAAACATGTTTCACAGCTAAGTCCTCGAGTGCGAGGATTGCTTGTCACTCGGAGTATCCCCAAGTAAATAACTGCACGGTCGGAATCGACGAGGTATTAATTGCAGAGACACAAATTGCATTCATGAAGAACTCTTATTACATCAGAAAATTAATGTCTCAAGTGTAAAAATGTCGAAGCAGGTCTGCATTCCAAGCTCGTGGCTCATCTATCTGCTTCATAAGATTATATAAGTGATAGGCTCCATTGTTTAGCACCTTGGTGACTACAAAAGAGCCTTCCCATATAGGGGCTAGCTTGTGAGGTCGATGCTGATTCACTCGGAGCACCAAATCTCCTTCATGGAACGCTCGGCTTCTGACATTCCTTGCGTGGAAGCGCCGCAAGTCTTGCTGATAGGCTGTGGTCCGGATCAGAGCCATCTCACGCTCTTCTTCCAGAAGATCTACCCCATCTTGCCTGGCCTGCTCGGCTTCAGCCTCAGAATACAGCTGCACTCGAGGAGAATCGTGGGCCAAATCACTCGGCAGTATAGCTTCAGCGCCACAGACAAGGAAGAAAGGAGTTCGTCCAGTCGACCGATTAGGTGTTGTCCTCAACCCCCACAAAATAGATGGCAGGTCAGTTACCCACGCACCAGCGGCATGATCCAAATCGCGCATGAGACGAGGCTTCAGACCTTGCAGAATGAGACCGTTAGCCCGCTCAACTTGCCCGTTGGTTTGAGGATGTGCAACGGAAGCATAATCCACTCGGGTGCCTTGGGAGTTATAGAATCTCCTGAATTCTTCCGAGTCAAAATTAGTGCCATTGTCCGTGATGATACTGTGGGGAATGCCGAACCGGATAATGATCTCTCTCATGAATATGACCGCCGTGCGGGAATTCAGCTTCTTGATGGGCTTGGCTTCAATCCACTTGGTGAACTTGTCGACTGCTACCAACAGGTGGGTGAATCCTCCTTTGCCGGGTTGGAAAGGACCAACCATGTCGAGCCCCCAAACCGCAAATGGCTAGGCGAGTGGAATTGTCTTCAGAGCAGACGCTGGCTTGTGCGACAGGTTTGCATAGAACTGACAGCCTTCGCAATGATCAACAATGTCCTTAGCCATTTCATTAGCCTGTGTCCAATAAAACCCCGCTCGGTATGCTTTAGCGACGATCGCCCTTGAAGACGCATGGTGTCCGCAAGTTCCCGAGTGGATTTCATCTAGAATCATTCGACCTTCCTCTGGCAAAATGTAGCGCTGGGTGACACCCGACACACTTTCTCTGAAAAGTTGATCACCCATCACAGTGAAAGCTTTGGACCTGCGCACAATCTGTCGAGCCTCTGCTTCATCTTCAGGAAGCTCCTGTCTAAGGATATAGGCTATGTACGGTACAGTCCAGTCGGGAATGATAACTAGCACCTCCATGACTAGGTCGATCACAGTAGGAACATCGACTTCAGTCGAGTCAGAGGAGCTTAAGGTTTGCGGGGGCTCTTCAGTGAAGGGATCCTCTTGAATTGAAGGAGTGTGCAAATGCTCCAGGAACACTCCGCTGGGGACAGGCCGTCGACTGGAACAAATCTTGGATAGCTCATCAGCTGCCTGATTTTTCAGTCGAGGAACATGGTGAAGTTCCAAACCTTCAAATTTCTTCTCTAGCTTCCAGACTGCATTGCAGTATCCAGTCATAGCAGGGTTTCTAACATCCCACTCTTTCTTCACTTGATTCACCACCAAATCTGAGTCGCCATAAACCATCAAGCGCTTGGCGCCGAGCGAAATAGCCATGTGCAACCTGTACAAAAGTGCTTCATACTCTGCTTCATTGTTGGAGGAATCAAAGTGAATTTTCAAGACATAGCTGAGCTTGTCGCCTCTGGGGAATATCAGAACAATGCGAGCACCGGACCCATTCAACATTTTGGAGCCGTCGAAGAACATTGTCCAATGTGTCCAGTGAACTTGGATAGGCTGTTGCTGTTCGATCCACTCGGCCATGAAATCTGCCAATGCTTGGGACTTGATTGCCTTCTTGGCCTCGAATCTGATGTCGAAGTGTCCCAGCTCAATTGCCCATTTAGCCACTCGACCTGACGCGTCGTGATTATTGAAAATCTCTGATAAAGGTGCATCACTGACGACTGAGATCTAGTGGTCTTGGAAATACTGTGCCACCTTCTTCACTGATAAGTAAATACCATACACCAGCTTCTGATAATGAGGATATCTCTGCTTTGAGGGGGACAAAACTTCCGAGACATAATAGACTGGCCGCTGAACCTTATAGGCTTTTCCTTCCTCTTCTCGCTCGACAGTCAGCACTGTACTGACGACCTGATTTGTGGCCGCGATGTTCAAGAGCAAGGGCTCTTTGCTGGCAGGAGAGGCAAGCACCGGCTGGGTGGACAGCAGGGATTTGAGCTCAACAAACGCTGCTTCGGCTTCAAGAGTCCAGTCGAATGTCTTTGATTTCTTCATCAACTGATACAAGGGCAGAGCCTTCTCACCAAGACGAGAAATGAATCGACTCAATGCCGCCAAGCAACCTGTGAGCTGCTAAACATCGTGCACTCGCACGGGAGTCTTCATATGGGTAATGGCGCTGATCTTCTTGGGACCGAGTAACATGCCGCCAAGGACACCGAATGTACATTTGGCCGGATTCAGCTTTATGTCGACTCGCCTCAGATTGGCGACTGTCTCAGCCAAGTCAGCCAGCAGGTCGGAACCTTTGCGGGACTTGACCACTATATCGTCCATGTACACCTCGACATTCTGAGGGATCTGGTCGAGTAAACATTTCTGAATCATGCGCATAAAAGTAGCGCCGACATTCTTGAGACCAAAAGGCATGGTGATGTAGCAGAAACACCCATACGGGGTGATGAAGGCTGTTTTTATTTCATCTGGGCCAAACAGACGGATCTGATGGTACCCCGAATAGGCATCCAAAAATGATAATCGCTTGCACCCCGCTGTCGAGTCAACAATCTGATCTTTGCGGGGTAGCGGAAAATGGTCTTTTGGACACACCTTATTAAGATGTTTGAAGTCAATGCACATGCGCAATGACTTATCTTTTTTGGGCACCATCACAACATTCGAGAACCACTCGGAGTGGTAAATCTCCCGAATGAACTTGGCTTAAGAGACGAGCCACTTCTTCTACAATTTCCTTGCGCTTCTCAGCCGCGGATCGACGCAAATGCTCCCTGACAGGCTTGGCCTTCGGATCCACTCGCAGACGGTGCTCAGCCAGCTCCCTGGGAATTCCCGGCATGTCAGCAGGCTTCCATGCAAAGATATCCCAGTTCTCACAGAGGAACTGGATGAGCCCGGCTTCCTATTTGCTGTCGAGTGTTGTCGAGATATTCGTCGGGGTAGCTGTTGGATCCGTCGGGTGGATGTGCACCTTCTTCACTTCACCTGCCGACTGAAATGCCGACTCAGAAGCCGGCTTTTTTGCGCAGAGCAAGTCAGCAGGATCAGTGGTTTTCTTGTACTCCTCCAGCTCGACCATGGCCATCTGTTGATCGACGATCTTGGACCCTTGCTGGAGACACTCTTTGGCCCGCTGTCGATTGCCAGTGACCGTGATCACGCCCTTAGGGCCCGACATTTTCAGCTTGAGATACACGTAACATGGTCGGGCCATGAAACGTGCATAAGCGGGTCGACCCAAAATGGCGTGGTAAGCGCTCTTGAAGTCCACGACTTCAAATGTCAACTTTTGTTTTCGGAAATTTTTGCTATCTTCGAATGCCACATCCAATGATATCTGGCCGAGTGACTTGGCCTTTTTTCCTGGGATGACCCCATGGAAATGCATGTTGCTTTCGTTGAGACGGGACATAGGAATGCCCATTCCCTTCAGGGTATCCACATATAGAATGTTCAGGCCGCTACCGCCGTCCATGAGGACTTTTCTGAGCCGAGTCCCCTGCACCACCGGATCAACTACCAGAACTTGTCGACCGGGTGTGGCTACACGTGCAGGATGGTCAGTCTGGTCGAATGTGACAGCATACTGGGACCATTTGAGGTAGGTGGGGGTGTCTGGCACAACCATTTTGATCTCACTATTTATGACTTTCAGACGGCTCTTGCTCTCGACGTCAGCAAAGATCACCAGGGTAGTAGTGACATCCGGGAATGTTTCCTTCTCTTCGTCTTCATCTTCTTTTTCAGGAGATTTCCCACTCGACTGGTCTCCCTTAAACTGTTGGATGAGGGTCCGACACTGTCGAGTGGTGTGCTTGGGCAAAATTAGGTTGCCTTCTGCATCTTTCTTCGTGTGAATCACACACGGCTGATCCAAGATATCGGTTCCTGGATGACCCTTCCCCTTCTTGGGGGCATACTGAGCTTTGGCCTTGCCCTTATTTTTCGACTGAGTCGCCAGTGCTGCGGCCTCTGCCGGAACTGGGTCTTTAGCCTTCCACTTTTGTTTCCTATTGTTACCGCCGCCAGACTCGTTGGCAACCGCTTTTCCTTTGCCGCTACGGAGGCGGTCTTCTTCCTTGCCATTGGCATAGCGAGTGGCAATTTCCATCATCTTGCCGAGTGAAATGTCACCAGTGCACCGAACTTCAAATACATCTCTCTGTATCTCACACCGGCCTTGAAGGCGCAAACAACCTGGTGTTCCGACACATTTTCCACCGTATGATGCAGGGTGGACCATCACTGAATATAGTCTCTTAGGGTTTCGCTGGGCTTCTGGACGCAGTGTTGTAAGTTGACCAAACCTGCGGGGCGCTTGCAAGTGCCCTCGAAGGTCCGGACAAACACTTGGGCAAGATCTTCCCAACAATGAATGCTGGAAGGAGCCAAACGATTCGACCAAGCTCAAGCTGGTCCATCCAACATAAGAGGTAGGTGCTTCATTGCGACATTGTCAGTCCCGCTGCCAATCTGCACAACCACTCGGTAATCATCAAGCCAAGTCTCTGGTTTTGTTTCACCAGAAAACTTTCCGATCCCCGCCACCATTCTAAAGTTGGGGGGAATCTCCACAGAGCGTATAGCTCTGCTAAAACACTCTGGACCAGACACTGCAGCTGAGCTACCACTCAGGACATCTCTGTCATGCCCTTCTCTATAGGCTTTGCTCTTGTTGATCCGCTTTTGAAGAAGGTACGCGCGGGCATCAAAGTCCGCGTCCCGCTCATCACCGAAGGAGTGCCTGTCGTCCTGGTGCCGGGGCGCGTACGGACCACTCCGCGGAGGAGTGGGCACTTGACTGTGGTCTTCACGGTGGTGCTGATATCTGTCTTGCCCTTCACGATAACCGCCGCCTCGATGACGCAAGGGTGACCCAGGACTATGTGCCGACTGAACGGTCTCTGCCTTGGGTGAATTGCTGTGTATCTTGTGATGAGACTGTGAAACTGTTGAATTCTGGCGTTGTGCTGCATCTAACAGTGCTCTGATCTGCAACAGCCCTCGACCAGCCTCTGACCGAGAAGGCTGAATGGAATCTGCTATCCTAGCAGCAACAACAACATTAAGCACAGGAGTTCGGTATACCTCAACGCCATCGTGAGATCCGGTCAGGAACTGCTGTTGCTGACGTCAACTGGGGCGCGACGGGCACGGACGGGCGTGCTCATCAATCTCTGCCTGGAGCTATTCCAGACGAACGCGCACGGCCTCCAAAGCCCGGGCCTCGGCGGTCGCGCCGACGATGGGGGTATGTAGGACCTTCTCATCGCGACGCGATTGTACGTTAGACGGGCCACCAGCCTCATGCTCGTCACGACCAAAACCAGACGGTGAGCTTTGATACGAGCCTGCCATCAAGTCCTCCGCTGCGGGATCACAGTTCTCACACTCGGAAGGCACGTCGGACGGATCGGAATCCGACTCGAACACGCCATGAAGGGACTCGGCAGGTTCGAGTGCTGCCAGCTACGAAGAAGCTTGACGCGCCGCTGCATGTTCGACCCACCCCTGGAGTCGTGAGCGGCCGGACCGCTTGCGACCACAAACGGCGAGAGGTGCCGATGCATAAGGGGTCGACGGCTGACGCAGCAACACGCCGCACAGACTCGCGTGGAAATGCGCGGCCCCGCGAACTGGAGCGCCTCGACATCGAGAGGCGCCTCCTAAAGCCATGCCGAATCGTCGGCGATGAAAGTAAGCGCTCCGAAATGGATCTCGTGGCCCGGAGCAAAAACACCGCCGGAAGACACGTTGAAAGATGAAAAACGCAACCTTGCCAGAAGTCGCTTAGATGCCTGCCCCACGGTGGGCGCGAACTGTTGTGGGAACGAGCCTGACAGTAGATGGTAGGGGTACGAATGGAGAGGACAGAGTCCTAGCTACGGCGAGGGTGTACACATAGATGTATGACTTCAGGCCCCTCTCGTGGAGGTAAGAGCCCTACGTCTCAGTGCTCGGGAGCTTTATGTTGAGTGGAATGTAGAGATTACAATAGTTTTCTTAACCGTTGTGCAGGAGGGGAGGGGCGGCTTATATAAAGTTCGCTGCCCCTCATAATGGCCTCGCATCAATGGGTCTGGTCATGGGGTGTAAAGTCTGCCGTTACAGGTAACGTACGTAGTAAAAGCTATTAAGGGCCATTAAGCCAGCGTCTTCCTGTTGGGCTCTTGATGATGGCTCCTGGTCTTCTGGCGTCGAGTGAAATGAGGTCCGTCGAGTGACACGCGACTGCCGAGTGAGAGCGGGAACTTCCAAGTGGACTACTGTCAAGTGACTTTGAATGTCTCCAGGGACTCACTCGGAAGTTCATGCTTGATCTTCAAGTCCTCCCATGTGGTTTCCTTAGGTAGGGTATGCGGGCCTTGCCTAGGACCCTACCCTAGGTACATATCCTCGTCATCACTAGAGGTTCCAAATTTATGCTTCTTTTTCTCGGGATTTCGATACTTCCAAGTATGCATCTGCATGTCCACTTCTTTTTAGATCTTTGGGATCGAGAAGATATTTATCAACATTTGGCAAATGCTAGGAACACACCCAGGAACCAACTTGATGCACTCAGGCAGATGGGCTCTTAATAGTGTCGCTTGCTGCAAACAGTGTGCGGATCATGGAGGCACCACCATAAGGAGCGGATGATAGATATTATAAGGAATTGATAACTCCTGACTCCTTATAGCATCTACTGTTGGAAATATGCCCTAGAGGCAATAATAAATTGGTTATTATCGTATTTCTTATTCATGATAAATTTTTATTATCCATGCTAGAATTATATTGATTGGAAGCACAAATAGATGTGTCGGTACATAGACTACATTGTGTCCCTAGTGAGCCTGTAATAGACTAGCTCATTGATCAAAGATGGTCAAGGTTTCCTGGCCATAGACATGAGTTGTCATTTGATAATGAGATAACATCATTTGGAGAATGATGTGATGGACAAGACCCAAACTATGAACGTAGCATATCATCGTGTTAGTTTATTGCTATTGTTTTCTACATGTCAAGTATCTGTTCCTATGACCATGAGATAAAAACTCCCTGACACTGTAGGAATGCCTTGTGTGTATCAAACGTCACAACGTAACTGGGTGACTATAAAGGTGCTCTACAGGTATCTCCGAAGGTGTCTGTTGGGTTAGCATGGATCGAGACTGGGATTTATCACTCCCTATGACGGAGAGGTATCTCTGGGCCCACTCGGTAATACAACAACACAAGAAGCTTGCAAGCAATGTGACTAAGGAGTTAGTCATGGGATCTTGTGTTACGAAACGAGTAAAGAGAGTGACCGGTAACGAGATTGAACTAGGTATGGAGATACCGACGATCGAATCTCGGGCAAGTAACATACCGATGGATAAAGGGAACTGCATATGGGATTGTCTGAATGCTTGACATGATGGTTCGACCGATAATGATCTTCATAGAATATGTAGGAAAAAATATGGGCATCCAGGTCCCGCTATTGGTTATTGAACGTGAAGTTGTCTCGGTCATGTCTACATAGTTCTCGGGATGACCCCCGGGTACCCCAAGCGCCCCCTTGCTCCGACCTTCTAACGCAATCAAAGGGCGGGCTGCTTCCCCCTGCGGTCTGGCTATGCCCTGCCAGAAGTGGCCCGCTGGCTATGCCCCACCGGTTACTACGTGTCGGCCGGCTGGGGGCGTTGCCGCCTGGCCCCCTACCCGGCCGCGCATTGGATACCATCGTCAGGGCATGCGTGGCGACAGTGGCCCCCATCCCATCGGGGGTCAGCGCTGATATTGCCACAGCGAAGGCGTCAGGGCCTCTGACCCTGGTGGATGGTGACCGGGCTTCCAATAGTGCCAGCATGCCCCAACCACTCCATTACCTGCCCCGGCATGGCTACAGGGTGGCCGGCCATACCGCTGACCCCGATCGGCCGCCGCAAGACGACGCCACAAGGGGTGGCCCGTGCCGTGACGTGACCGGCTTCGGGACCCGCCGGTTCCTAACGGGACCCTTTAGCCGGCGAGACCTACCGGCGACAGGGCCCCATAGCCGGCGGCCCCCGCAGCCGGCCAAAGAGGCTGCCGGCTGGGGCCCCCCTTTGACCTTCTATTTGTATTGTAATCCGTGGGGTTGGCCTATAAAACCCCCGGGCCACCCCCATGCAGGGGGGGGGCTGCCCACTCATTCTCCCTCTCTCATGTGCTCACACACACACACGAGGCAAGAAGCCTCATGGCTCTCCTCTCCCATACAGCTCCAGGAGCAACCATGTACTAGATATACCATATAAATACAGACATGCAGGAATAGGGGTATTATCTCTTCGGAGAGCCCCAAACCTGGGTAAACCATTGCGAGCTATTCGCATACCCGTCCCGGATCATCCAGCCTTGCTCTCACCTCGATAAGCCTACCTATGGCATCTGTCATCTCGCGAGACCCCCGTGAGAAAACCACGACAGTTGGCGCCCACCGTTGGGCAAGCTGCTGTTGGTTCCGAGGTCCGGGCGGGACCATCTTCGCCAACTCCGCCGTGGCATCACCGTTGCCTCTCCGGCCGCGCTCGAGGGCTCGACATCAAATCGCCCCCAGGGCGGCCGCACGAGACGGCGCGCCTTCGTCGTTGGCCTCGCCATCTTTGCCAACTCCGCCGTGGCGTCGCCGTTGCCTCTCCGACCACGCTCGAGGGCTCGACATCAACTCGCCCTCGGGGCAGCCGCGCGAGGCGGCGCGCCTTCGTCGTCGGCCTCGCCATCTTCGCCAACTCCACTGTGGCGTCACCGTCGCCTCTCCGGCAGCACTCGAGGACTCGACATCAACTCGCCCCCGGCCATCGGCCTCGACACCATCGCAACGTCGCTACCGCCCCTCCGTCTGCGTTCATCACCAGGGCCGGGCGCCGCCCCGCGCTGCGTCTTGCTCCGGCACGGTCGTCGACGCGTTGCCTCGGTTGCCCCAGCCGTGCGTGCTCGGTGCCCGTTGCTCCTCCATGCCGGAGGCCTCGACGTCGCCCCTCCATGGCCGCTCCGGCAGCGCGCCCATGGCACCGTGTTGCTCGTCCACTCGCTGCTCTTCCGTTCGTGTTCGTACATGAACACCTCCAGGGAGTCTGGGATGGATTGTTTTATGCTGAGTATTAAAGAGGAGCACGACATCTTTGGCCAAGAGCTAATTCCTGTTGAATTTGATGAGCTTTTCCAGTTTTACAATCAAAAGGACATCGACAAACAAATCATGACTTGCTACTGTCTGTAAGTACTTCTGTAATTAAGTCTCTATATATACAACTCACCTCTTTCATTGCTTGTATATATATAATTATCCTCATCACTATATTATGTAGATTGCAGATCGTCGAATGCAGAAAAGCAGGAATGTATGACATTGGGTTCATTAACCCAAATATCATACATGAATGGACGGTTAAACACAAAGCCCAAGAAACCGATGACAACTTGCTACAATCGATGCTTAAAAATCAAAACAAAGACAAAATACTCTTTCCTTACAACTTCAAGTGAGTGTTACTGTCTTGTGCATATTCGGTTTCTCCCTTATTACTCGAGGGTATAGTAATGTAATTGATGAGCTATGCATGTGTGTGCAGCCACCACTTTATTCTACTAGAGATTAAGCTGGAGCGGGGAGTAGTAACCGTCTTAGACTCAAGACGAAATGCTCCCGAGTTGTATGCGAACCTGACTGAAATGCTCCAGTGGTAAGTTAAATCGATCATTATCGCACCATATCGGCAACTTTGTTCATTTCCTGATATATATCAAGTAATTATTTTCTTTGTTTGCCAGGTTTGGAAAGATTTCACCAAAAACTGCTCTGGGACTGCCTACCGAGCTGCTATTTAGACACCCGAGAGTAAGTAATATACACTACCTAGTTCTGTCCATCTCCCATTGATTCTAGCTAGTTTCATCAATATATACCATTTAGCATGCTTGCTTATCAGTTTGATTGACCTCTATGTTGGGAGACGTAGTAGTAAATCAAAAAAATTTCTACGTGTCACCAAGATCTATCTATAGATAAACCAACAATGAGTGGGGAGAGATTGCATCTTCATACCTTTGAAGATCACTAAGAGGAAGCGTTACAAGAACGCGGTTGGTGGAGTCATACTCGTAGCGATTCAGATCGCGGTGGACTCCGATCTCAGCACCGAACAACGGCGCCTCCGCGTTCAGCACACGTGCAGCCCGGTGAAGTCTCCTAGGCCTTGATCCAGCAAGGAGGAAGGAGAGGTTGGGGAAGAGCTCCGGCAACACAATGGCATGGTGACGGTGGAGCTGCGTGGTCTCCGGCAGGGCTTCGCCAACACTACGGAGAATGAGGAGATGGAGAGGTAGGGTTGCGCCTTGGAGGGAGAAAGAACCATGTCCCAAACAGCCCCAAGGGCACCTCTATATATACGAGGAGGAGGTAGTGCTGCACCCTTGGGTTTCCACCCTAGGGTGGTGCGGCAGCCACCAGATTGATCTGGTGCGGCGGCCAGAGGGAGGCGAGGAGGTGCGGCTGCCCTAGCTCCCCTAGGGTGGGCCTAAGGCCCATCTGGGCCGAGGGTTTGCCCCCTCTCTCCCCTTGCTGCGCCTTGGGCCAGGTGGGAGGGGCGCACCAGCCCACCTAGGGGCTGGTTCCCTCCACCTACGGCCCATGAAGTCCTCTGGGGCCGGTGGGCCCACTTGGTGGACCCCCGAAACACTTTCGGTGGTCCCGGTACGTTACCGGTGACCCCCGAAACATTTCTGGTAACCAAAACCTCACCTCCTATATATCAATCTTTGTCTCCGGACCATTCCGTAACTCCTCGTGACGTTCGGGATCTCACCCGGGACTCTGAACAACCTTCAGTAACCACGTACACTATTTCCCTATAACTCTAGCGTCAACGAACCTTAAGTGTGTAGACCCTATGGGTTCGGGAGACATGTAGACATGACCAAGACACCTCTCCGGTCAATAACCAAGAGCGGGATCTGGATACCCATGTTGGCTCCTACATGCTCCACGATGATCTCATCGGATGAACCACGATGTTGGGGATTCAATCAATCCCGTATACAATTCCCTTTGTCTATCGGTATGATACTTGCCCGAGATTCGATCGTCGGTATCTCTATACCTTGTTCAATCTCATTACCGGCAAGTCTCTTTACTCATTCCATAATGCATCATCCCGTGGCTAACTCCTTAGTCACATTGAGCTCATTATGATGATGTCTTACCGAGTGGGCCCAGAGATACCTCTCCGTCACACGGAGTGAGAAAACCCAGTCTCGATTCGTGCCAACCCAACAGACACTTTCGGAGATACCCGTAGTGCACCTTTATAGCGACCCAGTTACGTTGTGACGTTTGGCACACCCAAAGCATTCCTACGGTATCCGGGAGTTGCACAATCTCATGGTCTAAGGAAATGATACTTCACATTGGAAAAGCTTTAGCAGACGAACTACACGATCTTGTGCTATGCTTAGGATTGGGTCTTGTCCATCACATCATTATCCTAATGATGTGATACCGTTATCAACGACATCCAATGTCCATGGTCATGAAACCGTGACCATCTATTGATCAACGAGCTAGCCAACTAGAGGCTCACTAGGGACATGTTGTGGTCTATGTATTCACACATGCATTACGGTTTCGGTTAACACAGTTATAGCATGAACAATAGACAATTATCATGAACAAGGAAATACAATAATCACCATTTTATTATTGCCTCTAGGGTATATTTCCAACAGTCTCTCACTTGCACTAGAGTCAATAATCCAGTTACATTGTGATGAATCGAACACCCATAGCATTGTGGTGTTGATCATGTCTCGCTCATGAGAGAGGTTTAGTCAACGGATCTGCGACCTTCAGATCCGTATGCACTTTACAAATATCTATATCTCCCTCCTGAATGTAATCACGGATGGAGTTGAAGCGGCGCTTGATGTGTCTTGTCTTCTTGTGAAACCTGGGATCCTCCGCAAGGGCAATAGCTCCAGTGTTGTCACAGAATTGAGTCATCGGTCCCGACGCACTTGGAATCACTCCTAGGTCGATGATGAACTCCTTCATCTAGATTCCTTCCTTTGCTGCTTCCGAAACAGCTATGTACTCCGCTTCACATGTAGATGCCGCCATGACGTTTTGCTTGCTGCTGCACCAGCTGACTACCCCTCCGTTCAAAATATACACGTATCCGGTTTGCGACTTGGAGTTGTCCGGATCTGTGTCAAAGCTAGCATCAACGTAACCCTTTACGACGAGCTCTTTGGCACCTCCATATACGAGAAACATGTCCTTTGTCCTTTTCAGGTACTTCAGGATATTCTTGACCGCTGTCCATTGTTCCGCTCCGGGATCACTTTGGTACCTCCCTACCAAACTTATGGCAAGGTTCACATCAGGTCTGGTACACAGCATGGCATACATAATAGAGCCTATGGCTGAAGCATAGGGGATGACACTCATCTCTTCTCTATCCTTTGCCGTGGTCGGGCCTTGAGTCGTACTCAATCTCACACCCTCTAACACAGGCAAGAACCCCTTTTTGGACTGATCCATATTGAACTTCTTCAATATCTTTTCAAGGTATGTGCTTTGTGAAAGACCTATGAGGCGTTTTGATCTATCTCTATAGATCTTAATACCTAATATGTAAGCAGCTTCTCCAAGGTCCTTCATTGAAAAACATTTATTCAAGTAGGCCTTTACACTTTCCAAAATTTCTATATCATTTCCCATTATCAGTATGTCATCCACATATAATATGAGAAATGCTACAGAGCTCCCACTCACTTTCTTGTAAATACAGGGTTCTCCATAAAACTGTACAAACCCAAACGCTTTAATCACCTCATTAAAGCGAATGTTCCAACTTCGAGATGCTTGCACCAGCCCATAGATGGAGCGCTGGAGCTTGCATACTTTGTTAGCATCTTTAGGATCGACAAAACCTTCCGGCTGCATCATATACAGTTCTTCCTTAAGGAAGCCATTAAGGAATGCCGTTTTGACGTCCATTTGCCAGATCTCATAATCATAAAATGAGGCAATTGCTAACATGATTCAGACAGACTTTAGCATCGCTACGGGTGAGAAAGTCTCATCGTAGTCAACTCCTTGAACTTGTCGATAACCTTTAGCAACAAGCCGAGCCTTATAGACGGTCACATTACCATCCGCGCCAGTCTTCTTCTTAAAGATCCATTTATTTTCAATGGCTCGCTTATCATCAGGCAAGTCCACCAAAGTCCACACTTTGTTCTCATATATGGATCCTATCTTGGATTTCATGGCTTCAAGCCATTTGTTGGAATCCGGGCCCACCATCGCTTCTTCATAGTTTGAAGGTTCACTGTTGTCTAACAACATGATTTCCAGGACAGGGTTGCCGTACCACTCTGGTGTGGAACGTGTCCTAGTGGACCTTCGACGTTCAATAGTAACTTGATTTGAAGTTTCATGATCATCATCATTAACTTCCTCTCTAGCCAGTGTAGGCTCCACAGAAACAACTTACTGTGCTGCGCTACTCTCTGGTTCGAGTGGAGGTACAATTACCTCATCAAGTTCTATTTTCCTCCCACTTACTTCTTTCGAGAGAAACTCTTTCTCGAGAAAGGATTCATTCTTGGCAACAAAGACTTTGCCTTCGGATCTAAGGTACAAGGTATACCCAATAGTCTCTTTGGGATATCCTATGAAGACGCACTTTTCCGCTTTGGGTTTGAGCTTCTCAGGTTGAAGTTTCTTCACATAAGCATCGCATCCCCAAACTTTTAGAAACGACGACTTAGGTTTCTTGCCAAACCATAATTCATACGGTGTCGTCTCAACGGACTTTGATGGTACCCTATTTAAAGTGAATGAGGCAGTCTCTAATGCATATCCCCAAAATGATAGCGGTAAGTCGGTAAGAGACATCATAGATCGCACCATATCCAATAGAGTGTGATTACAACGTTCAGACACACCATTTCGCCGAGGTGTGCCAGACGGCGTGAGTTGTGAAACAATTCCACATTTCCTTAGGTGCGTGCGAAACTCGTGACTTAAATATTCTCCGCCACGATCAGATCGTAAGCACTTTATTTTCCTGTCACGTTGATTCTCTACCTCACTCTAAAATTCCTTGAACCTTTCAAAGGTTTTAGACTTATGTGTCATTAAGTAGACATACACATATCTGCTTAAGTCATCAGTGAGGGTGAGAACATAACGGTAGCCACCACGAGCCTCGACGCTCATTGGACCGCATACATCGGTATGCATTATCTCCAACAAGTCAGTCGCTCACTCCATCGTTCCGGAGAACGGATTCTTGGTCATCTTGCCCATGAGGCATGGTTCGCATGTGTCAAATGATTCGAAATCAAGAGACTCCAAAAGTCCATCAGCATGGAGCTTCTTCATGCGTTTGACACCAATATGACCAAGGTGGCAGTGCCACATGTAAGTGGGACTATCGTTATCAACCTTACACTTCTTGGGACTCACACTATGGACATGTGTAACATCGCGTTCGAGATTCATCAAAAATAAACCATTGACCAGCGGGGCATGACCATAAAACATCTCTCTCATATAAATAGAACAACCATTATTCTCAAATTTAAATGAGTAGCCATCTCACATCAAGCGAGATCCAAATACAATGTTCATGCTCAAAGCTGGTACTAAATAACAATTATTAAGGTGTAAAAATAATCCCGAAGGTAGATGTAGAGGTAGCATGCCGACGGCGATCACATCAACCTTGGAACCATTCCCGACACGCATCGTCACCTCGTCCTTTGCCAACCATCGCTTATTCCGCAGCTCCTGCTTGGAGTTACAAATGTGAGCAACTACACCGGTATCAAATACCCAGGAGCTACTACGAGCGCTAGTTAGGTACACATCAATAACAAGTATATCACATATACCTTTAACGTTGCCGGCCTTCTTATCCGCTAAGTACTTGGGACAGTTCCGCTTCCAGTGACCGGTACCCTTGCAATAAAAGCACTCAGTCTGAGGCTTGGGTCCATTCTTGTTCTTCTTCCCGGCAACTTCCTTACCGGGCGCGACAACAGCTTTGCCGTCCTTCTTGAAGTTCTTCTTACGCTTGCCTTTCTTGAAACTAGTGGTCTTATTCACCATCAACACTTGATGCTCCTTTTTGATCTTGACCTCCGCTGATTTCAGCATCGAGTACAACTCAGGAATGGACTTCTCCATCCCTTGCATGTTGTAGTTCATCACAAAGCTCTTGTAGCTAGGTGGAAGCGACTGGAGGATTCTGTCAATGACCGAGTCATCCGGGAGATTAACTCCCAGCTGAGTCAAGCGGTTGTGTAGCCCAGACATCTTGAGGATGTGCTCACTGACAGAACTGTTCTCCTCCATCTTACAGCTGTAGAACTTGTCGGAGATGTCATATCTATCGACCCGGGCATGAGCTTGGAAAACCAGTTTCATCTCTTGGAACATCTCATATGCTCCGTGTTGCTCAAAACGCTTTTGGAGGCCCGGTTCTAAACTGTAAAGCATGCCGCACTGACCAAGGGAGTAATCATCGCATCGTGAATGCCAAGCGTTCGCAACGTCTTGCTCTGCTGGGAGAAGGGTTGCGTCACCTAGCGGTGCATCAAGGACATATAATCTTTTGGAAGCTATGAGGATGATCCTCAAGCTACGGACCCAGTCCGCATAGTTGCTTCCATCATCTTTCAGCTTGGTTTTATCTAGGAACGCGTTGAAGTTGAGGTTGGCATTAACGTTGGCCATTGGATCTACAATATAGATTGTAAAGACTATTTTAGACTAAGTTCATGATAATTAAGTTCACATAATCAAATTATTTAATGAACTCCCACTTAGATAGACATCTCTCTAGTCATCCAAGTGACACATGATCCATGTCAACTAGCCCGTGTCCGATCACCACGTGAGACGGACTAGTCATCCATGGTGAACATCTCCATATTGATCACATCTTCTATACGACTCATGTTCGACCTTTTGGTCTTCCGTGTTCCGAGGCCATGTCTGTACATGCTAGGCTCGTCAAGTCAACCTAAGTGTTTCGTGTGTGTAAATCTGGCTTACACCCGTTGTATGCGAACGTTAGAACCTATCACACCCGATCATCACGTGGTGCTTCGGAACAACGATCCTTAGCAACGGTGCACAGTTAGGGTGAACACATCTCTTGAAATTTTATTGAGAGATCATCTTATTTACTACCGTCGTTCTAAGCAAATAAGATGTAAACATGATAAACATCACATGCAATCAATATAGTGACATGATATGGCCAATATCATCTTGCTCCTTTGATCTCCATCTTCGGGGCACCATGATCATCACTGTCACCGGCACGACATCATGATCTCCATCATCATGATCTCCATCATCGTGTCTTCATGAAGTTGTCTCGCCAACTATTACTTCTACTACTATGGCTAACATTTAGCAATAAAGTAAAGTAATTACATGGTGTTTATGATTGACACACATTTCATACAATAAAATAAGACAACTCCTATAGCTCCTGCTGGTTGTCATACTCATCGACTTGCAAGTCGTGAATCCTATTACAAGAACATGATCAATCTCACACATCACAATGCATCACATCACATCATTTTGGCCATATCACATCACAAGGCATATGCTCCAAAAACAAGTTAAACGTCCTCTAATTTGTAGTTGCAAGTTTTTATGTGGCTCCTATAGGTTTCTAGCAAGAACGTTTCTTACCTACGCCAAAACCACAACGTGATATGCCAATTACTATTTACCCTTCATAAGGACCATTTTCATCGAATCCAATCCGACTAAGGTGGGAGAGATAGACACCCGCTAGCCACCTTATACAACAAGTGCATGTCAGGCGATGGAACCGGTCTCACGTAAGCGTACATGTAAAGTTGGTCCGGGCCGCTTCATCCCACAGTACCACCGAATCAAGATAAGACTAGTAGTGGTAAGCAAATTAACAAGATCGATGCCCACAACTGCTTTGTGTTCTACTCGTGAATGATTCTACGCATATACCTAGCTCATGATGCCACTGTTGGGAGACGTAGTAGTAACTCAAAATTTTTTCTATGTGTCACCAAGATCTATCTATAGAGAAACCAGCAACGAGTGGGGAGATATTGCATCTTCATACCTTTGAGGATCGCTAAGAGGAAGCGTTACAAGAACGCGGTTGGTGGAGTCGTACTCATAGCGATTCAGATCGCGGTGGACTCCGATCTCAGCGCCGAACAACGTCGCCTCCGCGTTCAACACACGTGCAGCCCGGTGACGTCTCCTATGCCTTGATCCAGCAAGGAGGAAAGAGAGGTTGGGGAAGAGCTCCGGAAGCATGACGGCGTGGTGACGGTGGAGCTGCATGGTCTCCGACAGGGCTTCGCCAAGCACTACGGAGAACGAGAAGATGGAGAAGTAGGGCTGCGCCTTGGAGGGAGAAAGAACCGTGTCCCAAACAGCCCCAAGGGCACCTCTATATATATAGGAGGAGGAGGTAGTGCTTCACCCTAGGGTGGTGCGGCAGCCACCAGATTGATCTGGTGCGGCGGCGAGAGGGAGGAGAGGAGGTGCGGCTGCCCTAGCTGCCCTAGGATGGGCCTAAGGCCCATCCGGGCCTAGGGTTTGCCCCCTCTCTCCCCTTGTTGCACCTTGGACCAGGTGGGAGGGGTGCACTAGCCCACCTAGGGCTTGGTTCCGTCCACCTACGGCCCATGAAGTCCTCAGGGGCCGGTGGGCCCACTTGGTGGACCCCCGAAATCCTTCCGATGGTCCCGGTACGTTATCGGTGACCCCCGAAACATTTCCGGTAACCAAAACCTCACTTCCTATATATCAATCTTTGTCTCCGGACCATTCCGTAACTCCTCGTGACGTCCAGGATCTCATCCGGGACTCCGAACAACCTTCGGTAACCACGTACACTATTTCCCTATAGCCCTAGTGTCATCGAACCTTAAGTGTGTAGACCCTACGGGTTCGAGAGACATGTAGACATGACCGAGACACCTCTCCGGTCAATAACCAACAGTGGAATCTGGATACCCATGTTGGCTCCTACATGCTCCATGATGATCTCATCGGATGAACCACGATGTCGGGGATTCAATCAATCCCGTATACAATTCCCTTTGTCTATCGGTATGATACTTGCCCGAGATTCGATCGTCGGTATCTCTATACCTTTTTCAATCTCGTTATCGGCAAGTCTCTTTACTCGTTCCATAATACATCATCCCATGGCTAACTCCTTAGTCACACTGAGCTCATTATGATGATGTCGTACCGAGTGGGCCCAGAGATACCTCTTCGTCACACGGAGTGACAAATCCTAGTCTCGATTCGTGCCAACCCAACAAACACTTTCGGAGATACCCGTAGTGCACCTTTATAGCCACACAGTTACGTTGTGACGTTTGGCACACCCAAAGCATTCCTACAATATTCGGGAGTTGCACAATCTCATGGTTTAAGGAAATGATACTTGACATTGGAAAAGCTTTAGCAGACGAACTACACGATCTTGTGCTATGCTTAGGATTGGGTCTAGTCCATCACATCATTCTCCTAATGATGTGATCCCGTTATCAACGACATCCAATGTCCATGGTCATGAAACCTTGACCATCTATTGATCAACGAGCTAGCTAACTAGAGGCTCACTAGGGACATGTTGTGGTCTATGTATTCACACATGCATTATGGTTTCGGTTAACACAATTATAGCATGAACAATAGACAATTACCATGAACAAGGAAATACAATAATAACCATTTTATTATTGCCTCTAGGGCATATTTGCAGCACTCTATTCTCGTATAGTGCTTGTTTCAGGAACAAGGGACTAGTTTTTGTGGATACTACGTTCGCGAGTTCATTTACAACGCGACGAATCCTAATAAGCGGGGCTACACTGAAAAAAAATATGAAGTGCGTAAGCAAAAATATTCACAATTTTATTTTATTACAATCATTTGTGTTGAGTTTCATTCATATACATGTATTGACCCTCTTCTTCAATTTAGATCTGGCGGATGCAGGATGAACTCCTACCACAAGATCACATACGAGCAATTCAAGAGGAATTGGCGGGATTCTTTATTGACCACGTCATCAGTAAAGCCGGAGAATACCATATGGAACTTGATATTAGATGTTAGGGATTGTAACATAGGATAGGTATACGAAAATTTGTTGTTTGACCAATCTCTCGGAGAAGGAGGAGGTCGATCACTTCTCTCTGTATATGTTCATGACGATCTTGTGTACTTAATGGTTTCCTTCATTTGCTTACTAACCAGCGTGTCGCGAGTTCTCTCTATACGTATAGTACATAGCGTCGCGACCAAACACGGAGATAAGAGAGGTCACTTCTCTTTATTAGCTAGCTAACACAATATATGAAACCCTTAAATTAACCCTCCAAAACCCTCAAAACCCTCCCTCTTTCAAAAAAACAGCTCCTGAGCTGCTCACGCGTGGACGCTCTTTGGTCCCGGTTGGTGTTACCAACCGTGACCAAAGGCCCTCCTGCCTGGGCTCGGCGTAGCGGCCACGTGTAGCCCCATCTGTCCCGGTTCGTAAGTGAACCGGGACTAATGGTCATGGGTTTTAGTCCCGACCCCTTTAGACCCGGTTTCGAAACCGGGACAAATGGGTCTTACGAACCGGGACAAATGGGCCTTTTTCTACTAGTGGTAGGAGGTGGGACATAGACGTGGGCACTCCTGGTGCCCCATGTGGGCTATGTCCCATGTCCTACTCTTTCCCTTGCCGACGGCCCGTAGCTTCACTTGTCCGATCTCGCGAACATTGAGCTCACCATACATGGGAAGACATGACATTGAACACGGTCGCCTCCATGGCCGGCGAAGATGTAGACTAGGTTTTGCTATGTTAAAAAAATCTCATATCCCCTTTTGCTTAATGAATTATGTTGAAATGATCATAAATTTGGTATGATTTAGATGAAAATCGTCTGATTCACATGAAATTTTATCGAATTACGTTTGAAATATGTTTAGAAGTTTGATGCATAGAATTGGATGGCCGGCTTCTGTATTACTATTCACGGACGGATACTGTGTCTGTTTTAGAGATAGCTTTGGAGATGCCCTTATACTATTATAAACCAGAAAATGTATACGCCCTTTCTTAAAATAAATTATATATATCCAACAAACCTGGAAGGGGTTGCTGCCATGGTAGGCCCATTCAGCCACCAATGAGGTGATTAAACGCTACATACTGCATTATTTAAGATATATAGGCGTGTACACGCATATATAAACCCATGACAGCCGCACAAGTATATTCGATCGATGGTCGGCGAATGATCACCACGATGACTCTCGCAAGTAAACCTCTGTGGTGATGTCACAGAGAAAGCGACGAACGAACGACTCCCCGCCAAGCAGTATAGTTAGCCTCTGTTCTCTTCATCTTCAATGGACAGACGAACGACTCCCCGCATGCTCGTTGCATTTTGTTTATGTATTATTATAAGACGGCCAGTTGATTTGCTTCTCTACTGCACTGGCAAACAAGAAGACACTGCATCTGCATCTGCATCTGCATGATTGAGCTGGGACCCTCCCTGGACGATGGCTTCATGAACGACAGAGGTCGGTGGGGAGAGGTGAGGAGCCCATGGATGAAAGCAGCAGGAACAGCGGAAAGGTTAAGGTTCGTGGAGAGGAGGAGGAGCCCATGGATGAAAGCAACATGAATAACGGGGATGCTAATTAGTCTGTAGCTTGACCTTGATATTTTGGCATCTGCAACGCGTAGAACAAGTTCTGGTCAAAAATGGGCGGCTGCAACGCGTCCGCGCGCCGGCCGAATTTTTTGGCCGGTCAGTCCGTAGCCATTCAATTAGTACGCGAACAACCGTCAGATTTGTTTCCATCCTAATAAAGAAAATTAACAGATCGGTTCCCACTACGTCATCCGGATTCGCTGACTTGCCGTAGCCAAGTCACCCACGGGAGAAAAAAAGGAGCGCCGCCCCCGCACACGCCGGCCGGTTCGCCTCCTTGTCTTCCATCACCGCTGGTCACCGTCATCGTCACCGGTCGCCGCCCTTGCCTCTGGTTACCGTCTACAGTGCTTGCCACCTCCACGCATGTAATCTTGTTCGCCCGCGGTAGCGGCTCCGGTGGCGATGGCACCAGCTCGCCGGCGAGCTTCATGGTTGCAACACCTTGATGTGCCGCCGCCCTCGCCATCAAAGTTCGCTGCTCGGGTTTGCGTCATCGACGGCCAAGAGTCAACATTGTTCATGGATGTAGTTGTAGCAGAGAAAAACGTCGGTCGTAGCAAAAAAGAACGATGGTTGTAGCAATTCGTCGTCGCCGTCATCGTGGATCGTGCCTCCACCATGACGAAGGTAGCAAAATCTCTCAACAGTAATAGCAAAATCAAACGGCGGTTGCAGCAAATAATCTCTCTCCGTCGTCGGTCGCAACTCCGCCATAATGGATGCAGCAAAATTACATGCCGGTGGCAGCAAAAATTTAAGCTCGTTCCAGCAAACCAAAACGCTAGTTGTAACAAAATTGCAAATGATGGGCGTTCGTTCAAGCAAACTCAAAACACTCATAGTAACAAAAATTGATGCTGGTTCCCGCAAAATAATAAACGATGGTAGCAAAAATGTAAAATTAGGCATTGGTTCCATCAAACCAAAATTGCAGTGGTAGCAAAATTGGAAGCTGGTTCCAGCATTTGGTTGCCTCCGTTGTAGCATTTGCTGGCTGTGGTCACCACCCATCGTCTGCCCATTGTAGCTCCTGCGTCTGCCCGTTGCAGCTCCCGACGTGGCCGGTTGCAGCTCCCTCATGGCCGGTGGTAGCTCTTCGGTTCAACGGTTGCAGCTCTCCCTGTGTGATCCTCCTTCACTAGTAGAAAACAAGGCTTTGGTTTAGACCGGGCCAGTCCATTAGTCCCGGTTGACTCACGAACCAGGACCCATGGTGGCATTGGTCCCGATTCGTGAGGCCAGGACGCCGGCCGGGCCTCGTGGGCCATTGGTCCCGGTTCGTCGGAACAGGGACCAATGGGCCTCGCTCCTGGCCCACAACCATTAATCCCGGTTTCTGGCTGGAACCGGGACCAAACGGGGTCCTTTAGTCCCGGTTCCAGCTACGAACCGGGACCAATGAGATGCCAATATATACCCCCTCGCCGGCGAGCAGAGCACTTCACATTGCTCTATTTTTTTGGCCGGCGAGGGGAGAGCTTTGTGGTGCTCTAGCTCACCTCCTATACACATGAGGTGTTCGACGAAATTCCCAAGCCACACTTAAGCTTTCTTTTCTCGAAGCTCCTTGTCCAAGCTCCATTTTCCTCAAGATTTGTCTAGGTTTGGCGGTCCGTCCTGTGATGATGAATTTCTATTAATTTGGTCACTTCTCTATTCATGATATGTTGTAATGGTTTTTAATACTATTATTATATAACGCACGCAGATGAATCGGCAATGGATGTACGGGGACTGACGCACCTCCGAGTATATTAAGGGCCTGCATAATTTTCTTGAAGCGGCTGAGGCAAACAAGCAGAATGGTTTTATTCATTGTCCATGTACTGTCTATGAGAATACGAAGGCTTTCTCCAACTCTAAAACCCTTCACTTCCACCTGCTTGAGAAGGGTTTTATGCCACACTATAATGTTTGAACCAAGCACGGAAAAGAGGGGTTATGATGGAAGACAACGAAGAAGAAGAGGATGATGACAACTATATGCCTCCTGAATACAGTGATGCTGCAACGGAGGAAGATGAAGATAAAAAGGAACCAGACGATGTGCCCGATGATGATCTTCGCCGGGTCATTGTTGATGCAAAGAGATAATGCGAAAGTGAAAAGAAGTTGAAGTTTGATCTCATGCTAGAGGATCACAAAAAAGGGTTGTATCCGAATTGCAAAGATGGCAACACAAAGCTCGATACCACACTGGAATTGCTGTAGTGAAAGGCAGAGAATGGTGTACCTGACAAAGGATTTCAGAAGCTATTGAAAATATTGAAGAAGAAGCTTCCAAAGGATAACGAATTGCCCGATAGTACGTACGCAACAAAGAAGGTTGTATGCCCTCTAGGATTGGAGGTACAGAAGATACATGCATGCCCTAATGACTGCATCCTCTACCGCGGCGCGTATGAGGATTTGAACGCATGCTCGGTATGCGGTGCATTGCGGTATAAGATCAGACGAGATGACCCTGGTGATGTTCACGGCGAGCGCCCCAGGAAAAGGGTTCCTGCCAAGGTGATGTGGTATGCTCCTATAATACCACGATTGAAACGTCTGTTCAGAAACAAAGAGCATGCCAAGTCGATGCGATGGCACAAAGAGGACCGTAAGAAAGACGGGAAGTTGGGAGCACCTGCTGACGGGTCGCAGTGGAGAAAGATCGAGAGAAAGTGGAGTGACTTTACAGGTGACCCGAGGACCGTATGGTTTGGTTTAAGTGCAGATGGCGTTAATCCTTTTGGGGATCAGAGCAGAAAGCATAGCACATGGCATGTGACTCTATGTATGTATAACCTTCCTCCTTGGTTGTGCATGAGGCGGAAGTTCATTATGATGCCAGTGCTCATCCAAGGCCCTAAGCAACCCAGAAATGACATTGATGTGTACCTAAGGCCATTAGTTGATGAACTTTTACAGCTATGGAATTGAAGAGGTGTACGTGTGTGGGATGAGAACGAACCAGAGGAATTTGACCTACATGCATTGCTGTTTTTTTGAGCTGTAATCAGTAGGAGAGGCTCCTACTGCTTTAGATTAATTAAACCATTTTACAATTTACATGTTGTGGGTTGACCGGATGGTCTCCCCACTGTCTAACCAAAACAAGAGACTGAGTGGGAGGCAAAATGAGGAAGCTCTGGATGCAACCAGAGGAATTACAATGCTAGAGCTACTAGTGTTAAATAGTCCCAAAACTTGGGATCAACCCTGTGCTTCAACCAAAGAAGGTCTTCTTTTGATCTATCCTTCCAGGTAGAATATTGTGGTGGAATGTGCCTGAAGATAAAGTTATTTCTTGCTTTCCATATATTCCAAGCAACAATTCCCACCAATTCAAAGAACAATTGTCGTGTGAAGGATAGCTTAGCCTGTTGAATGGCAGAAATGGTAGATGTATCTGAATTCCAGGTAATACCCACTCTGCTCCAGCAATGAACACTAAAAGGACACTCAAAGATAAGATGCTCAATCGTTTCCTCACACCCCGCCGCGCAGAGCACACATGAATAAATATTACCAATATTGAAATGTCTCCTTTTGAGCATGTTTCTGGTGTTCGACCGGTCAGCTAGGAGAAGCCACATGAAAACCTTCAGCTTCATGTGCAGTGTATGTTGGGGAACGTCGCATGGGAAACAAAAAATTTCCTACGCACACGGAAACCTATCCATGGTGATGAGCATCTACGAGAGGGAGAGTGGATCTACGTACCCTTGTAGATCGCTAAGCGGGAAGCGTTAAGAAACGCGGTTGGTGTAGTCGAACATCTTCGCAATCCAAATCGCCGAGCGTCCCGCGATCTCATCATGATCCGTCCCATGATCCAATCACGATCCGTCCTGCGAACACATCATGACCCGTCCCGCGAACTCATCACGATCCGTCTCACGATCTTGATCACGATCTGTCCCGCGAACTCATCATGATCCGTTCCGTGATCACATCACGAACCGTCTCGCGATCTCGATCACGGTCCTTCCGATCTAACGCCGAACGGACGGCACCTCCGCGTTCAGCACACGTGCAGCTTGATGACGATCTCCACCGTCTTGATCCAGCAAGAGGAGGTGGAGAGAAGAGAGAGTTCACCGGCAGCGTGACGGCGCTCCGGTGATGGTGGTGGAGTGATTCCGACAGGGCTTCGCCTAAGCGCTGCAGAAAATCGATCTAGAGGAGAAACTGTGCACCGGTGAAACGGGTAGCACGTGGCCGGAAATTCTGTCCAAAAACCACCCAATCCACTAGTATATATAGGAGGAGAGGAGAGGAGAGGCAGCCAAGGCCTTTGGGTCGGCCGAAATAGGAGGTGGGAGCAATCCTACTTCACCTCCAATCCTAGTTGGAGTAGGATTGCCTCCTATTGGCTGATTTTCCACTTTTCGCTTTAGGACTTTCTCTCCTGCGCCATGGGCCTTTGTGGCTGTTTTCCCAGCCCACTAAGGGCTGGTTATTATTATCCCACAGCCCATGGACCTCTTGGGGTCGAAATACCCCTCCCGGAGGCCTCCCGGTACACTACCGGCACTCCCGGTACACTACCGGCACTCCCGGTACACTATCGATGAGCCCGAAACTTTTCCGGAAACCAAACTGGGACTTCCTATATATGAATCATTACCTCCGGACCATTCCGGAGCTCCTCGTGACGTCCGGGATCTCATCCGGGACTCCGAACAAACTTCGGTCACCACCATACATAACTCTACACTACCGAAACGTCACCGAACCTTAAGTGTGCAGACCCTGCGGGTTCGAGAACTATGTAGACATGACCGAGACACCTCTACAGTCAATAACCAATGGCGGGACCTGGACGTCCACATTGGTTCCTACATATTCTACGAAGATCTTTATCGATCGAACCTCTATGTCAAGGATTCAGTTAATCCTGTATAACGTTCCCTTTGTTCTTCGGTATGTTACTTGCCCAAGATTCGATCGTCGGTATCTCCATACCTAGTTCAACCTCATTATTGGCAAGTCTCTTTACTCGTTCCGTAATACAAGATCCCGTGACTAACACTTAGCCACATTGCTTGCAAGGCTTGTTGTGATGTTGTATTACCGAGTGGGCCCTGAGATACCTCTCCGTCACACAGAGTAACAAATCCCAGTCTCGATCCATGCCAACTCAACAGACACCATCGGAGATACCTATAGAGCACCTTTATAGTCACCCAGTTACGTTGCGACGTTTGATACACACAAGGCACTCCTCCGATATCTGTGAGTTGCATGATCTCATGGTCATAGGAACACATACTTGACATGCGGAAAACAGTAGCAATAAACTGACACGATCATATGCTACGTTTGCAGTTTGGGTCTTGTCCATCATATCATTCTCCTAATGCTGTGATCCCGTTATCAAATGACATCTCATGTCCATGGCTAGGAGACCTTAACCATCCTTTGATCAACGAGCTAGTCCATTAGAGGCATACTAGGGACATGGTTTTGTCTATGTATCCACACATGCATTTAAGTCTCCGATCAATACAATTATAGCATGGATAATAAACGATTATCATGAACAAGGAAATATGATAATAACTAATTTATTATTGCCTCTAGGGCATATTTCCAACAGTCTCCCACTTGCACTAGAGTCAATAATCTAGTTCACATCACCATGTGATTCGCATTGTTATGAATCTAACACCCAATGAGTTCTGGGGCTCGATCATGCTTTGCATGTGAGAAAGGTCTTATAGTCAATGGGTCTGCGATATTCAGATCCGTGTGTACTTTGCAAATCTCTATGTCAAACCGTAAACACTGCTACCACACTCCACTTGGTACTATTTCCAAATGGCTGCTCCACTATACGTATCCAGATTGCTACTACGAGTCATCCGGATTAGTGTTAAAGCTTGTATCGACGTAACTCCTTACGATGAACTCTTTATCACCTCCATAATCGAGAAACATCTCCTCAGTCTCTTAGTTACTGAGGATAATCTTGACCATTGTCCAGTGATCCACTCCTGGTTCACTCTTGTACCCCCTGACGGACTCATGGCAAGGCACACACAGGTGCGGTACACAGCATGGCATAATATAGAGCCTATGGCTAAGGCATAGGGGACGACGTTCGTCCTTTCTCTTTCTTTTGCCGTTGTCGAGCTTTGAGTCTCACTCAACTTTCACACCTTACTAATCAGGCGAGAACTCTTTCTCTGACTGATCCATTTTGAACTCTTTCAAAATCTTGTCAAGGTATGCACTCATTGAAAGTCTCATCGAGCATCTTGATCTATCTCCATAGATTTTGATGCTCAACAATTAGGTAGCTTCATCCAGGTCTTCCTTTGAAAATCACTTTCCAAATGACCGTTTTATGCTATCCAGAAACTCTACATTATTTCTGATCAACAATATGTCATCCACATATACTTATCAGAAATTCTATAGTGGTCCCACTCACTTTATTGCAATACAAGTTTCTCGTAAACTTTGTATAAACATCAAAACTTTGATCACCTCATCAAAGCGTATATTCCAACTCCGAGATGCTTGCTTCAGTCCATGGAAGGATCACCGAAGCTTGCACACCTTTTAGCATCCTTAGGCCTGACAAAACCTTCTGGTTGTATCACATACAACCTTTCCTCAAGTAAACCGTTAAGGAAACGATGTTTTGACATCCATCTGCCAGATTTCATAATTGAAAACACAACAACTGCTAACATAATTCCAACAGACTTTAGCACCACTACGAGTGAGAAAGTCTCATCGTAGTCAACTCCTTGAACTTGTCACAAACATCTTTGCAACAAGTCGAGCTTTGCAAATAGTGACATTCACCGTTAGTGTGTGTCTTCATTTTAAAGATCCATTTGTATTCAACGACCTGCCGTCCAATGAGCAAGTCTACCAAAGTCTACACTTGGTTTTCATACATGGATCCTATCTCGGATTTCATGGCCTCTAACCATTTGTCGGAATCCGGGCCCATCATCGCTTCTCCATAGCTCGTAGGTTCATCGTTGTCCAACAACATGACCTCCAAGACAGGGTTGTCGTACCACTTAGGAGCAGTACACATCCTTGTCGACCTATGATGTTCGATAGTAACTTGATCCTAAGGCTTCATGGTCATCATCATTAACTTCCTCTTCAACTAATGTAGGCTTCACAGAAACATCTTTCTGCGCTGCGCTACTCTCTGGTTGAACAAAGTTTAAACAACCTCATCAAGTTCTATCTTCCTCCCACTTAATTCTTTCGAGAGAAACTTTTCCTCGAGAAAGGATCCGTTTTAGTAACAAACACTTTGCACTTGGATCTGAGATAGAAGGTTCACCCAACTAATCTTAGGGTACTCTATGAAGATGCATTTGTCCGCCTTGGGTTTGACCTCATTAGGTGAAAACATTTTCCACACAAGTGTCGCAGCCCCAAGTATTTAGAAATGACAGCTTAGGTTTCTATCAAACCATAATTCACATGGTGTCATCTCAACGGATTTAGATTGTGCCCTATTTAAAGTGAATGTAGTTGTCTCTAATGCATAACCCCAAAATTATAGTAGTAAAATGACAAGAGACATCATAGCACGCACCATGTCCAATAGAGCATAACTATGATGTTCGGAGACACCATCACACTATGGTGTTCCAGGTGGCGTTTAGTTGTGAAACAACTTTCACATTGTCTTAAGTTGTATGCCAAACTCGTGACTCATATATTCACCTCCACGATCATATCGCAGTCATGTTTATCTTCTTGTCACGATGATCTTTAAACTTCACTCTGAATTTGCTTGAACCTTTCAAACGATTCAGACTTGTGTTTCATTAAGTAAATATACACTATATCTACTCAAATCATCAGTGAAGGTAAGAAAATAACGATATCCACTGCACGCTACAAGACTCACTAGATTGCATACATCAACATGTATCATTTCCAATGAATCACTTGCCCGCTCCATCCAACGGGGTCCTTTAGTCATCTTGCCCAAGAGGCATGGTTCGCATGTCTCAACCGATTCGAAATCGAATGAGTCCAAATATCCATCAACATGGAGTTTCTACATGCGCTTTATACCAATATGACATTTAGCGGCAGTGCCACAAGTATGTGGTACTATCATTATTAACTTTGTATATTTTGACATCAATGTTATGAACATGTGTAATACTACGATCAAGATTTCAACAAACCATTCTCACTGGGTGCATGACCATTGAAGATATTATTCATGTAAACAGAATAACCATTATTCTCTAACTTAAATGAATAACCGTATTGCAATAAACATGATCTAATCATGTTCATGCTCAACGAAAAACACCAAATAACATTTATTTAGGTTCGTCACTAATCCTGAAGGTAGAGAGAGCGTGCGATGTTGATCACATCAACCTTGGAAACACTTCCAACACATATCGTCACCTCACCCTTAGCTAGTTCTCCGTTTATTCCATAGCTTTTATTTCGAGTTACTAACATTTAGCAACCGAACCGGTATCCAATACCCAGGTGCTACTAAGAGTACTATCAAGGTACACATTAGTAACTTGTATATCAAATATACTTCTATCAATGTTGCCAGCCTTCTTATCTACCAAGTATCTAGGGTTGTTCCGCTTCAGCGACCGCTCACGTCATAAAAGAAGCACTTAGTCTCGGGTTTGAGTTCAACTTTGGGTTGCTTCACTGGAGCAGCAACTGACTTGCTATCCATGAAGTTTCCCTCCTTTCTCTTGCCCTTCTCGAAACTAGTGGTTTGATTAACCATCAACACTTGACGCTCCTTCTTGATTTCTACCTTCGCGGTGTCAAACATCGCGAACAGCTCAGGGATCAACATTTCTTTCCCTGGCATTTTATAGTTCATCACCAAGTTCTAGTAGCTCAGTGACAGTGACTTGGAGAACTACATCAATCACTATCTTATCTGGAAGATCAACTCCCACTCGATTCAAGCGATTGTAGTACCCAGACAGTCTGAGCACATGCTCAACGATTGAGCTATTCTCTTTCATCTTGCAGGCAAAGAATCTTGTTGGAGATCTCATATCTCGCAACACGGGAACGAGCCTGAGATCACAATCTCAGCTCCTAGAACATCTCATATGTTCCGTGACGTTCAAAACGTTTCGGAGCCTCAATTCTAAGCCGTAATGCATGACGCACTAAACTATCAAGTAGTCATCGGAACGTGCCTGTCAGATGTTCACAACATCTACAGACGACGCTAGATGGGGTGGCGCACCGAGCGGTGCATTAAGGACATAAGCCTTCTGTGCAGCAATGAGGACAATCCTCAGATCACGGACCCAGTCCGCAATTTTGCTACCAACATCTTTCAATTCTATTTCTCTAGGAACATATAAAAATACAAGGGAGCTACAGCGCGAGCTAGTAATCTACAACCTAAGAACTCCCACTCAAATTGACATCCCTCCGATCATTCGAGTGATACATGATCCAAATTCACTAACTCAAGTCCGATCATCACGTGAGTTGAGGTGGCTGCAATGGTGAACATCATCATGTTGATCATATCTACTATATGACTCATGTTCGACCTTTCGGTCTCTTGTGTTCCGAGGCCATGTTTGTACATGCTAGGCTCGTCAAGTTTAACCCGAGTGTTCTGCGCGTGCAAATCTGGCTTGCACCCGTTGTATGTGAACGTAGAGTCTATCACACCCGATCATCACGTGGTGTCTCAACACGACGAACTTTCGCAACGGTGCACATTCGGGGAGAACACAATTTATCTTCAAATTAAGTGAGGGATCACCTTATAATGCTACCGTCGTCCTAAGCAAAACAAGGTGCATAAAAGGATTAACATCACATGCAAATCATAAGTGACATGATATGGCCATGATCTTGTGCTTTTGATCTCCATCATGAAAGCACCGGCATGATCTCCATCGTCACCGGCATGACACCATGATCTCCATCATCTTGATCTCCATCAACGTGTCGCCATAGGGGTTGTCACGCCTTGCATGCTTCTACTACTATTGCTACCGTAGCGATAAAGTAAAGCATTACATAGCGCTTAATGATTGACACGCAGGTCATACAATAATTAAAGACAACCCTATGGCTCCTGCCGGTTGCCGTATTCATCGACATGCAAGTCGTGATAATCTATACATCACATGATCATCTCATACATCACATATATCACAACATGTAATTGGCCATATCATATCACAACATACCCTGCAAAAACAAGTTAGACGTCCTCTAATTGTTGTTGCATGTTTTACGTGGCTGCTACGGGTATCTAGCAAGAACAATTCTCACCTACGCACAAACCACAACGGTGATACACTAGTTTGCTTTTCAACCTTCTCAAGGACCGCCTTTGTCGAATCCGATCCAACTAAAGTGAGAGAAACTGTCACCCGCAAGCCATCTAGGCAACAAGTTGCGTCGAGGGAACCGGTCTCTCGTAAGCGTACGAGTAATGTTGGTCCGGGCCGCTTCATCTCACAATCCCGCTGAACCAAAATACGACCAAGGGAGGAAGCAATCTAAGCATCAACGCCCACAAACCTTTTGTGTTCTACTCGAGATCTCATCGAACCATCAACCTAGCTCTGATACCACTGTTGGGGAACGTCGCATAGGAAACAAAATTTTTCCTACGCACACGGAAACCTATCCATGGTGATGTTGTATTACCGAGTGGGCCCTGAGATACCTCTCCGTCACACGGAGTAACAAATCCCAGTCTCGATCCATGCCAACTCAACAGACACCATCGGAGATACCTATAGAGCACCTTTATAGTCACCCAGTTACGTTGCGACGTTTGATACACACAAGGCACTCCTCCGATATCTGTGAGTTGCATGATCTCATGGTCATAGGAACACATACTTGACATGCGGAAAACAGTAGCAATAAACTGACACGATCATATGCTACGTTTGCAGTTTGGGTCTTGTCCATCACATCATTCTCCTAATGATGTGATCCCGTTATCAAATGACATCTCATGTCCATGGCTAGGAGACCTTAACCATCCTTTGATCAACGAGCTAGTCCATTAGAGGCATACTAGGGACATGGTTTTGTCTATGTATCCACACATGCATTTAAGTCTCCGATCAATACAATTATAGCATGGATAATAAACGATTATCATGAACAAGGAAATATGATAATAACTAATTTATTATTGCCTCTAGGGCATATTTCCAACAATTTAGATGACCAGATCCATAAGAAGGGAGCAGGAGCTGCTATCGATGCATGACAATGCATATAAAAATTCTTGTATGAGAAACTGCTGCCCCAGATATATGTCCATGAATCAGATACCGATGAGTTGTCTGCAGGGAATGGACTGAGATTCAGCAGAGTTTGGAATTCATCATGAGCCTCAGGAGATAGTGGTAAATGAAACTTAGAATATGGATCTACTTCCTGGAAGAACCTGTGAACCGGGATATCTTCCTCGATGGCAAATGAGAATAGGCATTGGAGTGAGTTGCTAAGCAAATACTCAGTCCAACTATCATGCCATAGAGAAATATTCTTGCCAGTACTAACAGAGGGTAAAGCAATACCTCGAAATATGGGCATAAGCTTGATGAGCTGTCTCCACCATAATGAACCAATCATGGGCTTTGCATGTGGGATAGAGTCACCATAGTATGAGTCCCATATTAGCTGTACCCATGGAAGATTTGCTTTATTATAGAACTTGTCCAAGAATTTCAACAGGAGGGCTTGATTCTGAATTTTAATGTTTATGACCCCAAGACCTCCATGCTTCTTCGTACAACACACTCTATTCCATGCAACCAAGGAGTTACATGATTCTCGTTGTTCGGTTTTCTTTGTCCAAATGCATCTTCTTCTTATTTTGTCAAAGTACTCTAGAAACTTGGGGGGTAGCTTTAGAGTACACATGGCATGATTGATCATGGAAGTGACAAGAGAGTTGACCAAGGTGATTCTTGATGCATGACAAAGAAGATAGCACGTGCTGGAAAGTCTTCTTTCAACCCTGTCCACCAATGGCATCAGATCAGTCATAGTTGGTTTAGTTGTGCCTAGAGGTAAGCCCAAATAGCTAAATGGAAGCTTCCCAATTGTGCATCCAATAATGGTGGCCGGGGTTTCAGATTTTGCAGTCTCAATGTTCAAAGGGATCAAGCATGACTTATGAAAGTTTATGTTCAGTCTAGTTGAAGCTACAAACCGCAGGAGTATATTCTTGAGGTGTGCAATATGATGCTCATAGGCTGGCATGATGAACAACGTGTCATCTCATACTAAATAATTGGAAAATCACCTTGCCTTGGGATGGGAAGAGAGAGCCTCCCTTCCGAAAATTCTTTATTAATGACACACTGCAACAATTCTGCTGCCAGAACAAAAAGAAGAGGGGAGAATGGGTCTCCTTGGCGAACACCCCTTTTGCAATGGAAGGATTTCCCAGGGATGCCATTTAGCAAAACAGACGAGTGGCCAGAGGAGAGAATAAGCTTTACCCAAGTAATCCAGCGGTCATCAAAACCCAGACGTTGCAGCGGTCATCAAAATCCAGCGGTCATCAAGACTCTCAAGATCCAGGTTTGCTGCAACTAATTGATCCATATTAAACTGAACATCAATGGGGACAGAGGATCCCAACCTGTCTCTAAAAGCATGGTAAATTGCTTCTGCCTTGCTGATGTGGTCTTCCAACACCACTCCACTTGGAAGTGTGATCGCTGCAATCGTATTTATTCGATGCCGCTCTGTTGCCATCCGATGGAAAAAAATTGGTAGGTTCATCACCAAATTTGATATACCGTACCGTGCATCTCATACGCCAGTATTGCTGCTTATAAGTTAAAAGCCAGATGGTGTGAGCTTTAAGAATTTTCCTGAAGTTCCATTCATGAACAGCAAGTTGACGCTCATTCTCAATACTATCAAGAAACAACAATGTTTGATTGGATTTGTCAATGAGCCGAGAGAGGTTGGAGATGGATTTACTCCAACATTTCAAAGCACCTCTAAGTGACTTTAGCTTCTCACTAATCTTTCTCGCAGGGTCAGTATATTTGGTAGCAGCGTTCCAAGAAAGTTTGACCACGTCCATGAATCCTGGGTGACTGATCCAATAATTTTCAAACCTAAACATGTGAGATCGAGGTATACATGTTTGGAGAAATGAGAAAGGGTACATGATCCAAAAACGGCCTCGCCAAGGGTTTAGCAATTGTAATTGGGAATTTAGATGTCCAGTGATTAGAAGTAAAAACCCAGTCTAACTGCTCGAGTAATGGCTGATCTTGCATATTACTCCAAGTAAAAGATATACCTTGCAAAGTGATTTCCACAATAGATAGCGCACGAATAATATCATTGAATAAAATCATATCAGAGACATCACCGCTAGAATGATTCCTGTTATCTGGTGATCTCAAAAAATTAAAATCACCAAGTATGCTTTCATGCGTTGCTTGCATTGCTGTTTGTAACCATAAACGATTGGCTTGCTCTCAGTAACCTTTCAGGCAGACAAACAAGGGATACCACACATGCACACACTGTTTAGATGACACCGATAGTATATATTTGGACAAATGCAGGAAGAATGAGTACATGTGGCATCGTCGATTTCTTCCGACCAACCATCATGTCGAAAGAAAGGAAAGCATTTCAAAGGTGAGGCAGATCAATGGAAGAAGCCCGCCCTCCGTACTGGTGATCACATACTTGCTATGGTCAATGATTTACAAGTAATCTTTGGAAAGGGTCCCGGCAGACTATCTGTTCCGAATGACGCTGAGGGACGCGCACCCATGTGGAAGAAGAAATCTATATTTTGGGACCTACCCTATTGGAAAGACCTAGAGGTCCGCTCTGCAATCGACGTGAAGAATCTTTGCGTGAACCTGATAGGCTTCTTGGGAGTATATGGGAAGACAAAAGATACACCGGAGGCACGCGAGGAACATCAACGTGTGCATGAAAAAGAAGGCATGCATCCAGAGCAGTACGAAGGTCCTGCCAGCTACGCTCTTACCAAAGAAGAGAAGAAAATCTTCTTTGAATGCCTGCTCAGTATGAAGGTCTTGTCTGGCTTCTCGTCGAATATAAAGGGAATAATAAATATGGCAAAGGAAAAGTTCCAGAACCTAAAGTCTTATGACTGCCATGTGATTATGACACAACTGCTTCCGGTTGCATTGAGGGGGCTTCTACCGAAAAACGTTCGATTAGCCATTGTGAAGCTACATGCATTCCTCAATGCAATCTCTCAGAAGGTGATCGATCCAGAAATCCTGGCAATGTTAAGGAGTGATTTGGTGCAATGTCTTGTTAGTTTCGAGTTGGTGTTCCCACCATCCTTCTTCAATATCATGACGCATGTCCTATTTGATCTATTCGACGAGATTGTCGTTTTGGGCCTTGTATTTCTACACAACATGTTCCCCTTTGAGAGGTTCGTGGGAGTCTTAAAGAAATATGTACGTAACCGTGCTAGGCCAGAAGGAAGCATCTCCATGGGCCATAAGATGTTATTGGGTTTTGTGTTGACTTCATTCCTGACCTTAAGAAGATTGGTCTCCCTCAATCGCGGTATGAGGGGAGACTTACTGGAAAAGGCATGCTCGGAGCCGACTCAATAATATGTAGGGATGGGCATTCTTGGTCTCAAGCATACTACATAGTTCTACAGAATTCTACCTTGGTGACCCCATATGTCGATGAACGCAAGAATATTCTACGCTCCAAACACCCGAAGCAGTGTGATGACTAGATTACATGTGAACACATCAGGACTTTCGGCAGTTGGTTGCAAACACGTCTCATGCGTGACAACACTGTTTCTGATGAGCTATACTCGTTAGCCGGGAATACATTTTACACGACCACCCAGGATCAAAAGAGGGACCATCTTCAAAGCGGGACCATCTTCAACCGCAATGACTTACAAAGGGTACGCGATAAATGGGAATACATTTTACACGACCACCCAGGATCAAAAGAGCACCAACCAAACGAGCGGTGTCCGCTTTGATATAGCAACCAAAAGGTGAAAGGACACATATTATGATTACATAGTGGATATATGGAAACTTGACTATGCACATGATTTCAAGGTCCCTTTGTTTCAGTGCAAATGGGTCAATTTGTCAAGAGGCGGGGTACAGGAAGATCCACAGTACAGAATGACAACAGTGAATCTGAACAATCTTGGGTACACAGACAAAACATTCGTCCTAGCTAATGATGTGGTGCAGGTTTTCTATGTGAAGGACATGTCTACCAAACCGAGAGAAAGAAAAGATAAGGAAGTGAATACATCATACGATGAGCCAAAGAGCCACATAGTTCTTTCAGGAAAAAGAGACATCGTGGGATTGGAGGGCAAGACAGACATGTCTGAACATTATGAAAAGTTTCATGAAATTCCTCCCTTCAAAGTCGAGGCTGACCCAATCACCCTGTTAAACGATGAAGATTATCCTTGGTTATGACGCAATAAGCAAAGGACGCAAGCGAAGAAAAAGTGAAGACTTTCTCTCCACAACTATATCATTGCAGATACATGTGAATAAATGAAATGCCTTTTGTACCACATGAGTTTTCGTCCGAAACCGTGATACTTCGAAAGAGATTGTCCGTTTTGTACACGAAGTGCATCCGGTTTTTGCCGTAACCCTCTCAACTTTTTATAACATGCTATGTGGGTGAAATGATGATACCATGCCAACTTTCAACCTTTTCAAAGTTCATTTTAAGTGCTTTTCAATTTCAGGTTTATTTAGCTTAAAAAAAATCAATAAGTGCATGAAAAATACCAAATGAAGTCAGAAAGGGTTGAAAATTGATGATGTGGTTTTGAATGGTGCATTTTGAACACCCAAAAAGTATGGAGTTCAAATAAGTTCAAAAAAATGAAATCCCTTTGTAACAGATGAGTTTTCGTCCGAAAACGTGATACTTCGAAATAGATTGTCCATTTTGTACACGAATTGCATCCAGTTTTTGCCCTAACCGTCTCAACTTTTTAGCACATGCTACGTGGGTAAAATGATGATATCATACCAACTTTCAACATTTTCAGAGTTCATTTGAAGTGCTTTTCAATTTCAGGATCATGTAGCTCAATAAAATCGGTAAGTGCATGAAAAATACCAAATGAAATCAGAAAGGGTTGAAAATTGATGATGTGGCTTTAAATGGTGCATTTTAACACACAAATGTATGGAGTTCAAATAAGTTTAAAAAATGAAATCCCTTTCTAACAGATGAGTTTTCGTCCAAAAACGTGATACTTCGAAAGAGATTGTCCATTTTGTACACGAAGTGCATCTATTCTTGCCGTAACCCTCTCAACTTTTTAGCACATGCTAAGTGGGTGAAATGATGATACCATGCCAACTGTCAACCTTTCAAGAGTTCATTTGAAGTGCTTTTCAAATTCAGTGTCATTTAGCTCAAAAAATCAGTATGTGCATGAAAAATACCAAATAAAGTCAGAAAAGGTTGAAAATTGATGATGTGGCTTGAATGGTACATTTTGAACACACAAAAATTATGGACTACAAATAAGTCAAAAAAATGATATCCCTTTGTAACTGATGAGTTTTCATCCGAAACCGTGATACTTCGAAAGAGATTGTCCATTTTGTGCACGAAGTGCATCCAGTTTTTGCCGTTACCTGGTCAACTTTTTAGCACATGCTATGTGGGTGAAATGATGATACCATGACAATTTTCAACCTTTTCAGAGTTCATTTGAAGTGCTATTCAATACTAGGGTCATTTAGGTCAAAAAATCAGTAAGTGAATGAAAAATACCAAATAAAGTCAGAAATGGTTGAAAATTGATGATGTGGCTTTCAATGGTGCATTTTGAACACCCAAAAAGTATGGAGTTCAAATAAGTTCAAAAAAATGAAATCCCTTTGTAACAGATGAGTTTTAGTCCGAAACCGAGATACTTCGAAAGAAATTGTCCATTTTGTACACGAAATGCATCAAGTTTTTGCCGTAACCCTCTCAACTTTGTAGCACATGCTATGTGGGGTGAAATGATGATACCATGCCAACTTTCAACCTTTTCAGAGTTCATTTGAAGTTCTTTTCAGTTTTAAAAAATAAATAAAGCAAAAAACAAAACAAAAATACTAAAAAGTACACCCACCTTTAGTCCCGGTTGGTGCCACCAACCGGGACCAAAGGTCTTTGCTTCCCGCCCTTTGGGCTGACAAAAAGGGACCATTGGTCCCGGTTGGTGGTACCAACTGGGACTGATACTCACCTTTAGTCCCAGTTGGTGCCACCAACCGTAGAGACCTTTGGTCCCGGTTGGTGGCACCAACCGGGACTAAAGGTGGGCATTGGTCTCGGTTGGTGCCACAAACCGGGACCAATGCTTCTTCTATATAAGTTGACACTTAAAAAATTCCATCTACCAGTTGCCCCGAGCCCGCCGTCCTCATCCTCGTCGCCTCGTCGTCGCCGTCGCCCTTGTCATCCCCGTCACCGTCGTCCCGGCCCCCGTCGCCGCTGCCCCCGTCACCGCCGTCCCCATCGCGCCCGCCCGTCGCCGCCGCCCCCGCCCGTCGCCGCCGCCCAAGCCTGTCGTCGTCGTCGCCGCTGCTCGCGCCCGTCGTCGTCATCCCCGCCCGTCGCCACCGTCATCGTCGCCCCCGTCGTCGTCGCCACCCCCGCCGTCGACGTGGCCGTCGTCCCCGCCCCCATCGTTGTCGTTGTCCCCGCCGTTGCCGTCACCTTCGTCGACCGCCCCGCTGTGAGCCACCGCTGCCCCGGCTCTGTGCATTTTTTATATCTATGTTGATTTTTTATATGATGAATGTTTTTGTTTATGATGCTTTTTTATGTTTTAGTTGTTTTATGTATGTGGCTATAATGTATATATGTATGTGGCTATATGTATGTGGATATATGTATATGTATATGTATGTATACTAATTAGTTGTCCTACGAAAATTAGAAGTTCTAGGAAAAATTAGTTAATTAGGAGTCCTAGGAGATTAGTTGATTTTGTTTATGATACTTTTTATGTTTTAGTTGTTTTATGTTTTATTTATTTATTAGGAGTCCTAGGAAAAATTAGTATGTGTACGTTAGATTACAGAAAAATTCTTGATTTTTAGAAAATTTAGTGATAAAGCGATAAGGAAACGTTCTCATCGGAATTTTTCTCGACATCGACAATGCCCGGCCCGCATCCTCGTCGTCGAGTGATCCGCGAGAACCTGCTTCATAGGCGCCATGTCGGGGACTAGGCTCCGCCGGGCTGGCACTGGGAGGTGCTACCTTCCGGGGCTCGAAGCTTGGTGAGGAATCCAGGTCTCGTCGTTGACCCGGAGCCTCTTTGGTGGCGGTCACGTGGGCCAGTTTCGGTGCAGAGGGAGTGGGCCCCCGCGGAGGTGGTACGTTGCCGTGTCAGGGAGGAGGACGAGCACGTCCATCGCTACATGCCAGCGTTGGACGCCAGGTTCAACAATACCTGGCAGATTCTTCAGGGATCTCACCCGAGTTATGATCCCGTGATAGTTTCTTATCTTTGGGTGTCCACCACCCACGACTCAGGAACCTCTAGTGACTTAGATTAGTGATATTTTATCGGTATAATGCGTGTGTTACTTTCAGTCTGCCATGCTCCTTGTGTGACTTTCATGTGTGTTCTTGATGAGGAATCCCGATTGTTGTCATGGGGGGCGCCTCCTCTTTTTTCTCTTCTTTGCGATATACTCGTCGGTATAGTGCGCTAGAAGAGAAGAGGGAGGGGCGTCCATCCTTGGTGGTCGAACTATTACTGTGAGAAAAGTGTCCACCAACATATATACACCACCATATCAGTGTGAGAGAGTGCGCACCAACACACCATGAGATATGAGAGTTATTTAAGGAAAGTCTCGACGGACGGAAAGTCATAGATGCATTAGGATCCAAAGCATGTCGTAATTCTTGAATTATGATCACACGAAATATCGTTGTCATCAGACGACGATAGGATCCAAGCGTGTGAATTTTGCGGTGAAGATAAGGGTCTTTATGACCAGCCTAGGCTGCGATACGGTAGGTTCTTCACCATGAAGCTTTACAAGGACTTTGATATTTCTACGGTACGCAACGACGACAACTGTTTTTTTTGTAATTAAGCATGACTTTTGTTTCTTTCCATCAATGCGTAATTTCTATTTTATATAATTCGACTAGTTCGTCCCCTGTCATGCAAGACAGTATTTCTTGGAGAGGCTCGGTTTTGAAGAGCACGAGAGTTTTGAGAGTAAGACAGCCAACCTGAGGACTAAACATGGTCACACATTTCTTATGAAAGTAATGAATGCACCTAATAACACAGAATTAGGATGCTCAAATTGGGAATCTCTTTGAAAGGCATATGGATTTCAGGAGGATATTGAAATAACCTTTGATTTTTGTCCTGAAGATCATATTGAAGGAAACATTGACATTTGGGTGGATGTCGATATGCTTCCTATTTTACCTTCATGTTAGTTTGTGAATCATGCATATTTGTCAAGTAATTTGCATTCTATATATAAAAATATTTGGTGTTCATCCATACTAAATTTGTTAATTTTTAATTTATAGTTTATTTCGTTTCTTCGAGTGAAATACAGAACATAATCGACACGACACACTACACTTATGGATCACATCTAACTTGGAAGGAGAAGGATGATCTTATCTACTTTGTTATTGGTGTCATAGCTGGTAGGGACATCTTCCGGTATAATTTGGGAACTGGCCCAAATTATACATTGTACAGGACACTAGTGCATAGGTTGAGGGCGGATGACATTCGCCGAAATATCTTGGTAAGAGTTGCTAATTAAGTACACTAGTACTGTTGCGTAAATGGTATTGATTACATTGCTAACCAGGCTACTATTATGTTCTTCAACAGAAATTGTCATATGAAGTTGTGCCACCGTCGATGCAACCCGAAGGTAATATGACAATGAAAAGCCCCTTCCATCCCGAGTTATATTTTGCATACTCGACTGAGCGCAAACCACCAAGAAGGCTCCAAATTGAAGCATGGGGACAAATAAAGAAGGATCGCAAGCCACAAGTTGGAGACTGTTGGATCTCTTTGCTTCATCATGGAGACATAGGTGTTATTCTTTTTTATGTCATTTTACCTAGGAGGGAGGAGTAGGTCCTATGAGGGAGGATTATGTCATTTTATCTTTTTTTGCTTTACGAGACTTTAACATTGTACGATTAAGAAGATGATGATGAGTTGTTAGATCTTGTGTAATTAATGGTTTCCTTCATTTGCTTATTAGTTAGGATCGAGTTCTCTCTATATGTATAATAGCTAGCAGCGTCGACCAAGCATGAAGAAGGAGAGGTCACTTCTCTCTATTAGCTACCTAACATAATATGAAAGCCCTAAATTAACCATCCTAAACCCCCTAAACCCCTCCTTTCAAAAAAACCAGCCCGCCTTTTGGTCCCGGTTGGTGTTAGCAACCGGGACTAAAGGTCCTCATGCCTGGGCTCCCGCAGCGGCCACGTGGAGCCCCTTTGGTCCCGGTTCGTAAGTGAACCGGGACTAAAGGTTTTGGGCTTTAGTCCTGACCCTTTAGTTTTGGTTCCAGAACCGGAACAAATGAGCCTCTGGAACCGGGACAAATGTGCCATTCTCTACTGTTGGGGAACGTTGCATGGGAAACAATTTTTTCCTACGCACACATAGATCTATCCATGGTGATGAGCATCTACGAGAAGGAGACTGGATCTATGTACCCTTGTAGATCGCTAAGCGGGAAGCGTTAAGAAACGCGGTTGGTGTAGTCGAACGTCTTCGCGATCCAAATCGCCATGCGTCCCACGATCCAATAACGATCCATCCCGCGATCCAATCACGATCCGTCCCGTGATCCAATCACGATCCGTCCTACGAACTTGATCACGATCCGTCCCACGAACTTGATCACGATCCGTCCGATCTAGCGCCGAACGGACGGCACCTCCGCGTTCAGCACATGTATAGGTTGATGACGATCTCCGCTGTCTTGATCCAGCAAGAATGAGCGGAGAGGTAGAAGAGTTCTCCAGCAGCGTGATGGCGCTCCGGCGATGGTGGTGGAGCAATTCCAGCCAGGCTTCGCCTAAGCACTGCAGAAATCCGATCTAGAGAAGAAACTATGCACTGGAGGAACGGGTAGCACGTGGCTGAAAAAACTAGTGCAAAACCCTAAAACCCACCAGTATATATAGGAGGAGAGGAGGAGATGAGGGCTCCTATGGTTCGGCCGAACCTACTAGTAGAGGAGGACTCCTCCTCCAATCCTAGTAGGACTAGGATTGCTCCTTTTTTTTGCCTTTTTTTCCACCTTTTCGTATTGGGTTTTCTTCTCCAGCCACATGGGACTTGTGTGGGAGTTTCCACCAGCCCACTAAGGGAGGATATTCACTCTCCCACAGCCCATGAAGCCTCTTGGGTCGAAATACCCCTCCCGGAGGCTTCCCGGTACACTACCGGCACTCTCGGTACACTACTGGCACTCTCGGTACACTACCGATGAGCCCGAAACTTTTCCGGCGACCAAAACAGAACTTCCTATATATAAATCTTTACCTCCGGACCATTCCGGAGCTCCTCGTGATGTCCGGGATCTCATATGGGACTCCGAACAACATTCGGTCACCACCATACATAACTCTATACTACCGAAACGTCACCAAACCTTAAGTGTGCAGACCCTACGGGTTCGAGAACTATGTAGACATGACCGAGACACCTCTACGGTCAATAACCAATAGCGGGACCTGGATGTCCATATTGGTTCCTACATATTCTACGAAGATCTTTATCGGTCGAACCTCTATGTCAAGGATTCAGTTAATCCCGTATGATGTTCCCTTTGTTCTTCGGTATGTTACTTGCCCGAGATTCAATCGTCGGTATCTCCATACCTAGTTCAACCTCTTTACCGGCAAGTCTCTTTACTCGTTCCGTAATACAAGATCCTGCGACTAACACTTAGTCACATTGCTTGCAAGGCTTATTGTGATGCTGTATTACCGAGTGGGCCCTGAGATACCTCTCCGTCACATGGAGTAATAAATTCCAGTCTTGATCCATGCCAACTCAACAGACACCCTCGGAGATACCTGTAGAGCACCTTTATAGTCACCCAGTTACGTTGTGACGTTTGATACACACAAGGCACTCCTCTGGTATCCGTGAGTTGCATGATCTCATGGTCATAGGAACATATACTTGACATGCAGAAAACAGTAGCAATAAACTGACACGATCATATGCTACGTTTGTAGTTTGGGTCTTGTCCATCACATCATTCTCCTAATGATGTGATCCCGTTATCAAATGATATCACATGCCAATGGCTAGGAAACCTTGACCATCTTTGATCAACGAGCTGGTTCACTAGAGGCATACTAGGGACAGAGTGTTGTCTATTAACCCACACATGTAATGTGTTTCCAATCAATACACTTATGTCATGGATAATAAACGAATATCATGAACAAGGAAATATAATAATAAACACTTTATTTATTGCCTCTAGGGCATATTTCCAACATCTACTAGTGTTTCGTCCGCCGTCGTGCCCTGTCCCTATGGTCCATATCTAGTATATGTGGCGACAGTGGGTCGTTGAAGCAGTAGAGATGCAAAGGGCCGACGAGATATGCAACAGAAAAGAGAAATCTCGTCAGAGAGGGATGAAAAGAAAAGCAGATGGGGGTCCTTCCCATGACGAAGATAGAAAGAGAAGGGAGGTGGTGGTGGTGGGGGGGGGGGTCGAGCAGAGAAAGAGATGTACGAGAAATCTACGAACGAGCTGGGTGAGGAAACGATAAGATACGTGGGGTGGAGGGGAGGATAATAAGGGCATGTATAATGGTGTATAAGATAGTCTTTTCTTAATTCTTTCATGTAATTTAGAGTTGACAAAAAAGAGAGTCTACAATGTGTCATCTCTTAGCCTTATCTTCAATAATTAGTTATTCCTAAAAACATGGTGAGACATATTGTGCTAAGAGATCATCTCTTGTCTTCTCTTAAATAAGAGAAGGCAAAGCCTTTTTTATGAACTCTCTCTCCTCCATCTCATCATTTATCCTACGTGGCACTCCTAAAATAACATTATTGTACATGTCCTAAAAGTGCGTGTATATATGGGCCCTCATGGCCGCGTGGCTGAGAGACCGGCCGAGCGTTCGGACGGCCTGCCGCACGGAAGCGTTTCCCTAAAAAATGAGTCGCTGTGAAAATTGATGTGTTCGCCTGAAGGAATTGGCATTACTCCCGACAACATAAATATGCCTTTTCATTTTTAAACTTTCCAAATGAGTACCCCTTGGTTTCAAAATAGAAGGTGCATTAGTTTTTTCAAAAGTCAAACTTATGCACGTTTGACAAGGTTTTGGAAAAATAATATAAATATATATTTTACCAAATTCGTATCAATGAAACCATCATGAAAATTATTTTTTTATTTTATTTATTTTATATTTTTGATGTTGATATTTTATTCTATAATTCTAGTCAAAACATTGATGCACCTTATAATCCGGAATTGAAGGGAGTATATAATAGTGTGCAAATAGCTTTGATTTGATGAGATTTATGTAAACCTCGCCACAAATGGCCTCAGCATGGATTTTTTTTGCCTTTCAAACACATAGATACAAACGCTCAACTCTACGAGCACACACACGCACATCCTATTCGTATGAAAAACTTCAAAAGACTATGACACATCATCTTAAGATTAACAAAGTCGTCACATACGTCTTTTTAGTCGACGGGAACGTCTCCTTCATTGAACACACATCGCCGAAAGGCTTGGAATAAATCCAGGAAAGTGCAAGCATCAAGGTCAAACGGGTGGGTTGGGGATACCACTGTCCACATAACCATCCAACCAGGTTGAGTCGCGCCTCGGCATGGTTTTTTTTGTTGTTTCCTTTTTTGCCCTTTTACCTTATTTCACTTTTAGTGACTCCTCCTTTCATTTTCTTTTCTTTACCTTTTTATTTTTTTATAGAAAGTATGTAACTATAGTTGCACACGGTTGGCGTGCAACTAAAATTGCGCAGGGCGTAAAAAGAAACACAAATGAAAACTGAGAAACAAAAAAAAAATACAGAATTCAATCAAGAAAAGAGAATGACAAAATACATAGGAATCTTCTCATAAAACTAGATGGCGTAGGAGCTAGGTAAGATTTAGTTAATTCTCGTCTAAATGAGAACTTGCAAATCAGAAAATTATCGTCTAGATGAGAACTAGCAAATCAGTAAATAATATACCCATATTTGTATTGGCACTTCCAAAGTACCGATGGTGAAATGGCACCAACTAGACGTAGGCGTGTACAGAGATAGATCCATGATATGATGTCACCACAAGTAGGGCTACATTCCATGGACTGGGATCGACGGACGGTCGGCCACTGGCACAAATCTCGACAACAATCAGAATGGTGATCTTTCCTTTGATGCAAATACTAGAAAACACGAGCTAGAGAACAAATGATGGTTTCCACCCTTGGATCATTGGATGGTCACCCCCACAGGCTACTATTGCATCTAAATTATTTAAGGAGTTAACAGCCGAGCTACATGTGTTGATACAGGGGATGACGTTGCAGGGACCATTGTTCGATCCGACTCCTCTGAATCTTTGTCAAGTCTCTCCGATAATAGATTGTCCAGGTTCGCGTATGGACATTTAGTTGTTGTGATTAAGAAGCATATGCTTATTCGGGAGTTTATTCGTCGAAAAATTATGAGAGAGCGGAATAGCTCAGCAGATCGATTAGCTCTATATAGTTGCGAGAACCGGCGTGGCTTGGTCAAGTATCATCTAATATTGAGCGATTACTGCCACTTGATTGTAACCCTAACAATATGGATTCTAATCCCTTTTCGTCGCATTATTTTGTGTGTGTTTCCACGTTGGTAGAAGAAGACAATCGCTCTCCATCTGCTTTTCTGTCCGCATATAATTTAGTCTGTTAAATGATAATTCAAATTCTATCATGTTACACTAGATGTAGTATAAATGGTATGGGTCTTTACGTTGGTACCGACGTGTACGAGTATAACTTGTTTACTTATCCATCAAAGATTCTCATGTATTACCCCTTATATATACTTCATGTAATTGTACCTAAAGACGACATGTCATCTCATGTTTGTAATACTCCTCCTTATAATGATTGTGTCTTCGTGTGTACATGGTTTTCTCTCGTAAGGATTTTCACGTAAAAATCCGTATCTCTCGTGTCTCGTTAATCTCGTTTTCTTTAACAAGTGATATACAGAGCTAAGGTCGCACTTACGAGATTCGTTTGAGAGACCAGAGCTAGAGTTGTCCGCGCCGCCGCCGCGTCGGGATCCGTCGATCCGTAGGACAGGTCGATTTTCCGCTGCAGCCGAGACCGACAGGAATCGGGTCGACGCGTTTGTTTAAGCGACTGTTCCGCTGCTGCTCGTACCCCATCGAGACGAGTAAAATGCATCATTGCCCCTCGAACTTGCTGGCTAGGTCCAAAACGATCCTCATACTCAGAAAGTGTATCAATACAGTCCCAATACTTGCTAATACGATGTCAATACGGTCCTCAAATTTGTTGTACCGGTCCTGGCATACGGTCACGCATACTATTCGCATATACAACTACGTACTGAGCGTGACATGTCAGCGTTTACATGGGTTCCATCTGTTGGCGTCAGAAAGATTTTTTTTTAAACAGAGTACAGAACGTGGTAGGAAGTTACTTTTTGTTCAAACAGAGGTGCAGTCTTTAGAGCATCTTCAACAACGGCGTGAAAAAACGTGCGTGCGATAAACTGTTACTTTAGCGTGCGGGTCGTTTTCGTACGCTCCAGCAGCGCGAAAGTAGCGCGCGGGAAACGATTACGTGCGCGGAGAAAAGGCGGCAGCTCACGCGTTAGATTTGGCGTGCTGCTTCTGGCGTGCGTATAAATTGCGGCGCTCCGAACTATGTAAAATATCTATGTATAATGTATCGTTTTATCTAGTCCAGAGTGTTTGCGTCAGAGCACACGTGTTGTATTTTAGCACGCCTGTTGAACCTACGCGCGCACTAAATTTTGGCGCGCCAGCGCTGCCCGCCGCGCTTTTTCAAACGATGGGCGCGCTGCAAAGTGATTTTTTGCGCGACGCACGTTGCGCGGCTGTTGGAGATGCTCTTACTATCTATGCTGAAAACAATTGTGTTTGATCGAAATCACATGCTATACGCATGAAAATATAGTATTATGTACGTACTCCATCACTAGCGGAGGCCCCCGATGGGCAAGGTATGACAGACGCCATACCTTAATTCTAGGCAAAATAAAATTTATACATATACATGTATCGATCAATCTACTATCTGGTTTGAGCGCATCCAGAAAACGATGAAAGAAAAAGGCCGCTGGCCTGATGAGCCGACCCATCCAGTTGTTGTGTCAGGAGCCGGTCGAGCTCGATTCGATCAAGCACCCACGCACATGCACACACGACCAACTCCACTCTCACATGCACACGTGACTCAATCGTAAGCAGCTAGAGTGGTGACGGTGGCTGACCAAGTTACGAGGAACAGGCGGACGACTGACGATGGGTAACCTACGAAGGCGCCAGTCTGAGGGTTTAGAGCATCTACAATTAGACCTCTTAAATCCGTCTTAAATGTGCCGGACAAGCCGTTCGGTCGCCGATCGATTACAGAAAAGTTATCCAGACAGACGCGGCAAACGAGCCTTAAACGACCAGGCTGACATGCACCCTTCATACCTAGCTTAAATATGGGGGCGTCGGGCGCATCCGCCACATCGGATCCGGTCCATCCGACCCGTATATATTACTTCTCATCCGCTCACCGGACCAAACGCTATCCACTTCACTCAACTTACCTCTGTCATCCGATCTCACCTTCGAAGATATCCAGCCTTCCCGACATGGCGGGCAGTGGATCTGACTCCGAGTAGTCTATATCCGTTGATTGGGATGTCATCCCGTGCGAGTTGGTGCAGGCAATGACTGTCTGCATTGTACTTCGCTGCTCCGGTGAGGACAACGCCCGGCCGATGACAGAATATGTCCGACCCGACTCCATAGCTATGGACCTCCGGTGATCTCCGACAGACTTCGCCATATCTTGGTTTTTCTTCGTCCTTCGCCTCTGTACTCCATAGTGTATTTTCTGTTATAGTCCATACTACTTTTTATAGATATACTCCATACTTTCTGCCAAAAAAGGAAATACTCAATACTAATTTGTAAGCTATATTTTTCTAGAATATTTTACATATTACAGTTATAGTTTTATTCAAGCTAGCAAGCTACGTGAAGACAGCGGTGGCTTGATTGCTCTGATGGTTAATTAGCAGGCGCGTATGTTACAACCAGCCGAAGATCCCTGTGTCGAACCCTACAGAGCTTAATATTATTTTTACATATTTCTCTTCCGTGGTGACAAGTACGCCTGCGCTGATGCGGCACATCCGGTACGCTGCTGTATGCGCGACCGTATGTCAGGACCGGTGCAACAAGTATAAGGACCGTATAGACACCGTATTAACAATTTCTGGAACTGTATTGATACAGTTCTTAAGTTCGAGGACTGTTCTGGACCTAGCCAGCGAGTTCAGGGGGCAATGCTGCATTTTACTCCATCGGGGTCTTCCTGCCAAGCCGTCAAATCGCAAGCCGCCGAGTTCGCTGCTGCTCCACGTAAGCGTCAAGTCCGTAGTACTAGTACTACTAGTAGATTTGTCAATTTGCCAACTACGAGTATTAGTTGCTCCACGTGAAGCCAAGATTTTTTTTCAAAACTAACACAAAAAATGCACCAAATTCGAATAAAGTATGCCCAATTTACAAAAATCAAATCTAACATCCTGTCGGCCTCTGCTGGGCCGACGAGGAACCGGTCGGCTCTGTCCAGACCGAAGAGGGCCCGTCGGCCTAAGGCGGGCCGAAGAGGCCGTCCTCGGCCCATGCCAGGACGAAGAGGGTCCGTTGGGCACCAAGAGGTCGAAGAGCCCCTGGATAAGGCTCGATGCCGGCTCCCTTCTTCCTCCTCCTGCCTGGTCGCTCATCCACTCTCTCTCTCTCTCTCTCTCTCTCTCTCTCTCTCTCTCTCTTTTTGCATCGAAAATCCCCCCTTGATCTCCTTCATCCTCCACCCATTTTCCGTTTCAATCCACTGAATCAATAGATCGTGTCCCTCTCCGCCGCCGTACGGTCTCATTTTTCGGAATGGGGTAGTATGTTGTTCGTTTGGAGGAGACATGGTGGGGTGGTGGAGGTATGAATGGTGAGAAGGTGGAGTGGTGAGGAAGAAGAAGACGGTGGAGAGGAAGAAGAAGGTCACAGGCACACGTCGAAGGTATACATTTTTTCTGTTAGTTTTTTGTTAGTTTTTTAATGTATGTAAAATTAGTTTAGGTTAGTTTTATTTGTGTAGTGATTTTAGTGTATGTGTTAATAGTGTAGGTTTATTTAGTTTAGCTAGTGTAGTCATTTTCAATGGAAGCTTGCTATTTTAGTGTAGGTTTATTTAGTGTAGGTTCATTTTTGTGTAGGTTCATTTTAGTGTACGTAGGTATATTGTAGTGTACGTTTATTTAAGTATAAATTTGTTCGTTGCGAATAATGAGAAACTGCGAATGTTTGACAGGTGAAAATGTCTGAATCCGTAAATTTCACTGTGTATTACGGCCATGGTAATATTCGATATAATGAGTTGGGGGTTGATCTTAGCGAGTTTAAAAAAGGTGAGATGACACTGTCAGACCCGGACAAACTGGACATTAGGCAGTTGAAGCACTGGTTGACTACTAGTTTTGGCCTGGATCCTAAAGTTTGTTCCATCAGTATTCATGCATTGTGGACCAAATCCTATAAAAATGTTAAGTGGGAGTTGATTCCGATAGATAGGAGCCAACATTGGTTGTCCCTGTTAAGTCGTTCCAGAGACCGAAGAATCCATCCATATGCTCTAGTGCAACCAGTGGCGAAGGAGGAGAATATCGTACCACCCAACGTGGGGTATGAACCAGGCCAGAGTAGTCAAGTGGCTAACGAGATTTATGTATCTGGGTCACATGCATCGGATGTGAATGCTAGCCAAGCCGAGAAAGAGTCAGATTATGTGCCACACAATGTTAGTGGTCATGCTACCGGGCAAAGTATTCAGTCGATAGTATTAGCTGCCTCTAGTGTTGCCGATGGGGATGAGGAAGGCGATGAAATGCAGAGGGTGGTGGAGGAAGAGGATGAGGATGGGATTGCAGAGGATCTAGATCCTGAAAATTCTGAGGATGAGGAGGAGGTACTGATTCCTACTGCATGGGAGCAGGACATATCCGTCGGCATTACTCTCAACGATGGCCATGAGACTGCATGGCAATATAATTTGAACCAATTCCAGATCGGGGCTATGTTTGACACAAAGAAAAAAATAAAGTATGCGGTGATAAAGTGGGCTATGTCCACATAGAGGGTTTTCCGGACACATATATCTAGTCCAACAAAATATACCATGAAGTGTGTTGAATCAGGTTGTCCTACGAAGGTGCACGGCCACGTGCCAAAGTATAACATCCACTGGGTTGTCACAAATGTTGTCCCGCATAATTTTGTGAGGAAAAACATGTTGGTTCGTCATCCAAACCTTACTTCTACTCTCATAGCGCAAAGTCTAACTGGATGATACACCCTTCATGGGTTGATAGGTATGTGTCGGTATAATCAGTTACTATGTTTGACATTGTTCTGATAGACGCTAACTGTATGCTACATTCTATTTAATTTGTAGATTAAGTTGGGTTGGACTTCTACCCTTGGCACGACTGGTTAAGGGTACATTGGATGAGTGGGTTGATCACCCGGACTTGGATGACGCAGGGGAACCAATGCAGTTGCACAAGAGGCAAGTATCACGTTTCTCTTACGACAGGTCATTCCTTACGTGCTTAGCGGATAGATGGAGACCAGAGACACATACTTTTAACTTTTCCTCGGGAGAGATGGCGCCTACTTTACAGGATGTGTCTTACTTGTTGGGATTACCTCTGGCCGGTGCTGCCATAGGACCTTTACAGGTAGAAAATGGCTGGCTAGCATCTATGCATGCCCGTTTTCTGGCTGTGGTGCCAACTACGACGACGCTAGACAACGATCGTCATGGGCCTCTTTTCAAGTGGTTAAGTCAGCTTCAGATTGTCGCCTTAGGATATCCCACTGTTCAGTTATCAAAGGCACAGATTGACCGGTCCCTAGAGGCATATATTATGTGTTTGTTCGGCAAGACGATGTTCACGGAGAACCACGTGACCACTGTCGATGCACGACTCATCGGTGTTGCATGAGAGATAGCTAACAAACGTTGCCTGGAGAACATTGTGCAGAGGAGTTTCGGTTCTGCTGTGTTAGCGGCTACGTATAGAGGCCCGTGCAAAGCTTGCCAGTTGAAGTCTAGAAAATCTAGTCTTGTCGGATGTCCACTATTGTTGCAGCTTTGGTCATATGAAAGATTCCCTATTGGTCGACCCTACGTCAGCGTTGACAAACCTTTTGGTAATGAGGACATGGCTGGACATTATGTGCCTACTATCGGCGACTTGCCTACTATGGGAGCTGTTTGGGCACGGAGAGAGGTATTTTCATAATTACTAATGTTTATTTTTCGCTATTCAATATTATGTACTAATGTTTGTTGTCATGCACAGAGACAAGACAATTTGCGCCTAGCCAAGCGAGGGGGTGCTATCCCTCCTTCACGGCGCAGTTTGATAGTTTGCACGAGGATCAAGTTATATGGGAGCCATACACCCATAAGGCTATTTCAGATAGGTACCCAAGTGGGATTTCTGGATTGTGCACTAGAGATCGGCATTATTGGATGACCATGGCCAAGTTGGTGTTCGACATGACGGTTGAGGAGATGACTATTAATAGAGTGATGAGACAGTTCGGTCTATGCCAAGAGCCTGACATTTATGTTATTTCACACTTACCAGATCACGTGCACAAGTAAGTAATACTACTTTAGTTCTCATCTTTGCATTCGCTTTATAGCTAATCATATAACGTGCATTTCAATCGCATGTACAGTCGCATAGGAGAAAACAAGTCCCAGCAATCTTGATTTCGCGACATCAGGCCTTACCTCGACGAATGGACTATTGCGCCGACAAATGTTTGGGATGAAGTTCATGCCTTCGACTGGGACGAGTTTGAATTGTATCTGCAGCGTTACAAGCACAACATGAGGATCTACTTGGTTCCATCATCTGTTCTGGATCATATTCCAGTTCCTCTCACCAGCGATTTGTTCCCAACTGCCTCAGTTGTGGGAACCTGACACCAGGCGGTATGTCCTCAGTTTTTCTCATATCCTACGTTTTCCCTTAACCTGAACATGTACAATTGGTTAACTTTCTGTGTATAGGATGAATTGTCAACTCAGGCGCTAGAGGAGGTTACCGCTTTAGTGGACCGCTTTGAGAGAGGAGAAAATATCCCACAGCGAGATGCGGTAACAAGGTTGAAGAGTCTTCAAGCGAAGATACACGGGATCATCACAGCTGTTACATGTAGACAATCTTCGGATGTTGTTAACACTCGCGGAGCACATCGTCCGCCACGCCCCTCTCTGCAGCGTTCGGAACCTCGACCTTCACAACCAGGGAGCTCCTCCTAGCAACAGGCACCTCCTTTGTAGCCAGATATCTCTTCCTGGCAGCAGGCACCTCATTCACAACCTGGGGGCTCCTCCTGGCAACAGACACCTCCTTTACAACCCGGGGGCTCCTCCTGGCAGCAGACACCTCCTTCACAACCCGGGGGCCATTTCTACCAGCAGCCACCTCCTTCACAACCCGGAGGCTATTGCTACCAGTAGCCGCCTCCTTCACAACCCGGGAACTCTTCTTGGCTTCAGCAGATGGACCTAGGTAACTTAACTTTGTATATTATTTTAAAAATTGTAGCCTCGTCAGTCATTCTTTACATGTTTTACTTTACCGTGGGTGGCAGCTAGTCGTAACCGTTCATTACTTCAGTTCAGTCACCTATGTTTACTAGTCCTGGTTCGTACATACCCAACGACGGCGAGGACGATGACCGTGGTGCATGCACCTACAGTATCTTGGAGACAGTTCTTGCCACTCCACCACCACCATCGACGCAGGAGACACAGACACCGACGGACAAGGTGGTTTATGGTTGTGGTCATCATGACACTCGTCCACCGCCTCAGCGCTTATCGCTTTCTGGTACACGTCCGAAGAAGCCCAAGATTCGTCGCCGTCCCCAGCAGTGATATGGTTATCTACGTATCAGACATCGAACATATTCACGTATGCGACATATTCATGGTTGAGACTTATTTGGTTTAGAGAGACAACACTAGTACTGCAAACTAAATGCGTCCAAATGAATTAGACAATACAACTGAATTAAACGTTACGACTGAATTAAACGTTTCAAGTGAATTAAACAGTACAACTGAATTAAACATTACAACTGAATTAAACATTACAACTTAATTAAACAACACTACAGAAAACACTTCTACAGAAAACAATACTACATGAAAAACGTACTATATGAATGCATCATCATCATCCTCCATCGATATAGATCTCTTGCCCTTTGTCGATGCAGAACTCTTGCCCTTCGACGATGCGGTCGTCTTCACCTTGGTACTCGGCATGAAGATGTCGTCTTCATCCTCCGTCGATGCAGAACTCTTCCCCTTCGTCGATGTAGAACTCTTCCCCTTCGTCGATGCAGAACTCTTGCCCTTCGTTGATGCAGAACTCTCACCTTAGTGCTCGGCATGAAGAGGTCGTCTTCGTCCTCACTTTCTGCTAATCATAAACCTGAATTATTCACAGCACTCCTGAGGTAAGCTTCACCCTTGTGCAGTTGCTTTTGCCATCTGGCGTGCAACCTGAGAAGTTCTTTCTGTATCTCCTCAAAAGTCCGGGGAGGCCACCCACACCTAGCTAATGAGTGAGCCAACTCATTCATTATGAAGTCATTACTAATGAGTTCCTCCCATGGAACTACTCTATCATTCATCTTAAAATTGGCAGCTAGACGGAGAAGACGATCGGACATACCAGAGTAAAAACTACGATCAAAAGGATAGTGAGGATGAGGAGTATGAGACATCTCCACGAAAGGATGGTGGGAGGAAGGATGGTGGAGCGAAAGGGAAAGGAAGGGCCTGCTGACCCTCCTTACTGTGGATGTGTTTATATAGGTTCACAAGAGAAGATGGCGGGAGAGAAAGGCAGGAAAGAAATTGGAGGGAGAGAAAGGCGGCAAACAGAATGGCGGGAGAGAATGGCGGGAAAGAAAGGCAGGAAAGATAAAGGCAGGAGAGAATGACGGGAAAGAAAGTGGTGGGAGAGAATGGCACGAAAAACAGTGGCATCAGAGTATGGCAGGAAATAAAATGGCGGGATAGTAGGGCGGGAAAATAAAAAGAGGGATATTAGGGCGAGACAATACAATCACTATCGTAGATGGCTGAAAACAACAGCAAGCTCATGTTCACGCTGTTTGAAGGTTATGAGCACCAAATTGTTGACTTCAATAGACGATGTCAGCAGAAAATTACCGAAACCTTCCTTCTTCAACACCATTCTGTCACCCAAGCCAATGAAGTAGGAACAGAGAATGCTCACAAATATATCATCATCTTCAGAATCCAGAGTAATTTCAAGAGTTAAAGAACCAGTCCTGGGAATTGACACAAATTCCTTCAAACTCCTCACAACCATGGTAAGGAATAACCTGACAAAAACCATCAAGTTATATGATATTCAACTTACAAACTTAAAACATTGGGACACAGCAAAGATCAAATAAATAAACAATACCCGAAACCAAAGCTGACAATGTGTTGAGAAATAACTTTATGCGATACATCCTATGAACAAAAGGAGTACACAGTATGTAGTTATCATCAAAGACCTGCCACGACATGACATACATTTGATGATAATTCATAGTGACACCACGACTGTAAAAAACAACTGTCAACAAGTTCCCTCTGAGTTTCACTTAGATCCTCAAGAGCTACAAAAAATGATTTCACAAATTGAGCAGAACAACCTAACGTATATGCTGAAACAAAACTAAAAATCAGTCAAACAAATAACTTACCACCACGGGATAAAGGAAACAACATAACACCATCCCGATGAAATTCGACACTAATATAAGTTCCATAGTGCTCAAGCATAACAACCATCATGTCACGATGGCGGAGACCAAAATCATTCACAAGTTCCTCCCACGAAGGACCATGAAATTTAGTGCTCATCTTACCATGTCTAAACAGAACATGGTATAAGGTACCCTCACTGTTGTGAAGAGCAAGATCAATATCTGTGTCACCTCTCTGAATAGCTACAGCTCTGCACTCCTCAATGTAACGAGCAAGATGTGATCTAACACTGCATGGAACATACTACAACAAGAATGGAAACAAACATCATAATCATATAAACAAAGGCATTCAAATATGCCACAATCAGATAAACAAGACATAGACTCTTACAACACGTCTTGAACATCGACAATCCAACACCAGTAAATACAGACGCACCGGAATCAACGACAGAACAAGGGCCACCTGGAGCTCGGAAAAATGGGCAAGCCATTTACGTGCAGACGGACGGTGACCAATAAGAACTAAATCCACAACCGAGTTGAAAGTTCACATTCGGATGAGTTGGAAGCCAAAATAAAATAAAATACCGTAGGCCGATGGAGAGGCCCTGATCTATTGTTTACGCGGGTTAGATAACAAAACGGGTGGTCGAGCGAAGAGATCGACGCGGCGGTGGAAGCACCGGAGAGCAACGGGAGTGAGAAGTTGAGATGGGCAGCCTGGAGGACGGGAGAGGGTGAAAGGAGTGGTCAGAGGCCTTATCTAGGGGCCCATCGGCCTCCCACTGGCCGACAGGGGGCTCTTTGACCTCCCTCTGGCCGACAGGCCTCTCTCTGGCCTCTGATTGGCCGATAGGGGGCTCTTCGTCCTGGTGTTGGCCGACAGGTGGCTCTGCGGCCTGGTGGAGGCCGATGGGCCCCTCTTCGGACTTGTGCTGGCCGACGGGGTGTTAGATTTTTTTTAAATGGGCATACTGTATTCAAATTTGGTGTGTTTTTTGTGCTAGTTTTGAAATAAATTCTGAAGCCAAGATCAGTTTCTGTCTCTGTTTGCTACATCCACACGAGGAAACTATTAGGTGCTATCTGCTGTAATTCTTTGCTCCGCAAATTAATTCTTCAAGAATTATTCTACTTCGACTTGTACTACTTTGTTCATAGATTTTGTCGACTCATGGCATCCATGAAGTACGACCTTCCGCTGGTGGACCGTGACACAAGGTTTACCTTATGGCAAGTCAATATGCGGGCGTTGTTGGTGCAAGCTGACTATGATGATGCACTGGATAGATTTGGGAAGAATAGAGTTGAGCATTGGACTGGTGAGGAGAAATGAAGGGATCGTAAGACTTTGTCACAAATTCAACTCCATTTGCATAATAATATTTTGCAGGAAGTTTTGAGCGAGAAAACTACTGCCACTCTATGGCTAAAACTGGAACAGATTTGCATGACGAAAGATCTCACCAGCAAGATACATCTGAAGCAAAAATTATTCATGCACAGGTTACCTGAGGGAGGTAATGTTTTGAATCATATTTCATAATTTAAAGAGATAATATCCGATCTAGCTGCAATGGAGTCAAGTATGATGACGAGGATACTGCTTTAATGTTACTTTGTTCACTGCCAAGTTCTTATACCGATTTTCGAGACACCATATTATATAGTCGTGATACTCTCATGCTTAATGAAGTTTATGAAGCTTTGAACTCTAAGGAGAAGATGAAATTGATGGTGCGTCATGATGGTTCAAGTTCATCCCAAGCCGAGGGATTATCTGTTCGTCGCAGGACAAAGGAGAAGAACTCACAAAATGAAAACAGAGGCCAAAGTAAGAATGACCACATGGGCCGGTCGCAATCCAGAGACTAGAAACAGTCTTGTCGATATTGCAAGAGAGACGGGCATGACATCTTAGATTGTTTCAAGTTGCAAAACAAGGAAAAGAGGAACAATACATATAAATCGAAAGGTAACAAACAAGGTGAAAATTCTGCTAATATACACATGATGATATATCCGATGATGCTCTTGTTGTTATTGTTGAATGGATATATTTTCAGAAGCTCGAGTTGTGCACCAAGTGAGTCCTTGCTCGGATCATCGTCCCATTGTTCTGCGATGCGAGAAAGAAGAGCAGCCGCGACAACCTCGACAGAAACAGTATGAGATGATGTGGGAACGTGACTCAAGTTTACCAGAGAGAGTCCAACAAGCATGGACAAAGGCCGGTGTTAAGCATGACCTTGGTGGTGTCCGGTGTGGGCTCTCTACCCTTATGGCCGAGCTACAGGTATGGAGTAAGAAAGCTTTTGGCAGCGTCACCAGAGAGCCAGAAAAATCTCGAACGCACCTCGAGGAACTTTTGGCAATGAATGCTGATAGAAGGGAAATACGGAAGGTTGAGGACCACATGAATGAGCTACTTTATAGGGAAGAGCTCATGTGGCTGCAGCGCTCCCACATTGATTGGCTTCGCGATGGTGATCGGAATACAAAGTTTTTTCATCGGAAGGACGTGTAGAGAGCCAGAAAAAATAAGGTGCCTCGACTGGTCGATGACACAGGTAACAGCCATACTGACCATGGAATCATGGGGAACACGGTAACGACTTATTTCCAAAACCTTTTCACTAAAGACGAGGAACATGATCCATCACCGTTCTTAAATCTTTTTGAGCCAAGAATAACCACAACAATGAATGAAAAGTTGTGTGCGGCTTTTACCGAAAAGGAGATTTCGGATGGTCTTTTTAAGATTGGGCCATTAAAGGCACCTGGCAAAGATGGTTTTCCAGCCCGTGTTTTCGAGCGTAACTAGGCAGTTTTGAAGGAGGAAATTGTGAAGGAGGTACAAGTATTTTTTTCTATCTGGACATATGCCTCCTGGGGTCAATGATACGGTAATTGTTCTAATTCCGAAAGTTAAAGATCCTGTCCGACTTACTGATTATCAGCCAATTAGTCTATGCAATGTCATATAAGATTATTGCCAAGTGCTTGCACTAGTGGAAAAAGGCCCATTTGTTCCGGTTCGTAAGGCCCATTTGTCCCGGTTCTGAAACCGGGACTAATGTGTCGGGACTAAAGCCCATGACCTTTAGTTCCGGTTCGCTTATGAACCGGGACAGATGGGGCTACACGTGACCGCTCCGCCGAGCCCAGGCAGGAGGGCCTTTGGTCCCGGTTGGTAACACCGACCGGGACCAAAGAGCGTCCACGCGTCAGCAGCTGAGGAGCTGTTCTTTTTTAAAGAGGGGGGGAGGGGGTTGAAGGGTTTTGGAGTGTTAATTTAGGGTTTCATATATTTTGTTAGCTAGCTAATAAAGAGAAGTGATCTCTCTTATCTCCGTGCTTGGTCACGACGCTACGTACTGTACGTATAGATAGAACATATAACACTATTTAATCATCATTTTCGCAATGAGACATCATATAACAAGTTGGTCACTAGTCATAATCACAACTCCTCCTCCTCCTCATCATCATCAACTCTAACACATTGTAGCACATAATAACACATTGTACCTAGGACCTACGTACTCCTATCTCGTAGGACTTACTCTACCCTTTCTTAGGTACAATATGATAAAACAAGATAGGCCCTGACTCTCCATTATCGAGAACGGAGATCATCCTATCTCCCATTCTTGACCTATGCACAATGTTGCTTCCAAGTAGCTCTCTACGATTGAGCATACATTTTTTCCAATCTTTGATTGTCATGACTCCATCGGTATTAGAAATCTGATTTGGACAGGAATGATGCATAGGCTGACCTGGCCGTGGTGGCCCTAAGCTCGTAACAACAACGCGACCTCTCGGAAACATCAGATGAGGCACACAATCCTTCGGGATTTTCTGTTGAAAAACATAGTAATAACTTTGTAGTTAGCAATGCAGTTTAGTTTTAGAAGAATTTATGCAAAAGATGCACGGATGTTCTAATAATAGAATTAAAATCTTACCATGCAATCTCCATGGATGTTACCGTAGTTCACCACGTGCACTAGTGACACGTATTGACCATAATGTGCAGGAATTTGATAATAGCTATTGTAATTCTCAAGATGACTAAGAAATGCGGTAAGATGATCTTTCTCCTTATAAGTTAATTCTGCTTCATCATTGTAGGAGAAGGTTCCGTCTACCATCTTCCGTATATTTTTTGAAGAATGAAAATAAGCTGTCAATGCAAATAAGTTGTCAACTATTTTTAAATAAACAATATAAATTACTTAATAAATATGGTTGAGAAACTTACATAATGGTAGGACTGAAGGAGAAGCGACCCCCACGACAACAATCGGGATTCTTCCTCTCTCTCATATATATATGTGTGTGTGTGTGTGTGGTGGACACTCTCCCTCACTGAAAGACACACAAGGAGCCAAAACAGACCCTAAAGTCAACCTGTTTCATATATCGAGCAATGACATAGAAAAAATTCCCTATGTTTTACCGGAATGACATGCAAATCTCAAATACATTTATAATGAACTCGAATATAATATCACTAATACATCATCCCGAATAATCCAGTTAATGCATCATCAAATATTAACTAATACATCTCGAATATTAACATATATGATCACTAATACAGATCAAATATCCTAGAATCCAAAGTGGAGGACGGTGAACTCGGTTCACTACCGGTCTCTGAGTCGCCGGCGGTGGACACCCAAAGATAAGGAACCATCACGGGATCATAACTCAAATGAGATCCCTGAAGGATCTGCCAGGTATTGTCGAACCGGGCGTCCAACGCCGCCATGTAGCGACAGACGTGCTTGTCCTCCTCCCTGACATGGCGACGTACCACCTCCGCGGGTGACCGCTCCCTCCGCACCGAAAGTGGCCCGCGTGACCGCCACCACAGAAGGTCCGGGTCGATGACGATACCTGGATTCCTCACCAACCTTCGAGCCCGGGAAGGTAGCACCTCCCAGTGCCAGCCCGGCAGAGCCCAGTCCCGGAAATGGCGCCTATCAAGTAGGCTCTCGCGGACTACTCGACGACGAGGATGTGGGCCGAGCATCGTCGACAAATTCCTATGAAAATGTGTTCTTATCGTTTAATCACTAATTTTTCATAAAACCCAATTTTTTTCTGTAATCTAACATATACATACTAATTTTCCTAGGACTCTTAATAATTAAATAAAACATAAAATAAATAAAACATAAACATTCATCATAAACAAAATCAACTAATTTGGCAGAACACATAGCCGCACACATATATACATTATATATTATATAGCCACATACATATATACATTATATATGAACAAAAACATTCATCATTTAAAAAAAATCAACATATATTTTAAAAAGAAATTGCACAAAGCTGGGGCGGCGGCGGCTCACAGCGAGGGCGGCGACGGGGGCGGGGCGGCGACGGGGGAGGGGCGGCGATGGGAGTAGGGTGGCGATGGGGACGGGGCGGCGCTGGGGCCGCCGGGGGAGGCGACGGGGGAGGGGCGGCGGGGGCGGCGACGGGGATGGGGCTGCGACGAGGAGGGGGATGATGACGGCGGGGGCGACGATGGGGAGGCGACGGGGGCGGCGATGGAACGAGGATGGCGACGGCGGGCTCGGGGCGGCAAGGGACGATGGGGACGAGGACGGCGGGCTCAGCGAAGTGGCAATGAAACCTATGAAATTTCCTAAGTGCTACTTATCTAGAAGAAGCATTGGTCCGGGTTGGTGGCACCAACCGAGACCAATGCCCCCTTTAGTGCCGGTTCGTGTCACCAACCAGGACCAAAGCCCTATTTTCAGCAGCCCAAAGGGCGGGAAACATGGACCTTTGGTCCCGTTGGTGGCACCAACCGGGACTAAAGGGGGGCATTGGTCCCGGTTGGTCCCTCCAACCGGGACCACTGGTCCCTTTTCATCGGCCGGCGGGGAAAGAGGGACCTTTGGTCCCAGTTGCTGCCACCAACCGGGACCAAAGGCCTGGCACACCAAATGTTTAGTCTCACCTCGCTAGTCGAGGGGATACAACACCTCTTTAGAAGCCTCGATGCGCTTGACCTGTCAAGCTCCTCTCATAGTGAAAATAGATGCCCTTATACATGAAATTTGACCTAAATTCAAAATGCTAGTTAGGTGCCTAACTAGCATTTTGAATTTAGGTTGAATTTCAATGTAAGCGCATCTATTTTCACTTTTGCTATTTTTTATGTTATTTCTTTTCTATTTTTCCTGCTATTTAATATTACTTTGTTTTAACATTATATTCAACTTGTTATTTTTTAGTTTTTATATAATTTTACTTTCAAAAATAGTAGAGGTTTATAATTTTAGTTATTGATTTTTTTGAGGTAAATTATCCTGAAATTGAAAAGCACTATAAATGAACTCTGAAAATGTTGAAAGTTGGCATGGTATCATCATTTCACCCACATAGCATGTGCTAAAAAGTTGAGAGGGTTACCGCAAAAGCTGGATACACTTCGTGTACAAAACGGACAGTCTCTTTCGAAGTTTGAGGTTTTCGGACGGAAACTCATCGATTACAAAAGGCATTTCATTTTCTTAAACTTATTTAAACTCCAGGCTTTGTGTGTGTTCAAAATGCACCATTCAAAGTCACATCATCAATTTTCAACCCTTTCTGACTTTATTTGTTATTTTTCATGTAGTTATTGATTTTTTTGAACTAAATGCCCTGAAATTGAAAAGCACTACAAATGAACTCTGAAAAGGTTGAAAGTTGGCATGATATCATCATTTCACCCACATAGCATGTGCTAAAAAGTTGAGAGGATACGACAAAAGCTACATGCACTTCGTGTACAAAACGGACAATATCTTTCGAAGTATCAGGGTTTTTGCCGAAAACTCATCGGTTACAAAAGTCATTTCATTTTCTTAAACTTATTTGAACTTGAGGCTTTTTATGTGTTCAAAATGAACCATTCAAAACCACATCATTAATTTTCAACCCTTTCTGACTTCATTTGTTATTTTTATGCAGTTATTGATTTTTTTGAGCGAAATGACCCTGAAATTAAAAAACACTACAAATGAACTCCGAAAAGTTGAAAGTTGGCATGGTATCATCATTTCACCCACATATCATGTGCTAAAAAGTTGAGAGGGTTATGACAAAAGCTGGATGCACTTCGTGTACAAAACGGACAGTCTCTTTCGAAATATCAGGGTTTCACACGGAAACTCATCTGTTACAAAAGGAATTTTATTTTCTTGGACTTATTTGAACTCTAGGCTTTTTGTGTGTTAAAAATGCACCATTCAAAGCCACATCATCAATTTTCAACCCTTTCTGACTTCATTTGTTATTTTTCATGCAGTTATTGATTTTTTTGACCTAAATGATCCTGAAATTGAAAGGCACTACAAATGAACTCTGAAAAGGTTGAAAGTTGGCATGGTATCATAATTTCACCCACATAGCATGTGCTAAAAAGTTGAGAGGGTTACAGAAAAAGCTGGATGCACTTCGTGTATAAAACAGACAATTTTTTTTGAAGTATTAGGGTTTCGGACAGAAACTCATCGGTTACAAAAGGCATTTCATTTTCTTAAATTTATTTGAAATCCAAGCTTTTTGTGTGTTCAAAATACACCATTTAAAGCCACATCATCAATTTTCAACCCTTTACTTCATTTATTATTTTTCATGCAGTTATTGATTTTTTGAGCTAAATGACCCTGAAATTGAAAAACAGTACAAATAAACTCTGAAAAGGTTGACAGTTGGCATGGTAACATCATTTCATCCACATAGCGTGTGATAAAAAGTTGAGAGGGTTACGACAAAAGCTGGATGCACTTCGTGTACAAAACGGACAGTCTCTTTCGAAGTATCAGGGTTTCGGACAGAAACTCAACTGTTACGACATTTCATTTTCTTAAACTTATTTGAACTCCAGGCTTTTTGTGTGTTCAAAATGCACCATTCAAAGACACATCATCAATTTTTAACCCTTTCTGACTTCATTTGTTATTTTTCATGCAGTTATTGATTTTTTGAGCTAAATGACCTTGAAATTGAAAAGCACTACAAATGAACTCTGAAAAGGTTGAAAGTTGGCATGGTATCATCATTTCACCCACATAACATGTGCTAGAAAATATTATATCAAAAACCATTACAGAACATCAGGAATACAGAAGTGACCAATTAATAGAAGTTCATCAGCATATTAAAACCAAAGTAGATACATAGTTCTCGTTGACCAACATATAGCTCTCCAGAGCATCTAATTAAACCATACATCGAAACTATTTAAAACATTTCAATGCAACTACAATTGCGATCATAATCAAAACTAAGGTAACAATTGAACCAACGGCATAATGATACCAAGCCTCTTTATCAATGACATATTTTTTAATCTTTCTAAGCTTCAAGCACATTGCAGCCATCTTGGTCCTGTGATCATCGACGATATGGGCAACATGCAACTCCAATCCCATCTTCTCATCTTCAGTTATTTTCAATTTTTCTTTTAAATGATCGATTTATTTTCCAGCTTTAGTTAACTTGTCGAGCAGAATTGCATAGTCGGTATTCATTTATGGTTCAACTACTTCCTATAAATAAAAATATCTACGTCAAGTTGGTGGCATAATTAATTATCATAGACATTGTATGTGTGAAATAGTTATATAAAAGATAATATACCACATCTGAATCATAGATTGGACTAGGGCCGACGTGGGCGGATACCATAACCATGACACTATATAATAACAAACAATAATAAAAGTAAGAAAATCATACGAGTAAGTATATTTTCTTTTAGCAAGAAGATAAGATCAAGAGGCTCACCACGCGCGGGCGATCGACGGCGGTTTCAGGACGGGGACGGGACAGGACGGACCGCCAAACCTAGAAAAATCTTGACGAAAATGGAGTTTAGGAGCTTCGAGAGGAGAAAGCTTAAGTTTGACTTGGGCATTTCATCAAACACCTCATGTGCATAGGAGGTGAGCTAGAGCACCACAAAGCTCTCTCCTCGCTGGCCCAAAAAACAGAGCAATGTGGAGTGCTCTGCTCGCTGGCGAGGGGATATATATAGGCATCTCATTGGTCCCGGTTCGTGGCTGGAACCGGGACTAAAGGACCCCATTTGGTCCCGGATCCAGCTACGAACCGGGACCAATGGTTGTGGGCCAGGAGCGAGGCACATTGGTCCCGGTTCGTGTCTTGAACCGGAATCAAAGGTTCCAAACGATCCGGGACCAATGCCCCACGTGGCCCGTCCGGCCCCCTGGCCTCACGAACCGGGACCGTTGCCCCCATTGGTCCCGGTTCGTGACTGAACCGAGACTAATGGGTTGGCCCGGCCTGGACCAAAACCCTGTTTTCTACTAGTGTTGGTCAATAGATTGAGGCCTATTTTGGATGATATTATTTCACCAAAGCAAAGTGCGTTTGTGCCAGGAAGGTTAATTACGGATAATGCGTTATTGGCTTCGAGTGTCTCCATTACATGCAACATGAAAAGAATCAGGAGAGGTATTTTTGTGCTTATAAATTGGACCTGTCTAAGGCCTATGATAGAGTGGATTGGGGTTTCCTAAGACAAGCGATGCAAAAGATGAGCTTCGCTCACTGGTGGGTACAGTGGATCATGACTTGTGTTACAACGGTGAGATATTCGGTTAAACTCAATGGAGCTATCTTGGATTCGTTTGTACCATCGCGCGGGCTTCGGCAAGGTGACCCTTTGTACCTCTTTGTACCCATTCTTGTTCCTACTTGTGGCTGATGGTATCTCTGTGCTTCTCAAACAAGGTATGGAGATGCATATGATCGATCCGGTGAAAGTGTACGCCAGCACGCCGGGTATATCTCACCTATTATTTGCAGATGACACACTTTTATTTTTCCAAGCTAACCATGACCAAGCTGTTGGTATCGAGGAAATCATAGCCACATATGCTAGCGCTACTGGCCAAATCATTAATCCACAAAAATGTTCAATTCAGTTTGGCGAGTGTTGTGCAGATGTGGACAAACAAGAGGTACGTGCTGTTTTGGAAATCCAAGCTGAGAGTTTTGAAGAGAAATATCTAGGTCTCCCTACACCTGATGGCCGTATGCATAAGGGAAGGTTTCAGAACTTTCAAGAGCGACCGTGGGAGAGAATCATGCTTTGGGGTGATACCTTATCAATGGCGGGCAAGGAGACAATGATAAAATCAGTTGGCCAGGCCCTTCCAACTTACATAATGGTTGTGTTTAAGCTGCCATATTCAGTTCGTGATGATCTTACGAGCTTGGTCAGAAACTTCTGGTGGGGGAAAATGAAAGGCAAAAGAAAAGCGCAGTGGCTTGCATGGGACAAGATAACTGAACCAAAGAGTAGAGGAGGACTGGGATTTAGAGATTTCCGCCTGTTCAACCAAGCATTGCTTGCACGTCAAGCCTTGCACATCAAGCCTAGCGCCTACTTACAAAGTTGGATTCACTTTGTGCGAGAGTGCTCAAAGCTAAATACTACCCTAACGGCACTCTAGTGAATACCGTTTTTGCAGGTAACACGCCCTTTACATGGCATGCATCCATCATGGCCTAGACCTTCTAAAGAAGGGTCTAATTTGGCGCATTGACAACGGGGAAAGCGTGAGAATATGGCGAGACCCATGGCTGCCTCGGCCACCTTCCTACCGGGTGATCACAAACCATGCCAATTGTCGCCTCAGGAGAGTGGCACAGTTGATCGATGCCCATGGTCGCTGGGATCAGGGGATGCTCCGCGCTCACTTTATGCCTCTTGACATCGACAAGATCATCAAGATAAAGTTGAGCCCGCGGCCGATGGAGGCCATCATTGCATGGGCGCTAGATGCCCGTGGGATCTTCAGTGTAAGGAGTGCGTACAAGATGGCCCTCGACGAGAAAAACCGCACATCTATATGTGCTACGAGCAGGGCACCAGACGACACCAGAGCCGTCTGGGACACGTTATGGGGGTGCCATGCTCCCTCAAAGGTACGCGTACTCGTACTGGCATGGCGAGTGGTGAAAAATGCACTAGCTACTATGGCAAATTTGGCTAGAAGAAGTACATCTGATACTGATATTCGCCCTTTGTGTGGTGTGGAACGAGAGGACACGTACTATGTCTTCTGTAGATGCCCAAGAGCCAGAGAACTTTGGCAATCCATGGAGGAATCATGGAGCATGCCAAAGCTGGACACAATTGCCAATACGGGACAAGAGTGGTTGCTGCACCTCCTGGAGCATTGTGGTGATCAGAACGCCTTCCTCTACTCATGGCGGTATGGTGAATATGGCATGTACACAATGAGATCACCCACAATAAGTTGGCGCCACCTACTGAAGCATCTCAACGATTCCTCTCGAGCTATATGGACTCGCTGTTGTGCACTAAACAACATCCAAATCCAAACATTGCTAAAGGAAAGATGGTGGTCAGCTATGGTCACACGGAGAGGAAAAAGCAAGACTGTCTCTCCCCTGCTGACAACCCAAGGCCCACGGAGAGATGGAACGCACCGCCGGAGGGATGGTGCAAATTGAATGTCGATGGGGCCTTCATGGAAGCGGACAAAACAAGAGCTGCTGGTATGATTCTTCGTAATTCCGAGGGTGAGGTGATATTTGCATCTTGCCTCTATTTATCATCATGTGTGAGCGCGCTGGAGGCAGAACTCGCTGCTTGTCGAAAAAAGATCTCACTCACTCTTGAGTGGAGCACGCTACCCTTCATGTTGGAGACGGATTGCACCATGGCCGTGAGCATGCTAAATGGCATAGAAGTTGATAGATCACCAGCTGCGGCGATCGTGGAGGAAGCAAAACATATGCTGAGCTTGGGACGACCACATGAAATAATACGTGTTAGGAGAGGCTTGAATTGTGTTAGCCATGCACTTGCACAACTAGGGAGGCAACCTCCTACAGCGGTTTGGCTACGCCATGCCCCTAACATATCTTAGCCCTATGTAAACTAGACTGTAATGCTCCTGGAGTTTTAATTTCGCAAAAAAAAGCTACATGCCCTGTGAACGACAAAGGCTGTGGGGTTGGTGTCGGATCCTACAGATGGAACATGTGGGTGACGGCCACAACAACGATGGAAGTCAATTTATACTATCTCCGTCAGGGTTTATTAGACCTCTAGCATTTTCAGGCAGATCTTAACCAAAAATTGCTTTTGAAGACCGAGCTCCATGGAGGCCTTCTTTTCCAAAATTCAAAATTCGTCAAAATTCATATGTTTACAATTTAGAAAATTATAAAATAATTACAGATATACACGGAGGAATAATGTACATATGTGTAAATTTTTAGGACAAAATACTTTGAAATGAGGGTTGTACAAAAAAGACAAATCTGAGGCTTTTTAACACATGATACTATTCATTCTCAAAGTCCAAATTTTTGTCTTTTTTGTACAGGTCACATTTAAAGGTATTTTATCCTGAATTTTTAAAGACATATACATTTCATCCTAGTATAGTTGCATATTTTTTCTCGGAATTTTTTGGACTTAGGAAGTTTGAAGTTTGAATTTTTTTAAAAAGAAAGGATTCCATGGAGCTCGGTCACCAAAATGTCATACTCGATGTTAACCATTTATATATCTAATAAATATAAAACATATGCTACAAAAAATACACTATTAGATTCGTATTTGAAAGTGCTTTCAGAGGTATAAATTTTGTGATATATAGTTTATATTTTATTAATTAAATTTATTGGTCATATTTTAAACTAAAATGAGTGGGGGTGTAATAAACCCGTGCGAAGGGAGTACATTGTACTACTTCGTTGTGTGCCTACCAACCTGGCCACGAGGGCTATGATATATGCCCTCAATTTTATTGGTCATATTTTGTTTTTCAGAAGTCTAAACATTTCTATGTTAGAGCATCTACAATCGGGTCTTTCAAACCCATTTCAAATGCCCACGAAGGCAGCTCAATCACAAAAAAGCGAGCCAACCGGGCTCCTCAAATGGGTCTTAAACGTCCGGCATGATCAGCCTCCTCATATGTAGCTCAAATACGGGGCGGATAAGGGAGCGTCCAGATGTGCCTAAAATTTTGTTTTCACTCTCTCACCCAAGCTGGGGCGAATGCGATGACCGTCTCAAGCTTGTGATTTGGAGCACACGAACAGCCAGCAATACAACTCCCCCACCTCGTGACTTCAGCCAGGCAATGGCCTGCTACGGCGTCCCAAAGAGCAAACAAAGTGGTACCTAAGGAGTAAGGCCCATTCGTTCTAGCTGGCTCAGTTAAAAGAAAATGAATCATTTTTCCGCTACCGATCCTCATTCTTGATCATTTCTACGACTCTGGTTGCTTTGCGAGCTTGCCAAAGAACACGTACGTGCGGAAATCGAGCCTGGGCACATGCCCGGAGTGACCGGGCGTTAAAATTGCCCCTGTATTTTTCCTTTATGGTCATATACCTCGCAATCCATACTCTTTTCAGCTTAATTAATGAAATCAGACAAATCTTTTGATAGAATTGCAGAAAAGATGTTCTAAAAATGAAAATGTTCTAAAAAACTTCCTATTTTTTTCTTCTTCTATATAAAAATCCAAAGTGCCCAACACACACGGTGGATCTATTGGGCGACCAATGAAGCAGACCATCTATAGATTGTGTAATTATAAGCTGTAGGCATGTCCACAATATTCGACAGATAGGTAGAGCTGGTCAGCTACCAGCCGCACAAATCTCAGTGGTGACATTACTTTTTGGTTCATATATATAAACACGCGCTAGAGAACAAGAGATGTTGCCCAGTGCTGCTTTCACAGGGAAAATTGAAGAACGAGGCATGTGATCGACCCCTTTGCGTTTCTTAATTAATGGCACCACAATCACAGACCTAATCAGTGAATGAGAGCTTAATTCCATGGAATAATCAACCGTCCGGCGTGCGTCTTATTCTTTGGATGTTGCCCCTTGGAGGCCACGACGATGCATGCACCTCACATGCTTATTGCATTTTCATATGTGTAGTAGGAGATAACATCTAACCATGCTTTTGCTTATTAATAAGATGGCCGCATGCATCGTTCTGATGCAGAGGCTGGGGATAACCTTTTTTTGGAAAAGAAAAATAATCTAACCATGCACCCATTTTATCGATGGCATACTTGTTGGGACGAATCCTAAGCAGCTCTAGACAACAATGGAGGAAGAAGTAACGGAACTCACTGAATATTTTCCGACAACGAACGCCTGCCCGCACATACAGCCGTTTCTCTTCACAGTGCTTAAAACTCCTCAGCAAATACATGTTCCCGTCCGTGGCTTTGTAGTCCTGCAACTACGCAGCGTCCACGTCTCCTGCGCGCGCGCGCACACACACGTAGCGGAGCTATCGATCTGCCCGGCCAGCGGGCACGACGCGCTCAGCGCTGCTAACGGCCAGCTCCACATCCGCTGCTAAACGGCCTACTACTACAACCACCGGCGCACACACATGCTATTACCATGAGCACATGCGGACACACATTACACGCATACGCACATACGTACACACACCGTCACGAACGCCGGTCGCACCGTCACGGACCCGACCTGATGTACTGACGCCGGTCACATCGTGTTCCATCACGACTTATTCCTAACAGTACTCAAAGTGTTTCATCAACTAGCACAATGCCCGTGCGTTGCTACGGAACCATAACAAACGGAATGAGATACAACTGGCATAGGAGATCATCAAAAGATGATGTTGTCTTATGAATATTGCATGGTTTATGATTAAAAAGGGAGTAAAAATATAACGAACGGGCATGTTGTAGTCATTGATGCTTTTTAAGCGACCAATGTAGGTCCTTCGCAAGATTTACAGTGAGATAACATTTCAAATTTTAAAACATAAGCGAATGGGCATGAGTAATTTGAATGCACAAGATCGTGAATTTGATAGGAGGACAACGTCTATGACCACGTTGAAATTACAGTGTGTTTGTTCTCTTCTACTATGCTATAAAACTGGAAGAATTGGTTAGGCAGAGAAATTAAAATAAAGATCATGATTTTGAATTGAAATCTTATGCATTTGTAATCTATGTTTTTATAAGTGTTATGCTCATAAAGATAGTAGTGTATTTGTTTATTTAGGATATGTCTTATCACAGTTGTAACATTTGTTTATTATATCTTTTGAAAGATTGCTAGTTCCACATGTGGGTAGAAGTGTAATAGTTTATTTGTATGGTCTTACTTGTGAACTTACCATCAACTTCAACCTTTATAAGTAGGAAAGATTCTTGGCGAGGTAGCATACATGCTGGATGATGGCTGTAGGAACGAACGCCGGAGGCTTGTGCATGGCTGTATGGCTTTGGTAATTAACTCGGGAGGAGGTGGATGCTTGCTTTTCTTTTTTTACGAAAAGGAGGAGGATGCATGCTACCAACATGGATGATGGCTACAGGAGCGACAGATGTAGATTTGTTCCTGCTACTCTGTCGTCGGTACTCAGTACCAGTGGAACTATGCAAGGGAGAGAGCATTGCAGATCAAACTTTTCTTCTCCCTATTGATCCGTCCCATTCAAGAGGGCGTCAAAAGGTTTCTCCCTCCCCTTTTGTCAGGCGAAATGGTTTCCCACACCTTCCACGCGTGTTGTGCAAGTGATTGCTCGACATTAGATCATCTACAGGCCGACATGGTTAATTCAGCCCTTTAAATGTCCGCGGACACGCCTGGAGACGTCCACGAGTATTGACTAGTCACGTCTCATATTTTTGTTCTCACATCAGCACACCTCAATTAATAACATATCTTAAATTCATATAATTTTATGCAACTTCGTAAACGATGCATACACATCGTCCGGCTACTAGATACAACATGCTATCATACTACACTGTTCTAGATGGCTCCCGAAAATCACGCCCTCTCCCAGAGGGAGGCGACCTCCTGGCGACCGACCGCCGGCGCGTCCCTGCCACCGCCGGAGCCCTACACTGCCCTTCCTACCAAGAGAGAGAGAGAGAGCCTACTACCCTGAGGCACCGCGACCTCATCGAGGAGGACCCGCTGGGTCTCCAGGAGATCCGGAAGAAAATGGGAGTAGCGATCCGCTTGCTGGTTCAGCGGAAGAAGGCGGGGGTGGCATCCCAGCGTGATCGAAGGGAGAGGGAAAACTACGATCCAAGGAGGTGATGGGATGGGTGCGCGAAGGAATGAATCGATTTCGAAGATCCTTGGAAGTAAGCAAATCGGGAGCAGACGCCGCTAATGGTGGGTTGGATTGGAACCCGGGTGGACGAGATCCTCTGGTATGTAAAAGCGCAATTCCTTCCATTGAGGCCACCACGGGGGCTTCCTTTATCCCACAGGTTTGTAAGACCCTGGATTCAGGGACAGGATTGGGCAAAAAAGGGAAGGATGTCGGTGATCCAGGACAAGTACGGAATTGGGAGGATATGATGCCTGTACTGTCCCAAATGTGTACAAAGGGCGAGAGGATAAAACTAATTGATCATGGGGGGAGTGAGAGTAAGGAAGAAGATCACGAGGCTGAGGAAAGAATCAGATGGCGCCATGAAGGGGATTCTAGCGGGTCAAGACGTTTGTTAATTCAGAAACACATCCTTCTCTCCCAAACTGGGGATTCTCCCGACATACGTAGAAGGCCCGAATCAATCAAGAGCTTTTCAATGCATTTTATGGACTATGTCTGTGTGTATATAATGTCCTGCATAGAGAGGGGACTCTTCACATTGCAATCACAAGAACATCACACACCTGCAGCTGAGCACAGTATGGGGAGCGCCACACATCGGAAGATGAAGAAAGCGGCTACGGAGAGCAAGCTTGAGCTTGTCCCCTCGCACGGAGGCGAGCACGTGGCAAGGAAGATGGAGCAAGGAGCCTCCTCACAGGGCGGTAGAGGGGGCAGTGCTCTGCCAGCTCCCCTCCGAGGCTAGACTGGGACGCCGGCGAAACGGCGCGGTGTCCCAATGATCGAACTCGATCTGACAAGGGCCAGGGCTGCCATGAGCACCCGCTGGCTCTCTCTGGGGTACTTCTTCTCCGTCCTCCCGTTCAGCACGGCGGGCCTATTCGGCAAACTGAAGAGCAAGTGGGGGCTGCGTGGATGACTCAGCTACATGCCCCTCCACAACAACCGCTTCATGCTTGAATTCGAGCGTGAAGGTGATCGTCGGCACGTCCTGGAGAACGGACCATGGACACACCGTAAGGTTGCATTTCTCATGGTTCCCTTTGATGGTCAGGGCAAGGCGGCGGACGTGCCGGTGAACGTCATGCTAATATGGGCACGCATCTATGACGTACCTCCACTAGAAGCTCGCCTACCGTATTGTATTGCTCTCAGAGGAGATCGGATGGAAGCTGGGTGGCCTCTTGGGGAAAGTTCTAAGGGTAGATGCTTATAAGTTTGGAAATATTTTCTCTGAATTCCTGCGTGTATGGGTAGAACATAATGTAAACACTCCTCTCCTGCGTGAGATCAGACCCAGAGAAGTAGGCGAGGATGAACAAATGGACCTGGAGGTCAAGTATGAGAGCCCCCCCCCCCCCGTTTTGTATGTACTGTGGACATATAGGTCATGGAGAGAGAGATTGTAGGCTGCCGATAGATGATCAAACAGTGAGGTTCACCGGTGCGATGAGAGCGTCGCCCTACAAATCAAGCAAGAACAAGGGAGGCTTCGTGGCACCGGACGCCTGCAGTGCCAGACGCTTCCTGCATTTCGAGTCCGAGATGGATGGGAAGGAATGGACAGCCCCGGCCAAGGTGGGCTGGGAGAAGCTTGGCAGGGACAAGAAGGTGATGCAGGCTCAAACACAGGAGATGGTAAGGTACATGGATAGACCTGAAGATGTCTTCCTTGACCCGGCTGTACAAGCGGCGATCGCCGCGGTGAGCGCGCTGAAGGTGAGTGAAGACCCAGTCCGGACGACGCAAGGAAGACAAGCATTGGCGAGAATACGACGACAACTCCGGCAAAACCCGTGATGACCACGGCTTCTACTCCAACCTTAGCCGTGGTTGATGCGAGTTCCATGGAGGGAGGGGGGTGGGGGACAACATCGACAAAACCCCACCTCTCCACACAATCGACGGGGCTGTTACCCCGCCATATCCCCCAAGCTTCGGGACGGATGTGACCTTCAAGGCTTCCCCTCCCGCTGCCTCCACACCAAGACCAGCAACGGTGGAGGTGAAAACATGAGATAAACCCACCATGGCTGCAGGCCCTAAGGGGCCGGTGGACAAGATCAGGTTCAGGGCGAGCTACAACAGGCTGAGCAAAGTGGGTAGGGCTACTCCAGAGTTTGAGTCAGTTCTCAGGAAAAGAGAGGCTGGAAAAGACATTGCTTTGAGTGATGTAGTAACATGTATTAGGGAGGAGAACAGGGGTGGGGTATAAGAAACAGAAAGGAGAAGAGGGGAAAGAGCTCGAGGGGGGCTGTGGTGAGACAGAAGAAAAGGAGGCAACCGGCAAAGGGGCCGCCAGGGAACTGACGGGTGCCAAGGAGGGCGCCCGTCAGGAAGAATGACAGTGATATGCTGGAATTGTCGGGGCCTGGGCCACCACGAAACAGTTCGAGAACTCGTGTGCGCACCTACAACCCCACTGTTGTATTAATCTCAGAGACAAGGCAGTGTGAAGAGAGCGTGAGAAGCATAAGGGCGAGGATATGATTAAAAAATTCTATCACCCATGACGGGGTAGACAAAGGTGCCGGCATCGCCCTATTTTAAGACGATAGCATTGAAATAAATCTGCTCTCCTATGGACCGCGTTACATTGATGTTCATGTTCATAATGAGCCAAATGGCCCCCTATGGCGTGGAACCTTTGTATATAGTGAACCAAAGGCGCATGAGAGACATCACATGTGGAACTTTATTAAAAGAATCAAGCATAGGTCAGCTGAACCATGGCTGATGATGGGCGATTTCAATGAGACGATGTGGCAGGGGGAACAATTCTCTGCAGCAAAAGATCTGAAAGTAACATGAGAAACTTCAGGAAATGTTTAGTATGGTGTGACCTACATGATCTGGGTTTCAAAGGACTTGAATGTACCTATGAAAATAAACAGAGTGGGGTGAAAAATGTCAGAGCACGGTTAGACAGAGGGGTTGCATCCATGGCTTGGAACGACCTGTTTCCTGAAGCATACATTCAACACATTGTGACCTCGAGGTCAGATCATTTTCCCCTTCTATTGTCACTTATTGATGCGCGTCCGCAAACTAGGAAGAAAAGCTTCAGATGTGAAGTGATGTGGGAGAGAGTTAACACTCTGGAGGCCACTGTCAGAGTATCTTGGTACAGCGAAGTTTCAGCACAGAACTTGTCAGACGTCGCGTGGAAATTGAGCAACATGCAAAAATCTCTAACAGCTTATTCAAGGAAGGATCGTGTTGGGTACTCTGTTGACGGTACCAGCGCAACCATGCAAGGGAGGGAGGATGGCAGATCAAACTCTTCTTCGCTTCTGCTCCCCCTATCCGTCCCATTCAAGAGGGGCGTCAAAAGGTTTATCCCTTTTGTCCGATGATGAAATGGTATTTCCCCGTCGTCCACGCGTGTTGTGATAGTTAGCGCACACGCTTAAGGGCATGTACAATGATGATATCTTATGTGTGGACAATTGAGAAGTGGAAGAAAGAGAAATCATAAAAAAAGGTTTGCATTTTCTTAAGTAAAAGATGATCTCTTAGCATCAATTATCTTACCACATATTTAGAGATATCTAGTTATGGAAGACAAGACTAAGAATAATGTATTTCACATCACATTTTATTGTCTTATCTAGATTACCGGACGAAAATAAGATAAGACAGTATTGTCAACCATTATACATGTTGTTGGAAATATGCCCTCGAGGTAATAATAAATTGGTTATTATCATATTTCCTTGTTCATGATAATCCTTTATTATCCATGCTATAATTGTGTTAATCGGAAACTCAGATACATATGTGGATACATAGACAACACCATGTCCCTCGTATGCCTCTAATAGACTAGCTCGTTGATCAAAGATGGCTATGGTTTCCTAGTCATGGACATGAGATGTCATTTGATAACGAGATCACATCATTAGGAGAATGATGGGATGGACAAGACCCAAACAACAAACATACCATCTGATCGTGTCAGCTTATTGCTATTATTTTCTGCATGTCAAGTATATGTTCCTATGACCATGAGATCATGCAACTCATTGACACCGGAGGAGTACCTTGTGTGTATCAAGCGTCGCAACGTAACTGGGTGACTATAAAGGTGCTCTACAGGTATCTCCGAGGGTGTCTGTTGGGTTGGCATGGATCAAGACTAGAATTTGTTACTCCGTGTGACAGAGAGGTGTCTCAAGGCCCACTCGGTAATACAACATCACAATAAGCCTTGCAAGCAATGTCACTAACTGTTAGTCACGAGATCTTGTATTACGGAACGAGTAAAGAGACTTGCTGGTAACGACGTTGAACTAGATATTGAGATGCCGACGATCGAATCTCGGGCAAGTAACACACCGAAGAACAAAGGGAAAAACATACGAGATTAATTGAATCCTTGACACACAGGTTCGACCGATAAAGATATTCATAGAATATGTAGGAACCAATATGGGCATCCAGGTCCCGCTATTGGTTATTAACCGTAAAGGTGCTTCGGTCATGTCTACATAGTTCTCAAACCCGCAGAGTCTACACACTTATGGTTCGGTGATGTTTCAGTAGTATAGAGTTATGTATGGTGGTGACCGAAGGTTGTTCGGAGTCCAGGATGAGATCCTAGACGTTGCGAGGAGCTCCGAAATGGTTCGTAGGTAAAGATTGATATATAGGAAGTCCTGTTTTGGTCACCGGAAAAGTTTCGGGCTCATCGGTAGTGTACCGGGAGTGTCGGGAGGGTACCGGGGGACCATTAGGAGGGGTGTCTCGACCCAAGAGGCTATATGGGTTGTGGGAGGAGTTAAACCAGCCCCTGGTGGGCTGACCGAAGACTCCTCTAAGGGCCCACGTGGCTGGAGTGGTTTGATAAGGAAAAAATCCAAAGGTTGAGAGGTGGAAAGAGTTTCCAAGTGGAAAGGAGGAATCCTACTCCTAATAGGATTGGAGTAGGACTCCTCCACCTCAAATTTCGACCAAACCTTGAGGGTTTGAGGCTGCCTCCTCCCCTCCCTCCCTCCTATATATACTAGAGGATTTAGAGGGAAAAGCTAACCCTAATAGCCACGTGCTACGTCTCCTGTAGATCGTAATTTCTCCTCTAGATCAGTTTTCAGCGGTGCTTAGGCGAAGCCCTGCGGGAATTCCTCCACCACCATCGCCGCACTACCATCGCGCTGCCAGAGAACTCGTCTACCTATCCACTCCCTTTTGCTGGATAAGAAGGCGGAGATCGTCATCGAGCTGTACGTGTGCTAAACGCGGAGGTGCCGTCCGTTCGGCGCTAGATCAGAAGGACCATGATCAAGATCGCGAGATGGATTGTGATGAGATCGCGGAATGGATCGTGATGAGTTCAGAGGACGGATCGTGATTGGATCGCGGGATGGATCGGGATGAGATCGCGGGACGCTCGGCGATTTGGATCGCGAAGACGTTCGACTACACCAACCGCGTTTCTTAACGCTTCCCGCTTAGCGATCTACAAGGGTACGTAGATCCACTCTCCCTCTCGTAGATGTCAGCACCATGGATAGATCTTGCATGTGCGTAGAAAATTTTTGTTTCCCATGCAACGTTCCCCAACAGTGGCATCATGAGCTAGGTCTATGTCTAGATGAGATCTCGAGTAGAACACAAAGAGTTTGTGGGCGTTGATGCTTAGATTGCTTCCTCCCTTGATCGTGTTTTGGTTTAGCGGTATTGTGGGATGAAGCGTCCTGGACCAACCTTACTCGTATGCTTACGAGAGACCGGTTCCATCGACTGACGTGTAACCTCGTTGCACAAAGATGGCTGGCGGGTGTCCGTTTCTCCTACTTTAGTTGGATTGGATTCGACAAAGGCGGTCCTTGAGAAGATTGAAAAGCAACTTATGTATCACCGTTGTGGTTTTTGCGTAGGTGAGAATTGTTCTTGCTAGATACCCGTAGCAGCCACGTAAAACATGCAACAACAATTAGAGGACGTCTAACTTGTTTTTGCAGGGTATGTTGTGATGTGATATGGCTAATTACATGATGAGATATATGTGATGTATGATATGATCATGTTTTGTATAGAATATCACGACTTGCATGTCACTGAGTACGGCAACCGGCAGGAGCCATATGGTTGTCTTTAATTATTGTATGACCTACGTGTCAATCATTAAGCGCTATGTAATGCTTTGCTTTATCGCTAAACGGTAGCAATAGTAGTAGAAGCTATTGGAAATATGCCCTAGAGGCAATAATAAATTAGTTATTATCATATTTCCTTGTTCATGATAATCGTTTATTATCCATGTTATAATTGTATTGATCGGAGACTTAGATGCATGTGTGGATACATAGACAAAACCGTGTCCCTAGTATGCCTTTAATAGACTAGCTCGTTGATAAAAGATGGTTACGGTTTCCTAGCCATTGACATGAGATGTCATTTGATAACGAGATCACATCATTAGGAGAATGATGGGATGGACAAGACCCAAACTACAAACGTAGCATATGATCGTGTCAGTTTAATGCTACTGTTTTCTGCATGTCAAGTATATGTTCCTATGACCATGAGATCAGGAAACTCACTGACACCGGAGGAGTGCTTTGTGTGTACCAAACGTCGCAACGTAACTGAGTGACTATAAAGGTACTTTACAGGTATCTCCGAGGGTGTCTGTTGGGTTGGCATGTATCAAGACTGAGATTTGTTACTCCGTGTGACGGAGATGTATCTCAGGGCCCACTCGGTAATACAACATCACAACAAGCCTTGCAAGCAATGTGACTAATTGTTAGTCATGGGATCTTGTATTATGGAATGAGTAAAGAGACTTGTCGGTAACGAGGTTGAACTAGGTATGGAGATACCGACGATCGAATCTTGGGCAAGTAACATACCGAAGAACAAAGGGAACATCATACGGAATTAATTGAATCCTTGACATAGAGGCTCGACCGATAAAGATCTTCGTAGAATATATAGGAACCAATATGGGCATCAAGGTCCCTCTATTGGTTATTGACCGTAGAGGTGTCTCGGTCATGTCTACATAGTTCTCGAACCCGCAGGGTCTGCGCACTTAAGGTTCGGTGACGTTTAGGTAGTATAGAGTTATGTATGGTGGTGGCCGAAGGTTTTTCGGAGTCCCGGATGAGATCCTGGACGTCACGAGGAGCTCCGGAATGGTCCAGAGGTAAAGATTGATATATAGGAAGTCCCATTTTGGTCGCCGGAAAAGTTTCGGGCTAATCGGTAATGTACCGGGAGTGCCGGTAGTGTACCGAGAGACCACCGGGAGGGGTATTTCGACCCAAAAGGATTCATGGGCTGTGGGAGATTAAATACCAGCCTTTTGTTGGCTGTTGAAAGTCCCACACAAGGCCCTTGTGGCTGGAAGAAAAACGCCAAAGGGAAAAAGATGGGAAAAGGCCAAAAAAAGAGGAATCCTAGTCCTACTAGGATTGGAGGAGGAGTCCTCCTCTCTTCCCCACTTTGGCCGACCCAAGGGCTTGATTTTTGGCAGCCAAGCCTCCTCCTCCTCTCCTTCTATATATACTAGAGGATTTTAGGGTTTTGGCACAAAATTTTCAGCCACGTGCTACCCGTTCCTCTAGTGCATAGTTTCTCATCTAGATTGGTTTTCTGTAGTGCTTAGGCGAAGCCCTGCCGAAAAGCTCCACCACCATCGCCGGAGCGCCGTCACGCTGCCAGAGAACTCTTCTTCCACTCCGCTCCCTCTTGCTGGATCAAGACGGAGGAGATCGTCATCAAGCTGTACGTGTGCTGAACGCGGAGGTGCCGTCCGTTCGGCGCTAGATCGGAAGGACCGTGATCAAGATCACGAGACAGATCGTGATGAGTTCGCGGGACGGGTCATGATGAGTTCGCAGGACGGATCGTGATGAGTTCGCGAGATGGATCGTGATGAGATCACGGGACGGATCGTGATGAGATCATGGGACGGATCGTCATGAGTTCGCGGGATGGATCGTGATTGGATCGCGGGACGGATCGTGATTTGGATCGCAAAGATGTTCGACTACACCAACCGCATTTCTTAATGCTTCCCGCTTAGCGAGCTACAAGGGTATGTAGATCCACTCTCCCTCTCGTAGATGCTCATCACCATGGATAGATCTTGCGTGTGCGTAGGAAATTTTTTGTTTCCCATGCGACGTTCCCCAACAGTGGTATCAGAGCTAGGTTTATGTTTAGATGAGATCTCGAGTAGAACACAAAGAGTTTATGGGCATTGATGCTTAGATTGCTTCCTCCCTTGGTCGGATTTTGGTTCAGCGGTATTGTGAGATGAAGCGGCCTGGACCAACATTACTTGTACGCTTACGAGAGACCGGTTCCCTCGACCGCAACTTGTTGCATAGTTGGCTTGCGGGTGCCAGTTTCTCTCACTTTAGTTGGATCGGATTCGACAAAGGCAGTCCTTGAGAAGGTTGAAAAGCAACTAGTGTATCACCGTTGTGGTTTTTGCGTAGATGAGAATTGTTCTTGCTAGATACCCGTAGCAGCCACGTAAAACATGCAACAACAATTAGAGGACGTCTAACTTGTTTTGGCAGGGTATGTTGTGATATGATATGGCCAATTACATGATGTGATATATGTGATGTATGAGATGATCATGTGATGTATAGATTATCACGACTTGCATGTCGATGAGAACGACAACCGGCAGGAGCCATAGGGTTGTCTTTAATTATTGTATGACCTGCGTGTCAATCATTAAGTGCTATGTAATGCTTTACTTTATCCCTAATTGGTAGCAATAGTAGTAGAAGCATGTTGGGCGCGACAACCCCGATGGCGACACGTTGATGGAGATCAAGATGATGGAGATCATGGTATCATGCCGGTGACGATGGAGATCATGCCGGTGCTTTCATGATTGAGATCAAAAGCACAAGTTCATGGCCATATCATGTCACTTATGATTTGCGTGTGATGTTAATCCTATTATGCACCTTGTTTTGCTTAGGACGACGGTAGCATTATAAGGTGATCCCTCACTTAATTTCAAGATAAATTGTGTTCTCCCCGAGTGTGAAGCATTGTGAAAGTTCTTCGTGTCGAGACACCACGTGATGATCGGGTGTGATAGACTCTACGTTCACATACAACGGGTGAGAGCCAGTGTTGCACATGCAAAACACTCGGGTTAAACTTGACGAGCCTAGCATGTATAGACATGGCCTCGGAACACAAGAGACCGAAAGGTCGAACATGAGTCATATAGTAGATATGATCAACATGATGATGTTCACCATTGTAACCACCTCAACTCACGTGATGATCGGACTTGAGTTGGTGAATTTGGATCATGTATCACTCGAATGACCGGAGGGATGTCAATTTGAGTGGGAGTTCTTAAGTAATATGATTAGTCTAACTCATTGTCATGAACATAATCAGTAGTGTCTTTGCAAATTATGTTGTAGATTACTTGCTCACGCTGTAGCTCCCTCGAATTTTTATATGTTCCTAGAGAAATAGATTTGAAAGATGATGGTAGCAATATTACGGACTGGCTCCGTGATCTGAGGATTGTCCTCGTTGCTGCATAGAAGGCTTATGTCCTTAATGCACCGCTCGGTGCGCCAACCCCTCTAACATCGTCTGTAGATGTTGTGAATATCTGACAGGCACGTTCTGATGACTACTTGATAGTTTAGTGCGTCATGCATTACGGCTTAGAATTGAGGCTCCGAAACGTTTTGAATGTCACGGAACATATGAGATGTTCTAAGAGCTGAAATTAGGATCTCAGGCTCGTGCCTGTGTTGCGAGATATGAGATCTCCAACAAGATTCTTTGCCTGTAATATGAAAGAGAATAGCTCAATCGTTGAGCATGTGCTCAGATTGTCTGGGTGCTACAATCGCTTGAATCGAGTGGGAGTTGATCTTCCTGACAAGATAGTGATCGATACAGTTCTCCAAGTCACTGTGACTAAGCTACTAGAACTTGGTGATGAACTATAAAATGCCAGGATAGAAATAATGATCCCTGAGCTGTTCGTGATGTTTGACACCGCGAAGGTAGAAATCAAGAAGGAGCGGCAAGTGTTGATGGTTAGTAAAACCACTAGTTTCGAGAAGAGCAAGGAGGGAAACTTCATGGATGGCAAGTCAGTTGCTGCTCTAGTGAAGCAACCCAAAGTTGAACTCAAACCCGAGACTAAGTGCTTCGATTATGAGGAGAGCGGTCGCTGAAGCGGAACAACCCTAGATACTTGGTAGATAAGAAGGTTGGCAACGTCAACAGAAGTATATTTGATATACGTGTTATTGATGTGTACCTTGCTAGTACCCCTAGTAACACCTGGGTATTGGATACCGGTTCGGTTGTTAAATGTTATAACTCGAAATAAAAGCTACGGAATAAACAGAGAACTAGCTAAGGGTGAGGTGACGATGTGTGTTGGAAGTGTTTCCAAGGTTGATGTGATCGACATCGCACGCTCTCTCTACCTTCGGGATTAGTAAGAACCCTAAATAAGTGTTATTTGGTGTTTTGCATTGAGCATGAATGTGATTAGATCGTGTTTATTGCAACAGGGTTATTCATTTAAGTTAGAGAATAATAGTTATTCTGTTTACATGAATAATACCTTCAATGGTCATGCACCCAGTGAGAATGGTTTGTTGAATCTTGATCGTAGTAATACACATGTTCATAACATTGATGCGAAAAGATGCAAAGTTAATAATGATAGTACCACATACTTGTGGCACTGCCGCTAATTGTCATATTGGTATAAAACGCATGAAGAAACTCCATGCTGATGGATCTTTGGACTCATTCAATTTCTAGTGGGTTGAGACATGCGAACCATGCCTCTTGGTCAAAGATGACTAAGGACCCCGTTTTCTGGTTTGACGGAGCGGGCAAGTGATTTATTGGAAATGATACATGTTGATGTATGCAATCCAATGAGTCTTGTAGCATGCGGTGGATATCGTTATTTTCTTACCTTCACTGATGATTTTGGTAGATATAGTGTATGTTTACTTAATGAAACACAAGTCTGAATCGTTTGAAAAGTTTAAGAAAATTCAGAGTGAAGTTTAAGATCATCGTGACAAGAAGATAAAAATATCTTCGATATGATCGTGGAGGTGAATATCTGAGTTACGAGTTTGGCATACAACTTTAGACAATATGAAAGTTGTTTCACAACACACATCACCCGGAACACCATAGTGTGATGGTATGTCTGAACGTCATAGTCGTGCTCTATTGGATATGGTGCATGTTATGATGTCTCTTATCGTTTTGCTACTATAATTTTGGGGTTGTCCATTAGAGACAACTACATTCACTTTAAATAGGTCACCATCTAAATCCATTGAGATGACACCGTGTGAATTATGGTTTGATAGAAACCTAAGCTGTCATTTCTTGATGTTTGGGGCTGCGACGCTTGTGTGGAAACTGTTTTCACCGAATGAGCTCAAACCCAAAGCGAACAAATGCATCTTCATAGAATACCTAAGAACAGTTGGGTGATCCTTCTATCTCTGATCCAAGCATAAAATGTTTGTTGCTAAAACTGGGTCCTTTCTCGAGAAAGAGTTTCTCTCGAAAGAATTGAGTGGGAGGAAGATAGAACTTGATGACGTTGTTGAACCTTTGTTTAACCAGAGAGTAGCGCAGCACAGGAACATGTTTCTGTGAAGGCTACGTTAGTTGAAGAAGAAGTTAATGATGATGATCATGAAGCTTTGGATCAAGTTACTATCGAACCTCGTAGGTCGACAAGGATGTGTATTGCTCCAGAGCAATACGACAACCCTGTCTTGGAGGTCATGTTGGACTACAATTAACCTACGAGCTGTGGAGAAGCGATGATGGGCCCGGATTCCGAGAAATGGTTAGAGGCCATGAAATCCGAGAAAGGATCCATGTATGAAAACCAAGTATAGACATTGGTAGACTTGCTTGTTGGACGGCAGGTCGTCGAGTACAAATGGACTTTTGAGATGATGACAGATGCTGATGGTAAATGTCACCATTTATAGCGCTCGACTTGTTGCAAAGAAGTTTCCGACAAGTTCAAGGAGTTGACTGCGATGATACTTTGTCACTCATAGCGATGCTAAAGTCTATTGGAATTATGTTAGCAGTTGCTGCATTTTTCAATTATGTATTTTGGCAGATGGATGTCAAAACATAGTTTCCTTCCTTAAGGAAAGGTTGTATGAGATACAACCAGAAGGTTTTGTCAGTCCTAAGGATGCTAAAAGGTGTGCAAGCTTCAGTGCTACTTCTATGAACTGAAGAAAGCATCTCGGAGTTGGAATATACACTTCGATGAGGTGATCAAAGTTTTTGAGTCTATACAAAGTTTATGAGAAACTTGTATTTACAATAAAGTGAGTGGGAGCACTATAGAGTTTCTGGTAAGCATATGTGGTTGACATATTGTTAATCGGAAATGATGTAGAATTTCTAGAAATCATAAACGGTTGTTTGAAAAGAGTTTTTCAAAGGAAGACCTGGATAAAGCTACCTAATTGTTGAACATCAAGATCTATAGAGATAGATAAGGATGCTTGATGAGACTTTCAATGAGTACATACCTTGACATGATTTTGAAAGAGTTCAAAATGCATCAGTCAGAGAAAGAGTTCTCGCCTAATTTGTAAGGTGTGAAGTTGAGTGAGACTCAAAGCTCGACAACGACAGAAGAAAGAGAAAGGACGAACGTCGTCCCCTATGTCTTAGCCATAGGCTCTGTATAGTATGTCCTGCTGTGTACCGCACCTGTGTGTGCCTTGCCATAAGTCCGTCAAGGGGTACAAGAGTGATCCAGGAGTGGATCATTGGACAACGGTCAAGATTATCCTTAGTGACTAAAATAATAAGGAAATGTTTCTCGATTATGGAGGTGAGAAAGAGTTCATCGTAAAGAGTTACGTTGATGCAACCTTTGACACCAATACAGATGACTCTTAGAAGCAATCCACATACGTATAGTAGAGCAGCCATTTGGAATAGCTCCAAGTGGAGTGTGGTAGCAGTGTTTACGGTTTGACATAGAGATTTGCAAAATACACATGGATCGGAATGTCACAGACCCGTTGACTATAAGACCTCTCTCACATGCAAAGCATGATCGAACCACAGAACTCATTGGGTGTTAGATTGGTAACAATGCGAGTCACATGGTGATGTGAACTAGATTATTGACTCTAGTGCAAGTGGGAGACTATTGGAAATATGCCCTAGAGGAAATAATAAATTGGTTATTATCATATTTCCTTGTTCATGATAATCGTTTATTATCCATGCTATAATTGTGTTGATCGGAGACTCAGATACATGTGTGGATACATAGACAACACCATGTCCCTAGTATGCCTCTAATAGACTAGCTCGTTGATCAAAGATGGCTATGGTTTCCTAGTCATGGAGATGAGATGTCATATGGTAATGGGATCACATCATTAGGAGAATAATGTGCTGGACAAGACCCAAACTACAAACGTAGCATTTGATTGTGTCAGCTTATTGCTACTGTTTTCTGCATGTCAAGTATATGTTCCTATGACCATGAGATCATGCAACTCACTGACACCGGAGGAGTACCTTGTGTGTATCAAACGTCGCAACGCAACCGGGTGACTATAAAGGTGCACTACAGGTATCTACGAAGGTGTCTGTTGGGTTGGCATGGATCAAGACTGGGATTTGTTACACCGTGTGATGGAGAGGTATCTCAGGGCCCACTCGGTAATACAACATCACAATAAGCCTTGCAAGCAATGTGACTAACTGTTAGTCACGGGATCTTGTATTATAGATCGAGTAAAGAAACTTGCTGGTAACAAGGTTGAACTAGGTATGGAGATGCCGACGATCGAATCTCGGGCAAGTAACACACCGAAGAACAAAGGGAACAACATACGGGATTAATTGAATCCTTGACATAGAGATTCGACCGATAAAGATCTTCGTAGAATATGTAGGAACCAATATGGGCATCCAGGTCTCGCTATTGGTTATTGACCGTAGAGGTGTCTCGGTCATGTCTACATAGTTCTCGAACCCGCAGGGTCTGCACACTTAAGGTTTGGTGACGTTTCGGTACTATAGAGTTATGTATGGTGGTGACCGAAGATTGTTCGGAGTCCTGGATGAGATCCCGAACGTCACGAGGAGCTCCGGAATTGTCCGGAGGTAAATATTGATATATAGGAAGTCCTGTTTTGGTCACCGGAAAAGTTTCGGGCTCATCAGTAGTGTACCGGGAGTGCCAGGAGGGTACCGGGGAACCATCGGGAGGGGTGTCTCGACCCAAGAGGCTATATGGGCTGTGGGAGGAGGTAAACCAGCCCCTGGTGGGCTGGCCGAAGCGTCCTCTAAGTGGACATGCGGCTGGAGTAGTGGTTTGAGAAGGAAAAAATCCAAAGGTGGAGAGGTGGAAAGAGTTTCCATGTGGAAAGGAGGATAATCCTACTCCTAATAGGATTGGAGTAGGACTCCTCCACCTCCAATTTCGACCAAACCTTGAGGGTTTGAGCTTCCTCCTCCCCTCCCTTCCTCCTATATATAGTAGAGGATTTAGAGGGAAAAGCTAACCCTAATAGCCACGTGCTACCTCTCCTCTAGATCGTAGTTTCTCTTCTAGATCGGTTTTCAGCGGTGCTTAGGCGAAGCCTCGCTGGAATTCCTCCACCACCATCACCGCAATGCCGTCGCGCTGCCGGAGAACTCGTCTACCTCTCCGCTCCCTCATGTTGGATCAAGATGGTGGAGATCGTCATCGAGCTGTACGTGTGCTGAACGCAGAGGTGCCGTCGTTCGGCGCTAGATCGGAAGGACCGTGATCAAGATTGCGAGACGGATCGTGATGAGATCATGGAATGGATTGTGATGAGTTCGCAAGACGGATCGTGATGAGATCGTGGGACGCTCGACGATTTGGATCGCGAAGACGTTCGACTACACCAACCGCGTTTCTTAACGCTTCCCGCTTAGAGATGTACAAGGGTATGTAGATCCACTCCCACTCTCGTAGATGCTCATCACCATGGATAGATCTTGCGTGTGCGTAGGATTTTTTCCTATACAACGTTCCCTAATAGTTGTAATTAGCTTTCCTGATGATAGTGGTTAGTATTTCTCTTTGAGATAGCATTCTTGTATTCATATCTCAAACAAAGAGAATTCCGAAACGAACATAAACGCACCAGGAACCCTAGATCTCTCTACCATCACCTCTTAACTTTAGAAAGAGAACCCTACAAAAATAAAACCACAAACAGGCCCATGCAGGCCGTCTTCTTTGATCATGACATTATCTCCGCCACTCCGCTCCACCTTTTCTTTGTACTAGCGCCGGTAGTGAAAGGCCACACACGCGCATCCAACGAAGGTACATCAACCTTCGCCATCTATGACTTTAGGTGCTGCAATATGTGTCCCATCCTGAAGGAAGAGAACTAGGATCTGGTTGTGGCACCGCGGCAGGACCAATCACCCGAGCAAAGCAGGCAATCCCCACAGAAGGAGCACAAAGAAGAAGGATGAACAACAATAGCATAGCACACCAACAAGGAGGAAAAAAAGTTCATAGTCCACAGAACAACCAAACACCCGAGGTCACCTTTGGCCGATCCGGTCAACCTCCAGCCCCAAAGCCCATAACCTCCATGAGATCTGGGACCCCCCCTCCCTGCTGGCTCCGCGACGATGATGATAGCCTCGCCTAGCCGCGTATGAAGCCCAGAGAAATTTATTACGATGTGATGCCACCACTACGACATCAGCAACATCTACCTCCACCATATGCCTAATATGTACACATCCGACGCATAGATCCACGATTCTGCCGCCGCCCTGTCATGGGAGCGGCTAGTGGAAGGAGATGGAACCCTTGATGGCACCAACAAAGCATGCGGGGGACCTGATCGACCGCCTTGTCGCCTATCTCAAACAGTAAACATTCTTTTGGGAGAGGGCAAAAAATGAGGTTTAGATATCCATGATGGCGGTTAATTAACATGGGAGAAATGCGTCAAGATTTACAAACAAGGAATGTCATATTTATAAACTTTGGCTCACCTCCAACAACACTTGGATTATGTCGTGTATAAAGTGTCCTGCAATATAGGAGTACATCACAAATGCTATACCTCACTTATTATGAGGTAGTGCAAGCGCTCCTGCATGGTGGGACACATCTTGGGCTAGCCCAATAGTGTTGAGCTAGATGATTTTTTTTCTCTTTCCGTTTTTTTGGTGTCTTTTTCTTGGATATCGTCTTTTTCACTGGTCTATTACTTTTGCGTTCAGTTTAACGTCCCTTTCTGTGGTAATTTTATTTTTTATTACCATTTTTCCTCCTTTTGTTTATTATCTGTGCAATTACTTGCTTTTGCCTTTTATTTAGTTTTTGGTTTCCTTCCATTTTTATCTAAGAACATCTAAAAAATACATAATGACTGTTTGTAATTACATCAATTTAATTCTAGTTTTCTACTTTATTTTTCTGATTCTTTTTCACTAAAATACAAGTTTTTCTAAAACCATGATTTTCCCTAAAATGATTTAATGTTATTTAAAATTTATACAAACAATATTTCATGAATCAACTTTTTAGAATAAGGGGAAACTTTATTTCATTATATGAATAATTTAAAAGTGCTGTGAAAATTTATTGAATTACATGAGTATTTTTTATACATGCGTGAACACTTTATTAAACTACATGAACATTAAAGGAAAATCTAGAAAAATGTAAAATGCCCAATAGATTGCTCTATTTAGAATGAGTGAGCGCCCGCGTTGTGCTCTGTCTTCTCATGCTACAAGGAGCAGTACAATAATTAACCTTGTATATTAGTCCTACTTTTCCTACACTTAGTAGTAAGGTGCTAAACATGCACACTTGCCATACTACTCAAATGGCTCTTTGAGATTTCAGAATTTTAACTGGGCTGAGGTACAAGATTTAGTTGGCCGAGGCCCATAACATCCAACACTTTATATGACATTAAGAACTTATGAAGGAAGCAAGTTCTAAAAATCAACTAACACTCTAGATTTTTTTTGGTACGAAAACACATCCTAGCCATCGTTATTATCATTGGAGTCATGTTTGGGAGTCCAGTGGTCCTGCATTACCTGGAATGTATGAAGCTTACTGACGCTACCAGTCGTCGTCAACCATAAATGTTTGGTTGTATGAGACCAATGTCATCTCGTGCATCACGAGTTTCTCAACGGTGATGGAGAAGCCGATGTTGCTGTTAAAAAGGTACACCCTGCCACTGTGCAGAAGGCCTCCATAGTGTACACCCGTGGCACTGCTATCTCTAGTGAAAAAATGCCCATTTGTTCCGGTTCGTAAGGTCCATTTGTCCAGGTTCTGGAACCGGGACTAATGTGTTGGGACTAAAGCCCATGACCTTTAGTCCCGGTTCACTTACGAACCGGGACAGATAGGGCTACATGTGGCCGCTCCGCCGAGCCCAGACAGGAGGGTCTTTGGTCCCGGTTGGTAACACCAACCGGAACCAAAGAGCATCCACACGTCAGCAGTTGAGGAACTGTTTTTTTAAAGAGGGGGGGGTGAGGATTTTGAAAGGTTAATTTAGGGGTTTCATATATTTTGTTAGACAGCTAATAGAGAGAAGTGATCTCTCTTATCTCTGTGCTTGGTCACGACGCTACGTATTATACTTATAGATAGAACATATAACCCAACTTAATCATCATTTTCGTCAATGAGACATCATATAACAAGTTGGTCACTAGTCATAATCACAATTCCTCCTCCTCATCATCATCATCAACTCTAACACATTGTAGCACGTAATAACACATTGTACCTAGGACCGACGTACTCCTATCTCGTAGGACCTACTCTACCCTCTTTTAGAGACACTATCATAAACAAGATAGACCCTGACTCTCCATTATGGAGAACGGAGATCATCCTGTCTCCCATTCTTGGCCTTTGCACAATGTTGCTTCCAAGTAGCTCTCTACGATTGAGCATACATTTTTTCCAATCTTTGATTGTCATGACTCCATCGGTTTTAGAAATCCAGTATGGACAGGAGTGATGCGTAGGCTGACCTGGCCGTGGTGGCCCTAAGCTCGTAACAACAACGCGACCTCTCGGAAACATCAGATGAGGCACACAATCCTCCGGGATTTTCTGTTGAAAAACATAGTACTAACTTTGTAGTTAGCAATGTAGTTTAGTTTTAGAAGAATTTATGCAAAAGATGCACGGATGTCGTAATAGTAGAATTAAGATCTTACCAGGCAATCTCCATGGATGTTACCGTAGTTCACCACGTGCACTAGTGACACATATTGACCATAATGTGTTGCAGTTTGATAATAGCTATTGTAATTCTCAAGATGACTAAGAAATGCGATAAGATGATCTTTCTCCTTATAAGTTAATTCTGCTTCATCACTGTAGTAGTAGGTTCTGTCTACCATCTTCCGTACATTTTTTGAAGAATGAAAATAAGTTGCCAATGCAAATAAGTTGTCAACTATTTTTAAATAAACAATATAAATTACTTAATAAATATGGTTGAGAAACTCACATAATGGTAGAACTGGAGGCATCTGCGCATCGACCGAGATGTCGATATTACCTTTAATTTCATCTTCCGGACGAATATCAAAGGTGATCAGCATATTAGGCTCAAATGCATAAGCCTTGCATAGTGCTTGCCAAGTTTTGCATTCAAAATAACAATAGGTGTCTGCATGGTACAATTTTACCGCAAAAGTAAAACCATGCTGGGTCCTCAAGTGAACTATCTTTACCTCCATATCTTTTTTAGTATTGAAACCAATCTTATCCAAGACAGCAATTATTGCATGGCAGGGGATACAGTAGTAGAACAATAAAAAATTAAAATTAATTATAAGTTGAAACAAAAGGGGCTGAAGTCATGCTTAATTACGAAAAAAAGACTTATCATTGTGACTTACTGTATCCACTTCGAAGGTCTCATCCAGCATGATGCTGAAGCGCCTACCATCAACTAGGAAAGTCTTGTCACACAGGCCGCGCTCGTCTTCGCAGTATTCGTACATAGCGAATTCCCTTTCGTCGTCGGACATTTCCTATGTTCATAGTTGAAACATTTAAAATCGATCGAAGGAAACTACGAGAAAACTGATCAACACACAGATCACCATTACTCAATATGCAACGTGTTGACTTTAGGTCCATCGAGTCTTTCCTTCCTAAACTCTCATCTCACGTATATGGTCGGCACACCCTTTGATATTGTGACCGTCGGTGATGGTGGCTCCTCCTTTCGTCCCAGAGTGAATTACACCAAAATGTCTAGCACGCTGGAACGAAGGAGAAGCGACCCCCACGACAACAGTCGGAATTCTTTCTCTCTTATATATATATATATATATATATATATATATATATATATATATATATATATATATATATATATATATATGGTGGACACTCTCCCTTACGGAAAGACACACAATGAGTCGAAACAGACCTAAAGTCAACCCATTTCATATATCGAGCAATGACATAGAAAAAATTCCTTATGTTTTACCGGAATGACTTGCAAATCAAAAATACATTTATAATGAACTCAAATATAATATCACTAATATATCATCCCGAATAAGTCAGTTCAAAAATTACGGCACGCTTTGGATCGTAATGCGTGTGTGACTTTCAGTCCATCGAGGCTTTCCTTAAGTAACTCTCATATCTCATGGTTGTGTTGGTGCGCTCTCTCTCACACTGATATGGTGGCGTATATATGTTGGTGGGCAATCTCTCACAGTAATAGTCTGACCGCCGTTGATGGACGCCTCCCCTCTTCTCTCCTTGCGTAATATATCGACGAGTATATCGCAAAGAAGAGAAAAAAGAGGAGGCGCCCCCCACGACAATAGTCGGGATTCCTCCATCAAGAACACACATGAAAGTCACAAAGGAGGAACGACAGAACGAAAGTCACACACGCATTATACCGATAAAATATCACAAATACATTGATATTTATAATAACCTCGAATATAATATCACTAATACATCATCCCGAATAATCCAGTTAATGCATCACCGAATATTAACTAATACATCTTGAATATTATCATATAAGATCACTAATACAGATCGAATATGCTAGAATCCAAAGTGGATGACGGTGAACTCGGTTCACTAGCGGTCTCTAAGTCGCTGGCGGTGGACACCCAGAGATAAGGAACCATCACGGGATCATAACTCAAGTGAGATCCCTGAAGGATCTGCCAGGTATTGTCGAACCGGGCGTCCAACGCCGTCATGTAGTGACGGACGTGCTCGTCCTCCTTCCTGATATGGCGACGTACCACCTCCGCGGGTGCCCGCTTCCTCCTCACCGAAAGTGCCCCGCGTGGCCGTCACCACACAAGGTCCGGGTCCACGACGATACCTGCATTCCTCACCAACCTTCGAGCCCGGGAAGGTAGGACCTCCCAGTGCCAGCCGATGGAGCCCAGTCCCGGACATGACGCCTATTAAGCAGGCTCTCGCGGACTACTCGACGACGAGGATGCGGGCCGGGCATCGTCGACAATTTCCTATGAGAACGTTTTCTTATCGTTTAATCACTAATTTTTCATAAAAACCCAATTTTTTATGAAATCTAACATACACATACTAATTTTCCTACGACTCCTAATAATTAAATAAAACATAAAACAACATACTAATCTAACATAAACATTCATCATAAGCATATTAATCTAAAATAAACATTCATCATAAAAAAATTCTGTAATCTAACACCACATACTAATCTAACATAAACATTCATCATATAAAAAAATCTACATATATTTTAAAAACAAATTGCACAGAGCCGGGGCGGCGGCGACGCATAGCGGGGGTGGCTACGGGGCAGCGATGGGGCGACGACAGGGGCGGGGCGGCGACGGGGACGGGGCGGCGACGGGGGCGACGGTGGAGGGGGCGGCGACGGGGGCGGCAGGGGCGGCGACGAGGGCGGGGCGGCGACGGGGGCGACAGGGGAGACGATGGGGATGGGGCGGTGACGAGGAGAGGGATGACGACGGCAGGGGCGGCGACAGGGCGACGACGGGGACGAGGATGGCGACCAGGGGCTCGGGACGGAAGGGGGACGACGGGGACAAGGACGGCGGCCTCGGCGAAGTGGTGATGAAACCTACGAAATTTCCTAAGTGTTACTTACATAGAATAAGCATTGGTCCTAGTTGGTGGCACCAAGTGGGACCAATGCCCCCCTTTAGTCCCAGTCCGTGCCACCAACCGGGACCAAAGCCCAGTTTTCAGCAGCCCAAATGGCAGGAAACAGGGACCTTTGGTCCTGGTTGGTGGCACCAATCGGGACGAAAGGGGGGCATTGGTCCCGGTTGGTGCCACCAACCGGGATCACTTGTCCCTTTTCGTCAGTCGGCAGAGAAACAGGGACCTTTGGTGCCGGTTGCTGCCACCAACCGGGACCAAAGGCCTGGCGCAGTAGATGTTTAGTCCCACCTCGCTAGTAGAGGGGAGACAGCACCTGTTTATAAGCCCCGATGCGCTTGACCTGCCAAGCTCCTCTCATAGTGAAAATAAATGCCCTTATACATAAAATTCGACCTAAATTCAAAATGCTAGTTAGGTGCCTACTATGTTTTATGTTATTTCTTTGCTATTTTTCCTGCTATTTAATATTACTTTGTTTTAACATTATATTCAATTTGGTAATTTTTAGGTTTTATATAATTTTAGTTTCAAAAATAATAGAGGTTTATGATTTTAGTTATTGATTTTTTTGAGCTAAATGACCCTCAAATTGAAAAGCACTACAAATGAACTCTAAAAAGGTTGAAAGTTGGCATGTTATCATCATTTCACCCACATATAATGTGCTAAAAAGTTTAGAGGGTTATGGCAAAAGCTTGATGCACTTCGTGTAAAAAACGGACAGTCTCTTTCGAAGTATTAGGATTTCGGACGGAAACTCATCTGTTACAAAAAGCATTTCATTTCCTTGAACTTATTTGAACTCCAGATTTTGTGTGTGTTCAAAATGCACCATTCAAAGACACATCATCTATTTTCAACCCTTTATGACTTCATTCGTTATTTTCATGCAGTTATTGATTTTTTTGAGCTAAATGACCCTGAAATTCAAAAGCACTACAAACGAACTCTGAAAAGGTTGAAAGTTAGCATGGGATCATCATTTCACCCACATCGCATGTGCTAAAAATTTGAGAGGGTTACGACAAAAGCTTGATGCACTTCGCATACAAAACGGACAATCTCTTTCGAAGTATCAGGATTCCGAACGGAAACTCATCTGTTACGAAAGGCATTTCATTTCCTTGAACTTATTTGAACTCAAGGCTTTTTGTGTGTTAAAAATGCACCATTCAAAGCCACATCATCAATTTTCAACCCTTCCTGACTTCATTTGTTATTTTTCATGCAGTTATTGTTTTATTTTGAACTAAATGACCCTGAAATTGAAAAGCACTAAAAATGAACTCTGAAAATGTTGAAAGTTGGCATGGTATCATCATCTCACCCACATGGCATGTGCTAAAAAGTTGAGAGGCTTACGACAAAAGCTGGATGCAATTCGTGTACAAAACGGACACTCTCTTTCCAAGTATAAGGGAGTCGGACGGAAACTCATCTGATACAAAAGACATTTTATTTTTTTGAACTTATTTGAACTACAGGATTTTTGTGTGTTCAAAATGAACCATTCAAAGCCACATCATCAATTTTCAAACCTTGCTGACTTCATTTGTTATTTTTCATGCAGTTATTGATTTTCTTGAGCTAAATGATCCTGAAATTGAAAAACACTACAAATGAACTTTGAAAAGGTTAAAATTTGGCATGCTATCATCATTTCACCCACATAGCATGTGCTAAAAAGTTGTGAGGATTACAGCAAAAGTTGGATGCACTTCGTGTACAAAATGGACAGTCTCTTTTGAAGTATCAGGGTTTCGGACGGAAACTCATCTATTACAAAAGGCATTTCATTTTCTTAAACTTATTTAAACTCCAGATTTTGTGTGTGTTCAATATGCACCATTCAAACCACATCATCAATTTTCAACCCTTTCTGACTTCATTTGTTATTTTCCTTGCAGTTATTGTTTTTTTTAGCTAAATGACCCTGAAATTGAAAAGCACTACAAATGAACTCTGAAAAGGTTGAAAGTTGCCATGGTATCATAATTTCACCCACGTAGCATGTGCTAAAAGGTTGAGAGGGTTACGGCAAAAGCTGGATGCACTTCGTGTACAAAACGGAAAGTCTCTTTCGAAGTATGATGGTTTCGCACGGAAACACTTCTGTTACAAAAGGCCTTTGATTTTCTTGAACTTATTTGAAGTCCAGATTTTTTGTGTGTTCGAAATGCACCATTCAAAGCCACGTCATCTATTTTTATTCCCTTTCTGACTTCATTTGTTATTTTTTATGCAGTTATTGATTTTTTAGAGCTAAATGACCCTGAAATTGAAAAGCACTACAAATGAACTCTGAAAAGGTTGAGAGTTGGCATGGTATCATCATTTCACCCACATAGCATGTGCTAAAAGGTTTAGAGGGTTATGGCAAAAACTTGATGCACTTCGTGTACAAAACGAACAGTCTCTTTCGAAGTATAAGGGTTTCGGACGGAATCTCATATGTTACAAAAAGCATTTCATTTCCTTGCACTTATTTGAATTCCAGATTTTTTGTGTGTTCAAAATGCACCATTCAAAGCCACATCATCAATTTTCAACCCTTTCTGACTTCATTTGTTATTTTTCAAGCAGTTATTGATTTTTTTGAGCTAAATGACCCTGAAATTGAAAAGCACTACAAATGAACTCTGAAAATGTTGAAAGTTGGCATGGTATCATCATTTCACCCACATAGCATGTGCTAAAAAGTTGAGAGGGTTACGGCAAAATCTTGATGCAGTTCGTGTACAAAACGGATAGTCTCTTTCGAAGTATCAGGGTTTCAGACGGAAACTCATCTGTTACAAAAGACATTTTATTTTCTTGAACTTATTTGAACTACATGCTTTTTGTGTGTTCAAAATGCACCATTCAAAGCCACATCATTAATTTTTAAACCTTTCTGTCTTCATTTGTCATTTTCCATGCAGTTAATGATTTTTTTTGAGCTAAATGACCCTGAAATTGAAAAACACTACAAATGAACTCTGAAAAGGTTTAAAGTTGGCATTGTATCATCATTTGACCCACATAGCATGTGCTAAAAAGTTGAGCGGGTTACGGCAAAAGATGGATGCACTTCATGTACAAAATGGACAGTCTTTTTCGAAGTATCAAGGTTTCGGACGGAAACTCACCTGTTACAAAAGGCATTTCATTTTGTTGAACTTATTTGAACTCCAAATTTTCTGTGTGTTCGAAATGCACCATTCAAAGCAACATCATCTATTTTCAACCCTTTCTGAGTTCATTTGTTATTTTTCATGCAGTTATTGATTTTTTTGAGCTAAATGAACCTGAAATTGAAAAGCACTACAAATCAACTCTGAAAAGGTTGAAAGTTGGCATGGTATCATCATTTCACCCACATAGCATGTGCTAAAACGTTTAAAGGGTTACAGCAAAATCTGGATGCAGTTCGTGTTCAAACCGGACAGTCTCTTTCGAAGTATCAGGGTTTCAGACGGAAACTCCTCTATTACAAAAGACATTTAATTTTCTTGAACTTATTTGAACTACAGGCTTTTTGTGTGTTCAAAATGCACCATTCAAAGATCAATTTTCAACCCTTTCTGACTTCATTTGTTATTTTTCTTGCAGTTATTTTTTTAGCTAAATGACCCTAAAATTGAAAAGCACTACAAATGAACTCCGAAAAGGTTGAAAGTTGCCATGGCATCATCATTTCACCCACGTAGCATTTGCTAAAAAGTTGAGAGGGTTACGGCAAAAGCTGGATGCACTTCGTGTACAAAACGGAAAGTCTCTTTCGAAGTATGAGGGTTTCGGACAGAAACTCATCTGTTACAAAAGGCATTTGATTTTCTTGAACTTATTTGAACTCCAGATTTTTTGTGTGTTCGAAATGCACCATTCAAAGCCACGTCATCTATTTTTATTCCCTTTCTGACTTCATTTGTTATTTTTTATGTAGTTATTGATTTTTTTTGAGCTAAATGACCATGAAATTGAAAAGCACTACAAATGAACTCTCAAAAGGTTGAGAGTTGGCATGGTATCATCATTTCACCCACATAGCATGTGCTAAAAAGTTTAGAGGGTTATGGCAAAAGCTTGATGCACTTCGTGTACAAAACGGACAGTCTCTTTCGAAGTATAAGGGTTTTGGACGGAAACTCATATGTTACAGAAAGCATTTCATTTCCTTGAACTTATTTGAACTCCACATTTTTTGTGTGTTCAAAATGCACCATTCAAAGCCACATCATCAATTTTCAACCCTTTCTGACTTCAATTGTTATTTTTCATGTAGTTATTGATTTTTTGAGCTAAATGACCCTGAAATTGAAAAGCACTACAAATCAACTCTGAAAAGGTTGAAAGTTGGCATGGTATCATCATTTCACCTAGATAGCATGTGCTAAAACGTTGAGAGGGTTACAGGAAAATCTGGATGCAGTTCGTGTTCAAAACGGACAGTCTCTTTCGAAGTATCAGTTTTTCAGACGGAAACTCATATATTACAAAAGACATTTAATTTTTTTGAACTTCTTTGAACTACAGGCTTTTTGTGTGTTCAAAATGCACCATTCAATGCTACATCATCAATTTTCAATCCTTTCTAACTTCATTTGTTATTTTTCATGCAGTTAATGATTTTTTTTGAGCTAAATAACCCTGAAATTGAAAAGCACTACAAATGAACTCTTAAAAGTTTGAAAGTTGCCATGGTATCATCATTTCCCCGACATAGCATTTGCTAAAATTTGAGAGGGTTGCGGCGAAAGTTGGATGCAGTTCGTGTACAAAATGGACAGTCTCTTTCGAAGTATCAGGGTTTCGGACGAAACTCATCTGTTACAAAAGGCATTTCATTTTCTTGAACTTATTTGAACTCCAGATTTTGTGTTTGTTCAAAATGCACCATTCAAAGCCACATCATCAATTTTCAACCCTCTCTTACTTCATTTGTTATTTTTCATTCAGTTATTGTTTTTTTGAGCTAAATGGCCTTGAAATTGAAAAGCACTAAAAATGAACTCTAAAAAGGTTGAAAGTTGGCATGATATCATCATTTCACCCACATAGCATGTGCTAAAAAGTTGAGAAGGTTACGACAAAAGCTGTATGTACTTCATGTACAAAATGGACAGTCTCTTTCGAAGTATGAGGGATTTGGACGGAAACTCATCGGTTACAAAAGGCATTTGAATTTCTTGAACTTATTTGAACAACAGATTTTGTGTGTGTTCAAAATGCACCATTAAAATCCACATCATCTATTTTCAGTCCTTTCTGACTTCATTTGTTATTTTTAATGAAGTTATTGATTTTTTTGAGCTAAATGACCCTGAAATAGAAAAGCACTACAAATGAACTCTGAAAAGGTTGAAAGTTGGCATGGTATCATCATTTCACCCAAATAGCATGTGCTAAAAAGTTGAGAGGGTTATGGCAAAAGCTAGATGCACTTCGTATACAAAACGGACAGTCTCTTTCGAAGTATCAGGGTTTTAGACGGAAACTCATTTTTTACAAAAAACATTTCATTTCCTTGAACTTATTTGAACTCCAGATATTTTGTGTGTTCAAAATGCACCATTCGTATCCACATCATCAATTTTCAACCCTTTCTGACTTCATTCGTTATTTTTCATGCAGTTATTGATTTTTTTAGCTAAATGACCCTGAAATTGAAAAGCACTACAAATGAACTCTGAAAAGGTTGAAAGTTGGCATGGTATAATCATTTCACCCACATAGCATGTGCTAAAAAGTTGAGAGGGTTACGACAAAAGCTGGATGCACTTCATGTACAAAATGGACAGTCTCATTCGAAGTATCAGGGTTTCAGATGGAAACTCATCTGTTACAAAAGACATATTATTTTCTTGAACTTATTTGAACTACAGGCTTTTTGTGTGTTCAAAATGCACCATTCAAAGCCACATCATCAATTTTCAAACCTTTCTATCTTCATTTGTTATTTTTCATGCAGTTATTTATTTTTAAGCTAAATGACCCTGAAATTGAAAAACACTACAAATGAACTCTGAAAGGGTTTAAAGTTGGCATTGTATCATCATTTCACCCACATAGCATGTGCTTAAAAGTTGAGAGGGTTACGACAAAAGCTGGATGCACTTCATGTACAAAATGGACAGTCTCATTCGAAGTATCAGGGTTTCAGACGGAAACTCATCTGTTACAAAAGGCATTTCATTTTGTTGAACTTATTTGAACTCCAAATTTTCTGTGTGTTCAAAATGCACCATTCAAGGCCACATCATCTATTTTCAACCCTTTCTGAGTTCATTTGTTATTTTTCATGCGGTTATTGATTTTTTTGAGCTAAATGACTCTGAAATTGAAAATCACAGAAATGAACTGTGAAAAGGTTGAGAGTTGGCATGGTACCATCATTTCACCCACATAGAATGTGCTAAAAGTTTAGAGTGTTATGACAAAAGCTTGATGCACTTCGTGTACAAAACGGAAAGTCTCTTTCGAATTATCAGGATTTCGGACGGAAACTCATCTCTTACAAAAAGCATTTCATTTCCTTGAACTTATTTGAACTCCAGATTTTGTGTGTGTTCAAAATGCACCATTCAAAGAAACATAATCTATTTTCAACCCTTTCTGACTTCATTTGTTATTTTTCATGCAGTTATTGATTTTTTTGAGCTAAATGACCATGAAATTAAAAAGCACTACAAATGATCTCTGAAAAGGTTGAAAGTTGGCATGGTATCATCATTTCACCCACATCGTATGTGCTAATAAGTTGAGAGGGTTACGGCAAAAGCTGGATGCACTTCGTGTACAAAACGGACAGTCTCTTTCGAAGTATGAGGGTTTCGGACGGAAGCTCATCTGTTACAAAAGGTTTTCATTTTCTTGAACTTATTTGAACTCCAGGCTTTTGTGGGTTCAAAATGCACCATTCAAAGCCACATCATCAATTTTCAATCCTTTATGACTTCATTTGTTATTTTTCATGAAGTTATTGATTTTTTGTGAGCTAAATGACCCTGTAATTGAAAAGCACTACAAATGAACTCTGAAAATGTTGAAATTTGGCATGGTATCATCATTTCACCCACACAGCATGTGCTAAAAAGTTGAGAGGGTTACGACAAAAGCTGGATGCAGTTCGTGTACAATACGGATAGTCTCTTTCAAAGTATCAGTGTTTCCGACGGAAACTTATCTGTTACAAAACACATTTTATTTTCTTGAACTTATTTGAACTATAGCCTTTTTGTGTGTTCAAAATGAACCATTCAAAGCCACATCATCAATTTTGAAACCTTTTTGACTTCATTTGTTATTTTGCATGCAGTTATTGATTTTTTGAGCTAAATGACCCTGAAATTGAAAAACACTACAAATGAACTCTCAAAAGGTTGAAAGTTGGCATGGTATCACCATCTCACCCACATAGCATGTGATAAAAAATTGAGAGGCTTACGACAAAAACTGGATGCAATCCGTGTACAAAACGGATAGTCTCTTTCGAAGTATAAGGGTGTCGGACGGAAACTCATCTATTACAAAAGACATTTTATTTTTTTTAACTTATTTGAACTACAGGATTTTTGTGTGTTCAAAATGCACCATTCAAAGCCACATCATCAATTTTCAAACCTTGCTGACTTCATTTGTTATTTTTCATGCAGTTATTGATTTTTTTGAGCTAAATGATCCTGAAATTGAAAAACACTACAAATGAACTCTGAAAAGGTTGAATGTTGGCATGGTATCAACATTTCACCCACATAGCATGTGCTAAAAAGTTGAGAAGGTTACGGCAAAAGCGGGATGTACATCGTGTACAAAACGGACAGTCTCTTTCGAAGTATGAGGGTTTTGGACGGAAACTCATGTGTTAGAAAAGGCATTTGATTTTCTTGAACTTATTTGAATTCCAGATTTTGTGTGTGTTCAAAATGCACCATTCAAAGACACATCATCTATTTTCAACCCTTTCTGACTTCATTTGTTATTTTTCATGCGGTTATTTTTTTTCCAGGTAAATGACCCTGAAATTGAAAAGCACTACAAATGAACTCTGAAAAGGTTGAAAGTTGGCATGGTATCATCATTTCACCCACATAGCATGTGCTAAAAAGTTGAGAGGGTTACGGCAAAAAGCTGGATGCACTTCGTGTACAAAACGGACAGTCAATTTCGAAGTCTGAGGGTTTCAGACGGAAACTCATCTCTTACAAAAGGCATTTCATTTCCTTGAACTTATTTGAACTCCAGATTTTTTGTGTGTTCAAAATGCACCATTCAAAGCTACATCATCTATTTTCAATCCTTGCTGACTTTATTTGTTATTTTTCATGCAGTTAGTGATTTTTTTCTAGCTAAATGACCCTGAAATTGAAAAGCACTACAAATGAACTCTTAAAATGTTGAAAGTTGGCATGGTATCATCATTTCACCCACATAGCATTTGCTAAAAGTTGAGAGGGTTGCGGCAAAAGCTGGATGCAGTTCATGTACAAAATGGACAGTCTCTTTCGAAGTATTAGGGTTTCTGACGAAAACTCATCTGTTACAAAAGACATTTTATTTTCTTGAATTTATTTGAACTACAGGCTTTTTGTGTGTTCAAAATGCACCACTCAAAGCAACATCATCAATTTTGAAACCTTTCTCACTTCATTTGTTATTTTTCATGCAGTTATTGATTTTTTGAGCTAAATGACCCTGAAATTGAAAAACACTACAAATGGACTCTGAAAAGGTTGAAAGTGTTGGAAATATGCCCTTGAGGCAATAATAAATGAGTTATTATCATATTTCCTTGTTCATGAGAATCGTTTATTATCCATGCTATAAATTGTATTTATCGGAGACTTAGATGCATGTGTGGATACATAGACAAAACCATGTCCCTAGTATGCCTCTAATGGACTAGCTCGTTGATCAAAGACGGTTAAGGTTTCCTAGCCATGGACATGAGCTCTCATTTGATTATGGGATCAAATCATTAGGAGAATGATGTGATGGACAAGCCCCAAACTACAAATGTAGCATATGATCTTGTCAGTTTATTGCTACTATTTTCTGCATGTCAAGTATATGTTCCTATGACCATGAGATCATGCAACTCACGGACATCGGGGGAGTGCCTTGTGTGTATCAAACGTCGCAACGTAACTGGGTGACTATAAAGGTGCTCTACAGGTATCTCTGAGGGTGTCTGTTGAGTTGGCATGGATCAAGACTGGGATTTGTTACTCCGTGTGACGGAGAGGTATCTCGGGGCCCACTCGGTAATACAACATCACAATGAGCCTTGCAAGCAATGTGAATAATTGTTAGTTGCGGGATCTTGTATTACGAAACGAGTAAAGAGACTTGCCGGTAACGAGGTTGAACTAGGTATGGAGATACCAACGATCGAATCTCGGGCAAGTAACATACCGAAGAACAAAGGGAACATCACACGGGATTAACTGAATCCTTGACATAGAGGTTCGACCGGTAAAGATCTTCGTAGAATATGTAGGAACCAATGTGGACATCCAGGTTCCGCCATTGGTTATTGACCGTAGAGGTGTCTCGGTCATGTCTACATAGTTCTCGAACCCGCAGGGTCTGCACACTTAAGGTTTGGTGATGTTTCGGTAGTATAGAGTTATGTATGGTGGTGACCAAAGGCTGTTAAGAGTCCCAGATGAGATCCCGGACGTCACGAGGAACTCCGGAATGGTCCGGAGCTAAAGATTCATATATAGGAAGTCCCAGTTTGGTCACCGGAAAAGTTTCGGGCTCATCGGTAGTGTACCGGAGACCACCGGGAGGGGTATTTCGACCCAAGAGGCTTCATGGGCTGCGGGAGAGTAAATACCAGCCTTTTGTGGCTGGTGGATGTCCCACACAAGGGCCATGTGACTGGGAGAAAAATCCCAAAGGGAAAAAGGTGGAAAAAGGCCAAAAAAAGGAGGAACCCTAGTCCTACTACGATTCGAGGAGGAGTCCTCCTCTCCTCCCCACATTGGTCGACCCAAGGGCTGGTTTTTTGGCAGCCAAGACTCCTCCTCCTCTCCTCCTATATATACTAGAGGATTTTAGGGTTTTGGCATAGAATTTTCAGCCACGTGCTACCTGTTCCTCTAGTGCATAGTTTCTCCTCTAGATCGGTTTTTTGCAGTGCTTAGGCGAAGCCGTGCCGGAATTGCTCCACCACCATCGCCGGAGCGCCGTCACGCTACCGGTGAACTCTTCTTCCTCTCCACTTCCTCTTGCTGGATCAAGACGGTGGAGATCCTCATAAAGCTGCACGTGTGCTGAACGCGGAGGTGCCGTCCGTTCGGCGCTAGATTGGAAGGACCGTGATCAAGATCGCGAGACGGTTTGTGACGAGTTCGCGGGACGGATCGTGATGAGTTCACGGGATGGATCGTGATGAGTTCACGGGACAGATCGTGATGAGCTCGCGGGACGCTCGACGATTTGGATCGCGAAGACGTTCGACTACACCAACCGCGTTTCTTAACGCTTCCCGCTTAGCGATCTACAAGGGTATGTAGATCCACTCTCCCTCTCGTAGATGCTCATCACCATGGATAGATCTTGCGTGTGCGTAGGAAATTTTTTGTTTCCCATGCAACGTTCCCCAACAGTGGCATCATGAGCTAGGTCTATGTGTAGATGAGATCTCGAGTAGAACAAAAAGAGTTTGTCGGCATTGATGCTTACATTGCTTCCTCCCTTGGTCGGATTTTGGTTCACCGGTATTGTGAGATGAAGCGTCCCGGACCAACATTACTCGTACGCTTATGAGAGACCGGTTCCCTCGACCGCAACTTGTTGCATAGATGGCTTGCGGGTGCCAGTTTCTCTCACTTTAGTTGGATCGGATTCGACAAAGGCGGTCCTTGAGAAGGTTGAAAAGAAAATTATGTATCACCGTTGTGGTTTATGCGTAGGTGAGAATCGTTCTTGCTAGAAACCCCTAGCAGCCACGTAAAACATGCAACAACAATTAGAGGACGTCTAACTTGTTTTTGCAGGGTATGTTGTGATGTGATATGGCCAATTACATGATGTGATATATGTGATGTATGAGATGATCATGTGATGTATAGATTATCATGACTTTCATGTCGATGAGTACGGCAACCGGCAAGAGCCATAGGGTTGTCTTTAATTATTGTATGACCTGCGTGTCAATCATTAAGCGCTATGTAATGCTTTACTTTATCGCTAAATGGTAGCAATAGTAGTAGAAGCATGGTGGGCGTGACAACCCCGATGGCGACACGTTGATGGAGATCAAGATGACGGAGATCATGGTGTCTTGCCGTTGACGATGGAGATCATGCCGGTGCTTTGAAGATGGAGATCAAAAGCACAAGTTTATGGCCATATCATGTCACTTGTGATTTGCATGTGATGTTAATCCATTTATGCACCTTGTTTTGCTTAGGACGACGGTAGCATTATAAGGTGATGCCTCACTTAAATTTCAAGATGAATTGTGTTCTCCCCGAGTGTGCACCGTTGCGAAAGTTCGTCGTGTTGAGACACCACGTGATGATCGGGTGTGATAGACTCTACGTTCACATACAACGGGTGCAAGCCAGTATTGCACACGCGGAACACACGGGTTAAACTTGACGAGCCTAGCATGTAGAGACATGGCCTCGGAACACAAAAGACCGAAAGGTCGAACATGAGTCATATAGTAGATATGATCAACATAATGATGTTCACCATTGTAACCACCTCAACTCACGTGATGATCGGACTTGAGTTGGTGAATTTGGATCATGTATCACTTGAATGACCGGAGGTATGTCAATTTGAGTGGGAGTTCTTAAGTAATACGCTTAATTGGACTCATTATCATGAACATAGTCAATAGTGTCTTTGCAAATTATGTTGTAGATTACTTGCTCGCGCTGTAGCTCCCTTGAATTTTTATATGTTCCTAGAGAAATAGAGTTGAAAGATGATGGTAGCAATATTGCAGATTGGATCCGTGATCTGAGGATTGTCCTCGTTGCTGCACAGAAGGCTTATGTCCTTAATGCACCGCTCGGTGCGCCAACCCCTCTAGCGTCGTCTGTAGATGTTGTGAACATCTGCTAGGTACGTGCTGATGACTACTTGATAGTTTAGTGCGTCATGCATTACGGCTTAGAATTGAGGCTTCGAAACGTTTTGAACGTCACAGAACATATGAGATGTTCTAAGAGCTGAAATTAGGATCTCAGGCTCGTGCCCGTGTTGCGAGATATGAGGTCTCCAACAAGATTCTTTGCCTACAAGATGAATGAGAATAGCTCAATCGTTGAGCATGTGCTCAGATTGTCTGGGTGCTACAATCGCTTGAATCGAGTGGGAGTTCATCTTCTAGATAAGATAGTGATTGATATAGTTCTCCAAGTCACTTTCACTAAGCTACTAGAACTCGATGATGAACTATTGAATGCCAGGGATAGAATTAATGATCCCAGAGCTGTTTGCGATGTTTGACACTGCGAAGGTAGAAATCAAGAAGGAGCATCAAGTGTTGATGGTTAGTATAACCACTAGTTTCTAGAAGGGCAAGGGCAAGGAGGGAAACTTCATGGATGGCAAGTTAGTTGCTGCTCCAGTGAAGCAACCCAAAGTTGAACCCAAACCCGAGACTATGTGCTTCAATTATGAGGAGAAAGGTCACTGAAGCGGAACAACCCTAAATACTTGGTAGATAAGAAGGCTGGCAACGTCGATAGAAGTATATTTGATATATGTGTTATTTATGTGTACCTTGCTAGTACTCCAAGTAGCACCTGGGTATTGGATACCGGTTCGGTTGCTAAATGTTAGTAACTCGAAATAAAAGCTACGGAATAAACGGAGCACTAAGCTAAGGGTGAGGTAACGATGTGTGTTGGAAATGTTCCCAAGGTTGATAAGATCAACATCGCACGCTCTTTCTATGTTCAGGATTAGTGACGAACCTAAATAAATGTTATGTGGTGTTCTGCGTTGAGCATGAACATGATTAGATCATGTTTATTGCAATACGGTTATTCATTTAAGTTAGAGAATAATGGTTATTCTGTTTACCTGAATAATACCTTCAATGGTCATGCACCCAGTGAGAATGGTTTGTTGAAATCTTGATCGTAGTAATACACATGTTCATAACATTGATGTCAAAAGATACAAAGTTAATAATGATAGTACCACATACTTGTGGCACTGCCGCTAAATGTCATATTGGAATAAAGCGCATCAAGAAACTCCATGCCGATGGATCTTTGGACTCATTCGATTTCGAATTGGTTGAGACATGCGAACCATGCCTCTTCGGCAAGATGACTAAAAAACCCGTTGGATGGAGCGGGCAAGTGATTCATTGGAAATGATACATGTTGATGTATGCAATACTGTGAGTCTTGTAGCATGCAGTGGATATCGTTATTTTCTTACCTTCACTGATGATTTAAGTAGATATAGTGTATATTTAATTAATGAAACAAAAGTATGAATCGTTTGAAAAGTTCAAGCAAATTCAGAGTGAAGTTTAAGATCATCGTGACAAGAAGATAAAAGTATCCGCGATATGATCGTGGAGGTGAATATCTGAGTTACGAGTTTGGCATACAACTTTAGACAATGTGAAAGTTGTTTCACAACACACGCCACCTGGAACACCATAGTATGATGGTATGTCCGAACGTCATAGTCATGCTCTATTGGATATGGTGCATGTTATGATGTCTCTTATCATTTTGCTACTATAATTTTGGGGTTGTGCATTAGAGACAACTACATTCACTTTAAATAGGGCACCATCTAAAGCCGTTGAGATGACACCGTGTGAACTATGGTTTGATAGAAACCTAAGCTATCATTTCTTAATGTTTGGGGCTGTGACGCTTGTGTGGAAAAAGATTCACCTAATGAGCTCGAACCCAAAGCGGACAAATGCACCTTCATAGAATACCCTAAGAACAGTTGGGTGAACCTTCTATCTCAGATCCAAGCATAAAATGTTTGTTGCTAAAACTTGGTCCTTTCTCGATAAAGGGTTTCTCTTGAAAGAGTTGAGTGGGAGGAGGAGAGAACTTGATGAGGTTGTTGAAACCTCTGCTTCAACCAGAAAGTAGCGTAGCACAGAAAGATGTTTCTGTGAAGCCTACGTCAGTTGAAGAAGAAGTTAATTATGATGATCATGAAAACTTCGGATCAAGTTACTATCGACCTACAAGGAAATTAGAGCTTGATGAGGTTATTGAACCTTTACTTCAACCAGAGAGTAGCGCAGCACAGGAAGTTGTTTCTGTGAAGCCTACGTTAGTTGAAGAGGAAGTTAATGATGATGATCATGAAGCTTCGGATCAAGTTACTATCAAACCTCGTTGGGCGACAAGGATGTATACTGCTACTGAGCGGTACGACAACCCTGTCTTGGAGGTCATGTTGTTAGACAACGATGAGCCTACAAACTATGGAGAAGCGATGATGGGCCCGGAAACCAACAAATGGTTAGAGGCCATGAGATCCGAGAAAGGATCCATGTATGAAAACCAAGTATAGACTTCGGTGGACTTGCTTGTTGGACGGCAGGTCGTTAATTACAAATGGATCTTTAAAATGAAGACATACGCTGATGGTAAATGTTACCATTCGTAAAGCTCGACTTGTTGCAAAGTAGTTTTCAACAAGTTCAAGGAGTTGACTGCGATGAGACTTTCTCACTCGTAGCGATGCTAAAGTCTGTTGGAATTATGTTAGCAGTTGCTGCATTTTTCAATTATGAAATCTGGCAGATGCATGCCAAAACATCGTTTCCTTCCTTAAGGAAAGGTTGTATGAGATGCAACCAGAAGGTTTTGTCAGTCCTAAGGATGCTAAAAGGTGTGTGAGCTTCAGTGATTCTTGTATGAACTGAAGCAAGCATCTCGGAGTTGGAATATACACTTTGATGAGGTGATCAAAGTTTTGAGTCTATACAAAGTTTATGAGAAACTTGTATTTACAATAAAGTGAGTGGGAGCACTATGGAGTTTCTGGTAAGCATATGTGGTTGACATATTGTTGATCGGAAATGATGTAGAATTTCTGGAGAGCATAAACGGTTGTTTGAAAAGAGTTTTTCAAAGGAAGACCTGGATAAAGCTACCTAATTGTTGAGCATCAAGATCTATATAGATAGATCAAGATACTTGATGAGACTTTCAATGAGTACATACCTTGACAAGATTTTGAAAGAGTTCAAAATGGATTAGTCAGAGAAAGAGTTTTCGCCTGATTTGTAAGGTATAAAGTTGAGTAAAACTCAATGCCCAGTGACTGCACAAGATAGAGAAAAGATGAGTGTCATCACCTATGCTTCAGCCATAGGCTCTATCATGTATGCAATGTTGTGCACAAGACCCGATGTTAGCCTTGCCATAAGTATGGCCAGTAGGTTTCAAAGTGATCCTGGAATGGAGCACTGGACGGCGGTCAAGATTGTCCTTAGTAACTAAAAGACTAAGGAGATGTTTCTCGATTATGGAGGTGATAAAGAGTTTGTCGTAAAGAGTTACGTCGATGCAAGCTTTAAACACCAATCCGGATGACTCGTAGTAGCAATCTGGATACGTATAGCGGAGCAGCCATTTGGAATAGTACCAAGTGGAGTGTGGTCGGAGTGTTTACGGTTTGACATAGAAATTTGCAAAGTATACACGGATCTGAATGTCGTAGAACCGTTGACTATAAGACCTCTCTCACATGCAAAGCATGATCGAGCCCCAGAACTCATTGGGTGTTACATTCATAACAATGCGAATCACATGGTGATGTGAACTAGATTATTGACTCTAGTGCAAGTGGGAGACTGTTGGAAATATGCCCTAGAGGCAATAATAAATTAGTTATTATCATATTTCCTTATTCATGATAATCGTTTATTATCCATGCTATAAATTGTATTGATCGGAGACTTAGATGCATGTGTGGATACATAGACAAAACTATGTCCCTAGTATGCCTCTAATGGACTAGCTCGTTGATCAAAGACGGTTAAGGTTTCCTAGCCATGGACATGAGATGTCATTTGATAACGGGATCACATCATTAGGAGAATGATGTGATGGACAAGACCCAAACTACAAGCGTAGCATATGATCATGTCAGTTTATTGCTACTGTTTTCTGCATGTCAAGTATATGTTCCTATGACCATGAGATCATGCAACTCATGGACATCGGAGGAGTACCTTGTGTGTATCAAACGTTGCAACGTAACTGGGTGACTATAAAGGTGCTCTACAGGTATCTCCAGGGGTGTCTGTTGAGTTGGCATGGATCAAGACTGGGATTTGTTACTCCGTGTGACGGAGAGGTATCTCGGGGCCCACTCGGTAATACAACATCACAATGAGCCTTGCAAGCAATGTGAATAATTGTTAGTTACTGGATCTTGTATTACGGAACGAGTAAAGAGACTTGCCGGTAACGAGGTTGAACTAGGTATGGAGATACCGACGATCGAATCTCGGGCAAGTAACATACCGAAGAACAAAGGGAACATCATACAGGATTAACTGAATCCTTGACATAGAGGTTCGACCGATAAACATCTTCATAGAATATGTAGGAACCAATATGGACATCCAGGTCCCGCCATTGTTTATTGACCATAGAGGTGTCTCGGTCATGTCTACATAGTTCTCGAACCCGCAGGGTCTGCACACTTAAGGTTTGGTGACGTTTCGGTAGTATAGAGTTATGTATGGTGGTGACCGAAGGTTGTTAGGAGTCCCAGATGATATCCCGTATATCACGAGGAGCTCCAGAATGGTCCGGAGGTAAAGATTCATATATAGGAAGTCCCAGTTTGGTCACCGGAAAAGTTTCGGGCTCATCGGTAGTGTACCGGGAGATCACCAGGAGGGGTATTTCGACCCAAGAGGCTTCATGGGCTGTGGGAGAGTAAATACCAGCCTTTTGTGGGCTGGTGGAAGTCCCACACAAGGCCCATGCGGCTGGGAGAAAAATCCCAAAGGGAAAAAGGTGGAAAAAGGTCAAAAAAAGGAGGAATCCTACTCCTACTAGGATTGGAGGAGGAGCCCTGTCCTCCTCCCCACTCTGGTCGACCCAAGGGCTGGTTTTTTGGCAACAAAGACTCCTCCTCCTCTCCTCCTATATATACTAGAGGATTTTCGGGTTTTGGCATAGAATTTTCAGCCACGTGCTACCCGTTCCTCTAGTGCATAGTTTCTCCTCTAGATCGGTTTTATGCAGTGCTTAGGCGAAGCCCTGCCGGAATTGCTCCACCACCATCGCCGGAGCGCCGTCATGGTACCGGTGAACTCTTCTTCCTTTCCACTTCCTCTTGCTAGATCAAGACGGTGGAGATTGTCATCAAGCTGCACGTGTGCTGAACGCGGAGGTGCCGTCCGTAGCATGTGCTCTGAAAAGGTTTAAAGTTGGCATTGTATGATCATTTCACCCACATAGCATGTGATAAAAAGTTGAGAGGGTTACGACAAAAGCTGGATGCACTTCGTGTACAAAACGGACAGTCTCTTTCGAAGTATGAGGGTTTCGGACGGAAACTCATCTGTTACAAAAGGCATTTCATTTTCTTGAAGTTATTTGAACTCCAGATTTTTTGTGTGTTCAAAATGCACCATTAAAAGCCACATCATCAATTTTCAACCCTTTCTGACTTCATTTGTTATTTTTCATGAAGTTATTGTTTTTTTAGCTAAATGACCCTGAAATTGAAAAGCACTACAAATGAACTCTGAAAAGGTTGAGAGTTGGCATGGTATCATAATTTCACCCACATAGCATGTGCTAAAAAGTTGAGAGGGTAACGGCAAAAGCTGCATCCACTTCGTGTACAAAACGAACAGTCTCTTTCGAAGTATCAGGGTTTTGGACAGAAACTCATCTGTTACAAGAGGCATTTCATTTTCTTGAACTTATTTGAACTCCAGATTTTTTGTGTCTTCAAAATGCACCATTCAAAGCCACATGATCAATTTTCAAACCTTTTTGACATCATTTGTTATTTTTCATGCAGTTAGTGATTTTTTTGAGCTAAATAACCCTAAAATTTAAAAGCACTACAAATGAACTTTGAAAAGGTTGAAAGTTGACATGGTATCATCATTTCACCCACATAGCATGTGCTAAAAAGTTGAGAGGGTAACGGCAAAAGCTGGATCCACTTCGTGTACAAAACGGAAAGTCTCTCTCAAAATATCAGGGTTTCGGACGGAAAATCATCTCTTACAAAAGGCATTTCATTTTTTTGAACTTATTTGAACTCTAGTATTTTTGTGTGTTCAAAATGCACCATTCAAAGCCACATCATCAATTTTCAATCCTTTTTGAGTTCATTTGTTATTTTTGATGCAGTTATTGAATTTTTTTGAGCTAAATGACCCTGAAATTGAAAAGCACTACAAATGAACTCTGAAAAGGTTGAAACTTGGCATGGTATCATCGTTTCACCCACATAGCATGTGCTAAAAAGTTGAGAGGGTTACGGCAAAAGCTGGATGCACTTCATGTACAAAACGAACAGTCTCTTTCGAAGTATCAGGGTTTCGGACGGAAACTCATCTGTTACAAAAGGCATTTCATTTTCATGAACTTATTTGAACTCTAGATTTTTTGTGTCTTCAAAATGCACCATTCAAAGCGACATGATCAATTTTCAAACCTTTCTGACTTCATTTGTTATTTTTCATGCAGTTAGTGATTTTTTTGAGCTAAATAACCCTAAAATTGAAAAGCACTACAAATGAACTTTGAAAAGGTTGAAAGTTGGCATGGTATCATCATTTCACCCACATAGCATGTGCTAAAAAGTTGAGAGGGTTACGGCAAAATCTTGATGCACTTCGTGTACAAAACGTAAAGTCTCGTTCGAAATATCAGGGTTTCGGACGGAAAATCATCTGTTACAAAAGGCATTTCATTTTTTTAACTGATTTGAACTCTAGAATTTTTGTGTGTTCAAAATGCACCATTCAAAACCACATCATCAATTTGCAATCCTTTCTGAGTTCATTTGTTATTTTTGATGTAGTTAATGAATTTTTTTTGAGCTAAATGACCCTGAAATTGAAAAGCACTACAAATGAACTCTGAAAAGGTTGGAAGTTGGTATGGTATCATCATTTCACCCACATAGCATGTGCTAAAAAGTTGAGAAGGTTACGACAAAAGCTGGATGCACTTCGTGTACAAAAAGAACAGTCTCTTTCGAAGTATCAGGGTTTTGGACGGAAACTCATCTGTTACAAAAGGCATTTCATTTTGTTGAACTTATTTGAACTCCAGATTTTTCGTGTGTTCAAAATGCACCATTCAAAGCCACATCATCAATTTTCAACCCTTTCTGACTTCATTTGTTATTTTTCATGAAGTTATTGTTTTTTAGCTAAATGACCCTGAAATTGAAAAGCACTAAAATGAACTCTGAAAAGGTTGAAAGTTGGCATGGTATCATAATTTCACCCACATAGCATGTGCTAAAAAGTTGAGAGGGTAACGGCAAAAGCTGGATGCACTTCGTGTACAAAACGAACAGTCTCTTTCGAAGTATCAGGGTTTTGGACAGAAACTCATCTGTTACAAAAGACATTTCATTTTCTTGAACTTATTTTGAACTCCAGATTTTTTGTGTGTTCAAAATGCACCATTCAAAGCCACATTATCAATTTTCAACCCTTTCTGACTTCATTTGTTAATTTTCATGCAGTTATTGTTTTTTTTAGCTAAATGACCCTGAAATTGAAAAGCACTACAAATGAACTCTGAAAAGGCTGAAAGTTGGCATGCTATCATCATTTCATCCACATAGCATGTGCTAAAAAGTTGAGAGGGTGACGGCCAAAGCTAGATGCACTTCGTGTACAAAACAGACAGTCTCTTTCGAAGAATCAGGGTTTCGGACGGAAACTCATCTGTTACAAAAGGCATTTCATTTTCTTGACTTATTTGAACTCCGGATTTTTTGGGTGTTCAAAATGCACAATTCAAAGCCACATCATCAATTTTCAAACCTTTCTGACTTCATTTGTTATTTTTCATGCAATTATTGATTTTTCCAGCTAAATGACCCTGAAATTGAAAAGGACTACAAATGAACTCTCAAAAGGTTGAAAGTTGGCATGGTATCATCATTTCAACCACATAACATGTGCTAAAAAGTTGAGTGTTACGGAAAAAGCTGGATGCACTTAGGGTACAAAACGGACATTCTCTTTCGAACTATCACGGTTTCGGACGCAAACTCATCTGTTAAAAAAGGCATTTCATTTTCTTAAACTGATTTGGACTCGAGGCTTTTTGTGTATTCAAAATGCACCATTCAAAGCCAAATCATCAATTTTCAAACCTTTCGGACTTTCTTTGTTATTTTTCATGCAATTATTGATTTTCTTGAGCTAAATGACCCTAAAATTGAAAAGAACTACAAATGAACTCTGAAAAGGTCGAAAGTTGGCATGGTATCATTATTTCACCCACATACAATGTGCTAAAAAGTTGAGAGGGTTACGGCAAAGGCCGGATGCACTTCGTGTACAGAACGGACAGTCTCTTTCAAAGTATGAGGGTTTTGTACAGAAACTCATCTGTTTCAAAAGGAATTTCATTCTCTTGAACTTATTTAAACGCCAGGCTTTTTGTGTGTTAAAAATGTACCATTGAAAGCCACATCATCAAATTTCAAACCTTTCTAACTTCATTTGTTATTTTTCATGCATTTACTGATTTTTTGAGCTAAATGACCCTGAAATTGAAACACACTATAAATAAACTCTGAAAAGGTTGAAAGTTGGCATGGTATCATAATTTCACCCACATAGCATGTGCTAAATATTTGAGAGGGTTACGGCAAAAACTGGATGCACTTCGTGTACAATACGGACAATCTCTTTCGAAGAATCAGGATTTTGGACGGAAACTCATCTGTTACAAAAGGCATTTCATTTTCTTGAACTTATTTGAACTCCAGATTTTTTTGTGTGTTCAAAATGCACCATTCAAAGCCACATCATCAATTTTCAACTCTTTTTGACTTCATTTTGTTATTTTTCATGAAGTTATTGTTTTTTTAGCTAAATGACCCTGAAATTAAAAAGCACTACAAATGAACTCTGAAAAGGTTGAAAGTTGGCATGGTATCATAATTTCGCCCACATAGCATGTGCTAAACATGTTGAGAGGGCGACGGCAAAAGCTGGATGCACTTCGTGTACAAAACGAACAATCTCTTTCGAAGTATCAGGGTTTCAGACGGAAACTCATCTGTTACAAAAGGCATTTGATTTTTTGAACTTATTTGAACTCCATATTTTTTTGTGTGTTCAAAATGCACCATTCAAAGCCACATCTATTTTCAACCCTTTCTGACTTTATTTGTTTCTTCATGCAGTTATTGATTTCTTTGAGCTAAATGACCCTGAAATTGAAAAGCACTACAAATGAACTCTGAAAAGGTTGAAAGTTGGCATGGTATCATCATTTCACCCACATAGCATGCATGTGCTAAAAAGTTGAGAGAGTTACGGCAAAAGCTGGATGCACTTCGTGTACAAAACGGACAGTCTCTTTCGAAGTATGAGGGTTCGGATGGAAACTTATCTGTTACAAAAGGCATTTCATTTTCTTAAACTTATTTGAACTCCAGGCTTTTTGTGTGTTCAAAATGCACCACTCAAAGCCACATCATCAATTTTCAACCCTTTCTGACTTTATTTGTTAATTTTCATGCAGTTATTGATTTGTTTGAGGTAAATGACCCTGAAATTGAAAAGCACTACAAATGAACTCTGAAAAGGTTGAAAGTTGGCATGGTATCATCATTTCACCCACATAGCAGGTGCTAAAAAGTTGAGAGGGTGACGACAAAAGCTGGATGCACTTCGTGTACAAAACGGACAGTATTTCGAAGTATCAGGGTGTCAGACGGAAACTCATCGGTTACAAAAGTCATTTCATTTTCATGAACTTATTTGAACTCCAGATTTTTTGTGTGTTCAAAATTATGTAGGCCCTTAATATACTTGGAGATGCGTCGGTTACGGTACATTCATTGACGGTTCATCTGCGTGCATTATATAATAAGTTGTATTAAAGTCCATTACAACATATCATGAATAGGGAATTAACCAAATTAATAGAAATTCATCATCACATTAAAGCCAAAGTACAATAATGACCAAAATAAATACGTACAGTTCATACATAGTTATCATTATTGATCAACATATAGCTCTCTAGAACTTCTAATTAAAACATATAACGAAACTAAGTAAAAATAATTAAATGCAACAACAAATGCAATCATAACCGCTACTAAGGTACCTATTGATCCAACAACATAATGATACCAAGCCTCAGTATGAATCGCATATTTTGTAATCTTTCTAAGCTTCAAGCGCGTTGCATCCATCTTGGTCTTGTGATCGTCGACCATATCGGCAACATGCAACTCCATTCCCATCATGTCATCTTCAGTTCTTTTCAATTTTAATTTCAAATGATCGATTTCTTTTCCAGCTTCTGTTAACTTCTCGAGCAGAATTGCATAGTCGGTTGGAATTTTTGGTTCAACTACTTCCTATAGATAAAAAAATCTACGTCAAGTTGGTGGCATAATTAATTGTCATAGACATTAGAGATGTGAAATAGTTATATACAAGATAATATACCACATCTGAATCATAGACTGGACGAGGGCCGACGTGGGCGGATACCATAACCATGTCACTATATAATAACAAACAATCATAAAAGTAAGAAAATCATACGAGTAAGTATATTTTCTTTTAGCAAGAAGATAAGATGAAGAGGCTCACCACGCGCGGGCGATCGACGGCGGTTTCAGGATAGGGACGGGACAGGACGGATCGCCAAACCTAGACAAATTTTGACGAAAATGGAGTTTGGACAAGGAACTTCGAGAGGACAAAGCTTAAGTTTGGCTTGGGCATTTTATCAAACACCTCATGCGCATAGGAGGTGAGCTAGAGCACCACAAATCTCTCCCCTCGCCGGCCTGAAAAACAGAGCAATGTGGAGTTCGCTGGTGAGGGGGTATATATAGGCATCTCATTGGTCCCGGTTCGTGGCTAGAACCGGGACTAAAGGACCCCCTTTGGTCCCGGATCCAGCCATGAACCGTGACCAATGGTTGTGTGCCAGGAGCGAGGCACATTGGTCCCGCTTCGTGTCTGGAACCGGGGTCAAAGGTTCCAGACGAACCGAGACCAATGCCCCACGTGGCCCATTCGGCCCCCTGGCCTCACGAACTGGGACCGTTCCCCCCATTTGTCCCGGTTCGTGACTGAATCGGGACTAATGGACTGGCCCGGCCTGGATCAAAGCCCGGTTTTCTACTAGTGCATCAACCTCCCGGACATCACATATAAAATTTGTGAACCAATTGTAAATTTTCGGCACCATTTTTAAATTCAAGAACAATTGCTGCTCAATGTTGACGGCTAGTTGCGCCTAATTAGTCAGGCCAATTCTTTCATATTTTTCCGTTTAGTTTTGCTGCTCAATGTTGGTTACTCTGGAGAAGCCGTAACAAGTTTACTATTGAGGACTCATGTCCTAACCGGCTGTCTGATTGCCTCAGTAACTGATGCCTAAGAAATTTCTCTAAGAAATAAAGCTATGTGGGATGGTGTCTGTTGAGTTCTTTTTTTATGTCTTCACTTTGTTTCAATCAAGATGATAAATATATTCATCTGGAATGTAAGTACGAGACACCTTGATTCTGCTTAATCTATAAGTATAACGCTATACTTATCATAATATAATCATAAGACACATGCGACACACACCCTTTGTAATTAAAATGATGTTTTGGTCGATGTGTCGGTTCTAACCTATTGATATTTGCAAGAGGGAGCTTCATTCTTCGAAACAAATTTGTCAGGAATGTACACGATCATTAATTGATGAGTGTAAAATAATGTTAGAGCGAACGATATAATTCCTATGGATTTCAAGTACAGGGAATTAGTCCTTGGGAAGTTGAGTGCAACTATTCCTTTGATCGGAATGCCACTTGCAAGAAAAGAGTTATAAATATTACAGTCCCAGCAGTCCTATGGAATTCTAACAACTGAACGAAAGAGGGGCAAATGGACAACTTACGTCTCTCTATTCAACCCTAAGTGGTTTGAGATATATTGTGTTACCGACTTCACACACGTGGCAGCATAGAAACAAAAACAATTTAAGACAAAGTTAAAAAATATAATGTAAATAATTTAAGGAAAAACCAGCTGTGAATAGTTAAACTAAACGCGCATGCCGGTCTATGTCACGTTTTCCTGTCCTCGTTTTAGCGTGATTTTGAAATAAAATTCAAGTGGCCCTCCACTGGAAGTTAAAGGAAAACGTAAGGAAAACTGGGCGATTTTTCATTCAATATTTATAACACATTTTTTATTTTAGTAGGCAGTTATATATTTATATAGTTGCATGAACAATTTTGGTTGACCTGTTTTTGTTCAATACCTTGAAATACAAGTAGTAGTACAAATCAGTGAAAAAAAAGGAGCTCCCATTTTTTAGTTAGGCCCATGTCCTATAAGCCATATTGAGCCAAGTCCGGATTCAAGCAGGCCCTGATACCAATGTGGCCGATTGGATCAGCCTAAAGTAGAAACGAGATGTCTACTCGAATTTTTCCCCCCTCTAATGCCATGCAGTCCTATACAGAGTTAAAACACTCCAGATGCAATATATTGTATGGAGCAAGCCAACTTTATTTGAAGTGGAAAAACATTAAAAAATAACTATCTTCAGATGTTTATTAAAATATACCTGATGTATTTCCTGAGAAATACAAAATGCAAATATTGCATATAAAATAGGTAAGAAATTTGACAACTTCAACTTGAAATGACTGCTTATATTTTGTGGCATCCATGCCCTTTTAATTCACCCATAAGTAATTTAGAAGTGACGAATATCATCATCATCAACACCATAGTCCTGTCATCAACATCATCTAATTCATCTTACTAAAACCAGAACTAGAACAAGGAACATATATAAATCAAGATGATAGGTAGAGGAGTAGCTGGTACTCCACCACTATCTGTCCAAGAGAAAAATTAAGCCACTGACCGAACAAAAAATCCATAACTTGTTGTAAGTGACCAGCCTAATCGACAACTACCAAGTCGTTCTCTATGAATATCTGGTTGTACGACGAATCCATGTCGTGCACGACGAGCTTCTCAGCGATGATGGTGGCGCTGGTGGCATTGTTGAACAGGTAGACCCCGGCCGCCGCGTAAATGGCCTCTGTCGGGTACGCCCTCGACGTCGCCGCAACCTCCCGCCCATCACGAAGCTCTGCACGATGGAGTGGTCCACGAGCACCCTGACGGAAAAAACCTCGCCGTCGAGGGCAGGCACCGTGCTACCCACCACCTCCTTGGCCACATCGGTAGCATGCGATGACCGCAACTCATCGTGGCAGAAGTGCGTTCGAAGACCGCCGTCGAGGCCCTTGGACACATAGAAGTACACCGCCGTCTGTTCGGTCAGGGCACGGTTGGCGAGGATGAGAATGCCGAAGGAGCCGTGCGTGCCGCGGGCGGCGGCGCCGCCGGTGGTGGTGCAGTTGTAGCTAACATCGGCCTCGTTGAAGGCGTCAATTGCGGAGGCGTTGAGGAGGAAGGATGCCTCGATGTCGAGTTGGGAGGTCTGGTGGAGGGGGAGGGAGACGACGGATCCGGCACCAATAATGATGCCACTGAGATCGGTGGTGTTGATGCGGAGGGTATCGAGCTCTTCCACTGGCCATTGGATGAGGTTTGTCCGAGTCTTCTCGTCAAGCTCCACCGTCCTCGGAATTGACTGCATGCACAACACACATACACTATTAATCCAGTTCGTTCAGTAATTCAATCAGATTATGTCTAAGAGTAACCAACCGCTCTACCACTGAGCTACTGAGGAAGAACAGACTTAAGGAACAGACTTAAGGAAGCGGACTCTTGTTTTTTGACCCGACCAACGGCATACAATGTGTCACTTTTGTTGGTAAACCGGTCCACCCGAGCATGGCGGCAGCTTCGTGCGGGGCAAGTCGTTAGCCTCTTCCGTTTTCCCTCTTTTCGTTAAGTGGGTATTTATCCTTTGACTTTCTAACCCTATATAAAGAGATAAGGAGCAATTATTTCAATTGAGATCATCATTAATAAAGATAATCTTCTTTCTAGCTACTTCCTGTGTTCATCTACTTTTCGTGCGTTCGACTATTTCGTCTACGACGCTCGCTCTTGCTCCACAACCTCGGACCGGACTCATTTGCCTCGCCAATCGGGGACCTCCTTACTTTCTTTACTTCATTTCTTCCTGACTCATTGTTTTACTCTAACCCTACGGGTGTGTTTGATAGAATATATCAAGAACGTATAGGCTAAAAAATTTTAATCCGACCCACTTTACTTTTAGTTGGGTGCATGGACTCACCTGAATTATATGCATCTGATGTAAAAAAAAACCTTAGCTATGTCCATCTCATGCACCTCGGAGTGGCTTATCCGGACGAGCGAGGCTCTGGCCGACCCAACCCTCCATCAAACGACCAACCTCCTGCCCTCTCCTTGCGCGACCTGGCAGTCACTCCGTCACCCCTCTCTCACAAAAATGGTGACCATGGCAGCCAGTCCTCCGCCTCTCCTGCCACATCACGGACTAGGTCCCGCGCCCCGTTGAAGGCCCCCGGTCTCGCCAGGAGATTTATAGCTATAAGCTTGTGGAGACACAATACAGAGTTTGCAAAAGGGACCGAGCACAATAACAAAAGGCAAAACAAAAAGACGAACGACACTATGACTGCGAGTCTGCGAGGCCGTGCCTGCACGTACTGTTGTTATTGGCCAACCATGGATGTACTCCAACCAGCAATGCAAAAGCAACGGTGGAGCAAATTATGGTAATTGTAAGGTAAAAACAGCCATGTCGATGATGGTTACCTGGAGGTTGGCCCACCCCTTGGTGATGTCGGCGCTCGCGGAGTCGGTCTCGACGACGTACGCCCACACGATCCGCCGCTTCTTCACGGGGTCGTAGAAGGACTTGGACGCGTCGTACCTGCCATAGTCGTACCGCAGCGCGACGCCGAGTTCCCGCTCGGTGTCGATCGGCGTCCACGTATTGGCCGCCGCGTCGAACCTCCCGAGCGCGTAATAGTCGCGCCGGTCGTCGTCGCTGCTCTCCTTGAGCACGTACAACACGCCCTCCGCCGTCGAGTTGTCGATGCACTCGTACATGTCGTACATGTCGACGCACTCGTACATGCCGGTGCCGGCGGGGCCGCGGTACAGGTACCCCGGTATCATCTCGTAGCTGACGAAGTCCTTGGTCTTGTACGTGAAGGCGATGCCGGAGTGGTCGGTATCGTTCTTGGAGCCAATGATGATGCGCCACATGTTGTCGGAGTTGTCGAACCACGCCGTGGTCGGGTCGCGGTAGTCCTTCATGCCGATGCCGGGGGGCGGGAACACGACGGGTTGGCGGGGTGCTTCACCCACTCGCGGAGGAGCGGATCGCTCGGGTCGACGGCCTCCGCGAGGCAGGTCACGTGCGCGAACGTCTCGGTGTTCCCCGTGTAGAGCAGGATGACCCTGCCGTCGGGAAGCACTGTGATGGATCCGGTAAGGGCGCCATTGACGTCGTACCAGTGATCGGGCACCATGGCGAGCGGTAGGTGACGCCAATGGACCATGTCCCGCGACACGGCGTGGCCCCATGAGATGTTGCCCCATCCGGTGCCCCCTGGATTGTGCTGGTAGAAGAAGTGGTACCATCCGCGGTAGTACGCCGGACCTGTAGGGGACGATGCATTTGAGCTAATATGTTCCGCACATGTCACAAAACTTTTGAATAGTAATACTCAATTGAGAGGACCCATTAGGAGAAAGGTGTGGCTGATCAGGGTGTAAGTGTTGTTTTTGTTAAATTGTGATCCAAATTCTATCGTGTTGGACTAGACGTGGTACAAACGTTGTAGGTCTTTACGTTGGTATCGACACGTACGAGTACAACTCGTTTACTTGTCTTTCAAGGACTCTCATGTATTGCCCCTCATATATACTCTATGTAGTCGCACCTAAAGACGGCCTATCGTCTCGTATTTGTAATACTTCTCATCATAATGATTGCGCCTTCGTATGTCCATGGTTTTCTCACGTAAATGTTTCCACGTAAAAATCCATGTCTTTCGTATCGACGTCTTTCGTATCTCATTGATCTCGTTTTATCTAACAAGTGGTATACTGAGGTGAGGTTGACACATGCGAGATTTCGTCCGAGACGAAAGCTAGGGTTCTGCGCCCTGTGAGCCGCCGCCGACGCGACCTGGCGATCGGCGATCCGAAGCCAGATTGATTTCCGCTGCTCCTGCGTCGCCGTCAAATCAAGTCGTCCAGCTGCGTTTTAATCCGTTTCGCGCGTATTTGGATCGGCGTGTGGCTACAGCTGCTGGCCGTTCCGCCGAGTTGGTCCTGCTGCAAGTCCGGAGGCAACATCGATCTACTACGCTGCTGCTATTCCTTCGCATCAACCGATCCAAGTAGTTCTCACGTGAAGACAAGTACAGGAGCTCTACTACCTCACGTGAAGGCTGTACTAGTTCATCAGTAATAGTTGAGTTTTGTGTTCTCTCCGATTGCCACGTCTACCAGTGATCTCAGTTGCTATTTATCCTATTCCGTTTAATCCGCATATTAGATTCTGTTAAGAATTTTTCTACTGGCTTGTATTAATTTGTGCACAGATTTTATCTACTCATGGCATTCATAAAATACGATCGTGACACAAGGTTTATCCTATGGCAAGTCAAGATGCGGGCATTGTTGGCGCAGGCCGACTACGATGATGTACTGGATAGTTTTAGGAAGAATAGAATTAAGGATTGGACCGCTGAAGAGAAAAGAAGGGACCGTAAGGCATTGTCACAAATTCAACTCCATTTGCATAATAATATTTTGCAGCAAGTTTTGAGCGAGAAAACTACCGTCGCTCTGTGGCTAAAGCTAGAAGGGATTTCCATGACGAAAGATCTTACTAGCAAGATGCATCCGAAGCAAAAATTATTCATGCACAGGTTACCGAGGGAGGTAATGTTTTGAATCATATTTTAGAATTTAAAGAGATCATATCTGATCTAGCTGCAATGGAGGTTAAGTATGACGAGGAAGATACTGCTTTAATGTTACTTTGTTCACTGTCAAGTCCTTATGCCAATTTTCGAGACACCATATTATATAGCCATGATACTCTCACTCTTAATGAAGTTTATAAAGCTTTGAACTCTAAGGAGAAGATGAAATTGATGGTGCCTCATGATGGTTCAAGTTCATCCCAAGCCGAGGGATTATCTGTTCGTGGTAGGACAAAGGAGAAGAACTCACATAATGGAAACCGTGGCAAAAGTAAGAACGGCAGGGGGGCGGTCACAATCCAGAGATAAGAAACAGTCTTGTCGATATTGCAAGAGAGACGGGCATGACATCTCAGATTGTTTCAAGTTGCAGAACAAGGAAAAGAGGAATGATACATACAAACCGAAAGGTAACAAACAAGGTGAAAATTCTGCTAATGTCGCTCGTGATGATAGTTCCGATGATGCTCTTGTTGTTATTGCTGGATGTGCTGAGACCAATGATGAGTGGGTACTTGACACTATGTGTACTTTTCATATGTGCCCGCATGGAGATTGGTTTACTAATTTTGATTCTACTACTGCTGCTGGTTCCGTTTTGGGTTTTGATAATTCACCATGCAAGATTCAAGGCATAGGTTCCGTTCGAATCAAGATGTTTGATGGCACAATCAGAACTTTGACAGATGTTCGGTATATTCCGAAGATGAAGAGAAATCTTATCTCTGTGAGTGCCCTTGATGCAAAGGGGTACAAATATTCAGGTGGAGATCGCGTTTTGAAAGTCACCAAAGGTTCTCTTATTGTGATGAAAGGTGACTTAAGTTTGACCAATGGTCTTCATTACCTTTGAGGTTCTACCGTTTCAGGTAACGCTACTCCAGTTATTTCAACGAATTCTGATTGTGATGCTGCGAACCTTTGGCATATGCGTCTTGGACATAGGGGCGAACTTGGTTTGACAGAGTTACATAAGAGAGGTCTTCTTAATGGATACGAAACTGGTAAATTGAAATTTTGTGAGCATTGTATCTTTGGCAAGCATAAGAGGGTGAAGTTCAACACTTCGACTCATACAACTGAAGGTATTCTTGATTATGTGTATTCTGATTTATGGGGACCATCTCGCAGAAAGTCACTAGGTGGTGCTAGTTACATGTTAACTATTATGTATGATTATTGGAGAAAAGTTTGGCCTTATTTCTTGAAGCATAAATGGCAAGCATTCTCAGCTTTTAAGGAGTGGAAGATTATGACTGAGAGGCAAACTGAAAAGAAGGTAAACATACTTTGCACTGATAATGGTATGGAATTCTGTTCTAAGCAATTTAAGAATTATTGCAAGTATGAAGGCATTGTCAGACACTACACCGTTCCTTATACTCCTCAACAAAACGGTGTTGCTGAGTGTATGAACAGGACCATTATTTCCAGAGCCCGTTGCATGTTGTCCAATGCAGGTTTGCATAGGCGTTTTTGGGTTGAGGCGCTTCCACTGTTTGTTATCTCATTAATCGTTCACCATCTATTCCTCTTAATAAGAAAACTCCAATTGAGGTATGGTCTGGTTCACCTGCTGATTATTCACAATTGAGAGTTTTTGGTTGCACTGCTTATGCTCATGTTGATAATGGAAAGTTGGAGCCTAGGCTTGTTAAGTGCATCTTTCTTGGTTATAAATCTAGTGTTAAAGGTTTTAAATTGTGGAATCCTGAAACACAGAAGGTTATTATTAGTAGAAATATTATCTTTAATGAATCTGCTATGTTACATGATGTCCCATCTACTAATGTTCCTTATGAGAGTGAACAACAGCCTACAATTCAGTAGCCTACTGTTCAGGTGGAGCATGATATTTCAGGTGATACTTTTGATAAGGAAAATTTTGATGCACATGATGAACCCGTCGTTGATGATGAGCATGTTACTCAAAATCAGCCTATTACTCCACCCAGTTGGAATCTTGCACCTGACCGAGTTAGGTGGGGTATTAATGCACCTGAAAAATTAATTGGGGAGTGCAATATTGTTTCTTTTGCTTTATCTGTTGTAGAAGAAATTGAAGGTAATGTTGAGCCTTCTTCATATTCTGAGGCTATTATTTCTGGTGATAGTAATAAGTGGATGGCCGCTATGCATGATGAGATGGAATCACTTGAAAAGAATGGCTCTTGGGATTTAATAAGATTACCAAGAGAGAAGAAATCTATTCGTTGCAAGTGGGTTTTCAAAAGAAAGGAAGGTGTTTCTCTTAATGATGAGGCAAGATATGAAGCAAGGTTAGTTGCTAAAGGTTATAGCCAAATTCCAAGTATTGACTATAACAAAGTATTTTCTCCTGTTGTGAAACATAGCTATATTCGCACTTTACTTAGTATTGTTGCCATGAATGATTTTGAGCTTGAACAATTGGATGTTAAAACTGCATTCTTACATGGAGAATTAGAAGAGGATATTTATATGGAACAACATGAAGGTTTTGTTATTCCTGGTAAAGAAAAGCTTGTCTATAAGTTAAACAAATCTCTTTATGGATTAAAGCAATCCCCTCAACAGTGGTACAAGAGATTTGACACATTTATGCTCTCTCAAGGTTTTAAACGGTCTAATTATGATAGTTGTGTTTATTTGAAAACTGTCAATGGTTGAACTATTTATTTGCTCCTTTATGTTGATGATAGGTTAATTGCTGCAAAGAACATGTCAGAGATTGATGAACTAAAGAAGCAATTGAGTAATGAATTTGAGATGAAGGATTTGGGTGCAACAAAGGAAATACATGGCATAGAAATATCCAGAGATAGACCGTCTGGAAAATTATATCTAAGTCAGAAGGGATATATTGATAAAGTTCTTCGTCGTTTTAATATGCATAATGCCAAGCCAGTAAGTACTCCGTTAGCTGTACACTTCAAATTATCATCAGCCTTATGTCCCGAGTCAGATGCAGATATTGGGTACATGTCTAGAGTTCCCTATTCGAGTGCAGTTGGGTCACTTATGTATGCCATGGTTTGTTCTTGTCCGGATTTATCTTAGGCATTGAGTGTTGTCAGTAGATACATGGCTAATCCTGGAAAAGAGAATTGGAAAGCAGTTCAGTGGATATTTAGATACCTGCGAGGTACTTCTAATGCTTATTTATAGTTTGGGAAAACTGGAGATGGACTTGTTGGTTTTGTTGATTCTGATTTTGCTGGTGATTTGGATAAGAGAAGATCACTCAAAGGTTATGTTTTCCCCATTGGTGGTTGTGCTGTGAGTTGGAGAGCAACTTTGCAGTCTATTGTGGCTTGTTCCACTATCGATGCCGAGTATATGGCTATTTCCAAGGTATGGAAAGAAGCTATCTGGTTGAGAGGTTTATACACTGAGCTTTGTGGAGATTCATCTTGCCCTACCGTATTTTCGGACAGTCAAAGTGATATACATCTTACAAAGGATCCAATGTATCATGAGAGAACAAAGCACATTGATGTCAGATATCACTATATTCGAGATGTTGTTGGTGAAGGTGATTAGAAGGTATGCAAGATAAGTACGCATGATAATCCTGCTGATATGATGACAAAGCCAGTTCCTGCCAAAAAGTTTGAGCTTTGCTCAGGCTTAGTTGGTATTTCTCACTAGTCCTATGGATTTTGACGCACAAGGAGTTTATGCTGTGATTTGGATGGCGTTATTTACTTTCTTCGACTACTGGAGGGAATTTGACTTAAGGTGGAGATTGTTAAATTGTAATCCAGTGTGGGCCTTTACGTTGGTACCGACGAGTACGAGTAAATGACGCGCAGGGGTTGGAGGACCTTTAGTCCTGGTTGGTGTTACCAAGGTTTTTTCGATATTTTTTTATATATATTTCAAATCTTTGAATTATTTGACAATTTAATCTCTAATCATCCTTAATCACATTCATTTCAAATCGTCTAACTTTCTGGTCGGTCACCCATCCTCTCACTACTCCAGCCCGAGCACGCTTAACTTTTAGGTTCTATTGTCCCTGGGTTCCAAGTCTGTACTTGTTCTTTTCCTGACAATAGTAAGCTATCAATCCTATTAACCCTTAGGTCTTGATGTCACATGATTTAATTTTTCGAATTCCAAACAATTACTAAAAAAATTAAATATGTAATAATAATATTGAATTTCAATGAAAATAAAATAAGTAATAATACGATTTTATTCATTTTTTGCCATTTATTCATTTAATATGTCATAATTAATATTTTTAAATCTGTAAATCAAAATTTGACAAATAATATATCCGTCATTATCAGAAAAATGCGAGGAATCCAAATATGACATCATTTAATTATTTTTAAATAAAAATACTTTTTAAAAATATTTTTTTATTTTTCCGAAAAAATCTTCTTTTTGAAATAACTTCTTTTTTATTTTTTGAATTTCGAGAATCTAAGAAAATTTCACAAGGTAAACCAGGTGAAATGGAGTCCCAATTTTTCGCTAGTTTTTTTTATATATTAAACTTTTTTCGACGTCATATGCAAAAATTATGGTCGTTTTACATTTTTTTTCATTTTTTTGCAAAAGCGATCAAAATTCATATTTCAAATTTTCTATACCAACTAGACACTAAAACCTAACTACTCCCTCCGTTCCTAAATATAAGTCTTTTAAAAGATTTCACTAGGAGACCATATACGGAGTAGAATAAGTGTATCTATATTCTAAAGTATTTTTACATACATCTTTATGTATTTCCCTAATGAAATATCTAAAAAGACTTATATTTAGGAACGGAGGGAGTACATCTCAAAGGATTTTTTTATGATTTGATCATTTTTGTTTATTTTCTATTAAACTTAAAAAAGGCGGTCCACCGGGGGGGAGGGGTAGAGTTCGAAAATTTCAGAACCCCTTTAGTCCGAGTTGGTGTCCATCCAATCATACCGTCGACTACATCTGCTAGCACCATCCCAGCCAAAGTCACAACTCAGGTTAACCAAGCCAGAGTTAACCCTTTCTAACTTCATTTGCTATTTTTCATGCATTTAATGATTTTTTGAGCTACATGAACCTGAAATTGAAAAACCCTACAAATAAACTCTGAAAAGGTTAAAACTTGGCATGGTATCATCATTTCATCCACATAGCTTGTGATAAAAAGTTAAGAGGGTTACGGCAAAAACTGGATGCACTTCATGTACAAATCGGACCATCTCCTTCGAAGTATCAAGGTTTTGGACGAAAACCCGACCATCTGTTACAAAGGCATTTCATTTTTTAACTTATTTCAACTCCAGACTTTTTGTGCATTCAATATGCACCATTCAAAGCCACATCCTCAAAGTTCAAGCCTTTCTAACTTCATTTGCTATTTTTCATGCATTTAATGATTTTTTGAGCTACGTGACCCTGAAATTGAAAAGCTCTACAAATGAACTTTGAAAAGGTTGAAACTTGGCATGGTATTATCATTTCACCCACGTAGCCCGTGCTGAAACTTATGAGTGTTACGACAAAAACTGGATGCACTTCGTGTACAAACTGGACCATCTCCTTCGAAGTATCAAGGTTTCGGACAAAAATCCATCTGTTATAAAGGCATTTCATTTTTTTAACTTATTTCAGCTCCAGAATTTTTGTGCATTCAATATGAACCATTCAAAGTAACAACCTCAAAGTTCAAACTTTTCTAACTTCGTTTGCTATTTTTCATACATTTAATGAGTTTTTGAGCTACATGACCCTGAAATTGAAAAACCGTACAAATGAACTCTGAAAAGGTTGAAACTTGGCATGGTATCATCATTTCACCCACATAGCTTGTGCTAAAAAGTTGATAGGGTTACGGTAAAAACTGGGTGCACTTCGTGTACAAACTGGACCATCTCCTTCAAAGTATCAAGATTTCGGACGAAAACCCATGTGTTATAAATGCATTTCATTTTTTGAACTTATTCCAACTTCAGACTTTTTGTGCACTCAAATGCACCATTCAAAGCCACATCCTCAAAGTTCAACCCTTTCTAACTTCATTTGCTAATTTTCATGCATTCAATTATTTTTTTTGAGCTACATGACCCTGAAATTGAAAAGCACTACAAATGAACTCTGAAAAGGTTGAAACTTGGCATGGTATCACCATTTCACCCACATAACTTGTGCTAAAAAGTTGAGAGGGTTACGGCAAAAATTGGGTGCACTTCGTGTATAAATTAGACCATCTCCTTCAAACTGGACGAACTATTTTTAAACTCAAGTTAATCACAATCTACGGTTTGAAGCAAATTTAAACAAATTCATATTTAAATCATTCAAATTTGAAAACTAATCGCACAAACGGAAACTAGACAAAATTTTGAGTCTAATGCAACAAGAATCACTCAAAAACATCAAATATCCTAAAAGATATGCGCAATTTAAAACAGAAAATTTTAGAACCCCTTTAGTCCGGGTTGGTGTCTCCAGCCGGGACTAAAGGCCTAAAGCCTCAACCGCTTTAGTGCCGGTTCGTGGCACGAACCGGGACTAAAGGTTCGGAACGAAGCGGGACTAATGTTGCCCGTCCCGAACCGAGACTAATGGTCTCATTAGTGCCGGTTCAAAACCTAACCGGGACTAATGCTATGGACAAAAGATCCGTTTTCTACTAGTGTAAAGACGACTTGTTGTCTCGTGCTTGTAATACTCCTCCTCATAGTGATTGTGCCTTCTGCGTCCGTGGTTTTTCTCCCACAAGGGTTTTCACGTAAAAATCTGTGTCTCTCATGTCTCGTTGATCTCGTTTTATGTAACATTTTTTTACATCAAACTATATCAAAAGTTTTAGCTTCTTGCAAAAAAAATCTTGACTAAATAACATTTGATGAGCTCTCACAAGAAAAACAAAATCAGTGCTCAAAAGTGCACAAAACTTTAAAGACTGATTTCGCTATTTTTTGTGATACTCCTCGAATGTTATTTGGTCATGAAATTTTGCAAACAGATAAATCATTCCATCTAGTTTGATGTCCCAAAAATTCAGAAATTTCTTATTTTTTTTTGTATTTTCTTTTTCTTCTGAATTTATTAATTATTTGGGTGTTGGTTCACCCGGGAGTAGAAAATCCAGTAGGGTTCGTTAGGTGGAGTGTAGTAGCAGTAGCACTAACCGCTGGGATCTGCGCGCACGGATGTAGCCGGAGAATGCCGCCGCCGGCGAGCAAACATGAAGCAAGGGCAGCCAGGTCAGTTTCTGGGTAAAACCACGCCGGAGAAAATAAAACGGAATCTGAATTTGAAAATTTAATCGCACGGATGAACTGGGTCAGTACCGTTCATGTAGTTCTCCGGCTGGAAATGGAAGCCGGTGCGCTGCCACTGCAGCATGGCGTTGCTCCACGGGAAACCGCCGTTGGCCGAGTAGGTGCCCGACGTCTTCTCCGACACGCGGTGGTCCGCCGTAGCCGGTAGGGAGGAAGCCACCGCGATCCGATCCACCCTGCTGGCTCCATAGACCGCTGCGGCAACGAGGAGCGCCACCACGGCTAGCACGACGGCCCACGCGCGCCACCTCAGGCCGCTGCTAGTCCGCCGGTCGTCCTGGCCGTTGGCGTCGGCGAAGGGCAGCGGCCTGTACGTACCGTGGATGAGGATGCCGCCTGACGACTCCATGGCGCCGCCGCTCGCCAGGAGAATCCGGTGGGAATTTGGTACTAGATTTTTTCTCAGCCACGGATGGGTGGTGGGTTCAGCGGGGGTAGCGAGGGAGATTTATACAGGAGCTTTTCTTCAGACAAGCGGGAGATTTATAGCTGGGGTTTGGGGGTAAAGGTGGAATTTTAATATTCAAGGAAAGAAACCAACTTTTGTGCCATGTGTTGGAAACAAGTTCCATGCATGCTTTTAAAAATGACTTTCTAGAGCATCAATTTTTTAATTTTATTTTTAGGGCATTAACTTAATGTTTTTAAAGGATGTGCTGTCTTATCTGCCTTTTGGAGATTGCATGTCCCAGAGAGTATCGCCAAGTTAGTTAACAAGGAAACAATGATGAGTATAGCCAAGTTAGTTAACAAGGAAACAATGATTGTTTGTGGAAGGGAGTATGTAGTTGCAAAAGGTGACCACCGTCATATCACCCTCTCTGTTGGCTCCTCCGAAAAACTATGATCGTATTGTTGGATAATCCTCGGGGCAACAGGCCACCGCAAGAGAATGGGTGGACGATAGCGTGGGTCATATCCTGATTTTGTCATCGCATAAGAATTTGTTAAGAGGTTATAATCAACTACATTGAATTTTTTTTCTACGAGGTATCAAAGCAAATAATAATTTGATTTTGCATGGTATTTTTTAAAGCATAAGTACCATATACAAACTGAAAAACCATATAAATCGAATGGACAGATTTATATTTTAAAAAAGCACACATGTGGTGGGCTATGGTAACTTTTCCTAGCCATCGATGCATGTCGATAACCACCAACCGGGGTTAAATAGGCGTTCAGTACGTGCATCCTCCAATCACGCAGCAGCACACATGTGGAGCAGCAGAATGCCGAGAGATCCAAATAATATCACCAATAATGATGTAGCCGGCCATAGTACAACAGAGAAACCACATCCATGGAAATGAATCGACGGAGCTCGTGAGCTCACTCGTCGCATGCTGACTGACTCGTCCCTTTATTTCATAGCTAGAGGTGGCTCCGTCGCGTCGCTCTCCTCCGGCCGGGTGAGTCGTGGTGGCGGACGCTCCGTGTACGTGTGCGGTCCACGGGGTCGCATGGTGGCGGACGCTGACTCGGCTGTGCCACGGCCGTGCATGTCATATCTGACAAGAATTTGATTTTAGTCTCACTTTATATGTATAAGGCAAATTTTAGCATGCTTTCTTTTACCTTCTCTTTTTACCTGTGAGGTAACTTTGGTCTCCGTTCGTGAGGCCAGGACGCCGGTCGGGCCTTGTGGACCATTGGTCCCGGTTCGTCGGAACTGGAACCAATGGGACTCGCTCCTAACCCACAACCATTGATCCCGGTTTCTGGCTGGAACCGGGACCAAATGGGGTTCTTTAGTTCCGGTTCCAGCCACGAACCGGGACCAATGAGATGCCTATATATACCCCCTCGCCGGCGAGCAGAACACTTCACATTGCTTTGTTTTTTTTGACCGGCGAGGGGAGAGCTTCGTCACCTCACCCTTAGCTAATTCTCCGTTTATTTCGTAGCTTTTATTTCGAGTTACTAACAGTTAGCAACCGAACCGGTATCCAATACCCAGGTGCTACTAGGAGTACTAGCAAGGTACACATCAATAACACGTATATCAAATATACTTCTGTTGACGTTGCCAGTCTTCTTATCTACCAAGTATCTAGGGTTGTTCCGCTTCAGTGACCACTCTCCTCATAATCGAAGCACTTAGTCTCGGGTTTGAGTTCAACTTTGGATTGCGTCACTGGAGTAGCAACTGACTTGCTATCCATGAAGTTTCCCTCCTTGCTCTTGCCCTTCTCGAAACTAGTGGTTTGACTAACCATCAATACTTGACGCTCCTTCTCGATTTTTACCTTCACGGTGTCAAACATCGCGAACAGCTCAGGGATCATTATTTCTATCCCTGGCGTTTAATAGTTCATCACCAAGTTCTAGTAGCTTAGTGACAGTGACTTGGAGAACTATATCAATCACTATCTTATCAGGAAGATCAACTCACACTTGATTCAAGCGATTGTAGCACCCAGACAATCTAAGCACATGCTCAACGATTGAGCTATTGTCCTTCATCTTGCAGGCAAAGAATCTTGTTGGAGATCTCATATCTCGCAACATGGGCACGAGCCTAAGATCCTAATTTCAGCTCTTAGAACATCTCATATGTTCTGTGACTTTAAAATGTTTCGAAGCCTCAATTCTAAGCTGTAATGCATGACGCGCTAATCTATCAAGTAGTCATCAGAACGTGCCTGTCAGATGTTCACAACATCTACAAACCACGCTAGAGGGGTTGGCGCACCGAGCGGTGCATTAAGGACATAAGCCTTCTGTGCAGCAATGAGGACAATCCTCAGATCACGGACCCAGTCCACAATATTGCTACCAACATCATTCAACTCTATTTCTCTAGGAACATATAAAAATTCAAGGGAGCTACATTGCGAGTAACTGATCTACAACATAATTTGCACACACACTATTGACTATGTTCATGATAATGAGTTCAATTAATCATATTACTTAAGAACTCCCACTCAAATTGACATCCCTCCAGTCATTCGAGTGATACATGATCCAAATTCACCAACTCAAGTCCGATCATCACGTGAGTTGAGGTGGTTTCAATGGTGAACATCATCATGTTGATCATATCTACTATATGACTCATGTTCGACCTTTCGGTCTCTTGTGTTCAGAGGCCATGTCTGTACATGCTAGGCTCGTCAAGTTGAACCTGAGTGTTCTGCATGTGCAACACTCACTTGCACCCGTTGTATGTGAACGTAGAGTCTATCACACCCGATCATCACGTGGTGTCTCGACACGAAGAACTTCCGCAATGGTGCACAGTCGGGGAGAACACAATTTATCTTGAAATTAAGTGAGGGATCACCTTATAATGCTACCGTCGTCCTAAGCAAAACAAGGTGCATAAAAAGGATTAACATCACATGCAAATCACAAGTGACATGATATGGCCATGAACTTGTGCTTTTGATCTCCATCATGAAAGCACCGGCATGATCTCCATCGTGACCGGCATGACACCATGATCTCCATCATCTTGATCTCCATCAACGTGTCGCCATCGGGGTTGTCACGCCCACCATGCTTCTACAACTATTGCTACTGTTTAGCGATAAAGTAAAACATTACATTGCGCTTAATGATTGACACGCAGGTCATACAATAATTAAAGACAACCCTATGGCTCCTGCCGGTTGTCGTACTCATCAACATGCAAGTCGTGATATTCTATACAACACATGATCATCTCATACATCACATATATCACATCTTGTAATTGGCCATATCACATCACAACATACCCTGCAAATACAAGTTAGACATCCTCTAATTGTTGTTGCATGTTTTACGTGGCTGCTACGGGTATCTAGCAAGAACAATTCTCATCTACGCATAAACCACAACGGTGATACACTAGCTGCTTTTCAACCTTCTCAAGGACCGCCTTTGTCGAATCCGATCCAACTAAAGTGAGTGAAACTGGCACCCGCAAACCATCTATGCAACAAGTTACGTTTGAGGGAATTGGTCTCTCGTAAGCGTACGAGTAATGTTGGTCCGGGCCGCTTCATCTCACAATACCGCTGAACCAAAATACGACCAAGGGAGGAAGCAATCTAAGCATCAACGCCCACAAACTCTTTGTGTTCTACTCGAGATCTCATCTACACATAGACCTAGCTCATGATGCCACTGTTGGGGAACGTTGCATGGGAAATAAAAAATTTCCTACGCACACGCAAGATCTATCCATGGTGATGAGCATCTATGAGAGGGAGAGTGGATCTACATACCCTTGTAGATCACTAAGCGGGAAGCGTTAAGAAACGCGGTTGGTGTAGTCGAACGTCTTCGCGATCCAAATCGCCGAGCGTCCGCGATCTCATCACGATCCGTCCCGCTATCCAATCATGATCCGTCCCGCGAACTCATCACGATCCGTCCCGCGAACTCTTCATGATCCGTCCCGCGATCTCATCACGATCCGTCCTACGATCTCGTCACGGTCCTTCCGATCTAGCGCCGAACGGACGACACCTCCACGTTCATCACACGTACAGCTTGATGACGATCTCCGCCTTCTTGATCCATCAAGAGGGAGCGGAGATGTAGAAGGGTTCTCCAGAAGCGTGACGACGCTGCGGCTTTGGTGGTGGAGCTATTCCGGCAGGGCTTCGCCTAAGCACTGCAGTAAATCGATCTAGAGGAGAAACTATGCACTAGAGGAACGGGTAGCACGTGGCTGAAAATTCTGTGCCAAAACCCTAAAATCCTCTAGTATATATATAGGAGGAGAGGACGAGGAGGCTTGGATGCCAAAAAGCCAGCCCTTGGGTCGGCCAAAGTGGGGAGGAGAGGACTCCTCCTCCAATCCTAGTAGGACTAGGATTCCTTCTTTTTTGGCCTTTTTCCACCTTTTTCCCTTTGGACTTTTTCTCCCAGACGCATGGGCCATGTGTGGCACTTCCACCAGCCCACAAAAGGCTGGTATTTACTCTACCACGGCCCATGAAGCCTCTTGGGTCGAAATACCCCTCCCGGTGGTCTCCCGGTACCCTACCGACACTCCCGGTACATTACCGATTAGCCCGAAACTTTTCCGGCGACCAAAATGGGACTTCCTATATATCAATCTTTACCTCCGGACCATTCCGGAGCTCCTCGTGACGTCCTGGATCTCATCCGGGACTCCGAACAACCTTCGCTCAACACCATACATAACTCTATACTACTGAAACGTCACCGAACCTTAAGTGTGCAGACCCTGCGGGTTCGAGAACTATGTAGACATGACCGAGAAACCTCTACGGTCAATAACAAATAGAGAGACCTGGATGCCCATATTGGTTCCTACATATTCTACGAAGATCTTTATCGGTCGAACCTCTATGTCAAGGATTCAGTTAATCCCGTATGATGTTCCCTTTGTTCTTCGGTATGTTTCCTTGCCCGAGATTCGATCGTCGATATCTCCATACCTAGTTCAACCTCGTTACCGTCAAGTCTCTTTACTCGTTCCGTAATACAAGATCCCGTGACTAACACTTAGTCACATTGCTTGCAAGGCTTGTTGTGATGTTGTATTACCGAGTGGGCCCTGAGATACCTCTCCATCACACGGAGTAACAAATCCCAATCTTGATAAATGCCAACCCAACAGACACCCTCGAAGATACCTGTAGAGTACCTTTATAGTCACCCAGTTATGTTGCGACGTTTCATACACACAAGGCACTCCTTCGGTGTCAGTGAATTGCATCATCTCATGGTCATAGGAACAGATACTTGACATGCAGAAAACAGTAGAATTAAACTGACACGATCATATGCTACGTTTGTAGTTTGGTTCTTGTCCATCCCATCATTCTCCTAATGATGTGATCCCGTTATCAAATGACATCTCATGTCAATGGCTAGGAAACCTTAACCATCTTTGATCAACGAGCTAGTCTATTAGAGGCATACTAGGGACATGGTTTTGTCTATGTATCCACACATGCATCTAAGTCTCCGATCAATACAATTATAGCATGGATAATAAATGATTATCATGAACAAGAAAATATGATAATAACTAATTTATTATTGCCTCTAGGGCATATTTCCAACAGTTTCAATGGTGAACATCATCATGTTGATCATATCTAATATATGACTCATGTTCGACCTTTCAGTCTCTTGTGTCCGACGCCATGTCTATACATGCTAGGCTCGTCAAGTTTAACCCGAGTGTTATGCATGTGCAACACTAGTTTGCACCCGTTGTATCTGAACATAGAGTCTATCACACCCGATCATCACGTGGTGTCTCGACACGACAAACTTTCGCAACGGTGCACACTCGGGGAGAACATAATTCATCTTGAAATTTAAGTGAGGGATCACCTTATAATGCTATCATCATCCTAAGCAAAACAAGGTGCATAAAAGGATTAACATCACATGCAAATCACAAGTGACATGATATGTCCATGAACTTGTGCTTTTGATCTCCATCTTGAAAGCACTGGCATGATCTCCATCGTCACCGGCATGACACCATGATCTCCATCATCTGGATCTCCATCATCGTGTCGCCATCGGGGTTGTCACACCCATCATGCTTCTACTACTACTGCTACAATTTAGCGATAAAGTAAAGCATTACATAGCGTTTAATGATTGACACGCAAGTCATACAATAATTAAAGACAACCCTATGGCTCTTAATGATTGACAACACTCATCGACATGCAAGTCGTGATATTCTATATAAAATATGATAATCTCATACATCACACATATCTCATCATGTAATTGGCCATATCACATCACAACATACCCTGCAAAAACAAGTTAGACGTCTTCTAATTGTTGTTGCATGTTTTACGTGGCTGCTATGGGTATCTAGCAAGAACAATTCTTATCTATGCAAAAACCACAACGGTGATACATAAGTTGCTTCTCAACCTTCTCAGGGACCGCCTTTGTCAAATCCGATCCAACTAAAGTAGGAGAAACAGACACCCGCCAGCCATCTTTGTGCAACGAGGTTACACGTCAGTCGATGGAACCGGTCTGTCATAAGCATACGAGTAAGGTTGGTCCGGGCCGCTTCATCCCACAATACCGCTGAACCAAAGCACGACCAAGGGAGGAAGCAATCTAAGTATCAACGTCCACAAACTCTTTGTGATCTACTCGAGATCTCATCTACACATAGACCTAGCTCTGATACCACTGCTGGGTAACGTTGCATGGGAAACAACAAAATTCCTACGCACACGCAAGATCTATCTATGATGATGAGCATCTACGAGAGGGAGAGTGGATCTACATATCCTTGTAGATCGCTAAGCAGGAAGCATTAAGAAACATGGTTGATGTAGTCGAACGTCTTTGCGATCCAAATCGCCGAGCGTCCCGCGATTCAATCACGATCCATCTCGCAATCCAATCACGATCCGTCCCGCGATCCAATCATGAATCGTCTCGCGATCTTGATCACCGTCCTTCTGATCTAGTGCCAAATGGACGACACCTCCGCATTCAGCACACGTACAGCTCGATGACGATCTCCACCTTCTTGATCCAGCAAGAGGGAGCGGAGAGGTAGATGAGTTCTTCAGCAACGCAATGGCGTTGAGACGATGGTGGTGGAGTAATTCCAGCAGGGCTTCGCCTGAGCACCGCTGAAAACTGATCTAGAGGAGAAAACGATCTAGAGGAAGAAGAGGGCAGCACGTGGCAATTAGGGTTAGTTTTTTCCTCTAAATCCTCTAGTATATATAGGAGGGAGGGAGGGGAGGAGGCAGCCTCAAACCCTCAAGGTTTGGTCGAAATTGGAGGTCAAGGATTCCTACTCCAATCCTATTAGGAGTAGGATTCCTCCTTTCCACTTGGAAATTCTTTCCACCTCTCCACCTTTTGCATTTTTTCCTTCTCAAACCACTCCAGTCGCATGGGCCCTTAGAGGAGGCTTCGGCCAGCCCACCTGGGGCTCGTTTACCTCCTCCTAAAGCCCATGTAGCCTCGTGGGTCGAAATACCTCTCCCGATGGTCCCCCGGTACACTACCGGCACTCCCGGTACACTACTGATGAGCCCGAAACTTTTCCTGCGACCAGAACATGACTTCCTATATATCAATCTTTACATCCGGACCATTCCAGAGCTCCTCGTGACATCCAGGATCTCATCTGGGACTCCGAACAACCTTCAGTCACCACCATATATAACTCTATACTACCGAAACGTCACCGAACCTTAAGTGTGCAGACCCTACGGGTTCGAGAACTATGTAGACATAACCAAGACACCTCTATGGTCAATCACCAATAGCGGGACCTAGATGCCCATATTGGTTCCTACATATTCTACGAAGATCTTTATCGGTCGAACCTCTATGTCAAGGATTCAGTTAATCCCGTATGATGTTCCCTTTGTTCTTCGGTATGTTACTTGCCCGAGATTCGATCGTCGGTGTCTCCATACCTAGTTCAACCTCGTTACCGGCAAGTCTCTTTACTCGTTCCGTAATACAAGATCCCATGACTAACACTTAGTCACATTGCTTGCAAGGCTTATCGTGATGTTGTATTACCGAGTGGGCCCTGAGATACCTCTCCATCACACGTAGTAACAAATCCCAGTCTTGATCCATGCTAACCCAACAGACACCCTCGGAGATACCTATAGAGCACCTTTATAGTCACCCAGTTACGTTGCGACATTTGATACACAAAAGGTACTCCTCCGGTGTTAGTGAGTTGCATGATCTCATGGTCATAGGAACAAATACTTGACATGCAGAAAACAGTAGCAATAAACTGACACGATCATATGCTACGTTTGTAGTTTGGGTCTTGTCCATCACATCATTCTCCTAATGACGTGATCCCGTTATCAAATGACATCTCATGTCCATGACTAGGAAACCATAGCCATCTTTGATCAACGAGCTAGTCTATTAGAGGCATACTAGAGACATGGTGTTGTCTATGTATCCACACATGTATCTGAGTTTCCGATCAATACAATTACAGCATGGATAATAAACGATTATCATTAACAAGGAAATATGATAATAACCAATTTATTATTGCCTCTAGGGCATATTTCCAACACCACCCACCACGGTAGGAGGAATAAAAGGGGTCTCCTTTCACTTGAATCCCGACATCAGCTGCAAAAGTCAGGGTCAACACCTTCATGGTAGGAGGCGCCCGCGCATGGTTCTCCACCCAGTATCGATGGACTGGGGAAACATAACCCCGTAACGGCAGTTGCCGAGCACGCTCACATGACACCAAGTCTATGGTCTATGATGCCGATTCCACCAACAGAGAAGTGTAGGTGTCGACCACCACGAACGACCACCCCACCCTCGATGAGAGGGACCTCATCGCCCATGGGTACCACCTGGACCGTGCCTAACCTCACCTACCTAGGGTGAGATACCTACCCGCCTCGGTCCCGGAGCTGGTCATTCGGAGCACGAGCCTTGGGTCAGAGACATCGCCGCCAAGCGTGCCACCACTACTACGTCGGGTACACGTTGAGCCTGACATGCTGCCAGCGCAAAACGGGGAAAAGATAAGACCGCCCCACCCCCTTCACCGTCTGCAAGCAACCGGGAGACACCAGCTCGCCACTGAGATCGCCACAGCCATGCAACTACGCTGTTGAACCACCGCTCGTCGCAGCCATGGCCGCCGTCACTGTGTTGATAACTCAAGCGGCCACCAAGGGCCCCCATGGCCGCGGCGCATTAGACCTGGGAAGAGTCACAACCAGGCACCAACACCGCACACCAGAGCCCTGGCTAGTCCAGCCCTTCTCTTCCCGACAATCCCCCATGACGCAGCTTCTCGAGCCCTATCAGCACCACCATGATATGGACCAGCACCATGCCATCGAATTTGGCTGCCTGCACCGCATGACATGGAGCATGGAGGAGAGAGAACCTTGTGGCCGCCTACAACCGACCGGGCTTTGGCCGCTAGTGCTTGTCGACACCGGCCAGTGTATACTAGTGCAGAAAAGGGTACCTATGGCGTGGCGAAGGGGCTGTACTGGCATGGTAGGCCGACGCCACTAATATGACGCCATTGTTAAAAAATAATGTTGGCGGCGGGTCCCACGTCAGCAGTATTCTACGTGCTGATGGCCTGCCATGTAGGCTATGCCATCACTATAATCGTTCACCTAGTGGCGTTTAATGTACATTGCATGCCAGGAATGTTTTGTGCAGCCAAAAAACATTCACAAATATTCACATCACGTAACATTTAGCATTTTGCATTTCACATAACATTTAGCATTTTACATTGCACACGAGGAATTAACCCAATAGAACAATGCATCCACTTAATAATAAGTGTCAATCATCTCACAAGCAGTACTAGCTAGCTAGAGTTAATAATAAGTACCTATTATACAACACTCACAAAAACGAACAAACTAGCTATAGCATATTTAAAGGATGTCGAAAACGATCATCACCCTCAAGTCATGGCGTGGGGTGTTCCTTTTTTTTGAAAAGGAGGATCGCAGCCCCCGGCCTCTACATCAATCGATGCACGCAGCCATCTTATTAAAGAAAACCAGAACAAAGTGCCAGGTCTATACCGCATCGTACCGGTAGTACAAAGTAAATTAAATATGAAATACAAACCCAGCTGCCACAGTCAGCGTTATGTAACAATAGACTACGATGCCTACACACCAAGCCTATTATTAGCACGCCATCCAAACCGGTTGAAGATAACCTGTGCGACCATCCCCCACCGGTTGCACCCAATATCCATATGCTCCCTGAAGTCCACATGACTGAGTAATGACCACATACAGATCCAAGTTGTTGCTCTGAATATGACCTGCAAAAAGTTATTTAAATTCTTTCCATTAAAGATCATATCATTCCTGGTGTTCCATATAGCCCAGAGTAAAGCACAAATCCCAATTCTGATACGTTGCGCTATTGTAACGTCTACTCCATTGAGCCACGTTGTAAACATAGAATTCATACTTGTGGGTGGGTTTATATTAAATGCTATATGAATTTTTCACCATAATAATTTTGCCAGAGGATAATCAAGAAAGAGGTGTTGTATCGTCTCATTCTGATCACAAAAACAACAATTAATTCTGCCACCCCATCTTCGTTTTGCCAAGTTGTCTTTGGTTAATACCACTCCTTTGTGTATGAACCACATAAAATTTTTAATTCTAAGGGGAACCTTAATTTCCCAAATGTGAAGGGATCTTGACAGTGGTCCGGTGTTTATCAATTCATTGTAAAAAGACTTTACCGAAAATACACCATTCGCTAGTAAAGTCCAACGAATACTGTCTGGCTGTCCTGAAAGTTGCACTAGCATCAATCTCCTAACCAGATGTAACCATGCAGTCCAGCGTGCTCCCACTAAAGCTCGTCTGAATTGTATATTCAAGGGTACCGATTGTAAAACCCTAGAGACTAACTCATCTTTGCGTTGCGCGATGTTATATAACGAAGGGTATTGAGTTGCTAATGGCGAATCCCCAAGCCAAGTGTCTTCCAAAAATCTTGTTGAGGTGCCATTACCCAGTAGGAACTTCACCCTTCTAAAGAAGGTTTCTTTTATCTTCATTATCCCCTTCCAGAAAGGTGAGTCACTTGGTCTAGCTGTAACCTGAGCTAGTGTTTTGGAATGCAGATATTTGTTCTTCAACAATTGTACCCACATTCCATCAGTCTCCGTGGACAATCTATATAGCCATTTGCTAAGGAGACATTTATTCTTCACTTCTAAATTTTCGATACCAAGGCCCCCTTGGTCCTTTGGTCTGCATATAATATCCCATCGCGCTAGTCTATATTTCTTCTTAGCCTCATCACTTTGCCAGAAGAAACGAGATATATAAAAGTCTAATCTTTTGCGTACCCCTACAGGCACTTCAAAGAAAGACAGCAGAAACATCGGCAGACTTGTTAATACTGAGTTTATTAAGACTAGCCTCCCTCCATATGACATAAGCTTACCCTTCCAACAACCTAGTTTCTTTTCAAATCTTTCCTCAACACATTTCCATTCCTTATTCGTCAATCTTATATGATGAATAGCAATTCCTAGATAACTAAATGGTAGTGATCCCACCTCACATCCAAATAGCTGCCTGTAAGCGTCTTGCTCATCCTTTGCCTTTCCAAAGCAAAAAAAAATCGCTTTTGTTAAAATTTATTTTTAGCCCTGAAAGTTGTTCAAATAAGCATAGGACTAGTTTCATATTCCTTGCTTTTGCCATATCATGTTCCATGAAAATTATCGTGTCATCCGCATATTGTAGTATGGACACCCCCCCTCGACCAAGTGAGGTACGAGTCCTCCTACATGCCCCTATTCTTTAGCTCTCCCAATGAGTATTGCCAACATGTCTGTTACCATGTTGAACAATAACGGAGACATAGAATCACCCTGCCTCAATCCCTTGTGTGTTTGAAAGAAGTGCCCTATGTCATCATTAACTGTCATCCCCACGTTGCCTTTCTTAATGAAAGTGTCCACTTGATCTCGCCATTTATTATTGAACCCTTTCATTCGTAAAGCCTGTTGTAAAAACGACCATTTAACTTTATCATACGCCTTTTGAAATCCACCTTAAAGACAACCCCATCAAGTTTCTTCGTGTGTATCTCGTGTAGAGTTTCATGCAGGACAACAAGCCCCTCTAATATGTGTCGTCCGGGCATAAACGCTGTTTGTGTTGGTTGGACTACCGAATGAGCTATCTTTGAGAGTCTATTCGTGCCCACCTTTGTGAATATTTTGAAACTAACATTGAGCAAACATATCGGTCTAAATTGCTCAATGCGTACAACCTCCGCCTTCTTTGGCAACAACGTGATAGTTCCAAAGTTTAGGTGGAAAAGCTGTAGATGGCCATTAAATAAGTCATTGAACATAGGCAAAAAATTGCCCTTAATGATATGCCAGCATTTTTTATAAAATTCTGCCGGAAACCCATCCGGTCCTGGTGCCTTGTTTTGTTTCATTTGCGATATAGCCTCAAACACCTCCTTCTCTGTGAATGGAGCTGATAGCACATCATTTTCCTCAGAACTAATCTGAGGAATGTCATGCGTAATGTTTTCATTCAGCGAGACAAAATTCTCCTCTGGTGCCCCAAATAGCCTCTTATAGTATTCTGAAATATAAGTTTCTAGGTTCTCATGGCCTACAATTGTTCCTTCATCTTGCTCTAATTGAATAATTTTTTTCTTTCGATGCTTGCCATTCACAATCATGTGAAAGAATTGTGTGTTATCGTCTCCCTGAACTACCTTCGTCACCTTAGCTCGAAGTGCCCATTTCAACTCTTCCTCTCTCAGAAGTTGTTGCAATTTCTTCTCCGCCTCAGTTTTCACATTTCTATCCGACCAACTAAGGATATTAGTTTCAGCCTTGACATCTGACTCCTCAATTAATCGAATAAGTTTCTCTTTTTCTACTTTGTATAACCCACTCTGATTCTTCGCCCATCCTTTCAAGAACTGGCGCAAGTGTCGGGTTTTATTTTGCCATCTTTCAATACTTGATAATCCACCAGAATTTCTTGCCCATTCAGTGGCTATAAGATCCTTGAATCCTTCTCTCTCGAACCATCCTAGTTCAAACGAGAAAATATTTCTATTAGCCATGTGATTGGCCTCCCCTGTGTCAACCAATAGAGGTGTATTGTCAGATATGGCCCGTTGTAGAGCATGTACTGTAACCAGCGGGTACTTCTGTTCCCACTCAATGCTAGCCAGTACCCTATCCAACTTCTCATATGTTGGAACCGGCAGTGAGTTTGCCCATGTGAACTGCCTACCAGTAAGCTCGATTTCTCTCAAATCAAGGCTCTCAATTACCATGTGAAACATTGTTGACCATCTTCCCTCGAAGTTGTCATTATTTTTTTCACTTTATCGGCGAGTGATATTGAAATCCCCCCAACCATAACGGGTAATATCTCATCTCCGCAAATTCTAACTAAATCCGCGAGAAAATCTGATTTTAGCTCAGGTTGCGCCGCCCCATATACTGTTGGCGAACGTCGCATGGGAAACAAAAATTTTCCTACGCACACGCAAACCTATCCATGGTGATGAGCATCTACGAGAGGGAGAGTGGATCTACATACCCTTGTAGATCGCTAAGCGGGAAGCGTTAAGAAACGCGGTTGGTGTAGTCGAACTTCTTCGCGATCCAAATCGCCGAGCGTCCCGCGATCCAATCACGAACCTGTTGGGAGACGTAGTAGTAAATCAAAATTTTCCTACGTTCACCAAGATCTATCTATGGAGAAACCAGCAACGAGAGGGGAGAGATTGCATCTTCATACCTTTGAAGATCGCTAAGCGGAAGCGTTACAAGAACGCGGTTGATGGAGTCGTACTCGCAGCGATTCAGATCGTGGTAGATCCGATCAAGTGCCGAACGGACGGCACCTCCGCGTTCAACACACGTGCAGCCCGGTGACGTCTCCAACACCTTGATCCAGCAAGGAGGAAGGAGAGGTTGGGGAAGGGCTCCAACAGCAGCACGACGGCGTGGTGGTGGTGGAGTAGCAAGGTATTCCGACAGGGCTTCGCCTAAGCGCTGCGGAGGAGGAAGAAGAGAGGTAGGGCTTCGCCGTGAGAGAGAGAGATCAAATCCTGTCTCAAAACATCCAAAACCTCAAGTATATATAGGAGGAGGGACGTGGAGGGCTGGCTTGGCCTCTACTCCAAAGAGGAGATGGCCGGCTGAATTAAAGGGAGAGTCCACCTCCCACAAGGGAGGTGGATCTCCTCCTTTTAAATCCTTTTTGCCTTATCTCCTTATCTCCAGCCGCATGGGCCTTTAGCAAAAGTCTTGCCCAGCCCAATAAGGGCTGGCACACTTTATCTAACAGCCCATGTGGTCCTTTGGTCGTCACACCCCTCCCGGGGGTCCTCCGGCACCCTCCCGGCACTCCCGGTACACTACCGATGAGCCCGAAAACTTTCCGGTGACCAAAACTGGACTTCCTATATATCAATCTTTACCTCCGGACCATTCCGGAGCTCCTCGTGACGTCCGGGATCTCATCCGGGACTCCGAACAACCTTCGGTAATCACGTATACCTTTTCCCTATAACCCTAGCATCATCGAACCTTAAGTGTGTAGACCCTACGGGTTCGGGAGACACGTAGACATGACCGAGACACCTCTCCGGCCAATAACCAACAGCGGGATCTGGATACCCATGTTGGCTCCCACGTACTCCACGATGATCTCATCGGATGAACCACGATGTCAGGGATTCAATCAATCCCGTATACAATTCCCTTTGTCTATCGGTATGGTACTTGCCCGAGATTCGATCGTCGGTATCGCCATACCTTGTTCAATCTCGTTACCGGCAAGTCTCTTTACTCGTTCCGTAACACATCATCCCGTGGCTAACTCCTTAGTCACATTGAGCTCATTATGATGATGTCTTACCGAGTGGGCCCAGAGATACCTCTCCGTCACACGGAGTGACAAATCCCAGTCTTGATTCGTGTCAACCCAACAGACACTTTCGGAGATACCCGTAGCGTACCTTTATAGCCACCCAGTTACGTTGTGACGTTTGGCACACCCAAAGCATTCCTACGGTATCCGGGAGTTACACAATCTCATGGTCTAAGGAAATGATACTTGACATTGAAAAGCTTTAGCAAACGAACTACACGATCTTGTGCTATGCTTAGGATTGGGTCTTGTCCATCACATCATTCTCCTAATGATGTGATCCCGTTATCAACGACATCCAATGTCCATGGTCATGAAACCGTGACCATCTATTGATCAACGAGCTAGCCAACTAGAGGCTCACTAGGGACATGTGATGGTCTATGTATTCACACATGTATTACGGTTTCTGGTTAACACAATTGTAGCATGAATAATAGACAATTATCATGAACTAGGAAATACAATAATAACCATTTTATTATTGCCTCTAGGGCATATTTCCAACAGAACCGTCCCGCGAACACATCACGATCCGTCCCGCGATCTCATCACGATCCGTCTCACGATCTTGATCACGATCTGTCCCGCGAACTCATCACGATCCGTTCCGCGATCTCGTCACGAACCGTCTCGCGATCTCGATCATGGTCCTTCCGATCTAGCGCCGAACGGACGGCACCTCCGCGTTGAGCACACGTGCAGCTTGATGACGATCTCCACCGTCTTGATCCAGCAAGAGGAGGTGGAGAGGAGAGAGAGTTCACCGGCAGCGTGATGGCGCTCCGGTGATGGTGGTGGAGTGATTCCCGCAGGGCTTCGCCTAAGCGCTACGGAAAACCGATCTAGAGGAGAAACTGTGCACCGGTGAAACGGGTAGCACGTGGCCGGAAATTCTGTCCAAAAACCACCCAATCCACTAGTATATATAGGAGGAGAGGAGAGGAGAGGCAGCCAAGGCCTTTGGGTTGGCCGAAATAGGAGGTGGGAAGAAATCCTACTTCACCTCCAATCCTAGTTGGAGTAGGATTGCCTCCTATTGGCTGATTTTCCACTTTTTGCTTTAGGACTTTCTCTCCTGCGCCATGGGCCTTTGTGGCTGTTTTCCCAGCCCACTAAGGGCTGGTTATTATTCTCCCACAGCCCATGGACCTCTTGGGGTCGAAGTACCCCTCCCGGAGGTCTCCCGGTACACTACCGGCACTCCCGGTACACTACCGGCACTCCCGGTACACTACCGATGAGCCCGAAACTTTTCCGGAAACCAAACTGGGACTTCCTATATATGAATCTTTACCTCCGGACCATTCCGGAGCTCCTCGTGACGTCCGGGATCTCATCCGGGACTCCGAACAACCTTAGGTCACCACCATACATAACTCTACACTACGGAAACGTCACCGAACCTTAAGTGTGCAGACCCTGCGGGTTCGAGAACTATGTAGACATGACCGAGACACCTCTACGGTCAATAACCAATGGCGGGACCTGGACGTCCACATTGGTTCCTACATATTCTACGAAGATCTTTATCGATCGAACCTCTATGTCAAGGATTCAGTTAATCCCGTATAACGTTCCCTTTGTTCTTCGGTATGTTACTTGCCCGAGATTCGATCGTCGGTATCTCCATACCTATTTCAACCTCGTTACCGGCAAGTCTCTTTACTCGTTCCGTAATACAAGATCCCGCAACTAACAATTAGTCACATTGCTTGCAAGGCTTATTGTGATGTTGCATTACCGAGTGGGCCCCGAGATACCTCTCCGTTACACGGAGTAACAAATCCCAGTCTCGATCCATGCCAACTCAACAGACACCATCGGAGATACCTGTAGAGCACCTTTATAGTCACCCAGTTACGTTGCAACGTTTGATACACACAAGGCACTCCTCCGATATCCGTGAGTTGCATGATCTCATGGTCATAGGAACATATACATGACATGCAGAAAACAGTAGCAATAAACTGACACGATCATATGCTATGTTTGTAGTTTGGGTCTTATCCATCACATCATTCTCCTAATGATGTGATCCCGTTATCAAATGACATCTCATGTCCATGGCTAGGAAACCTTAACCATCCTTTGATCAACGAGCTAGTCCATTAGAGGCATACTAGGGACATGGTTTTGTCTATGTATCCACACATGCATTTAAGTCTCCGATCAATACAATTATAGCATGGATAATAAACGATTATCATGAACAAGGAAATATGATAATAACTAATTTATTATTGCCTCTAGGGCATATTTCCAACAGTCTCCCACTTGCACTAGAGTCAATAATCTAGTTCACATCACCATGTGATTCGCATTGTTATGAATCTAACACCCAATGTGTTCTGGGGCTCGATCATGCTTTGCATGTGAGAGAGGTCTTATAGTCAACGGGTCTGCGATATTCAGATCCGTGTGTACTTTGCAAATCTCTATGTCAAACCATAAACACTGCTACCACACTCCACTTGGTACTATTTCCAAATGGCTGCTCCACTATACGTATCCAGATTGCTACTACTAGTCATCCGGATAGGTGTTAAAGCTTGCATCGACGTAACTCTTTATGACGAACTCTTTATCTCCTCCATAATCAAGAAACATTTCCTTAGTCCTCTGGTACTAAGGATAATTCTGACCGCTGTCCGGTGATCCACTCCTGGACCACCCTTGTACCCCTTGACAGACTCATGGCAAGTCACACATAGGTGCGATAGACAGCGTGGCATAATATAGTGCCTATGGCTAAGGCATAGGGGACGACATTCGTCCTTTCTCTTTATTCTGCCATTGTCGAGCTTCGAGTCTCACTCAACTTCACACCTTACAAATCAGACGAGAACTATTTCTCTGGCTGATCCATTTTGAACTCTTTCAAAATCTTGTCAAGGTATGCACTCATTGAAAGTCTCATCAAGCATCTTGATCTATCTCTATAGATTTTGATGCTCAACAATTAGGTAGCTTTATCCAGGTCTTCCTATGAAAAACACTTTTCAAACAACCTTTTATGCCTTCCAGAAATTCTACATTATTTTCGATCAACAATATGTCAACCACATATACTTATCAGAAACTCTACAGTGCTCCCACTCACTTTATTGCAAATACAAGTTTCTCATAAACTTTGTATAAACATCAAAACTTTGATCACCTCATCAAAGCCTATATTCCAACTCCGAGATGCTTGCTTCAGTCCATGGAAGGATCACCGAAGCTTGCACACCTTTTAGCATCCTTAGGCCTGACAAAACCTTCTGGTTGTATCACATACAACCTTTCCTCAAGTAAACCCTTAAGGAAACGATGTTTTGACATCCATCTGCCAGATTTCATAATTGAAAACACAGCAACTGCTAACATAATTCCAACAGACTTTTAGCATCGCTACGAGTGAGAAAGTCTCATCGTAGTCAACTCCTTGAACTTGTCACAAACATCTTTCCAACAAGTCGAGCTTTACAAATAGTGACATTCACCATCACTGTCTGTCTTCATTTTAAAGATCCATTTCTACTCGACGACCTGCCGTCCAACGAGCAAGTCTACCAAAGTCTACACTTGGTTTTAATACATGGATCCTATCTCGGATTTCATGGCCTCCAACCATTTGTCGGAATCCGGGCCCATCATTGCTTCTCCATAGCTCGTAGGTTCATCATTGTCCAACAACATGACCTCCAAGACAGAGTTGTCGTACCGCTCAGGAGCAGTACACATCCTTGTCGACCTACGAAGTTCGATAGTAACTTGATCCTGAAGCTTCATGATCATCATCATTAACTTCCTCTTCAACTAACGTAGGCTTCATAGAAACATCTTTCTGCGCTGCGCTACTCTCTGGTTGAACAAAGGTTTAACAACCTCATCAAGTTCTATCTTCCTCCCACTCAATTCTTTCGAGAGAAACTTTTTCCCGAGAAAGGACCCAGTTCTAGCAACAAACACTTTGCACTCGGATCTGAGATAGAAGGCATACCCATCTGTTCTTAGGGTATTCTATGAAGATACATTTGTCCGCTTTGGGTTCTAGCTTATTATGTGAAAACATTTTCCAAACAAGCATCGCAGCCCCAAACATTAAGAAATGACAGCTTAGGTTTCTATCAAACCATAATTCACACGGTGTCATCTCAACGGATTTAGATGGTGCCCTATTTAAAGTGAATGTAGTTGTCTCTAATGCATAACCCCAAAATTATAGTAGTAAAACGACAAGAAACATCATATTACGCACCATGTCCAATAGAGCATAACTATGATGTTCGGACACACCATCACACTATGGTGTTCCAGGTGGCGTTTAGTTGTGAAACAACTTTCACATTGTCTTAAGTTGTATGCCAAACTCGTGACTCGGATATTCACCTCCACGATCATATCGCAGTCATTTTTATCTTCTTGTCACGATGATCTTTAAACTTCACTCTGAATTTGCTTGAACCTTTCAAACGATTCATACTTGTGTTTCATTAAGTAAATATACACTATATCTACTCAAATCATCAGTGAAGGTAAGAAAATAACGATATCCACTGCACGCTACAAGACTCACTAGATTGCATACATCAACATGTATCATTTCCAATGAATCACTTGCCCGCTCCATCCAACGGGGTCCTTTAGTCATCTTGCCCAAGAGGCATGGTTCGCATGTCTCAACCGATTCGAAATCGAATGAGTCCAAATATCCATCAGCATGGAGTTTCTACATGCGCTTTATACCAATATGACATTTAGCGGCAGTGCCATAAGTATGTGGTACTATCATTATTAACTTTGTGTCTTTTGACATCAATGTTATGAACATGTGTAATACTACGATCAAGATTTCAACAAACCATTCTCACTGGGTCCATGACCATTGAAGGTATTATTCATGTAAACAGAATAACCATTATTCTCTAACTTAAATGAATAACCGTATTGCAATAAACATGATCTAATCATGTTCATGCTCAACGCAAAACACCAAATAACATTTATTTAGGTTTGTCACTAATCCTGAAGGTAGAGAGAGCGTGCGATGTTGATCACATCAACCTTGGAAACACTTCCAACACATATCGTCACCTCACCCTTAGCTAGTTCTCCGTTTATTCCGTAGCTTTTATTTCGAGTTACTAACATTTAGCACCCGAACCGGTATCCAATACCCAGGTGCTACTAGGAGTACTAGCAAGGTACACATCAATAACTCGTATATCAAATATACTTCTGTCGATGTTGCCAGCCTTCTTATCTACCAAGTATCTAGGGTTGTTTCGCTTCAGCGACCTCTCACCTCATAATAGAAGCACTTAGTCTCGGGTTTGAGTTCTATTTTTGGTTGCTTCACTGGAGCAGTAACTGACTTGCTATCCATGAAGTTTCCCTCCTTGCTCTTGCCCTTTTTGAAACTAGTGGTTTGATTAACCATCAACACTTGACGCTCCTTCTTGATTTCTACCTTCGCGGTGTCAAACATCGCGAACAGCTCAGGGATCAATACTTCTATCCTTGGTGTAATATAGTTCATCACTAAGTTCTAGTAGCTTTAGTGACAGTGACTTGGAGAACTATATCAATCACTATCTTATCTGGAAGATCAACTCCCACTTGATTCAAGCGATTATAGTACCCAGACAATCTGAGTACATGCTCAACGATTGAGCTATTCTCCTTCATCTTACAAGCAAAGAATCTTGTTGGAGATCTCATATCTCGCAACAAAGGCACGAGCCTGAGATCACAATCTCTGCTCTTAGAACATCTCATATGTTCCGTGACGTTTCAAAACGTTTCCGAGCCTCAATTCTAAGCCGTAATGCATGACGCACTAAACTATCAAGTAGTCATCGAAACGTGCCTGTCAGATGTTCACAACATCTATAGACGACGCTAGAGGGGGTGGCGCACCGAGCGGTGCATTAAGGACATAAGCCTTCTATGCAGCAATGAGGACAATCCTCAGATCACGGACCTAGTCCGCAATATTGCTACCAACATCTTTCAACTCTATTTCTCTAGGAACATATAAAAATACAAGGGAGCTACAGCGCGAGCTAGTAATCTACAACATAATTTGCATTGACACTTTGACTATGTTCATGATAATGAGTTCAATTAATCATATTACTTAAGAACTCCCACTCAAATTGACATCCCTCGGGTCATTCAAGTGATACATGATCCAAATTCACCAACTCAAGTCCGATCATCACGTGAGTTAAGGTGGCTTCAATGGTGAACATCATTATGTTGATCATATCCACTATATGACTCATGCTCGACCTTTCGGTCTCTTGTGTTCCGAGGCCATGTCTGTACATGCTAGGCTCGTCAAGTTTAACCCGAGTGTTCTGCGCGTGCAAATCTGGCTTGCACCCGTTGTATGTGAACGTAGAGTCTATCACACCCGATCATCACGTGGTGTCTCAACACGACGAACTTTCGCAACGGTGCACACTCGGGGAGAACACAATTTATCTTGAAATTAAGTGAGGGATCACCTTATAATGCTACCGTCGTCCTAAGCAAAACAAGGTGCATAAAAAGGATTAACATCACATGCAAATCATAAGTGACATGATATGGCCATGAACTTGTGCTTTTGATCTCCATCTAGAAAGCACCGGCATGATCTCCATCGTCACCGGCATGACACCATGATCTCCATAAACGTGTCGCCATCGGGGTTGTCACACCCTGCATGCTTCTACTACTATTGCTACCGTAGCGATAAAGTAAAGCATTACATAGCGCTTTAATGATTGACACGCAGGTCATACAATAATTAAAGACAACCCTATGGCTCCTGCCGGTTGCCGTACTCATCGACATACAAGTCATGATAATCTATACATCACATGATCATCTCATACATCACATATATCACATCATGTAATTGGCCATATCATATCACAACATACCCTGCAAAAACAAGTTAGACGTCCTCTAATTGTTGTTGCAAGTTTTACGTGGCTGCTATGGGTATTTAGCAAGAACGATTCTCACCTACGCATAAACCACAACGGTGATACATAGATTGCTTTTCAACCTTCTCAAGGACCGTCTTTGTCGGATCTGATCCAACTAAAGTGAGAGAAACTGTCACCCGCAAGCCATCTAAGCAACAAGTTGCATCGAGGGAACCGGTCTCTCGTAAGCGTACGAGTAATGTTGGTCCGGGACGCTTCATCTCACAATCCCGCTGAACCAAAATCCAACCAAGGGAGGAAGCAATCTAAGCATCAACGCCCACAAACCTTTTGTGTTCTACTCGAGATCTCATCGAACCATCAACCTAGCTCATGATGCCACTGTTGGGGAACGTCGCATGGGAAACAAAAATTTTCCTACGCACACGCAAACCTATCCATGGTGATGAGCATCTACGAGAGGGAGAGTGGATCTACATACCCTTGTAGATCGCTAAGCGGGAAGCGTTAAGAAACGCGGTTGGTGTAGTCGAACTTCTTCACGATCCAAATCGCCGAGCGTCCCGCGATCCAATCACGAACCGTCCCGCGAACACATCACGATCCGTCCCGCGATCTCATCACGATCCGTCTCACGATCTTGATCACGATCTGTCCCGCGAACTCATCACGATCCATTCCGCGATCTCATCATGAACCGTCTCGCGATCTCGATCACGGTCCTTCCGATCTAGCGCCGAACGGACGGCACCTCCGCGTTCAGCACACGTGCAGCTTGATGATGATCTCCACCGTCTTGATCCAGCAAGAGGAGGTGGAGAGGAGAGAGAGTTCACCGGCAGCGTGACGGCGCTCTGGTGATGGTGGTGGAGTGATTCCGGCAGGGCTTCGCCTAAGCGCTGCGGAAAACCGATCTAGAGGAGAAACTGTGCACCGGTGAAACGGGTAGCACGTGGCCGGAAATTCTGTCCAAAAACCACCCAATCCACTAGTATATATAGGAGGAGAGGAGAGGAGAGGCAGCCAAGGCCTTTGGGTCGGCCGAAATAGGAGGTGGGAAGAAATCCTACTTCACCTCCAATCCTAGTTGGAGTAGGATTGCCTCCTATTCGCTGATTTTCCACTTTTTGGTTTAGGACTTTCTCTCCTGCGCCATGGGCCTTTGTGGCTGTTTTCCCAGCCCACTAAGGGCTGGTTATTATTCTCCCACAGCCCATGGACCTCTTGGGGTCGAAGTACCCCTCCCGGAGGTCTCCCGGTACACTACCGGCACTCCCGGTACACTACCGGCACTCCCGGTACACTACTGATGAGCCCGAAACTTTTCCGGAACCAAACTGGGACTTCCTATATATGAATCTTTACTTCCGGACCATTCCTGAGCTCCTCGTGACGTCCGGGATCTCATCCGGGACTCCGAACAACCTTCGGTCACCACCATACATAACTCTACACTACCGAAACGTCACCGAACCTTAAGTGTGCAGACCCTGCGGGTTCGAGAACTATGTAGACATGACCGAGAAACCTCTACGGTCAATAACCAATGGCGGGACCTGGACGTCCACATTGGTTCCTACATATTCTACGAAGATCTTTATCGGTCGAACCTCTATGTCAAGGATTCAGTTAATCCCGTATAACGTTCCCTTTGTTCTTCGGTATGTTACTTGCCCGAGATTCGATCGTCGGTATCTCCATACCTATTTCAACCTCGTTACCGGCAAGTCTCTTTACTCGTTCCGTAATACAAGATCCCGCAACTAACAATTAGTCACATTGCTTGCAAGGCTTATTGTGATGTTGCATTACCGAGTGGGCCCCGAGATACCTCTCCGTTACACGGAGTAACAAATCCCAGTCTCGATCCATGCCAACTCAACAGACACCATCGGAGATACCTGTAGAGCACCTTTATAGTCACCCAGTTACGTTGCAACGTTTGATACACACAAGGCACTCCTTCGATATCCGTGAGTTGCATGATCTCATGGTCATAGGAACATATACTTGATATGCAGAAAACAGTAGCAATAAACTGACACGATCATATGCTATGTTTGTAGTTTGGGTCTTATCCATCACATCATTCTCCTAATGATGTGATCCCGTTATCAAATGACATCTCATGTCCATGGATAGGAAACCTTAACCATCCTTTGATCAACGAGCTAGTCCATTAGAGGCATACTAGGGACATGGTTTTGTCTATGTATCCACACATGCATTTAAGTCTCCGATCAATACAATTATAGCATGGATAATAAACGATTATCATGAACAAGGAAATATGATAATAACTAATTTATTATTGCCTCTAGGGCATATTTCCAACATATACGGCCACTAGAGCCCACCGAAATCCGTCAATTTTTGACTTCACTTGAAATTTGATGGAAAACTCTCCATATACCACATTCATCACCTCTAATGTTTCGCACTTCACCCCAAGTAGGATCCCACCAGAGCTACCCCTGGGTGGCAAACAGTGACAATCAAAATCCGCACCTCCAGATAGATTATTAAGAAATGATGATGGGAAATTATCCCTACCCGTTTCTTGTAATGCCATGAAATCGAGCTTATGTTCTAGTGATGCTTCTCTAAGAAATCTTGTTTTAGCCAAGTCCGCTAGATCTCTGATATTCCAAAAGATTCCTTTCATACGTCATCATGGAATTTTTTCTTATGTTTCACTCTTGCACTTCTTCGTACTGCTGACCCAGGGTATACCTTTCTTTTCCAACTTCTTTTTTGCTTATCATGTGCCACTGTTATGTTACTTTGAGAAGGCATTTCATGAGAATGACAACCGTCAATCGAAGATGCCATATACCCCTCCGACTCTATGTCATCCTCATCTTCCTGGTCTCCCCCTATGTTAAGCATTCCTTCACACAAACTTTGTAATTGTGTTCCTCCTAACCCATTAATGTCTGACTCATTCATTGGTTTTATTGCAGCTAGATTTTGGATAAACTCTATCGCTCTATCTGCTTCTAAGTCTAAGATATCATTTATTGTTCGAGCCATTTGTTTACCATCAGACCCAATTGAGATACCTATGTCACTAGCATTTTGTATAATCTCAGAATCCGAAAAGTACAGAATTGATGCATTAATATTGACCGACATACCTGTAGTTTCCTCGACATCTCGAAGCTTGGCGGACCTCTGTGCCCGGCCGAGCGTCATGTCGTCCACATCCGGCTGTTCCTGAATGCGTTGACTAAAACGTCTGTCTCCTGAAGTTGGGTCTGGTTCCCGCCATACGAGATCACGTCCTCCAAAGATATCACCGTATGACTGTGGCCTCCTGCCTCAGAGTCGATAGTAGTAGACTTGGTACCCGATGAACTAATAGGGGGCGAAGTAGCATCCCCACCCTCCGTCACCACCTGACCGGTCTGAGATGGCAGCCCCTGCGCCACCGTAAGTGGACTGTTAGCTGCGACCATAGACGTCTGCGGAGAAACCTGTCTTGGGACCACCCGTCCCGTCGAGTCCGCCGTCACCGGGCGCGGGGTAGATCCCTGAACCTCCAACCGTACACCATGGGGACTCGTGTGTGCAGAAGACCCCGGGGAAGCCCGGCATGGAGTCACTCATCCCAGCAGGTCCGCCGACACCGGACGTGGGGAAGGCAGTATGCCATGATCACCTGTATGTATTGTAGACCACGAGACCTCTAGGCGTGAGCCCCCTCGTCCAAGCGAGTCCGCCGTGACCAGTCGCACCATCTCGCTCGCAGCTGGCGTCATCGGCAGCCCATCTTTAGAGCTGTCTGTGACGCATGGAGAGCCTCCCATCGAGTCCCTGCCCGGTCCATCCTGCGAGAGCTGTGTAACCGGCGACTCGTTTCCATCGATCGGTCCATCTACTGCGTCATAAGGTTGCTCGATATTTCGAACGTGCATACCTAATTTTTCTAGACGATTCGGTGCTGACATCGCCTTAAATGATCCAAACCGCAAAGTCATCATAGGTGTAGTTGAAGATGCACCCCCGTTAAAGCGTGACATATCAGTGTTCGTTGCTGACGAGTGAGTATGGTCCTCCCTGGATCTGTCCGTGCACTCATCAGGGTTATCCTCCCCTTGGTTCCCATCATGATCCCGATCACCGCCTTCCACCATGTCTACATCACCATCGTGAATCTATGGGGTAGTATCCTCCTCAACCTCAATGTCGAGGTCATAATGCAGCTCATCATAGTACCATGGTACGTAATCAGGGACGTACTCAACGTCCAACACACTGACGAGTACCCGGGCAATCGCACGTTTGCGTGTGAAGGGCATGTCGACTTTTTCCGTCTTGCCCACCAGTGAAGCAAGGCCATTTACCTTACTAACCCCGAACTCTAACAAACATTTACTTCCATTTACCTTACTAACCCCGAAGGTCAGCAGGCGTTGGAGGTCCTCTTTTCTCGGAAATTCTACTTGATAAACCTGCTCATCCACTCTTACCAGATTCCATTGGTAGGTGTCGGACACAAGTCTTCTCAGCTGCTGAGAGACCTGATCGGCTGTCAGCATACCATTGGTAACCTTCACCAATCCCGTCCTTGAACTCTCAAGACGTGGAGGTGCAATAACTGATGTAGCGTGTGGCGTCTCGAAGAACATGAGTCTATTTTGGCATAACCCATAGATATTGATCACTGGCTTAGGTGTTGTCAAAAGTGGGCATGTACCTTCATCATGTCCTGGTTTCTGACAGATGTTGCATAAGACCGTGGTGCAGTCCATAACAAAGTGCCTCGGTATACCACATCGATAACATGTCAGCTTTTCCTTTTTGCGCACTGCTTTGTTAGCACGCGCTGTTTCTCTGTCGTCAGCTGCTGCCGTGGTGGGTAGAGCCACCGACGCCAAGGCAGTAACCACATCCGCCGCCTCTTCTGACAGATTAGTGGTTGTAGTGGATGATGTTGCCGCTGTTCCTGTTCCCATCGCCATGTCAGTTGTTGCTGCGTTCACCTCCGTATATTTGGAGCTCGTTTTATTCCATCCAAAGTTCCTGCCTCCGCCACCTCGACCACCGCGCTGTCGATATGGCGGGCCCTTGGTTCCTTCCACGAACTTACCAACCGGAGGGTAAAAGGGACGGTTCCAGTGAGCACCACCCCCTCTACCTCCACCGTCATTCCATTGTCCGCGTCCGCCGCCAGGTCTAGCTGAACTATCGTTCCATGGATTCCAGTTGTATCGGTAGCCCCGATAGACACCGTTCTCGGTCCCAGCCCGACCTGTGCCTGAACCGCCTCTAGCAGCAAAGTATCCTCGTCTGCCTTGCTCATCAGTTCGGCCACGATCCTGTCCATCTGTAGCCGTGCCCCGTCCAGCCATAGCAGCTCCACGGCCACTTTCCGCTGGACCGGGACCCTTCTCAGCAGCCCGCACGACGCAGCCGCCCCATGACTTGCAGCATGCGCCAGAGCCGTCCCAGCCGAGCCTTGCTCTTCTGCCCCTGGTTTGGGAGGATCAGTGGAGGCCGTAGGCGGCTGTCCGGATTGCCGTCCGGCCATGAGAGTCGCCGGGGAAGCCTCCGCGGGGATCCTTCGCGCTCTCCCTCGATGCACTGGGAATCCAGGCGAAGGAGATATCCGGCCCCGTCCAACCCTAGAGAGACTCGCTGCCTCTGCCGCCTGGTTCTCGCATACAGGGTCAGGTATGAGACTGCTGATCCCTTCCTCGTCGCTAGCTACGATCGAACGCGAGATCGATCGGGACTCTTAGTCCGACGCAGCGATCACATGTTCTGTATTGGTCAACTGGGCCATATACCCAGTTTGGACCGGCTCCTCTTTCTCTTTTTCAGGCCCATCTTGGCCCAATGGCAATTTGAGACGCATCTCCCTGAATTCACGTGATCCAGATCGAGATCGCTGCAAGTTTGTGGTGCTCGTCGCCGGTGATCCTCTCACCGTCGTCGGTCTAGCCACGAGAGTGCTCTTTCTTCGTTTTTCGACAGTCTTCCATGAAGTAATGAAATCTGCCAAGGTTAGAGCTGGCAGACTTACCTTAGGCAAAGGCCCCTTCCATGGACGAACGGCCGACGCAGAAGTCCGGCGATGCACGACCCGGCGCAACGCCTCCAGCTTGTCGGTCTTGCCTATCCCGCTCCATACCTCATCGTTGGCTGGAAGTATGTCTTCTAACTCCACCGTGATGTCTTCTTCCGACCGCCCATTGCCCACCGCCTCGAGGACGATGTCGGATGGCGATGGGGACCCGTCGCAGCCGTCTTCCTCGTCCGACTCGTCGGGATCAACCCCCGCTAGCGCCCAGAATCGGTTCACCCGGCCGCTGATCGTGGTCATCGCGTGGCGAGCATTCAGAGCTGCTGGACGTGGTCGCCAGGCAGTGGGCGTGGGGTGTTCCTGATAGTACATGAACACCCACAAGGATCGAGGCCGCCACCCCAGCCATTTGTCATGATAGCATCGGTCGCTGCCCCCAACCGCATGAACAAGTCCCCGAAATCACCGACAGTCACTACAAGAGGCAAGGCGCCAGGTCACCGTGCCTAGCCTTTGCCAAGCTCGCCAACGAGCACACCATGGACATTTGCAGCTCTAGATCTACCTGAGCATGTGAGCGTGCTCTAGCGGCAACGAGGGGAGGGAAACATGAGTGAGAGGCGGTCGCCGCCTATTTGGGCTCTGGCCAAGCCGCTCCTGGGAGAGGGAAGCGCGGTCGTAAATTAGCTTTTATAGTGTTTTATTATGCATCATCTGTTGGAGATGCTTTTATACGTACCTCCCGTTAATCAAAGTGCGGTTGAGGCTCCCTTAACAAAAATTGTAATGCTATTCATCGAATGTTCGCTGATGGATCATATCAAAACGAACATTTTTTACGACAATTTACGTTGTCGAGAGTAATGCCAATTACTTCAGGTGAACACAACAATTTTCACAACGACTCCTTTTTACTAGAATTTGTCATGTGTGTTTACAGAAATTGACATGTGTGTTGTGAAGAACTTGCCATAAAGAGGTTCGCATTTTCCATGCTCCCAGCGAATGTTAGTAATGTCACCACACCTTTAGTGCCGGTTCGTGGCACGAACCGGGACTAAAGGTCCGGAAAGAACCGGCACTAATGATGCCCGTCATGAACCGGCACTAATGAGCACATTAGTGCCGGTTCAAAAGCTAACCGCGACTAATGAGACGGACGAAAGGTCTGCTTTCTACTGGTGGCAAGGGGGCACGGCATCGGCTGCTCTCAACGACAACATAATTCAAGGTGGCGGTCTTTTCACGTCGGTGCTGCCTCATGGTTTTCAGGGGGGGGGGGGGGATTTCTCTTGGGAGAGAGGGCATGGCCCGGCGCATCCCCTCTGGCCATGATGCGCGGCTCGTGGGGCCACGTGAACTTTTCAATGGGAAGCGAGAGCCTACGGCTTGGTGGCAGCGGGAACCACCCGAGGAGGACCTATGAGCATGGTGGGTGCAATGTTTGCATCGGATGGGCCGTCCATGACGCTCTGGTGGCCAATGGCAGTCATAAGGGAGGGAACTTTCCTGTTTGCAATTGGGCTATGCGTGGTAGAAATTTTGTTTTGCAGCAGCAGCACGACTACTGTATAGTTGCAACACTTGGGGTAAAATATGGGCTACTCCTTGTAGCACCATATAGAGATAGGGCATCAGCCGGAGCACCGTTCTTTGGATCCAAATGCCCTAAAAACAGGTTTTTGGGAACTTGCCCTATTTCACATCATTTGTTGGAGTTGCTAACCAAGTGTGTATTCAACCGTCGTGACATAGTTGTTGGTATGTATATTTTGCAACTCAGAATTTTATGAGGTGTCATAGAATAAATTAGGAGAGAGAGCAAAATTGAATGTGTACATGAACTAACCGAAGAATATCACGTGCTCTCATACATTAGGTCCTCCCATGCTCCCCTTTTTATCTCTCAAAATACTTTTATTTTGAAGGTTCAAAAGACATGTTTCTAAAATCCTATTTTTGCTTCTCTTTGTCACCATTATGAGAGGATCTGAATATGCTCCCCTTTTGGAAAAAAATTGAAACTTCCAAGGATATATGCGCATGCCAACTTTATTTAGATCTTTGAGATCATTTTTCGGAAATATCAGGTTTTGTGGAGCCCGAGAGCCAAGTCGATCATCCTTAGGCACAAAGGCCCTCAACGAAGGTTTTGGGTACAGAGCAAAAAAAATAATTGGTTAACAGGCAGTAACCACAAATCCCAGTACCCCACGAGAAATCGCCTTACCAAGAAAATAATCCCAAAATTTTGAATTCCAATGAATTCCAACTGAATTTTTGATGAGTTTTATCCCATTTCCAGTCATGAAAAACCGTATGATAACTGCCTAGTATTTTTCGTTTACCATGGTAATCGAAAATCTTGATGCCCTGCGGGATCTTTTTTGAGCCACTTGATGAAAATAATGAGTTGTATGTGATTCTCAAGACGCAACACGCTATGGAGAGGATGATCAAGAGTAGAACGGATCGACAATCGCTAACATAGTTTACATGTTTCTGATGTGGCACTCAGTCCTTAACAGTTTACGACACATTAGCCTTGATACCGAGGCCAAGAAGGGTGCAAATATACCTTTTGATTTTAAACTTTCCAAATGAGTACCCCTTGGTTCCAAAATAAAAGGTGTATTAGTTTTTTCCAAAGTCAAACTTATGCATGTTTGACAAGGTTTTGGAAAAATAATATAAATATTTTTTTTACCAAATTCGTACCAATGAATCCATCATGAAAATTATTTTTATATTTTTTATATTTTATATTTTGGATGTTGATATTTTATTTTATAATTATAGTCAAAACATACCTATGTTTTGTTTTCACGAACTATGATGCACCTTATAATCCGGAACCGAAGGGAGTACATAATGAGTCCTTTTATAATACATCAAATAATTTGGGCCGTTCATTTATATGGTTTGGAGGGTCCAGATGAATCAATACTACATCATGTTTTGGGTAGTATATTTACTAATTAGGGGCATTTTTGGTACTTCAATATTTATCGATGAAGGACACATCGGTATAGAAAAGCAAAACCTCATTCGTAAACTCACCGCCGGCCCGATACACAATCACGTCACGCACACGTATGCAACAAAATCACTGCTTGCTCTCGTAACACACATACACACGCGAGACGTTTGCTGATGGCCACCAGTGGTGGACCCAGCCCACAGTGTCAGGTTGGGCGAATATGATCAGTAAGTATTTTTTATTTGTGTATTTCGTTTAATTAGCTATGGTATTAAACCTGATTTTTAAATCTAGGGTGGGCCTCGCCCATCTTGGCCACCCTATAGCTCCGTCACTGATGGCCACAGCCCACAAGCACCTATCGTCCCGATGGTGGGCTGGCGACGAGCAGAGCCCCGTGAGGACAGGATCGAAGGTGGGCACTCAATGCATTCCGTCACATTTCTACTCCCCGAGAGTCATAGCCGGACATCTTCGGGATGACGAGCAGCCCGAGGCTCTTCGCCTGTGAGCGGGGGTACCGCACCTTGCACCTGAACTGGGCCTATCGCCGTCGCCACGCTTCTTTTACGGGCAGCTCAGGCAGCCCGAGGAAGCGACGACGACCTGGGCCACAGGTGCACTCGCTCGCGTCTCCCAGTCTGCCACCAGGCGTTGGGCAGCACGGTGTCGCACGTGCAAGGCGGGTCGATGAAGAAGGCATCGAGCCGCGACTCCCAGTCTGCCACCAGTCAAGCGCCAGCGCCGAGGTGTAAGCAGCGTTTTGTCCACCGCTCGGCGTTCTCACCCACCTAGCTACAGAGGCCTTTTCGTTCGAGAATAGTAGTCGTGAATGATCTCTTCCTGCTTAATCATGAGTGGATGCAACGGCTGCTGTATGTGTGTATGCCTGAGCATCAAACCAGATAAACACGACATCCAGGCATTCAGCGTGCTTGGCGGCAGGGCAGAAGGAGAGCCGAGGACACGCAGTGGTGCTTCTCGCATACACGGCAATGCACTATGGGCAAGCGACGATCGTGAAATAGGAGGAGGCGAGGTCATGGGGCAGCCTAATAGGAAATTACCAAGCGGCCCTCAATCTAAATTCAGAGTTGAATCATATTAACCGTTGGATCAACTTAATACTACACCCTAAATTCGGTAGTGCGATGTACCGTAAAATATCTCATAATGATAGGGTGCAAATAGCTCTGATCTAGACGAGATTTATGTAAACTTCGCCACAAATGGCCTCAACATGGGATTTGATTTTTTGGCTTTCAAACACATAAATACAAACACTCATCTCTATGAGCACACGCACACACATCCTACCCCTATGAGAAACTTTAAGAGACTAAGCCGGTACAACATCTTGAGATTGACGAAGTTACCACGTACATCTTTTTAGTCGACGGGAACGTCTCCTCCACTATACGCACATCGCTAGAAGGCCTGAAATAAATCCAGAAAAGTGCAAGCACCAAGGTCAAGCTGATGGGCTGGGAATACCACTATCCACATAACCATCCAACCATAGGTTTGTTCGCGCCTCGGCATGGGATTTTTTGTTGATTCCTTTTTTTCCCTTTTACCTTCATTCACTTTTAGTGCATCCTCCTTTCATTTTTATTTCTTTACCTTCTCACTTTTTTTATAGAAAGTATGTAACCATAGTTGTACACGGCTGGCGTGCAACTATAATTGCACAGGGCGTAAAAAGAAACACAAATGAAAACCGAGAAACAAAATAAAATACACAATTCAATCAAATAAAAGAGAAAGACAAAATACATAAGAATCTACTTATAAAACTAGATGGCGCAGGAGCTAGGTAAGATTTAGTTAATTCTTGTCTAAATGAGAACTTGCAAATCAGAAAATTATCGTCTAGATAAGAACTAGCAAATCAGTAAATAAATAGGCCTATATTTGTAGGCATGTACAGACATAGATCCATTACATGATGTCACCACAAGTAGGACTATATTCCATGGACTGGGATCGACGGACGGTCGGCCACTGGGCACAAATCTCGACAACGATCACAATGGTGATCTTTCCTTTGATGCAAATACTAGAAAACACGAGTTAGAGAACAAATGATGGTTGCCACCCTTGGATCATTGGATGATCATTGCATCTAAATTATTTAAGGAGTTATCAGCCGAGCTACATCTGTTGATACAGGGAATGACGTTGCAGGGACCATTGTTCGATCCGACTCCTCTGAATCTTTGTCAAGTCTCTCCGATAATAGATTGACCAGGTTGGCGTATGGACATTTAATTATTCGCGAGTTTGTTCGTTGAAAAATTATGAGAGAGCGGAATAGGGCAACAGATCGATTGGCTCTATATAGTCGTGAGGACCGAGTCACTGCGGTGCGGCTTGGTCAAGGACCACCTAATATTGAGCAATTATTGCCACTTGATTGTAACCCTAACAATATGGATTAAACTCCTTTCCTGGCTTTTTTTTTTCTTGTGTGTTTCCACGTTGGTAGAAGAAGACACTCGCTCTCCATTTGCTTTTCTGCCCGCATATAATTTAGTCAGTTCGGAGGCCTAACATAGTTGCATGATAGCTACATGCCCTGTGAACGACAGAGGCTGTGGTGTTGATGGCGGATCCTGCAGCTGGAACATGTGGGTGACGGCCACAACAACGACAGAGGTCAATTTGTACTATCTCCGTTAAGGTTTGTTAGAACACTAGCATTTTAGGCCAGATGTTGACCATTTATATAACTAATAAAATCTAACACATATTCTACAAAAACTACACTGTTAGTTTCGTATTTGAAAGAGCTCTCAGAGGTATAATTCTGTGATATATAATGTATATTTTATTAGTTAAATTTATCGGTCAAACTTTAACATAAAATGAGTGAGGGTCTAATAAACCTGTGCGAAGGGGTACATTGTACTACTTCATTGTGTGCCTACCCACCTGGTCAAAAGGGCTATGATATATGCCCTTGATTCCACAATGTATATTTTGTTTTTCAGAAGTCTAAACATGTCTATGCTGGAGCATCTACAATTCGGTCTTTCAAACCCATTTCAAACGCCCAGAAAGGCAGATGGGTGACAAAAAAGCGAGCCAACCAGGCTCATTAAACGCCCCTCAAATGCCCGGGCTGGCCAGCACCCTCATATGTAGCCCAATACAGGGCGGATAAGGGGGCGTCCGGACGTGCCCAAAATTTTGTTTTCACTCTCTCACCCAAGCTGGGGCGAATGCGATGGCCGTCTCACGCTTGTGATTTGGAGCACACGAACAGCTAGCAATACAACTCCTCCAACTCGTGACTTCAGCCAGGCAATGGCCTGCTACGGCATCCCAAAGAGCAAACAAAGTGGTACCTAAGGAGTAAGGCCCATTTGTTCTAGTTGGCTCAGTTAAAAGAAAATGAATCATTTTTCCGCTACCGATCATCATTCTTGATCGTTCTATGAGTCTGGTCACTTTGCGAGCTTGCCAAAGAACACGTACGTGCGGAAATCGAGCCTGGGCACGTGCCTGGGATGACCGGGCGATAAAATTGCTCCTGCATTTGGCCTTTGTGGTTATATACCTGACAATCCGTGCTTTTCTCAGCTTAATTAATGAGATAAGGCAAATCTTTTGATAGAATTGCAGAAGGGGTGCATGAGTAGGAAGCCGCCTTGCACTAATAATGGTGAAAATGTTCTAAAAAACTTCCTGATTTTTGTCTTCTTGTATAAAAATCCAATGAAGCAGACCATCCATAGATTGTTTAATTATAAGATGTAGGCGTGTTCACAATATTCGACAGATAGGTAGAGCTGGTCAGCTACCAGCCGCACAAATCTCAGTGGTGACATTACTTTTTGGTTCATATATAAACACGCGCTAGAGAGCAAGAGATGTTGCCCAGTGCTGCTTTCACAGGGAAAATTAAAGAACGAGGCATGTGATCGACCCCTTTGTGTTTCTTAATTAATCGTACCACAATCACAGACCTAATCAGTGAATAATCGACCTTTCGTACGTCTCTCTCTCTTTGGATCTTGCCCCTTGGAGGCCACGACGATGCATGCACCTTACATGCTTATTGCATTTTCTTATGTATAGTAGGAGATATCATCTAATTAACCATGCATCCGTTCGATTGATGGCATCACAACAAGACTCAAACTGTTTCATCCATTCTCAAACCCAAGCGGCTATGAGTTGGAGATGGAAATTGCTATGAGGTAGGATTTGCATGCCAGTGGGGAGGGGGAGTTGCTGAGTTACCTATGTAAGCCCTGTAATGCCTCACCATCTTTAGCGTAGTGAGGTTAGCAGATAGAACTTGCATTAGTCTGATTTAGTAATAATTTTACTTTAATTTATGTGTGATATATCCCAGTTTCTCTCTATTATTAATTATTATTTTTTTGCAAAAAACCGCCGCGTCCCACTTGGTGAAGCATGTGACGCACCCGTAAATGTTGGATGACTCGTGTTTCCTCTATCAGATTTATAGTATTTTTTCCTATGTATAATATGATATTTGTAAAAAAAAAGAACCGTGAGTAAATCAATATTCATGATGATTACCAAAGTTGATTAATTATACAATATATGTACAGGCAAAAAATATACAAATGAAAGTTCACCAAAGTTGTAGTTGACGTCGGCCTCATTGATGATGGCATCTAAGCGAAAGGAGGTCTCGATGTCGAGGTGACTAGCTTGGCGGAGACAAAGAGGGATGATGGAGTGGATGGAGATGACGCCAAAGTCGTTGTTGTTGAAGCGGAGGGTGCGTTCTCCTCCACCGGCCATTGGAGGAGGTTCGTCCAGGTCTCCTCATCCAACACCGCCGTCGTCTGAATCATCTAGACACATTTAAGATATGTAAGTCCTCTGATTATGAATCCATCTTGATAAGAACTTGTAATAGAAAATGACTGGTAATAAAGGGTCTTGCATGGTCCATTGATTGCCATTAAAAAATGACCACACAATAGCGTGCATACCATAGCTTCCCAGGAGCAGATTTGGGAAGCTTCTATGGACTGGTTTCATACCAGTTTTAGAAGATTCCACATGGCATTTCTTCTTTCATCTCTGTATTTTCATCATTTTTCATTCATACCTTCAAATACATGTCGACTTGTATATACATTGAACATTTTTAGATACACGTTGAAATCTTTCAAATACATGTTGCACATTTTATCCAAATACATGTTGAGCATTGCCAAATGCACATTGAACATAGTTTTATATACAGGTTGGACATTTTTCAGATACATGTGGAATATGGAACATTTTTCCAAATGCACACTGAACATTTTGAAATACAAGGTAAACATTTTATTGAAAATAATGTAACAGTTTCAATAATACCATGCACATCATTAAAAAACATGCAAAACATTTTTTAAGTGTTATGATGTTTCTACATGTTGTGGTATTTGGAATGGTACAAAATATTTTTTTTTAAAGTATGAGGTTTTTCTGCATTTAAAAGAATCACAAATATACTTTTGAAACAAGTGAACATTTATAAATGTGAGGATTTGTTTTATTTCATGATGTAATTTTCTTTTACAATTTACGCAGACAAATTTTTATATTGATACATTTTTGAAGCAATAAATTTTCTAAAAGAATATGTAAATTGTTTTATATAAAAACATATATTTACACTGTAGTAACATTTTTAAATGCGTGGTTAATTGTTTTTCTAAATTTAAATTAGTTAATTTCTGAAATATATATATATATATATATATATATATTCAAATTTTCAAAATATAAATAAAATTAAAAAAGAAAAAAAAACGTGCATACTTTTATAGTGAACTAGTAGAGTGACCCGCGCATTTACGTGGCTAGATTTGTATTTGCAATTTTTGTATCCAAAAACTATATGTTGTGTTCTTTAAGTAAACATTGTATATTATTGTAAAATTTTCAATTATTCTATTTCGATGTTTTTATATTTGTATGATGTGTTAACAATTTTAGCGATGTTTGTTTTATAATCAATTTCGCAAGGACATGGAATTTAAATATGTTTCTATGAGAAAATGTATTTTCAGTTCAAACAAATGAATGAAGAATAAATGTACCAAATATATGTAGGCGCATTGAAGCTGCCTTTTTTGCTACATAAGTTAAGTACATTTGTGTTTCTCTATTAAAGAAAATGTGATGTTAATTTTGGAGAGAAAAACTTGTTTTATTTCTTTCTCAAGAAATTCAGAGTATTGTTTAATGTCAATGACAAAGCAAAGTATGTAGCATACATAGCTATACGACATGTCTAATCGTTTTGATATTACAACTCATATAAATTTAGATATTTATAAATGTTAGATGGGGTTTAGTCTCAAATAAAAATTATAGTATATTTTCTTATTTTTAACTTCGTATATAAAACATACTTGTATTGGATGGAGGAGTATGTGAACTGGGCCTATGGGCCCATCCGATTAGTTTTGGTTTTCTGCCCCGCTCTTGTTCCTATGGGAATATCCCATTAGATGGATGAGTATCTGAACTGGGCCTACAAGTGGTAGGTTGGGTTTTATGTGGCTTGCGTTTTCATCTCCTCTGAGAATCCTCGAAAAAAGAGAGAGAGAGAATCTGAATCGGAAGTGATTTTCTCTTAATTGCACGTACACACACGCGTAATGATGGATTGGTAAACTTATAGGTTTGCTTGTCCTGATTGTGTTTTCACTTTCCATTGTAGATATATGCACTGACAGAGTTCATCTGTCCAACACAAATAGACAATACATATATGTGGTATTTTGTGGTATTTGTATGTAACATTCGTTTCTTTAAATCTCGTCCCTCTACTCTAAATTTAGTGGTCAAGAGAATTTAATCTACGTGGACGAATGTAATGGCTTCTTTGTCTCTTGTCTTAATAATATAATAGAAGATAGGACATGTCCTGGAAATGCGTGATTATTTCCTGCTTGTGTCACGTATTTGGCCTGACCCTGGATATGTGTTCATAGATGTGGCTTTAAGGGAAAGTGGTAATGGATAGCCTAGAAAAAGGGAAATTGCTAATAGCGCTCGAGCTTCATGGAAACCTTAATTTGGAAGTTTCAACAGTCGAAATTTTAAATGTCAATAAGTCCTGAAAAGTTACACATATAGATATGGATTTATACTCAAAGTTTCATGGCGAAATACCTTTTTAATGTGAGCTACACAAATATGACAAAATCACGTATTTCTAGTGCATATACTATTCATTATAAAAGTAAATGACTTTGTTTGCTTGTAGTTATCACATCAAAGCGTATTTGGTGATGAAATTTCACACATGTATAGTATACATCTACAAATACTTGTGTATTTATTTTTATTTTTTTAACTTAAAAAGTTAAAATTTCAATATTTGAAAAATCCAGGCTCCGTGGGCCCGAGAGCAAAAATAATAATTAATCCACTCTCTCGCTTTAAGCTATATATACACACATCACTTTATGACCTCTTTTTGCGATACATAGGCTCATAACTTTGCTTGATGTATTCTCAAAAAGACAAAACTTAAGTCGACGTTGTGTTTCTCTCTCATTTATAAATTACTCGACATCAACACTTGATGGCTTTGTATGTCTATGAACATTATGAACTTACGAAGACAGCGAGTTCTAAAACAAACTAACATTGTAGAGATGTTTTTTATTTAAATCTCCTTTGTCACCAGGCTCCCTCGTAACAAAGGCTAATGGTGAATCTGGGCTGTGTGATGTGTAGAAGGGCCCACATGTATGTGGCTGCATTGCTGGTTTTGCCTCTTGGGTTCCTCCACATGTACTCGTGTCGGCTGGGTGGGCGTTGTTGTATTCTTGTGGGTGCTTCTCGTTGCATGTCCTTATGTTTGCTAGGACTTGCAATCTCATCCACTATATGCATGCCTTTCAGAACGGCTGCAGCGATAAAACAAAACATCTAACCCAATAAAACCAGAACCAAGCTAACACAAATAGAGCCCAAAATTAAACCAACATACCATAATAATTAATAAAAAAGGGACAAACACACCTAACAGAAAACACACACAGCAAGGTGCGCGTAACGCTCCAGTACAAGTACTATCCAGTGTTATTATCATAGGAGTCATACTTGGGAGGCAGGTGACCTGCATTACCATATATATAGCTTACTAACGCTACCAGTCGTCATTGGCAACGAATGTCTGGTTGTAAGAGGCCGAGGCCATCTCATGAACTACAAGCTTCTCGACAGTGACGGAGGAGCCGGTGGCGTTGTTGAAAAGGTACACCCCCGCCGTCGCGTGGATGGCTTCCATCGGGTACACCCGCGATGTCGCTGTCAACCTCCCGCCCATTGCGAAGCTCTCCACGATCGAATGGTCCACGAGCACCCTCACAGATAGAGCCTCGTCGTCGAGTACCGGCACGGTGCTGCCAACAACCCGCTTCATGACATCATTCGCCCGGGAGGACAATAACTCGTCATGGCAGAAGTGGGTTCGGATTGCTCCATCGAGGCCCCTCGACACATAGAAGTAAACCGCGAGTTGTTCGCTGCCACCATTGGCAGCAGCGTGGACAAGGAGGCCGAAGGGACCAAGTGCGCCCATGGTTGAGGCTCCGCCACTAGTGCTGCAGTTGTAGTTGACGTCAGCCTCGTTGATGATGGCAATGGCGGAAGCGTCTAGGCGAAAGGAGGCCTCAATGTCAAGCTGAGTGGATTGACGGAGGTAAAGAGGGATGATGGATCCAGTGTGCACAATGATGACACCAAAGTCGGTGCTGTTGAAGCGGAGGGTCTCGATCTCCTCTACCGGCCACTGGAGGAGGTTCGTCCGGGTCTTCTCATCCAACAGTACCGTCCTCGGAATCGTCTGCACACATGTAAGATATGCAAGTCCTCTGATTATGAATGCATATTGGTAAGGACTTGAAACAATAATGATATAAAAGATTGGTAATATAGGGTCTTGCAAGCTCCAATGATTTTCATTAAAAAAGTGTTCACACAAACAAATCTCATATTAAATAGTACTAATAATTTAGCATTAAGCACGCACCAACATCTTAATATAAGCAGGTTGCATTTCACTGCAGAGAAGTCCGATAACAAAAGCATTTCAGCCTCCAAGTGGAGATCCATGGTATATATCTACTCCATTTATCTAGCTTTGTAGGGCAAGCCCATGTTTTTAATTTCTCATGTTGACTAACAAATATGTGGCATATAACGCTGAAAGTACTATATGTTTAGAAACTTGGTTCGAATACAAATCAAATGATGTGCTTTTGATGACATGTCGCACAAGCTTCCTTAGTCAAATTAAGGATCTACAAGCCTGTGCATGCCCTACATGCATAATAAAGGAATGAAACTCAAGGTAAAAAGGAATCATATCGATTTATAGTAAAGATACCTGGACGGAAGCCCATCCTTTGGCAACGTCGGCACTCATGGAGTCGGTCTCGCCGACATAAGCCCACATCACGCGCCGCCGTTTCACCGGGTCATAGAAAGAGGTAGCAGCAAAAAACTTTCCCCAATCGTACCTCAGCCCGATCCCCACGTCTAGCTCCGGGTCCAATGGCGTCCACGTGGTGGTCGCCGCATCATACCTCCCCAACGCGTAGTAGTCATGGCGTTCATCGTCCATGCTCGCCTTGAGCACGTACAACACCTCCTCCGAGGAGACTTTGCTGCCGCCGACAGGGTAGAAGTCGACGCACTCCCACATGCCGGTGCCCTCGACGCGGTGGAGAACCCCTGGGATGAGCTCGTACCTGATGAAGTCCTTGGTCTTGTACATCAAGGCGATTCCGGCGTGGCCGTTGTCGTCCTTGGAGCCGATGATGGTGCGCCACGTCTGGTCGGACGGGTCGAGCCAGGCGGTGGTGGGGTCGCGGAAGTCCTGGAGGCCGACGCCGGGTGGTGGGAGGATGACGGGGTTGGCAGGGTGCTTGGTCCAGTTGACAAGGAGGGGGTCGTCCGGGTCAGCGGGCATGGCGAGGCACTGGACTTGAGCGGAGGTGTCGGTTTTACCCGTGTACAGCACTATGACGGTGCCGTTTGGGAGTATGGTGGCGGAGCCCGTCAAGACGCCGTGGATGTCGTACCATTGATCGGGCACCATGGCGAGGGGGAGGTGGCGCCAGTGGACCAGGTCCCGCGACACGGCGTGGCCCCATGTGATGTTGCCCCACACGACGCCCGTGGGGTTGTACTGGTAGAAGAAGTGGTACCGTCCACGGTAGTACATGGGAGCTGCATCCATGCATGTTGTGTTCCAGTTAATAATAAGCACATATACAGACAGACGGACCGCTGGCCAGCGAGGTAGTGACGACGGACGTACTCACCGTTTGGATCTGCATGCGTGCGTGCGTGTCGCCATGGTACGTTGCCATGTCAGTCATCAACACGGAAAAAGCGGTCAGTTTCTTTCTCCATGCATGGAGTACACGGAGAAAGGAGATACCGAATCTCGAAATTCAACCATTCGAGTGAGCTGATGACAACGAATTCCATTACATACCGTTCATGTAGTTCTTCTCCGGCTGGAAATGGAACCCCGTGCGCTGCCACTGCAGCATCTCGTTGCTCCACGGGAACCCGTCGGCATCGGCGCCGGCGGTGGTGCCCATGATGTTCTCCTCCGCTCGTGCCGCCCCGAGCGTCTCCTCGGACAACACGCTGGCCCTTGGGAGGAGCGCGTGGGTGACGAAGAGCGCGACCATGGCCACGGCACCCAGCACGACGGTGCACTCGCCCCACCTCCTGCGCCCGCCGCTTTGCTGGTACTGCAGCACCCCGTACGCGAACGGGACCGGCGGCGTGTCCAGGGCAGCGTCGCGTGACTTCACGGCCACGGCCGCCGTTCCGGAGCTCAGGAGGAAATCTTTTGATCGGCGCGTCCTGCGGTCTCGAGGAGCCATTTTTGTGCCGTATCGCGTGTTCCTTCTCTTCTCAAGAAGAACGTTACCACTATACCATTAAACTGGGCACACACACACATATATACATACTACGTATTTCTTTTTGTGAAATTACATCCTATATATATGGAGACTCTAGAACAAGAGTGGCAAGAATTCGACACATCTATCGGTTGCCTAGGGATCATCGATATCGACCGCTAAAACTAGTACATGACAACGAAAATGACGTTGACCACAGCCAACGTAGGAAGACATTTCTAGCGACTTTGGCACCAGCTCCTGATAATCCTCCCGGCTTGACGCCATAAGGGAGGCAGTCCAGTGTCCATCAAGCGCCTACAACTCTATCCATGAACGATGAGCTGGAGGAGCTGCTGCGGCGAGGCCTCCATCCGAAGTGGTTCATCCCTGGAGACGGAGGTCTTGGACCTTGGTGATGCGGTTAGGCAGGGATAATTACAATCTAATGATGATATGGGGTCCTTGCTGTAAACTCTTAGGACCAGGTTGCAATTTCTAGTTTCTATAGGGTGCTTTTATAAAATGTATTCTCATGCCATTCCAATGGATTCTCGTTCCTTCGGGACCCAACCCCGTTAGAAATGTATATGGATAAGAGTGAAGAGAGATAAGAGAGGTGGGGGAGGGAGAGGTAGGTAGAGGGAGACAATAGAGTTATTAAGATGAGGTATGCCTTATATAGAAGAAAACAGAAGAGAATACTAATCTCGCCGCTGAAGACTAGCGAGTGATTCCAGCCTCATTTATCACAACATCCGACACTCCAAGTAAAGAATACAACAAAGCTGACAAATGCAAACAAATGACAACCAGCATATGAAATATAAAGATAGAGAGAGGGGGAGGGGATGCTTCCTTCACTCTGTGAGTGGGATGGTGAGTGAGGGGTAAGTGCTGCAATATGTTATCTGACATATTATTCAAATAAGTTCTGATAATAAAACAGTTATCAATCCGCGCGGACTAGCTTAATGTCATCTAACACATTTATGTAAGAAGTGAGTCTTGTTAGATTTAGGACATGCTGGATAGTTACATCTACTACTTTACATAGGTGATCTCTGCACACCATAAGTGATCTTATTTTTAACTTGCGTCGTCCATTGAGGAACCCAGAACGAAAACTAGAAATGCAATACAGTCTAGGTAAATGATACCGGCGGAAGACCAGAGCCGTTGCCACCGAGGTTGAACTACTCGGGGCGGTGGGTCCGCTGCGCCATCTCCACCGGAGCACCTGCAGAAGATGTTGCAAAAGCTTGACCGGAACTGGACTGCCACCTATCTAGCGATAACACATCGGGATGAAAGAATGGAGCCAACAATGCTCCGAGAGTTCATCATTTGAGTAGAAGAAGTAAGACAGTGGCGGAGGCCGACATGCAAATGATGTATCTCGTAACTCCACTCCGAGGACCCATCTTGATGATCTCGATGATCAAAATCTTAGTGGTAGTATAACTGGAGATCGATGTGGCATCCATTGCACCTCCTCTTCCTCCACCTCGGCGGCATGAAGAGAGTTATGGGGAAATGATCAAAAGCTCCACATCTGGGGTTGGAACATACTTACTCATGGAGTAGGCAGTGGTCAGCACTCATGCCTCTTCGGCTCCCACCATCGGAGCACCGCAGAGAGAAGAACAACCACCACGATTGCCGAGAGTGGACCAAGAGTTCGGCGAAGTACTCCACAGTACTAGTATATCGCCAAATGCCTTCAAGGCAAGTCTAAATCTACACCTAATATGTATAGCGAGAATAGGCACATGTCCCTAGCCATCGCCGACTGACTGCAATGTGACACGAGGCATGGGATCAGGGTGGATTGCTCTTGGTGGCTCTCGAACTGAAGGGGTGGAGAAAGAAGGAAGTAATAGAGGAAAAGGATGCCGGTGTTTTCTGTCGGCGTCGATTTTTTTTCAATTTATACATACACAAACTCGTTTAAGTGAAATCCTTGGTACACACATGTTCCCATGAGATCTAAAATTAGCTTTGATTACAACTGCATGCCACAAACGATTCTCAATAGATAGGTGTTGAAGAATCAAAACATGCGGTATGAAGTTCCATTAGATGGCATTTATAATATGACATGTCTGGTCACATCTACAGAACTAAATGAAGTTAATTAACCTATAGTTATTATAAGGACTAATAATTATGATCATCAAAACATTTAAACATGGAATATTATAATATTGTACATTGTAATAGGATGTAAGTTGAAGCACGTATACATGTCCTACAACTCCCATTGTAAAAACTAATAATCATTTTTTAACAATCACTACAAGAGGGGAGAAGGGTGCGGATCCCCAATTGAAAACATCAATTAAAGGTGCCAAACATGGTAAGTTTTATAGAGGTGCAGTAGTGTGCAAAGAAAGATATTGGTGTCAACATAGGTGGGCACTTCCTGGTGTACATTAAATCTAAAGGTCTTGAAAGTGCGTTATATCGACTAGAGGGGGCGGGATGAATAGGCGATTTTTAGAAATTCATCACTAAGAAATTACTCATTGAGGAATAGCTAAGTGACGAACTACTTGCAGCAGAATAAGTGCTCAAATGCATGCAAAACATAGTAGTAGCATGGTCATCATGTTAAAATGAAACATGCACGGATTACAGGTAGCGTGAATCAGGATAAGCGACCAAGGTGACAAGAATTTGAGATGAGGAAATTGCGAAATTCTTGAATGAAAGTCTTCGAATCGTAACGATCAATTTCATCAACAAGTATTCGAGGAAATGAAGGAGTTGAGGAAATAGAACCAGGAGCTCGGTGAAGACAATGATTTGATGACCCAGTTCCAACTGCTGTGACAGTCGTAAGTATGGTTTGGAGCATCTTGGTATTTAAACCAAAAGACACACAGTCTCAGAAGGCACAGTCCTTACCGTATTCTCATTGAGCTAAGGTCACACAGACCTCGCCGAACACTCGTGTTATGTCTTCAGGGGAGACTTCCAAACCCTCGCAAACTCGGTCACCCGGCGATCCATAATTTCCTCTTGGATGATCTAGACCATGACGCCTAACCGTCTAGAAGATACACAGTCTTCAAAGAAACAGTCATCGGTTCCACACAGGAACAATCTCTTCAGTTATGCTAAATGACTTTGGGTTTTGGTTGATTTGGTTTTGGGTTTTTTTCTCACTGATGATTTTCTCTCAAAGTCTTCAATGATGGGTTGCTCTCAAATGACACTTGTCAAGTTCTCTCTCGAAGTAACCAATTAGCTAGTGGTTGAGGGGGGGGGGATTTATAACCAAGGTGCAACCCGACATGATAAGACATAAATGCTCCCCAATGATATGACCGTTATGTGGATAAATTATCTAGACAGCTGGCGCAAAGCACACCCACGGTCGGAATTTGAACTAACATATTCCTCACGGTAGGCAGTTCGCACTCGCAAACTCCTAACTCCTTAGCCAGACCAGTTTCCTTAGAGACTAGGAGAACATCGTCTCTGTCACTGAAGAACTTGACTAAACTGCAAGAGATTTCCAAAGCTTCACTCGAAGGATTGGGTATCTTGAGGCTTTTTAGTTGAGCATCACATGGAAATTCTTCCTCGGTTTTCCCTCGACCCCCCTTTAACAGTATGATGTTCCTATGACTCAAAAGAAAGGAGATAAAACAGTAAAAGGTAAAGTTTAAATTTATCACGTCAATTACTTCATGGACACACCATTTTCTCCACTATCAAAGTCTTCAAGAAAACGTCAAAGTCTTCAACTTAAGACATACATTCTTAGGGGTCGACATTCTTTGAATATATCAAACTCCTCATCGACTTATAGAACCTGTGTATACTCACAAACACAATACTCCCTTAACCTCTAAGTCTTCAATACACCAAACTCACTAAGGGGCACTAGATGCACTAACAATCTCCTCCTTTTTGGTGATTGATGACAAATAGGTTAAGTTTTTAACGGGGATAAACATATGGAGTGTAAGTACAGAGTTTGAGGAATTTGATTGCAAGATAAAGATGGACCCCCCCTGAAGATGTGCATATTTGAGGAATTTTCTTTGGACTGCAAATGCACATGGAAGGATAAACTCATGGAGATCTCCCCCTATATCTGGTAACACTACTGGAATCTGGGAATTTGCCGTCTGTTAGTTCTTTGCCATCAGCTGGCGGACGGCAAAGAACGTCTTTGCCGTCAGCTGACAAAAAACTGACGGCAAAATACAGGCTGACAACAAAGATATTGTTTGTCGTCTGCTAGCTCTTTGCCGTCGGCCAGCGGACGACAAAAGGACCAAAGGCTTACGGCAAAGAGCCCAGCTGGGCCGTGAAGCTGGTTAGGTCAAATGGATGGCCCCTTTGCTGCCCGCCGAATCTTTGTCGTCTACCTTTGGTCCCTTTGCCGTAGCGGACGACAAAGAACACGCCTGGCTAACGGTCGTTAGCCCCCGGTCCACCCCGGCCGTAGCCGACCGCCCCTCTCTCTGCATCTCTCTCTCACCCCCGCAGCTCCACCAGCCACCCCTCACCCATCGCCACCCCTCACTAGCCGCCCCTGCCCCGACGCCCCTCACCGGCCGCCACCCTCAACCACCGCCCGTCACCCGCTGTCATAGTCACTGGCCGCCCCGCCCCGCTCCCCAGCCCCTACGCTCGCCCCTCCCCTGACGAGCTCCCCCGCCGCCCCTCCTTGACGACCTGCCCTGCCGCCCCGCTCTCCGGCCCCTACGCCCACCCCTCCCCCGACGACCTGGGAGCGGCCGTGACACTACCCCACCGCCCACCGCCGCCCCACTGCCAGAGGAGGCCGTGGCTCTGCCCCCCTCTCCGCGCCCTTCCTCCCCCTGCGCCAGCCCTTCTCCACCACCGCGTCGACCCTCCTCCACCACCGCACCGACTCTCCACCACGGCCCTCAAGGTGATTTTTGGTTTAGGTTAGGGCTTGGTTTAGTTTAGGTTTAGATAATTAGAAGAAGAAGTAGGAAGATGAAAAAAATCAAGAAGAAAAGAAAATTAAGGAGAAGAGGAGGAAAAAGGAAAAGGGAAGAACAGGAAAAAGGAAAAGAAGGAAGAAGAAGAAGAAGAAGAAGAAGAGGAGGAGGAGGAGGAGGAGGATAGGAAAGAGAGGGTCAGGTTGGCCTGTCGGCGGAGGGTGTACCTTGGCGTCGATGGAACCCTAAATTTCAACTTGGCGGTGGCATCGTATTTTAAATATTTAGTTAGGTTGGCGGAAAAAACAATAATGCTACGATACTCATCTTTGGATTCAATGTGCAGTTGTTACGAGGGTCTGGTTTTTGATAATCCCCCTGTGTTTGACGAGCTCCCCTGAGTTCATGGGTGAGCACACATCTGCTCCCCCCTTAATTTGCTCTGTTCCAATCTTCGTGCCAATGAAACTTGCTAGCTATAGGTGTCTTCAATCATCAGTATGCGTGACCACTAAGCGTTTCCCGTTCGAAAGGGTTACATCTATAAATATGCATGCATTTGCATATTTATAACCGTGATTCTTTCAAATTGTCCAACGTTATCCATGGACAGCCCGAGTATGTGTAGATTGGGTTCGTTTTCCCATATGCTCTGCTCCAGATTCGATGCCGAATTTCGTCAGTGCCCCCTGTTGTTCTCTAGGTACGCATCCTCTCTACTTATTGCCGAGACGTGTATCAAGAGAATAGCGGGGAGTTGCTGCCAAAATTCTACGTCGGATCCGGAGCAGAGCATGGGAAAATGAACCCAATCTACACATACTCGGGTGGGATTAGGATCTATCTCTACCTATTCGCATGTAGGTTGCATGGACGTAATAAAACTGACAAACTTGATTACCGGATGAATATAGATGATGAATTATATATATATATTTCTTATGTGTTTAGTAGGTAGGCAAGATGATTGATCGTGCTTGGATCTACACTGGTCACCCTAGTCAGAAAGACATGACCAATGAATGGTTAACAAAAACCAGTGGGTTTTTGGGAGCCGCATTTGCAAATGGCCAGCAAAAAACATGGTGCTCCTGTCCCAAATGTGACAACATTAAAAGGCAGGCATAGTTTGAAATGGGTAAACACCTGCAGAAGTGGGGTTTTATAACTAATTATATGGTGTGGACTTTTCATGGTGACTTTGACCAACGTGCCAGAGCTGAGGTGGTTTGTCGTCACACCGACGAGCATTGTACCGGGATCGAGGACATGGTGCAAGACTTTGATGATGCTCGGGATTCGGATGATGAGATGGAGGAATCTGCAAAGGCCTTCTATGAAATGTTGGAGTCTTCAAAACGTCCTCTCCACGAGCACACCGAGCTTTGTCAACTGGATGCCATTACGCAAGTAATAGCTCTAAAGTCTCAATTCAAACTAGGCAGAGAATGCTACGGCGTGATGATGACGATATTTGTACGCTTTCTACCCAAAGGCCATGTACTGCCTGCAAACCTGTACCAGTCAGAAAAAATCCTCCGTGTACTTAAGATGCCCTATGAGAAGATACATGTGTTGGGGTATATCGCATGGGAAACAAAAAATTTCTTACGCTCACGCAAGACCTATCCATGGTGATGAGCATCTACGAGAGGGAGAGTGGATCTACATAACCTTGTAGATCGCTAAGCGGGAAGCATTAAGAAACGCGGTTGGTGTAGTCGAACGTCTTCGCGATTCAAATCGCCAAGCGTCCCGCGATCTCATCACGATCCAATCATGATCCGTTCCGCGAACTCATCACGATCCGTCCCGCGATCTCATCATGATCCGTCTCGCAATCTTGATCACGGTCCTTCCGATCTAGCGCCGAACAGACGGCACCTCCGCGTTCAGCACACGTACAACTCGATGACGATCTCCGCCTTATTGATCTGGCAAGAGGGAGCAAAGAGGTAGAAGAGTTCTCCGACAGCGTGACGTCGCTCCAGTGATGGTGGTGGAGCTATTCCGGTAGGGCTTCGCCTAAGCACTTCAGAAATCCGATCTAGAGGAGAAACTATGCACTGGAGGAACGTGTAGCACGTGGCTGAAAATCTAGTGCAAAAACCCTAAAACCTCCAGTATATATAATAGGGAGGGAGGAGAGGCCTTGGCTCAAGGGCCAAGCCTCCTTTGGGTCGGCCGAAGTGGGGAGGAGAGGAGGACTCCTCCTCCAATCCTAGTAGGACTAGGATTCCTCCTTTTTTGCCTTTTTTCCACCTTTTCCCTTTGGGCTTTTCTTCCCTAGCCGCATGGACCTTGTGTGGGACTTCCACCAGCCCACTAAGGGATGATATTCACTCTTCCACAGCCCATGTAGCCTCTTGGGTCGAAATGCCCCTCCTGATGGTCTCCCGGTACACTACCGGCACTCCCGGTACACTACCGATGAGCCCGAAACTTTTCCGGTGACCAAAATAGGACTTCCTATATATCAATCTTTACCTCCGGACCATTCCGTAGCTCCTTGTGACGTCCGGGATCTCATCCAGGACTCCAAACAACCTTCGGTCACCACCATACATAACTCTATACTATCGAAACGTCACCAAATCTTAAGTGTGCAGACCCTGCGGGTTCGAGAACTATGTAGACATGACCAAGACACCTCTACGGTCAATAAACAATAGCGGGACCTAGATGCCCACATTGGTTCCTACATATTATACGAAGATCTTTATCGGTCGAACGTCTATGTCAAGGATTTAGTTAATCTCGTATGATTTTCCCTTTGTTCTTCGGTATGTTACTTGCCCGAGATTCGATCATCGGTATCTTCATACCTAGTTCAACCTCGTTACCGGAAAGTCTCTTTACTCGTTCTGTAATGTAAGATCCCATGACTAACAGTTAGTCACATTGCTTGCAAGGCTTGTTGTGATGTTGTATTACCGAGTGGGCCCTGAGATACCTCCCCGTCACACGGAGTAACAAATCCCAGTCTTGATCCATGCCAACCCAACAGACACCCTCGAAGATACCTGTAGAGTACCTTTATAGTCACCCAGTTACGTTACGACGTTTGATACACACAAGGCACTCCTACGGTGTCAGTGAGTTGCATGATCTCATGGTCATAGGAACAAATACTTGACATGCAGAAAACAGTAGCATTAAACTGACACGATCATATGCTACGTTTGTAGTTTGGGTCTTGTCCATCCCACCATTCTCCCAATGATGTGATCCCGTTATCAAATGACATCTCATGTCCAGGGCTAGGAAACCTTAACCATCTTTGATCAATGAGCTAGTCTATTAGAGGCATACTAGGGACATGGTTTTGTCTATGTATCCACACATGCGTCTAAGTCTTCGATCAGTATGGATAATAAACAATTATAATGAACAAGGAAATATTATAATAACTAATTTATTATTTCCTCTAGGGCATATTTCCATCAACATGCCTATGAGAATGGATGTGCCTTATTTACGCTTGAGTATGCGACCTTGAACTATTGCCCTATTTGCAATTCTTCCAGGTATATTGTGGTAGACAACGGTATGGGTGAGAATATTCAGACCAAAATCCTCAGTAATGTTCTTTGGTATCTGCCAATCGTACCAAGACTTCAATGTATTTTCATGGTCGAAGAGACGGCTAGACATATGACATTGCACAAATTGGGCAAAAGAACCGAACTAGATGCGGATGGGAACAAGATGTTGGTACACACTTCAGATGCTTTTGCGTGGAAGCACTTTGATGCATTACATAAGGATAAATCGGCAAATCCAATGCATCCTCGAGTTGACATCAACACAGATGGGTTCAATGTGTATGGTATGACGATAGCACAATATAGTTGTTGGACTGTATTTGTTATTCCACTCAATCTCCCCCGGAGAGATTATGAAAATAAAGAACATTTTCTTGACGTTGATAATTCCAGGGCCCAAATATCCGGGGAAGAATATGAATGCGTAGATGCAGCCGCTTAAGGATGAATTACAAGAAGCCTGAGATAATGGGATCAAGACATACCACGCTGCTACCAAAAAGAACTTCAAAATGCATGTGTGGTACATGTACTCGACGCATGAATATCCGGCGTATGCGCTATTCGTTGGCTGGTGTGTGCATGGAAGGTTCCCATGCCCCCACATGCAAGGCAGCTCTTCAGTTCCGTTGGCTACAAGCGGGTCGCAAGTTTTCTTGCTTCGACATGCATAGACAATTCCTGGATCCTCACCATAGGTTTAGAAAAGACAAGAAGAATTTCATCAAAGGTATAGTTGTCAAAAACACCGCACCACCTATGTTGACAGGCCAACAGACCCTTGACCAGTTAAACGCTCTTGAGCCTGATCCTTTACGTCCCGGGTATTTCAAAGGGTATAATACGGAACAGGCCTGGATTGATAAGTCATGCTTATGGGATCTACCTTACTTCAAAGTCCTCATTTGCCCACACAACATCGACATGATGCATAATGAAAAGAATATGGCGGAGGCCATTTTTGGTACATTGTTCAGCATAGAGGGGAAGTCAAAGGATAATCCTAAGGCTAGAATCGACCAGGAGGCTCTATGTGATAGACCGTTACAAAACTTGCGACAACGGAAAGGAAAGCAAAGTGTAGCGAAGCCAAAGGCATGGTTCAATCTTGGAAGGCCAGCTATGAGAGAAATGCTATTGTGGGTTTAAATGTGGTTGATGTTCCCCGATGGGTATGCTGTGAATCTAAAGAGGGGAGCGAGTCTTGAAAAATTGAAAATATTTGGTCTCAAGAGTCATGATTGGCAAATATGGCTTGAGCGGGTAATGCCGGTGATGTTGCGTGGCTTTATCCCTGCGGATGAATGGCTAGTACTGGCAGAGCTGAGCTATTTCTTCTGTTCTCTTTGTGTGAAAGAACTATCGCCTGGCGTGCTAGATGAAATGGAAGAGTTGGCGCCGGAGTTGATCTGCAAATTAGAAATGATCTTTCCACCGAGCTTCTTTAATCCAATTCCGCATTTGATTTTGCATCTCCCGACCGAGGCAAGATTGGGGAGCCAGTTCAAAATTGATGGTGCTTCTCAACTGAGAGGATGCAGAAGACGCTTCGAGCTAAATGTAAAAATAAACATAGAGTTGAAGCATCGATGGCCAAGGCATTAATTACTGAGGAGGCAGCAAACTTCGTGACAGGACACTACGAAGCCAAAAATCATCATTTGCATAACCCCGAAGCCTCGGTACAATGATCGCGAGCCTAAAAAAGGTCGATCCAACCTCAACCTATTCAAAGGGAAGCTAGCACCAACCGGTGCTTCGAAAGGGAAATCGTTGGATGTCGAAGAATGACGGACCATTTCATTGTATATCTTCAACAACCTAACAGAAGTGAGGCCGTACATCAAGTAAGTTCTCGGTTAATTACTGTTCTGCAACTTCTAAGTCCTTTGAACTGCTCCTATTCACAACTATTTGATATAGTCGATACGCCACTAAATTCTCAGATGGAGCGGTCATCAAAAAGGATTCCGTCGAAGAGTATGAGCTTCTGGCAAAGCATAGAGGTGACTATCCCGGTTTCATCTCTTGGTGAAAACAAAGGGTAATTAATTACCATTACTGGACCATTTGATTTCTTGGTGTAATTTGCGGCTAATGCATCCATTCTTCCGTATTAAAGTTGTAGGCTGATGCAGAGTCTATGGACGCCGAGTTCAGACAAATCGCTAATGGTTTTGACTATAAGGTCCGTTCATTTGACAAATACGACATCAACGGGTATCGCTTTCGTACCTTTGGCAAAGAGCTATCTATGACCGACGTAAAGACTACAAATTTTTGTGTCTCTGCTATCGGCAAAGGAGGTACCGAGTATTATGGAAGACTTGAAGCAATTTATGAACTTCTATTCTATAGTGAAAACCCACCGACCGTCGTAGTCTTCAAATGTTATTGGTTTCAGCCGAAGGAGACTATAAGAACTCATGAACATATAGGGCTAGTCGAAATCAACCAAAGCACCCATTTAGATGTTCCCGATGTCTATATTACGGCTCAATAGGCGACACAAGTTTTCTATCTACCGTGGGCCTGCCAAACTGATCGAAATCTGAAAGGTTGGGATGTCGTTTATGAAGTGCCGCCAAGTTTTAGACCACCTACCCTCAATGAAGAGGATTACGAACCTCACATTAACCCAGACACATATGAAGGAGAATTCTTCCAAGAAACACGTATGTCCAAAAAAAGTTTCAAGAACCGCTCTACTTCACCCTAGAAAATTGAAGTAGACAGCGACAGTGAATCCGTCTTAACCTTAAGCGAGAACAGGAAGAGCCAAAAGAAGAAGAGGTTACTGCTACGGATGACCTGTCACTTCTCGACCGATTACATAATGGAGGCCTTCCACATGTTCTTCCTGATAGTGATGATGATGCTGCATTTATTGACGATAGTGATGATCATGATGCATTTATTGATCCCGAAGCATATATAGACGATCAAGATTATTATTTGTTCATGTCAGGTATTCAACTATTATTATATGCATATATAAATTTTTTATTACTCATGTTGGTATTTATGATGATGATACACTTAAATTATATACATTTTATTACTCATGTTGGTATTTATGTTGTACTAATTTCATTTACTCTTTGTCATGGCAGGTGTTGAAAGATGGTGGGAAAGGGTCGAGAGCACTCCGAGGCTCCTTCTTCCTCGACAGGTGGTGAGATGGGTACTCCCATTCCTGCCCTGTCTCTCCGGAGAGCGTTGCTCTCCACTCTGCAAGGAGTGGCCGCTTCTTCGACGACCACGACCCCCGTGAGAGGAGGTTGTGTTGGAAATATGCCCTAGAGGCAATAATAAATTAGTTATTATCATATTTCCTTGTTCATGATAATCGTTTATTATCCATGCTATAATTGTATTGATCGGAGACTTAAATGCATGTGTGGATACATAGACAAAACCATGTCCCTAGTATGCCTCTAATGGACTAGCTCGTTGATCAAAGGATGGTTAAGGTTTCCTAGCCATGGACATGAGATGTCATTTGATAACGGGATCACATCATTAGGAGAATGATGTCATTTATTGCTAGTGTTTTCTGCATGTCAAGTATATGTTCCTATGACCATGAGATGATGCAACTCACGGATATCGGAGGAGTGCCTTGTGTGTATCAAACGTCGCAACGTAACTGGGTGACTATAAAGGTGCTCTACAGGTATCTCCGATGGTGTTTGTTGAGTTGGGATGGATCGAGACTGGGATTTGTTACTCCGTGTGACGGAGAGGTATCTCAGGGCCCACTCGGTAATACAACATCACAACAAGCCTTGCAAGCAATGTGGCTAAGTGTTAGTCATGGGATCTTCTATTACAGAACGAGTAAAGAGACTTGCCAGTAACAAGGTTGAATTAGGTATGGAGATACTGACGATCGAATCTCGGGCAAGTAACATACCGAAGAACAAAGGGAATGTTATACGGGATTAACTGAATCCTTGACATAGAGGTTCGACCGATAAAGATCTTCGTAGAATATGTAGGAACCAATGTGGATGTCCAGGTCCCGCCATTGTCTATTGACCGTAGAGGTGTCTCGGTCATGTCTACATAGTTCTCGAACCCGCAGGGTCTGCACACTTAAGGTTCGGTGACGTTTCGGTAGTGTAGAGTTATGTATGATGGTGACCGAAGGTTGTTTGGAGTCCCGGATGAGATCCCGGACATCACGAGGAGCTCTGGAATGGTCCGGAGGTAAAGATTCATATATAGGATGTCCCAGTTTGGTCGCCGGAAAAGTTTTGGGCTCATCGGTAGTGTACCGGGAATATCGGTAGTGTACCCCGAGGTCCCCCGGTACACTACCGGCACTCCCGGTACACTACCAATACTCCCGGTACACTACCGATGAGCCCGAAACTTTTCCGACGACCAAACGGGGACATCCTATATATGAATCTTTACCTCCGGACCATTCCAGAGCTCCTCGTGACGTTCGGGATCTCATCCGGGACTCCGAACAACCTTCGGTCACCACCATAAATAACTCTACACTACCGAAACGTCACCGAACCTTAAGTGCGCAGACCCTGCGGGTTCGAGAACTATGTAGACATGACCGAGACACCTCTACGGTCAATAACCAATGTCAGGACCTGGACGTCCACATTGGTTCCTACATATTCTATGAAGATCTTTATCGGTCGAACCTCTATGTCAAGGATTCAGTTAATCCCGTATAACGTTCCCTTTGTTCTTCGGTATGTTACTTGCCCGAGATTCGATCGTCAGTATCTCCATACCTAATTCAACCTCGTTACTGGCAAGTCTCTTTACTCGTTCCGTAATACAAGATCCCATGACTAACACTTAGCCACATTGCTTGCAAGGCTTGTTGTGATGTTGTATTACCGAGTGGGCCCTGAGATACCTCTCCGTCACACGGAGTAACAAATCCCAGTCTCGATCCATGCCAACTCAACAAACACCATCGGAGATACCTGTAGAGCACCTTTATAGTCACCCAGTTACATTGCGACGTTTGATACACACAAGGCACTCCTCCGATATCCGTGAGTTGCATGATCTCATGGTCATAGGAACATATACTTGACATGCAGAAAACAGTAGCAATAAACTGACACGATCATATGCTATGTTTGTAGTTTGGGTCTTATCCATCACATCATTCTCCTAATGATGTGATCCCGTTATCAAATGACATCTCATGTCCATGGCTAGGAAACCTTAACCATCCTTTGATCAACGAGCTAGTCCATTAGAGGCATACTAGGGACATGGTTTTGTCTATGTATCCACACATGCATTTAAGTCTCCGATCGATACAATTATAGCATGGATAATAAACGATTATCATGAACAAGGAAATATGATAATAACTAATTTATTATTGCCTCTAGGGCATATTTCCAACAGTCTCCCACTTGCACTAGAGTCAATAATCTAGTTCACATCACCATGTGATTCGCATTGTTATGAATCTAACACCCAATGAGTTTTGGGGCTCGATCATGCTTTGCATGTGAGAGAGGTCTTATAGTCAATGGGTCTGCGATATTCAGATCTGTGTGTACTTTGCAAATCTCTATGTCAAACCATAAACACTGCTACCACACTCCACTTGGTACTATTTCCAAATGGCTGCTCCACTATACGTATCCAGATTGCTACTACTAGTCATCCGGATAGGTATTAAAGCTTGCATCGACGTAACTCTTTACGACGAACTCTTTATCACCTCCATAATCAAGAAACATTTCCTTAGTCCTGTGGTTACTAAGGATAATTCCGACCGCTGTCCAGTGATCCACTCCTGGACCACTCTTGTACCCCTTGACAGACTCATGGCAAGGCACACATAGGTGCGGTACACAGCATGGCATAATATGGAGCCTATGGCTAAGGCATAGGGGACGACATTCGTCCTTTCTCTTTCTTCTGCCGTTGTCGAGCTTTGAGTCTCACTCAACTTCACACCTTACAAATCAGACGAGAACTATTTCTCTGGCTGATACATTTTGAACTCTTTCAAAATCTTGTCAAGGTATGCACTCATTGAAAGTCTCATCAAGCATCTTGATCTATCTCTATAGATTTTGATGCTCAACAATTAGGTAGCTTTATCCAGGTCTTCCTTTGAAAAACACTTTTCAAACAACCTTTTATGCCTTCCAGAAATTCCACATTATTTCCGATCAACAATATGTCAACCACATATACTTATCAGAAACTCTACATTGCTCCCACTCACTTTATTGCAAATACAAGTTTCTCGTAAACTTTGTATAAACTAGAGAAACTTTGATCACCTCATCAAAGTGTATATTCCAACTCCGAGATGCTTGCTTCAGTCCATAGAAGGATCACTGAAGCTTGCTCATCTTTTAGCATCCTTAGGACTGACAAAACCTTCTGGTTGTATCACATACAACCTTTCCTTAAGTAAACCGTTAAGGAAACGATGTTTTGACATCCATCTGCCAGATTTCTTAATTGAAAATGCAGCAATTGCTAACATAATTCCAACAGACTTTTAGCATCGCTACGAGTGAGAAAGCCTCATCGCAGTCAACTCCTTGAACTTGTCACAAACAACTTTGCAACAAGTCGAGCTTTACAAATGGTGACATTCACCATCAGTGTCTGTCTTCATTCTAAAGGTCCATTTGTACTCAACGACCTGCCGTCTAACGAGCAAGTCTACCAAACTCTATACTTGGTTTTCATACATGGATCCTATCTCGGATTTCATGGCCTCTAACCATTCGTCGGAATCCGGGCCCATCATCGCTTCTCCATAGCTCGTAGGTTCATCGTTGTCCAACAACATGATCTCCAAGACAGAGTTGTCATACCACTTAGGAGCAGTACACATCCTTGTCAACCCACGAAGTTCGATAGTAACTTGATCCTGAAGGTTCATGATCATCATCATTAACTTACTCTTCAACTAACGTAGCCTTCACAGAAACATCTTTCTACGCTGGGCTACTCTGTGGTTGAACAAAGGTTTAACAACCTCATCAAGTTCTATCTTCCTCCCACTCAATTCTTTCGAGAGAAACATTTCCTCGAGAAAGGATCCGTTTAAGCAACAAACACTTTGCACTAGGATCTGAGATTGAAGGTTCACCCAACTGATCTTAGGGTATTCTATGAAGATGCATTTGTCCGCCTTGGGTTCGACCTCATTAGGTGAAAACATTTTCCACACAAGTGTCACAGCCCCAAATATTAAGAAATGACAGCTTAGGTTTCTATCAAACCATAATTCACACGGTGTCATCTCAACGGATTTAGATGATGCCCTATTTAAAGTGAATGTAGTTGTCTCTAATGCATAACCCCAAAAATTATAGTAGTAAAACGATAAGAGACATCACAGTATGCACTATATCAATAGAGCATGACTATGATGTTCGGACACACCATCACACCATGGTGTTCCAGGTAGCGTTAGTTGTGAAACAAATTTCACATTGTCTTAAGTTGTATGCCAAACTCGTAACTCAGATATTCACCTCCACGATCATATCGTGGTCATTTTTATCTTCTTGTCACGATGATCTTTAAACTTCACTCTGAATTTGCTTGAACCTTTCAAACGATTCAGACTTGTGTTTCATTAAGTAAATATACACTATATCTACTCAAATCATCAGTGAAGGTAAGAAAATAACAATATCCACTGCACGCTACCAGACTCACTAGATTGCATACATCAATATGTATCATTTCCAATGAATCACTTGCCCGCTCCATCCAACGGGGTCTTTTAGTCATCTTGCCCAAGAGGCATGGTTCGCATGTCTCAACCGATTCGAAATCGGATGAGTCCAAATATCCATCAGCATGGAGTTTCTACATGCGCTTTATACCAATATGACATTTAGCGGCAGTGCCACAAGTATGTGGTACTATCATTATTAACTTTGTATCTTTTGACATCAATGTTATGAACATGTGTACCACTACAATCAAGATTTCAACAAACCATTCTCACTGGGTGCATGACCATTGGAGGTATTATTCATGTAAACAGAATAACCATTATTCTCTAACTTAAATGAATAACCGTATTGCAATAAACATGATCTAATCATGTTCAAGCTCAACGCAAAACACCAAATAACATTTAGGTTCGTCACTAATCCTGAAGGTAGAGAGAGCGTGCGATGTTGATCACATCAACCTTGGAAACACTTCCAACACATATCGTCACCTCACCCTTAGCTAGTTCTCCGTTTATTCCGTAGCTTTTATTTCGAGTTACTAACATTTAGCAACCGAACCGGTATCCAATACCCAGGTGCTACTAAGAGTACTAGCAAGGTACACATTAATAACTCGTATATCAAATATACTTCTATCAATGTTGCCAGCCTTCTTATCTACCAAGTATCTAGGGTTGTTCCGCTTCAGCGACCGCTCACCTCATAACAGAAGCACTTAGTCTCGGGTTTGAGTTCAACTTTGGGTTGCTTCACTGGAGCAGCAACTGACTTGCTATCCATGAAGTTTCCCTCCTTGCTCTTGCCCTTCTCGAAACTAGTGGTTTGATTAACCATCAACACTTGACGCTCCTTCTTGATTTCTACCTTCGCGGTGTCAAACATCGCGAACAGCTCAGGGATCAACATCTCTTTCCCTGGCATTTTATAGTTCATCACCAAGTTCTAGTAGCTCAGTGACAGTGACTTGGAGAACTACATCAATCGCTATCTTATCTGGAAGATCAACTCCCACTCGATTCAAGCGATTGTAGTACCCAGACAGTTTGAGCACATTCTCAACGATTGAGCTATTCTCTTTTATCTTGCAGGCAAAGAATCTCGTTGGAGATCTTATATCTCGCAACTCGGGCACGAGCCTGAGATCACAATCTCAGCTCTTAGAACATCTCATATGTTCCGTGACGTTCGAAACGTTTTGGAGCCTCAATTCTAAGCCGTAATGCATGACGCACTAAACTACCAAGTAGTCATCGAAACGTGCCTGTCAGATGTTCACAACATCTACAGTCGACGCTAGATGGGGTGGCGCACCGAGCGGTGCATTAAGGACATAAGCCTTCTGTGTAGCAATGAGGACAATCCTCAGATCACGGACCCAGTCTGCAATTTTGCTACCAACATCTTTCAATTCTATTTCTCTAGGAACATATAAAAATACAAGGGAGCCACAACGCGAGCTAGTAATCTACAACATAATTTGCAAAGACACTTTGACTATGTTCATGATAATGAGTTCAATTAATCATATTACCTAAGAACTCCTACTCAAATTGACATCCCTCCGATCATTCGAGTGATACATGATCCAAATTCACCAACTCAAGTCCGATCATCACGTGAGTTGAGGTGGCTGCAATGGTGAACATCATCATGTTGATCATATCTACTATATGACTCATGTTCGACCTTTCGGTCTCTTGTGTTCCGAGGCCATGTCTGTACATGCTAGGCTCGTCAAGTTTAACCCGAGTGTTCTGCATGTGCAACACTGGCTTGCACCCGTTGTATGTGAACGTAGAGTCTATCACACCCGATCATCACGTGGTGTCTCAACATGACGAACTTTCGCAACGGTGCACACTCGGGGAGAACACAATTTATCTTGAAATTAAGTTAGGGATCACCTTATAATGCTACCGCCATCCTAAGCAAAACAAGGTGCATAAAAAGGATTAACATCACATGCAAATCATAAGTGACATGATATGGCCATGAACTTGTGCTTGTGATCTCCATCTAGAAAGCACCGGCATGATCTCCATCGTCACCGGCACGACACCATGATCTCCATCATCTTGATCTCCATCAACGTGTCGCCATCGGGGTTGTCACGCCCTACATGCTTCTACTACTATTGCTACTGTAGCGATAAAGTAAAGCATTACATAGCGCTTAATGATTGACACGCAGGTCATACAATAATTAAAGACAACCCTATGGCTCCTGCCGGTTGCCGTATTCAACGACATGCAAGTCGTGAAATTCTATACATCACATGATCATCTCATACATCACATATATCTCATCATGTAATTGGCCATATCACATCACAACATACCCTGCAAAAACAAGTTAGACGTCCTCTAATTGTTGTTGCATGTTTTACGTGGATGCTACGGGTATCTAGCAAGAACGATTCTCACCTACGCATAAACCACAACGGTGATACATAGATTGCTTTTCAACATTCTCAAGGACCGCCTTTGTCGAATCCGATCCAACTAAAGTGAGAGAAACTGTCACCCGCAAGCCATCTAGGCAACAAGTTGCGTCGAGGGAACTGGTCTCTCTTAAGCGTATGAGTAATGTTGGTCTGGGCCGTTTCATCTCACAATCCCGCTGAACCAAAATACGACCAAGGGAGGAAGCAATCTAAGCATCAACGCCCACAAACCTTTTGTGTTCTACTCGAGATCTCATCGAACCATCAACCTAGCTCATTATGCCACTGTTGGGGAACGTCGCATGGGAAACAAAAATTTTCCTACGCACACGCAAACCTATCCATGGTGATGAGCATATACGAGAGGGAGAGTGGATCTACGTACCCTTGTAGATCGCTAAGCGGGAAGCGTTAAGAAACGCGGTTGGTGTAGTCGAACTTCTTCGCGATCCAAATCGCCGAGCGTCCCGCGATCCAATCACGAACTGTCACGTGAACACATCATGATCCGTCCCGTGAACTCATCACGATCCGTCTCATGATCTTGATCACGATCTGTACCGCGAACTCATCACGATCCGTTCTGTGATCACATCACGAACCGTCTCGCGATCTCGATCACGGTCCTTCCGATCTAGCGCCGAACGGACGGCACCTCCGCGTTCAGCACACGTGCAGCTTGATGACGATCTCCACCGTCTCGATGCAGCGAGAGGAGGTGGAGAGGAGAGAGAGTTCACCGGCAGCGTGACGGCGCTCCGGTGATGGTGGTGGAGCAATTCCGGCAGGGCTTCGCCTAAGTGCTGCGGAACTACGATCTAGAGGAGAAACTATGCACCGGTGGAACGGGTAGCACGTGGCCGGAAAATCTGTCCAAAAACCACCCAATACACTAGTATATATAGGAGGAGAGGAGAGGAGAGGAAGCCAAGGCCTTTGGGTCGGCCGAAATAGGAGGTGGCAAGCAATCCTACTTCATCTCCAATCCTAGTTGGAGTAGGATTGCCTCCTATTGGCTGATTTTCCACTTTTTGCTTTAGGACTTTCTCTCCTGTGCCATGGGACTTTGTGGCTGTTTTCCCAGCCCACTAAGGGTTGGTTATTATTCTCCCACAGCCCATGGACCTCTTGGGGTCGAAATACCCCTCCCGGAGGTCCCCCGGTACACTACCGGCACTCCCGGTACACTACCGATGAGCCCGAAACTTTTCCGGCGACCAAACTGGGACATCCTATATATGAATCTTTACCTCCGGACCATTCCGGAGCTTCTCGTGATGTCCGGGATCTCATCCGGGATTCCGAACAACCTTCGGTCACCACCATACATAACTCTACACTACCGAAACGTCACTGAACCTTAAGTGTGCAGACCCTGCGGGTTCGAGAACTATGTAGACATGACCGAGACACCTCTACGGTCAATAACCAATGGCGGGACCTGGACGTCCACATTGGTTCCTACATATTCTACGAAGATCTTTATCGGTCGAACCTCTATGTCAAGGATTCAGTTAATCCCGTATAACGTTCCCTTTGTTCTTCGGTATGTTACTTACCCGAGATTCGATTGTCAGTATCTCCATACCTAATTCAACCTTGTTACTGGCAAGTCTCTTTACTCGTTCCGTAATACAAGATCCCATGACTAACACTTAGCCACATTGCTTGCAAGGCTTGTTGTGATGTTGTATTACCAAGGGGCCCCTCAGATACCTCTCCGTCACACGGAGTAACAAATCCCAGTCTCGATCGATGCCAACTCAACAAACACCATCGGAGATACCTGTAGAGCACCTTTATAGTCACCCAGTTACGTTGCGACGTTTGATACACACAAGGCACTCCTCCGATATCCGTGAGTTGCATGATCTCATGGTCATAGGAACATATACTTGACATGCAGAAAACAGTAGCAATAAATGACATCATTCTCCTAATGATGTGATCCCGTTATCAAATGACATCTCATGTCCATGGCTAGGAAACCTTAACCATACTTTGATCAACGAGCTAGTCCATTAGAGGCATACTAGGGACATGGTTTTGTCTATGTATCCACACATGCATTTAAGTCTCCGATCAATACAATTATAGCATGGATAATAAACGATTATCATGAACAAGGAAATATGATAATAACTAATTTATTATTGCCTCTAGGGCATATTTCCAATAGATCGGACTTGATTTGGTGAATTTGGATCATGTATCACTCGAATGATCGGAGGGATATCAATTTGAGTGGGAGTTCTTAAGTAATATGATTAATTGAACTCATTATCATGAACATAGTCAAAGTGTCTTTGCAAATTATGTTGTAGATTACTAGCTCGCGTTGTGGCTCCCTTGTATTTTTATATGTTACTAGAGAAATAGAATTGAAAGATGTTGGTAGCAAAATTGCGGACTGGGTCCGTGATCTGAGGATTGTCCTCATTGCTGCACAGAAGGCTAATGTCCTTAATGCACCGCTCGGTGCGCCACCCCATCTAGCGTCGACTGTAGATGTTGTGAACATCTGACAGGCACGTTTCGATGACTACTTGATAGTTTAGTGCGTCATGCATTACGTCTTAGAATTGAGGCTCCAAAACGTTTTGAACGTCATGGAACATATGAGATGTTCTAAGAGCTGAGATTGTGATCTCAGGCTCATGCCCGAGTTGCGAGATATAAGATCTCCAACGAGATTCTTTGCCTGCAAGATAAAAGAGAATAGCTCAATGGTTGAGCATGTGCTCAGACTGTCTGGGTACTACAATCGCTTGAATCGAGTGGAGTTGATCTTCCAGATAAGATAGTGATTTATGTAGTTCTCCAAGTCACTGTCACTGAGCTTCTAGAACTTGGTGATGAACTATAAAATGCCAGGGAAAGAGATGTTGATCCCTGAGCTGTTCGTGATGTTTGACACCGCGAAGGTAGAAATCAAGAAGGAGCGTCAAGTGTTGATGGTTAATCAAACCACTAGTTTCGAGAAGGGCAAGAGCAAGGAGGGAAACTTCATGGATAGCAGGTCAGTTGCTGCTCCAGTGAAGCAACCCAAAGTTGAACTCAAACCCGAGACTAAGTGCTTCTGTTATGAGGTGAGCGGTCGCTGAAGCGGAACAACCCTAGATACTTGGTAGATAAGAAGGCTGGCAACATTGATAGAAGTATATTTGATATACGAGTTATTAATGTGTACCTTGCTAGTACTCTTAGTAGCACCTGGGTATTGGATACCGGTTCAGTTGCTAAATGTTAGTAACTCGAAATAAAAGCTACGGAATAAACGGAGAACTAGCTAAGGGTGAGGTGACGATATGTGTTGGAAATGTTTCCAAGGTTGATGTGATCAACATCGCACGCTCTCTCTACCTTCAGGATTAGTGACGAACCTAAATGTTATTTGGTGTTTTGCGTTGAGCTTGAACATGATTAGATCATGTTTATTGCAATACGGTTATTCATTTAAGTTAGAGAATAATGGTTATTCTGTTTACATGAATAATACCTCCAATGGTCATGCACCCAGTGAGAATGGTTTGTTGAAATCTTGATCGTAGTGGTACACATGTTCATAACATTGATGTCAAAAGATACAAAGTTAATAATGATAGTACCACATACTTGTGGCACTGCCGCTAAATGTCATATTGGTATAAAGCGCATGTAGAAACTCCATGCTGATGGATATTTGGACTCATCCGATTTCGAATCGGTTGAGACATGCGAACCATGCCTCTTGGGCAAGATGACTAAAAGACCCCGTTGGATGGAGCGGGCAAGTGATTCATTGGAAATGATACATATTGATGTATGCAATCTAGTGAGTCTTGTAGCGTGCGGTGGATATCGTTATTTTCTTACCTTCACTGATGATTTGAGTAGATATAGTGTATATTTACTTAATGAAACACATGTCTGAATCGTTTGAAAGGTTCAAGCAAATTCAGAGTGAAGTTTAAAGATCATCGTGACAAGAAGATGAAAATGACCACGATATGATCGTGGAGGTGAATATCTGAGTTACGAGTTTGGCATACAACTTAAGACAATGTGAAATTTGTTTCACAACTAACGCTACCTAGAACACCATGGTGTGATGGTGTGTCCGAACATCATAGTCATGCTCTATTGATATAGTGCATACTGTGATGTCTCTTATCGGTTTACTACTATAATTTTTGGGGTTATGCATTAGAGACAACTACATTCACTTTAAATAGGGCATCATCTAAATCCGTTGAGATGACACCATGTGAATTATGGTTTGATAGAAACATAAGCTGTCATTTCTTAATATTTGGGGCTGTGACACTTGTGTGGAAAATGTTTTCACCTAATGAGGTCGAACCCAAGGCGGACAAATGCATCTTCATAGAATACCCTAAGATCAGTTGGGTGAACCTTCAATCTCAGATCCTAGTGCAAAGTGTTTGTTGCTTAAACGGATCCTTTCTCGAGGAAATGTTTCTCTCGAAAGAATTGAGTGGGAGGAAGATAGAACTTGATGAGGTTGTTAAACCTTTGTTCAACCAGAGAGTAGCGCAGCGCAGAAAGATGTTTCTGTGAAGCCTACGTTAGTTGAAGAGTAAGTTAATGATGATGCTCATGCAGCTTCAGGATCAAGTTACTATCGAACTTCGTGGGTCGACAAGGATGTGTACTGCTCCTAAGTGGTATGACAACTCTGTCTTGGAGATCATGTTGTGGGACAACGATGAACCTACGAGCTATGGAGAAGCGATGATGGGCCCGAATTCCGACGAATGGTTAGAGGCCATGAAATCCGAGATAGGATCCATGTATGAAAACCAAGTATAGACTTTGGTAGACTTGCTCGTTAGACGGCAGGTCGTTGAGTACAAATGGACCTTTAAAATGAAGACATACACTGATGGTGAATGTCACCATTTGTAAAGCTCGACTTGTTGCAAAGTTGTTTGTGACAAGTTCAAGGAGTTGACTGCGATGAGGCTTTCTCACTCGTAGGGATGCTAAAAGTCTGTTGGAATTATGTTAGCAGTTGCTGCATTTTCAATTATGAAATCTGGCAGATGGATGTCAAAACATCGTTTCCTTAACGGTTTACTTAAGGAAAGGTTGTGTGTGATACAACCAGAAGGTTTTGTCAGTCCTAAGGATGCTAAAAGATGAGCAAGCTTCAGTGATCCTTCTATGGACTGAAGCAAGCATCTCGGAGTTGGAATATACACTTTGATCAGGTGATCAAAGTTTCTGTAGTTTATACAAAGTTTACGAGAAACTTGTATTTGCAATAAAGTGAGTGGGAGCACTGTAGAAATTCTGATAAGTATATGTGGTTGACATATTGTTGATCGGATATAATGTAGAATTTCTGGAAGGCATAAAAGGTTGTTTGAAAAGTGTTTTTCAAAGGAAGACCTGGATAAAGCTACCTAATTGTTGAGCATCAAAATCTATAGAGATAGATCAAGATGCTTGTTGAGACTTTCAATGAGTGCATACCTTGACAAGATTTTGAAAGAGTTCAAAATGGATCAGCCAGAGAAATAGTTCTCGTCTGATTTGTAAGGTGTGAAGTTGAGTGAGACTCAAAGCTCGACAACGGCAGAATAAAGAGAAAGGACGAATGTCGTCCCCTATGCCTTACCCATAGGCTCTATATTATGCCATGCTGTGTACCGCACCTATGTGTGCCTTGCCATGAGTCTGTCAAGGGGTACAAGAGTGGTCCAGGAGTGGATCACTGGACAGCGGTCGGAATTATCCTTAGTAACCAGAGGACTAAGGAAATGTTTATTGATTATGGAGGTGATAAAGAGTTCGTCGTAAAGAGTTACGTCGATGCAAGCTTTAACACCTATCCGGATGACTAGTAGTAGCAATCTGGATACATATAGTGGAGCAGCCATTTGGAAATAGTACCAAGTGGAGTGTGGTAGCAGTGTTTATGGTTTGACATAGAGATTTGCAAAGTACACACGGATCTGAATATCGCAGACCCGTTGACTATAAGACCTCTCTCACATGGAAAGCATGATCGAGCCCCAAAACTCATTGGGTGTTAGATTCATAACAATGCGAATCACATGGTGATGTGAACTAGATTATTGACTCAAGTGCAAGTGGGAGACTGTTGGAAATATGCCCTAGAGGCAATAATAAATTAGTTATTATCATATTTCCTTGTTCATGATAATCGTTTATTATCCATGCTGTAATTGTATTGATCGGAGACTTAAATGCATGTGTGGATACATAGACAAAACCATGTCCCTAGTATGCCTCTAATGGACTAGCTCGTTGATCAAAGGATGGCTAAGGTTTCCTAGCCATGGACATGAGATGTCATTTGATAACGGGATCACATCATTAGGAGAATGATGTGATGGATAAGACCCAAACTACAAACATAGCATATGATCGTGTTAGTTTATTGCTACTGTTTTCTGCATGTCAAGTATAGGTTCCTATGACCATGAGATCATGCAACTCACGGATATCGGAGGAGTGCCTTGTGTGTATCAAATGTCGCAACGTAACTGGGTGACTATAAAGGTGCTCTACAGGTATCTCCGATGGTGTTTGTTGAGTTGGCATGGATCAAGACTGGGATTTGTTACTCCGTGTGACGGAGAGGTATCTCAGGGCCCACTCGATAATACAACATCACAACAAGCCTTGCAAGCAATGTGGCTAAGTGTTAGTCATGGGATCTTGTATTACGGAACGAGTAAAGAGACTTGCCAGTAACGAGGTTGAATTAGGTATGGAGATACTGACGATCGAATCTCGGGCAAGTAACATACCGAAGAACAAAGGGAACGTTATACGGGATTAACTGAATCCTTGACATAGAGGTTCGACCGATAAAGATCTTCGTAGAATATGTAGGAACCAATGTGGACGTCCAGGTCCCGCCATTGGTTATTGACCGTAGAGGTGTCTCGGTCATGTCTACATAGTTCTTGAACCCGCAGGGTCTGCACACTTAAGGTTCGGTGACGTTTCGGTAGTGTAGAGTTATGTATGGTGGTGACCGAAGGTTGTTCGGAGTCTCGGATGAGATCCTGGACGTCACGAGGAGTTCCGGAATGGTCCGGAGGTAAAGATTCATATATAGGATGTCCCAGTTTGGTCGCCGGAAAAGTTTCGGGCTCATCGGTAGTGTACCGGGAGTATCGGCAGTGTACCGGGAGTGCCGGTAGTGTACCGGGGGACCTCCGGGAGGGGTATTTCGACCCCAAGAGGTCCATGGGCTGTGGGAGAATAATAACAAGCCCTTAGTGGGCTGGGAAAACAGCCACAAAGGCCCATGGCGCAGGAGAGAAAGTCCTAAAGCAAAAAGTGGAAAATCAGCCAATAGGAGGCAATCCTACTCCAACTAGGATTGGAGGTGAAGTAGGATTGCTGCCACCTCCTATTTCGGCCAACCCAAAGGCCTTGGCTGCCTCTCCTCTCCTCTCCTCCTATATATACTAGTGGATTGGGTGGTTTTTGGACAGAATTTCTGGCCACGTGCTACCCGTTCCACCGGTGCATAGTTTCTCCTCTAGATCGTAGTTCCGCATCGCTTAGGCGAAGCCCTGCCGGAATGGCTCCACCACCATCACCGGAGCGCCGTCAGGCTGCCGGTGAACTCTCTCTCCTCTCCACCTCCTCTTGCTGGATCGAGACGGTGGAGATCGTCATCAAGCTGCACGTGTGCTGAACGCGGAGGTGCCGTCCGTTCGGCGCTAGATCGGAAGGACCGTGATCGAGATCGCGAGACGGTTCGTGATGTGATCATGGAACGGATCATGATGAGTTCGCGGGATAGATCGTGATCAAGATCGTGAGACGGATGGTGATGAGTTCATGGGACGGATCATGATGTGTTCGCGGGACGGTTCGTGATTGGATCGCGGGACGCTCGGCAATTTGGATCGCGAAGAAGTTCGACTACACCAATCGCGTTTCTTAACGCTTCCCGCTTAGCGATCTACAAGGGTACGTAGATCCACTCTCCCTCTCGTAGATGCTCATCACCATGGATAGGTTTGCGTGTGCGTACGAAAATTTTTGTTTCCCATGCGACGTTCCCCAACAGGTTGACCCCCCGCAAAGAAGAGAGCTACTAAAGGTACATGTGGCACCCGCAAGAGAGGTAGGGTAGATGCCACACCTTCCTCGCCGCCACCCCCAGCTGATTCACCTGACCATAGGACTGCTAGGGTGGACCCATATGAGGTGGAGGCTACATGGACTCCAGTTCACGAGCCTCAGGTCGATGAGACTCATGTCCCAGAGGCTTCGTTCCAGGAGACTCCGGAGAAAAGCAGGGAAGAGGGTACATCCCAAGAGACCCAGTGGGATACCTTGCCTGGTCTGGGTTAGCCAGAGCCAAGTGGCCATGCTAATAGCGACGAGGAGCTGGGTGAGGGGGCCACTGTCTACCAGCGTGGTAGTACGGGGCTCCCGCTCGTGCCGGTGTCCCGAGCAGAGGTGGTCGATTCAGCCAAGTGGGGACAAGTAAGTTCATTTACTCTTATTTAACATTTTGCCTTCATGTTTTCTCAAAATATCTAATTTGTTGGCTTTAATTTGTCATACTACAGGGGTTGGATTATTACCAAGGGTGTCCGCAAGCCCAATAGCGTCCTTGGTGTGCTTTGCCGACAAAACTTCTTGGGGTTTGTTATGTTTCCCGGTCGGGGTCGAGAGGTAGGAATGACCTGGGAGCACTACTTGTGTGCCCCAGCCCCGCCGGAGGTGGAGATCGACGATGTTTTGTGCCACACGAGGACCGACATGGTGATCAGACAGTTCTAGGTAATTTCTCCTTTACACAATTAAATATCAACAATAGCTAGTTATTGTACTAATCAGTGTTGTCTCGTTTGTAGACCTTCTACATGTGTGAGGAGGGATACGAGGAGGCCACGACAAAGGTTATTGAAACCAAATGCCGCCGCCTACTTCAAAACTGGCGACACGAGGCTCGGGTGCAGGCCATTCGAGACTACTACGCCTCGCGACTTATTAGGAAGGGAAAGGGGAAGTGCCGCAATTCTGAGATGGAGAAGGAGCATTACATGAAGGTAATTACATATTATTAAGGCCTTGTAGTTAGTTTCCTTGATTTGATTCTTACGCGTAGCGCTCAAAATTCTCTTTATTAACTTAGCTGCCCCCAAGATAGTGTGTGGATAAGATGGATTGTTGGGAGGCCTTGGTGGATTAGTGGTGCTCCGAAAAGTGGGAGGCCAGCCACAACACTACCAAGGATAGGCGTGGCAAAATGGTTGGTGTGCCACACCATCAAGGGAGCGTCAAGTTGAATGAGTTTGGTGAGAAGTGGGTATGTGGTTTGCTTCATGACTCATGCAATTCATTCTTGATGCTAGCTTTAGCCCTTTACTAATACTTTTTTCCTCTCTCTCTCTTTTAGGAGCGTCACAATAAGACGGAGGTGCCAGAGATGAATGACCTCTATGTGATGGCCCATACTACCTCGTACAAGAAGGTCATGGCATTCTCTGAGTCTGACCTCGATCATCCCGAAAACTTCACCAACATCTCCTCCCACCACAAGCTCGTGAAGTACAGAGATCACGGAAGGAGAGGAAAGGGGAGGACTTTAACCCGAGCCAGGGGCCTATTGATCCAGAGCTGGTGTGATAGCTGGCAACGGGAGGTCCCATGGCTTGATCGCCATTGGGACGGCCTTATACGTTGTCCTAGCACTCTCCGGCAGATAAAGGCATGTGAAACGAGGTCCTGTCCTTAGATAACACCTCGTCCATGGCCAGTCGAGCTCGCCATCGAGGTGAGTTTAATGGACTCAACTATGTTTTCGCATTACATTGTGTGTGAGAACCAATATGATTACAGTGCTAACAATGAGTTGTCTTTCAGGCTGTTATTCTGAAAGAGAGGGAGGCAACGCAAACGCTTTTGGCGGCGAAGGATAAGGATATGAAGGAGTTATAGGAGAGGACGGCTGCATTGATGGGGGCGGAGAAGGCACGAAACGATGCGTCTAACAGGGCCATGTACAAGCTTTCGTGGTAAGTTTCTTCGTCATATTTGTCAAATCTTGCATTTTAATGTTCGTTCCATTAATAAATAAAAAGTTTGACTTGTCGAAACAAAATGTATAGTCCATGTGCGAGAAGACTGGCCACGTCCCTCCGGTGATGCCACTCATTAACATGGCGGGGACGGCGAGTTTCATTTTAATGCAGTGGTCTTTTGAGTGTCATCATGCTAACGACACATTGAAAATGATGTTTGGTGTAGAATATCTCCCGAAACGCATCACATGACCCTTCTACAACAAAGCCTTCTCCAGGTGAAACAAGCCATAACCACCGCCTTCACCTCCGTGCTGACGAGAATGGTCTGTTTTTCTAGTGTTTTGCTTAACAACCGCATAATGATGGTTACTTATCTTACCTTAGCTCCAAAATGACATATTTTACCAAAATTAGCTCTAGAATGACCTATACTTAGCTTAGTTTCCTCCTAAGTGACATACTAAGCTTAGGTAGCTCCCAACTTGCATAATAAGCTTAGTTAGCTCCAAAATGACCTATGTTACCCAAGTTAACTATAAAATGACCTATAATTACCTTAGTTAGCTTCGAAATGTCATAATAAGCATAGATAGCTCCTACATGACCTATTTTCACCTAAGTTAGCTCTAAAATGACATATATTTAGCTTAGTTTCCTCCTAAATGGCATAGTAAGCTGAATTAGCTCCTAAATGGCCTATTTTATCAAAAATGTCTTATACTTAGCATAGTTCTCTCCTAAATGACATAATAAGCTTACCTAGCTCCAAAATGCCCTATTTTACCTAGCTTAGCTATTAAATAACCGTTACTTAGCTTACTTGGCTCGAAAATGGCATAATAAGCATAGTTAGCTCCTAAGTGACCTATTTTTACCTAAGTTAGCTCTAAAATGACATATATTTAGCTTAGTTTCCTCCTAAATGACACAGTAAGCTGAATTAGCTCCTAAATGGCCTATTTTATCAAAAATTTCCTATATTTAGCTTAGTTCTTGTTACGAAAGCAACTTATCTCTATTGAAGTCCCAAGGGGCATATATATATTACACAAGACTTGAGGTGCAAGTAAAGTAAACATAGACTAATAAGGACTCCTAGACTAATATTAATAATTCCTAACACCCCCACTCAAATGCAAAGCGTATGCAATAGCATTGCATTTGAACAAGTGTAATACTAGAAAAAAAAACCAAATCCACATCTTGAGAGTGTCGTTGTATCATGAAGAGTCTGCAAAACCCGTCGAGTCGCCAGAGGGGATAATGAAGAGATTTCACATAGGAGGAAGACACCACATCAATAGTAGACACAAGAGAAGTATCAAAAGAATATGGGTTGTCAAAGAAAATGGCACATCAAGAGAATGAAGCATTGCTTAAAGAATCATGGCCCATGAAAACCGGCGGCAAAAAACCTTGGTGGCAAGAGAATGGGCTTAGATAAACAATGCAAATAGAATAAAGCATTGCATAGAAAATCATAGCCGACGACAACCGACGGCGAAAGAAGCTTGACGGTGAAGGCACGATGGGCATAGACCGACAATGCAAAAGAAATCTAGACAATCATGTAGAAAACAACAAGGGCAAGTAGAACACAAAAGTTGTATAGAAAGGATCAGGACCGAAGAAAGGCTGATGGACAAGGTATGGTGTACTCGCATGGCAAGAAAAACAAAAAATATCAACGGATTTGGTGGACACAGCGGAAAGATGGAAAACTAAAACAATCATAATTGGTGACAATAGAAAAAGAAACATGTTTTTTAAAAGATATATGATGATGCCTTACTGGAAACGGATCAAGCAACACCAGAGTGCCAAGCCTCAGAGAACATGGAGCCAGCAGCCCCACATACTGTAGCAGTCCAAAACTTGGCTTGAAGTGGCATGGGTGAAGCTAGAGAAGTCCACGGTGGACACAGCATGCACGGAGCAGAAGCAGCCTGGAGATGCGGCCTGCTGATGTCGGGAGTGGCAGCCTGGGTCTGCCTAGGAAGTTGAGAAGCTGGCCCATGAAGAAGTCTTCTATGGCCAGCATAGGCAACGAGCAGCGGGAGCCGGGAGCACTGAGAAACACCGGCGGCGGTCGTGTAGAGATGTTGATCCAGGTGGATTCGATCTGGGTCAGCAGCGCAGCATGACCTGCACAATATGATCTTGATCTACACGATGTGGCTTCTAGATCCCACGAGCAGACGTACATGCAGTGGCCTGGAGGTGTACTTCGTCATGGAGGCATGCCCACATAGATTGATTTGAGAGGCGGAGGTTGCTGGACAAGCTGTTGTGGCTCGATTTGTAGTCTGGTAGTAGGGACCGACTCGCAGGAGACTTGGCTGACGGGTGAACGCAACAAGCCGACGGGCAGATCGAGCGGGCAGGCGGCCAGATCCTCAGTCGATGAGGGTTGAATCGACACCAGCCAGCAGGTGGGCAAATCTCGCAGCAGGAACACAAGATCGAACATCAGTAGGAAGAGCAGCAGCTAGCCCGACAGGGGAGGAGGTCGGCAGCGGATAAGATCGATCAAGAAACAGATCGATCGAGAGGAGACGGAAAAAGAAAAACAAGTGGATCTTAAGGATGAGTTGCATCGTCCGGAGACCTAAACCTAGGCTCTGATACCATGTTAGGAAAGCAACTTATCTCTATTGAAGGCCCAAGGGGCATATATATTACACAAGACTTGAGGTGCAAGGAAAGTAAACATAGACTAATAAGGACTCCTAGACTAATACTTATACTTCCTAACAGTTCTCTCCTAAATGACATAATAAGCTTACCTAGCTCCAAAATGCCCTATTTTACCTAGCTTAGCTGTTAAATGACCTATACTTAGCTTACTTAGCTCCAAAATGGCATAATAAGCATCGTTAGCTCCTAAGTGACCTATTTTTACTTCAGTTAGCTCTAAAATGACATATATTTAGCTTAGTTTCCTCCTAAATGACATAGTAAGCTGAATTAGCTCCTAAATGACCTCATTTATAAAAACAATATCCTATATTTAGCTTAGTTCTCTCCTAAATGACATAATAAGCTTACCTAGCTCCAAAATTACCTATTGTACCTAGCTTAGCTATTGAATGACCTATACTTAGCTTACTTAGCTCCAAAATGGCATAATAAGCATAGTTAGCTCCTAAGTGACCTATTTTTACCTTAGTTAGTTCTAAATGACATTTATTTAGCTTAGTTTCCTCCTAAATGACATAGTAAGCTAAATTAGCTCCTAAATGGCCTATTTTGTCAAAAATGTCCTATATTAAGCTTAGTTCTCTCCTAAATGGCATAATAAGCTTACCTAGCTCCGAAATTACCTATTTTACCTAGCTTAGCTATTAAATGACCTATACTTAGCTTACTTAGCTCCAAAATGGCATAATAAGCATAGTTAGATCCTAAGTGACCTATTTTTACCTATGTTAGCTCTAAAATAACATATATTTAGCTTAGTTTCCTCCTAAATGACATAGTAAGCTGAATTAGCTCCTAAATGGCCTATTTTATCAAAATATCCTATATTTAGCTTAGTTCTCTCCTAAATGACATAATAATCTTACCTAGCTCCAAAATGGCCTTTTTTACCTACTTTAGCTATTGAATGACCTATACTTAGCTTACGTAGCTCCAAAATGGCATAATAAGCATAGTTAGCTCCTAAGTGACCTATTTTTACCTAAGTTAGCTCTAAAATGACATATATTTAGCTTAGTTTCCTCCTAAATGACATAGTAAGCTGAATTAGCTCCTAAATGGCCTATTTTATCAAAAATGTCCTATATTTAGCTTAGTTTTCTCCTAAATGACATAATAAGCTTACCTAGCTCCAAAATGACCTATTTTACCTACTTTAGCTATTGAATGACCTATACTTAGCTTACGTAGCTCCAAAATGTCATAATAAGCATAGTTAGCTCCTAAGTGACCTATTTTTACCTTCCCTTCTTCATCTAGTCTTCTTCTAATTTTGGAGCTTCCTATTTTGCAGATTACATTCACTTCATAGAAGTTTGCATTGATGGAGTGCTTGGGTTACTTGTATTTTTTATTTTGTATCAATGAACAATGTGACACTTGCTACATGTGTATATGAAACTATGTATGTATGGATGAGACTATTGTAATATGCTTGGCTACGAGTGAAACTTTCATAATATGTATGGATGAAACTTATTTGAATATGGTTATCAGTATGGCAACATATTTATTCCTGTTAAATATATATATGTCATATTTCTATGAAAATGGATTTAATAAAAAATAAAAAAAGGAAAATGGCCTTACTCTTTGCCGTTGGTGGCTGACAACAAAGGGGGGCCTTGGGAAGACAGCGAAGGGGGACCCCAGGGGCAAATGCGCTCACTCTTTTTCGTCGGCCTATCGATTGGAAAGGGGTCACCAAGGCAGAAGGCAAAGGGGTCAGCAAGGCAGACGGCAAAGGGGTCAGCAAGGCAGATGTCAAATAGAACGGACGGCAAAGAACTGCCATTATCACTTAACTGCCGTAGCCCCTGGGTCTGTCGTCCAAACTCTTTGCCATCCGTTCCCCTCGACAAAGATTCTTTGCCGTCCGTGGTCCTGAGGCAGATGGCAAAGGACCGCTTTACTAGGTTTTTCTTTGCCGGAATTTTTGCCGTCTGCTGACGGATGGCAAAGGCCTTTGTCGTCCGTTGTCCTACCCTTTGCCGCCAGCCATGGCCGACGGCAAATTACCTGATTCCTATAGTGTAATCCATACACATATTTATTAGATAACATGAGGAATTTGAAATGCATGATGGGAAATTGTGTCTGGCGAAATTCAGAATGCGTGCATTGAAGAACTTGAGGAAATAGGCATGCAGAAAATAGTTTAAGAGTATCAGACCACCATCGTACTTAAATTTATAACTCAATCAACAAACACTTCAGAAGAGCGAGAGTTGTAACTTATACAGAAACAACCCATATAGATAGACCCTCTTGAAGACTAACTCCAATCCCCCCTTTCTCATCAAGGGACGAAAAGGGACAAAAATTGAGGACTAACACCCCTGAAGAAATTCATCTTCAAGGTGGTGGAGGAGTGCTAGCGTTGTTGGGGTCGCTAGTTGAGGAAGGGTCTTTAGCAGTGTCATTGAGGCCCTCAGCTTCATCCGTTGAACGCAATGAAGAAAATGAGCTTGTGACAAGCCGAGGAACTTGAAATTTCTTGAATTTCTTCTTGCGTTAATATTCCAAGTGAAAGTCTTGCTGAAGTTCCAACGCAGCAAGTTCTTTGGGAGTCTTGAGATCAGATAGAATGGCCCACGAGCGATTGAAGATTTCATGCAGATAGTAGTGATTCTTCCTCACAGAGTTATGCATCACAGTCATGTCATGAAGAATTGAAGAAAACTGATGGTTGACCCATTTGTGGTTACGATCGACCTTTTGATGAAGACTAAGAAGAAGTTCACGATCAGTCATTACTCCTGGGTCAGTTTCGCGAGTATTTTGTGCTGAAGCTTTTGCTGCAGAGTCTTGAGATGCCATGTCATCATTTGTGGAGTATGAAGCAGCTTGACGAAATTGGCCATCCACAGGACGATATCCTTCTTCAATGACAGTTTTGCCCTTCCTTCCATTGAGGAAAATGTGTTCTTGAGGACTTCAATCGGGGGCAGAAAACTGAAATGGTTCTGAAAATCTGCCTGATAAGGACTTGAGTATCTCGCTCTGATGAATTTCATGATCCAGGAGCATATGGCTTCAGTTCAAATTGATACAGAGCAGTGTTGTCCAAGGTCCTCATGAAGAAATCCTCATGTGCACCATAACTTGATTCAAGGGCATGAACTTTGGTAAACATTCCTCATGTGCACCATCCGGATCTCTAAAACATGCACTACTCCAAATGAGTATTATCGAGAAAGTGCCGCGACATGAACCATCGCGACATCTTGATGATAGAAAGGAGCGTCGAGGGAGGCCTTGGTTGGGGTACAGATCTTGAAGGAAATGCACCATCAGAATATAATTTACAACTTAAAAACATAACCAAAAGTCAATATGATTTTAACTTTATTTGAAGGATATGAATATGCTCAATTTTTGAAGGTCACGCTACTAAGGTAGGAACACATGAACCACATCATGGTTTCCACAACTTTTCTCAAAAGGGATACAACACTAGAATAATAAATAGCACACGCGTGAAGCATTAGATTTACGTAAGTGATAGGAGCAATCAACTTAGATAGACAGACGAGCGGACGATCTATCGACCTATACTAAAGTTTGAATGTGTGTGCTCCACAAAATAGAAGCTTGATGAATAAATAAAAGTATTGCATCAACCATGTAGGGATAAAATTAAAGTACTCAATTAAAAATTAATGAATTAATTCTAGTTAACGTAGGTACTAATATAACTATAGAAAATATAATGCAAAATATAGAGGGCAAGAAGTTTGTACAACTATTGAAAAAAATCCATAAAAGGAAATAATGAGCATATATATCTTCTATATTTACGACCATAACAACACAGAGTGAGTGTGAAATATAACATAAGTGCAATAGTAAATATAGATAAGTGCAATTTTGTCTTATATGAAAAAATAGACGTCTAAACACCAATACATATTACCTAGAGTGGAGAGGGGGGTAGAGTCGGAAAGAGGTTCCCCGTGTATTTCTCTGATGCAAAACCGTGTGATGAGGTCACCTACCTGAGGTAGGGTCAAGGACTAGACATTTGGGGCCCACCTGAGGGTCCACACCATCATAACAATACCTGGACTACATTGGCACTCAGACTTGTTAGTGCATCTAGTGCCCCTTAGTGATTTTCGTGTATTGAATACTTATAGGTTAACTAATGTGTTTGTGAGTGTACACAGGCTCTATAAGTCTAGGAGGAGTTTGATACATCCAGAGATTATCGACCCCTAAAAATGTATGTCTTCAAGTGAAGACTTTGCTGAAGACTTTGTGAAGACTTTGAAAATGAAGAAGTTGGTGCAAGTGAAATCCTACCTGATGAAATTGATGTCATATTCTTCACTCTAAAGCATATGAGTTCATAAGTAGTACTAATTCATCTGTAGGATGATACTCCAAAAGCTACTGAGTGGGTCCTCGATACTGGATGCACAAACCACATGACGGGTGACAAGAATCTATTGATGAATTTGCCACTCACTCCATCTCTTCTCAAGGATATCACCTACGCAGACAAAGGAAAAGGCAAGGTATTGGGACTCGGTAAGGTTGCTATCTCAAAGGACCGAACCATGGATAAGGTGATGCTTGTTGAATCCCTTGTATTCAACCTTATGTCTGTCTCAATGCTTTGTGATCTTGATATGATTGTCGTATTTGGAAAATTTCGTTGTGTTGTCATCATGGAATCTGACAATTCCAAAGTCTTCGAAGGCTTTAGGAGAGGAGACTTTTATATTGTTGATTTCTCTATAGGTCCTCAACCTGCCACTTGCTTACTTGCAAAGTCTTCAGAAGGCTGGTTGTGGCATCAAGGACTTGGACATGTGGGTATGACGAACTTGCACACGCTCGTTAAGAAAAAGCACGTCATTGGCATCGAGGGTGTCAAATTACTCAAGGACCACCTCTGCGGTGCATGTGAATCTGGGAAGATGACCAGATGCAAGCATCCCTTGAAGACAATCATGACCACAACTCGACCCTTTGAATTGCTTCACACGGTTCTCTTTGGCCCCACTGATTACTCCATACTAACAAATGCTTAAAGTTTGTATGGCTTTGTCATTGTTGATGATTACTCTCATTACACATGGGTGCATATTATTGTGTACAAAAATGAAGTGCAGGATGTTTTCAAACGATTTGCCTCAAGGGCCTGCACCAACTTCGGCGTCAAGATGAAGCACATTAGGAGTGATAATGGGACTGAATTCAAGAACACTAATCTTGATGAATATCTTGATGAACTTGGTATCACTCATGAGTTATCTGCCCCTTATACTCCTCAAGAGAATGGCATCATGGAGCGCAAGAACAGGACTCTAGTTGAGATGGCTCGCACCATGCTTGATGAATACAAGACTCCTTGTCGCTTCTAGCCTGAGGCAATTGATACTGCATGCCACATCATCAACAGGGTATATCTTCACAAATTCTTCAAGAAGACTTCATATGAACTTATGACTGGCAAGAAACCCAATGTAAGTTATCTCAAAGTCTTCGGTGCAAAATGCTGGATCAGAGATCCTCACCACAGTTCTAAGTTTTCACCGAAAGCACATGCAGGTTTTATGCTTGGTTACGGAAAGGACTCGCACACCTACAAAGTCTTCAACACCTACCATCAAAAGGTTGTTGAAACTGTAGATGTGCGGTTCGATGAAACTAATGGCTCGCAAAGAGAGAACCTGCCTTCTGTGTTAGATGAATAGTCTCTTGAGGAATCCATCAAGCTGAAGGCCACTGAAGATATCATACCCAGTGAGGAAGTCATTCCAACGAATGAAGACATTCATGCCAATACACCTAAAGAAAATGGTGCTGATGACAATCCTCAGCCACGTCAACCTGCTCATCCTAGAGTTGCAAATGAAGTACAGATTGACAAAATCATCGATGACATCAATGCACTAGGTCCCCTCACTCGCTCAAAAGCTTCACATTTAACTAACTTTTGTGGGCACTTTGCCTTTGTCTCTATCATAGAGCCCACCAAAGTTGATGAAGCATTCAAGGAGCCTAAGTGGATTCAAGCTATTCAAGAGGAATTGGATCAGTTCAAGCTCAACAACGTGTGGGAACTTGTCAAGCGGCCAGATCCTCGCAAACATAACATCATAGGTACCAAGTGGATCTACCATAACAAGAAAGATGAAAATTGCCTTGTGGTGAGGAATAAGGCTCGTCTTGTAGCTCAAGGCTACACACAGGTTGAAGGAATTGACTTTGATGAAACATTTGCACCTGTTGCTAGACTTGAAGCTATTCGCATATTACTTGCTTACGCTAATCATCATAATATCATCTTGTATCAAATGGATGTGAAAAGTGCATTCCTCAATGGTAAGCTTGAGGAAGAAGTATATGTTGCTCAACCCCCAGGTTTTGAAGACCCTAAGCATCCTGACAAAGTATTCAGACTCAACAAGGCCCTCTATGGCCTCAAGCAGGCCCCTCGGGCGTGGTACGACACACTGAAGGAATTCCTCATGAAGAAAGTCTTCAAACCTGGTTCACTCAACCCAACTCTTTTCACAAAATCCTATGACAATGAACTGTTATTATGCCAGATATATGTAGACGATATTATCTTTGGCTGTACTCACAAACATTACAGTGATAAATTTGCCTATATGATGAGTGAAGAATATCAAATGTCTATGATGGGAGAGTTGAAATTCTTCCTAGGTCTTCAAATTCTTCAGCATGCAAGACAACGGCATCTTCATCTCACAAGAGAAATACCTCAAAGATGTTCTAAGGAAAGTTGACATGCAAGATTGCAAAGGCGTCCAAACTCCAATGCCTTGAAAAGGCCAAGTCTGCATTGATGAAAATGGTAAAGATTTCGATCAAAAGGTATACCGCTCCATGATTGGTTCATTATTGTATCTATGTGCATCTAGGCCTGATATTATGCTAAGTGTTTGCATGTGTGCCCGATTCCAAGCAACACCGAAGGAATCACACCATAAGGCTGTGAAAATATTCTTCGATACTTAGCTCACACACCAACACTTGGATTATGGTATCCCAAGGGCTCAAATCTTCACCTCGTCAGATACTCTGATGCTGACTATGCTGGAGATCGTGTGGATCGCAAGTCAACCTCAGGCACATGTCATTTCCTCGGACGATCACTAGTCTGTTGGTCCTCGAAGAAGCAGAACTGCGTTTCACTCTCTACTGCTTAAGCTGAGTACATTGCTGCCGGTTCATGTTGCGCTCAATTACTATGGATGAAGCAAACACTCAAGGACTACGGCATCAAACTGAAGAATGTGCCACTTTACTGCAACAACGAGAGTGCCATCAATATTGCTTATAACCCAGTTTAGCACTCCAAGACCAAGCACATCCATATTCGTCATCACTTTCTTCGAGATCATGTACTCAAGGGCGACATCTCCATCGACCACATCCCCACTAAAGAACAACTGGCCGATATCTTCACAAAGCCCTTGGATGAAAAGAGATTTTGCAAGTTGAGGTGTGAGCTAAATATCTTGGAATCTTCGAATGTTCTTTGAAGAAGGACACACATCCTACCACTTATGCAAAATTGATGACCTTTATGTGCAACACACGAAGTAACGTTTCTCTTCAATCAATGAAGAATAACCCTCTAAATGTGAAGAAATTAATGAAGAATTCGATTCTCAGAACCCTACGACAATTGTACGTGGTGTCTGAAATCATCATTCTTATACGGTGGGTCACGCCACCAACCAAAGTTGAAATTCTTCAAAATTGAGTTTTTCGTCATTTTTGCAAATTCTTCAAATTATCAGATTCCTCAAATTTGCAAATTCCTCAATTTTTCAAATTCCTCAACTTTTCAAATTCTTCAAACTTTGAAACTCATGTTCTTCATTGGCTACATATATATATTTATATATATCTAAGTTTTCAATGTCCTCAACAACATTCACTTATTGCTAATTCATCAAGTTGATTTTCATCTAAGTGAATGTGACCGGACCCTTTATCCCTCTATGCTAAACTCAACCCAGTCTGTTCACAAATTCTTCATATGCGTTCTACTTTGACACTCCTTCAAAGTCTTCACTGTGTCCTTGACAGCTGAAGAATTTGCGAACGGATGATTTGAAATTTTCACTATCAAAATTTTCAGCGGTTCTCACTCAAACAGTTCCGATTCCCGCACCTGGATAACCCACGATCCCCCACTATTGCCACCTCTTAGTCCGTGGGTGACACCTGTCACGTGGATAGCAAGGCTCAGGGGCAATCCTATCCAAAATCTTCGGGTAGATTGGTTTTCACTTCCTCTATAAATACCCCTTCCCTTCAACTGTGCTCGGTTACTCCTCATCTCATCCCTCTCCTGAGCTCCAACCTAGTGCCGCCGCTAAAGTTATCGTCACCGGTGAGGAAGAGCTTCACTGCCTCAACCTCGTCGTCTCCGTACTCGCATCAGCCGCGGAAGTCCTCATCCGGCTGCCGCTGTAGCTGTCTCCCTCTGCCAAGCTAGGGCGTGGGAGATCTGAACGGACGAACTTCCCAATGTCATCTCTTGTTCGTCGTGTTCTTCACCAGGGTAAATGAAATTTATTTTTACTACCCTTGTTTGATCCTCAAATGCTCCTCATATTCCTCAAAAGGTGTTTATTCTTCATGAACCTTATTCTAAAAGCACCTTACATCTTCACATTCTTGATGTTTTTCCCTAAGTAATAATTTTCTTCAAGATTCCTCAATTGTGTGAATCCTCAAAATTTGCACAACTCTAGAACCCGAGACAAAAGAACACTTAGTGAAATTCCTCAAGACACTCACGGTCAAATTCCTCACACCTATTTTATTCAAAATTCCTGAGGACGCATATTAGCTCTTCAAATTCCTCGCACCTATACACTGTTCACAGGTACAACATGTCCGCTGATGAATCACTAGGTTCTCATCAACTTAACTCATTTGTAGCGCTTCTTGAAGAAAAACTGTGTACCTCTTCAGAGTCCTCAAGAGTTCATATTCCTAAAGTGAAGAAAATGGCTAATGGAAAGAACCCTGAGAAAGGTGGAAAGAAGCCAGATGTGCACACTGCCTTTGATATCCCAGATGATGTGTATGAGGAATACTTCACACCTGATGAAGAAACTCATGGCAAGGATACAACCAAGTAGAGAAAGATTCGTCCGCAAAAGATTGAGAGGAGATGGGCAAGGGAATGGAAGGAATATCGTTATGTAACCCCAAAATACATGATGAAATTCGTAGTAAAACCTCCTTGCAGCAGACCTCTCCTTGCACCAAGTCAAATTGTTGATCCCACTAGCCTCAAGACAAGGAAAAGCAGCAATCAAAGCTGGCGAAGAAAGCCAAAGAAGAAGTGATGAAATTGAATGAAGATTCTGCTGCTGCTGCTGCCTCTGCCGGAGCCTCTGCAAGTGCTCCGAAGAAAATCAAGATGAAGAAATCTGCAGTGAAGACAAGTTCTTCTACCTCAAAACCTTCACAGTAGATTACTCATGGTCAAAGGCCTCTGCCTACAAAGTCTTCAGCTGTTAGAACGGTTGATGCTCAGTCTTCTGCGGCAGTTGCAAAGTCCTCAACCCCAGTGCATCTGGCAACATGTAAGAGAACTGAGGGTTTCTCCAGAGTTCCAAAGATCACAACAAGCCCCTCCAACACTGCAAAGTCTTCAACCAGCCCTTCTGCGTTGAAACTGAAGAAAACTGCTGGACGAGGTCCAAGACCAAGTCCCCACTCAAGCAAGGTTGTGGTGACCATACCCTCAGGTTCTGAGGATAATGATGATGAAGCTGATGATGAGGAATTAGAAGAAATCATCAGGCAAAGTCAGCAAAGGGATGCTACAGCAAAGGGCAGCTCTGTTACTCTCATGCTGGATCCCAAGATGATCCTCAACTTCATCGATATATGGCATGAAGACCCGAGCACCCCTCTTTCTTCACTAAATCTGCCTCTTGGCATGGATCATGTAATCACCCACTTCATCTCTGAAGAAAAATGGAAGAGAGAACAAGCTTTGAGAGCTAAGAGGGACAAGGTTCGGAAGGAAAAGTTCCTAGGAGATAATGTGATGAATTTGACCCCAAGTCAACTCGTCACTATTTAGTCTAAGATTCACACACTCTCTGAGGATCGAGAGAGATGTGATGCTGAATGGAAGGGCACCAAGGTCAGATTCGTCAGAGCTACTCAAGCAGCAGTAAAGGATCACATCACCAGGGTTGCAGCCCGATCGCAACCAGAACATCATCAGTCTGATGAAATTCCTCAAGCGGCTGATGAAATAGCTTAGCCTGATGAAAATGCTTCTGCACCAGAAACAACTGCCAGTGCTCCTGAGGAAACTCAGACCAGTGTTGATCATGCCAGGACAACCTCCATTGTTGTGCCTGAAGAAACTGAAAGGCCGACTGATTTTCCTGTCGTGCCTGAAGAAGCTGATAGGCTAGCTAAAGATTCTGCTGCGCCTGAAGAAGTTGAACCCACCAGGGTGGCTGCAACAGTCATTCCTGATGAAACTGCCACTACCGAGGAAAATACTCTCAAGAGAAAGTCATCAGTTTCAGAAACCCCAGCTTTGAAGAAGTTGAAGACCCTGCCAAGTTCTTCAACTGGACCAATTGATGCAACCCCAATTTCCTCAGCACCTGCCTACGAGATTGTGCCATGTGGGGGTGGAATATGTCATCCCAGATGAAGAAGAAAATCATTCTGCTGCTTCAACAGAGCAGATTGATGAAGAAATAGTTGTTGAAGACACTGCTTCAACCCCAAAGGTATCAACGCCCTAGCTTCAGTTCATAGCTGAGGAAGCTAGAGTTGAAGAAATTGATGACGAAGTTGACATTGGTGACACTACTCCGATCATCAATGATGAATGTTGGGAATCTGCACACTCAAATTCACCAATGACCACTCCTCTGCTGCAGATTCCCCAGTCGCCTGCTCCGATTGAAGAAATACCTAAAGAATCTCCAAATCTGAAGATGCATGTCTGTGAAGAAATTCCAGCTGCAACAACTAATGAATTTGATGCTCCCGCCACAACTGAGGAACCTATCCTTCAAATCACTCAGTCTGAAGTTCCTCCCATGCCAAAGGAGATCAAGGGCCACGTCAAGCCAAATCTTCAACCGAAGCCAAGGATGCCATTCAAAGGCTCAGCGCGCCCCAAATTCCTCAAAAGAAATTTCATTAGTGAGCGCATGTTCTTCATAGGTCCAAATCCCTATGACTCTGCAAGGGCAGGACACAACAGATTTTGGACTGCAACACAACTCAACTACTATGCATCAGTTCTTTCTGAGAAGAAGAAAGTCTTCGAGCACCACCAAATTCCTCATGCTGACATGGAAACCCTTCCATCATTCACACCGGTGCTCCAAGTTCTTCATGATGCATACATTCTTCCATTCTGTGTCGACATCTATGACTGGAATGAAGAACTCATTCTTCAGTTCTATGCCACATTGCATATGAGTGGAAATGCTTCAGACGTCAACTCCTAGATATTGGACTAGATGACAGGATCAACACACTTCACTGCTCAAGCCTCTGAATTGCTTTAGTGTGTACCAGTTCCAATTCCCCCAGATGAAGCCCGCAAACTGTTCAATGAGCCTGCGCTTCCAAATCAGTTGATGCAAGTGTTGATGAAGCCATTGCCTCCTAGAAAGCCTCAACAAAACACCTTCCTGGTGAAGTATCTGCTATATGTGCCCAGGACTGTCTACCATATCCTCACAAATACACTATGTCCTCAGAAAGGCCATGATTCTGAAGAAGAAGTGGAAGGAGTCATGAAGAATATGCTCTTCAACATCATTCATGGGATTCCCATCGACTTGCATGACTTCTTCATGAGGACATTGGCCAGTGCTGCCTTAGCTCCTTTTGAACAAAATCCCTATGCGCCATGGATCATGAAATTCATCAGGGCCAAGTCCTCAGTTTCTTTCAAGGCTGATTTCCAGAATCACTTTGGCTTTCTGCCTTCGATAGAAGTCATCAAGAGCACAATTGCCTCAGTTGAAGGAAAAGGCAAAGCTGTCATTGATGAAGTCACTCGTCCATTGGATGGATAGTTTTGCAAAGCCGCTTCCTTCTCCACCAATGATGACACTGCCACACAAGACTCGGATGCAAAGGCCTCAGCTCGAAAACCTCAAGAGTCTGCCCCTCATATGATGACTGATTGCGAACTTCTAATAAGTCTTCATCAGAAGGTCGATCACAATCACAAGTGGGTGAAGCGTCAACTTGGTTATATTGTGCAGAGCATGACTATGACACAGAACACTGTGAAGAGGAATCACTACTATGCGCATGAAAACCTCAACCGCACTTTGGACGTACTGTCTCACCTTATGTCTTCTGAAGAACTGAATGAGCTGGATCTTGAGGAATATCCTGACTGGGCTCGTCGACCTTAGAAGAATTCAAGAAAGTCCAAGTTACTCTGATGGTCACAAGTTCATATTCTTCATCTTGAGAGCGCGATGACGATGAAGACATTGACGACACTGCGGCAGGCCCTGCATCGACAAGCGACCCCGACAACGCTGGCGCTCCTTCCTCACCAACACGATGAAATTCTTCAAAGGGGCGTTAGTCCTCATCTTTTTGTCCCATTTGGTCTTTGATGACAAAGGGGGAGAAAATTTGAGTTAGTCTTCAAGCGGTTCTCTCTATATTGACTATTTTGTTTGAGTTACAACTCTCGCTCTTCTGAAACTTTTGTTGGTTGAGTTGTAAACTTAAGTCCGATGGTGGTTTGACACTTTTGAACTATTTCCTCGCATGTGTATTTCCTCAAGTACCTTAATGCATACATGCTGAATTTCGTCAGACACCATTTTCCTCATGCATTTCAAATTCTTCATATCATATATTCAAATGCGTGTATGAATTACAAGATATAAGGGGAGTTCTCCATGTTTTAACCTGCCATGTGCATTTGAAGTCCAAAGCAAATTCCTCAAATATGCACATCTTCAGGGGGAGTTCTTCTATATCTTGCAATCAAATTCCTCAAACTAAGTACTTTCACTTCATATGTTTATCCCCATTGAAAACTTAACCTACACTAGTAGAAAATAGACCTTTCGTCCCGAGCTTTAGTCCCGGTCTGGTCACGAACCGGTACTAAAGATGGTATTAGTCCTGGTTCGTGCCGGCTACAATGGCTAGGAGCAGGGCGACCTTTAGTATCAGCTCGTGAGGGACCTTTAGTACCGGTTCGTCTCACGAGCCGGTACTAAAGGGGGCGTGGCAGGGTTTTGGTTAGACATGGGCCCCGCTTGCACCTTTAGTACTGGCTGGTGTGACCAGCCGGTACTAAAGGGCAACCTTTAGTACCGGCTGGTGACACCAGCCGGTACTAAAGACTTCCTACATATACATCCGTCTGCAGCCGATCGAAAGAGCTCTTTCTTCTCCCCTGTTCTTCTTCTTGCTCGAAGCTCATCCTCCATTTTGCCAAGGATTTGTCAAGATTTAAAGGCACCCCATCTATCCAAGTGTTCATAAAGGTTAGCAACTTTGCTCCTTCATTTCTTGCTAGATTAGCTTGTGGTATGCTCAAAGATATGTGATATGTGATTTGTGGGAGTTTATTTGATTTATATCCAATTTGAGCTCAAATTAACTTGTTAGGTTGCATATGTGTAGGTGTGGTTTATTTGGTGTGCCTTCCCATGTTCTTCTTCTTGCTCGGAGCTCATCCTCCATTTTGCCAAGGATTTGTCAAGATTTAAAGGCACCCCATCTATCCAAGTGTTCATAAAGGTTAGCAACTTTGCTCCTTCATCTCTTGCTAGATTAGCTTGTGGTATGCTCAAATATATGTGATATGTGATTTGTGGGAGTTTATTTGATTTATATCCAATTTGAGCTCCAATTAACTTGTTAGGTTGGATATGTGTAGGTGTGATTTATTTGGTGTGCCTTCCCATCCCCGACCGTCCTAACCACCGTCCATCGTCCGCACCGTCTCGTCGCGGCACCGGCCACCTTGGTGAGCCTCTTGTTCTTCTTAAAATCTTAAAAAAATAATTTACTTGTATGATTTAGATAGATGCGTGTACGATTTACTTACTTGTATTATTGTTAGTTATTCTATAGTGTAATGGTTATGGTATCCGCCCATGTCGGCCCTCGTCTAGTCTATGATTCAGACGTGGTATGTCGTTAATTATCTTTTATAACTATTTCACACATCATCTAATGTCTATGACAATTAATTATGCCACCAAATTGACATAGATATTTTTATCGATAGGAACTAGTTGAACCAGAAATTCCAACCGACTATGCAATTCTGCTCGAGAAATTAACACAAGCTGAAAAAGAAATTGATCATTTGAAAGAAAAATTGAAAAGAACTGAAGATGAGAAGATGGGATTGGAGTTGCATGTTGCCGATATCGTCGATGATCAAAAGAACAAGATGGTTCGAATGCGCTTGAAGCAAAGAAAGATTAGAAAATATGCCATTGATAAAGAGGCTTGGTATCATTATGCTGTTGGCTCAATTGTTACTTTAGTTATGATTATGATCGCATTTGTTGTTGTATTCACATGTTTTAGATACTTGGTGTTATTTTATGAGATGTATATGTATGAACTATAAGTATCCATTATTTGCAGTAATTACATTTGGTCACTGCTAGCTCTACTTTTGGTTGTAATGTGATGATGAAGTTGTATTAATTTGGTCACTTCGATGTTGTGTAGTGAACATGAGCCGGCAATGGATGTACGATGACCGACTAAGTCCAGAGTTTCTTAATGGCCTGCATGATTTTATTCGTGTGGCTGAGATAAATAAGTAGAATGGTTTCATGTGTTGTCCATGTCGTGACTGTAAGAATGATAGGAATTACTCTAACTCAAAAACCCTTCACTACCACTTGCTGAAGTCCGGTTTCATGTCCGGCTATAGCTGTTGGACCAAGCACGGAGAAAGAGGGGTTATAATGGAAGACAATGAAGAAGAAGAGGATGATGACAACTATCCTTTCGCTGATACAACAATGGGGGAAGCTCAAGAAGAGGCATCAATGGGGGAAGCTGAAGAAGAGGCATCAGATGAGTTCGCTGATGATTTGGGTCAGGTCATAGCTGATGCAAAGAGAAACTGCAAAAATGATAAGGAGAAGTTGAAGTTGAAATGCATGTTAGAGGATCACAAGAAATTATTGTATCCAAATTGTGAAGATGACCAGAAAAAGCTAGGTACCACGCTGGAATTGCTGCAATGGAAGGCGAAGAATGGTGTAACTGACAAGGGATTTCAAGAATTGTTGATAATGATAAAGAAGATGCTTCCCAAGGATAACGAATTGCTTGAAAGTACGTACGATGGAAAGAAGGTTGTCTGCCCTCTAGGATTAGAGGTGCAGAAGATACATGCATGCCCTAATGACTGCATCCTCTACTACGGTGAGGAGTACGAGAATTTGGATGCATGCCCAGTATGCGGTGCACTGCGCTATAAGATCCCGCGCGATGACCCTGGTGATGTGGAGGGCGAATGCCATAGGAAGAGGGTTCCTGCCAAGGTGATGTGGTATGCTCCTATAATACCACGGTTGAAACGTTTGTTCCAAAACAAAGAGCATGCCAAGTTGTTGCGATGGCACAAAGAAGAACGTAAGAAAGACGAGATGTTGAGAGCACCCGCTGATGGGTCGTAGTGGAGAAAAATCGAGAGGGAGTTCGAGGACTTTGCAGCTGACGCAACGAACTTATGGTTTGGTCTTAGTATAGATGGCATGAATCCTTTTGGCGAGCAGAGCTCCAGTCATAGCACCTAGCCCATGACTCTATGTATCTACAACCTTCCTCCTTGGTTGTGCATGAAGCGGAAGTTCATTATGATGCCAGTGCTCATTCAAGGCCCTAAGCAACCCGGCAACGACATTGGTGTCTACCTAAGGCCACTAGTTGATGAACTTCTACAGTTGTGGAAAAAACCAGGTGTGCGTGTGTGGGATGCGCACACACAGAAGGAAATTGACCTACGAGCGTTGCTGTTTGTAACCATCAATGATTGGCCTGCTCTTAGTAACCTTTCAGGACATACAAACAAGGGATACAATGCATGAACGCACTGTTTAGATGATATTGAAAGTATATATTTGGATAAGTGTAAGAAGAATGTGTACCTAGGACATCGTTGATTTCTCCCGATCAAGCATATCTTAAGAAAGGCAGGCCACCATTTCAAAGGTGAGCCAGATAACCGGAAGAAGCTTGGTCTCCATACTGGTGAATATATATTTGATATGGTCAAGGATTTACAGGTAATCTTTGGAAAGGTTCCTGGCGGACAATCTGTTCCAAATGACGCCAACGGACACGCACCCATGTGGAAGAAGAAATCTATATTTTGGGAACTTGAATATTGGAAAGCCCTAGAGGTCCGCAATGCAATCGACGTGATGCATGTGACGAAGAATCTTTGTGTGAACCTGCTAGGCTTGTTGGGCGTGTATGGAAAGACAAAAGATACACCAGAGGCACGAGAGGACAAGCAAAGAATTAATGAAAAAGACGGCATGCCCCCAAAGCAGTATCAAGGTCCTGCCAGCTACGCTCTTAAGAAAGAAGAGAAGGAAATCTTTTCTGAATGCCTGCTCAGTATCAATGTCCCATCGAATATAAAGCGAATAATAAATATGGCAGAGAAAAAATTTCAAAATCTAAAGTCGCATGACTGCCACGTGATTATGACGCAATTACTTTCGGTTGCACTTAGAGCGCTTCTACCGGAAAATGTTCGATTAGCCATTGTGAAGCTATGCGCATTCCTCAATGCAATTTCTCAAAAGGTAATCGATCCAGAAATCCTACCAAGGTTACAGAATGACCTGGTCCAATGTCTTGTCAGTTTCCAGTTGGTGTTCCCTCCATCCTTCTTCAATATTATGACGCATGTTCTAGTGCACCTAGTCGAAGAGATTAACATTCTGGGTCCTGTATTTCTACACAATATGTTCCCCTTCGAGAGGTTCATGGGAGTCTTAAAGAAATATTTTCATAACCGTGCTAGGCCAGAAGGAAGCATCGCCAAGGGATATGGAACAGAGGAGGTTATTGAATTTTGTGTTGACTTTTTTCCTGACATTAAGCCGATTGGTCTTCCTGAATCGCAGCATGAGGGGAGACTGGGTGGAAAAGGCACATTAGGAAAGAAAGAAGCAATAAATATGGACAGGCATTCTTTCACTCAAGCACACTACAGGGTTCTACAAAATTCCACCTTGGTGACTCCATATATGGAGGAACACAAGGATATTGTACGGTCCAAGAACCCGGAGCAGTCTGACCCGTGGAGTGAACGTAAACACATGGAGACTTTTGCCAGTTGGTTGCAAACAAAGCTCATCAATGCCAACGATGTTCTAGATGAACTGTACTGGTTGGCCAAGACACCAAGTTCGACTGTAACGACTTTCAAAGGGTACGAGATAAATGGGAATACATTTTACACGATCGCACAAGATAAGAAGAGCACCAACCAAAAGAGTGGTGTCCGCTATGATGCAACCAACTTTGAAGACACATATTATGGTTACATAGAGGAGATATGGGAACTTGACTATGGACCTGATCTTAAGGTCCCTTTGTTTCGGTGCAAATGGGTCAAATATACTGGAGGCGGGGTACAGGTAGACCCATAGTATGGAATGACAACAGTGGATCTCAACAATCTTGGATACACAGACGACTCATTTGTCCTAGCCAATGATGTGGCTCAGGTTTTCTATGCGAAGGACATGTCTAGCAAACCAAGGAGAAAAAAAGATAAGGAAGCGAATACATCATACGATGAGCCAAAGCGCCACATAGTTCTTTCAGGGAAAAGAAACATTGTGGGAGTGGAGGACAAGACAGACATGTCCGAAGATTATGAAAAGTTTCATGAAATCCCTCCCTTCAGAGTGAAGACTGACCCAAGCATCCTGTTAAATGATGAAGATTATCCATGGTTACGGCGCAATCATAAGAAAGGGACAAACACGCAGAAAAATTCTTACTCTGCGAGATCCCACTCTAGCATGTGACCGACTTCACCGTCATCACTTTCTATATATTTATGTGAAGGACATGCATGCATTTCCTAGCTAGCATGGTATATCTTTGTAACAGTTTGTACACGAAGTGCATCCAGTTTTTGCTGTAACCCTCTCAACTCTCTAGAAGTTGCTATGTGGGTGAAATTATGATGTCATGCCAAGTTACAACCTTTTCAAAGTTCATTTGTACTGCTTTTCAAATTCAGGGTAATTTAGCTCAAAATTAATCATTAAATGCATGAAAAATATCAAATGATGTGAGAAAGGGTTGAAAATTGATGATGTGACTTTGAATGGTGCATATTGAACACACAAAAAGTATGGAGTTAAAATAAGTTATCAAAAATGAAATCCCTTTGTAATAGATGAGTTTTCGTACGAAACCCTCATACTTCTTATGAGATTGTCCAATTTGTACACGAAGTGCAGCCAGTTTTTGCCGTAACCCTCTCAACTCTCTAGAAGTTGCTATGTGGGAGAAATTATGATGTCATGCCAAGTTACAACCTTTTCAGAGTTCATTTCTACTGCTTTTCAAATTCAGGGTCATTTAGCTCAAAATTAATCATTAAATGCATGAAAAATATCAAATGATGTTAGAAAGGGTTGAAAATTGATGATGTGCCTTTGAATGGTGCATATTGAACACACAAAAAGTATGGAGTTAAAATAAGTTATTAAAAATGAAATCCCTTTGTAATAGATGAGTTTTCGTCCGGAACCCACATACTTCTTATGAGATTGTCCAATTTGTACACGAAGTGCATCCAGTTTTTGCCGTAACCCTCTCAACTCTCTACAAGTTACTATGTGGGTGAACTTGTGATGTCATGGCAAGTTACAACCTTTTTAGAGTTCATTTGTACTGCTTTTTAAATCCAAGGTAATTTTGCTCAAAATAAATCATTAAATGCATGAAAAGTATCAAATGAAGTCAGAAAGGGTTGAAAATTGATGATGTGCCTTTCAATGGTGCATATTTAACACACAAAAAGTATGGAGTTAAAATAAGGTATTAAAAATGAAATCTCTTTGTAATAGATGAGTTTTCGTCCGCAACCCTTGTACTTCTTATGATATTGTCCATTTTGTACACGAAGTGCATCCAATTTTTGCCGTAACCCTCTCAACTCTCTAAAGTTGTTATGTGGGTGAAATTATGATGTCATGCCAAGTTACAACCTTTTCAAAGTTCATTTGTACTGCTTTTCAAATTCAGGGTCATTTAGCTCAAAATAAATCATTAAATGCATGAAATATATCAAATGAAGTCAGATAGGGTTGAAAATTGATGATGTGCCTTTGAATGGCGCATATTGAACACAAAAAGAGCACGGAGTTAAAGTAAGTTATTAAAAATGAAATCCCTTTGTAATAGATGTGTTTTCTTCCGAAACCCTCATACTACTTATGAGATTGTCCAGTTTGTACACGAAGTGCATCATGCTTTTGCCGTAACCCTCTCAACTCTCTAGAAGTTGCTATGTGGGTGAAATTATGATGTCATGGCAAGTTACAACCTTTTCAGAGTTCATTTGTACTGCTTTTCAAATTCAGGGTCATTTAGCTCAAAATAAATCACTAAATGGATGAAAAATATCAAATGAAGTCAAAAAGGGTTGAAAATTGATGATGTGCCTTTCAATGGTGCATATTGAACACACAAAAAGTATGGAGTTAAAATAAGGTATTAAAAATGAAATCCCATCGTAATAGATGAGCTTTCGTCCGAAACCCTTGTACTTCTTATGAGATTGTCCAATTTGTACACGAAGTGCATCCAGTTTTTGCCGTAACACTCTCAACTCTCTAGAAGTTGCCATGTCGGTGAAATTGTGATGTCATGCCAAGTTACAACCTTTTCCAAGTTCATTTGTACTGCTTTTCTAATTCAGGGTCATTTAGCTCAAAATAAATCATTAAATGCATGAAAAATATCAAATGAAGTCAGAAAGGGTTGAAAATTAATGATGTGCCTTTGAATGGTGCATATTGAACACACAAAAAGTATGGAGTTAAAATAAGTTATTAAAAATGAAATCCCTTTGTAATAGATGTCTTTTCGTCTGAAACCCTCATACTTCTTATGAGATTGTCCAATTGGTACACGAAGTGCATCCAGTTTTTGCCGTAACCCTCTCAACTCTCTAAAAGTTGCTATGTGGGTGAAATTATGATGTCATGCCAAGTTACAACCTTTTCAGAGTTCATTTGTACTGCTTTTCAAATTAAGGGTCATTTAGCTCAAAATAAATCATTAAATGCATGAAAAATATCAAATGAAGTCAGAAAGGGTTGAAAATTGATGATGTGCCTTTTTATGGTGCATATTGAACACACAAAATTTATTGAGTTAAAATAAGTTATTAAAAAATGAAATCCCTTTGTAATAGATGAGTTTTCGTCCGAAACCCTCATACTTCTTATGAGATTGTCCAATTTTTACACGAAGTGCATCAAGTTTTTGCCGTAACCCTCTCAACTCTCTAGAAGTTGCTATGTGGTGAAATTATGATGTCATGCCAAGTTAAAACCTTTTCAAAGTTCATTTGTACTGCCTTTCAAATTCAGGGTCATTTAGCTCAAAATAAATCATTAAATGCATGAAAAATATCAAATGAAGTCCGAAAGGGTTGAAAATTGCTGATGTGCCTTTTTATGGTGCATATTGAACACAAAAAAAGTATGGAGTTAAAATAAGTTATTAAAAAATGAAATCCCTTTGTAATAGATGAGTTTTCATCCGAAACCCTCATACTTCTTATGAGATTGTCCAATTTTTACACAAAGTGCATCAAGTTTTTGCCGTAACCCTCTCAACTCTCTAGAGGTTGCTATGTGGTGAAATTATGATATCATGGCAAGTTACAACCTTTTCAGAGTTCATTTGTACTGCTTTTCAAATTCAGGGTCATTTAGCTCAAAATAAATCACTAAATGGATGAAAAATATCAAATGAAGTCAAAAAGGGTTGAAAATTGATGATGTGCCTTTCAATGGTGCATATTGAACACACAAAAAGTATGGAGTTAAAATAAGGTATTAAAAATGAAATCCCTTCGTAATAGATGAGCTTTCGTCCGAAACCCTTGTACTTCTTATGAGATTGTCCAATTTGTACACGAAGTGCATCCAGTTTTTGCCGTAACACTCTCAAGTCTCTAGAAGTTGCCATGTCGGTGAAATTATGATGTCATGCCAAGTTACAACCTTTTCAAAGTTCATTTGTACTGCTTTTCAAATTAAGGGTCATTTAGCTCAAAATAAATCATTAAATGCATGAAAAATATCAAATGAAGTCAGAAAGGGTTGAAAATTAATGATGTGCCTTTGAATGGTGCATATTGAACATACAAAAAGTATGGAGTTAAAATAAGTTATTAAAAATGAAATCCCTTTGTAATAGATGTCTTTTCGTCCGAAACCCTCATACTTCTTATGAGATTGTCCAATTGGTACACGAAGTGCATCCAGTTTTTGCCGTAACCCTCTCAACTCTCTAAAAGTTGCTATGTGGGTGAAATTATGATGTCATGCCAAGTTACAACCTTTTCAGAGTTCATTTGTACTGCTTTTCAAATTAAGGGTCATTTAGCTCAAAATAAATCATTAAATGCATGAAAAATATCAAATGAAGACAGAAAGGGTTGAAAATTGATGATGTGCCTTTTTATGGTGCATATTGAACACACAAAAATTATTGAGTTAAAATAAGTTATTAAAAAATGAAATCCCTTTGTAATAGATGAGTTTTCGTCCGAAACCCTCATACTTCTTCTGAGATTGTCCAATTTTTACACGAAGTGCATCAAGTTTTTGCCGTAACGCTCTCAACTCTCTAGAAGTTGCTATGTGGTGAAATGATGATGTCATGCCAAGTTAAAACCTTTTCAAAGTTCATTTGTACCGCCTTTCAAATTCAGGGTCATTTAGCTCAAAATAAATCATTAAATGCATGAAAAATATCAAATGAAGTCCGAAAGGGTTGAAAATTGCTGATGTGCCTTTTTATGGTGCATATTGAACACAAAAAAAGAATGGAGTTAAAATAAGTTATTAAAAAATGAAATCCCTTTGTAATAGATGAGTTTTCATCCGAAACCCTCATACTTCTTATGAGATTGTCCAATTTTTACACGAAGTGCATCAAGTTTTTGCCGTAACCCGCTCAACTCTCTAGAGGTTGCTATGTGGTGAAATTATGATGTCATGCCAAGTTACAACCTTTTCAAACTTCATCTGTACTGCTTTTCAAATTCAGGGTCATTTAGCTCAAAATAAATCATTAAATGCATGAAAAATATGAAATGAAGTCAGAAATGGTTGAAAATTAATGATGTGCCTTTGAATGGTGCATATTGAACACACAAAAAGTATGGAGTTAAAATAAGTTATTAAAAATGAAATCCCTTTGTAATAGATGAGTTTTCATCCGAAACCCTCATACTTCTTATGAGATTGTCCAATTTTTACACGAAGTGCATCAAGTTTTTGCCGTAACCCGCTCAACTCTCTAGAGGTTGCTATGTGGTGAAATTATGATGTCATGCCAAGTTACAACCTTTTCAAACTTCATCTGTACTGCTTTTCAAATTCAGGGTCATTTAGCTCAAAATAAATCATTAAATGCATGAAAAATATCAAATGAAGTCAGAAATGGTTGAAAATTAATGATGTGCCTTTGAATGGTGCATATTGAACACACAAAAAGTATGGAGTTAAAATAAGTTATTAAAAATGAAATCCCTTTGTAATAGATGTCTTTTCGTCCGAAACCCTCATACTTCTTATGAGATTGTCCAATTGGTACACGAAGTGCATCCAGTTTTTGCCGTAACCCTCTCAACTCTCTAAAAGTTGCTATGTGGGTGAAATTATGATTTCATGCCAAGTTACAACCTTTTCAGAGTTCATTTGTACTGCTTTTCAAATTAAGGGTCATTTAGCTCAAAATAAATCATTAAATGCATGAAAAATATCAAATGAAGTCAGAAAGGGTTGAAAATTGATGATGTGCCTTTTTATGGTGCATATTGAACACACAAAAATTATTGAGTTAAAATAAGTTATTAAAAAATGAAATCCCTTTGTAATAGATGAGTTTTCGTCCGAAACCCTCATACTTCTTCTGAGATTGTCCAATTTTTACACGAAGTGCATCAAGTTTTTGCCGTAACGCTCTCAACTCTCTAGAAGTTGCTATGTGGTGAAATGATGATGTCATGCCAAGTTAAAACCTTTTCAAAGTTCATTTGTACCGCCTTTCAAATTCAGGGTCATTTAGCTCAAAATAAATCATTAAATGCATGAAAAATATCAAATGAAGTCCGAAAGGGTTGAAAATTGCTGATGTGCCTTTTTATGGTGCATATTGAACACAAAAAAAGAATGGAGTTAAAATAAGTTATTAAAAAATGAAATCCCTTTGTAATAGATGAGTTTTCATCCGAAACCCTCATACTTCTTATGAGATTGTCCAATTTTTACACGAAGTGCATCAAGTTTTTGCCGTAACCCGCTCAACTCTCTAGAGGTTGCTATGTGGTGAAATTATGATGTCATGCCAAGTTACAACCTTTTCAAACTTCATCTGTACTGCTTTTCAAATTGAGGGTCATTTAGCTCAAAATAAATCATTAAATGCATGAAAAATATCAAATGAAGTCAGAAATGGTTGAAAATTAATGATGTGCCTTTGAATGGTGCATATTGAACACACAAAAAGTATGGAGTTAAAATAAGTTATTAAAAATGAAATCCCTTTGTAATAGATGTCTTTTCGTCCGAAACCCTCATACTTCTTATGAGATTGTCCAATTGGTACACGAAGTGCATCCAGTTTTTGCCGTAACCCTCTCAACTCTCTAAAAGTTGCTATGTGGGTGAAATTATGATGTCATGCCAAGTTACAACCTTTTCAGAGTTCATTTGTACTGCTTTTCAAATTAAGGGTCATTTAGCTCAAAATAAATCATTAAATGCATGAAAAATATCAAATGAAGTCAGAAAGGGTTGAAAATTGATGATGTGCCTTTTTATGGTGCATATTGAACACACAAAAATTATTGACTTAAAATAAGTTATTAAAAATGAAATCCCTTTGTAATAGATGTCTTTTCGTCTGAAACCCTCATACTTCTTATGAGATTGTCCAATTGGTACACGAAGTGCATCCAGTTTTTGCCGTAACCCTCTCAACTCTCTAAAAGTTGCTATGTGGGTGAAATTATGATGTCATGCCAAGTTACAACCTTTTCAGAGTTCATTTGTACTGCTTTTCAAATTAAGGGTCATTTAGCTCAAAATAAATCATTAAATGCATGAAAAATATCAAATGAAGTCAGAAAGGGTTGAAAATTGATGATGTGCCTTTTTATGGTGCATATTGAACACACAAAATTTATTGAGTTAAAATAAGTTATTAAAAAATGAAATCCCTTTGTAATAGATGAGTTTTCGTCCGAAACCCTCATACTTCTTATGAGATTGTCCAATTTTTACACGAAGTGCATCAAGTTTTTGCCGTAACCCTCTCAACTCTCTAGAAGTTGCTATGTGGTGAAATTATGATGTCATGCCAAGTTAAAACCTTTTCAAAGTTCATTTGTACTGCCTTTCAAATTCAGGGTCATTTAGCTCAAAATAAATCATTAAATGCATGAAAAATATCAAATGAAGTCCGAAAGGGTTGAAAATTGCTGATGTGCCTTTTTATGGTGCATATTGAACACAAAAAAAGTATGGAGTTAAAATAAGTTATTAAAAAATGAAATCCCTTTGTAATAGATGAGTTTTCATCCGAAACCCTCATACTTCTTATGAGATTGTCCAATTTTTACACAAAGTGCATCAAGTTTTTGCCGTAACCCTCTCAACTCTCTAGAGGTTGCTATGTGGTGAAATTATGATATCATGGCAAGTTACAACCTTTTCAGAGTTCATTTGTACTGCTTTTCAAATTCAGGGTCATTTAGCTCAAAATAAATCACTAAATGGATGAAAAATATCAAATGAAGTCAAAAAGGGTTGAAAATTGATGATGTGCCTTTCAATGGTGCATATTGAACACACAAAAAGTATGGAGTTAAAATAAGGTATTAAAAATGAAATCCCTTCGTAATAGATGAGCTTTCGTCCGAAACCCTTGTACTTCTTATGAGATTGTCCAATTTGTACACGAAGTGCATCCAGTTTTTGCCGTAACACTCTCAAGTCTCTAGAAGTTGCCATGTCGGTGAAATTATGATGTCATGCCAAGTTACAACCTTTTCAAAGTTCATTTGTACTGCTTTTCAAATTAAGGGTCATTTAGCTCAAAATAAATCATTAAATGCATGAAAAATATCAAATGAAGTCAGAAAGGGTTGAAAATTAATGATGTGCCTTTGAATGGTGCATATTGAACATAAAAAAAGTATGGAGTTAAAATAAGTTATTAAAAATGAAATCCCTTTGTAATAGATGTCTTTTCGTCCGAAACCCTCATACTTCTTATGAGATTGTCCAATTGGTACACGAAGTGCATCCAGTTTTTGCCGTAACCCTCTCAACTCTCTAAAAGTTGCTATGTGGGTGAAATTATGATGTCATGCCAAGTTACAACCTTTTCAGAGTTCATTTGTACTGTTTTTCAAATTAAGGGTCATTTAGCTCAAAATAAATCATTAAATGCATGAAAAATATCAAATGAAGACAGAAAGGGTTGAAAATTGATGATGTGCCTTTTTATGGTGCATATTGAACACACAAAAATTATTGAGTTAAAATAAGTTATTAAAAAATGAAATCCCTTTGTAATAGATGAGTTTTCGTCCGAAACCCTCATACTTCTTCTGAGATTGTCCAATTTTTACACGAAGTGCATCAAGTTTTTGCCGTAACGCTCTCAACTCTCTAGAAGTTGCTATGTGGTGAAATGATGATGTCATGCCAAGTTAAAACCTTTTCAAAGTTCATTTGTACCGCCTTTCAAATTCAGGGTCATTTAGCTCAAAATAAATCATTAAATGCATGAAAAATATCAAATGAAGTCCGAAAGGGTTGAAAATTGCTGATGTGCCTTTTTATGGTGCATATTGAACACAAAAAAAGAATGGAGTTAAAATAAGTTATTAAAAAATGAAATCCCTTTGTAATAGATGAGTTTTCATCCGAAACCCTCATACTTCTTATGAGATTGTCCAATTTTTACACGAAGTGCATCAAGTTTTTGCCGTAACCCGCTCAACTCTCTAGAGGTTGCTATGTGGTGAAATTATGATGTCATGCCAAGTTACAACCTTTTCAAACTTCATCTGTACTGCTTTTCAAATTCAGGGTCATTTAGCTCAAAATAAATCATTAAATGCATGAAAAATATCAAATGAAGTCAGAAATGGTTGAAAATTAATGATGTGCCTTTGAATGGTGCATATTGAACACACAAAAAGTATGGAGTTAAAATAAGTTATTAAAAATGAAATCCCTTTGTAATAGATGTCTTTTCGTCCGAAACCCTCATACTTCTTATGAGATTGTCCAATTGGTACACGAAGTGCATCCAGTTTTTGCCGTAACCCTCTCAACTCTCTAAAAGTTGCTATGTGGGTGAAATTATGATGTCATGCCAAGTTACAACCTTTTCAGAGTTCATTTGTACTGCTTTTCAAATTAAGGGTCATTTAGCTCAAAATAAATCATTAAATGCATGAAAAATAGCAAATGAAGTCAGAAAGGGTTGAAAATTGATGATGTGCCTTTTTATGGTGCATATTGAACACACAAAAATTATTGAGTTAAAATAAGTTATTAAAATGGAAATCCTTTTGTAATAGATGAGTTTTCGTCCGAAACCCTCATACTTCTTATGAGATTGTCCAATTTTTACACGAAGTGCATCAAGTTTTTGCCGTAACCCTCTCAACTCTCTAGAAGTTGCTATGTGGTGAAATTATGATGTCATGCCAAGTTAAAACCTTTTCAAAGTTCATTTGTACTGCCTTTCAAATTCAGGGTCATTTAGCTCAAAATAAATCATTAAATGCATGAAAAATATCAAATGAAGTCCGAAAGGGTTGAAAATTGCTGATGTGCCTTTTTATGGTGCATATTGAACACAAAAAAAGTATGGAGTTAAAATAAGTTATTAAAAAATGAAATCCCTTTGTAATAGATGAGTTTTCATCCGAAACCCTCATACTTCTTATGAGATTGTCCAATTTTTACACGAAGTGCATCAAGTTTTTGCCGTAACCCGCTCAACTCTCTAGAGGTTGCTATGTGGTGAAATTATGATGTCATGCCAAGTTACAACCTTTTCAAACTTCAGCTGTACTGCTTTTCAAGTTCAGGGTCATTTAGCTCAAAATAAATCATTAAATGCATGAAAAATATCAAATGAAGTCAGAAATGGTTGAAAATTAATGATGTGCCTTTGAATGGTGCATCTTGAACACACAAAAAGTATGGAGTTAAAATAAGTTATTAAAATTGAAATCCCTTTGTAATAGATGTCTTTTCGTCCGAAACCCTCATACTTCTTATGAGATTGTCCAATTTGTACACGAAGTGCATCCAGTTTTTGCGGTAACCCTCTCAACTCTCTAAAAGTTGCTATGTGGGTGAAATTATGATGTCATGCCAAGTTACAACCTTTTCAGAGTTCATTTGTACTGCTTTTCAAATTCAGGGTCATTTAGCTCAAAATAAATCATTAAATGCATAAAAAATATCAAATGAAGTCAGAAAGGGTTGAAAATTGATGATGTGCCTTTTTATGGTGCATATTGAACACACAAAAAGTATGGAGTTAAAATAAGTTATTAAAAAATGAAATCCCTTTGTAATGATGAGTTTTCGTCCGAAACCCTCATACTTCTTATGAGATTGTCCAATTTTTACACGAAGTGCATCAAGTTGTTGCCGTAACCCTCTCAACTCTCTAGAAGTTGCTATGTGGTGAAATTATGATGTCATGCCAATTTACAACCTTTTCAAAGTTCATTTGTACTGCTTTTCAAATTCAGGGTCATTTAGCTGAAAATAAATCATTAAATGCATGAAAAATATCAAATGAAGTCAGAAAGGGTTGAAAATTAATGATGTGCCTTTGAATGGTGCATATTGAACACAAAAAAAGTATGGAGTTAAAATAAGTTATTAAAAATGAAATCCCTTTGTAATAGATGAGTTTTCGTCCGAAACCCTAGTACTTCTTATGAGATTCTCCAATTTGTACATGAAGTGCATCCAGTTTTTGCCGTAACCCTCTCAACTCTCTAAAAGTTTCTATGTGGGTGAAATTATGATGTCATGCCAAGTTACAACTTTTTCAGAGTTCATTTGTACTGCTTTTCAAATTCAGGGTCATTTAGCTCAAAATAAATCATTAAATGCATGAACAATATCAAATGAAATCAGAAAGGGTTGAAAATTGATGATGTGCCTTTAAATGGTGCATATTGAACACACAGAAACTATGGAGTTAAAATAAGTTATTAAAATTGAAATCCCTTTGTAATAGATGAGTTTTCGTCCGAAACCCTCATACTACTGAAGAGATTGTCCAATTTTTACACGAAGTGCATCAAGTTTTTGCCGTAACCCTCTCAACTCTCTAGAAGTTGCTATGTGGGTGAAATTATGATGTCATGCCAAGTTACAACCTTTTCAAAGTTCATTTGTACTGATTTTCAAATTTAGGGTCATTTAGCTCAAAATAAATCATTAAATGCATGAAAAATATCAAATAAAGTCAGAAAGGGTTACAAATTGATGATGTGCCTTTAAATGGTGCATATTCAACACACAAAAACTATGGAGTTAAAATAAGTTACTTAAAATGAAATCTCTTTGTAATAGATGAGTTTTCGTCCGAAACCCTCATACTTCTTAAGAGATTGTCCAATTTTTACACGAAGTTCATCAAGTTTTTGCCGTAACCCTCTCAACTCTCTAGAAGTTGCTATTTGGGTGAAGTTACGATGTCATGCCAAGTTACAACCTTTTCAAAGTTCATTTGTACTGATTTTCAAATTCAGGGTCATTTAGCTCAAAATAAATCATTAAATGCATGAAAAATATCAAATGAAGTCAGAAAGGGTTGAAAATTGATGATGTGCCTTTGAATGGTGCATATTGAACACACAAAAATTATGGAGTTAAAATAAGTTATTAAAAATGAAATTCCTTTGTAATAGATGAGTTTTCGTCCGAAACCCTCATACTTCTTATGAGATTGTCCAATTTGTACACGAAGTGCATCCAGTTTTTGTCATAACCCTCTCAACTCTCTAGAGGTTTCTATGTGGGTGAAATTATGATTTCATGCCGAGTTACAATCCTTTTCAAAGTTCATTTGTACTGGTTTTCAAATTCAGGGTCATTTAGCCCAAAAGAAATCATTAAACGCATGAAAAATATCAAATGAAGTCAGAAAGGGTTGAAAATTGATGATGTCCCTTTGAATGGTGCATATTGAACACACAAAAAGTATGGAGTTAAAATAAGTTATTAAAATTGAAATCCCTTTGTAATAGATGTCTTTTCGTCCGAAACCCTCATACTTCTTATGAGATTGTCCAATTTGTACACGAAGTGCATCCAGTTTTTGCCGTAACCCTCTCAACTCTATAAAAGTTCCTATGTGGGTGAAATTATGATGTCATGCCATGTTACAACCTTTTCAGAGTTCATTTGTACTGCTTTTCAAATTCAGGGTCATTTAGCTCAAAATAAATCATTAAATGCATGAAAAATATCAAATGAAGTCAGAAAGGGTTGAAAATTGATGATGTGCCTTTGAATGGTGCATATTGAACACAAAAAAAGTATGGAGTTAAAATAAGTTATTAAAAATGAAATCCCTTTGTAATAGATGAGTTTTCGTCCGAAACCCTAGTACTTCTTATGAGATTCTCCAATTTGTACATGAGGTGCATCCAGTTTTTGCCGTAACCCTCTCAACTCTCTAAAAGTTTCTATGTGGGTGAAATTATGATGTCATGCCAAGTTACAACTTTTTCAGAGTTCATTTGTACTGCTTTTCAAATTCAAGGTCATTTACCTAAAAATAAATCATTAAATGCATGAAAAATATCAAATGAAGTCAGAAAGGGTTGAAAATTGATGATGTGCCTTTAAATGGTGCATATTGAACACACAAAAAATATGGAGTTAAAATAAGTTATTAAAAAATGAAATCCCTTTCTAATAGATGAGTTTTCGTCCGAAACCCTCATACTTCTTATGAGATTGTCCAATTTTTACCCGAAGTGCATCAAGTTTTTGCCGTAACCCTCTCAACTCTCTAGAAGTTTCTATGTGGTGAAATTATGATGTCATGCCAAGTTACAACCTTTTCAAAGTTCATTTCTACTGCTTTTCAAATTCAGGGTCATTTAGCTCAAAATAAATCATTAAATGCATGAAAAATATCAAATGAAGTCAGAAAGGGTTGAAAATTGATGATGTGCCTTTGAATGGTGCATATTGAACACACAAAAAGTATGGAGTTAAAATAAGTTATTAAAAATGAAATCCCTTTGTAATAGATGAGTTTTCGTCCGAAACCCTTGTACTTCTTATGAGATTGTCCAATTTGTACACGAAGTGCATCCAGTTTTTGCCGTAACCCTCTCAACTCTCTACAAGTTGCTATGTGGGTGAACTTGTGATGTCATGGCAAGTTACAACCTTTCTAGAGTTCATTTGTACTGCTTTTTAAATCCAAGGTAATTTTGCTCAAAATAAATCATTAAATGCATGAAAAATATCAAATGAAGTCAGAAAGGGTTGAAAATTGATGATGTGCCTTTCAATGGTGCATATTGAACACACAAAAAGTATGGAGTTAAAATAAGGTATTAAAAAGGAAATCTCTTTGTAATAGATGAGTTTTCGTCCGCAACCCTTGTACTTCTTATGATATTGTCCAATTTGTACACGAAGTGCATCCAGTTTTTGCCGTAACCCTCTCAACTCTCTAAAGTTGCTATGTGGGTGAAATTATGATGTCATGCCAAGTTACAACCTTTTCAAAGTTCATTTGTACTGCTTTTCAAATTCAGGGTCATTTAGCTCAAAATAAATCATTAAATGCATGAAATATATCAAATGAAGTCAGATAGGGTTGAAAATTGATGATGTGCCTTTGAATGGCGCATATTGAACACAAAAAGAGTACGGAGTTAAAGTAAGTTAATAAAAATGAAATCCCTTTGTAATAGATGTGTTTTCTTCCGAAACCCTCATACTACTTATGAGATTGTCCAGTTTGTACACGAAGTGCATCATGCTTTTGCCGTAACCCTCTCAACTCTCTAGAAGTTGCTATGTGGGTGAAATTATGATGTCATGGCAAGTTACAACCTTTTCAGAGTTCATTTGTACTGCTTTTCAAATTCAGGGTCATTTAGCTCAAAATAAATCACTAAATGGATGAAAAATATCAAATGAAGTCAAAAAGGGTTGAAAATTGATGATGTGCCTTTCAATGGTGCATATTGAACACACAAAAAGTATGGAGTTAAAATAAGGTATTAAAAATGAAATCCCTTCGTAATAGATGAGCTTTCGTCCGAAACCCTTGTACTTCTTATGAGATTGTCCAATTTGTACACGAAGTGCATCCAGTTTTTGCCGTAACACTCTCAACTCTCTAGAAGTTGCCATGTCGGTGAAATTGTGATGTGATGCCAAGTTACAACCTTTTCAAAGTTCATTTGTACTGCTTTTCAAATTCAGGCTCATTTAGCTCAAAATAAATCATTAAATGCATGAAAAATATCAAATGAAGTCAGAAAGGGTTGAAAATTAATGATGTGCCTTTGAATGGTGCATATTGAACACACAAAAAGTATGGAGTTAAAATAAGTTATTAAAAATGAAATCCCTTTGTAATAGATGTCTTTTCGTCCGAAACCCTCATACTTCTTATGAGATTGTCCAATTGGTACACGAAGTGCATCCAGTTTTTGCCGTAACCCTCTCAACTCTCTAAAAGTTGCTATGTGGGTGAAATTATGATGTCATGCCAAGTTACAACCTTTTCAGAGTTCATTTGTACTGCTTTTCAAATTAAGGGTCATTTAGCTCAAAATAAATCATTAAATGGATGAAAAATATCAAATGAAGTCAAAAATGGTTGAGAATTGATGATGTGCCTTTCAATGGTGCATATTGAACACACTAAAAGTATGGAGTTAAGATAAGGTATTAAAAATGAAATCCCTTCGTAATAGATGAGCTTTCGTCCGAAACCCTCATACTTCTTATGAGATTGTCCAATTTGTACACGAAGTGCATCCAGTTTTTGCCGTAACACTCTCAAGTCTCTAGAAGTTGCCATGTCGGTGAAATTATGATGTCATGCCAAGTTACAACCTTTTCAAAGTTCATTTGTACTGCTTTTCAAATTCAGGGTCATTTAGCTCAAAATAAATCATTAAATGCATGAAAAATATCAAATGAAGTCAGAAAGGGTTGAAAATTAATGATGTGCCTTTGAATGGTGCATATTGAACATACAAAAAGTATGGAGTTAAAATAAGTTATTAAAAATGAAATCCCTTTCTAATAGATGTCTTTTCGTCCGAAACCCTCATACTTCTTATGAGATTGTCCAATTGGTACACGAAGTGCATCCAGTTTTTGCCGTAACCCTCTCAACTCTCTAAAAGTTGCTATGTGGGTGAAATTATGATGTCATGCCAAGTTACAACCTTTTCAGAGTTCATTTGTACTGCTTTTCAAATTAAGGGTCATTTAGCTCAAAATAAATCATTAAATGCATGAAAAATATCAAATGAAGTGAGAAAGGGTTGAAAATTGATGATGTGCCTTTTTATGGTGCATATTGAACACACAAAAATTATTGAGTTAAAATAAGTTATTAAAAAATGAAATCCCTTTGTAATAGATGAGTTTTCGTCCGAAACCCTCATACTTCTTCTGAGATTGTCCAATTTTTACACGAAGTGCATCAAGTTTTTGCCGTAACCCTCTCAACTCTCTACAAGTTGCTATGTGGGTGAACTTGTGATGTCATGGCAAGTTACAACCTTTTTAGAGTTCATTTGTACTGCTTTTTAAATCCAGGTAATTTAGCTCAAAATAAATCATTAAATGCATGAAAAATATCAAATGAAGTCAGAAAGGGTTGAAAATTGATGATGTGCCTTTCAATGGTGCATATTGAACACACAAAAAGTATGGAGTTAAAATAAGGTATTAAAAATGAAATCTCTTTGTAATAGATGAGTTTTCGTCCGCAACCCTTGTACTTCTTATGATATTGTCCAATTTGTACACGAAGTGCATCCAGTTTTTGCCGTAACCCTCTCAACTCTCTAGAAGTTGCTATGTGGTGAAATTATGATGTCATGCCAAGTTACAACCTTTTCAAAGTTCGTTTGTACTGCTTTTCAAATTCAGGGTCATTTAGCTCAAAATAAATCATTAAAAGCATGAAAAATATCAAATGAAGTCAGAAAGGGTTGAAAATTGATGATGTGCCTTTGAATGGTGCATATTGAACACAAAAAAAGTATGGAGTTAAAATAAGTTATTAAAAATGAAATCCCTTTGTAATAGATGAGTTTTCGTCCGAAACCCTAGTACTTCTTATGAGATTCTCCAATTTGTACATGAAGTGCATCCAGTTTTTGCCGTAACCCTCTCAACTCTTTAAAAGTTTCTATGTGGGTGAAATTATGATGTCATGCCAAGTTACAACTTTTTCAGAGTTCATTTGTACTGCTTTTCAAATTCAGGGTCATTTAGCTCAAAATAAATCATTAAATGCATGAAAAATATCAAAATAAAATCAGAAAGGGTTGAAAATTGATGATGTGCCTTTAAATGGTGCATATTGAACACACAAAAACTATGGAGTTAAAATAAGTTATTTAAATTGAAATCCCTTTGTAATAGATGAGTTTTCGTCCGAAACCCTCATACTGCTGAAGAGATTGTCCAACTTTTACACGAAGTGCGTCAAGTTTTTGCCGTAACCCTCTCAACTCTCTAGAAGTTGCTATGTGGGTGAAATTATGATGTCATGCCAAGTTACAACCTTTTCAAAGTTCATTTGTACTGATTTTCAAATTTAGGGTCATTTAGCTCAAAATAAATCATTAAATGCATGAAAAATATCAAATAAAGTCAGAAAGGGTTGAAAATTGATGATGTGCCTTTAAATGGTGCATATTGAACACACAAAAACTATGGAGTTAAAATAAGTTATTAAAAATGAAATCTCTTTGTAATAGATGAGTTTTCGTCCGAAACCCTCATACTTCTTAAGAGATTGTCCAATTTTTACACGAAGTGCATCAAATTTTTGCCGTAACCCTCTCAACTCTCTAGAAGTTGCTATTTGGGTGAAGTTACGATGTCATGCCAAGTTACAACCTTTTCAAAGTTCATTTGTACTGATTTTCAAATTCAGGGTCATTTAGCTCAAAATAAATCATTAAATGCATGAAAAATATCAAATGAAGTCAGAAAGGGTTGAAAATTGATGATGTGCCTTTGAATGGTGCATATTGAACACACAAAAATTATGGAGTTAAAATAAGTTATTAAAAATGAAATCCTTTGTAATAGATGAGTTTTCGTCCGAAACCCTCATACTTCTTATGAGATTGTCCAATTTGTACACGAAGTGCATCCAGTTTTTGTCGTAACCCTCTCAACTCTCTAGAGGTTTCTATGTGGGTGAAATTATGATGTCATGCCAAGTTACAACCTTTTCAAAGTTCATTTGTACTGGTTTTCAAATTCAGGGTCATTTAGCCCAAAAGAAATCATTAAATGCATGAAAAATATCAAATGAAGTCAGAAAGGGTTGAAAATTGATGATGTCCCTTTGAATGGTGCATATTGAGCACACAAAAAGTATGGAGTTAAAATAAGTTATTAAAATTGAAATCCCTTTGTAATAGATGTCTTTTCGTCCGAAACCCTCATACTTCTTATGAGATTGTCCAATTTGTACACGAAGTGCATCCAGTTTTTGCCGTAACCCTCTCAAATCTATAAAAGTTCCTATGTGGGTGAAATTATGATGTCATGCCAAGTTACAACCTTTTCAGAGTTCATTTGTACTGCTTTTCAAATTCAGGGTCATTTAGCTCAAAATAAATCATTAAATGCATGAAAAATATCAAATGAAGTCAGAAAGGGTTGAAAATTGATGATGTGCCTTTGAATGGTGCATATTGAACACAAAAAAAGTATGGAGTTAAAATAAGTTATTAAAAATGAAATCCCTTTGTAATAGATGAGTTTTCGTCCGAAACCCTAGTACTTCTTATGAGATTCTCCAATTTGTACATGAAGTGCATCCAGTTTTTGCCGTAACCCTCTCAACTCTCTAAAAGTTTCTATGTGGGTGAAATTATGATGTCATGCCAAGTTACAACTTTTTCAGAGTTCATTTGTACTGCTTTTCAAATTCAGGGTCATTTACCTCAAAATAAATCATTAAATGCATGAAAAATATCAAATGAAGTCAGAAAGGGTTGAAAATTGATGATGTGCCTTTAAATGGTGCATATTGAACACACAAAAACTATGGAGTTAAAATAAGTTATTAAAAAATGAAATCCCTTTGTAATAGATGAGTTTTCGTGCGAAACCCTCATACTTCTTATGAGATTGTCCAATTTTTACACGAAGTGCATCAAGTTTTTGCCGTAACCCTCTCAACTCTCTAGAAGTTGCTATGTGGTGAAATTATGATGTCATGCCAAGTTACAACCTTTTCAAAGTTCATTTGTACTGCTTTTCAAATTCAGGGTCATTTAGCTCAAAATAAATCATTAAATGCATGAAAAATATCAAATGAAGTCAGAAAGGGTTGAAAATTGATGATGTGCCTTTGAATGGTGCATATTGAACACAAAAAAGTATGGAGTTAAAATAAGTTATTAAAAATGAAATCCCTTTGTAATAGATGAGTTTTCGTCCGAAACCCTAGTACTTCTTATGAGATTCTCCAATTTGTACATGAAGTGCATCCAGTTTTTGCCGTAACCCTCTCAACTCTCTAAAAGTTTCTATGTGGGTGAAATTAGGATGTCATGCCAAGTAACAACTATTTCAGAGTTCATTTGTACTGCTTTTCAAATTCAGGGTCATTTAGCTCAAAATAAATCACTAAATGGATGAAAAATATCAAATGAAGTCAAAAAGGGTTGAAAATTGATGATGTGCCTTTCAATGGTGCATATTGAACACACAAAAAGTATGGAGTTAAAAATAAGTATTAAAAATGAAATCCCTTCGTAATAGATGAGCTTTCGTCCGAAACCCTTGTACTTCTTATGAGATTGTCCAATTTGTACACGAAGTGCATCCAGTTTTTGCCGTAACACTCTCAAGTCTCTAGAAGTTGCCATGTCGGTGAAATTATGATGTCATGCCAAGTTACAACCTTTTCAAAGTTCATTTGTACTGCTTTTCAAATTCAGGGTCATTTAGCTCAAAATAAATCATTAAATGCATGAAAAATATCAAATGAAGTCAGAAAGGGTTGAAAATTGATGATGTGCCTATAAATGGTGCATATTGAACACACAAAAACTATGGAGTTAAAATGAGTTATTAAAAATGAGATCTCTTTGTAATAGATGAGTTTTCGTCCGAAACCCTCATACTTCTTAAGAGATTGTCCAATTTTTACACGAAGTGCATCAAGTTTTTGCCGTAACCCTCTCAACTCTCTAGAAGTTGCTATTTGGGTGAAGTTACGATGTCATGCCAAGTTACAACCTTTTCAAAGTTCATTTGTACTGATTTTCAAATTCAGGGTCATTTAGCTCAAAATAAATCATTAAATGCATGAAAAATATCAAATAAAGTCAGAAAGGGTTGAAAATTGATGATGTGCCTTTGAATGGTGCATATTGAACACACAAAAATTATGGAGTTAAAATAAGTTATTAAAAATGAAATACCTTTGTAATAGATGAGTATTCGTCCGAAACCCTCATACTTCTTATGAGATTGTCCAATTTGTACACGAAGTGCATCCAGTTTTTGTCGTAACCCTCTCAACTCTCTAGAGGTTTCTATGTGGGTGAAATTATGATGTCATGCCAAGTTACAACCTTTCAAGTTTATTTGTACTGGTTTTCAAATTCAGGGTCATTTAGCTCAAAAGAAATCATTGAATGCATGAAAAATATCAAATGAAGTCAGAAAGGGTGAAATTGATGATGTGCCTTTGAATGGTGCATATTGAACACACAAAAAGTACGGAGTAAAATAAGTTATTAAAATGAAATCCCTTTGTAATAGATGTCTTTTCGTCCGAAACCCTCATACTTCTTATGAGATTGTCCAATTTGTACACGAAGTGCATCCAAATTTTTGCCGATAACCCTCTCAACTCCTCTAAAAGTTTCCTATGTGGGTGAAATTATGATGTCATGCCAGTTACAACCTTTTCCAGAGTCATTTGTACTGCCTTTTCAAATTTAGGGTCATTTATCTCAAAATAAATCATTAAATGCATGAAAAATATCAAATGAAGTCAGAAAGGGTTGAAATTGATGATGTGCCTTTTAATGGTGCATATTGAAAATACACAAAGTATGGAGTTAAAATAAGTTATTAAAAATGAAATCCCTTTGTAATAGATGAGTTTTCGTCCGAAACCCTCATACTTCTTATGAGATTGTCCAATTTTACACGAAGTGCATCAGTTTTTGCCGTAACCCTCTCAACTCTCTAGAAGTTGCTATGTGGTGAAATTATGATGTCATGCCAAGTTAAACCTTTTCAAAGTTCATTTGTACTGATTTTCAAATTCAGGGTCATTTAGCTCAAAATAAATCATTAAATGCATGAAAAATATCAAATGAAGTCAGAAA